>JAGSMU010000022.1:12267500-13567500 GCA_029286865.1 Teinopalpus imperialis | reverse complement strand
TAATTTATTTATAAATAGCATTTTATGTAATCGCAAGACAATATATAGCGACTTGGTCCTTGGACAACTTTTATTTAATTAAACTAAATCAAATCCGTACTGTAAATGTAAGGAAGAAATAAATTAAAGCAGAAAAGAGATTTCAGCATATCTTTATTCTTATATAGACTAACAATTATGCACATTTATGCTAGGAACTAAAACTACAGAACTCTAAACAATTCAAAAGAATACACATTACAAACTTTAAAATTCTACCTAAATTATTAATATCACACCAATTCGTTACATAAAGAGTAAACGGACTGAATTTGCATAGAATTACAATTACTGATCAATTTATTAATAATCCAAATCAAAACACAATAGAATCAGTCACTAGGAAGGCATGCACGATGATTACTAGACAATAACAGTGGTCCTTCGGTTGGTATTCGGGAATCCATATGTCCATATATGTGTCTATAACGCCTAAAATTTAAATTTCAATATGGAATCGTAGACTAATCCAGCTTAGAGACACTATACTATGGCAATGATTATTTTTAAATGTCACTGATGACCATAAAATTTATGATTTATCGTTTCATCGTAACTCTTTGTCTGCAGTTTTAGTCCAAGCTTTTAGTTTTAGTTGTTTTTTTATTGCTAATTCTATGTTATTTCTATTATGTTAATCTATCGCCTTATTCGAAGGACCAATTCCTTCGTGTAGGGCGATAGACTAATACATTTAAGATCTGTAAATGGTAGAACTACACTGCAGGTAGGTCCAAGCCCTCACAGAGAGCCAGCGTAAAATAGCAACACATTGCTGCTGTGTTTCGTCTGGTGAGCGTAGGCATCTGACAACGCATCTTCATTATGATTCATTGTCAAGGATGAATGTAGATGTCATGGGCCGCAAGACTCAGGTGAACTGTGTGCTCGCTTGTTATTCTCAATGTAATAAAAAAAAAACTCCACGTGAAATTGTAATACTCCTTGTATTTGTGTCAAAGTCTGTAAATGACTTAAAAGCTTATAATTTCTTTTCTGAAAATGACAATTCTATTTTCACTCCCTTTTTTGTCTGCTCGTTTTTTTACTGTAACTAAATCTTGTACAGTTCACATGCCGGCAGATCTTTTCAATGTTCATGAATTTTTCTATTTATCTCTAAAATCCAACAAAATTGAATGGAACTATGCGTCAGTTACCAAACTGACAACGATTCCTTACCGATTGTTATCAGATGATGCACAGAACATATCATACTGTAGTGCTATATTAACTTCAACACAGAGGCAACTAACTCATTGTCCTGTACAATAATTCCATGTAAGGTATATACGTTAAGATCAGGGTAAAATTTGGATGCAGCGTCAACGGAACGAGAGTGCAAACACACCTACACGGAAACCAATAATTTATGTTGCACAAATATTGGGTTCGACTAGGAATCAAATCGTTCACGCAGAAGCCAGACACTACGATATCATTATATAAATTCACACAATAGGAATACCACATAGTGAGTAATGTGCCCCTGGTCGTTATCGATCAATGCGATATCTTCTAGTTAGTATCAAGTGTCGAAAAAAAAACAGGAATATATACTCATCGTCTTCTTACTTATTCCGTTACGATGTTTGTTTTTTTTTTTTGAAACACAGCAGCATTATGCTGCTATTTTACGCTGTTAATCTCTGTGGACGTGGTTTTACTCCGATCGAGCTGACCCATTCATTCTGCAGCTAGAAACAAACTGCAATATAGCTCTACGACTGATAAAAACTCTGTACAACAAAATCATACGAAGTTTAAGATGCAATGGCTAAATATACGGGACATATATATATATATATATATATATATATATATATATATATATATATATATATATATATATATATATATATTTACCACACCTACACATGAATCTAACAACTTGAGGCTATATAACAGCTTATAGTGTTCCAACTAACACGCGGCCTTCACATAGTATACTGTTTTTGCATTAGCTAGCTCTTTGTATCCGGGTCCATATCCGAGTGTCTAAACGAATCACATTCCATGTCCGTACGTGCAAAACATGATAAGTGTTTTAATATATGTGTAACACATATATTAAAGTGCTAAGACCTTTAAGAATTACTCACTTACTAGCTAATTTTTGGCTGAAGCTTGACTCGACTCGAAGGACCAAGCCCCCTTTTTTTTTCTATGATATGTGTTGAGTGATGCTGTTGGTCCAATGACCTATAAAGCTTCACAGAGACAGACTCGCGTGCAGAAGGCCTGTTGAGTGGACCACGCTCTCACAGAATACCAGAAATAACAGCGTTATGCTGGTGTGTTTCGTATGGTGAGTGCAGAGAATCGGAAAACCTAATTACAAGTAATAAGTAATTCTATCTGAGTTCTTAGGGGGACAGGACAAGTGCATCCTGAAACTTAACTATATATACATTAAATTTATTTATATACATTGATTACAATTGAAGGCACTTAAAAGGAGCATAAGATAGTAATTAATATACTTTAATTACACCTTCCCAAATTAAACAATATTTTGGACAACAGACGTGTGATTTAGGGCTTATAGCACCTCCCTGATGAGACTCGACTTCTGGGTTCGATTCCCAGTTGAGACACAATATTTGTGCATAACAAAGTATCTGTTTTCATGTAGTAGTATGTTCCAGGTCCCTGACATTGAATATAAATCTTCTTTAGATCTTATTGCACATATTTTGTATTGAAATAGTGAAAGCGATATTTATTTAATATTTAATTGAAAGTGCCCCATTAATAAAGGGTAGAATGGGTAGATATAATTCTTTTTAATACATTCCACCCTTGAAATGAAAAAACTTGACTGTAGGTGCCCACAACTAAAGTATTCGTAATTTAAAACAAGATACATTCTTGTAATATAATTTATTCAATATATAAATAATAAATATAATATATTAAACAAAAAACATTCCCCAATTATATATGTATGTATAACACAAAATATATACCAATTGGTACAAATAAATTGCAATTTCAGATGATGTTTTCCCATGTCCAATACTCTCAAAACACTCTTTTAAAATTATTCTTACAATCACTTCGTTGAAGGACATTAGGTAGTATGTCCCGGAGTTGTATTGCCTGAACACTAAAAGAAGATTTAAAGATACGTAATGTGCTCTGACATAGGTACGTATCTTGAGAAGATATATAGGACGTGGTATTCTGTTATTAGTGAAATAAAGATGAAAAACCGATTAACTAACTAACTATATATAGATAGTGAACTAGTACCATGTAGTAGTATTTTCATTGATGGATAGTCATTAATTCTAGATCGGTAAAAGGAGATATGATAACAATCATCATCATCAAAGATTTAAGGTTTTCACTTCTGAGAACTGAGATGGAATGTCTCGCTACCAGTAAGTGGTTCTCCAGCCACCCAAGTCAAACATTCCCGATCGAGCGGAAATGTCGCAATAAACGACACTGATTGGCAGTATCTATCGACTTACCTCAGACTTGTAAGCATGTTAGGAAGAACAAAGTTTGGAATATTAATAAAACACACACGTACCACAGAAAGGTAGGTACACTTAGCGCACCAGAGGGGTCCACCGCCGAAGCCCACCATCATACCGGCCGGCACCAGGGTGTACAACCGGGGGTAGAATTGTGCAACAATGAACGGCATGTAAGCAATGAAGGATAACGCTATAGTCCATTTGCAGCCCAACCATCTGTCCAAAGAAATATTAAAAGTTTTACTACATTTACACATATATAACTATATGCAATAGATTCACAAAGGTATGTTATAAACGAAATGTGGAAATTTATCTTAGTGGAAAATGTATAGTGTGAACTCGCAGATCACTTATTAATATCAGCATAAAATTTAAGGCTTGGTGCTGCTCTTTTATCTAAGTGAAGAAAGAGATACTCAATTTTGACAACGCATCAGCCATATCGTCCCATTGACTGTCTGTCTTAATCTAATATTCTTCCACAAACTTGTATAAGTACTGCCGAGGTTGCCCCTCAAGAACCTTGCACCCCATTGATTATCGGTTCTACGAGTTATATGACCAGCTTATTGCCAATTCATCTTGCTGATCTTTTGAGCTATGTTGGTATGTGTATTAAAAAATAACCTATAATATCATTGGCAACGGATCGCCCACAAGCCCGTGGAAACAATAGCGTTGGGGACGATTTTTTGATTATATCTGATATGACGTTTAATTTCGTGAACGTTAATTAATTTGAACAATCACTTTTGTTATCTCTAATTGACCTTTTATTAAAAAAGACCCCAAGCGGCTTTGAACAATCAACTGTTGTAAGAGAGAGGGTGCGTAACAATCCGTTATAACCCCAAGGTGAACAGGTTCCCTTCTCCAAGTTTAATGTAGCAGTATACATAATCAACATAATCCAATTAATTAAAATTATTATAATATACATTATAACTATGTGACTTTTTGTTTTAGCCAATACATAGTATAGGTTTATTACACTCGTAAAGTAATGGTTACTACAGTGTCTAACCAAACATAAAACAAAACACTACAGGTCTCACCATATGTACTCACAATGTACGCTATTCCTTTTACTCTTCTGCTTTCCCTTACCGAGTTACCCTTAAGTCGCAGAGTGGAAATCTAGAAACGGCGATGTTATTCTCATATCGGGGAGCACATATATGAAAATAACATCGCCGTTTCTAGATTTCCACTCTGCGACTTCTGCCAAGAACTAAGTTTAATATACCACGCTTACAACGGTCAACAGTAAATTACTGACTGCTGCATCACGTGTCCTGGATTCGGTGTCCAGACCGGGAAACAATATTCGGTATTTATAGTTGTTAGTTTTCGGGCCTGCTAATGTCCTTGAAACTGATTTCAAGCTACATCTGTTCTTATTGCATTCTCCCATTCATATATAGGTACATTACATCGGTCTAGGGAAGAGGGAAATACGTGTGTTTACGCGAATGTTTCTATATTATATAATACTAATATCTTATGCAATTGATGTATGTCATCTGATAATAAATTATGGACATATTATGGTGGACTAAAACATTAGCTTAAATAAATAAACGCCCACGTCCTGTTTTAAAATACAATCCTACAATTCCTACCTGATAATACGTAGCAATTGCTGCACGGATTTATACGGAATTATGCGGGTGTTGTTGACATGAAAATATATAATCGACATGGAGATGAAGAACTGGTGCTTACAATCCACTAAATAGATACAACTGAACTAGATACCAACGAATCTAAATATACTTACTTAATTACTATTGCAGGCAGAAATATGTTAGACAAAATCAGTGAGAAGTATATAGCAGCCAACGTGAAGGTACCGGCTCCGGCATCGCTGTTCACGGAGCTTTGAAGGTTTGCCGTGCCGTGGAATGCGGTAAACTGCACCATGAATGCAAAGCCAAGGACGAAAATGTTCCTGTTGATGCGCCATTTCTCGTTGGTACCAAACACCACGGCATTATTCAACGGCATCGTGTAAAGCCTGCAGATAAACAAAAACAATGCTTAGTAACTTTGCAGCTGGTAGCAGCATGAATGGGTCGGCTCGACCTCCGTGCTTTATATATGTTTAGTATGGTGAGTACAGGGATCCAGGAACCCAATTACAAGTAATGAGCATTTATATCTCTGTCCTCAGGGGCAACAACGTGTGCAACTTGCATCTATGGTGAAAATGTATGTATCAATCAGCTCTCACAACCTATAATGGCCTCTAGTACTTGGAGCTTCAAGCCATTTAAAAGCCCCAATCAGGACTGGAGTCCTATACAGGGTTACTTGAAACTCGACGTATTCCAGTTACGGTACCCCACGGTGCTAAAATTCAACAAATTAAAATCCTAAAGCCCGCAACTTAATTTTCTTGATATATATTATCTAACGAAGTTTGGCAGTGAGTTCTATATGTACCTCCTCTATTCTTCGCGAGGCGCATTGGTTCGGTGGCACTCACGTGGACGGGAACCACTCCCGGATGTTGCGTATTCATGATTTTTTCCTGCGACCGACGGCCCTTCTTACGGAAACTTTTCCCATCATAATGAGTTGCAAGAGTTCATATCTCTCATGCCTGAGTACGTGTCCAAGATAACTAACTTCTCTCATCTTATTGACGTGCATAAGCTCCCGTTCCTGATTGACGCGTCGCACCAATACCCTGTTTTAATTTTCATGAGTCCAGCTGATGGCCAACATACGTCTATATACCCACAAGCTATATATGTTTTCTGAGGCCTTCTTTAATAGTCCATGCCTCACATATATACACCATGTACATGAGTGCGGGCCAGATGTAACAACGTAGGAATCGAGTGCACAATAATATCTCCAGTATCTGCGTCCTTTAAGGCGTTTCTTTCCACACATTGAACATATAATGATAAAATGCAAAGTAAAAAAATCAATACTATAAAAATAAAAGATTATTCTTTATAATTGTCACATTCTAAATGTTTTGGGAAAATTTATTATCTTCAAATGAAAAAAAGCACTTCTATAACATTGAATATTTCCATTTTATAATTTTGTCACAAATATCCACAATTGGGTATTTTTCTTAAAATGCCTAATTTTCCAACATCTCACGAACTTCCCTTCACCCTAAACGTCAAATTTCCAATCACCTATACAATTTCCAATCACGTATACACAGGGCATAAAGGTAAGCGAGTGAATCTTTCGTACATGTACTAGTGGAACTTGATTTACAACCGCTACATCGTGAGTACTACCTTCCATATATCTATCAATTGAATCAATATAATAATTTATTCGATCGGGCGTATTCATTATATGTCTTGTCTCGTACAGACGAGTTACGAAGTGTAATATTACAAGCACGGGCCATAAGTAAACACTGTTGATAAATAAATTATTTTAATCTATAAAGTTACACGTGATTAAAAGACCGGTAGAGTCACGCTGCTGACACGACCGAGGATGGACCACGCCTTTCCAGAATGCCAGCACATAACGCTGCTGTTTCGTTGTTGAGTATAGGGAACGTACTCATCGGCATTATGATTTCTCATCGAGGATTAATGTGGATGTCATGGACCGATTTATTCACAACAAATCACTCAACCTCGTGTATTACCAGATAAAAAAAAACGTGTTATTTGACATCGTACTTAGAGTAATTGTCGCGACTGCTTAGTTCAGGTGCGGAGCCTACCATAGTGGTCTAATTTCCAGGGTGCTGCGTTGTCTCCTGAGTTCGATTGCCAGCTGAAAACAACGTGTGTGCATATTATTGCACAATTTGTTGGTTCCTCATCACTATACAGAATTTTGTGTGCAGCTCTCCTCTCTCATCTCTGACACTTCATCGGAATTTTCCATTAGTAAAGTAAGTTTAATAAGTCATATATATCTACGCTTTGTCACATGAATGCATGGAAGGGATAATTTGTTGTTAACTGACAAATGACGACAGTCATGTAGAACATATTTTTTGTCTGGTTGTCGGTTTTGTTTTTTTTATATGTCTCAAACGAGTAATCAAGCCACTAAATGAATACCGCCGCCCATGGAACTAAAAAGTTAGACTACATTTCCGACCAAGTATCTGTGGTGTTAGTTTAGTCTCGAGTCAAGACTCTTGACGATAGTCGGAAGGTTTCAAAGAAGGTTTAGAAATCATAGATTGTTGATAGAGTTACCACATCGACATTTCTTATATATTTTGTGGTGAGAAACAACCCGATGCTAAGTAATTATTACGACCTATGAAAAGCACACTCATTCACGATAAACCATATATAATATATAATGCAGATTCACGCCTGTCTTTTAAGCTAACTTATACATGTATGTATATACAAAACATCCAGATTCTGCATCTACAGACAATATATTGTAGGAATCGAACCACCGAATCTGCAACACAAATATACTAGTTTTGTCCCTACAATTTAAATAATATAATAACGATAATATAATAACGATAATAAATAATAGTATACAACGTTCAGCGAGTGGTCTCTGTGTAAGTAATACAAAATAACAAATACAGATATTATTAGTATAGAGTATAAAATTTAATCTTCCTCAGAATCATATTTATACTATAGATTACCATCGTACGATTTCAAGTAATTTTATCTACCATTAACAGTACCTGTTTTGCGTTCGGAAAACTGCAAATGATTCGTAATTGATTCATGCACATATTCATTTTATTTGCACTCAAGTACGTACTAAAATATCACCAGGGAAACCCTTACCTTGATTTTTATTATACTTTTTCGAGTCTTTTTATTATGTCCCGGCGACATTATTACGCTTCGATAAAGATTCGCGGTGTCGCTACATGTAAAGTCAGAACATTCGTGAATATTGCGTTGTGTTTCGTTCGGTGAGGGTAGGGTTCCGGAGACCCAATCATATGTGACGAGGCATTCCAACTTAGCACTTACGGTATCATGGTTATGAACGCATTACTATTTTAAAATTATCAAAAAATAATATGCTAAAAGATACATTCTATGATTCGTTTAAATTATATAAAATTGCCATATATTTTAAATGTGATTATCATTTATCTATATTCATTGGTTTATACAACATTTTAAGACGTAGTTGAATTATTTACTTTTAAGAAATTTTTATCATTAAGTGCCTCATGCTTCCTCTTTGCCCTTTCCCACAATTTTACTCATAGCGTGAAGATAAGAATTAATAGTTTTCATCAAAAACCAGATGTTTAGATAGATTTTTACCACATGATTCTAACTGCATAGGATATATTATAGTTCCGTTAGAATTGACACGAACAGAGTCACTCACTCGTTATTCCCTTCCGTGTTGCGATGAAATAAATATTTATTAAGATCGGTAAAATACATACAATACACACAGACCCGTAACCGTAACCAACAATTTGTAGGAAAAAAAACTAAATACTGTTCTTAGCTTAGAATCGAACCCAGGAAACGCCACACATATACATACATTCCGAAAAATTCTACATCTAGCCACTTACAAAAGAGATATTAAAAAGTGTTTTTTATTTTTAAAAATGAAGTTTTCTGGCCGATCATTGTATTTACCGAAATACTAGTCTAAGTAGAAATGATAGTCTATTTTTTTCATTGGCGTCATTTCAAATTAAAGTGAAAATTTCGATCTATAAGTTAAAGTCAGCCAGAAACATGCACTTGACTACCATTTACAGATGAATGTAGATAGTGTCGTTAGAAAAAATACATAAATTGTCATGGAGAATATTTAAAAAAACGTATATACTACGATATAAACAATATCGGTATTTCATATAGCAGTATCCAGAAACTTTACACGTGACCTTAGTACACGCAGTAACACCAACAAAACATTATTTTGTATTGTATAAATATTTACTTTGCCTTGAAATTGATAATAATATTCACGACTTTTGCATACCTGCATGCTTATTATCAAATTATCGAGATTATATATATATATATATATATATTTCTTTATTATTATTCATCTGTCCCTACCTTGATTTCTCTGAACCCTCCCAAGGTTGACTGGTAGATAATGCCTTAGGCATTAAGTCCGCCTTTGTGCATATGTTAGTTGTACAAAAGTTTATAAATAAATAAATAAATATATATATATACATATATACGTATATATATATATATATATATATATATATATATATATACATATATATATATATATATATATATATATATATATATATATATATATATATATATATATGTATATATATATATACATTACTAAGATTTTGGTTAACCACTCCAACTAAGCTGAAAATGCTTGTGCCAGGAGATGGTTCACAACAATTGTCTAATGGTGGATTTGAACCTACGACTTTAAGTTTCCCAGAACGTACTCCTAACCATTAGGCTATTGACGCATATATATGTTGTCATACTTGTATATATATTTACATTCGTGCCCCGAGACTAGATAACCTCCCGTCGAAGATAATTAGATCAAGAAGAAATCTTGATAACTATCTTACGACCCGTGCCTTATACCGTTAAGAGACAAAATCATAATATCTAATATTAATATTGTAGACATTTATTTACTTGAGGAATATGCGAAGAATTCCCTCGTGATGATACCCCGTAGGGTTTGATTTGCGTGTCCTGATTGAGTCTTACGAGGATATCGTGTTAACGTGCGTACAGACCAATTGATAATCACAAAAAAAATTGCAGTAACACCACGAAATAAAAACACAATATACAACAATAGGGACATTTCGTCATCTTTTTATTAAATTCTTAAATAACGCCCTTTAACTTATTGCAAGACATACTTTGGTTATATTGCATGACAAATAAAAACAACTTTAATGATATGCCAATGATATTTCATTTATCAAAATCAGTTTTTTTTAATTCCTTAAATTTTGGACGTACATATATGATCGCAGGGTATTAAAATTATATGATATGTGTGAGCTAAATTCTATGGGTAAATATTTGTTCTATTGTTTTGCTTCGTTATCATATTATTTTAAAAAGTATTCATTTAAAAAGAATTTGGTTTAATAATGAAAACTAGTAAAGAAGTAAAAGGCAGTAATTCGGTAAGGCGTTATTACATTATCAATGGATTTTCTTTTTCTCTCAAATGGGCGGGAAATAAAAATATAATTAATATCACTGAGTTTACTAGTATCGTGATGGAGTTTTATTTACTTAAATAACGTAGTTAGTTTCTTAAACAACTGATTTCAAAGAAAATCATACTTTACAGTTAACTGTAACTGTACCGGTTCCTTATTCTCAACTAAGAGCCGCTACTATTACAATTGTGCGACCCTTCGCACAAATCTTTATTCGTTTTATTACTATATCACTTTTAAATTACTAAAGAAAAAGTTTATCACTAATCAGCAACGTTGCAAATGCTATATAGCATTACGAACATAATAATATTAAAACCAGTGCCACAGTAGCTTAAAACCCTCTGCTCAATCCGCTCAAATCACCTCCCACGTCACTAATCTAGGTCATAAATTTATTATTACACTTCCGCTCTACTTCCTGTTCCGATCTGCCATGTTTTATATATTTTATTGATATAAATAATAATCTTATCGATATCTTATCTATTAGCTACATAGTATAAGACACCGTCTATCCGTCTATAATATAAAGTAATTAATAGATTTTATTCAGGTTTACTCCTAAATTCGATGATACTCCTAAACGAAGGTTATTATTCAATATATAATATGCAACTGTCACGAAAGTGGAATAAATCGACCACTACTAGATGCGACTGATCACTTACATTAATCCTCAATAAACATTCAAGTTTGACACACACACTGTGCGCTTAACACGAAATTTTCTGCCACGCACAACTACTCTGTGCAATCAGCTGTTGCCAGAGGTATTTCCAAAGCAATACGACCTCCAAGAAAGGAACCTACACCTTTCTCGAAGGCTGGCAGCGCATCTCATGTGGCGGATGTCCATCGGCGGTGGTTATCACTAACCATCAGGTGAACTGTTTGCTCGTTTGCCACCTACTCCATTAAAAAAATATGCACTGTTTCCCCTTGAGGACAGATACATAATGCCTAGTTATCTATTATCAAATCTGTAGTATCCTATACACAATTTACGAAATATATTCTGTTATTTTAAACTGATTTGCTATGAGGGTGGAGCGAGCAGTGATACTTTTAGGTAAGCAACGTTTATACATTTAAGATAGTTATGAAAAATCTACTAGGTGCATCTAAATCGTTGGTTTTAGGCTTCTTTGCATGTTTGTTCATTACCTTTGCACTTGAAACCACAGAAAAGTTTTGCATAAAGTTCGGTAGCATAAAACTCAACTTAAAAATTAAGATAAGTTTTATTACTTGAACATTGAGTTAATTAAAACCTTAACTACAACGACGTTTAAATAGAATAACAAAACGACAAACGACGCCCCGAGTATTCGCTAGTAAATGTATTAAATACATAGCTGGAAAATAGTGCTATATATGTATAGGCTATCGTATGGTCACCTCGATCGATGCTGAACTATTGCAGTTAATAAAATGCGAAATAAACTTATTTATTGACCTTAAACAAGGATTAGTCAAGGTCTGGCAGCTGTCTTGTTAGTTTAGTAAGCGATTGTTATCATGAAACATTACTTCACTCGTAAACACTAGAGCACTGAATGCATTTTTTTTTAAAAATCCAATGCTTAATTTTATTACTACATATGTCAAAAAGATTCCGGAATCTAATTTAGCAATTTTAACATAATTTATGTGCAAATTTATATGTATATTCGGCATTTTGTGCAATTTTGTTTTGATATTAAAACGTTAATAAATAGATGGCATGAACTAATGATGGGTTAAGATGATAATGAATAATCTATACCAATTCATAAATATAACAGTGTCCAGCAAAGGAAGCAAGAATTACCAATTAAACTTTTAAACTTAATTTACATTTTCCGCAAAAGTTCAAAATTCTGCTATGGTGTTTTACCGTACCAATTCAAAGCTTTTTCCGGCACAAAACGTTTCACCTAAAATACATTTCTATATATGCACGTACCACGCAAACATTTCTTTTTGTTCATTTAATTTATAGATTATGAAAACATAGATGATTCATTCGAACGGAAAGTTAAACAAACTTGGTTATCTTAAAGCAGAAATGCATAAAGTTAGAGGAAAAAAAAATTGGCTCAAAATTCAGTAATAAGGTAATTCTTGCAAAAAACACCCACATATGTATATCTCGTTAAAAAATCATAATGCAGATACGTTATCATATCAAGCTTAAGATAGAATACCTCAACAATAGGTCTCCGGTTTCTTTCTCTTGCTAGATTTTAACCATTCATACCTTTAAAAGGACCGACGGTTAAGTTACGACTAAAGATGACTGGTACTGTCATCAGCAATCAAGCAAGCCTAGCTAATGACGCAAATCTTCGTAAAGAGAGCGATAACAAGCGGTTTTGACTTGAAATCCCATCTGGTCAGCATGTTGTATATTCTCAAATTTAGATTTACAATAAGAACAATTGTGTCCTACGTATGGAGACACCATAGGAACACACACACATTAAAAGTTCTAGTTCAGTTCTAAGCTGCTATTTCAAGCTGTACGTACGTAACGTATTCGGACGTGGTCTTTCGGTTGCGCAAACCCATTCATTATTTAAAAACTAGCTGCAGCTTGGCTCCACAGAGCAAATAAACATGAAGCTGTTTTTAAGTTTATATTCATTCACGAATTTTTAAGCATGTTGTGGTTACCTATAATTGTAAGAACAGTTACATAGAATACCTTATTCTTGTATAGTAGAAAATATATATGCTGTATCTTGCTTGGCAATCCATTAAATAAATAAATAAATAAGCTTACTTGATGCGTATTTGACACCTGTAATATGAACCGTGCGGAATTTTTCAAAACCGTTTCCTTCCCTGTTCAAGCTAATGTGATATACTTTTTTTTTTTTTTTTTTTATAACAGCTAAGAGGCAAACGAGCAAGACGGTCACCTGATGGTAAGTGATTAAATTAAATTAAATTAATTTTAATTAAATTACTCGTGTTAAGCCCAGTCTTTCGACACAGCGTCATCGTTATCACGCAAAATCAAGGTCGCATCATCATCAATGTTTAAACAATACAAACAATGAAATAAACAATTGCAACACCAACATTAATATTATCTATAACTTGTTCTGAACCTAACACAAGAATTTAATTTAAATTGTCGTGACCAATTTTCTTTGACCTCGTATATAAATTGATAGCTGCAAGTGAACGGTACTTCCGTACATATTTGCATATGCTCAGATCAAGAAATGTAAAGATAAAGCTTCACAAACTAAATAACGAAGCCAACAAAACCTTGCCGGTCTTCCGAAATTTAATACATAAATATGCGTGCATCACGAGCCAATCTTGCACGTTCGTCAGCAACGCAAGATCTAATTTAAACTATTGAAATATTTTTTCTATAAAAATATTTTAATAGACTTATGAACTTACTTAAGAAGAATAATAATGATTTAATCATTAAAATTCTTTGGAATCGTCAAATTTAAAAATTATACTGTTTAGTTCGTAGAGGAGGTGTGTTCCATCCTCCTCTACGAATGTGATACATGAAGATTTAAAACAATCTGAGTAGATGAATCTCAAACATTTTGATCTTCATATATTGTGTGTTTGTGTTAAGAATACCTCAATGCTTCACTAAGCAAGCAGGTAAATTTTAACGGTGTGCAGGGAGTGTATTTCGTGTATTACTTATTTCAAGTTCGGCAAGATTTTCACGGCTTCAATATTTTGTTACTGACACTTTGTCTTTTATGTATTGACTTGATTATGTATGATCCAAATATTGTAATATCCTACACGATGATTGTCTATTCAATAAATAAATAAGCAAACACGTTTCACATGACAAAATCTTTGATTAAATTTTCGCTTGTAATTTATAGGATTTTTTTGCATGTAGGTCTTATATAAACGTAATTTATTCTCTTATAAATGATACTACCTTGAATACCGTATGTTTTATATTGCAAGTTTACAGGCCTAACCTGATCTAGTTTATATTGGTCGGTGTTTCCATCTGAATAAAACGTAATGCGTGCAAAAACCAATGTTTTGATTCTTTCACATAAAATCTCCGAGGGTCCGATTCCAAGACAGATCTCAGTTAAACAGACATTCAGACAAGACGGAATGAATCGCTGTCAATGACTTTAAATGACCTTTAGTGTTTTACCTAAAGGTCATTTAAAATCTGTTAATTTATGTGCAGAGTATGGGTTCCGTTTGTCTAATTAAACAGTAGGTCACTGCTACGTGCTAATTATTTAGTTCGTTAACAAATTTTAACACGTTTGTTGATATCATCCTTCATCCTAGAGTGTACAATAAAATGGTTTTGAATTCAAAATTGTGGCTATAGAAATAACGTAATCTTTTTATCCGACTACGACGGTGTAAATAGGAGGGACAGATTTTTCATAATGGTCTCTGATCTTTCTGTAAGTCATTGATGGCACAACGTAGTTATGTTTAATAATTTAGACTATATAAAGATATATTTTATTTATGTGAAGTAAACATTTTGGTATTAATTTACGTTGCAGTCATATCGGACATGCGAAATCACATATACAATACGTTAATTTTGTATACAATTAATATAAAAAAAAATGATGTTTTATTAATTACTTTAAACTGTCTATATATTTATCTACGCACTTACGTATCGTGCGTACTATGGAAATCATTTAATGGAATCTATGCTTTTATTTATAATTAACATTTTGTACTGCAAGCGAATATAGTTCAATGGATGTATAAGCATATTAGCATGAGTATTATTATTATTATTATTTAAACATAATTTAGCTGTACAAAGTAAGCTAGCACATTTACATAACATTACGTGCACATATTAAAATGTAATTTATATTTATTTATAACTAATATATAATATAAATCTATAAATATGTACCGATAGATACTAATTTCCTTACTAACAATAATGTATGACTATACTAATCAAATACTTTTATTACGAACACTATGAACACACACACACACACACATATATATATATATATATATATATATAAATCTTTGTTATTTATTTAATCGTGCATAATATGTATATTTAGCTTGTTTCGGTAGCACAGTTTTTTATCACTTTGGCAATATACATTGTGTCATAGATTATATATTTATTTCTCAATAAATAAATAAAATTAAGTGTTCACACAGAAATGATCGCAGTGTTGGATTCGAAACCTATCAGCCTGCGCCAAGTTTCTATTTAATTACTTTTTCTATAACGGAAATGTACCTTGAAATCTATCTTTGTATGAATTTTGTCATTGAAATGTATATTGAAAGTTCATATTTTCTGACAACAATCAGATAACATGATTATAGTAGCAATCAAACTTGAGTCTTACAGTATGGATTTATCATCAATATATTATATTATTCTAGAGTCAGTTTTTTATGATATATGAAATGAAAATAAATTTATGATTACTGGTAATCTTTGGGCGTTTAAAGTTACGTTTCGCTACTCTTTCTCAAAGGAAGCATATTTAAAGCTTCGGTTCCAAGATTGTTATAAAAAATATACAAAGATTTCTAAGCTTACTTTGCAGATACCCAAAATTAAGAAGACGTCATTCTACTTTTCCATAAAAACTGACATGTGGCTATATCATATCATATGTCATGATTTTCCAATAGTACTGATAACCAAACTAAATCAAACTTATGTAACTCAAAAAAAAGAGTCTCATATTTAAATAATAATATTTTTGTTAACAAAGACAAAGTAGTGGCAAAATTAAAAAATATTATTTTATAAATTAATATAATAATATATAATATTAATAAATTAATTAAATATTATTAACGTTTGAAAATATTTGAAATGCTGCGAAACCCAAGATCGTAAATTAGAGTCAACTCTTGTGGTGCACCATCTAACACAAGTCTCAATACTTATAGTTAACGTTGGGTCAGTCTTTAACTCATATTGAATAAATTATTTTGACTTTTATCATAATTATTTGAGTAAGGATTGAAATAAATTGGAGCATACAATTAAAACAAATATTAAATACCTTACTATACTATAAAACAAAATACGCAAAAGTAAGAAATATTATTTGGATCTTAATAATAATGGAATAAAGAAGTTAAGTAAATCAAGAATATTGAATATTTTTTAAAATTAATAACATAATGTTATAACAACCTGGTAATACGAATATAATCTTGTTCTCCTTTATAAGATCTGTAGTCTGTGAAAATAAGAGTACTGATGATTTTATTAACTAATAAAAAAAATATTATAAATAATAGACAATTAATGTAATCTGTTTCTTTTTATTATTTTTTTTACGGACTTACGTTTTTAAAAGTTTATACCACAATAATTATTACAAAAGTTAAGCACTATAAGCACATACTAAGTCACTAAGTAGGTATTTTAAAAAAACTTTAAATATGGTGCTCGGACCGGGATTGCGTACGGGTGGTGCGAACAATGAGGTAATAGGAACGAAACTAAGCTGTCGGTAAGCACCGACGCAAGCGCAGCCCGTGTTCTACAATCTCCTATGTTTCCATTATACTTACGAACTTTTCGAAACAAAATATTCTACTATAATTATATATATATTAGCACTATGATTAATTACTATCGTTATTTTACTACAGGCCAAGAGCCTCCCAAAGATGACTACGAAGAAATGCCTAGGTCCAATAACGTCGTCCTCCTTTTTTTTATTACATTGAGAGTAACAAATGAGCACACAGTTCACCTGATGACTATTCGACGATTCCTGCGGCCCGTGACATCGGCCCATCTACATTCATCATTGACAAGGAGCCATAATGCAGATGCGTTGACACCCTTGAGTACTGTGATGGAATGCCTCGTCACCGGTAATAAAGATCTCCGGATCCCTACACTCACCAGACGAAACACAGCCGCATTGTGCTGCTATTCTGTGAGGGCGTGGGCCTACCCCGGTCGAGCTGAACCATTCATTCTGTGGCTGAATACAAGCTGCAGCGTAGCTCCACCAAGGTAAAATCTCTACCGACCCAATTATAGCAAAGATATTGTCTTAGTTGTAAAGAAATTGAAATAAAATTATAGAAAAAAATTCTTATGATTTATTAAAAATTGTATTAAAACAAAACTTGGAATTAACTATAAATTCCTTCATTTCAAATGAGAAGCTAGCGGTGTAGAATCTACATTAAAATAAAAAGATAAAGCAATGGCTGATAGAATTATCCTTAGATCTTCTTCTAATACGACAAAATAAAACTTATTAGTTAATTAATTATATTGAACATTATAAATAGATTTATGAAATTTCAAACATAATCTTAACGTAACGTGCGACAATGGATATAAATCGCAAACGTTATGATAAATATAATAGCATTCTGCATATTAAAACAAGTTTTCAAATAAATATAGATATTGTTAAAGGAAGTTAAGAATATATAAATCACGCCAACAAGTATTTCATTTAATTTTAGACACGGCATAACCAAATATATTTTCAAGAGAAAAATCTAAATGATATAAGAATTACTGACAAGCCCTTGCCCTATATTTTTCCTAATTAAAAAAAGGTTAAATTTACTACCTAAGGCATGTCAATTAATCGCAACCTGCGCAACCTTTTCTTTATCTTCTGCTGAGGTAGGCTGGATCCATGAAAATACGAATCCGACCAGTTACTGTAATATCCATTATTATGTATTTGCTTTTTGCACGTGTGACAGCCACTTATTATACACTTATACATTAAAGCTTATGTATAATTATAGTAGCCATGACAGTCAGTCTTAATAGTTGCCTTTTAAATCCACGACTCAATTAATATAATTCCTATTTCTATTTATTTATTAAATTCAGGGCATCTACAGCGCTTACATGAAAACAATCTTAATCCCTAAATACATAAAGTCAAATCTGATGCATGCACCAATTAAAGAGGTGCACATCAATTGTTATAATTAAAGGTTACATTATCGTATTACATTAAAAAAATGTAGAAAACTAAACAATTACTGAATCAAAATAATGCCTTATTTAAGCTTCAGTTTATAAAAACATGCCCAAGGACGGTATCAGCGTAATGCTATGTAACAAAGAGATTGATATAATTTACAAGATACGTTAATAAAGATAGTAAAAACGCCATTTACTTTCACCATTCTAGCAAGAAGACATTTTATTAAATATTATATTGAGCAAATTAAAGGCTCGCGCAAAAGATGCAAACTCAATATTGAAAACTGGGATGAATTAAAATATTAATATAGAAGGGCGATAATTCTATCACATTTCACGTCCCGCCTACCAACAACATAAAATCAATGCAAGAAATCGATTCACCTCATGCAGCAATAGGAAAACAATATTCTTAATATTACATATATAAAATGACAACAAATATAATGAATAAATACTTTCAATTTTAGATCCAATCATCTTTTTATACAATGGGGCGGCCAGGAGTTAGTAGGACTAAGTGTCTCGTACTTAGATTTTCCCCACGATTCATTCATTCATCAGTAATTATTTTTTTCTCTAAATACAACTGTGTAAACGATTACGTTGCTAATTTACTGCATATTCATCTCAACTCGAACTGAAACCGTTGTCGACTATTCGGTACTAAGTAATTCGGTACACTATGGGAATTTTTTTTTCTATATATGTATAAATAAAAATGACAGACTATATGTTATATCCATTGTTACATGAATATATGTCATATGCAATTTTCACACAATCATTTAAATTAATTCAATTGAATAAGCTTTTATTACTAAAGCTTTCTTATAATAGTTAAGACATTCAGTCGTGATCCATCCTTCAGACCGAATACTTGCCGTTAACATCCCCAACTTAAATCATATAATTTACATTCATTTCAATATTAAAACGAGTAAAGTTTGTTTTTTTTCCTAGATGTCGATAGACCCCGTAGCAATACCTTCTCGAGGCTTGACAAAACTGTATCTTTCTATATCTTTTATTTTTGTATCTATAACTTTTATGAACCTAAAGTGTGACCGCTGATCACACGGTCCAAATGATGACATGCCATGTTGACTGCGATCTATAAATACCTATATATGTAAATACTCATTAAGGATTTAACATGCCCATGCGTTGTCACTCCTGAGGATTAGT
The DNA here is from genome assembly GCA_029286865.1 of Teinopalpus imperialis. Classification (NCBI taxonomy): domain Eukaryota; kingdom Metazoa; phylum Arthropoda; class Insecta; order Lepidoptera; family Papilionidae; genus Teinopalpus; species Teinopalpus imperialis. The sequence goes on along the minus strand of JAGSMU010000022.1, from coordinate 13,547,717 downwards.
ATGGAATGCCTAGCCGTCAGTAATAGTCACCGGTTCCTACACTCATCATACGAACACAGCCCAGTCATGCTACTTCACGTTAGAATACTAACCCGGTCGGGTCATGTAACATCTTACATCTAGATATTGCGTGGCCCCATCACCGTATATGTAACATATTTTCATTTTATAAATAAAAAGTCAATATACGAAACATTAACTTTATTAGTAATCAATAATTGATACGACCTTCGTAAAAGCAGTGAACCAGATTTAAAGAAAAGTAGGTAAAGGTCACAGTAAAAATATCTTAAATAATGACATAAGTAAGAAAGTTCAAAACTACTATTTAATTGTAATGTACAAAGTTTGTTGTGCCTTAATTAATCGACCGTTTTAAGGACAATTGTTTAAAGTAAAAAATGTTATATCTTTGATACATAATAGTAAATATTAGTAATCGTGGGGTTTTCGGAATTCACATGTTTTAAAAATATTACTTTTTTGTTTTAAAGTACAACAATGTTGCTTGCACTGTCACGTGGTAAATCATTACTTTAAATTGATGGCCCGGCCCCAGATATCATATTCGGGATGCTGTTGAGCTATAATGAAATTGAAAAGGAGCTCGAATACCAGCCTTTCACGGCAATAGTGTGTTTTTTGTAAAATAACTTAAATAATTCTGCCTACTGAACAGAAGATTTTTCTACCCCCTGACTTTTGTACCATCAAACAACCCAAAACAACTCGGAGAATGTACATTAAAATCTTATTGAATATATATACCTTAATTTCACAACGAAACTACAATAAATATAAAGGTTATTTTATGAAATATGCGTTATTTTATATAATATATAAAGTATTTACAGCTCTAATTAAGAAAATTTAGAGCGGATTTGAATAATATATTGTCTAACCTTCAGTCAGATCAAGAGAATAGATATAGGCGGTAAAGGAAATCACAAAAAGTTATATCACTAGTTTTAAACTCCTAGGCCTTCAATACCTAACAATATCAAACAACGTAATCACACTATGACGTTATACCTATATTAATAACTTAATTAACAATCGTCACGAACAATGATGAACTGAGTTGATAAATTCTGGTTTATATCATCACAGAAAATTGATGTCCGGACAGATTGGTGATGAGTACAAAATTGTAAAATATGTAGCAGTAAAATTAAATTTATATTCATTGCAATACATTAAACTAGCAGTTAATGTTGCCATAAAGGTTCGATATTTTCATAACAGGAGTATTATGAATAACATGTCTGGCACTTTAGTTATTAGAAATACATCACCCGGCTTCATCGCTCTTCGGGCTCTTTGAGTTAAAAACTCCGGACTCGTACGGGAGTTTAAAACTCACGACCGGACATTCCTGATATGTCCAGTTAACCGTCAGTATTCAATCAATGTTTTATGATATTTTAAGAATAGTACAATCTACAATTGAATACGAAACTATGAAAATATAAAAAAAATATATTGTTTATCACTACAACAATGTAAGGCACTCATTACTAAATGGCTACAAACCCTTTCCTATGAATTTACTGAGGGGTTATTAAAAGTACAATGTTGAAGATACCTGCATACCTACCCCCCTCCCCCCTCTTACTCGTACTTAGACCTACACATTCTCCTACACACACACACATACTCCCACACAAATGCACAAGCAATTTGTCATAAATTATTTTTCTACTTTTTTAAAAAAAAGCTGTATTACATATAATTTGTTATTTGTTTAAATAAATATGGAACTATGTACTTAATACTCTGGAGATGGGCGTTAATAGGTGCTACACAGTTTATACTACAGCGGCTACTATCGAACAAATTTGTTCCTGTATGATTTTTATGTTCCAAATAAAATATTTTAAGAATAGTACAATCTACAACTGAATACGAATCAATGAAAAAAAATAGAAATAATGAAATAATTAATTATTAATAGTGTTCGAAGGAATTTTTTTCTACCCCATACAACACTTATTATTCAATTATCCTATCCTATCCTATCCTACCTTGCTCACATCTTTTAAATCGTCTAGGGCCATATAACATTGATATATACAAGTCGATTTCAACTTGCAGGCAATCCTTGTCAGTAAGAAAATAATTTGGTAGCGCACGGTATGTAAATATCGGGCTTTTTAACGAGATTAGACCTAAGCTGCACTAAGTTAGGTTTTGTTTTAGTCGTAAGCCTACTAACATAAAGTTCCACGTTAAACAGCCACATTGCAACTAGTCACAATATGAATAGGTCTGCTTAGCTTAAGCAAAGAACCACGCCTTCACAGAATACCGGCGGCTCATGCACCCCCCAGTTCCGTGAGCCCTGTGTCCGATGAAGGTGTAAGAGCCGCATAGGCTAACAGCATCAACATCAACAGAATCTAGACAGAATACCGACGTAAAATGGCAGCTCAAAACTTGTTACAGTAAGTTTAAATCACCGGAAGACCAGTTACTGATAATTAGCAGTGGAGGCAGACTATTTCAGTTCTAAGGGGTGTCAAGTATGTACATACATGTTGGGGATGGATGTTGTGATCGATATCGACCATGTAGATTTTATCAGCATTCAACTCGGCCGTTGTTATTTTAATACACAAATTTTAAACTTGATGTTCCTTAGATTATAATTTTTTTATTTTGTTATTTTGTAATGTTTAAGTTAGGTCTAACGTATTTGCAATGAAAACTATGATAGTACCTTCCACTTTATATTCCTACTGTTGCTATGTAGACAGAATCCCTACGCCGCCACTATACGAGGATGCTTGTAGATAGTGTTTAAAAATTGTAGAATGTTGCACTTTACACGAAGTGTTTTTTCTTTATAGTTTAGGCAGCCAACGAGCATGCAACCCACCTGGTGGTAAGTTATCACCGCCACCCATGAACAACCGCAACACCCGAGGAGTCGGTAATGCATTGCCGACCTTTAAGGTAAGTGTAAACTCTTTTCTTGAAGATCCCAAAGTCACATCGGACATAGATCATTTACAAAAAATTACAGAGATAAATCTTAGTAAAAACCGGTCAAGGGAATTTTATATACGTTTACAATATTGGCAAACACCAGTCGTCGAATGGCATTAAACAAAATGCAAAGATAATTTATAATCCTAATACCAACCAGCCATACTTGGTAATTGACCATTTGACTGTTTGACAAATACTGGGTAAAACCTAGCCTTTAACAAATGATTATTATCCTCTATTAAGAATATAATAAATGAGTCACCTTGATTACCTGATTTCGATATATTATTTACATGAGTTGTATTTTATGTTTATTTATTTGTTAACTGTGCCCCGGATATACGTATCATCATTTAAATGAAACTCTGTTGTGTATTAGGTATATAATATAATACTATTAACTGTGGTAGAGTTACAGTACAGTTTGTTTTTAGCTGCAGAATGAAAGAGTCGACTTGACCGGGGAAGGACCGCGCCCTCACAGAATACCAGTGTAAAATAGCAGTAGCTTCTGATGGATTTCGACATCGACATGGCCTAACCTATTCAACAGTCGGATGTTTTCAATGTAGTACATAGTGTATTATGATGAACGCAAGCATAGAGAAAATTCATCGATCGCCTTCCGTGAACGGATCTAGAGCATATAAGAAGCAATGTCGGGACAAGGGAGGAATACAATTGATAATACACCATTAGTGCTAATATATACTTTGCTATTACACTGTTAATGCTACAACTATAACTTAAATTCGGGATATAAATTAAATGGTTAATAAAAATCTAAATTAATAAAATTACTGTATATATCCTAGATCGCCTCCTAAACCGCCGGGCTAATTTCAAAGAAACATGTATTACCGCCTAGTGATAAAAGATGTAGGGGAAAGAAAGTGACTTGCAAAAATCATTGGATATATCCTAGCTTATTATTAATTCCGTAGTTTCGTGATCATTGACAAAACCGATGCCGTACCGAAATCCTAACTATCCTAACAGATGCGAGGATGAGTAAAGAGGAGCAATATATAAAAAAACATTTTTACTTTGGAAACTAATTGAATAGTGTTAAATGTATAGTTTTCATGCTAGCTATGTTAAATGGAGACAGATTTAGCGACGTAAAAAGTTCCTCGGAGTCCTGACAAAATTATTTTCCGTTTACATTATAGACCTAATTTCATTTCAGGTTTTACATTTTATTGGAATAACCCACGCGACTACGACCAAACCCACTACAAACATAAATATAAACAGACCAATAACAGAAGGTCTCGTCGAACTATAACAATTATTTTTATTTACAAATAAAGATACAAGTTAAACAAGTTATTAAAACAATAAAAATAATGACGTTAAGATAAGTTACGAAGGTTTTTTTTTAATGAATATACGTACATATATCGTATGTTGTATGTGTGAATATATGCGCGTAGGTGTTTGGTATAATCATCATCGTTATCAGCAATTTGATGATCGCCTACGTGGCGTGGTGTGGAGTGGACTGGTAAAACGTCCGTCCCTGTTTTATTCCCAGGGTGGGCCAGTATTTGTATAATAAATTGTTAATAACCTGTCCGGATTTGCTCACGAAATATCCTATATCTCCGACTACTACGTCTAAACCTTTCCCCGAATCAACCAAGCGGTCTTATTGCATATGATTTACATTACATACGAATTTATTGTACATATAACATATATCCCGCGCAAACAGCAACTCCTAATAACCAGAATATGTTACTGATAATATAAATAAAATAAATACGTTGTGTGGCTGGCGTTTTTTTAAATTATAATTTTTTATAATATTAGTGATAACAAATGAGCCCATCAAGTAAATTCCTTAAGGCCTACTAAGGCCATGACACCCACATTCACCCTCGATAAAGAATCATATTGCAGATTCGTTGTCATCCCTAAAGACTAAGATGGATTACTTCAGTCTTGCCTTTGCCAAACTTAATCCAATTAACCCTCCCCCCTCCCCCTTATTGTCGTGGATAATTATTAGGATATAAATTAAATAGACAAAAACTGATTAGCAATCATGTGAGCAAAATGCATTTTTGACTTAATGCCGCGTGCGTTTCGCAGGCGCTTAAAGATGGTATAAAAATATATTTTTTTAAGATGATCTGTGTTTTACTGTTACACGGATCATCTTTCAACAGTAGTAAATATATATATTTTATCTTTTTTTTTAATTTTACATACAAACCTTCCTTGTGTATAGACATTATTGGAAATCCTAAACACAATCTATTCAATTGTTTCTGGTGTTAATACGTACAGTTAGACTGCCGCGATCAACACTGGGCCTTTGTTTCATACCTGTTAATGTAAAATAAAACTCTATTTCAACTTATATAATATTTTTATAGCATACCACTTATAACACAATTATCACATTTTATTCGACATTTTGAAAGGCAATATTATCACATCCGATCGTATACAAATCCTTCTTCTTCTCGTCTAACTTCTTCTTCGCTCTTCTGTCTCTGTATTCAACGACGAAGTAGAGAGAGATTCCAGCGATCATCATCACGATTAGCAGGTAAGTCTTCGCTCTGGTCCTCAAGTATGGAGAAATCACATATGCAATGATATATCCTACAGATTCCCAAAGTCTGAAATTTGAAAACGCAGCTTCCTCTCTTCCCGGGAACAAAATACCGTAATACGCTGCAAAGAATAATTATTTTTAATATTATTGACAATTAGAAAGATCTGGTCTTATCAATTAAAACAAAAAAAAATCTACCTGGAGCCTTAAACAAAGTATATTATAACCAATGAGGCCTTTACAACATCGAAAGAAGGCACTTGAACTAGTTAATTTTTTAAATTTTCATTTGCACTTAAGGGTGAAGAATGATCTCATAGTTCCTCTGATGGTCATTACAAAGGTCTTTATAGCATGACATCACGAATATGACGGCTTCCAATACCTTCACAGACCTTTGTCCAATTCAAGAAACACATGCATCACCCCTGTAGACCTTATATGGAATGTCTCGTTCATCGAGTTCCCTAACCTCAATATACGAAACACAGTAGCGTTATGAACGTGAGTAAACACTGGCAACAAATCAAAACCTATATTTTGTTGTTAAATTAAAAGAATAAGTAAGATTGTAATGACAATTAACTATACCATTAATTTGCACTATCCAGACGGAATCGCACAGTCCCCAGAGGACAGCGATCACATAAAACACATACACTTCATTCGCCTGTGGTTTCCATGTGAGGATGGACACAAACAATCCTGCCTGTATAATAGCTGCTGTACATAGGAGCGGTAAACGCCCGGTAATCTGCAAAAAAAATAAAAATAAGTACCCATCCATAATTATTTTGCTACCATTAGCAAACTTTGATGTCTATGTAGCCCTATTCTTGGGTCTCTGGTACACCTCTACACTGACCAAACAAAACAACAACAACAAAATAGTTGTAAAACGGAGTTCCCGCAGTGAGAATAGAATTAGCCAATATGCATAGTAAGGGTTTACAGATTGGTCAGGATAAGCCGGATGTACGAGTATCAAGCCCGTAACTTGGTACATTTTCTTTTCTTAACGTCTCTCACGTTATGTGTTTATGGACAAATGGTAAAATCCTTGATGGAAATCAACTATGGACAGAGGTTTTATTGTAAAAGGACGCTTAAGAGGTTTTATTGTAAAAGTACGCTTAAGATTTCAAGTTAAATTTACAGAGTTAGACTTTCCAATTATTCGAAACTGGTATAACTTCAAAATTAATTACGTCGCTAATCTCAAAATGAACCATCGATATTTGTTTTAGTAAAATACATTTTTAACAGAAGCGTTTCTAAAATAAATAAGGACCATAAATACATTTTATGTATATGACAGTTTGTCATACATCGACATAACATACAATCCTGTCTATGTTTATCCCCATGGATAAACATAGACATCAAAGTTTACAGTGGTAAGGCCACCTTGCTAGAATAGTGGACATAATCGGTCGGCTCTACTGGTGAAATATCAGGTTCTGACAGAATAGTTAAATAGGAGCACAATGCCCTAACCGGAGACCCAAATACAGGAAACGACCTAAAAACCCACTCCCTTTGAGCTTAAAAAAGCTCAAGTTGAAACACATTTTTAGGTAACTAAGGGTGACAAATGAATACACTTTTTTTGATGTGTGTGTTAGTATTACTAATTATATTTGCGAGCTGGAGACAACGATAATGCTGCGAAGCTAGCGGGGAGACTGATGATAATACGATCCGAGGGCCCCTCATAAGGAGGTACGAGACCTCAACTCGGATAAAGGAAATGAGCACACAGTTCACCTACATTATTACTGCGATACATTAACACCAACATGCATTCTCAACAAATATTTGACATCCATATATACCTGAAGACTAAGATGGAATAAATTGTCAACAGTAATAAGGGTAGGGGAAACCGCATAAACCACGTCAAAGTCGATCAAAAGTCAAAGTCATGTTAACTGTTTTCTTTGACTATCGCGGTGTGTGTACCCGGAATTCTTGAAGGAAGGTCAAAGGGTAAATAAAGAATATTATTTAAGCGTTATGCGGCGTTTAAGAGAGAAAATTCAACGAAAAGGTCCAGCTTTGTGGAAAGAAAATTATTGGATTTTGCACCACGATAACGCGCCTTCGCACAAGGCCGTCGTTGTGAACGAATTTTTGACCGAAAACTTAAACCTTATTCACCAGATATGGCTCCAGCTGACTACTTTCTTTTTTCTAAACTCAAATTACCACTTCGTGGCACCCGTTTCAATTCGCTAGAAGACATAAAGAAGAATTCACGCCGAGAATAGTTTTCAATTCCGCGTTTTAAAAATATTTTTATGATTGGATTATTCGTTGGCGTTAGTGTATCGTTTCTGAAGGAGCATACTTTGAAGGTGATAAAATAAATTTGGATGAATAACTAACGTTTTGTGTATTATTGAACTTTTCCTGTTACTTTCTTGACAGAGTAATCTATAATATATAAATAAATTCTTATTTTACCTAGCAAATGTGGGGTTCCACTCTAATTAAGTTAATTGTATAAAACAAATATCAAAGGCATTTGTATTGTACTCACCTTCGCTATATATCCAGTGACAATGCACCCGATTGCATCGGCAACGCCGAACGTCATCATTACGAAACCAACTGTACCCGTACCGATAGCGCAAGAAACGAATGCCTGGAAAAGAAGATACGTTTTTTTTTTTAAATGTGGAACTAAACGTCGAATACTACCTACCTTTAATTGTTCCAAACATGACAGGGATAAATATGAAGCCGTATAACACGATTTTTTATAGTATTAAAGAGTTACAAACGCACCCAATTCATTGATAGTTCAACGGTCTGGGTGTCTGTTTAGTTGAGGGCGTGTTACAGAGGTTTGAAATGCTTAATCCAAAAGTTGGTTGTCATAAATTTAATGTACCTGCATAATATTAATAGCAAAATTAACTTCACAAACATTAACATTTAAAATAATAAGTCTTAATTAGAAATATATACAAAATGCTATAACTTTTGTATCTTTTGTTGTATCTTCTATGCTATTAAATGTTTTTTTATATGGAAAGTAAGTAATCTGTACATTTCTAGATTAATTTTCTTTTATAACTCATATTATCCTATATGTATATATTGTTAGGCATGCGCCAAAAAAGATACTTTTTCTTTCTTTCTAAATCATGAATGCCCAAAGTATAAGCAAGAAAAAATAAATGACCCAGGATAGTGGACCTTATTTAAGCAGGTTGTAACTTTAAGTTTGCCTTTATTTTAAATTTTGTTATTCTTTATTTGCCCAAGTAAGAATACAATGTACAGAAGTGCAGACTTAGGACTTAGTAAAAGGCATTCTCTACCAGCCTACCTGTGGATTGAGCAGAGAATATATTGTGGGCGCAAGATAATATACTTATATTAATTTTAAAAGTATATAACTGCAACAAAATAATACATTAATAGAAATAATATGCACATTAAATAAAGTACTATATATAAATATATACTATATAATCCACATACAAAGATAGTACCTTTTTACTTACGTAATCTTTTATTATTAAATAAACACGTAAAAATTACACACTATATAAATTATAATATACATTATACCAATTGTAAAAACCACTTTTGAAATTGATGAACTTTGCAAAAGTTCAATATTAGCTAAGCGGGAAGTATATCCAAAACAAAAAAAAGCATGACCAGTGATCTGCGAGACACAAAAGTTTGGGAACCTCTCTAAATCAACGAAAATATAATTCTAAATTAAAATGAAAACTTACCGCCGTGAAATCAGCTCCAAAGAACGCCTGCTGCAAACCAATGAAGATGTTTATGACGACAAGCATCAACTGGTTAGGCTCTATAAGCAGCTTGAGCGTGACTGCCAGGAGCGCCATGCCCGAATGTCCGGTACCGGATCCAGAGCGGCCGTTGTCGTACCTGACAATAATCAAAAGAAGAAACAGATCAGTAAGAACTATATGAATGAAATAGCAATATAACGCTGCTGTCTTTCATCTGTTTAGGTTCGGAGAACCTTGTAGAGGAATACCACCTTAGTGGGCGCATTTGCCGCCATCATAATTCAGCTGATGAGATTAACCGTGTGCTCATTTGTCACCCTCAATACAATAAAAAAAAAACATATAATCGAGTTTTCGCAGAGTGCCATCGTTAAATATCTGCTATATTTTGTATGGTGAGTGTCGTGATCCGAAAGCCAATTACGATTAAAAAAAAAAGTTAAAACTTCTGATCCGTATAAAGTATCTTTTGATCAAATAGTTAAAAAATAAAACTAACCTTTTCATAGAATCCACTCCAAGCGCAACAATAAGAGCAGCTCCTGCCATGCACGCTAAGTATATGCCTGGAATTAAATATCTACTTATATATTGACCTTCCATGATACCATAAAACATCTTAGTTTTAAATACTTAAATATTTGCAAGGGTAAGTGTTATTTCCGGTCTTAAATCTTGAACTCACGTGATCTCACGTGTATCTTCTTCTTCCGTTACCTTCATAGCTGAAGATGGAGCCCGTGTTGATACGCTTCGACCGATTCGCTGACAACTCGCTCCCACTGTACTCTATCCTCCGCTTAACTCACATGTATATCAACATGAATTAATCAACACAGTCCGCTACGATTTTTTCCTTTCTAGCAACATAATATAGCTAAATTCTAGCAAAGCGTAAGACATAACTCAAATTCCCGTTGTCCACTCCAACTAAGCTTAAATTCTTATGCTAGGAGGGTAGACGACAATAGCCGAATGGTGGATATATGTAATACATAATGAATAAGTCCGACTATGACACTAAGATTCACATACCGTATCCTAAACCAATGGGATATTGACGCAAGAAGTGCAATAGTAGCCAAGGTTTGGCCGTCTCGGGCACCGTCGAGTCAGTTGCTTTCACGCGCAGGATAACGTTCCAAGCCAAGGCTCCCTCGAGAACCCTTGTGCTGGTTACCCATAAATAAAGCTCTAGGCTAAGTGACTCACATTTGAAATTAAAAAACTTCATTACAACTTCAGACACATTTTTTTTATGGTAGCTGTAGTGATAAAGGTTCACTAAGGGATGACTACATCCTGTGAAATCTACATTCATTCCCAACCAAGATTCAAGATGCGCATGCGTCGTCACCACAAAGGACTGCCATACCTTTTTACCAGCAATTGGATACCCGGATTCCTAAGCACTCGGCCACCTTTCAACACGGTAAAGATGTACAAGCCCTCGAAATAATAGTGGCCACAGTCATGAAAATAAAAAAATATATACAATGGATCGCGGTGACAGTATCGGTAGCATTTGGCTCATACCTGCATGGTGATTGTCTTCCTGGTTATGATATCTTCCAATGATTTAAACATTTGCACAAACATAGAGGCACTCATTTGTCATCCTCTACCCTAATCCAATGTAATTAAATAATAAATAATATGCACAAGATCGGACCAAGTTTCAGATGCAATATCAAAGGTATACGGTATACGGTACTTACATGCAACATATCCGGAACTGACAACCAATAATTATATATGATATTCATATTGTTATGTATGTATTATTATTTATATTTTTATGCCTACCAACATATTCTCTTGAACTCCCAGGATTGACTGGTAGAGAATGCCTCTGGCATTAAGTCCGCCCTTTTAAAACTGTTGTTTAAGGAACATAAATTATAAATAAATAATTCGCGACACACAAAGATCGTTTCTCAGCTGAATCGGAATCATGAAACCCATGACATCGTCAAACATAGTACATTGAAGTTAGAGTATTTATAACTTAACATTATCATTGTGGATTATTTTACTTACCAGCGATCATTTGAATTTTCTCAGGCGGTTGAGCCTGCAGAGCTTCACCGGCATCTGTGCTCGGTAAAAAGTTGGCGCCACATAGCTCCGGGATGAGAGTTTCGTTCAGCGCAGTCACAGCCGCTTCATTGTCACCCGACGATAGAACTGATATGGAAATATAACAAAACTATAAATGATTGCGATGTTGATCATTTTAGCGTAAAGAAAATCCCACACAATGCGAAGAAAAAGAAGTCATTTCCAAAACCAATTAGCGTTTAGTCTACTGTCATTTGTGATACGATCAATCGTGACGGTCTCAGCTGGAGTGAGTAAGGAGTAACCATTTATAGTAGACTCTTACAATAATGATTCCTTAGTAACATTTGTGTCTGGTGTACGTCGTAAGGGTCACATTTGAAATTTAAAAAACTTCGATCAATGTTGGATGATTGAAGCAACACTTACAAATACACTTACAATTTTTTTTATAGTAACTATGGTGACTAATTATCACTAAGTTCCCCTAATGGCAAGTGATGACCTGTTGACATCTACATCCATTCTCAACGAAGATCCAAGATGCACATGCGACTGCGATACCAGTAATTGGACATCCGAATTCCTACACTCGTCATACAAAACACAGTTTCGTTATTCTGCTATTTCGCATGGTTATTCTATGAAGGCGAGGTACTTCTCGAGTCAACCAATTCATGTTAGAGAATAACTGCAGCAAAGCTCTATCACTATCGACTGCTATACCTGTGTTTTATATTATATACGCGTAATTTAAAGCTAGCGGAAATTGTCTTCTAATAGTAGAAGATTATATAGATGATATTTGATGTATATATATACAATATTGTTTAACAAAGACATATAAACAATTTCCACATTTGAATAAGTAAATACATATATTAATATGTGATGTTTTTTTTCTATCTATATATCACATAAATCGGTTCGATCGGGAAAGAAGCACGCCCTTCCTGAATACCAGAATGAAATTGCACTACTCTACATAATCCGTTTAATGAGTTTAGAGACCCAATGATTGGTAGTGAGATTATTCACCTCACTCCTCAGGGATGATGCCGATGATACATTTTAAATCTTAAGGATGGATGTGTGAATCTACATAAGCTATTTAGATTTATCATTAGGTGAAATTTGTGATCGTCTGTGGATAGTTCACAAAATAAACGAATAATAACGTATAATAAAAATAAAGATTAAAATGTGAAGACTTGAACTACTTTTAATTCATTGCCATTAAGATTAGCTCGTGTTATTCTTACTCTGGAGTTTGCAGTCAGATAACAAATATCATCGAGCCTTGGTCTCTGTTTTGTCTACGCAAATATACACTAAACCACAACGTAGCCAAGGATTATCCATAATTTAGCTGATAAACTTTACAATGCTTTCCCCGTTTATAAAAACTGTCTCATAACAATGCTCTATATAAAAGAATTGTTCAAACTGTCTCCGATTTGATTACAAAAGGTTATTGACCGAGAATTAGTTATTAAGGCTATTTTTTAGAGGTTATTACCCTGATACTTTGGAGTGCTCACACACTGACTATTGTACTGCGATTTGATATATGTCGCTGTATAGTATAACGTGATCTGAAACACCTTTAGTATCGCGCGGGCAATGGAATTCAAATAATTATTGTTCTGCAACAGTTGCCACGAATTAGTACATAATGATCTTCTTCAAAAAATCTTCGTAGAATTTATAGAGTTATCGATTTATGAAACACAAATTGCATCAATGATGACTAATGGATGTTTGATTTTTAAATAAGGTTAAAACTGTTTAAATGTAAGTATAAAATAAATTCGATATCTTGCGCAAAACATTGGAATTACTTTTGTGCTCAAAATCAATTTCGTTACAGATTACATTGCTCGTAATTCTCTCATTGTTTGTAATTTTGGAATAACTTCATTCAATATATAATAATGTTGAACATTTGTGTATTTTATTTCAAATAATATCTGAACGGTCCATCTATAGAACCGTCTTACTTTATCGCTACGACTGCGTCCGTTGTCAAAACCAACCAACATCATAATTATAAACCTGTATACAACGACAATGATGTTGATGAATTAGAAGACAGTTTCTCACGCTGGAGGATGCAACACGCGTTTAATATTAAATGGAATCGCAATCTGTTCAATAAATGAGAGCCACCAAAAGATTCGTTTATTAAAGGAATTAATTTTAATGTAGTTTTTTACAAAAATAAATATTAACATGAACACAACAATGAATCACAGGCTGTTTTGTAGGTGTACACATATGTCCATCGAAAATCTCCCTCACAAAACAATTGACTACGCTAACGTAAAATGACTTAGATATCATATATGATATATCCACAGGTATAGCCGCAGGAATCACTTATGGTAAAGCACTTTTGTACCCCTCTATTATGACGAAAAACTAACTAATTTCTGTAGCACATAGCTACGAAGCAGCTAAAATTTTGAAATAGATAAAAAAAGCTTGAATGGATTGACTAGAAGGAGGAAGAATTGCATTTTAACAGAATACATATGGTGAATGTGATTAACCGGATACAATTTCCTGGCAACGAGACTGTTTATCTACAGGGAAGACAACAAACCGCGTATTGATTCCGTATTTAAGATTGTTGTAGTTTTCAGGATCTGCTTCACTTACCATCGCGTTTACTGTGTTTTAATTTATCACGTTTACTGTTTACTTTAACTATAAGGATATGCTTATACTCATACCTATTATCCGTAGAGAGAAAATACAAATTCAAGTATTTCATTATATTATCTATATTGGTACATGCTTCGTGTTTAAAGGAATTCTGTGGCGTTAATAGCATTTATTTTTATTTATTTGTCGTAAAAATGAGGAAATAAACTTCTTAATTTTTGCAAAATTTTTAAATCTGAAAAGATTAAGTCTCAAAAACAATAACAATAGACATTGTTTCATTTTATTATCTTGTTACAGCGTTATTCATTGTAATTTATATTGTTAAAAACATACCTAGAGAAGAGATGAGATTTCCCCAGACTTGATTCAGTTGGAATATCATGAAGAACAAGCCAAGGAAGCGGGTGAGCAACGCTTCAGGTGGGATGTTGGATATTTTGCTGTGGGCTTCTGACACCTGAAATTATAATATTGGCGTTGCATAAACGACGATTTCGTTGTCCTGGTTGACCAGGACAGTGACAATATCTTGATATTGATATCAAGAACGACGATGACTTATCGTTATTTATAGTATGGGGAATAACCTATGTATGTTTTCGAATCGCTGAATATTGACCGTCACAATGTACTATCCTCCACTGGATGGAGTGACGATATGTCTTAGTCTGCGAAGTCGATAAATACAGGTAGTTCAGGATCGTGCTTACTGGCAGTAGGAGATGAAGATAATGAAGATGACATGTTGCCTCTATAACTATGGATAATAGCTTTATCGGTCCAGTTTGCTCGGACTTCAAATATCCCGATTCCGAATCGATTTATCTGAATACGAATACGAATCCTTCAGTTACGTTGATAAAATTGTTTGTGCTGTAAAACAACGTATCAACGCCGACTGGCTGAACGTAGTTCACCGGCACTACTCGTGACACTAGAGCGCCGTTGAACCTCAAGAAGGACAAGATAAAGAATAAATACATAACAGACAGACAGAAAAATCATAGGCAGGCATAGTTTGGTGAATCATTATGATAAGTGTTAATGTCACGTCCAGCAACGTGGTTCTTCAGTTTCTTTAACACGCTAGATGAATGACACGGGAACGCTAAGCTAATATAATTGCAATGTATGGTTTTTCGCCGATCGCGCTACCCATTTCAGGATAGGATATTTTAATTGTGTGCTCTACTAAAAACTAAGAACTATTAACACCCAATTGCTACCTGCGGTTTACGGTGTATTAAATCTGTATAAAACATTAATGACAAAAGGACGTGAGAACGATCACTGCAATATGAGTATGTTGCGGTATGGCATTTTACTTTGTCTTTTAATATTTTTATATATATAACACGATATATAACAGATGTAACAAGAAATACATCTTCAAAAAAGAACAACAAATTAGAAGTCTAATTGAATGCCATGAGATTTAAGATGAGTATTTATTGAGGATTTCATCATCGTTTTTTAAAAAAGAAAATTAACTAATCCGACTAAGCTAAAATATTTTTGTAATGGTCCATGACAGAAATCGAAAAGCGGATTTGCAGCTACGAAGTTTAGTTTTGTATGATGTATTCTAAACCATATGGCGCTCTTGTTGGTTCTGAATTACAGTATAGAGTAAGTCGTTTTCAGAAAAGGGGAAACTGGTAGGTACAGCAATGACCAGTGACCAGCAGTGATCGTAATCTGCCGTAAACCACATGGAGAAAATAAGAAATTTTCATCAGGTTGTTAAGTAAACCACAATATTAGACAAGAACGAGAGTAAGTCGATTCAACTGGGGGTTGGTCTTTGCTTTTGGAATACCAGCGTAAAATATTAGTTTATCGTTACTGTATAACGAATTGTGCAAGAACGAAACGTGAGACCTTATTACGGGTGCTGAGTATTCTATCTTAGTCTTTAATAGTGCTCACATAAGTTCATTGTGATTCCTTATCGAGGATACATGTGGATTTCAAGAGACAAGGGAATAAAAAATAATTTGAATTAATCTTACCACAGACAAATAGGTACATTTGGAACACCAGAGCGGGCCGCCACCGAAGCCAACGATGAGGCCTGCGGGTATCATGGTCCAAAAACGAGGCAGGAGCTGTGCTGCGATATAAGGCATGTAAGTCACGAACGACAGGGACATCGCCCACTTGGTGCCCAGCCATCTGAAAAATTCGTATCATTATACCTGATGTCAGCCTCATAATAGCCGATAATCCTTTCTTAGTAGGAATTCAGGCATTGCACTGTATGCTAAGGATTTATATTATTATAATACAGATGAGACAAACGTTAACGGTAACAAGTCATAGTGATTAAGAGTAACTGGCTAAGGCTGCTGGTTCGTGGGTCCTGAATATTCTCATCAGAGATGGTACTGGGTGACTGGGTAACTGTGATGGTGTGTTGTGTGTGTCCCTTGTCTTTCACACTGCATCTGAATCTTCATCCGATCCTATTGTATCGACACACACCACATATCACCAGCCCGTATCATTCCACTCTTGGACATAGGTCTCTTCCATGGCACGCCACTGAGCTTGGTTTTCAGCTCTTCTTCTTCAGTCTCTGCCCGCTGCCGCTACATTTACCCGTTCGCGGTGTCCACTCAAGAACTTTTCTGCTCCACCGGCCATCGGGTCTGCGGTGTATATGAACTGCCCACCTCAGCTTACTACATCGTTGAGCTATGTCAGTTACTATAGTTCTCTGCCTAAGGACTTTGCTCCGGATTCGAGTCATAACTGGTGGACAAGTTGCACTTTGAGTGGAACGTCTCAGCACCATATGTACCATTACAGGTAGGACGCGCTGATTGAATAATTTCCTTTTCATGCTTTGAGGTATGGGCGAAGAAAAGACTCGGCGAAGTTTTCCAAATGTGGCCCAACCCAACTGTATCCGTGGCCTAACTTCCTTGTCAAAGTTGTTTCCATCTAGTTGGAGCATCTGCCCTTATATATACTTATTCGGAAACAACTTCAAGGGAGACTGTTTGCAGCGACCGGTTCTGGTTCAACGTGTTCCTTGAATATAACTTTGGTTTTATCCAAGTTAATCCGGAGACCTATTCGCTGACACGAATTAGCCAGACTGTCCAGCGTCTGTTGTAGTAACAACGTTTCTGCCATGATGACAATTTCGTCAGCAAATAGAAGCTGAGATATATGTTCGCCGTTTATGTTTAAGCCGCGGTCTTTCCAGTCCACGTTCAGTGGTTGGAATACCATAGGGCATTATCAAGTGGAAGCCGCAACAAAAAAAACCAAGAGGGAGGCCATAGATGAGATGGTGCAACAGTATTGAGAAAAATCTCAGGGCCATGGGAAAGTTTACCGCCTGGAGAAGGAAAATCAAGGATCGGATCGAATGGCAAAACAATGTTGAAGTAACCAAGACCCATAAAGGGTTGTAGCGCCGAAGAAAGTAAGTAAGTAAGATCTTTCCATTACAGCATCTTGACCATATCCTCCAATGCGTTAGCAAAAAGTTTCGGTGATATAATGTCTGCCTAACTCCTCTACGCAGGTGGATATATTCAGTCTACCGGTCCTGAACATGGACGGTCATAGTTGCGGCATCATAGAGACATTTCAACACCTCAGTGTATCACCAGTCGACTTGGCATCGTTACAAGGAGTCCAGAACAGATCAAATTTCGATAGTGTCAAAATCTTTTTCATAGTCGACAAAGGCTAGACATAGGAGTCTATTATATTCCTGTGATTTCTGTATAATTTGCCGCACAGTATGGATGTGGACTATGATGCTGTATCCACTTCCAAACCTAGCCCGTTCCGGGGGTTGTAACTCGTCGAACCTGCGCGTATGACGGTTCGTAATACTTTCAAAACAGCTTCTTTACATGGCTTAGAAGCGATTCCGTCTATGCCATCAGTCAGCTATGAACTGACTAATGTCTTAGACGGAATAATAAGGACTTTAATAAGAGTCTTCGAACATCTACACTCACTAATCGAAACGCAGAAACATTATGCTGAGATATCACACTGGCATCTGTGAAGGTAGTCCTTCCCCAGTCGAGCCAACCCAGCCATGCTGTAGCTAGAAACAAAGCGCAGCGTGGCTCCACCGCTATTAGAAGTATAAAATTAACTACTTTTAACTCAGTTTTCTCTTGGAACCGGTACATAGTATATATAAATCAGTAGTGCCGTTAAAGAGAAATCGGAATTATTAAACCTTAAAAGGACAACTTTTCACTTTCGGGTACAGAGTCGGCGACTTTCATATAATCATACTATAGCAAGATAACCTTAAAGCACTGTGACAGGTGTCATCTGTTGTATACGATATAGAATAACTGGAAAATATAGATCATGATTGGATTGTGATTAAACATAGGGGATTTAAAAAACCTGACAAATACTATCTTTTACTTCTAGTCCAACATAAACGTTAATCTATTTATTTTTTTGCAAAATAAACAAACATGCGTGCGTGCGGATTTATGGCAGCTGTTAGCCCGAACGCTTTCACAGTTTCGCCGGGTTGAAAGGTGACCGAGCACTTACGCCGCTCAGTGGAGACCTGTATTAGTGGGTAACTAGCACAAGGGCTCCCAAGGTAGCCTCGGCTTGGACCGTTACCCTGTTTCGCGACAAAGTCTGTCTCGAGGGTGCCCGAGAGGAACCTCGGCTCGATAGCCTAATGGTATAAGGATACAGTCTGCGAAGTTTAACGTTAAAGGTTGAATCAGTCATTCGTCTATTATCGATTATGAACATCATATAACTAACAACTAATTAACTACTTGTGCTAACAAGTATTTAACGGGGATGTTAGAAATTTTAATAGCATTCTTTAAAAACAAAAATGTAATGTGATATTGATATCTTCCAGATCGATTTCAACCCCGGTGATTAACCAGTTTTTTTTATTTATTTAGTTTTTTAGATAAGCGCAGTATATATTATAGTGGCATAAGAATTCGCGCAAACACGGAATGTCGTCCCTTACCCTAGTCTTAAGCATGGTTGAAAGTCTTCAGTTAACGTTAAGATGTCTTTAACATATTTACTTATATGTACAGTATGTATAAAGGCGGACTTAATGTCTTAGGCATTCTATTGATGTATTTACTTATTCTTGTAGAGATTAGCGCAGAAAATCGTGATAACTTAGTGTCCTATACTATTTTCATTCGGTTTGAGAGCAATCTTAGTTCGATTAAAGTGCTATTTTACAGTATTGTATTCAACGGCCAAAAAAACATTTGAATACTTCCATGCCTGATAAATAAATACGAACCATCGAGTACCAAGCGGACCACAGTCTTTTACAATCGTGCCGATGTATGAGTGCTTCTTCCGCTTTTGCTCTCGCCTATAAACAGTAAACTACAGGATACTTAAAAAAAAGCCACCAATTGAAGGTGTCAGTCACTATAGCAGCTAACTAACTAACTCCATCACTATTTAATGATGACCTTGTCTTCTTGGGATCTGGCAAGTAATAGTGGAAATCCCAATTTTAGCAGTTTTAACAGATTTTAAGAGTGCTAGAGCTACACTACAGTTTGTTTCTAGCTGCATAATGGGTCAGCTCAACCGAGGCAGGACCACGCCCTCACTGAATATCAGAGTGCAGTGTAATGCTGCTGTGTTTCGTCTGGTGAGTGTGGGGATCCGGAGACCTTTATTACTGGTGTTAAGGCATTCCCTCTCAGCCTCAGGGTGACAACGCATCTGCATTATGATTCCTTGACAACGATGAATGTAGATGTCTTGGGCCGCATCAATCACTTGTCATCACGTAAACTGTGAGCTCTTTTGTTACTCTCAATGTAATAAAAAAAAAGTTAAGCCAATTACTAAAGGTTCGTCCGTTTTCAGTTATACCGAGTAAAGACGAACCTTAGTTAAAAAAACTAATACATTCCCCCTAACGCCTCATTTGTACTATAGATTGTTAAAATACACTTACTTGATAACAATAACAGGGAGAAAAATATTTGAGAAGATCAGCCCGGCATACACAGCAGCCAATGATGCTGTGCCTAATCCAGCTTCCGCATTGATTGAGCTCTGTAAATTAGCTGCTCCCTGTTAAATAAAATAGTATATCAAATAATATAAAAATAAACATAATAATTTAATTAAGGTCCGAGATAAAGCTGTATATAGAGTACTGCTAACACCAAAATCCGAAATTTTGAGGACAACATATAAATATGGACTGCTAACGGGTCCGTAATAATAATAATATCTTATAGTAAGCATTTATTATCCCTCATCGGTGTACTAAGAAGTATCAATGCGAAAAGACAGAAACTATAGCCGACGCATTATGAACTGAGGCTTCGGGTCATAAATCATATTTATCTGTCTGTCTCGCTCGCACTTAGAGGTCTTATGGAGAGGTGTAGTGATGTGCATAAGAATTGTAGAGGTGCATATCGACAACGGGATAGGAACGATCGATATGCTAAATTATGTTAAGTATTAATAGGAATAATTTTTCGCTATCTGAAAATATTTCTTCAAAACCACGTTAGAAAATAAATTCTCCATTGTGCGTATCGTCCGCGTGCGCAGGTAGCTAAGTATCGATAACAGGTTGCATTGCGTGCACATTCTTACTGTCAGTGACATTTATTGCCCGACGACTCAGTTTAAAATGCGTCGACTATAAAATATGCCGAAATAACCATCTGATTGACCAAAGAATAAATTCGAAAACCGGTATGAGAAGCAGTAAGTAAGCTACAAATTGTTTGATAAACAGTCATCAAAAACGTTATCTAAATAATTTAATTAATTTAATGAACAAAAATATAAAACAAAAATATCATGAATGTACAAATATATACCATCAAATAAAGACAAGGTTAATTAATAATTTATTGTCCTTACGCCAAAAACATTTTGAATTTGAAATTTGAAGGTCGTTCAGTTTTTATGGAAATTTTTTGAACGACACATCTGTGAACTTCGCCGTTTTAGTACATCTTTATTAATTAAAAATATTTAAAAACACCTCAATTTAATAGACTTTTTTGTAGCTGTATTTTGAATGACATTGCCTCTTATACATACCTCGACGTCATTGCATAGTTATATAGGAAGAGGAGAATGGGAAAATGAATAATACATGTTTTGTACCGCATACTCTTCTTTTAATAACAAGAAGTAAACCATAGTTAAAATTAGCGAGGAAGACATCATAAAAGAATTTATAATATAAATTTTTCATAATTTCGTCGTCTAAGATTCGTACTCATAACTCAAAAACCAACCCACACGATAAACAAGAATGAATTTATAACAAACTATCACGCAAAGAAACGACAACGTAACCGTTATTCGCAGGCTCAGAGCAGGCCGTCATTATGTGGATAGAGGAGTTAAATAAATAATGGGTTGGAGAAAAAGTTTCCTCGTATTATGTAAAAAGTTGCAGTAAAATCTCTTTGGTTGAACTTATGTGTTTCTAGCTGGTATTGATACCATTAAATAGATAACATTTTAAAACAAAAATTAAAAAGTAAAAACAGTTTCCCGCCATTTTCTATCTTTTTTCTGTTCACCAAAATAAGTGAATCTAACGAAGAAATTCGATACATTTTGAAGTTTTATTACAAAAATGAGAAAAATGCGACACAAGCCACGGAAAAAATTTGATGTTTATGGACCTAACGCAGTGTCAGTAAGAATACCACTGATTTGTTAGCGTTTTCAGTCCCGAAATTTTGATGTTTAAGATAAAGCTAGCTCTGGTCGAACTATAAAGTCGATGCCATTTTTGAAAAATGGAGCAAGATCGGTATATTAGTAGTCACGACATAGCTGTAAAGCTAGGGGAACAATTGGAATCGCTACTGTCAACAGCTGATGAAACTCAAGAAACAAAGATACAAAAAAAGGCCCAAAATCATCAACAGAAAGGGTGTGCTTTTCATCATGATAACCCTAGACTACATACATTTTTAGCCACTAAGCAAATATTGAGAGAGCATATAAACATAACAGAATAAAAAAAACACTGAAAGTCAAAATCATGACGAACAAGAGTAATAAAGGCAGGTTTAGGATACGTTTTGGTTAGACTCAGGTTAGGTCTATGTCAGGTTAGGTTTAAGTTAGGTTTATACTAGTATACCTCGGAACGCCTCATCGACTTTATGACTTCATTGGTACAAAAAAAATAGTACAAAATGTAGAAACAATTATAGCTAACCAATAACGATATATCGACGCTGACAACATTGAGGCTTTTAAATAATTGTATTGCCCTATGATACTCGCCAAGTAACATATAATCAAAGATGGGTAGTAACTACAAAACCAAGCATGTGTGCATGTACCTTATTTTCTGTTCCATATTCGCATGCTGTGATTCGTCATTTGCACATATCATTGTTTTTTTTTATTAATTACATATCACAGCCCTGGATTATCAGTACTAATCTTTTAACGTGCCCTTAATAAAAAAAAACTTCGCGTTATATGCTGCTAGGTAGCACTATATACCAAAATCAAAATTTTACCCTATTTCCAAATACCTATCCATTTTAAATATTATTTCCCTTACCCTCCCAAATCAAAATTTTACCCTATTTCCAAATACCTATCCATTTTAAATATTATTTCCCTTACCCTCCCTACCGTTTGATTCTCAATAAGTTAACAAAATTATTAATATAAAAAACTACTTACGCTGTACGCCGTAAAGTGTACCATAAAGGCAATGCTGATAATAACAACATTTTTCACGATCCTCCAAGTCTCCTTCGGTTTGAAATCGGGTGTCACTTGTTTTTTCGACATTGTCTTTGACTACCAGTATAATTTAATTAATTCACACAGTTTTATACAAATAAGTCAAGGCACGGTTAAATTCAACTGTATTCAAATTAAGAATTAATATATAAAATTAACATATTTATTTCATGTTATGGTTATGCTCAAACTATCCTTTTTATATTTAAGAACTACAAACTAACAAAAAAACATATATCGTTTATAATTGAACGCAATCGCATCTAAAGTAACCTATTTAATATGGAAAATCTAATTTAATCTGTCCATAATTTAAATTAATTCTTTACTAGTGCATAAAATATAATATTTTAAACAATTTCTCTGAACCGCGTTCGGATACAAACTGAGAACTGAAATTAAATCGTTGTCCTAAATAAATCAACGTGCTAGTGATGACCTTGTGATGACGGATTCACGGTTATGATTAGAAATATATTTTGATCATTTTAACAATAAAAACGCCTTACATGAACGCCGCAGTTCGGAATATATCATATTACGGTTCCGTCGGTTACAAATTAATGACGTAAAATGTTAATATTTTTTTGTGTATGTTATGTCCCAATTTAATATGAAATATAGCGTATTATAAAATAATAATTATTTTTAAAGTTTAAATTTTTTTTTTACACGGCCGGAATTTGACCGAACCTTACGAGTGTATTTAAATCTTGTTTATGTATCTGAATTAGCTTTTGCCATGTTTACATATGTGCAAACCAGCGGCTCAATAATTTTTTTAAGATCTCATGCATGCCGCTTCATTGAATTTTATTGCTCACGACTGTTGTGTTGTCTATGTATATATATATATATATATATATAAAACAAAATTAAGTTACTACCACACTTTTAATCCTACAAATTTTAGTTACTTATAATCAAACATGATAGACTTGAATAGTTATAGTTCCATGTAAACTGTCTGCGGAACTCTACAAAACACAATGGTTTATGCTCTGTGATTCTAAGATTAGCGAATTTTCCTTCTACCGACAGTTTCTCCAAACTGAACAATCAAAGTCACTGATTCCGGGTGAGATAGCGTGGTCTAAGAAAAAATTAAAACTGTTACAAATAATAAAAATATACACAAAAACTGTTTAGTCAGACTAGAAACAAATGTAAGTTAATTACTAGATCGTTCTTGCTGAACAAAAATTCAAATCAGGGGGTATTTTATAACGTGATGTAAGAAGATGAACTAACTAATTCCCTGATAAATAAAGTAAATGGATTTAGATCGATGTAAATCGTAGCATGGCAATACTTTTCAATACTAAATGAACCGTCAAAGTGGTATATGTACATAATATATGTAATGTACATCAATATTTTGTCTTGGTGAGCCTACCTGTTTACGTACCATAACGATCAGGGTTTTAGCTAATTTTTTTTTTTGTTTTCTAGAATACAAAAAGTTAAAACTTATTACAACTCAATCAGGGTTCACAATACTACATGATTATCTGATATTATTCGGGCTATTCCAATGAATCGCTTGACAGATGAAGATAATGGTACGAGCTCTACAAAAATTTTTATACTGTCCTATCCTTTTTCTATGATTTTTTACTTAACGCCTTCACTCCCATTAGGAAAGCGGGATACTTCTAATGATTATTAAATATAATTTCCCCCCTCCCTCCCTCTCCATGTTACTGGACTGTCATCTTAGTGATCACGCAAAATTTATACCAATAGGACATATCCGATGTTTTTCATCTTCCCTTGCCAATCCCGAAAGGTACGAAGTGGTATTCCCATAGTTTTTGTCTCCAGATGTGTAAAACTTCGACCAAGTTTAAGTAAAATCAGTCCAATGCTTTAGGAGATGTTGAACCTACATACACACATACATACATATATTCATACACACAGTAATTTTAATTTAAATAAATTTAAAATCAACGTATCATAGAATAACAAAAAATATAAAGTTGGTAATTCGTGGGGTTTACCGCAGTCTCACTTGAGCGCGTTTTGAGTGGTACCAACAATTGAGATCTAATTACTGATAAGGACTGACCATTCTTCTTAATCCTTGGTGATGACTACACATCTACAGCTGTTTGGGCCGCGGCGATTACCATAGGGGGAACCGGGAGCATGTAAGCTATCCGGATTTCTCGTACTTCTCTTATCAGTAGAGATATCTTAAACTTACTAACTTAAAGAATTACTCGTAAGTAAATAAGAGAATATTTAATCTCTGCATAGTATAGAGCAGTCATCTTAGATAAAAAATATCGTATTTGTGATTCTCGCGACACACTTGACAGGTGCTTGCGACCCACTAATGTGTCGTGGCATGGTAGTTGTGTACCGCGGCTATAGAGCGATGTCCAACCTCCTCTTCTGCACTAATCTCGAAAACTATTGAATAGATTTTATTCCTGTTTCCACCAATTGCTAGACAGATTCTTAAGGAAAGTTTTTTTTAATTTATTTTACCTTCAATTTTAAACAAATTATTGAAAATAAGGAAAATGTAACAATGGTTAGGTTTTGGCATTCGAATTTATACGCAAAATTTATAAATATGTATTAATATTATATGAAGCGAAATGTCGTATTGTTTTGTTTCTTTACGTAACGTTGAACTACATGTATTCAAAGATGTGCTGCTATTACAATAAATTGTTGTAAAAACGTCAAGCAACAGTAGAGACAAAACAATGAATCCTAATACGCATTTGGCCGTGACGTCAACGTCGTTTGTGGTTAATCAAAATTTAACGCTGAAATATTCTTGTGTTAGTTAGTTATGGAAGAATAACAATGTCATCTCTTCCTAGTTGCTTTTAAAAGGAACCAAACCAATGTTTGTATAGGTTTGTATAATATACACACATGTTTAAATCAGATGTTATCCGTAGAGTAATATTTGTCTAAAATGAATTGTTAATTTTAGGTTCTGTATATATTTCACTTACATCCCGTGTCTCCTGTACTATAATTTAATCTTCTATCGACCTTAATGACAACCTATCACATTGGACTAGTAAAGGGTAAGTACGGATTCTTCGAGCTTTGCTTAAGGCACGTGATGATAATTTGTTAATCTGATAACAACTAGAAGACGAGTCTATATCATCTTATTACCAAAAGAACATCACATCACATCAAGATACATATGCACTGGTTGATAGGTAAGGTTACTATACGTAGAGTACTCAGTACTACGGTGAATATCTGTGTGATAGGGACTCCCGTAGACATTCGTGACCAACACCCGAATGTTCTGGAGTCGAAACAGGGTTCGTAACTCTTCATTTTTTTTTGGACCCTTAAGGTTTGCACGTTTAACAGTGGTAGAGCTACACTGCAGTTTGTTTCTAGATGCAGAATGAATGGGTCAGCTCGACCGGGGTAGGACCACGCCCTCACAGAATACGAGCGTAAAATAGCAGCTTAACGCTGCTGTGTTTCGTCTGGTGAGTGCAGGGATCCGGAGACCTTTATTACTGGAGACCGGGCATTCCATCTCAGTCCTCAAGGGTGACAACGCATCTGCATTTTGATTTCTTATCAAGTATGAATGTAGATGTCATGGGCCGCAGGAATCACTTACCATCAGGTGAACTGTGTGCTCGTTTGTTACTCTTAATGCAATAAAAAAAAAAAAAAGATTGGAATTAAAACGAAAATGATCATGATCAATCGGATTATTTGCCTTCAAATAATAGCGCTGAAGAAGTTTTAAAATAAAGTTTACTTGATTTGCATTCTTGACATTTTCCGGAAGGGCGGGCGTCCCAGAGAAAAGTATAGCCGAACTGTGCGTTCTAAACCCAGTAACAACCCAGTGCAATGGTATGGATCACTAATTCTCATTCTATTTAAAGATATTTGAAAACCATCTTCAAGATAAGATGGATTACTTGGATCATATAATATAGAATAGAACAAGTAATATTCTCGATATCTTTAGCGAATAGAGAGTTATTTATTTGACATATTCTTCACTTACAAAAATATAATAAACCACGTAACGACTGCATATATCGACATGTCATTAAATCTGTCTATTATCGTGAAACATTTAAAATGTGTGACACATACCACTATACAATATAGTTAACGCTTTATTGTAAACCCAACAAAGTATCTATATTGTCATAAGAATACATTTTTTATCTTCAGAACATACAATTTACCGTAAGCCATAAGAATTAACGTAAACACAGAGGTACTTAATACTAACTGTACATCATTCAATATTGATACCATATATGATTTCATTTGTGAAGATCATATTTTTTTTGACGATTTCAATGCAGTTGTATAATTTATTTGATAACAACAGTTAATTAAGGAATAAATTTACTATCAATACAACATGTTTTAATTGTCAATTATTTACATTAACACGCTTTAACTGCATTATTTTTTCCATGAGATAATAAAAACTGATATAAAAAGTCGAACTTATTTTTTATCAAACTAAGACCGAAGACACAGTTCACTTGATGAAAAGTGATGACTGCAATCCATGAACATCATCATCCATTACATTACACATAAATCTCTGAAGACTCAGACTCTCGGAGTTATTCTCGGTAACTATTATCACACGACGCGCAGCATCATTATGCTGTTTATTAACGCAGTATTCTATGAGGACAAAGTCTTTACCGGTAAAGCCGGCCTTTTCACGGTGTAGCCGGATGCTACTTACAGCGTGACTCTAACACTGTGAAATATACTACGTTAAACAGGTCGCAACACTAAAAATATTAAAAACAATGTCGTGCATATACGCTGAAAAGCGAAAGAAAGATAAAAATTTGGAGCTGCAGAACAGCTTTGGTTACAAATTCCTTTAAAGAAAGTTATATCAAAAAAAACCTTTTTTACTTAATTTAAGTATTTTTCTGAACCACAAATCCACTTAAACTTTAATGGCGATACAGTTGTGACTGGGAAATAAAAATCGTAGTAGGGAGTTCTCCCGACTGCTTTTTTAATTAAAATCAAGCAAACGATAAATGATAAATAAAAGAATTAAGGACCTTGAAAGTCAATAATTGAATGTAAAAAACGCGGAAGATTCTTCTTATCATCAACCTTTCAAATGAAACTGAATATCTTATGTAAATAGTGTCACGGTTTTATAAGATTCCGTTTTAGGTAAATATAAGAAATTTAAACTGAATTATGTTTACATAAGCTTTCGTTCCATTCAATGTGTTGTTTTCTTTTTATTTGAATTGCTTAATACATTAATGAATCGTTGTATTCATATCTCGGACTAGATTGTCTATAAATTTGGATTTATTATTCATAATCCTAATTTAGGATTATAAGGATAATGTAGGCAAATTTTTCAAATTATATACATTATATAACCATAAAATGTAGTGGTTATAAGTGTTTCAGTCTCTCGCTCAGTTAACATAACTGCGTGACCGTGCTTCAACAAGTCTGTATGTTTGTTTGCAATAAATTCCAAAGTAAATATATAAAAGTAAAGTTAAATCAAAGTATTCCAGGCGCCAGCTTAGCGGTTGCTGTGTATGAATTAGACTTCCTTTTTTTATTTCTTTTTAATCTCAATTTTGATTTTATTGTATTATTTTGTCGTATATTTTCATTTCAGTCTCTCGCTCAGTTTACATAACTGCGTGATCGTGCTGCAACAAGTTTGTATGTTTGTCTGCAATAAATTCCAAAGTAAATATATAAAAGTAAAGTTAAATCAAAGTATTCCAGGCGCCAGCTTAGCGGCTGCTGTGTATGAATTAGACTTCCTTTTTTTATTTCATTTTCATCTCAATTTTGATTTTATTGTATTATTTTGTCGTGTATTTTCATTTAGATTTTATTCTCCCTTTACTTTAATTTTGTGTAACACGATAGCCGTAAACATGTAATAATTGATGTGTTCGGCTTTAATGCAAGCATGCATCAGATTTTACTTTATGGGTTTGATTGTTTTCATGTATGCGCTGCAGATGTCCCAAATCAAATAAATAATTAACTGCCGTGTGATTCTACCACATACCAATAGTTTAACTATACTTTTATATTCAATTCCACCTAATAATTAACTAATATTTTAGTTCAGGCCTTTAACCCAATAATAAATTTAGTTTATAGAAACCATAGCCTTTATACATATATAAGGATCATTAGCGTAGGCCTCCTCTCTAGAGGTGTGAGAATTGAGTCCACCACGTGACTCCACTGCGGAATGGCGGACTCCACAAGTCTTAATTTTTTTTAATAATATATAAGAAATATTATTAAACTTGCAGATTTCCCCACGATACCTTCTTTCACCGTCGAGCACGCGGTAAAATGCAATTAACAATTTCATTAGTGCCGACACCAGGGATTGATCTCGCGTACCGTGAATTAAAAGGGAATACTTACACACAGAGCTACCTGGGCTCCTTTTAATAAATAAACATCTATACCATTTGAGGCTCGTTAATACGATTGTTTGATGGTTTATTTATAAATGTAACAAGATGATATGGAACACAATATAATTATAAAGATTATTAAAATATAATACTATAAGAATGGTTCAGGTTTAGCGAAGATCTCACAGAATACTATTGTATAATGAAACCGTTATACTGGTGACAAGAGATTAAATATCTTAGTAGTCAGAGACTACAATACAACAACATCATGATTCCTTATTGCGTGTGATGTGTGATAGACCTCATGTTTTACAGGAATATCTTATTCAAGAGACCCGTGTACCCTTTTCTAATACCCTAATTTTATAAATAAAAGAAGATAAAATACTAATCTCACCGATTGCGCCATACCAGCTAGCATACGGGATTTTCGGCTCACGGTGAAAAATGTAAGAAAACACGCCGAATGTAAATCCCTCCACCGAAACTACATAAACTTATTTACCATCGTAAAATCAATTTTAAATTTCTCTTCTATTCGTCTTCTACTTTTTTTTTACAGAATGAACGAACGAACAAACGAGCAAACATGGACAACCGCAACACCAGAAGAGTCCCAGATGCGCCAACGGCCTATATGAAAGGTGTAGGCTCTTTTCTTGAAGGCCCCTAAGTCGTATCGGTTCGGGAGTACCGCTGGCGACAGCTGATTTAAAACTTTTCGATTATCTTTTAGTTAAATAAACAATTTTGTTTTACTAAACTAAATTATCTGCTTAAATTAGTTTATTGGTTGTAAGCTAATTAAAACTTATGACAATTGTTAGCACTTCGCCCCCAGAAAAAAATATTAAAATCAGTTGAAACAATAGATAAAATCAATCCAAAGTAGTTCTCTCGTTCTTAATTAGTAGTGTTTGCATATGCCTTGTTCATCTTCATCTACTTTTTTAACTACGTAATCGGTAAGAGGAAGAAGACAGACTTTAAAATGTATAACTGCCACGGCGGAAACATTATATTTGTAAAAATACTTCCCGAGTTTAACCTCGTATCGGGTCATAGCTTTTCCGTAATGTTAAGGAAAATGGAGTGCATCATTGAACTTGGTACTCTAGGCACGTCGTATTGGATACGTACTCCGGATACTAGTTACATATAACATACTGATACTGATAAGGTTCATGATAAAAAGATAATTTTACGGAAGTGGTCTTAACTCTAAATAGGATAGAGCCTTTTATGACAATTTACTGAAATATCTTGCGGATATAAAAACACATTAAATAGACCAAATATAAGCTAATTCCAATCTACTAAATTGGTAATTGTTTAAGTTTCGTATCTGTTCGTATATGTTCTACTTAAAAAAAAACAAGATACTTAGAACTTTAAGCAATTAAATAATCTTAAGTAAAACAAAGTTGTATTTGTTAAAAGAGACACACGAAATCTTTTCGATTACTATTTCTATATTTCTTTGTTCACCTTCGTCGAACCTTTTTAATACTTAATTTAAGGCAGTGTTTGACTAGAACCTCAAACGTGTTAAATGATTTCGATCAATTCGGCCCTTCGATTTATTAATACAACTTTTTTAAATGTCCATTTAAGACAATTCTACTTAATTTTAATAAGCATTTCTCAGTGTCAAGTATTTACTTGACCTGATATGTAGGTCATATGTTATGCCGAGAGTAAACTTGTCCGAGATTACTATCGCAAATTCCGTTTAATCCTTCAACTATATCAATAAGGATAAGATAAATCTTAAGACACAGTACGGCCACTATTGACCTTCCTTATCAAGGCGCTTAAACGTAGTGAAATAACAAAAACACAATCTAATGAAATTCTTTCAGTCGTTGTCTACACAGAGAAATTGGGTCTTACGATGTGAGACAGTTCCAGTGAAGAACCCAAATTGGAATAATCCTAATATGCCTAGAACTATTATTAATAATAATAAATTGTATGTATATATGCGATTATATTTTTATTATATATACTTGTTTATTTTATTCACCAACTTGATTAATTATTATAGATTGAGATAGTTATAAATATCCACATAATAATAATATTAATAACAAAGGACAACATAAAATTTTCGGCCCAGCTACTCGTAATCGTCCTCTACGTAATAATTATGAGCAAATACTTTTCTATGATCGTCATCAAAGTCTTGGCGTTCATTGAATTAGGTCTGTGTCATAAAGTATAGTAATATAAATAATATTTAAGCTGATGATGATGTTAAAGTGTCAGTGTATTGGCAGCAAAATCATATGATGTAACCTAAAATTCTTATCTTCTTTTTTAAATATCTCTGTATCTCCATTGATTTTAATTTGTTTATAATAAAATGGATATAAACTTAATTTCATGACTGTCCTTGAACTTCGTTTAGTGGGCCGTGCAATGTATGGAGAGTGGCCCATGTCCTTTATCATTAAATAAATTATATGTTCATAAACTAAGCCTTCAACGAAGATTCCTTATCGAGGATGAGTTAAGGTGTCAATGACCACAGAATCACCTACCATCAGGTGAGCTGCGTGTTCATTTATAAACATTAATAACTCAAAACTAAATTAAGCCTCTTGATTTTATAATATAAAACAATTACAAAAATACCATGACCTAAATGTTTTTGTTCTAATCTACGTTAACTCGGACCTTGACCCGACAGGAACCTTTAACTCGCATTTAATTTGTTAAAACGGTGACTATGACTTAAGTAGCAATTTCGTACATCATAAAGTTAAG
This sequence comes from Teinopalpus imperialis, assembly GCA_029286865.1. Lineage (NCBI taxonomy): Eukaryota > Metazoa > Arthropoda > Insecta > Lepidoptera > Papilionidae > Teinopalpus > Teinopalpus imperialis. The sequence goes on along the minus strand of JAGSMU010000022.1, from coordinate 13,515,711 downwards.
CATTATCTACGAGGTAACTATCGGGTATATCTATAACTAGTCTTTGCCGGCGGCTATGCTTGCTAGATTTATGTATAAACGCGCGTTGTCATATTATAACGTGCCGCTTGTAGCTGCAGACAGTTGCCTGTGGTTACAAGCCTAACGCGATGTTTTTTTTATGGTTTAGATGGTGACAAAAGAACATACAGTTAACTTGATAGTAAGTTATATCTACGGCCGATAACACCTTCATTCATCCACGATAAGGAAACATCGCTATAGGATTAACTGTGGTCCTCGGTTATCTACATAATTTACTTTATTAATACAATATATATTATTATTATTATTATGGGCATATTGCTCAATAAAATAAATATGTAATTAAAATAAAAATATACTAGAACAAATATATAAAATTTATTATAATTATTAATAGTTATACTCATATATAGGGTTACCTTACATTCATCCACTTACTACGGTGGAATGCCACATAGACTGTAATCTGTTTGTGTGAAAAGGTCCTAAGTTGCTAAATTTGTGCAACTGGTAGTTATTTTTCGATGAAATATATAATTGCAATCAATGGGCCGTCAGATAAGGGGGCGTAATGCAGTTGTCAAGTAATTAAAATGGAATACGCACATCTACTGTTTTATGCTATTAATCTGTGAAAACCTGATCCTTCCACGACCTAGCCAATTTAGTCCTACTGCAAGTTTATAGCTATAAATTGACTCTACCAATATTCTGATATTTTTATTTTTGACTTTATATTTAATTATGTAAACATTTATTAAGATTACTCTTTCCTGTATTTTCAAATTCAAGTTCAGACAAATAAACATATTATAAGTATTATTCGTCCTAAGAAACCGTTGTTACCGCTAACTTACTTCTATTTGCAAAATAACATTCAACATTAAGTTTTATTAAGCATCGTACATACGTTTTGAGTGCATTTCGTTTAAAAAATTAAATCACAGAGATAAAAAATCTTATTTATGTTCAATTCATATATTTTTTCAGAATATACGTGAAAATAACGAGAACCCGAAATATAATAACATTGAAAACCTCCATAGATCGACTCAAAAGTAAATAATTAAATGCTGATGGTAATTCGGGTTAATTATTACATCAAGACGCCAAACACCATAAAGACCGCGAAATGGTCGGACAAAGTAGTTAAAAATAAACAGTATGTGCATCTGCATATATTGGTTTCATTCAATTAAAGTAATAACATTTTTCTACAAATTCTTTCAAAAGTAAAGGTAAATGTTGCATGCCTTTATTTCGCGCTTTTACTACTCAACTCGTTGTCGAATAACAAAAGGAATGTACACGCTCTTCTCTTTCACAAAGGTACACTCAGTTTAATACAATATACAATATTCCTTTGTGAGAGACTTGTGTCTGCACTAGGTTTGCCCGTCTGACAGATTACCAGGCCCTCGACTTGATACACGGATATTGTTATGCCTCTAACTTTGCAAGATAAATAAAGAAATAACAGAAAAATACTAAAAAAAGTGAAAATAAAAAACAAAACGAGAAAAACAAAAATGTCTGCGTGTGTCTAATTGTGTGATGAGTAAATGTGAATGAAGTGTTTTTTGTTAGTATAACGTATAAAGAGTGACAACGGAAATTACATACATGATTGTAAGTGCATTGTAAACACTGCGGCCCATACACTTACATACATGCTAAATCACAACAAAAATGTTCTTCTTGATTTTGACATATTGCAATGTCACCCCTATAAACTGAGATTGAATTCCTCGTAACACCCGATGTCTCCGGATCCCTATACTCATCAAAGAAAACATTAGTAAATAATTGGACGCTGGTATTCTGTGGAGAACGTGGTCCGTCCTTAGTCTTGCCGAACTAGTAATACGGCAGCTAGAAATAAGCTGTATTTGGCCCCACGACTGCCTAAAACAATCGTTTACATATAAACATACAAACATACAGACACAAAAACCTCTCTACCCATAATTTCAAAAGGCACACGACATATTACAAATCACATACGACCTCGTTACATTATCACGCGTGTACATTATAGCGTATAGTAATCTCGCACTTGATCTAAGAACCTTCGCCTTTTCAATCAAATTATGCAACAAATGCAATGGACACTACATAATATGACAATCTAACGAACAACGTAACCTGTAAATACTATCGCCAGATCTTTATTTGCGCAATTAAAAGAAACATAGTTCAAAAAGGCGGATTTAATGCCAAAAGACTTTCTCTACCTTTGAGTTGATAAGGGAATATATGGTTGGTGCAATAAAAATCTTCTGTACTTATTATTATAGTATATATTTTTAAACACACACATATATATATATATATATATATATATATACATATATATATATATATATAAGGTAAATAGATAGAGATAGAAACAAATAATAATTACTCCAGCATAAGGTATCCTGACTAGTCCCTTAAATTGAAGTATTAATTTACTTAAATTTAAGCGTAAATATATTTCTATCTATTTATATAGTCATATAAATAGATAGAAATAAATAGTTGAAACTTTTTAAAATTTGTAAGCAAACGTTAAATAGAGATTATATACTGCCAATGTTCAATCATAACCAACGGTAAGACGACGCTGCAGGTAACAGAGGTAGTGCCTGCCACGCTGGATGAATTACAGAATGTTCTAAGAGTTGTTCGGATTAATTCCAGCTGCTGAGTTTAAATATGGTACAGCACGACAGAGTTCAAAACTGCATCCTCATCATATCGATGGTTGGCAATCTACCGCTGTGCGCTTCACGCGAAATTTCCTGCCACGCACAACTCTGTGAAATCAGCTGTCGCCAGCAGTGTTTCCGAACCGACGATACGACTTAGGGACCTGGACGGGAAAACGGGCCGTGATCACTTACTATCAGGTGTGCTGCTTGTTCGTATGCTACCTATTCTTTTAAAAAGTACCACGCTTTCGGAGAATACCAACGTGAAATACCAATATATCGCCGATAGCGTTTCGCGTTGAGTGTAGGGCTCTAGGAACTTAAATACACAGGTATTCCATATCGTACCTGCGGACGTTTGTGTATCCCGAATGTTAGTTGAAGATGAATGTAGATGTTACGGGCCGCAGTCACCACGCCGGGCAAAGCGGAAAGCCCCGAGTTCCGTTCCCGCTGCCCTTAACGCAAGTGGATACGCCGCATCAGTCATATTACCGTCAGGTGATACGTGTGTTCGATTTTTATCATTAGTTTCATTAAAAAAACATAAAACTGTTATGTCAAAAAATTATTGTGTCTTTTTAAAAAAACTTCGTTCATATATAATGGTAACAGTTAAGCATTTTGTAACGAGAAACGTGGTGAACAAATATATAAACAAGTTTTATATATTTGAATACAGAAAGCTGTCGTTATTGCTTCAAGCGTGCGTTGTAAAAGTGGAATTCGGGTCGCGGGTATAATTTAAAGTAATACCGCTATATCATAACTTAATAATTTTGCAAAAGAAACAATTTATCATGATATATATTTTTAAAGAATATAATTACTATATATTAATTACTTCTATAGGCAAAAGAAATAAAAATATAGCTTAACGTGAATGATTCGACTTTACTGCGGAAACATTACTCTTTTACAAAATATCAATGTAAAATAGCATCACAGCCCAGTTGCATATGTTGAATAAAAGAAACCGAAGACATGATTACCGTTAAAGATTAGATTTCTTATATATAGACCATAGTCTACGGGTCTATGCATATATCGGGATACGACAAGGCGTAGAAATCATTAACCATTACTATATGCCAATTGTACGCTGCTCCAATTCCTTCTACTATATTATTATAACACCATAAAAAAACCGACAAAACGATTTTACTAATTGTTTGTCTTATTTATGCCACTGGCAACTGTAACGTTTCTGGCGCCTTTAATTTATTTGTAATTATTATAATATTATATATTTCTGTAAAATCATAAAAAAAAAAAATTCAATAATAATATTTATCAGGTAGACAAAATGAAATTGCTAAATTCCATACTTACAAAAACAAAAAAAAACTTAATAACTGACATGCAACAATTAAAATAAACAACAAAAACAATCAAACTCACAGAAACTTATCATAATTTTAACAAACAATAAAAACAGACAAATATTAAAAATCCTCGCGTAGGCAATCACGTTGAGTACTGCCCAGTACTATAGGGGGAATGCGGCGGTAAGGCAACGGTGCGAGAGAACGTTTGGTAGTAATTTCGTTGAAAAAGGCATTTATAATCCTTTAATCAGTAAAATGCCTATTTATTAAATTATAATTTATGAATAGGCATTAGATTAATAACAATATAACAAGTATACAGTCATCAAATATTCTTAAATTAGTTAACCAGTTGCTCTGTTAGAATTAGCATACTGTTTAACTAAAGGCAGTGATCAACTGCGACCCATTGATATTTACGTTCGTTCTAATCTATTAATCGACATGATCATAAGTTTTTTTTTTAATAATGTTATTGATAACCTGGCAGTAACTGACGACTGCTGCGCATGATATTCAAGATGTTGTCAACCCAAGGACTGAGAAGGAATGCCTCACTTGCCTTACTTGTAATTGGGTCCCAGGATACTTTCGCTAGAATAGCGATCGCTTAGAGGCTGTTTGTCCGTTAAATTTGTTGCAAAATAACATCTTCAACAGATTTTAACAAAGAAGGTCCGTTGCGTTATTATTATTATGTGAAAGATCCAATATTACGTTTTATAAATAATATATAAATAAACACTACAGTATCAGAATTATCGTATATTATTTATATGTACTATTCTACAAATAGCAAGAAAACCTATTTTCTGAATAAAGCACTTTTCTATGACGTCATAATTATAACATAAGACATGTTGTTGATGAAGACGAATACAATATAAATTCTGTTCAACAATCCAACAAGTTTAAGCTGTCTTGTACAGCATAAGAAAGTAACATACATTGTGACAACTTGCAAATGGGTCGGCTTAGTCCGGAGACCAAATAACTGGTAACGAGGCATCTCATTTCAGTCCTCGATAGTGGTAGAGCTAGATTGCACTTTTTTATAGTTGCAGAACGAATGGGTCAGCTCGACCGGGTTAGGACCACACCCTCACAGAAAACCAACGTAAGATAGTAGCATAATGGTGCTGTGTTCGTCTGGTGAGTGTAGAGATCTGGAGACCTTTATTACTGGGGTGACAAGGCATTCCATCACAGTCCTCAAGGGTGACAACACATCTGCATTATGATTCCTTGTCCAGGATGAATGTCATGGGCCGCATGAATCACTTGTCATCAAGAGAACTGTGTGCTCGTTTGTTACTCTAAATATAATTTTAAATAAAAGGTACATGCATCGTTTGTACAAAAAATATGAGATTTATTGCACAAACAATTTTTCGGCTTGGCCGCATGTCTTGCAGTCAGGTAATAAGTCTGAGCGCTGGATGTCATTGGCCTTACTTTGGCAATAAAATTGATTTTAAAAATCAAGTTTATAATCGAAACATCTTTGTCTCCTACAGATATTCGTTAAGGTCCTGTATAACTTTTTAATAGAGTACATGGACCATGTAATCGTCCTTCGTAGCAATCTGTGGAAGAGATGAGATGATAAAGAGACAATTTTTTAAATATGAATCTAAAAAAGTCCTAATCTTTTGTTTTATCTATATTAATGTTGCTATTATTAAGTTAATATATAAAGAGACATAATGTTATATAAATTCCGCCTCATTCAATAAATGAACATTAATCATTCTTAGATGATAATAAAATATATATTCAAATAGAATTACTTAAGTGATTTGATATTCACGAGACCGGTACACATTAAGTAAGCGGTAAAACCTATTAATAAAAGACACTATTTTCTTACACAAATTCTTTGATATTTGTTACAAACGTAACATGGTTTTTGGTAGTGTTCGTCTTAAATGATAATGACGAAGACATCCTCCGGGCGATTTCGGTCACGGCAGTGTTATTCTACTAATTGCAAGATGCATCGACTACCCAAGATATACAGAGGCACTTATGTCAGTTCACAGAGATGACACATTGAGTGAAATCTGTTGATACTTATTTGACGATAGATGTATAAGCAAAACAATCATCACTTACTGTCAGGCGTATTGTATGTTCGTTTGACATGCACGTAAAAATAATTAAAAAACTGAACGACGACACGAGTAGATGGATTATGAGATACAGTGAACACGCGCTATCAAGAGGAATGTGTGTTTTAACCAAGCCAATATTACTGGTGATGAGTCATTCCGTCTCAGTCCTCAGGGGTGATCCATGTTGTGGACATGCTAGGAGGGTCCTGGGATTAGAATGTATATATGATGTCATGGAATCACTTACCATCAGGTAAACTGTATGCTCGTTTGTTATCCTCAAAACAGCCTCAGCCAAAGTTCCTTCTCTTTACAAAAGTAGTCTAAGAAAAACGAATGGTTTTGTACTGTATAACTCGATTCGGTTATAGTACTAAGGTCTTAGAATTATCCAATTCTTACCAAAACTGTTACGGGATCCTAAAGTTTCTAACCGGTTTTTAATGGTAACAAAAACTATATTTATTGCTTTTTATCACCTTAATGTAAACCGGTCAGTCTTCTCATAATTGCCGAAAATATCCTAATAATAAAAAATATCTCAATTGAAATGGTCAATTTCTTTATACAATTTAAAAATGACAAACGAGTACACAGTTCACCTGTTAATAATCGATTTGATTTATATTGTTCCCTAAGGACTAAAGCTTCAGTAACAGGGTCTCCCGATTCTTTCACTCACCAGATTAAACACAGCAGTGTAACGCTTTATTTTGAATGCGAGGTTCTTCGGCTGTCGTGCCGATCCATTTGTACTGAAGCAATTTCATAGCTACGGTGCGGGTCTGACCATATTAGTTATTTAAATAATCCTTCTAGGTAACTTTAAATGTACTGTACTGCTCATTCTATATTGTATAGTTTGATAAAAAATAATTATTCTTGATTAATATTATATGAATTTAAATGTTTCTATTAAATACAAAAATTACTTTGAGTAATAAAACTAAAATCTGCCTTATTATATATTATAATAATATATAATGAGGCAGATATTATTAATATTCCGCTTAAAAATTTAAAAAAATCAGGTAAAATTGTTTAAACAAATATATATAAACGAATAAACCATTGTTAGAAATGTTTACCATTCACACGAAGTACTTACATCTGAATGCCCACCGTATAACAATAATTCAGAAAGGTTTTGGTGCAAGTGCTAATTACAGTGTTTATCGTAGTTTAAAACGACTGTACGCAACCGACCATAATTAAGCATAACTTAGTAAACCTGGTATAATATATTTTTTATATATCTAGCATCTATGCTAGTAAGTTTATGTAAACATTTGATTTTATTATTTAATTATTTTAAGCACTAATATTATTAACCATTTATAATTTTTTTTTCAACCTAACACCCTAAAAGCGTTATATATATAATAATAATAATTGTATAAAAATCTGTCAGAAAATAATAAAATTCTAAGTAGTCAAATAAAAACAATATCTACAGATTATACAATAAAACAAAACATACACAAAATCCGCGGTAAAAAAAAAATAACGCGAAAAAGTGACGCCCGCACGTTTCGCCGTTTACCGGTGGACTGAACCGTTTTAAAATGACAACTGAAAAATTGACTCACGTGTATTTGCTGGTTAAAGATTATCGCGAGCCTTACACTTGGATATTGTACTGTTAACAATGGTAATATTTGTAAATGTTTCAATATCGCCTTACGCCTTCCTCGCAATTCTTTTCGTAAAGTCACGATTAATTAAATTTCAATTAGGTACCTAAATTATGTATTCTTATCAGTTGGTGTCAACATACCGTTTTTTATTCTATAGGTTTCCGATGCGAGACCAATATCGCTGAAGAAAGAGATATTGATATAAAAACGAAATAAATTATTACCAATTATTAGTTACTACATATCAGAGTATATTATTCGCTGCTAATACAAAAGTCTGTATTAAACCTAAAATAAACTTTTGCTATTAAAACATATTCTTATCCTGATCTACATCTACCTACCTTCTATGATATTGCATCTGTATAGTGTTCAATGTGAACCTCAATTTATTATCACAGCAGGAAGTAAAGGCATCAATCTACCACTTTAGCAATAAAGATGATTGTTACTTAAAATGACCGCGAGTAATATTGTACACGTAGTAGTTTGTAAATACGAAGTAACCTAAAGACATATTCACACTTTCAGCTTTAAATATAGAAATAACAGTAAAGTATCGTATGTAAAGTGTACCACTGCTATTCATGTCTCCATTCTGGATAGGTCGTTGTGGTAGGTATACACCGCTTTGTTTCTCATCGCAAATGTGTAGTCTTTTCTTGTGCCATCTGCTTATCTGTGTGTTGAATTCCTTATCTGTGTGTGTGAAAATTATATTTTCTTTAAATTATTTTTTTAGACACGTAAGTTGCGGGACGCTGATCCCTCACCACCTGCAATGTGCCTACGGTGAAATCAATGTTATGGCTTCATCGTACATAAAATAACGTAATGACTCATATTGTTCTCCTTCTCCTTTTTATTTATTTATTTAAGGCACTACAACATCGTATACCTATATATATCTCACATAGTAATATTACAAAAGAAACTTATCTAATACATACGACAACATGTTAGTACGCAACACTGGCAATTTAAACTTTATACATATAAATAAACGAAATGAGAAGAAAAACAGACAGAAAAACAAAGACCAATGTTCCACTATTTAAATATCGTTTAAATATCGAGTAATTTCTTCTTTGAGCTTAAAAATGCTATCGTGGATGATATCCACATTACTATTTACGTATTTACTTTTACCAGCTTGTTATAGAGAGAACATGTTCTTACTAAAGCCAAGGTTTGTTTTGGCCAGAGGAGTGAAAAATATTTTTCCTGCCTTTCGGTTATTAGTTCGCGGTATTAAAAATGTTAAACTTTCAAGTAGATGGCTTCTCCTCCTCTTCCTTCTCCTTCTTTTCTCTCTCTCTTTCTCTACCTCTTTCTCTGTTTCTACCTCTCTCTCTCTTTCTCTACCTCTTTCTCTGTCTCTCTCTACCTCTCTCTCTATACCTTTCTCTCGCTCTCTCTCTCTAAGTTTCTCTCTCTCTCTCTACCTTTCTCTCTACCTACCTCTCTCTCTCTCACTACCTCTTTCACTGATTTTCTCTTGCTCTTTATATATTTTATATTCCGGACAAAGAAAACCCTTCTGTCGAAAAATACCTTAATAACGCAGGAATAAAGCATCTGTTCACTATAATAAACGACGTGAACAGTGAACCCTAAAAGGGCTTTGAGGTTAAAATTATCTTAATTCTCAGAGGTGCCATCTCCGAACAAACCTATTATATTAGGTCCTTACATTTGAATTTGGATATTTGTCCATTGGTTAGGGATTTCAAATTGAAATGTATTTCCAATTTGGTTTGTGTATTTGCTTTTTTTTTGACATCCTCTGTTAACAAAGTGAAAAACTTGAAATATGCATACGTGGCACCAGCGCTGCAGAAACAGTTCGAAGGATTAATGATGTGTCTGGGAAGCTACTGAGAAAACACGGAACGTTTTTGGTTCCAACGTTTTCGTTCTGGAGATATTGACCTCCAAAACAAACCCCGCAGATGGTCTCAATGAATGAAGCACACCAACAAACACGCATTGAATGGTGCGTTACATTACTCAACCGTTACAATAACGAGAGAATTTTGAGCCGTAACGTTACTTGATAACCCAGACTGGTCAATTGCTCTAGCCCACTATTGCTTCACGACAACGCTAGACCCCATACTTCACGACAAACAATCGCTAAATTAGAGTAGCTGCGATAGGATGTCTCAGACACCCACCATACTCCCCGGACCTTGCTCCAACATATTTTTTACCACTTTTTTCCGAATTTGTACGATTACTTGCAAGGAAAAAAAAATACAATGAGAAATATTTTCAGCATTGGAATCAATGAACCACCTATAAAATGGCGAAAATGCATAAATAATGATCGTACATACTAATCTATTAATAAAAAAAAGTTTTTTACTTTTTACATATAAATTATTAGCCAGTACATAAAATTTATTTTAAACACTCAACTTAAAATTAAGTACCTATTACTAATATTGAAACACAAAAAGTTTCTTAATCTTATTCTATTATAAGATTCTATCGAAAACAAAATAATGTTAATTATACATGAACAACTAAGTTTACTTAATTATATATAAATAATGATATTATTTATAAATTATATTGCATATATTTTTTAACCTTAAGTAATATTAATAATTAAGTAGAAAATCCAGATAAAATTCATATAATATACTATTAATTCTAAATCACTTATGGGGATTGTTATAAATCCTGTCACTGAGTCTAAACGGCATGAGACAATTATAATATATATTAATGTTTTACCAAGATCATAATCAAGGTACTTAGTCGTCTGTATCGACGCGTAACATGAATCTATAATCAAGGATTCTATTACTTTTATTATAATTACTTACAGTATTCTTAGACGGAGGTGCCAAGTTTTACCCATCCCTTTCAGATCTGAGCACATTCTCCTATTTAAATCCATTCTCCACGAAGCACTTTTACGTTATAGCATTAAGTCTAAGCCTTCTTTTACCTTTTGGTTGTGGACAGGACACGTCCGCGGGCATAATAATTTCTAGTAGCTCGTGATTGCAGCAAGATCGTGGTTTGTGGCAGTCTGTGGGAAAAGCCTATTTACATTTTTTTTCTGGAACTTTATACTATAATACACTGCAGACCAAAAGTTTAAGACTACCGTAATTAAAGTAGGAAAATAAAGTAAAACTCCAATAAATTACTAAATGTTTAATTAACCTGTTTAATCATCTAATAGAACTTTGATTGACAAACAATATACTATAAAAGCGTGAAAAAATATTAACAGTCCATGCAAAAAAGGGCTATAGTTAGCTAAACTGATTTTTCATCAAAAAATCCTCCTTTACATTTTATGACTTTTTTCACAAGTCTCGGCATACGGGCAATCAATTTGTTTGAAAGCATTCCACATTTCTTCTCGCGAGGATGGGCCGCGATTACAGACGTTCCTATCAAGCTCTTCCCACAAAAGTTCAATGGGATTGAGGTCCGGGCTCTGAGGAGGCCAAACCATGTTTTTAACACCCCTTGTGCCTCTTTCTTTCTTTTCTCAATCTTACGTTCGGATTTGCCTTCATTATGTAAAACAACGATAGCAGAACGCACTCCACTACTAATTTTTGGAGCTTTTCCCATTTTATCTTCACTAGTCTAGTCTTAACTGTAGAAACCACAAGTTTAGACTAATTGAGATTGTTTGTGAACAAACCGAAGCAAACTCGGGTAATAATAAGTTAGAAACGTGTTTTCAGGAGCTAAATAATCCTAATTATTGACCAATACGTAACAAAGGCAAAGTCCGTCCTTTTTATCCCTTTTAGTAAGGTGTGACCAATAAAGTTTAAAATTAATAATATTAGGAAAACAGACGAACGTAGTTTTACATTTCTCCGGCGCATGACATCCACATCCTTCCTTGATAAAGATTCAAGACCCCTGAGGGCTGAGATAGAATGCCTCGTTATGATGCTCTTTTATACTGGTAGTCTGTGAGGGCGAAACCCTGCCCCGGCCGAGAAGACCCATTCATGTTGCAATTAGAAATTAGCAACAGTATGGCTCTACCTCTGTGAAGCTGCAACGTACTGTCCCGCTGTGGAATGCCATACCATGTTCAGCATTGGACTATCAGAAGCTATCTTCGACACAAATTGTCTATATTAAATAAGACTGTTTGAACAGATGTTATTTATGACATTGGCCGGTAACAACTTATAAGATTTGTGTAGATTATAACACTTTGATATTCTCATATTTGTCAAACTAAACTATATTAAAAGTGAAGAAAAACAGCGTCGCCTTGAAGCAAAAAAATTGAGACTATTCATGTTTCATCGCACTCCATTTAATAAACATAAACACACCCCAAATATTTGTATTACACACTTACATTGACTCGGTCAGGTAAACCCTGGACTGGATGTGAAGCAACAAGAGCGCCTTGTAAGAATTTTATTTTTCCAACGCTATATTATGTATACCTTTGGGTTTTGAATTCTACGTCAATTGTGTGCACCGTTTTGACACTATACTATTTATTTAGTCATTGTCTAGGAACGTTCTAGTTCACTATTTGTAAAACCACTATTAATCTAGTTTCTAGCTGTAACAGAATGGGTCTGCTCGTCTCGATGACGAGGAAGGATCTTGCTCTCACAGAATATCACCATGAAATAACATCATGACTACTGGATTTTTTTTTCCAGATGTAGTATATCATGGCGAGTCTATTACAGTTACTATATTAATACAAAGCTCATTCATTAAGACGGTATGCATCAATTACTCAAAGGAGAGGCCCCGGCTTCTTTAATTTCAGCACATATTTTGCCTTAGATTCGCATCAGGCGTAACGCTAACACGGTAATAGCGGACGGAACAGTTCCTTAACATAACAGAATAAGATGATTTTTAGACGGGAATCGCTTTCCCGAGTTTTATAGCAAGACGCAGTGCGTCCTGTATGTCCTCTAACTGACCTTGCATGGCGTTCGGCGTTGACGAACCTGATGCTACGCAGTAGAATGTATGTATACACATGCTTCTTACCTAAACTAGCCGAAAATCTTGAGTTGGTATTCACAATAGAAGGTCAAGGTACACAAATAAAAAACGTAGTTAATAGATTGTCATAATTTTATTAGAGTTTATTTCCGCAAGTGAAATGCTTAAAGTAAATTACGTGTGCAGCCTACCAGTTGTAAGGCTTAAAAAATAATCCACATTACACTAACAATCATCCTGTATTTCAAAGCTACAACAATGAATATTATTTGTATTACCATAGGTACACGTACCAAGAGGTACATTGAGTTTTTTTTTTTTATATAATTGACTAATTGGATTTAAATTAATAAATAGTGGTCAAATGGATATTCATCGATAAAACACCCTTATGTTGGTAATAAACGTCTTAGAGCCAAAACGTACATTCTCAGTTAAAAAGGAAAATGGCTATATTCATATTTAAATTACAACCGTAACAATATTCATATTGTTGTATACGCTTCATATATAGATTAAAGTTTTGATTTAACTAAGAAAATGCATGCATCTCACATTAAAAATAGAAATTAGAAGTAAAAAAAAATAATCACAAGCTTTGACGTATCAAGCTCAATCGTTATTATAACCTCCGCTTAGTAGCCTAAGCAACTTTCATCATTTAATTTATTTATCTAATATCTATCCCTGAAGCCTTTTAATCAAAGTTTACTTCGTATGCAAACAGATGTCTCCACAGGTAGCTCATGTTTTTATATACAGTCCGCAAAGAGGTTTCATATAACTTTTGTTTACAAGTAACGGGGAAACGACTAAGGGCTGGTCGAAGACAAACAATGATCGCGGCCGATAAAGCTACGAGGTTCATTAGGTTGATAGTATGACGACATGTCGTCGTATCGATAGAAGGAAATGTGCTTAAATAACGTCTTATATGAGGACGGTAGCAATAATGATTCTGTTGTTTTTAAGACGATTCCTATTTATTTAAATTAAATAATTTATTTAAACAAAAGATTATATTCACCAAACGTCCCATCGTAACAATTTTCCCCTTTATCTTTGTAGCTTAAATTTACAGTTTTCGCGAAAGGCCATAAGCGAAATATCAAACATATTTTTCGCAACAAGTTCATGTAAAACAAAAGTACATTGCGTCTGGGCACCCAAAAGAAATTCATTCAGTCTCAGTTCTAATTCTCGTCGTACAGAGGTGTCGCATCCCCCAGCGACATAGATCGCGGCGATGTATTAGTATGGGGCGTGGAACGGACGGAATGGGATCGCGATGACCTACCCGAGCTATGGCTGTGGCTGTGACTATGGCTGTGGCTGTGGCTATGCCCATGCCCATGCCCGTGCCCGTGCCCGTGCCCATGCGAGGTGCGGGATTCATGACGCGGGGTACGGGTATCGTGACGTGGAGTACGGGAATCGTGTCGCGGCGTCCGAGATTCGTGACGTGGGGTACGTGAATCATGACGAGGTGTGGGCATGCCTTCGCTACTTCTCGGAGTAGATGGAGTATCCCGCGCAGATGACCGATGTCTAACCCAATCCTCTGCGGCCTTTTGCCAATCAGACGGCTCTGAATACATAGGCATTTGTACTGGCTTGTGTCTCGGTACAGCGGGGGTTAGGAAGTCTGGTTGTCGAGGCGTTGTGGCGAAAGGTGTCATATAAGGTGTCTGAGCTGATGGGGTGTACGGTGTGTTTATATACGCCGGGCCAGGAGTATGGGCCGGTGTATGGAACGCCGGCGTATGTGCCGCTGGTGTATGGTAGAGTGCCGTCATTCCGAGCGGAGTGCGCGCAGCTGGCGTGCGTTGTACAGGTGTGCCCGATGGAGGTGGATCTCTGAAATGCTCTTTAAACCATTTTAATAAACCTCCTAAAGAATCAAACGTCTTTTGCCTAAATTTATAACCATCTGGCATTACTGATATATATTCATGCGTGCAGCGGGAGCGAGGCAGGTAAGAGAGCAGAAATCTTCCGGGATGGTTCTTGGCGGCGGATATCACGTAGTGTATTTTGTTAGGGTTTTTAGATTTTTCCTCTTTGAGCCATTCCTCAGCCTTATCTCTCATGCCGCCGACCGGTTTGTAATATTTATATGAAATGAGATCGCGCGCGTGCCCCGCCATCGGGGTGACGTAACGGGCGATAATTTCGTCCAAATCTTCGAATTCTGAACCCTGTATCCAGAGACTTCGACCTGTAATCAAGTGTACATTAATTTCGGGTGTACAATAAAATAAAAAAAAACAAGAAAGTACAGTACATTACTGAAGCGTTTTAATTTGTCATATAAATTACCTAGTGAGAAAGCATTCTCTTTGCCTTCCTCTCTCACGTCGATATGTTGGCATATACCTTCTGCCACTTTCCATGTTACTGTCAAATGGTCAGAGCCCTGTGAAGGAAATGAAGTATTTAAAAATTGACAAAACATATATTCCAGGACTTTTTGGGCCTTTTGCATGCTTTCAAAAAGGCCTGGATTTTTTTAATTTACCATACAGATATGATTATTTAGGTTTATTATTCGTGTACGTGTCTGGATTTGTTGAATGGCCGGCAACGCATTTGCGACTCCTCCGGTGTTGCAAATGTTCATGGGCGGTAATCACACATACCTTCAGGTGCGCTGATTGTTTGCCACATTTTAATAAAAAAAAACAAATCTCTGACATTGCATTTGAACCTTCTTACAATATAGGTTATACATTAATCTCGAAATTGAATGTCTCCGTGTTTCAGCAAATGTCCCCGTTGACGATATCTAGTTACAAGAATCATCATGAATGAAAAGTGCCGATTCCTCATTACATCTCTTTCCTTTAGAGCCTTAGTTATCCCCAGACATCCACGGGAGGCTCGACGGCGGTCTACGTTGCCGTGACAAAAAAATTGTAGGTTCGCAATTCCTTCGTAAGCGGGGGGGTCCACGATTTGTTTTCCATAGAACTAAAATTTTTGAAGAACTAAAATATTGGCTCGACTTCACCTATCAATGTAGGGAGATAATATTTTAAGAAGCTCAGCGACCGTTACTTGTAAAAATTTGCATACTGGGAACCTCTGCTTTAGAGTGACAACGCATCTATATCTTGATACCTTACCGTGGATGGATGTGTAGGTGGATATTTCGTGTCTATGAGCTACAAAAATCACTTCATAAACGGTTAGACTTGTTAGTCCACCGAATTTAACAGAAAAACAGCAGTAACAGTTGTTAGGCAAACATTAACAATACTTAATCTTACCTTACTACTAGGTCGAACGATAACTTCTCCTTGGGCCATATTTTCCATTAACTTCTCAGCCTCGGCGAAGGAAATATTTTGAAAAGCCGGATGAACAATAACCCGTTTGACATACTGCATTCGCTCCTTGGTTTGTTTCGCTTCTGTGTCCTTACGCACGTCTTTATCTTCTGTTTCTTGGTCGTAGTATGGATCTTTTGGAGGTCTTAAGCAACAAAAAGAAAAAACTAAATAAAAGGAATATTTAACCGTACTCATATTTCTTTTACCTATATCCCAATGTGAAATGGGCAAAGGATTGTGGACTTTAAGGATGCAGCTAGACACCATTGTTAATAACAATATTCAGTGATTCAAGATACATTAGCATGTAGTGAAACATTCAAGCTTCTGTCAACGATGTACCATAATCTTACCTTTACCCTTACATCTATCTTAAACACTACATACTTTTTTCCACTAGTCCAGTATGGATAACGTATTATAACTACAAAATAACGATGGGTATAATACATAAATAACCACCAAAACTAATTTCACTCACCTCCATTCACTATTTTTGTCTAACAAATCTGATGATTTGGATGTGCAGTCTACGGAAAACCGTTCAACATCTATTTTTAAAACGCGGCAATGCACGGTCTGACCGATCCGTACGCGTTCCGTGGGATCGGCTACATGCCGGTCGGATAGGTTCTTTATGTGAATGTAGCCGGATACTCCATTGTCCAGCCGTATACGAACTCCGGTCGCTTGACCCGGACATGCGCCGGCGTCGAAATGATTCCATACCTGAACGTAGAATATTATTTATATACATTTAGGAAAT
Organism: Teinopalpus imperialis; assembly: GCA_029286865.1. NCBI lineage: Eukaryota > Metazoa > Arthropoda > Insecta > Lepidoptera > Papilionidae > Teinopalpus > Teinopalpus imperialis. Next base: position 13,498,849 of record JAGSMU010000022.1, on the reverse strand, counting down.
TCCCTCTTATAACACGTCGATTCATCGGCCATTTGGCTGTCAGCTCTCGGTCGGCCCTAGCCGAGGCTCCCTCTCGGGAGCCCTTGCGCTGGTTACCCATATATAGAGGTCTCGACTGAGAGCCATAAGCGCTCGGTCACCTCTCAACCCGGTGAAACTGTAAAAGCCCTGGGGCTAACAGCGGCCATCAGCCCGAAAAAAAAAAAATCTCGGTCGGAACGGAAGTGTCGGCTCTTTTTGTTAGATGTATTCATTGTTATTTAAGATCATAAATCGTAATAAGATTTTGAGTAATAAGACATTTAGTTATGGGAATGATTGGTGCTTTGTGTTAAGATTAGAATCAGATCTTTGTTCAAGTAGATTGATTTAATTAATTTTTCTAAATTCAAATGTTTTCAATATACAATACACGAAAATATACATATATTATTTAACATTGAACTCACAGAATACCAGCGTGAAATAGCAACATAATGATGTTGTGTTTCGTCTGGCGAGTGCAGGGATCCGGAGACCTTTATTATTGGTGATGTGGCATTCCATCTCAGTCCTCAAGGATGACACCGCATCTGCATTATGATTCCTTGTCAAGGATGAATGTAGATGTGATGGGCCGCAGGAATCACTTATCATCAGATGAACTGTGTGCTCGTATATTATGATGTAATGAAAAACAGTATTTTCGTGGAGTGTGAGTAGTGGGTGATTTCAATGAATTATATTCTTTACAGTTGACATCATGTAGTTTCAACTAGGAGACAGCACGAGGTTGTAACTAATCATTTGAAACCAGTTATTTGATTAAAAAGATTTTTATATATATATATATATATAGGAGTTTTTTTAAATATATAGGAAAATATTCTTACTTCTGATAATTCAGGGAAATCATTTTTGTGACAGAAAGGACACTCCCACAGACCGGTTTCATCATTTCTCACGGGATTAGCCTGGTCCAACATCTCCCTTTGCGGCTTCCTATGTGTAATGCCAACAACCGACGCTAGCACCATTTTGCCCACGAAGAAACTTTCAGGCGACTCTTTGGTCAATATATCAAACATCTCCTCAGCGGTAGGCGAACGATATGGAACTCTAAGATCCTTATACCTAGAGTTTAGTTCCGCTCGTATATCGTACAACGTTATACTCTTATTGCCGAAGCCTTGACGCTCCAATTCCTCTGCGAAGGCATCAAGATCCAAATCTTTTAGTCTTTCTGGAGCTTCTAAAATTTCTTCTAGGGCGCCGGCTGGATTTGCGTCTTCATCTTCATATTCTAAAGCGTCGACCGCCATCTTTCGTGCCCATTCGTAAGTCTCCGGATGCACTCTGGATCCATCAAGAACCTCAATATACGCTTCAGTACTGTCCCCGAGACTGCTCGTGTCTATTTTAATGAAACCTGAACAATTAATAAACACCTTTGGACCCATATGACAGACTGTCACGAGTTGTGTTCTGTTTTCAAGTTTCTGGTTGGTTTGCTTGAAAAGTTTAATTAATGCTTGAGCCTTCCTGGGTCCTAAGCCGCAGACAAATTGAAGTAACTCCGTTCCCCTGCCGGTTAATATGGCTTCATTAACGTCTACACCTACTTCGTTCACTCGATTTACGAACTCGAGTTCGATTCCATCAAGTAGGTCTTCTTTGCTGATCTGATCTTGTAGAGGATGGTATCTGAGGCATAGAATTTCTTCGTCATGCCCGCACAGTTGTGATATTTCCATTAGAGGTTCTTGCAACAGCCGGCCTTGGCATATCGCTTGCCGCAACATTTCGGGATATTCCCTGAAGTCGTTCTACAAAAACAAATTATTTTTTAACAAATTTAAATGCCACTTTACAGCACAATTTTTTTTTATAGTAAGGTTTTCATGATAGGAAGACGCACGTAACAAAGATAATATTAACCTTATGACAGTGCAGTATGATTGCTTTTACAACAATCATAGATAAGGGGAAAAATTTCGAAAGTAATATTACCACTATTTACATAAAAATAATTTTATAGTAAAGATTTGATAGTAATCCCTCATGACAGTTTAAACCTCACCCTTCCTCGTATACTATTGCTATATATTTTGCTAATATGGTTGTCCGCGATCTCGATAGGTATGCGCGGGAACTGTTCGTCTTCTACCAGGCGTTGTATGCAATCAGAGATGTCCGCTTTGATGTTCAGCGCCTCACGAGACTCGCCCCCTATCACCACCACATGGGGCTTCTTGCGGAGAATGAACCTGGGAAAAAATATTTTAATGAGATATCAAAAGGAATACTTTAATGAAACCAGGGTGGTGGTGGGGTTTATTTCATATAGGAAAAAACTTGTGAGTTTATATTCGTTATGAATAATCTGAACCCACGATTTAACTTGTGTTGTGTGTACACACAATTACCATTAATGCAGAGATCTAATAATATTTTATTTTATTTATTTATTTATTATCTCTTCTCTTCTTTCTGTACCTTGAAACTTGAAATTAATACAACAACATAAAATATTCCTTTGTTGAGAGAGACTGGTGTATGTACTAGGTTTCCCAGTCTGTCTGTTACCAGACCCTCGACTTGATATATGGATATTGTTATGCCCTATACTTTGCAAGAAAAATATAGAAATAACAGAAAAATAATAAGAAAAGTGAAAATAAAAAAAAAATTAAAAATATTGTTTTACTCGTTAATAACAAGTTTACAAGTGAGCCTGCGTCCAGCAACTTTTAGTAAAATTTCCTTTAAAATAATGAACTTCAAAAGCTCACCTCCTCATTGCAGTCATATCGGCCTCCTTGTTCTGCCTCTCGGCCGCGTCCCATGCGTTGCGCCGGCACAGCAGGTGTGGTAGCCGCAGGTGGTCGACCACCTCGCCACCGCCCGCCACCACACACGCGAACGCGCACTGCTGACGATCCGGCACGTATGCGATTGATAGCACCCGTAAACCTGACAACAACCAAAATAAATCTTTATATAAAACAACTAACCAAAAATTCCACCAACCCACCAACCTAAAATCAAACACCTGTTCCCCCAATGACAATGAAATATTCCTATATATTATAGTTAGTTTTACCAAATAATTCACAATACATTACTTACCATTAGAGGTATCCCATTCTTCGTCGTCATCATCAGAAACACGAGACTCGTATGGGGCTACCTTCAACCAATCGTATAAACGACGGCGACAACACCTAAAATACAAAAATATTTATATGTAAACAAAAAAGTAAACTTATATATGTAAAAAAAAATTTCATAAAATATATTTATTTATTTATTTATTAATGCAATGAAGAGTAATCATTGCATTAACCTTAACAAGTTAAAAGTTCACAAAGGGCGGACTTAATGCCAAAGGCATTCTTTACCAGTGTATTGAAATTGTAAAAAAGATATTCCATCAAATATCTTTTTCCAAGCCTTCGAGAGTTATTATCAATGCTTGTACAATTTGATTTAAGGAGGATAGATATTACGGTTATATGAAATATGAAATATATGAATAATGGTCATGAAGTCAACTTAAAAACCCCACTTTAAAAACTCAAAATTTAAGTGCTTAAAATATGAACTCTTTCATGACAAATTGGCAAGAAACAGCAATTAGCAACCTATACATTGCTAGGGGGCACTCTGTACTTTCATGCTGCAATATGCAAGCCTTTAAAAAATACCAGTGTTGAGAAGCAACAAAATACTGCTGCGTTTTATACCAGTGAGTTTAGGGACCCGGGGACCCAATAACAGGTAACGAGGCATTCCTCGGTCCTCAGGGATGGCAATACATGTGGCATCCTAAATATTTGACAGCGGTAGAGATACACTGCAGTTTGTTTCTTGCTGCAGAATGAATGGCTCAACTCAACCGGGTTAGGACCACGCCGTCACAGAATACCAGCGTATAATAGCACCATAATGTTGGTGTGTTTCGTCTGGTGAGTGCAGGGGTCCGAAGACCTTTATTACCGTGTATTAGTGACGAGGCATCCATCTCAGTCGTCAAGGGTGACAACGCATTTCCGTTATGATTCCTTGTCAAGGATGACTGTAGATGTCATGGGCCGCAGTAACTACTTACCATCAGGTGAACTGTGTGCTCGTTTGTTATCCTTAATGTAATAAAAAATTTAAAGATGGGCCGCAGACTTACCTCAGGTGTTTGTTTACCATATAAATACAAATCCTATTGCCCCCTAATATATCTAAATACCCCCCTCCATTTTCATATAGGGTATTGACACTTCATTATGGGGCTACTTCATTGACATGCTTCAGATGTTGGAAATATTATTCTAACTTTATCTCAAATATAAAGGTGTACTTTTAATATTTCAGAGAAATTATAGATAAGCAATTACCTCAGACCTCAGTGTCTGAGGTAATAGCTTTCTATTCCGACATACTTGAGCACATATTCCTTGGCCTCCTGCAGCAGCACTGCGTGCAGCTCTCGCCGCAACTCCGGCATCACGATCTTGGTGAGGGCGATGCTTACAGCTTCAGCGCGCAACTCATTCCATGCCTGTACTGTGGCCGCAAATTCGTCCTGTTACAATATTTAAATTGATTTATATCATGTCAAGTCATAATCATCAATCTAAATGAATCGTAAACATAATCTCAGACTATGTAAGCCCACTGCTGAAGATTGACCTTACCTATACACTGTCACGAAGCCAACTGCGGATCCATCGACTTCCCAGAAAAAAATACCTGCATACCTTCACCCAGGGGGACCCCCTAGTAAATGATGAATTTGTAGCTCCCTGCGGATGGTGTCCGCCTAGTCAATTAAACAGGTTTTCAGTGTGTTTATTTGCTAATAAATGCATGTTAAAAGTATAATATAGAACAAAATTTAAATAACATTCCGTATGAACCACGAGCGCACCGGATGACCGAGTGATTACTGCGGCCCATGAATATCTACATTGTCTTTTAACGATTCAAGATGCTCTTACATGAATACGGAGGAGTCCACCACAGTTCACCTGATGTTAAGTGATTCCTGCGGCCCATGACATCTACATTCATCCTTGAAAAGGAATCATGATGGCAGATGCGTTGTCACAGGACTGAGATAGAATGCCTCGCCACCAGTAATAAAGGTCTCCGGATCCCTTCACTCACCCGACGAAACACAGCAGCGTTATGCTGCTATTTCACGCCGGTATTCTGTGAGGGTCCTACCCCGGTCGAGCTGAGCCGTACACTCTGCAGTTAGAAACAAACTGCAGTGTAGCTCTACCACTTAAGAAACTAACTGCAGAGACACAACCACTGTTTAGAAAAATCTAACACTAGTTAGTTTAAATAGTATTTCTTTTACTTTTTGATAAAGCTGCTTAAGCTCCTCCAAGTAGCTGGAACTTGTGTTGCCCTCGATTTGTTCACTGATGCTCAATTCCAGGAGCCGGTCTTCCGCGGCCATCGTCAGCTTAAGGAACTGTTCGCCGGTCAGGTCGCGGACTGGTTTCTTTTTCAGGTACTTCATACTGTTTGGACAAATGGTAAAATGAAAATAGTAAAGTACACAAATATACCTAGTTATAGACAGAGACCATATTACAATGGCCCGTAAAGCGGAAATGAAACGTGCCATTTGACACACAGAATTTGCAGATTAATTCGCTGTTATAATTTCTTTTTTATATCATTGAGAGTAACAAACGACCCATGACATCTTGACATTCATCCTTGACTAGGAATAATGATGAAGATGGGAATGCCTTGTCACTTGTCACCGGTAATAAAGGTCTCCGAATCCCTTCACTCGCCAGACGAAACACAGCAGCATTATGCCGCTATTTTACGCTGGTTTTCTGTGAGGGCGTGGTGTAAAAAAACTCAAAGAACAATAAAAGGATAGAAGTGGCACATGACAGAAAGTATGAATAAATAATTATAACTAACACTTTACCAAAAGCGTCAATGCTATATTTAGTCATAATATGCCCAGTACTACTCGTAGCTAGTCACTCAAGGCTGTAGAAATTGAACTGTATTACTTTCTATAGTTCTTAATATAGGTAGCTTAGTTAAATACAAGTAGAAATTAAGATATTAAAAAAATAGAAACAACACACCAAGTATTTGGTAGTAGTAAAATAAAATTATAAATTATACTAGGATATAGTATAATCCATATTTTTTTTTAGTATAGGTAGCCCGTGCCCACGGACGTTCGCAACACCAGAGGAGTTGCGGATGTTGTCGGCCTTTAAGAAAGGTGTAGGCTCTTTTCTTAAAGGTTCCTAAATCGTATCTGTTCGGAAATACCGCTGGCGACAGCTTGTTCCACAGAGTAGCTGTGCGTGGCAGAAAATTTCGCGTAAAGCACACAGTGGTGGATTGCCAACTATCGAGATGATGGGGATGAAATTACAATTCTGTCTTGATGTACGATGTTGGAACTCAGAACATTTCTCATGGTGAATTCGGTAAAATATGCCTATGTATGGCATATCGTTTTTTTTTTGGTAATTTGATGCTGTTGGTCTTGTGACCTCTACAGCTTTATCGGAACCGACTCGCGAGCGGGTAGCCCGCTGAGTAGGGAGACAAGGGCGATGCTGGCACGAAGAGCGGCTGCACCACTGCTGAGCTCTGACCCCTGTAAACGAAGAACGACGACGACCACAGAGGGGGCGAATGCGGTCCGAGGGCCCCTCAGAAGGAGGTTCAAACCTCGGCTCGGATCGCTATCGAAAAAGAGGGGGCGGGGGGGCATATTGTATATACATATATTAATATATATATAATACCTGAAGCAGGCATGGCTCTCGTCGATTTCTTTGAGGCCGCGTTGTGTGGGACGTACGGAGAGCGTAGCGCGTTCTCGTAGCGCATCTCGTAACGCGCCGCGTAATAAAGGTTCGCGGGCGAGTTGAACCCCGCACATATACACTGCACGGCGAACCACCTCACCGGCTGATCCACTGGCTCCACACTGCAAAAATAATAATAATAATCTCTTCAAGTATTGTATCATAACAAGTCGTATAGAAACAAGTGCTGCCCATTTTTCACCTGGAACTGTTAAATCATGTTTAGGACAGAGCATTTTGTTGTATATCGGAATAAATATTGGTTATAAAGATATGCTAACTCGCGACATTAAGTCCTCGATCATAAGACGTCACTACATCATCGTTGATTAAATACATAATAAGTTACGTTACTTATCAAGTAATCAATAATAATAATAATTATGACTATCAGAGGTCACAATATCGACAAACCAAACCTTTTACACTACGGAACCGTCAGTGCAGCATTATGCTGCTATTTCACGCTATATTCTGGTCAAGGCGTGGTGGTTATCCTTTATCGATCCACCCTATTCATTAACTAGGTAGATGAACTAATCAGCTTTTGACACGGATGGTCTTAGGAATGATTGATTATATATCCATTCAGCCTTCTAACTTGTGATAACTGTATAACTATGGTATGTATAAATAAACAAATAAAATTTTTATTTTTGACAAATGAATAACAAACCAAAAGGGACAGACGTTCGGTCTCTTTTGGTACCTTATTCCGCTTTAGAGCGTATGGAAAATTGTCGTGGTTTTGGCGATTTATGATGTCGTTCTATTTCGGCGACCATAGCGATCGATATCTTCTAGTTTCAACTGCGCAGGATACATTGTAGTGCCGTTAATATTGCACAAACACTCGATAGTCCCTAGTCCGTTATATAATAAAATCGGAGGAAGGTTCAGATACAGTGTCAAAGACACGAGGCGTACATACTACATCACATCGGTGGTTATCGGGTCAATTTGAAACCAATTATTTAATGATACACAAATATTCTTACCAGGTCGGCAATCGAACCCAGGAACCGCGGCGCAGTAGTTTAGTACACGAACTCTTAAAGGCCAGAAACGCATTTGCGACTCCTCTGGTGCTGCGGATGTTCATGGGAGGCGGTGAACACTTACCATCGGATAAGCTGCATGCTCGTTTGCCACCTATTCGAATAAAGAAAAAAAACTACTACGCCACGCGGCCGTCAATTTGACTCTGACAAGCACATTATAAAATTTATAATATGGGCATGATACTCACAAATGGAGCGGCAGCTTCCAATGGCGGCACAGCAGGTTGCTCGACCTCGTGCCTCTGGTAGTTATCACGGACATTCTCGGCAAACTGCTCCGGTGTCAAACCGAACATTTTCACTAGGGGCTCTGTGAAACAACATTGTTTAATTTAGAGTTTGAATAAGCACTCAATTTGCCATTTACATTATTTTTATTTATTTCACCTAATGCTTACATCCTGCAGAAAATAAGCACACTTAAGGACAAGCCAAGATGATTAACTAAATCATCTCTCTCTCCCCCTCTAACTCTCATTCCCCCTCTATCTCTCTCTCTCCCCCTCTATCTCTCTTTCCCCCCTCTATCACTCCCTCTCTCTCTCTCTCACTATATGTCTATCTGCCGGCCGTTTGGGTTCCTCTTAGCTTCACCATGGGTGACGTTTTTCTTTCTTTTTTTTTAAATGGGGACGGCTCACCTAAGACACCATGATGTCGGTAAAAAGACATCGGGTAAGTTTTGTTATCTTTTATTTTTATATATATTTAATGTCATGTGATATAGTTGCAAATTGCATGTATAGATGGCATGTATAGGCATTCCAGAAGACCTCGGCCCCCCACTAAAGGTATATAAAACAAAGGATCTGCTAATTCAATGTTTTGAGGTAATTGCACGTTTTTTGTATATATGTAAGAACAAAGCACTGATTTTGCTATTTCTGGTAGCACATGGCACGTAATTATTTCCTTATAATCACAAAGTGTGATCCGATCGTTAAGTCACAAGACTCGCAAGACTGTAAAAGAAAACCGATTGATGATACCGACACAGTGCAGCTGACGCTTCTCCCTACCAGATAGACCTGGTCTACGAAACGCTGGGTGGCGAAGTTGGAAATACTGCCACTGTCGAGTAGCAGCTGTGCCGCGCAGACCCCGGCGTGCGAATACCGCACTCGCACCGCAGCTGTACATGGCAATACAGTCGGCCGATTATCTTATATTGGCTCCTTTTTGTTCTCTTGTGTAAGTGCCTTTTTTTTGGCGTTGGGAAATACCTACGCATTTCAGTTATGTCGTAGTCACACCGACTAAAACTCCACGGTGGTAACCATCGGCACTGCCGAGGGGTCGCGGCAGGTAAGGAATGCAACCGAGACCACCCTGCGCGTTGCTGCGATAACCCGTCCCAGGGGAGTGCGTTATGATTGCACTCCCAGAATCTACTATCACGACGACACGGTACCACTTCGTACCTACAACCTCCTCGTGGACGCTTGAACTAGCTGGACGTCAAAGCCTCCACCCTGAACGTCAGCGGGCCCAAGGGCAAGTTTTAAGTAAGTTTACCATATTACTAATATATTTTATGATTTTTTAAGATCCAGTCTGCCATTTAAGTTATTCCTGTATTCCTCCTATTGGCTATCAGAAGTAGCGTCTAATTTCTTGCACATATTAAAAATTATTAATATACTCCCTGCCCTTAAAGCGAGACTCAACATCCATTTACCTGTATAGTGTGTTTATATTTTGATTATCTTGTAACGTTTGAAGTTAGACTGCACTATTACATTTAAATAACTGTTTAAGACCGCTAGGCTTCCCATGCCGGCAAAGGCGACGAGCGTGTGCGATGCGGAGTCTCGGTCGTAGCCGCCACAGTGGAAGCAATTCAGTCGCCTCACGACCTATCTTACAGAGGTCATTACCGAAACAAGCTAGTGGTTACCACCTTTTTTTTTTACATGGGGAAATGCCTACGCATTCCCACCCATGCGGGGGCAAGGATAAGTTATGTCGGACTCCCACCGACTAAAACCTCATGGTGTTCCTCCATCATCGCGTATGGCGGTATCACGGAACCCTTTCGCACACATCCGTGACCCTGCCTGCGCTGGCCGGCAAGCCGGCCCCTCCTTCGGGGGGAAGGACATCCCCCTCTCCACCCTCCAGGTGAGGCGTGCCGAAACAAAGACGCGCCTTCCAACTCGGCCTCCTCTGTAGGTGGGAAGCGGACTCCCCCGAGTCCTCCCCCCGCGCTGATGTGTCTCCCTCTATCTTCCTCTATCTCTCTCTCCCTCTATCTCTCTCTCTCTATCTCCCTCTATCTCCCTCTATCTCTCTCTCTCTCTCTATCTCCTCTCTCTCTCTCTTCTCCTCTCTCTCTCTTCTTCTCCATCTTTCTCTCTTTATCTCCCTCTGTCTAGCTCCCTCTATCTCTCTATCTAGCTCCCTCTATCTCTCTCTATCTCCCTCTCTCTTTAGCACCCTCTCTCTCTATCTCCATCTCACCTCCTCTACCTCATTCTCTCTCTCTATCTCTAGCTATCGTCCTCTCTCTCTATCTCTCTCTCGATCTCCCTCTCTCTTCTCCCCTCTATCTCTCTCTCCCTCTTCTCCCTCTCTCTCTCTCTATCTCTCTCTCCCTCTATCTCTCTCTCTCTCCCTCTATCTCTCTTCTCCCCTCTCTCTCTCTCTTCTCCCTCTCTCTCTCTCTCTCTCTTCTCCCTCTCTTCTCCCTCTCTCTTCTTCTCCCCTCTCTTCTCCCCTCTTCTCCCTCTATCTCTATCTCTCCCTCTTTCTCTCTCTATCTCTAGCTATCGTCCTCTCTCTCTATCTCTCTCTAGCTCCCTCTATCTCTCTTTCTCCCCCTCTCTCCCCTTTCTCTCTCTTCTCCCCTCTCTTCTCCCCTCTCTCTCTTCTTCTCCCCTCTCTCTCTTCTTCTCCCCTCTCTCTTCTTCTCCCCTCTCTCTCTTCTTCTCCCCTCTCTCTCTTCTTCTCCCTCTCTCTCTCTTCTTCTCCCCTCTCTCTCTCTTCTTCTCCCCTCTCTCTCTCTTCTTCTCCCCTCTCTCTCTCTTCTTCTCCCCCTCTTTCGCTCCCTCTATCTCTCTCTCTCCCTCTATCTCTCAAACTAATATTCTTCTAGCGATTTTAGGCTCATTGTTAACACTTACCGATACCGGCCTTCCTACACAATTCGTAAGGGCCGGAGCGCACTGCATACTTCACATCGTGCGGTGGTGCGGGGTCGTCGGGCAGCGCAGCTTCTACCGCAGCGACTGCCTCCTCCGCATCTTCACCATTCCTTTCCGCCTCCTCGCGAGCTGCTCTCCTGGTATCGAAAAATGAAGAATGAAAAATTTTACTATAATTAAATAAGAATGCCAACATGAAGAATGAATGATGATATGATTAAATGTTCAATCCTATTTATCTTTCAAAGGCATAAAAATAACTAAGAATTAAAGAACTTCGGAAAAAGTACAGTCGAGGTAAAAAAAATTGTTGCGCTACAGTCGACATTTGCTAAAGTATTTGCCCTAGTGCAGGGCAATTATCAGTTATGCAAACATTTCGTTTAAAAAAAACAGAATAACGCAATCAAAAAGGTTTGATGTTGATATTTTAAGACACTAGATTATAATAGGTCTCTTTACCTATGAAATTGCCGTTTTGTATGAAATAAGTTAAAGTATTGTTTTTTCAAACTTTTTTATTTCTGTTATTCAAAGTAATCACCCATGTAATCAATGCATCTTTGCCAACGCGGTGGTAGTTTATTGATGCCCTTCTTGTAAAAATCAGTTGAGCGGGAGGCAATAAACTTTTCAAAGGCATTTTGTACTGCCTCTCGGGAATTGATTTTTTTTCCCGCTAAAAAGATGTCCAAATTTTGGAAAAAATAATAGTCGGTGGGTGTAAGGTCTGGTGAGTACGGTAGATGAGGGAGAGCTTCCAACCTCAAGTCTTGCAGCTTGGAGACTGTCTGTTGTGCAGCATGGGGTCGCGCGTTGTCGTGAAGGAGCAGCGGGGACGATCAATTGACCAATGCTGGTTGGAGATGTGCGAGCTTCTCCATCATTGTCTTCACTTTTTCACAGTATACATCTGCAGTAATGCTCATGCCGTTTATTAATAAACTGTGATGAATCACACCGGCACTAGACCACCAAACAGTGACCATCAACTTTCTAGAGGTCATTTTTCGTTTAGGCCATTGCTTTTGTGCTGAATCAGGATCTAACCAACTTGATGAGCGTTTTCGATTGTCGAATCCACTTTACGTCGCACGTAACAATTCGGTTCATAATTCTTTCATTTCTGTGCTTGTTGAGGCAGGTCTCAACGCGTCACAGGAGCTGGACCGAGCCGTGGGCCGCTTGAGAGGCCGGAACACCGCGCCGGGACCTGACGGAATTCCCGGCCGGGTCTGGGTGTTGAGTCTGGCTACCCTCGGGAACAGGCTGAGGCAGCTGTTCACCAGCTGCCTCCGTAACTCCTCGTTCCCTAGGGCCTGGAAGGAGGCCCGAATGGTCCTCTTGAAGAAGGCAGACAGAGTCGCCGATTCTCCCTCTGCGTACCGTCCCATATGCCTGTTCGACGAGGCTGGCAAGTTATTCGAGAGAATTCTTGCCGCCCGTCTCAACGGGCATCTGTCGCGTATCGGTCCCGATCTCGCCGAAAACCAGTTCGGTTTCCGACGGGAGCGTTCAACCATCGACGCGGTCCTGCATGTCCGCTCCCTGTCGGAGCAGGCTGTGTCCCGGGGCGGAGTGGCGTTGGCGATAAGTCTCGACATCGTCAACGCCTTTAACTCCCTGCCCTGGGACGCGATTAGGGGGGGACTCGTACACCATGGTGTTCCCCCCTACCTGCAAGGCGTGATCGCGGACTACTTGCGCGACAGGTACATCTTGTACATGGACCGAGACGGTACGAGGATCCGGAGGGAGATCCAGTGTGGGGTTCCACAGGGGTCGGTATTAGGCCCGTTACTGTGGAATCTCGCCTACGACTCTGTTCTGCGAGTCGAGCTCCCCGCTGGTGTTAATGTCGTCTGTTACGCTGACGACACGTTGGTGGTCGCCAGCGGGGACTCCTTCGAGAGGACCAAGGAGCTCGCCGAGCTTGGGGCGGAAATCGTCGTCGCCAAAGTCCCGAGTTGGGACTGGAGGTAGCGCCTCACAAGACCGAGGCGCTATGGTTCCACAAGCTGCCGCGCAGCAGGGAACCACCCGACTCGTGCGTCCGAGTAGGTGAGTCTGAAGTCAGAGTGGGGCGGTACTTGAAGTACCTAGGCCTCACTCTGGACAGTCGCTGGGGCTTCGAAGAGCATTTCGAGCGCCTGGTCCCCCGGATCGAGAGGGTAGCGGGTGCTATGCACAGACTGCTGCCCAATCTCGGGGGACCGAGTGAGGAAGTCCGCCGCCTCTACGCTGGGGTCGTACGATCCGTAGCCTTGTACGGGGCGCCCATCTGGGCGAAGAGGCTGGCCATCCGACGCTGTAGGTCGAAAATCTACAGCGTCCAGTGGAGGATGGCCATACGGGTCGTACGAGGATACCGCACGGTATCGTTTGAGGCGGCGACGATCCTGGCTCGCTTTCCACCTCTGGATATACTGGCGGACATGGACGCGAAGGTGTATCACCGGATTCGCGTCCTACGCCAGAGCGGTGGTGGCGAGCCAGAAGAGGCGCTCGAGGCGGTAAAACGGCAGGAACGATGTATCGCGCATTCGCGACGTGGCGCGCAAGGCTCCGCGAGGAGCAGTATGCGCGTAAACGCGTCGTCGAAGTATTCCTGCCGGTCTTCGAAGCCTGGATGCAGCGACGAGGAGGAAGACTCACCTACAGACTTACGCAGTTGATCACCGGGCATGGATGCTTCGGTGATTACCTGTGTAAGATCGGTCGCGAGGCGACGGCGAATTGCTTCCACTGTGGCGGCAACGACCAAGACTCCGCATCGCACACGCTCGCTGCTTGCCCGGCGTGGGAAGCCGAGCGGCGGGTCTTGGTCGGTCACATCGGACGGAACCTGTCCCTGCCAGCAGTCGTGTCGGCGATGCTGCGCGGGGAATCGGCGTGGAGGGCCGTAGCCTCCTTCTGCGAGACCGTAATGGTCCGAAAGGAGGCTGCCGAGCGGGATAGAGATAGGACTGATCCTGCTCGGAGACGGGGCCGACGCGGCGCTCGCGCGCCTCGTCACGGCCCTCCTATCGGTGATCCCCTACCGCAAACGGGGCCCTACGGGTCGCTGACGATCGGAGTGGGGGCTCCGACCGTCCAGTAATAGCGACCCCGAGGAGGACGACGGCACGACGTGGTACCGTGTCGTCGTGACAGTTCCGCGAGGGTTCTGGGGGTGCGATCTTCACGCACGCCCCCGAGACGGGCTATCCCGGCGAAGCGCAGGGGGTTTGCGGTTGCGTTCCTTTACGGAGATCCCGCGACCCCTGCGTTGGTGGCGACCACCGTGGGGTTTTAGTCGGTGCGAGTCCGACATAACCCGCCCTTGCCCCCGCGAGGGCGGGTATGCGTAGGCATTTCCCCACGATAAAAAAAAAAAAAGGTCTCAACGCGTACGTTGCGCTGGCGATCGTTAAGTTCGTGGTGCACCCATCTATCAAGCTTTTTTACCTTACCAATTTGTCGCAAATGGACCAATATTGTTTTGATGTTAACATCAAAAGCTGCTGAGAGCTCGGCTGTAGATTGAGTATCATCAGCTTCCACAATCGCCTTTAATTCATCATTGTTGACCAAAGTGTCCGGACGACCACGAGGTTCATTTCTCAAATCAAAACTTCCAGAACGGAACCGGGCAAACCAATAACGGGTTGTGCGTTCGTTAGTAAGGTTCTCTCCGTAAACGTTGTTGATGTTACGTGACGTTTGTGCCGCGTTGATGCCACGACGGAACTCATATTCCATTATTACACGAATTTCTAAAATATCCATTATGACTAAAAATGTTCAAACGTAATGAAAATACAAAGCTAATCAATAAACAAAAGACTGAATATGTAAAAAGAATGTCATGTTTTTAAAACAAAATTAATTTGAAATTAGAATTCTCAGCCAATCAAAACTTTTTTTTAGTTTGAAATGGCCAATACTGAAGCACGGCAATTTCATAGGTAAAAACCTAATAGATTAAAGGTGTATACTATATTGAGCCTTGTTATCATACCAAGTAAGTATAATTTTATATGAAGGTTATTTAGTCCTTTTGTTTCAATAGGTACTAAGAGTCTATGACTTGATAAAGAATTTGAAAACTGACGAAGGTTTTCGTACTCCGACTATACATAATATATATGACTTACTTTTTCTCCTCTATTTCCTTTTGCCTCTCCTTGGCCCGTTGTAACTTTTGCATCTCGGGCAGATCATTGGAGTAGTACAGAAGAAAGTGTGTATGCACGTCGCGTAATTCTTCTGGAGTTTGGACAGTTTTCAACCTGTTAACCGACCAACAAAAATGGGTACCTTAGAAAAGATTTGCTTTACGGGAATAAAAATGTTTCGCCTACCTGATATTGGCATGACATGTTATTTGTTCCACAAATTTCTTCGAAATAACTGACCAAAACCATACACAATAACACCCACCTAAGCAGATTTAATGCGACAAACTTATGGTAAAACAATGAGTAGAGGTTATTTATATATTAGATTAATTATGAGGATTATGATACAGTTACGAATGTGCGATGCTTTATGTCTCTGTTCTAAAAATAATACCTCCTGAATTGTATCATTGGAAAACCCCAAAAACTTCAAAGACGCCGCTACATAAAAATCTGCAGCACATAGCTCAGACAAAACCAAACCATATTTTTATATACATAAGGTTGCGTTTAGGAGCGTAAAATAAACTTAAAAGCACTATGTGAAGCATCTGTGTATCATTATAGTCACTGCCACAATTGCCCAACAAATACCATTTACCTTTCTATATCTTCGTCCTTGATAAGTCGCATATTCTCGGGTATGGGTGCGTCGGGATTGGCCATCAACTTGTCCAATTGAAAATTGCGCATATTTTCCAATAATTTTAGCAGATTCTCTTTGCGCTGCTTTAACTGACACCACTAAAATAAGAAAAGAGCTACACAATATTATAGTTATCTTAGAATCATAAATATAATATCGCATAAATCACCGCGAAGCTCGACAGCGAATTGGTCGACTTTCAAAAAAAATATATATATATAGATATATATATTTGAAACGAGATTATAATACGTAGGTTTCCCAACAACGCTTCACATGCGTACCATCACATCGAACCCAGATTGGTTGCTTACTATGACATTTAAAGTGATTGCACTAGATACTTAGGACTAAAAGTATCCCACCCCAACAGTTAAACTTCAGTGGCCTCTCTAGCCATTATCTCAAAAAAATGCAGATAAAAAATTACTAACATAATCCCTATTTTTATTGCAAGTGAGAAACTACAGAAAATTGCAATTCACAGTTCCAAAATAACAGAAACAATTAATAAATAGTTCATACTATGAGATTTGTACAGAATTATACTTAATACTTTGTTTTCTTACCTTAGCGTCATATTTATAGACTTTCCATAGATCGTTGATGGTAAGTTCCGGTTGAACGTATTCCTTGCGATAAAAAGCGATGAATGGAACCTCCAGTGTTTGATTCCGCATAAAGTCTAATGCTTGGCGAATTTTTACTACAGTGCTTGAACCTCTAAATGAAAAAAAAATTAAGAGTTTATATGGAGAGTTTCGTCTGAACCTCACACATGTTGAAAGTAAATAAATGTAAATAGAATGATTTTTAACATTCTTACATGGAAAAATATGACAACATATATATGACAAAATATGTAATATGTGTCAAATATACCCTAATATATTTTGTATATTATAAGTATATAATAATAAGGATGATAACCAATGAACACACATTTGACCTAATGATAAGTGTTGCCAGTAGCCAATGACAATTAAATCCATTCTCAACAAAGATTCAAGATGCACATACTCCATAACCTGTATGGACTAAGATGGAATGCCTTCTGTTACCGGTAATATAGTTTCCACACTCTCACTATGAAACCGTCTCGCACTGTATTCTCTTAAAGCATGGTCAATCCTTTATCAACCCAACTCATTCATGGATCTACTACTGTTAAACATGAAGTTAAATCAGTTATTTAGGTCAACTAATTATTAATATATCCTTTATTCACACCTTCGTGACCTCTCTCGTGCTTCTTGTGTATCAGCTTTCGATACGGGTGGTTTTAGGAATGCTTGCTTATATATCCATTCAGCCTCATCTTCTAACTCTGTGCTTCCTTCCTCCACCGGCGTTATAGGCACCTCACGAATCTGCATTCGCTCAGGAATATCCATTTTGCGTATCTAATTCAAAAGAAGATAGTGATGTATTTAGGAAAATTATGGCAACTTGGATGAAGCCTATTTCAAGCAGTGTATAAATATAAAATAATAATAAAGAAAATAAATCAGTTGGAATTGATAAGCCTTACCAAAATTTATACAAAATTTATATTAAATTGAAATGAACTGCATGATGAGCATGCAAACATGAACTGTGTGGACATTACAGTTTAATTAAAGATTTTAAATTATTCATGAATTATATATATTGAGATATTATAGACAAAAATAATATGTACTTTTATTTACCTCATTATCCAAATCAGTAAAATGACTTCTCTTCAACTCACTAGGCTCGTAAATTTCAAATATAGATTTCTTGCTAGGACGCTTTGGCTTGCCTTTCTTGGTTCTTCTTCGTTCGCCTTCGGATTATGAAATTATACTTATTAAAAAAAACTTTATTTTAATATTTATTTATAGCCATAATTGTGACACTTTCAAAGCCTAGTGGATGGAATCCTAACGACTTGTTCTGTTGAGTTTCTTAGCATAGTACGCTTACCTCTTGTTATGTTTAAAACATAAAAAGCCCCAGGTGAAATATATTTTCCACATTCCCAATCTTATTGAAAGATGTGAATGCCGATGGATGGTTAAGAAATATATAATATATGCATTGGGTAAATTAATCTAATTAAACCATCATATCTGAGATAATATACAAGTAAAATATTTTGTCAGGAGCTGCATAGCCACTTATAGAATACATACACTACTAGGATTAGGGGATATATAGATGTCTGTGGCAAACGATGGGACATAAATAACTGTTATTTCTTATTTTATTACACCAGTGCATATAGAAACTAATAAAACAACTTAATTGAGCTATATACCTTCTTCCTCTTCATCTTCTATGTACTCATCAAGATCCTCATCTTCCTCGTCGTCATAATCTTCCTCACCATATTTCTCAAATTCATCATAGTCAAAGTCAACACCAAATATATCTTGACCCTCTTGAAGTGAACTAAAAGAAGTCAAAACAGCTTAAACACCCAACACAATTTAAAATTTAATAAAAAAGAATGTTTTTCTATTGTCATAAGAGTATGGGGTTACAAATAAGTACACAGATTTAATGTATCCCCCCCCAACCCACCCCCATTGAGGACTGCATATCACCAGGAGTAAAATCTATGGCTTCTTTTACTCACATGATGTTACACAGAAATGCTAAATCATCATTTTACATTGGTTTTCAGTAAGATATAGTGCTTCCCTAGTCAAGTCAACCTATTTGTCCTTTTTATCCTCAAAAGATACAGGGTTATGTGCGATATGTGCCCATAAAACCCCCTATTGACCACCCTCACAATATTGGGAACAGCTCCTATGGATGTCCTACGGAATGCTTCGGTGCCCTTCTGCACTAGACTGCCTAAGCATGTACCAGTGGAGGCCTCGCCTCCCCTATCACTCTCGCTGCGCTACAGCAACCCGAGATCACTCCGTGTTGCCGTCCTTACCTGGTTCGCTATCCTGGACGTTTGAGCCCTCACTTTGATTTCCCCTTTTAGTCTTCGCCTTGTACAACAGGCAGGTAGTACTTTTACCCTATTCTATAAATCTGAAGAAGAAAGTATAGCTATACTGCAATTTAAACTAGCTGTTGAATGAATGGAATTATCTTGTATGTATTGTCTGGAAAAAATCTTATAAAATAAATGATACTAGGGTAAAATGGCATCTTAAGCATTGGTGAGTGAGAGACACCAGAAATCTAATAATCTAGTTAGTATATAGGCTGTCCTTCTCAGTTTTTAAGTAATGCAGCAGGTAATCACTATCATCGATCAAGTCAACTGCATAAATGTGTTGTTGTTTTGTTGCAATTTTTTGTTCACAAAAAGTGATGATATTAGTACTTACGCATCTGTGAAAATAGGTTTGCGTTTCTTTTTGCGTTCAGCAATTGGCCGACCGTCATCATCTACAATAAAGTCGTCAGCATCAGATTCCATGTCATCATTCTCATCGTCGTATTCAACATCCCGTGGTGCGGCTGATTCCGAACGATTTTCATCCTCCTGTTGGCAAAATGTATCATTATAATCAAAAGAAATTACATTACATGCATATTTTATCGAGTTAGGTTAGGCATATTATACATTGACATAAATAGTGCAGGTTGTCCAGGATTATAGATTTTTCAGTATAACTGAATACTGTATTGTCCTGTACATAAGTTACAAAAATTATTGTTACCCTAAACCAACATAACTTTGGCGAGGCGTATGTTTAACAGTGGCCTATACAAGCCATTTATAAGAATGAAATACACAGTACATTAAACTTTATTTATCACAAAATATTATATCAGTTAATATAGACATAACAAGCAAGTAACAATCTGTTGTAAGATGAATATCATCAAGAAAATCTTAATGATTTTCTTGATAATATTTTAAAAATATTAAAAAGAAAAGGTAACTTAAGAAAGTGTTTTTTAAATTTATATCCACTATAGTAATAAAAAAATAAAGCTTTCAAATTAGCTCTATATTATAAACATTGATAACTACAAAAATTTTACAAACCTCATCTGAACCACCAACAAAAAGCTTCTCGGCAATGACCTCCCTCTCCAATTCAGGGTCATCAGCTCCCTCATTGTCACTGTCATCATCTTCTAAGCGTCGCAAACGCTTAAATTTATTCTATAAAAATGACATTTACTATTATTTTTATCACTACTGTTTGTATGATAAGTACAAGAAACCAAAAGGTATTCCTACTAGTGATGTGGCATCTTAGCCTTCAGTAGTAAGTAACAACCTATCTGCATTATGATATCTTATTGAAGATGAAAGTGTCATGAGATGAAATACACATAAATTACTTACCATCATGTGAAAATATGGTCATTTGTCACCTATTAATATGTGTTAATAAACACCCCTGAACCCCTAATAATGTTATTAGGGGATTAAGAGTGGATGATGCGCATTACATGACTTGCCGGCAGCAGGCCGTTCCTACTTAACAGATAACATCGCTGCGGTGCAGAAGGCAATGGGAAAACACTGTACTATTTTCCCACGATACCTGTCATGAAATATGGAAGATACTGAGAGAACGATGGGCATGCAAACCGGCTACCACTCGGTGCCATGTCGATTCCAGGTCGCATGGTGTAAGCTATAGTATCCTATATATAGTATGTAAGTATGCTACTGGTTCCACAGAAGTGACTCATCAGGCTCAGTGTACAGCATACTACTGGTGACAAGAACATTCACACTCAAGCCAAACGCCCACAGCTTCGTAAGAAGATCTGGACATGGAACGTCAGAGGTATACTTGAACCAGGGAAATTGGACACCATAGGTAAAGAGCAGTCACAATACCAGGTAGAAATTCTCAAATTTCTAAAAGGCACAAGAGAAGGTCGGGTTTTATACCATTCCATCAGGTCACACTCTATATTTTTCAGGACCAGAAGACGAAAGCAGTAACGGAGTAGGTGTTTGCGTATCTCCACACACCCATAAGTGAGTGTTAGGATACCGCCCATTGGGCTATCGTATAATAACCATGAAATTGAATACGAAACCATGCCGTTTGAACATTGTTGTGCATGCGCCTACATCTAGCTCAACAGAAGTGCAGATCCAAGACTTTTACAGACTGCTAGAACCTGCCCAGAAGAGATATAACACTTTTAATGGGAGATCTTAATGCAAAAGTTAAATCTACGAGGCGTGATAACCACCTACGGGATGTAGTAGAGAAATACTGCATCGGAGACAGAAATGAAAGAGGTGAGATGTTGACACTCTTTCTATTACGAATACATGTTTCCAGAACCATCCAAGACAACTTTACTTTTTTGTTGGATTTTACATGGGTTATGCCGGGTGATCGCGCAAGAAACCAGATTTATTACATAACAGTGGCAGGCGATCAAGTATGAGTACCACAAAGACGTGCTCTGGAGCTGACTCCGGGAGCGATCACAAACTCTTGGTGGCCGAGCATTAAGCTTTAAGTGTCGGCGAGCGACAGTCAAACAACATCCTTCCCCACAAACATTCTCTACTTTTAAAAAAGGCCGTTAAACGACAATGCCACACATTTCAAGTTGGATAGCAGTGTCGACATAGACACAAATTGGGCTTGAGTAAAAGATGTCAGACCCAAAACGCGTAAAGAAGTCCAACGTAGTGACTCAGACACAGTTTCTTCTGATATCCACGTTTTTTTTTGTAAAACGACGTGTATATCAGAAGAAACGTGGAAGGCGATTGAAGAAAGAAAGAAAGGATCTACTGACCCGAGCGGAGCACAAACGAGCTCAGTATCAGACCAGAGACCTGGACTATAAAAACGATCATGGTCGACCGTGATAGACGAGGTCACAGAACTCTGCCGACTGTATTGCGAGAGTATGTATTAGAATGAGAGGAGATCTACTGATCCGTCAAACCTAAGTGAAAACCTCGAGCCTGACATTCTGGAATCTGAAATTAGGGAAGCTGAGAAAATTAAAAACAAAAAATTCAGCCGGTAGAGACTACTTTTCAACATCTATGGACAGACCAAGAGGACAGCACTATAAGAGTGGAATGGAGGTATTTCAGTAGGGGGCAACAAAATCAACAACCTTCGATACGCCACCATGCCACCACGTTATTCGCTTCCTACGAGATCTGGTGGAACTGTTTAGTAGAGTCGAGCGTGCGAGCGAATTGGTGAGTCTCTCCATTAACAAGACCAAGATCAAATCATGGTAATGGCTCGAGCCGGACTTCTAATACGATCAGGGGAACTGTTAGACCTGAAATTTGTAAGCGAGTGTATGTAGTGGGGTCATTGATCAGCAATCAGGGAGGCTGTGACGGAGAAATTCAGAAACGCACAAAGCAGCAATGAGCAAATTAACCAGAAGATGGCAAAACAGAAAAGTGTCAAATACCACCAAGCCAAGACTCGTTTTTTTTTTTTTGTGTATGAGTATTGTTGTTGGTCCAGTGACCTCTACAGCTTTATCTAAATAGGCCCGCGAGCGGGAGGCCCGCTGAGTGAGGAGACAACGACGATGCTGAGACAACCATATAGCCTGGATAAACTGGTAGTAATTGGTAAGATCGAGGGTAAAAGATCAAGTTGGAGATCACCTATCAGTTGGTCCGACCTAATCAAAAATATTTCGGGAATCTATTCCAACTGCCTTAAAACAAGCGGAGAATAGAGCACAGTGGACAAAACTTGTCAGAGAAACAGTTTAAGCATATCAAGTAAATAATCTAAGCTATCATTTCATATGTGATAGTAAAAGAATCTAAATAAACTTCAATAAAATTTATTTATATATAATATATTAAAATAACCTTTGAACATTTTATATACTATAACTATGAGATGTCTTTTAAATAACTTATAAATGTTGGTTTTTAAATATCTTTTATTTTGCTGTGTTTTCCTTTTGAAGTATGAGAGTGCATATTTTACTAATTCCAGCTGGATTTTTACTAAGTTTTATTATATTAAACATTCTCATTAAAAACCAATATTTCATTACTTTTACTGCATGAAGCAGGGTCACCCTATGCTTCATGAAGTGATAACTGATAACTCCTATTCACTTCTCCAGAGGATACAAGTTAACTGAATGAATAAAGTTTTTGAAATATTCAATTGCATTCAAAACTTATGCCTTGTTTTGTTGTAAATTAAGGAATTGTTATCAATAATATAAATATGCTATCTCTTAACATACACATACCTGCTATTATTTAAAAGGCAAGGAATATAAGCCAATAATTTTTTTTTAAATAAATATTGCTGGAAATTCCAAAGCATGTTATTTATTTTTCTAACAAACTCCTTATTCTTTTTACTTGCCAGTAAAAAAAGTTCTTGCTGTTGGGTTAGTTACTATATGTATAACCCACCAACAACTTAAACTTTCCCCACACTAACCATCAACTGTAGTTAAGGAAAGGTTTAAAGGAGCAGTAACATATGAAGCCTGTGTTGAAACTATAAATTAAATTTATGTTTGTTAATTTGAAGGGGCAAAATATGGTGGATTTATTTGGTGAAATTAATTACAATCAAGTTAAAAATAAAATTTTAAGGATTTAAGACTTTTTGTATTGCATTATATTTTAGTATATTTCCATCCAGTGCTGTTGCACTCAAACATTTTTTTACACGGTTGAGAGTTTATCAGACAGTTGTCCATAAAACATTGCAAACCTTAATACACTTAATATACCTTAATAAATATGGTAAAATGTTACGAAAATATATGATTTATTGAGGGGGCTTAAAAACAAATGTCAATAATAAACCTGGACTATTAAAGAACCAATAATTTTCATAAGTTGAAAAAAAAATACAATAGTAAATACAAAGAGTGAAGAACATATTAAGACAGAAAGTATTATTGTGTTAAAAATTAACTAAATAATATTTATTATTATTACAAGTACAAAAAATATGTACCTTCATGATTTTATTTTTTACTATTGAATCCTCTAATATGTCCTTATATATCTGTGAAGCTTTTCTAAAAAGTATTCTGAGAATTATTTGATAAAGGTAATAGACATTGATAATATAAGAGACAAGTATTATTAATATTCTTGTAAATAAATAAAATAATCTTACTCTAGCAACTTTAACTCCAAGATTTTCCTCAATGAGGTCATAATCTTCATCTTCTAATCTGTCATCCAACTCATCATCACTTTTTTTCCTTTTCTTTGGTCCAACACTAGCATCTGAATCCTCTCCATCACTCCCAGAGTCTTCAATTGGTGCATCATCAATCAAATCTTTTAACTCTTCCCTAAGTCTCTCTTCATCATCTTAAAGATAAAATAATATGAATATCAGAATAATAATATAGATAAATTACTATTGTTTAATATTATTTAATAGGCTTCTTAAAAATATGATGTCCAAACTAAATATATTAATTTCTTACAATATTTAACTTTCAAACACACTAAAATATACTTTTTTTTGCTCTTATAAACTGAAACATAATTTTTTCAATTATGTTAAATTTGTCTTCAAATCATTAATTAAATAAAAGCACATCATGAAATTAGGACTTTGTGTTAATTATTTATTATATATTAAACATAACATTTTTCTAACAAATACTAATAACCTAAAAAATTGGAAAAAGGTCACGGTTTACGAAAAACTTTCCTCGTTAATACAAATAAGGCTACCGAAATAACGGCACTAACAAAGATGTCGCATAAGAAGAGGCCCCGTAAATGCTACAATAATTAGCACAAACCTTCCTCTTCTTCATCCTCGTCGTCGCTTTGAACAGCGGCTTTGCGTTTCGGCTTTTTACGCTCTGCGGGCTTTTCATCATCTTCGGAATCCAACTAGATAAAAACAAATACAAATAAAACCTTAGAACTATTGTAACAGTAACAATAAACATGATAAAATTTACATTGGTCTTGTTACTTTGCAAAAATACTAACCTCGCTCTCCTCTGCCTCTGACTCTAAAAAATCAGCCATTTCTACCTTATTAACTAAATAACCAGTTTGTCTAAAATAATACACTAAAATCTATTATCCACACAAATAAAACCTAAATTAAAATAACCACTACGAATAGAAATCAGTCTACAGGTCGTATTTCTCTTCCATTCTCTCAAAACTCAAAACTGTAGTGTTGTCACTTGTCAATAAAAATCGATCTTTCAAATCATCGATTGTTTTGTAAATTTCTGTTAATAAGTTCTGGTTACACGTAGTATTTAAAATTAGTATTACGTACAAACAAGAAGGCACACGCAAGCCAACAGATAGACCCAAATGAGTACGACAGAGAAAGAGACCCTTCTATAAGAGTGACCACTGTTATACAACACACTGGAATGATAATAATATTAATACCTTATAACCAACATTAATTGTAACAATTTGACCATTATTGACAAATAAAGTTGGCCAATTTCGCTCGCATAGAAATATTTTGTAATCTCATATTCTTAACTCTTCTATAAAAGTTTATTTCCTAGAAATACGCACAAGATGTAGAGCCCCAGTGGCGGGCTTTTTAATAATAAAATATGTGAAGAATATGTGAAAATAATGATATAATAATATTTATTCATTTTTAGGTTATGAGTATTTATTTTTCTTTGTTTAAAATAACTATTATTACTAATTAAGTATTATACATATATACATAAACATATATATATATATATATATATATATATATATATATATATATATATATATATATATACCTAGTCCGGCCATAAGTTCTGTTACACGTAGTATTTAAAATTAGTACAAACAAGAAGGCACACGCAAGCCAACAGATAGACCCAAATGAGTACGAAAGAGAAAGAGACCCTTCTATAAGAGTGACCAATTATACAACACACTGGAATGATAATAATATTAATACCTTATAACCAACATTAATTGTAACAATTTGACCATTATTGACAAATAAAGTTGGCCAATTTCGCTCGCATAGAAATATTTTGTAATCTCATATTCTTAACTCTTCTATAAAAGTTTATTTCCTAGAAATACGCACAAGATGTAGAGCCGCAGTGGCGGGCTTTTTAATAATAAAATATGTGAAGAGTTTGAAAATAATGATATAATAATATTTATTCATTTTTAGGTTATGAGTATTTATTTTTCTTTGTTTAAAATAACTATTATTACTAATTAAGTATTATACATATATAGATAAACATACATATATATATATATATATATATATATATATATATATATATATATATATATACCTGGTCCGGGCATAAGTTCTGTTACAAATGAAAATGCATTTTTTTTAATGAAGTAATGTAATATTATTAAAATTGATATCTACATATTTATTATAATTATATTAAAAATATTCTATTCGAAATGGCCACCTTTGGCTTTTATCTCTTTGGCCATGAATCTATGGATTTACGCAACGTTTCCAAGGGAAATTTCACCACTGCTTGCTCCAAAGATTTTTTAAGAGACTCAATGTCACCGTGTCGTTTAGAGCAGGCCATGTCCTCTAAAACTGACCATAATTTGAAGTCTAAAGGGTTGAGGTCTGGGCTAGATGAAGGCCAGTCTTCAGCTCTTATAAAGTCCGGGACGTTGGTTTCAAGCCAAGCTTGGGTAGCTCGTGCCTTGTGACCAGGTGTAGAGTCCTGCTAGAAAGTCCACGGTATATTTTTAAAAAGTGTATTGCTGAGAGGTTTCACAACATGATCCAAGACTGAAGTACGCTGACTTGATACACTTTGGCTGAAGTTTTCACTCTTTTTTCACAAAAATGTAGTTTTGAGACTCCTTGATAAGACACGCGTCACCAAACCATCACTGACGCAGGATGATGACCACGTTGTACCTTTCCGACCACTTGAGCAGCTTCTTTAGAGCTGTGAGCGTACACTTTATCATTTTGCTTATTGTAGTGTTCTTCAATCGTGAAAATTTTCTTACCACTGTAGCAGTGAGTATAAATAAATAAATGACATAGATTGTCACGTTCTATGCTGAAATAATTTATATTGTTACTATTTTTGCAATAAATTTATTTATTCTCATTCAACATTTTTTATTGTTCATAATACATACTTACTTTTTGCAAATAAACTATGCGATTATTATCTCGTAAAGAAACGATATCGATATTTCGGATATTTTTGGTATGTACCGAGGTTTGGTTAAATGCCTAGACAACTAAATAACATTACCGTCAAAATGTATTTCTTAGATATGATTGATGGGAGTGGGTTTAATTACTATATATGTTTACGAACTGTAGTTCTCGGGGATCGATTTCATGTTATAAGAAGTTAAACAATATTAATTGACAAGAGCAAAATGAACCAACCCCCTATCGTGAAAAATGTTCTCTACACAGGACAAAAGTATGTTCCCATTACTGATGGTAGTAAGGTAACAGCAATATTTTTATGTTTATATTATTAATTTTACCGTGCTTATCTGCTTAAATTTTGTCGATTTAAGTACAGCTGTTAATATTTTATGGTGACTACAACATACGTTAATAAATATTTTGCGATATGGTTTGGCTTAAATTTTGTTGCACTAATATAAAAATTTATAGGCACATTTCCATTTTCAAACTTGGAAATTGGGTAACGAAAGGGTCCTGATTGACGATAGCAAGAAAATTGGCAAAAAGGAACCAATGGTTTTGGTTATAGGCCATAAATTTAAACTAGAAGTATGGGAAGCAATCATTAAAATGATGGCTGTTGGTGAAGTTGCTAGTTTCCGGATTAAGAAAGAGGTATTTTTTAATTTAGTTATATATTTATGTTTTTTTCTTCATTTGTATAACCAGTGTAAACCATGCAAGACACCCATAATGTCAGTGATACTGCATAACTGCTAAAGTACTAATTTTAATAATATGGATGGCAAATTATATATATATATATTTGTTTGTAATGAATATTAGCAATGCTATTTACATTACTAATATTCTGGTTAACCACTCCAACTAACCTGAAAATGCTTGTGCTAGGAGATGGTTCATGACAATAGTCAAATGGTGGATTGGAACCTACAACCCTAAGCTTCGCAGACCATACCCTAAACCATTAGGCTATTGATGCTTCAGGGCTACATGCTTATTGATGATTTAACTTTACAGAAGAAAAAAAAACTAATGTTATGTCTAAAACTTAAACATAAGGGTGATTGAATTCTATTATATGTAAAAAAACAATAATTTTGGTAATTTAAGAATATTACAATCACTCACCAAATATTAAATTTATTACTTTATAAAATAAAATAGAAATCTAGTTCAAGAAGAAAAATTATAAATTTACAAAGAGGCTAACATTTTTACACATATTTTTTCTAATTAATAATAACAATTTCCACAGCTAGTATACAGTTATCCATTTGTATCAAAGACTTTACGTGACCTTGGCCAGGAGCAGCATAAAGTAAAACACTCATGTACAATGACGTTGCACACTGAAGGCATAGGATATCAAGATCTGGATGATTTGATCAGTAATCCATGTGATCTGGAATTTATTATAGGTACCACAATATATATAAATTTAATTTATCAGTAATTGTTTTTGTAGTATTGATGTGATGATATCCTGCAGAATGATTGTTTTTTGAAAAAAAAACGACCTGGAGGATGTCTGCTTATTAGCCGATGATTCAACTGATGTGAAAGACTTATTGTAATAAGGACAGAAAACAGGTTGCTGCTGTGTCAATAACATTCATGAGCACACTTAAATCTTTTAAAAATTTATTTTACAATAATGGCCCTGGGATTAAACCCAAGATTTCTATCCACTAGGTTATGTGGCCATAAAGAAAGTAGTCTTATCCAAAAGTAATAATAGGTAATTGTGGCCTCTAGACCTATATTATATAAAAAATGGAGCCTGTGTCTAAAAAAAAAGTTGAAATAACTCCTTGTGCTATGTGACTTCATATTAGAATTGTGTAAAATATGTGGTGTTCTAGTGACCTATTTATGGTCTACCCTCAGTTTGCAGTAGTGTTTCTTCACCACATATAATCATGGTTTTTCCTATAACTTTTTACCAGAATGTCGAAAATATATTTTTTTGTTATAGAGCTGATTAAATTGGAGAGATCTAATGAGTATGAGAAGGAGGTATGGCAACTTAGCATAAAAGAAAGGCTAGAATTAATTCCCACACTTAAAGAGAAAGGCAATAAATTTTATCTCCAAAAGGAATATGGGAAAGCAGAAGATGTCTACAGTCATGCTATAGGCATTTGTGAGCAGTTAATGTTGAGGTATCTTCAATTTACACTTAAATCTGTCTTCTATTGTTTGCAAGTCAATAGTCAAACTGCAGTTCAGTAGCAGGTGCATTACATAAATAGGTTTAAATCTGATCTAAATGAAATCTATTGTTGCTGTTGTTGATATTGCATCAACATTTTTCTGATTCAATGCCTTTGACTCTTGATATCATCAGATAAATACTAGAAATAGAAAATCACTCAACGAAAAAGGAATAGATATATAGATTTCAAAATCACACATTTATCTTCCCTTGTTTCTTATTTTATATATCATATTATTTATTGATTGCCATAAAAACTACAGTTTTTTTCTGAGACTTGCTTGTGTGTACTGTCTAAACTGAGATTATAGAATGAAGAATAATTTAATCTTAAAGTATAATACATTGGATTGTATTACACTTTAAGATTAAATTATACTTGAAACTTAATAAAATGGTAGATAAAAAATAAAATAGTAATGCCATAGACACTAAAAACAATATCTTATATGTACTACAACTATATAAATTCAAATAATGTTTTTTTTTTCATTAATTCAGATTTGTTACAAGCTCCTATGAACATCAAATTTACTAAATGCTAACCAACTATTTCCACATTATTGTTTTTCATTATTATTGTTATTTTTTCATTAGTAATAATTAAAAATATTATTTACAGAGAGAGAAAGACTGATGAAGAGTGGATCACCTTAAATAAAATTAAACTGCCAATTCTACTTAATTATGCTCAGGTTAAACTAGTCCAAGGAGATTTCTACGCAGTCATTGAACATTGCAGCACTGTTCTAGAATATGATAGGTGTTAGTGTTCAAATAAGTATTTCTAATTAAAAATAAGATTTTAATTACATTTATATAATAAATATTCATATATGTGTTATGTAAATGTTACATAATTACAACAGACCTATTAACAAAATAAGGTTTGTTTTATGCTGAATTCCTTTTGTATAATATTTATAATGTGATATATATCAATAATTAATAATTATAATAAATTATATAATATAATAATGATAATATGTATAACATAAAGCTTAGTTTATTGTATGCTTTGTTAAAATATTACTTTGATTTGGGGTTCTTATCTCAAAGGAAAATATGTCGGCAATATCTCATTATGTGGTAGAGCCACACTCCAGCTACTTTGGGTTTACTCACTTTTCAATGAGTTGACTCAACCGTGGAAGAACCACAGAAGACTAGAATGAAATAGCAGCATAACACTACTGTATTTTATGTGTGTTCCAGGGACCCCATAACATGTAACCAGGTATTCCATCTCAGTCCTCGGGAATGATAATGCATGTGCATCATGAGGCTTTATTGAGGATGGACGAACACATGTCACGTATATCATATATCCAAGAGAAAACATCTTGACCCTCTCTACATTTTTAAGCCCTTCACATGAAACACTCAAAACAACTGCTTTTACTTTCTGCTGGTATTCTTGGCTGTAGTTAGATACAAAAGATTTTTCTTTTCTAAGTAATAAGATAAATCTTAAACATATGTAGATATTTTTCTAAAAAAGGCAATTGAAAGATTTTAAACCAAACCTTATTTTTGTTTGCTGTATGATGCTTTATAATCAAACATATCACAAAATCGAGAAAAAAAAATTCTGTTACCAATACATGATCATGTTAATAAATTATTGTATTACAGATAATGAAAAAGCCTTATATAGACGGGCTAAAGCACATATTGGGGCATGGAATCCAGATCAGGCAGAGGAAGATTTCAAGTGTCTAAAAACAGTAAATCCATCGCTGGCATCAACTGTAGACAAGGAATTAGAAACCATAAAGAATCTACGCAAACATAAGGCAGACCAGGATAAGGATGCGTTGAAAAGTCTATTTTTAAAAGAAGATGAATGAATCTAGGGATTCAAATTTACAATGTAATAATTCAAGTGTATCAAATTTCTTAGAGATTAGAGATATATTTCACTAATAATGTCTTCCTGCCATAAGATTTTTTTTTCTATTATAATTTTAACACATAAGTCTTTAACAGCCTTATGGTAAGTGTTGATCTAGATAGCTAACATACTAGCAGCAATAGTTGTAGAGCTATGTTGCAGAATAAATAGGTCAGCTCAACCGGGGTAGGACCACGCCCTCACAGAATACCAGCGTAAAATAGCAGCTTAATGCTGCTGTGTTTGGTCTCAGTCCTCAACAATGAGAACGCATCTGCATTATGATTCCATGGCAAGGAAGAATATATACACAGACAGAGGAGGGTTGTTCTACACCTTGAAACTGTGTGTCAGAAAAGAAAAAAAATACTTGGTATAATGAAATGAAATAGGATATCACATATAATCTTATTGGCATAACTTTCCATTAGTAAAGCTTGCATTGTTTTGAGATGACCTTAATTAATAATAATAATTAATTAGGTTTTATCCGATTATTAGAGAGAGTATATTCCGATTTAATAGGCATACGCAACAAGAGAATTTTCTCAAATCAACAAGAATTTCATCGTTACAAGTAGGTCGACCCCCAACAGATTTTAGGTTTCTGGGGAGTCGATGTATGCAAGTGGCTTAGTATTTTATTTCATAGCTTCTTTGCCATTATGATAAAAATTATGGTGACGCTACACATGTAGTCATTTATCTACTTA
This sequence comes from Teinopalpus imperialis, assembly GCA_029286865.1. Lineage (NCBI taxonomy): Eukaryota > Metazoa > Arthropoda > Insecta > Lepidoptera > Papilionidae > Teinopalpus > Teinopalpus imperialis. The sequence continues at coordinate 13,467,115 of JAGSMU010000022.1, read as the reverse complement.
AACTTCTTTATTTGATAATCATGATTCCGACTACGAGCATTAAGATGATAGGCGTCAGATTAATTGTGTCTTTGTTAAATATATTGTTGAATTTTTAATATATATTGTTTATAATTTATTCTATATATTTATTCTATGACAGAAACTATATAGTAGTTTCATACCGATCTCCTAAAACTATATATATAGTATGTACTGGTACTTAACCTTTTTACAAATACAGCACTCCGGAAAGTGTAACAAATGTTTATAATAGGCGTGCACAATTCTTGCTGTTTGTGTTAACAGCTTATATATTGAAACAGACTCAAAGCGGTGATCGTTTCTGATCCGCATTTAAATTTTCGAAGTGTTGTTTGATATGGCACATTGTTTTACTACTAATACATCATGTTTATTTATGTATATACATAAAACATTTAACAGTGGTAATGCCACATTGCAACTTGTTTCTAACTATAAAATGAACGGGTCGGTTCGACTCTGAAAAGGCTACGACCCACAGATTACAACGTGAAATATTACTACAGCATGTTACTGTTTCATATGGTGACTAGCGATCCAGTCCATCAGGTCTGACGACGATTGATGCAGACGTCATGGGCCACAGTCTTAACTTATCACCAGGAAATGTGTGCTCGTTTATCACCCCATATAATATAAAAAAAGTAAAATCCAAAAATGTTGACTTCTAAATATATTTAACAGAAAACAGTCGTTTTAATAACGCATTACAGTATATTTACTATATACTCATATCATAATAGATAGACAAAATCCTCTTCACTAAGAAAACAAATTGCCACGTAACTGCCATGTGCATGCCTCAAAAAATTATTTTTATTTATCTCAGACATGCATACTTTCTTATTACGTTTACTTTGCCGCTGAGCACGGACTAATTCATACCTTAAATTACAATTAACCTTTCAAACGCCAGGAAAGTCGTTGATTAAACGTGGCCCTTGCGCGCTAAAAGCTTAATTAATTGCCATTACATTAGTGATGCGATTATTTCACATATCTCATATAATTTCGAATAAAAAGTTATGAAATGTAAGTTTATTTTATTTATTATACCTGGTACAATAAATTATATTTTATTGATAATACTTTATTAGATATAAATCGCTATTTCCAGCATGACATCACAGATAACTAGATTTATATGACCGTCGCCGAAGATTAATTTCGAGTAAGGTTATTGTCATTGATTTTAGCTGTTTTATTTAAGAATTTGAAATTGCATAGGTATATTAATTTTAAATAAAATAATTATGTTCTCTTTATCGGTAAGTCATTTAAATGTATTTATTGCACAGACTTCTTTTGGAATAATTACTATAATATAGAATAATCCTATAGTACGTATTCCAAAACAAATATAGCATGGTATAAAGAAAAGTAACTAATGGAGACAATGGAATCCCATCCAATTGCATTGGGCTGCTACCCCGCAATCCCTTCCATTAATCGCTTTTAGAAAATTAACGGGCACTTATCTTTAAGTTTTAAATAAAAAACTAAAACCAATCACGTTTTTACTTAACTGCGTAAATTTTGTTCTATTTACATATTGATGTTTTTTTACCTACTTAGTATTGGATAGCTTATAAGGCCGATATAATGTTCAGAACAAATGTATGGACTACTGGTGAGGGACAGATTGCTTGATTTAATGCATTGCCTGATATCCCGTATATTAATTTTTCTTCATTAATTTTTTTGTATCATTTTGGCTTTACCACACAAAATACGAGCTAATATAAATGTTAACTTGACGTAACAGAAATAGGTCGCATAAAACAACATAAAAGAGATATATTTTGGCATTCATATATATATATCAATTTTGCCCTAGATATCTAAAATTTTATTTATGCAACTATAATATTTTAGATATCCTTAATAAATTATGCTTTTGCTACTCAATCTCATCCGAGTACCTTTACCATACCCATCTTCCATTACACATAATCCCGATCATTGTCTTCCAAAGTTGTATTGGATGTGGAGTGGCTTGTATCCAGGACAAGGGCTACAAGTTATTAAATAAAATACTATCCTATTTTTAACAATAAAATAAAAAAGTTTTTCAGAGCATAATAATGTAATATATTTTGAAAAATGTTAATTGTCTTCATTTTAAAGTCTATTCAATAAAGATAATTCGATATTAACGTCTTACTACCTCTATACCATTGTTTCTCAACCATTTTTATGTCGCAATACACGAAAAAGCCTAATGGGTAAGTAAAAAGCCTTGCGACCCTACAGAAAATTTAATTCATTGTTTAATTCAAAGTTTAAACTCAAGGCTCTCCCCAGACAGGCCCAAATTTGCCAAAAATGGTATACAAGTGAATAACAAACATGGTGTATCCAGGTATATACCTCCACCCATCCACCTTCCATCCAGGTACATACCTCTATATACAAGTTGAGAAACCATGTTCTACACCTTTGAAGCCATATTGTAAAGTAAGTCCTGTCTGCTGAGAAAATTAAGACTATTTAACTATATTCTTATTACACATCACAAAGCTTTTATATTGAAAATGTAATATGAGGTATGATGATACTTTTGACTTACAAACTAAAAAATAAACTCGACGACTACAGTTTAGTGTAAATCGATTATATACATTAAGATTTTTTTGATACCATTATCTTTTTTGGTGGCTAATATAATTATTCTGTGGTCATGTGGTGCGTTACTATTAAGTTCGAAAACAAAACCATCATGGCATGACATAACCTGTAAGAAGCTAAAAAGTGTTATTTGTTTTTTTTTGGTTTTCATTCGTAGTTACTTATTAAATATTTTTATTGTTTATTTTGAGGAAGCAATTACTTTTAGTGATAAAATGACAGAGAATAATGATATAAAACCAGAAGTTGAGATTGGACCTACGGAAACCGCTGATTTGAGTGAAGAATATGCTTATTTAGACCGAGGTGGTTTCTCATCTGAAAAATTTAAGATTACACTTCGAGACCTTCCAAAATTTTATGGAATAGCAGTATGTACAACTATTAATAAATTTAGACACTAATTGTTAAAATATAAACAATAATTGCATAAACATGTTGAATGCTTTTTTAAATCTATAAAATCTAATTGTTAGTCAACTGTTTGTAGAAATTTAACATGTATTACATAATTTAAGGTAAATTGTATAACAATGAGAAGTCTCCTTCCAAGCAATGTTATATTGGAGTTAATGACATGTAAATAACAACCTTAATTACTAGAACTAGTTTATTTTCAGGAATTAAAGAAATTAATGAATCAAAAACTAGGCCTGAATACAAGTAAGATCAAACGCCCAAAAGATAGAAGTTCCTGGCTGTATGCATGCTTTCAAAATGATGAGGAAAGGACCAAAGCAGTAACTGCTCTTAATGGTTATTCATGGAAAGGTTCAGTTTAACTCTAAATATTTAAGCAAGGTTCAATGAACTTATAAAGTCACTTTGTATTCTGTTTTTTATGAAATTTATGCTAATCAAAATTATTTTTATAGGTAAAACACTTATAGCTGAAGTTGCTATGCCCACTCCAGATCCGCTTGTTAGAAAGAGAAAGCAAGGGGAGGATGAGACAGTTCAAGATAAGAAAAAAAAAGAAGATTGTAATAGGAGTCAAGAAGAGAGATTGAAAGATGCCACTATACCTTATTGGAATATACCATATGACGAACAGGTTTCTTTTTATTAATCACTTTAACAATGAATTAATCTCATTTATTAGTTATTGAAGGAATAAGAAGAATAAGAAGGCACTCAAAATTATTAAGGTGTTTCTTAGACAGATCTGGATATCACACATCAGAATAATCAATGATGGGTAGAATTAGGGAATTAACTAGTAGTAGAGTAGTATTGTAAGATAAAAGGTTTTTAAGATGGTAAAGGGTGCATTGAATGCATGAATTTCCTAAGACATGGAACTGTCTCTACAGGGGCTACACTAAAGGGAATTAAAATACAATTGTAAAATATAGGAGAGAGGTTACCAACCTTTAGCTAGCATCCTTCAACTGCCTGCAATCATAGCTTTACATTTGGTAGGATAGCTTCAAGATTGTCATTTACCTTTTTAATAGTATTGTCAATAACATAAATGTTGGATTGGGCATAAAGCTGAATATCGCCAGCATACAGATCATACAAACAATCAATAACAGAGGTAATAGAGTTTTTAAGCTTAGAAAACGTACCGCCGTTAAGAGAAAGTGTACCACCTTGCAGCACAAAAGTAATAATGGCAGTTCAGAGAACTTCTGTCACACACATACTGACTGCTGACAGGCAAGAAGATAAGATGTAAACCAATCCAAAGCTGGAGCTGAGAAACTGAGATATTTAAAGATGGAAATAAGAATATCATGATTGACTGTGTTACAGCATTATAAGTCCACAAAAACCACCACTGTTAATTTTGTTCATCTATCCCTTTCCTTATGTCATCAGTGACTTTAATTAGTGGTGGTGGTACTGTATCCTGCACGAATCACCAATTGAAAGATTTCATTGATTATGTTTTGTAAAAATATAGTATTTTGTATTAATTAGAAATCTTAGCTGCTGAAAATGATTACTTATCATTTTAAGACATTCTTTGTAAAAACAGTAACACAATAAACAGTTAAATAGTATAGATTCTTCAATTCACCAAGATAGATCCATGATTTTTTAAGGAAGATAGAAGCTGACTGGGAGTTTGAGCTAAGTATTGAGTAGATCATGAGTCAGTACTAATGGTTATTTTAGTTCATGTTACTTCTTTGATTTATGCTAAAAGCTGCTCTACATTTTATTTATAATTTTCTTATTTTGTAATATGTTGGAAAAATGCTGATATCCAATTCTAATAAATTACAAATACAGACATTACTTTTCAACATTTAAGAAAAAGGAGCTATATATTCTATTTTTAAAAACAAACAAAAGTTTCACATTTATAAAATTGATGATTTACTGAAAGAATATGGTTTCACTATATTGTAGCCTACCTCTGTATCATCCAAATTAAAATTTAATAGAAAATATATCAAGGTATAGTTAAAAATATTATTACTGGCGAAAATTCATTAGATTACCAATGATGTAAGGCATCATGTACAAGGAAAAGGAGATTTGATTTTTGTTATATTTTAAATGTGTGCAATCCTTTAAAGTCATTCAATCAATCAATCACAAGAATCATTGCTTGAATCAATTTCAAATTCAATGGTTGAGTTTCTAATTACCTTGTTGATATATATGAACTGAATGGTATTTCTATGCTGAAATAAATTAGGAATAGTACATTTAATATTTTGTAAAAAATCATATGAAACAGAAAAAGAAAGAATTCCAAAAAAAATTAAAACAGTTTATATATAGAATAGGTTACTTTCTGCATTGAGTTGATTATTAATTTAAGTGTGCATATTCACAAAATATGTGACTAGTGCATGGTGATATTACAAACACATCAACTATATTTATAATACACACTTGCACTAATGTACCTATTGGAACAATATATGGGACAAGCCTTTATGAATTGAATTTCCTGTATGAGTAACTACACTATTGATAATATGTAAAATTTCCTTTGCTTCAAGTTAAAACTCAAAGAGAAAGATTTAAAACATATACTGATGAAATATGATAATGAAGTATGGAAAATAAACAAAGAAAGAAGAGAAGAAATAGAAGCAAGACGGAAGTTCCATAATGGTCTCAGTTTCGACTTAAAGCCCATTGTGCCATCACCAGTTACTGAGGGGTATAGAAACAAATGTGAATTTACTGTTGGCACTGATGATGAAAGCAAGAAGCCTACAGTTGGATTAAGGCTGGGTAGTTATATGTCCGGTACTGTTGGTGTTGCTCCTATTCATTCACTGAATCATATATCGGAGCCTTCCAAGAAAGCTGTTCTGGTAAGTTTTGCAAATAAAATTCCACCTCCATATTGTATAAATCCTTTGTCCTTGTTTATATGTTTCTTACTAGTTGGCCTAGCATCTATTAACCAGCCTGGCCTGTGTAATGAGTATGGGCAACTCTTCTACTATCTTTTTCTTGGAAAAGCCTACGATCTAATGTGGACTCATAAAGTGTTGAATGAATGGATAATTAACAAACTGATGTAACTGACTATACATTTTTACAATATATTTTTTACACAACAGGAATGTAGATAGTAGTAAAAGTATGGATCATACAAATAATAAATATTAATTCACATTTTGTTTACAATATTAGGTTGACAAACAAGAAACAGCTTTGTGTACCTAGAAACTTGCTAAAAGAAAATGCAGGTAGAAACTGGGTGAACAATGATAGTTCTTCAGATATATAGGGGAATAACTAACTCCTAGGTTTTATTTGGTGACTGAAAAAAAAAATGTGTCAATTAATGTTAAAGTGAATCCCCATTTTAGTCTTCAGGAGTAACAATGCAACTGCATCTTAATTTCTTGTCAATGTTGACATAATTGTCTATGGACTCGCAGGGTTTACTTACCATCATGTAAAGTGAGGGCTGTTTAAAAAAATTGTGTACATTGTTTTATTTTTATAATTTATTATATAACTATATGAAATGTATATCATATATATATTTCTCATTTATAACATATATATTTTATATATATCTATAACATATGCAATAATGGTTTTTAGATATTTCAAGAGTTTGTGAGAAAATCTGACTTAGCACCATTTTCCCCAGCCGATTTCACTGGCTACTGGAAGTTTATGACAGTCAGGCACTCACGATTTAATGGAGACATCATGTTGAAAATTGCTTTACATCCACAGGTAAATATTTAAATAAATTTTATAAGAAGTCCTATTAAATTACTAACTACCATACTCAGCGCCACACAGTCGTTATTTCTTTAGATTTATAAATAGTTCAATGATGAATGAAAAGTATATTATTAATTTTATTATACATTAATATCCTGTAATTTACCCGCAAATATACATATACAGGTATTAAGAAATGTAATATTTATAATTATATTTTTCAAGGCACTAACTGTTGAGGAATTAGACAAACTCAAAACAGATCTGGTTGAGCATTTTAGTTCCGAAGAATCAGTAAAATGTGGCATCAAGTCCGTGTACTGGGAATTAGTAACAAAAAGGTATGACAAGAACATATATAACGTTTTGATTCATTGTTTTCTTTTATGAATAAAATATACTATTTTTGGTTATATTTTCAGAAGAGCAGGTGAGGATGGTCCCAAGCCAGTGCATTTGATGGGCTCAACACACATCATTGATGCTATCCTTGGAAAACAGTTTAGGATTTCCCCTGAGGCATTCTTTCAGGTTTCTTGGTCTTTTATTTATTTCAAGTTTGATTTTTACATAACTATTTGTAGCTATAATTGATTCCATGTGTTGTCTGTATAAATACATTGCAGTCCAAAAGTTTACGACCACCTTAATTAAAGTAGGAAAATAAAATAAAACTCCAATAAAATATTACCTGTTTAATCATCTAATAGAACATTGATTGATAAACAATATACTTTAAAAGCGTAAAGAAAAAGGCTATAGTTAGCTGAACTGATTTTTGTTCAAAAAATCCTCCTTTACATTTGATGACTTTTTTCACAAGTCTCGGCATACGGGCAATCAATTTGTTAATGCTGTCTTGTGATATATTGTTCCAAATTTCGCATAAAGCATTCCACATTTCTTCTCGCGAGGATGGGCTACGATTACGGACGTCCCCATCAAGCTCTTCCCACAAAAATTCAATGGGATTGAGATCCGGGCTCTGAGGAGGGCAAACCATGTTTCTGCCTCTCTCTCTCTTCTAAATATCCTCTACATCATTTTGAGCTATGCTTTGGATCATTATCTTGTTGGAAAATGAATCTCCAATTAATCGCAACCCGAAAGAAACGGCATTTTGTTCTAAAATGTTTTGTACTGTTCCTTTTTCAAAATTCCTTCAATTATAATCAAATCGCCAGTTCTTTGGCTAGAGAAGCAACCCCGGACCATAATTGAGCCACCACCATGCTTGATTGTTAGGACTAAACATTATGACATCATCTTTTCTTGGGCACTGCTTCGAACGTAAATTTAACGTTTTGAACCGAATAGTTCAAACTTGGATTTATCGGTCCTAAGCAACAATGAAACTATTTTCATTAGACGTGGTAGCTCTCGGCATTCCGAGCGTAGATGATCTTCGATAAATTCAATTGTGAAGCAATCTCACGTTCGGATTTAACTTCATTATATAAAACAACGATGGAAGAACGCACTACACTGCTAATTTCTCGAGCTTTTCCCATTTTATTACGTCTTCACTGTAGAAACCACAAGTTTAGACTAATTGAGGTTGTTTGTGAACAAACCCAAGTAAACTTGGGTAATAATAAGTCAGAAACACGTGTTTTCAGGAGCTAAATAATCCTAATTATTGACTAATAACTACTATTTTGTATTATTAATGTTGCTGGATTGCTTAATAACTCCTTCTAGACGAGTTGGAATATTTATTTATTTATTTATTAAAACTTTTGCACACACAGTGTACACAGATGGACTTAATGCCCAAGGCATTATCTCCCAGTCAAACCTTTGGGTGGTACAGAAAGATTGAGTAGGTGCATTTATACATTTTTAAATAAAACAGCATAGGTATACATAAGAACTACATTTATCCTAAGTATATATAAATATAATACGATACATAAATACATATTTATATACACATCAAATATATACTTATACATGTATATGTTAAAATTAAATTAAGTTCGTCAATAATATATATGTATGTATATATATATTTAAATATATATCACTATATACGTATAGTATTATACATATATAGTTATATATACATACATATATATTATTGACGAACTTAATTAAATTTTTATATTGTTGTTTTCTTTGCTATCTACTCTTCTTATTTGTTATATTGTAAATATTTGGCTGTATTTTATTCTCCGTTTAAAGATAGCTTTTAGAACCGATAATAGAGATAGGGAGTAAAGGTTCTGTATAAATATCAAACCCTTTATATTATTTCACGTATTGGTTCTAAGCTTACTGGTTTCAATGTATTTTGTATTTTTATGATGTAGTGAGTGTAACATGTTGTTTACCTAAGTAATTAATAAATAAATATGCACTCAATCGTTGGACATCATTAGAAGAACTAAGATGGTATGATACCTTAGATACATTCGGTGCTAGGAAATGAAAGATTACACTTATAGAAAAATATATGTAACATGTCAATTTATAGCATTTTTGATTGTCTGCAGATAAATACAGCAGGTGCTGAAATACTATATCAAAATGCGATCGAGTTGGGTCAGACGACAAAGGACTCAACCATCATTGATATATGTTGCGGTACGGGGACGATAGGTTTATGCTTTGCAAAGGTACGTTCCACTCTACATACTCTACCTCCTACCTACTACGTCTACCTTATGTCTACTCAACTACCTACCTCATGTTAAGACTTGGTTTAAATATTTATTATGATGGGCGATGGGGCCATAGACCCTATTGGCCGCAGGGAGTGAGACGGCTGGTGCGTCCGAGTGCTTATTTTTCTAGTTAGGTGGCGGACTCGAGAGGGTAGTAGTTGCCCAGAGGAGTACGGGAGGCCATGTGGGAAGGTGTGCTCTGTCTATAGAGGTGGGTATAGGGAAGGGGCATATTCCCTAAAAAAAAGGGCCTGCCAGTTCCAGTGACCCTGCCATTTTGCGTGTTAACCGTCCGTACCTTGTAACTACGTATAAAATATACACTTTACAGTTGGAATTGATAATCATATTAAAAAAATTATTGGAGAAGTTTTTCTAAAAAAAGTTTCTTAATTATATGGTATAAATATTAAAAATCTAATATTTGCAGCACTGCAGCAGAGTCTTAGGGCTCGAGTTAGTAGCGGAAGCGATCAAAGACGCGAAAGCGAACGCTGATCTAAATGGCGTCGATAACTGCGAATTCTTCACTGGCAGGGCGGAGGATATCCTACCGTCAGTTCTAGCGAGGGCGGGCGATCAGCTCGTGGCTATCGTCGACCCGCCACGCGCCGGTTTGCGTAAGTATTACTCGGTTTGTTGATGAGTTTGTTAATAATGTCAAAGTTATTCTCATAGATATAGATCTGAATCGTCATCGTAATATATAAGTAAGTTCTAATTATGACACGTGTGCTTTGGGTATTATTAAAACTAAATTATATTTTTAAATCAACATGTTAAAGTATAAAAACAAAAATTATTCACGGGTCAGATGGGAAATGTGTATCCCATCTATTATTGCCGTTAGAGCTTCTTAGAGATCGATTCAAGTGTTAGCTTGTACAGATTTTCCTTAACAAGGCGGATAAAGGTCGAACTGGTGATGACTTTCTTACTGTCTGAGGGCGCGTTCCTTCCACGGTCGAGATGACCCATTCATAATGCAGTTAAAAACAAACTGATGATTCTACCACTGTTTCCAATGGTAAGAGAGAATCGTATTAGATACAATTATTGGACACGATACATTTCATCTTAGTACTTGAAAGGGGCAATAAATTTTCACGTATATCATTATTGCGGATTTTAATTAGGTGTCAATGGAGTGCAGTAATTTTTTACAATTATGTGAAATACGCGCTTTCTTTTAATAATTAAAATAAATCTTTAATCCAACAGACATGCGGGCAATAACACAACTGCGCAACACGAAGAAAGTGAAACGGTTGATATACATATCCTGTAGCCCTGCATCAGCTATTAAAAATTTCGTAGATTTATCCCGGGCTTCATCAAAAACTCTACGTGGGGCGCCGTTCATTCCCGTACGAGCTATACCCATCGACATGTTCCCACATACTAAGCACGTTGAACTGGCAATACTGTTCGAAAGAGAAAGTGAGGTAACTCGATATGTATTTTACATTTTTATTTCAATAATCACTCGTGAGCAAAAAATCGACTCGAGCGTCATGTACAAGGTTGAATGTCTTTAAAAAAAATGACAGCCCTGAATTATAAAAAAATATTTTTGAATCATTAAAATAAAAATTGGCGTCTAAATAATGTAAGCAAATGTTATCTTTTTCAGGAATACGAAACATGTTGTTATTGCTATTCCATATATATATCTATATATATTATTATTTCTATATATATTTGCACCTGTATACAATAGCGCTAATAAGGGGTTGTTATGTCCTATACCAGGTCATTTACGTGACTTAACCTTATCAGTTAGCCGTCAAACGTTAACCGTTACACTTATACCTTATTATTAATCACAAACATTGCCTAAAAATGACCACATCTATTTAAGAAGTGGCTCAAGCGGTTGCCCTATCGGAACAAGGCCAGTCAGCCAGAAGTGCCTCGTGTGTTAAACATGAGCCAGTCTGCTGTGTGCAGAGTTAATCGGCAATACCAGGAAACATGTTAGCTTTAACCGAAGAAGCGGGTCCGGCAGAAGAAGGTTCATAGTCAATATGACGGCCCTCTCAGTTCAAGTCCGACAGAGGCTCAGAGAAACGCGAGGAGTGGCTGCACAGTCAGGAGAAGACTAAAGGCGGCTAACCTGACAACAAAATAGTCAGCTACTGGCACTTAGTTGACACCAGCTCATTGAGCAGCCCGATTACGATATCAGGGATATCAGGGAATCATGTGATTCCTTACGCAGGTTTTATCGGTGAAAACTTTGTGCTTATGCAGGTCAATACCCAGCCACATACTGCAGCTTCGGTTTTGCGGTACCTGCAGGAGGTCGAAGTTGAGTGGCCAGCACATATCCTATTGAGCATTTATGCTATATATCCTACGCCAGCTACGAGACCGGCTACTGAACCGCACTCTATGAAGAATGGGATGGTGTTTCTCAAGAAACAGTGAAAAATCTTATCCGGTCTATGAAGAAACGATTAGGAGCTGTAATTAGAGCTAGGCGGGGTAACACTAAATATTGAATTGTTTTTTAATGTACATTGTTTCCTTATTTTAGAGTTTAAGACGAAATATGTATAAATAGAATTAATTTTTTAAAGCAACAGATTTTTTACGAGAATATTTTGACGGCGTGGGTCGATTTTTTTGCTCAGGAGTATATAAATTTAAGACTTAAAGAAATTATTAAACATTGCCTTTTTTCTTTAGACACCTTCCAATAGAGAAGAAACAGAAAGTATTGGGAATGAGAATAATATGCCAGAAGTGACTGCAAATAAAGACGTTCAGAAATCGGAAGCAGCCGTAGATATGGAGGAGGTTGAATAGTGAGAATGAATGTAAATAAATCAGTTGTCTGTGGTCAACATTATTTTTTAGGTTAAGACTTAATACAATATATTTCATATATTATAGAACATGCTTTTTAATTATTAACATTTGAAGTGCAGAAAATATAGTATAATAGCATCGCATAGCGTAATATCTATGGCAATACGGGCAGTATATATATATATATATATATATATATATATATTAGGCTAGTCCGACGTTACCTTCTACGGCGTAGTAAAATAAATGCATAAAGAGGAAAGTAACTATTAATAATTCAACCAAGAATACATAATTGCCTTTGTTATCGTTAGATGTGTATTAGAATGTCCTTAAGTTAGCTCCGTAGTTGTGGTTGAAATATAATGTATGTGTATGAAGCACGAACCTTATGTATACACTAGTATCCGATTATATAACGACAGTCCGTTTGCCAGCGTAACTCCAGGCAATTTCTTGTCAGAAACATACTTTATTTATTGGCTGTCAAGTCTGGTGTGTACGTATTTATTGTGTCGCTGACAACAGCAATGGAATATAAGCAAAATTAAAAGCAAATTGCAGCTTTGTTTATTTACGCTGCATTAAGTCAACAAAAACTTGTCAGTGACATCAATGAAAAACAATTAATATTTTAATTATTTAATAGAAATTAATTAGAAAATGTTATTTAAAAGAAATTATTATTAATATGAAGTTAATAAAAACAAAATCGGATCAGCGAAACATGCTGAACAGTCCTCCTCTAGTTTTCTTCTCTTCGCCGCTGAAGTTAAAGTTGAAATTACCTTGTGCATTTTGAACATCTGAATTCGATTTGGAACTAGAAGATGGCCATCCAAAAAATGAAGTCCCAGGTTTACGAGGACCTATAATCCAATTAAATAAACATATACCTACAATTTTAAAATTCTGTAATGCCTAACCCATATTATCTGTTCACTCGTCAATAGCCCAAAACATTATTAGACATTTGGGTAGGGATTGCAAAAAAAGTGTTGTTCTGTTGTCAAAAAATCGTGACGTGCTAAATGTGGACAAAAAACGTACACGGTACTCAACAGCGAAATTTAAGTTTAGGTTTTTATTTATATTTACAAACTTTTTGTACAACTAGCATATGCACAATGGCGGACTTAATGCCTAAGACATTATTTACCAGCCAACCTTGGGAGGGTTCAGAGACATGAAGGTAGGGACAAATTAATAATAATAAAGAAAAAAAGAAATCATCTAAATACTTATACAATTATATATACATATCATTATATATTATCTTTGGAATTTATAATACTAAATAAAATAATAGATATTTATATACATTTACATAAACTATAAAACAAAAATATATAGATATTAGAAATACAAACATATGTAAAAATAAATATGTACATAATTATTATCGATGTAGTGAATCTGCTGACGCTACCTCTACCAAATGCTTTCGAATTCAAATTTCATTCGAGGTTTGAATTCGTCATTCCGAGTATTGCCGTGAACCGTCTCATAGCAAAAGTATTTTAAGTTTGATAGGGTGGTCATTTTGAGTGTTTCAATAAGTTGTTTCAAATGTTGCTAGCACTTTTAAAAATAAACTATCAAAGAAGCATGTAAAAACATTTCCTTGTGGCCCTTAGTCCATATCATCCAAGTTGAAGCAGATCATGTACCTGAAATAAAGTTGGAAACCTCTTGGGACGGGACTTGAACATTATTATCTGCTACTTCCATGGGCACATCAGCTTTTGGTGATAATAAAACACTGGAGTCTGAAAACATAACAAGCATTTTTGATAATGTATTTAGGTCAATATATATTTTTTAAATTTGATACATAAATACCAATGCAATGAGGATAATCTTCATCATCTTCAAACCCAGTTGTACTTTCAGACAAATTCAAAGAATTCGATATACCCTGTGATCCATGATGGAATAAAAATCCCATTACTGGCAAATCTATATTTCGGTTGTCTTGGTTATTCTAAAAATTCAAACAGAGTTTTAATTTTTTTCATGATATATGTTTAATGTATTATATAAAAACCTGCCTTTGAATTTGACATCTCAATCTTGTTGTTGTCCATATTTAGATCGGCAGGATTTTTAGATTTATTATTTTCAGGCTGTGGTACTGCTCTATCGTCTTTGTTTAAATCATTTCCATTTTTAACATCAATAGGTTTTTTATCGGAAATCATAATCGTTTCAGAGTCTCTACTACTTTTAGGATCAAAAAATTTTGATGTCACAATGTTATCTTCTGTCATCTAAAATAAGCAATAATAATAAGAGGAAAGAATAACTCATCAGACGTAACAACCTTATATTTATTACCTTGTGTAATATAGAATGCTTAGCATATACAAACTGCGGCGACACATCTAATTTGTGCTTCGTTAAAATTTTATCTTTCATTTTAACATAATCGTCATCGCTAACTAAAGTAACATCTTGGCTAGTTATTGTTTCATTACCGTTACCCTCTTCGACATTTATATCGCTCTGGTTGTTATTAGCTTCTATAAATTCACTTGAAGATATTTCCATTGACACATCAAGTGATTTTTTTTTCTTCACTTGTGAATTCTGAAATAATATTATGTGACAAATATAAATATTTTATTAAAATAGATATTTGTTTAAAGTATGACAATAACCTGACAAAACTCAATATCAAAGGTTTACTTCTAAAAGTTTAACTATTTGTAAATATAAAAATCATATTATCCGTAACAAAAACTTGTGTAGACTGAGCGGTTACTAAGTAAAGTGCTTAAATGTTGCAATGCCCTTACAGGGCTCACGCTAAAGATGAATTAGATTTACTGCTGCGATAAAAAGCTATAACCATGACATTTTAAATTCACCTTCTTTTCGTCTAAGAATTGTGTAGGCGGGACTAAAACCTCTATTTTTTGGAAAGAATTATCATTTTCTTCTACGTCTTCCTTCTCTAAAGGTTGCGTCACCTATTAAAAAGATTTTTTTTAAATTTTGGTTGTAATTGTTTTAACCATACAATTTAGGGATGACTTTTTCTAACCGTACCGTGTTTTCTGATTTGTCACAAATCTCCATAGGTTCTTCAGTTTCTTCAGATCTTATAAAATTAACCATTTGAAATTGATTATGATCAAGCATTGAAATAATATTAGCAACATGAGTTTTTTCAAGTTTAACATCATCTAAAATGTGGATTAATTTTCTACCAGAATAATTTTTATCTCTTTTTTCCTGATTAAGTAACCCTATAATATTGAAATGAGCGGGATCATTTATTTCATTTCCTGGTTTCCTATTTTTAACTTCATCTATCACTGTTGCTTTACGTTGTTCGGTATTCAAATCAACTTTTTTAATCTAAAATAATTGAAATCAATTTATTATTCAGTTGAAAAGAGTTAATATCTAGTCAACAACATACTACCTGATCTAATTTAACACTTGGTACGTCTAAGTCTAGATCAAGAAATTGAAGTTTAGGCATCTGAAAAATTTCACTGATTATAATAATTTAGATTTGAAAAGAAAGTAACGTAAAAATTATGAACACTGGAACAAACCACGATGGCATCATTTTCATTTTTAAATAAACATGGCCAATTATCGTGTCTTTCTTTGTCTTGTAATATCTTCTCTGTATATGCAGTTTGTTGTACTTCCATCGTTGTTCTTAATTTAGTGGGACTTTTCTTAAATTCCTTTTTTTCTAAGATATTGAATTCTATAGTCAATTCTTTAATTTCGTTCATTTTATCATGTATCATTGATATAATTTTTGGCCTACCACTTATCATGAAGTTAGCAAGATCAATTATACGTTTTTGGTCCAATTTTAATAATGCATATTTCTTAATTTTTATATCGTTCAAAAGACGTACATATTCATTTTGCAGATTGTTTATGTTACTTTCAATTAGATGACTTCTATTTTTAGCCTGCAAATAATTTTGTACAAAAGGTATGCTTTCATATCGGTTTTTGCTCGACAACCATAGCTCTTCATATTTCTTTACACCGACATCGATTCTTGTAGTTATTTCCAACTTTTCTGCTTTTTTTAATAGCCATTCTTTTCTCAATTCTATATTTCCTGATTTGATTGTGTCATGAGCAATAATTAAGCTAAAATTCAAGGATATAATGAATGTAATAATAAACATGTATGATTGTTGCAACTTTATTTTGCTTTTATTTAATATTGGTGTTGCGTATTGATCAAAGCCGCTAAGGCCAACATTTGAAAATGTCCCGTTGTTAATTTGAAAATTTTGCTAACGTAATATGCGAAAATTCCTTATTCGAGTGCATATTCTTTATATTGGAATAGGACAGGCGAAGAGAAATGAGAGTCTGTGTATTCCCTCAATCGCATTACAAGATGTCTAAGTGGTATGATCTGAGAATAACCAGCAAATATAGTGTAGTCGGTTATTGGCTCTAGAATTTATCTTAAAACCTTTATTCTTAAAAAAAGAATGTTTTTCAAACGTCAACTTGTTTATTATACTCTACCACAATTTCATAGTGAAGTTCCTTTTAACAGAAACGATATGTTTTCCAGTGCTTATCCCGTAAAAATATGAAGGGAAAGTAATAATCAGATTTTTTCATATGATTAAACCAGCATTATGTTTTTATAACTTTATAGGCAAATACGGATTTATGATATTTAATTTTTGTCATTCTTAGCCAAAAATTCTGACTGCACATTTGTAATCTCTTACCTATACTACATTATCCGTTTTTATTTCAGGTAATTTAAAAAATAGTATTGTATTTATTATGTATACGAGCGTATATGAATTTCCATCTTTTTTTTTTCGGGCTGATGGCCGCATTTAGCTCGAGGGCTTTTACAGTTTCGCCGGGTTGAGAGGTGACCGAGCACTTATGGCGCTCAGTCTAGACCTCTAGTAGTGAGTAACCAGCACATGGGCTCCCAAGAGGGAGCCTCGGCTTGAACCGTTACCCTGTTCCGCGAAAGCGTCTGACTAAGAATTATCTACATTAATATCTCTTTTATTATTATTGGCTATCTGTACCGCCACTTCGGAATGCGTAGGCGCTGGAGAAGAAGAGACGCAAGTAACTCCAGCGACGCTTCTCTCTGTATTGACCGACCTGTGACATGGCGGTATCGCGAATAACCTTGTCTGCGACCCCGCCTACGGCGAGGGCGGTATGAGGGTGCAATATACGTGTGTAGTGTTTTATGAAGAGCTTGGGCCCTTGGTGGTCGCGTCGTCGGGGTCGTCGAGGGCGTGCCTCGGTCTCCTTCGGCCGCGGGTGAATCTATGATGCGCGATGGGATTGTAAGTGGCGGCACTTACAATCAAGGGGTTTAGGTGTGTGACGGTTTATTGAGACACAAAGGGAGGCATTGTTTAGGCGGTGCCTCTTTTTAGGGACTTGGGAAGTCGCCAGAAGGAGAGAAGAGACGGCTTTATGTTGGATAGGTGATTATCCTCCCGATCGTTCCAGTACTGGGGTATGTGTGATCGAACTTGAACACGCTGAAGGGTACGTAGCACCAGTCGATTAATTCAGTGGGATATAAGTAATGGCACGAGTTGCCGCATTCTTTTGCGTCTCATTAGGTCATTTATGTCGTTTGGCAGGGTTCATCGGTGGTCATCCTTCGAGGGAACCCGCCTCGAGTAATCCTCGACGACGGTCTGGATGTGCCTAGTGAGGGCATGCACTGCGAAGTTTGTGTCGTGGATTGAAGATATATTCCTAGGAATAGCATCTAGGTGCGGTGATGTGGCTTCCCTCAGGTCGTCCCGAGTCGGTACCAGTCTACTATGGTTTTGGTAGAAGGTGAGGTTGGGACTGAGTGCCCGAATTGCCATCAGGTAAAAAACTTTAAATGTTGTTTCTGTACTCACTTCTTTACTTCTAATTCAGCAAACTTAATTTCAGCTTCCAATTTTATATTTTCACTACTGATAATATTACAAATTTCTTTTTGCGTTTTTACTTGTTTTTTTAATTTATCAATTAAGTATGCTTGCGCTACAACAATATGATTTCTTAAATTAAAAGTCTTGATAAATATACTTACGGAAATAATAGCTATTACATAATTCAATATATTTCATAAAGTAATAGGTTCTATAAAAACATAATTATATATTACAATTTACGTTTCCGACATTATACCTAACACTACGGTAGACGACAAATCAGGCGGCGGGATCTTCATTCGTCAAGCCCTTACAAAAACATATAAAACATTTCTATGGAGCGCCAGGCAGCAGCAAGGACAGAAGTACAAATTTATATGGGTGAAAAATAGCAAAATAATGGCGAGGGAACAGGAAAAAAGTAACATCTTTGTTATACGAAGTGCGGAAGATATATTTAATTTTTTATCATAAATAGCTAAAGTTGTAGTAAGAAACAACGATAATAATTCATTAACAGTCATATCCAAACAATTCAATTGTGCTACATTAAATAGTTACTTTGCAAAAATACCTAAATTAAGCGATCTCTAATTAAAAACTTCTCCGCAATAACGGAATGTATATCTAGCAGTAAGCGTATCATCGATCTCATTGTATTGTCCGAAGTAGGTATATCTGAGAATATTTAAACGTAAACGGATACGGAGAGTTTTACGCACATTTAAGAAAAAATAAAAAGGGCGGAGGTATTATGATATACATTCATAACAAGCATAAATACACGCAAACAAAAACACACTTAATTCACGCTGAAGCTATCCTTGGTAAACTGACAACAACATCACACGACACCATCCACATCCTATATATATAGACCGCCATCATCAAATAAGCATTTATATTTAAGAGAAATATTTTCAATTATCACTAACATAGATAAATCATTGCCTTTAGTAATCACAGGCGACATCAACATAGATCTAAAGTCACACATTATGCCAAGACATGTGCGAGTGCGGCTTAGTGAGCGCGATAACAGATTATACTCGAATAGCGACTAAAGAACACATCATAAGAAAATCTTCTATTGACCACATTTTCGTTCGAACGCGCTCATTGGACGTTTATTCTGCAGCTCTCGGCACTGCATTGGTCGATCATAGAATTATCATACGTACGGCGGACTTAGTCAATTACAGTCAATCACTAAAACTATAAACCTAATTAATAACAACAAGGCTAAAAGGCATTTAAAAGAAATTCATTGGAATAAAATTAATGAAATAGATTGTCCCATTGAAATCTATAACGGAATAAAAAAAAGCTTTTAGTGACTGTTATAACGCATCAAAATATGTAAAAAATTTAACTATGAGTAAAAGGAATAAACATCTATGGATAACAAAATATATTGCAACAACTATGAAAAAGAAAGAAAATGTTTTTAAAATGGTAAAAGGATCCCTATAACTTCGTGCTAAAGCAAGATTATAATAAATTAAGAAATAAAACACATAAAGTAATTGAAAAAGAAAAGAACAATTATTATACTCTAGAGATTAATAAAAATAAATCTAATATTAAAGAGCTGTGGTGTATACGAAATAAACTTACAGGGTACGATGTTATAAGTATATCTTTTAATATACCTACCATAGACATTAAAACTGTGGCAAATGGCTTCGCAAATCATTTTAGCAAAAATAACCTTACCCAAAAATCATGTAAACTTTTATTTTTGTCCAATTTAGATTACGTAACACCACAAAACAAATCAATACGTTTCAAAAATCCTCTAGTAACAATGTTCTGAAATTGATTAGACAGCTCGATGAAAAGAAATCCCCTGGTGTAGACAATATTCGTTGTAAAGACATAAAAGATATATCTAAATCTATCGCTGGTGTATTAGCAAAATTCATAAATAACTGTGTTAAATATGCATTATTTCCAAATGATCTTAAAACGGGATTAGTTGGACCGATATATAAAGAAGGAGCATATAACGATCAATTTTGCCAATTATTGACAAAATAGCAGAAAGATATATCTGTAACCAGCTCCAAGAGTTCTATTGAGAAAATTCTATCTTATCAAGTTCACAATTTGGATTTCAACCAAAAAAGTCAACGACCTCTTTGCTCTCTTAGTTCACGGATGAAGTCAATAGTCACTTGAATAATAAAAAACACGACTTACTTCTCTTTATTGACTTCAGCTAAGCTTTTGACTTTTGCAGCATGATATCCTCTCGGAGAAACTAAATAACACAGGAATAAGGGGACCACTACTTGAATGGTGCCGGGCGTACTTACAAAACCGAAGTTACTATGTTAAGATAGGTGATGAGGTGAGTACAAAATGGAAGTCAATGGAAGAACAGCGCAAGGTTCAGTAATTGGACCGATCCATTTTCTTGCGTATGTAAATGACTTAGAAAATCTTATTAAGGAATGTTCCCTTTATCAATATGCAGATGATACCTGCTTGATGTCGATGTACAACGGAACTCAGACAAAACTAAGATCATTCACGTCCACTCTAGTCCACGTCCACATTAAAAATGACAAATCAAAATCATTGCTAAGTGTCACTCCTGTCTTCACAAAACCTGCTCTGTCTGTACATGCACTAAAATAGAGACAGTAAAACAACACACATATCTAGGATTAATTATTGACCATCTATTTACATGGAAAAAGCATATCGAAAATGTGTGCGATAAGTTAAAAACCATTCTTACCAAATTTTACGTTATAAAATATTAATCTTAATTAAATTAATCTTAATTAAATAAAATCTTATTAAACATACACTTGCAGAATCTATAATAACCTACGGAATTACTAGCTTACCTAGTAGCTTAGCGTACCTTTAAATGCTATATAGATCGAATATTAAACTTACAACTAAGAATATTAAAAACAATATATAATCTGTGGACGATGCCTCTATCTGTTCGGGTGACCGAAACAAAGCCCACTTTCTATTGCTGGATTGCGAAGAAAAAACCCTTTTGTCAACACTATTTAATACTATTTTAAAAGATTTTACATTTGTTAAAGGTTCAAATAAAAACTGACTCTACGTTAAACTTTGGCAATAAAACTATTCACTAGGCCGGGGACTCTTTGTTCTTTCTTCCTATTGTTCTTGCTTCTATTGTTCTTGCTTGCAGATGTTCTTCCTGTTGATGTTCTTCTTGTAGAAATGTGCCAATACGTCGAAATGCGTCCCTTTTTATCCCCGAAGTTCGGGTGTTTAACTAGCGGGACGGAGGCACGTGTTCGGGTCGTCGAGGGGCTACCTGCCCTGTGCCCGTCCCGTCGGTCGGTCGGCTGCGAGGGTTCCGCGAATTGCAACGTCTACTTTAAAGGAGGCCCTGTGATTGGTGTATAACATTTTGTAGTGTGGTGCGGATGGCGTGTCTGTGTAGATGTCGGAGTGTAAGGCGTTATGTATGCGTACGAGTGTTACTGTAAGTCACAGGGCGATCCGATTCACATTTATCTTAATATATTTAGGTACTAGGTTCGATGTACAATACAATGTCTTCTTTAATTACGTAGTCTAAGTTGTACCTATGTTCGTTATGTTAATATTTATAGTACATGATATCTATTTTATATTCTATTTTATACTAGGGGTCTAGTGGTCCTGCACATAATCACAATTACTGGATAGTAAAGCGGAGATATTTAAATATTGCAAAATAAAACCTATTCAAGAAAAAATAAAATACAATGTTTTAGTGGAGCAATATTTTAACTACGAAATACTTAATCCTTGCAAAAACAAAATAGTCACCACGAAGTGTAACAGAAAACAAAATATGTGTACCACGGCCTAAAAACTTTTACAGTAAACGCACAGCACAATACCTGACACCAAAATTGTTTAACGAAATACCAAACAATATAAGACATTCGATGAATGAGAAAAATATAAAATCTAAACTAAAATATTTCATAGATAAATTAACTAACCTTAACATATAAAGATTTATTATACTATGTTATATATGTATAAATATTTAAAGAATATATATATAAGTTTATACCACACACCACATTTAACACAAGTATATATTCTAATGTCTCAAGTGCCTAGTTTATACAGCAACGTGTACGCCTTGTACCCGTCGCAAAAACAAATAAAAATAAAAATTTGTAAACTACCCAGCGAGAATGTGCGGGGTTCTCACAAACCAAAAGGTTTAAGAAGCTGAAGTAAAAGATGATATTGTATACAACATGTTAGTAATAAATAAATAAAAACAAACTAATTACAACATATAAACTTTTAAGCTACTACAAATATTAAGAACTTTTAAAATAAAAGTTCTTAATATTTGTATTTCGATTACTCTCCATAACCTTGAAAATTAATAGTATAAGGTGGTTTTACCTTTAATGCATTTACTGGAAAATATTATTTTAATATGAGACTCTTGAACTTCTGTGAAAAACATTTGTAATTCTTTCCCATCATTTGATTCAACCATTTTACAAAATTTACGCGGAAACAATTCAGCTAAAATTATAGAGCACAAATTAGCGGGAAACCGTAATCTTTAACGTTAGTGTTTTTTTAATGAAATAATAGCTTCGTTTGCGTAATCATACAGCCTTTTACCTCATAGAGTCAAAGTTAACTAGTTATTAACTACGTTATATTATCACCAATACAAACGAATATATAATATGAATTAATTAACATTATATGAAAAATTGCTAAAGACTTAATAACCGCTATGTAAATTTTACGTACATCTATTAGTTGTGAATTTAATGTAATAAAAAAAACCATTACTTATTTATTTAATGCGGCAATAAATACAAGACCTCAGCTACAAACAGATAATTTGAAGTTGGTGTCATTTTATGAGTCTCTGTCTATTTTTAAAAAGGTGTGCTCCTCCTTGTGGTGCCACTTCTGGAAAGAATTTTGAATCGCGGGTACTCAACGTTTTTTTTTAAATTGTGTGACTATGAAAATTGAGTAAATAGAACAGATAGTATTGCTGAAAATTACACCATAAATAAGATAAATTATTGAAAACATTAAATCAGTTTTTTCTTTGATTCATAAGCTTTGTACAGTAAAAAAATATTTTAAAGCTTACTAATTTCTCATCTTGGTTTTTACTATTAAAAAATTAAGTCTTAAGTCACAGCTTGACCATGATTCCAGAGTTTCAGACCAACCATCACACTAACAAGACCTGGCTGTATAGACTAAAGTCCTTTGCCTTTCCCATTAGGGATAAATTAATATCATCATCAACCATGATTCCATGTGATGTTAAGTAGAGATGCGATATTAGATCTTATAGTAGAGCACAAACTCAAAAATTTTCATACATAAGCAATAAATATCTATTCACTCTTCTCTTAAAGACAGCCATATTGTTAATGGGTGTCAGTGATCATCTTCCGTCAGCAGTTTTGGCAAGATATAATAAAAAAAGTAGGTTTCTTTGGGTAAAGGGATCTGTTATCCCATCTTCAATATCTTTGTTAACCTTTAATATATAGACACAGTTTTATTTTACATTTCAAATGTTTTAATTTAAATAGCATATAGTTATACCTATATGTCTAGAGTACACATCCATAATATTGCAGCAGCGATGTAAATGTGGTTGTTACTTGAAGATAATCCCTTAGTCTTTTCATCAGGGAAATGCCATCTTTTCAAAAAGTTGTTTGTTCCCACAACAAATAAATTATTTAGTTTGCGACTTAATTTCAATCATACTTTTAGATCTATTTGTACAGAGTAGTCGTAGTTAAACGTGATTAAATTCACGGAGCCTCAGGCGGTGCGGTAAAAGAGGTCACCCTAACTGGAGGGCGGCGGGCGTAGGCACTTGGGGAATTTAATATAAGGCGATTTCGCTTGCATTCTGAGGCGCATACCTAAGGATTTCATTAATTTTGTAACGTGAAGTATTTTACGGTCATACGAAATAATGAAGGATTATATCCTGTTTTAAGTATTATTTCTTATAGTTTCCTTTTAAATTTTGACATTATTGAAAAATTTTATTTTACTATTTTATTATTATTATATATTGCATATATATTATAATATATTGCATAAATTTTATTATAACGTTAAACATTTCCTAGAAGATAAGCTAGAAAATCTGAATGAAATAATAAAGTAATTAATTGCCACTAATATTGTGATTAGACTAGATTATGTTAATACAATATTAAATTAGTTTTAAATTTAAATTCATTATAATATTTGCACGTCATACGTGGCAGAATATGTTTGTGCGTTTAATGATCTATTGTAACACCATTTGAACCATATATTGGCAAATAAACTGTTTAATTTTATTTGCTTTGATTTACACAAAACATGTTTACATAAAAATAATTTTAAGCTTTTTTTAATTACTTATTATTAATACTGCAAAATAAATAAATAATGGATATTAAATTTTCATACCATAATTAACCAATAATTACCATAAATCATAATTTGAAACCGTTTTAGTTTTTAGTTAGCTGAATTCAGTATACAAATTCCCATTTTACAATAACGTGATCCCGAGCCATCAATTCAAGTCGTTGCACTCTGAAATACACTGCGTTACTGAATCTCCAATATACTGAATTTGTCCGTTCAGCTTAATGATTTATTGAGCCTACTTATTCTTTTGCTCACCTTTGTACTAGTGCGGATATATTTTATTATTATTAAATGTTCATCGGTCAAAGATTGTAACCATATATGGCAAAAATCAAAGCTGTCAGAGGCGGGTAAAGATAATGTCCAAGTTGGTCAGTACGAGAAACTCTTACGTTTCTTGAGAATTAGAGTATTGTCCTGTAAACATAGTTTAATTTTTCTCACATCAACGTTTATCTGTTATCCTTTCCTGTCTGAACTACTATAGTTATCGACGTAAATTTTGGCAAGGGTTTTAGAATTTTGTTGCCTTTATTATTTGAATGTAGGTATATATTTATAATTACTCACTGAAATAGTTTGAGTTGTTAAATAACAATATAAAGGCGTCAGAAATTAAATAATAAAATTCAAATTATGTGTTGACGATGTGATAATATACAAATATTATTTTTTAAAACAAGCCGATTGTATTTTTTAATCTGACTTTACTCGTCGATCTTTAAATTCCTTCACTCTTATTACTCTGACTGTACCCGTCTATACTTACATTCCTAAGCGACGCCACTTCGAGAGCGGCATATTCAGTGCGAACCAACTTGAGATCAGAAGGAAGATATTCCTTCATTGTGGTGTTTGCCGTCTAGGTATCAACATCCTCTTCGTCTTTCTGCCTGTACTCAGTGGTCGTTCTTGCCGTTGTACCATGTGTTAAGTAAAGTCACAGTCATGGTATTTAAGTGCGTTTCAGTCATACTTTTCTCGCTGATTTTTTATCATTATACTTTTTCAAAAACCTATCAAAAGGGTAAGTGATAATTTTGGAATCAATTTCAACTACAGCGCTTAACTTTAATTATTTAATTTAACTGGTTGGTTTTAATTATTTTATTTAACTGGTTGGTTTTAATTATTTAATTTAACTGGTTGGTTTTTAGTTTATACAAGATATCTTGTTTGTATTATGTGTTAAACTTGACAATATTATCGTTTCGTGAAACGACATTGTTAAGCTATTAATTTACTCTAGACAGCTTGGTCTAGTCGACCTGTTCATGCTACAATTAGTTTACAGCTCCATCGTGACTATACTACGAACAGATATTTTTAATTAAATAAAACATTCCAGATGATTGGTTCGCTGAAAGCGAATCAGTGTTAGACCCGAATGGTGCATTATTGCTAAAATGGAAAGTAGATTATCTAAATAGGAAGATAAAATTTCAATTAATCATATCCGAGAAAGCACCAGTAGCAGACTGGGTCGGGGTAGGGTTTTCTGACAGGGGAGAATTAGAAAATTCTGATGTTTGTTTAGTATGGACCGATTATAAAGGACACGATCACTTCGAGGTAAGAACGTGTTTGTTAATTTTATTTATTACTAGGGGCCGCGCGCCGGTTCGGTGTACAATTTTTTTTTAATTATTCACAACCTCTAAAGCTCAGCTCATATTACCGTAATTATTTAATATACGTAACCTCTTTGGATAAATTAAAGTTATACCAGTGAAAACTTCTCGTTCAGTGGTTTGACAGATGATCACAGTCGTCCAGAAAGACACCGTTTAAGACTTACACGAAAGCTGGTAACTTTGTCGCCAGTTTTTTTGTTATAGTTACTCTGACTAATACGCCACTGTGTATTCAAAAGAGTCTTAATATGTCAAGTTTATATGTGTAGTTGTTAATTAATTTATACTCAATAACAAAGTGATCGCTGATATCCGCTACAATGGCATGGGTAGAGCTGCACTGCAGTTTGTTTCCAGCTGCAGAATTAATGGGTCAGCTCGACCGGTGTAGGAACACACCCTCACAGAATACTAGCGTAAAATAGCACCATAACGCTACTGTGTTTCGTCTGGTGGGTGTAGGGATACGGAGACCTTTATTACTGGTGACGAGGCATTCTATCTCAGTCCTCAAGGGTAACAAAACATCTGCATTATGATTGTTCGTCAAGGATGAATGTAGATGTCATGGGCCGCAGGGATCACTTGCTGCTTGCACTGTGTGCTCATTTGTTACTTTAAATGTAATAAGAAAGTGATAAGTATTGTT
This sequence comes from Teinopalpus imperialis, assembly GCA_029286865.1. Classification (NCBI taxonomy): domain Eukaryota; kingdom Metazoa; phylum Arthropoda; class Insecta; order Lepidoptera; family Papilionidae; genus Teinopalpus; species Teinopalpus imperialis. The sequence continues at coordinate 13,440,201 of JAGSMU010000022.1, read as the reverse complement.
AAAAAGTTCCATATTTTATTTTAGGACATGCATGCAGACTCTAACGGCAAGGTAACGCCCGATATTCAACAAGACTGCGACACATTTTACGTTGATAGTAAGAGACGAAGTATATTTTTTGAGCGATACTTCGATACTTGCGATGAAGATGATTATATTATTGAGGTAATTATAGTTATCTATTTTTTAATTAAAATCTTTTTAATATATTTCATTATTTAGAATATTAAGGATGAATATAGCCACAATTGTAACTTCCTTTTCCTGTTTGTGACCTTTATTTTACCAATTTTCTTTTATATTAGAGGTTCAAACAAAAACATAATTCACTTGATGGGAAATAATGATCGTGGACCATGACTTCTACGTCTATCCTCCACATAGAGGACTGAGATTGACCGTCTCGTTGCCCGCGATCGAGCCTCCGGATTCCTATTCTCCCCGTACGAAACACAACAACGTAATGCTGGAAACGATGAAATGAAATGAAGGGCGTCGTTCTCACAGAATTCTCCCAATCGAACCGAAACATTAATTTTGTAGAGACCTAGTCACTAATTTAAGTGTGGCCATACGGCTGTTTAATTTTGTGAACTCACCCCTTGCATTTAGGAATTCCTTTAATTGATTTATTATTTTATTTTTTCATTGTCACTTTATAGCTTATACTATATATTTTTATTCTAAAATTTAAACAATTAGTATTTTTATTTTACTTTTTACAAAAAACTTATGTTCATAATGTAAAAAAAAATAAAAAAAATTTACATTGTGAGTAACAAACGAGCACATAGTTCCCCTGATGTTAAGTGATTCCTGAGCGGCCCAAGACATCTACATTCATCTTTGATAAGGAATCATAATGCAGATGCGTTGTCACCCTTGAGGACTGAGATGGAATGCCTCGTCACCAGTAATAAAGGTTCCCTATCCCTGCACCCACCAGACGAAATACAGCAACATTATGCTACTTTATTACTTTATTTAACGCTGGTATTCATTGAGGGCGTGGTTCTACTCCGGATGAGCTGACCCATTCATTTTGCAGCTATAATAATTACTATAGTTATAATTATTATTAATAAAAATATTATATATAATATTTTTTTAGTTCTTACATATATCGACGTTACTTTTATCCTATATATGTAAGAAATCGAAAATAATTAAGATAAATAAGATCATAATATTTTTCTTGCAGGATGGAACTGTCCACGTGATATGGGCTCGAGGTGTTGACAAACTATTTACTTCTAAAGGATTATGTCTAACTTGCACTGAACCACATAACCACGGCTTTGTCAGAGTTCGATTATTAACACCAACGAATATACCAAAACAGAACGGTGAACAGTTGACTATCACTAACAAAGATTTGAAAGTGCCTGGCAGCGACACAACTTATTGGTGTAAGGTTGTTAAACTCCCGGAATCAATAAGTCAGAATATTCATCACATTATTAAGGTAAAATAGTGTTCAGTGATAAACTAGCTTAGACTATCTTTAAAACTTCGTTTTCTTTAATCGGAATGAGAAACGTGCACATCATTCGTGATGGTAAGTATACGAGGTTTATTTTTTAAGTTAACATTACTAATATTCAAACTAAGCTGAAAATTCTTGCGCTAGGAGATGGTTCACGACAATTGTGTCTTGAGGAACGGTCTGTCCTCGGCGGTTTATCCAAACCAGTCCTTCAAGAAGCGAGCCTATTTCTTTCTTAAATAACGGCAATGCATCTGCGGTTCCTCTGGTGTTGCGGTTGTCCATGGGCGTCAATGAGCACTTCGGTGTTCCCACAGCTCGTTTGCTCCCTTTTTTCTATATATAAAAAAAATAGTCGAATGGTGGGGATTCGAACCTACGACCTTAAGTTTCGCAGACCATTAGGCTATTGACGCTTCCTTTTTAGGTGTCTTACTATGGTATTAAGGATTGTGTACCACGTACGTAGTACATTAGGCTATATAACCTTAATTTTACTTAGGATATTGGGGGTTGCATACAAGTAACCCAATGATAAGTGATTGCTGTAGCCCATTCAACACAACCACATCCATCCCCTTTTATGAATCACAATTGACGAATAAGATGAAATTCTTCGTCACCTATAATGAGGAAACTAGTTTCTTTCACTCCTCCACCAGACAAACACGCGAAACACAGCAGCACTAATTTACTATTTGACGCTGGTTTTTCATATATAATAGATTTAATCCAAAAACAACTGTCACCTTAACGATTACATTTATTCAATTTAGTTCGAGTCGTCCATCACCAAAGGTAACGAAGGACTGGTGCATCACATGGAGCTGTTCTACTGCGACGCTGGTCCTAAAAAGGATATACCACTTTATAGTGGAAATTGCTTTTCATCTGATCGTCCTGAAATCACTAAATTATGTTCAAAGGTAAATTTATATTTCTTTAAATTTAAATATTACCTAATCTTTATTACTCATGATGTGTTTCATTTTTTCGGTATGTATGTAATTCTGTATTAAAATTTGTCATAGGAACTGGACATACTCTCAGTATCAAAGGAAAATTAGTCATTTTTTATGCAAACATAATCAGAAACGCGCATGGTAAGACGATCCCAGCAGCTCGTGACATTAATCCTCGATAACGTGGTTTCATCCATCATTGATGATGGGTCAAGATGCATACGCAATGTCACTCGGAATGGTACCTTTATGAAATCACAAAAGCAATCATGTAGATTGCAATTATAACACCAAATAGACGAGGTTATAAATGTTTTAACACAAATAAATGGACAATGGTGAACATCACATTTATTACAACGTCTAACGTAGAAATACGCGAGATGCTAAGTAGCAGCACACAGCAATGCTGCAATAGCAGCATAGTACTCCTCTGTGGTGAAGACGCATGGGCATCTTGAATCTTTATTGAGCATGGATGTGTAGGTGTTTAAGTTCAGCATTCATAACCATCAGGTGAACTGTGTATTGGTTTGTCACACTTAAAATGACACACATTTCACCAGATGGTAAGTGATTCCTGCGGCCCACGACATCTACATTCATCCTTGACAAGATATCATAATGCTTATTCGTTGTCACTCTTGAGGACTTGAGATGGAATGCCTCGTTACCCCATAACAAAGGTCTCCGGATCCCTACATCCTTCAGAGGAAACACAGCAGCGTTATGGTGCTATTTCACGCCGGTATTCTGTGTGGGCGTGGCCCGATTGCTCTGCAGTGTAGCTCTACCACTGACAAGTGGATAAATCTCCAGAACTATCTGCACCAAAGATTTTTATGGCAAATTATTATCACAGTTTTTTTTGCGTTTATTTATCATTTCAACATCACCATGAACTCAGATCGACTTGCAGACTGGTATCAATTGTCGCTTATACTATACTTTAAGGCAATATTAAAAATATTTATATATATATATATATATTTTAAGGTTTCACCACAACTAAAAACAAAGAATGTAATATTTGACATAATAGAAACACGTTCTCCTTAATAAAAACATTAGTACATAGTCGTAGCTAACTGATTTCTGCCTAATACCTACTATTCAAAACCTGTAAATCAGAAGACATCAGGTCACCACTCCACAGAACTTACTTTATACAAAGAGTTTAGTAGAGTTTGCCAAATATACGATGAAAATTCAATTAAAAAGTAAAATAAACATGCATTTAACATTAGGAAGCAATAACTTCTCGTATATTGACTACTAACAATAAGACAATCGTGCTTATTTTTTCTGTGAATTATGTTTTTAGGTTAGAGCTGCATGGGCAATGGGAGCACCTCCTTTCGCATACCCAGAAGAAGCGGGATTGCCTATCGGCGGTCCTGACTCGAATAAATACGTTATGCTCGAAGTGCATTACAATAACCCTGAGTTAAAAGATGGTAAATAGTTTTTTAAATTAAAAAAAAAAGGATAAAACCTCACCACCCTACTACATCTCGGGAGTAACGCAAAATGAAGTAAATTCTTATAAGAATTAAATAAGTAAGTGTATTTCTCTGCGGGGCAGCTTTTAACTCTCTATAAAGCTCAAGTCCAGTCGTTTGTAAAATACTGTTGTCACATTTGGGCAGGTCGCATATCGCAGCTTTGGACTCGGTGGTAAGGCGGGCTAAGAGGCTATTTGGTGACGCAGCTGAAACCAATTTGCTCAACACGAACACAGGCGTAAGGTGGCTAGCCTTTCAGTGTTTTACAGAATACATTTTGGAGAGATCTAATTCCCCCATCCCCGTTCCACCATCGTATCTCACGACGCACTGCTGGATTTCATCCTTTTGTTGTGAACATTCCTCAAACCCGAACGAAGCGCTTTGCTTCGTCTTTCATTATTCGTACAGCAAAGGACTGGAATAGTTTGCCCGCGTCCGTCTTACCCTCCTAATACAATGTGGGTGTTTTCAAGAGTGAATAGGCATTTACTGAGCTAGTGCGCCTTACCATCCAGGATTGCATTCCCACTCACTTAACATCAGGTGGGATCGAGGTCAAGCACTAGCTTTGAAAGTTTAAAAAAAAATATCAAATAAGTTTATGGTTGACTATATATCAACTTTATGGACTTGTATATTACATTAACTTATGGACTATATACAATCTTTCACTGAATATGCGAAACAAATTATTAATTTTTCGAATAATTTTTATTTGTATTAAAAATTAGAAAACGAAAAGTTAAATTGTAGTAATTTATAGCATACTATTTAGCAAGTATATTAAAATAGTACATCGAGTGTAATTTGGCGAAGTCTCATGTCGACAACTACTTTTTGATATTAAATAAAAAAAAATGAATTGTACCTTATAAAAACACCAACTGAGACAACGTAAGCCGGCGCTCTATTCGTCCTTTAAATGTTTATTTTTGTACAATTAGTTATTTTTTACTTGATCACGATAAACATTTTTGTCGCAGACTGGGTCGACAGTTCCGGAATCATTATCCACCTAACATCAAATAGACGACGTTTCGATGCAGCTATCATGGAACTTGGCCTAGAATACACCGACAAAATGGCCATCCCTGGGGGCCAAGAAGCCTTCCCCTTAACTGGTTACTGCATTCCTCAATGTACAGGAGTGGTAAGATAAGCAAGTCCAATCGGTCCAAAAATTGTTGCTATTTATTACAAATATTAATTAACTTATTTTGGGCGCCATTATACAAATTCTTAATGTAATTGTATATCTACACTAGGGATGTTATGGAGGCTCAATTCCGATTTCGAAAGGTCGGAACTTCCGATAGATATTACACCTCCGATTTCGACTTCGGATCCGGTAATATTGAACCGGAAGTTTTAATCGAAGGTCGAAGCATACATAAGGGAAAAGGGTAAAGCAGAGCGTCGGCGCGTTCAAACAGGTTTATAGAATAAACTGGGATTCCCCGTGCATGTATAAACTTTATGCATGTGGTACGGGGAATCCTGGTTGCGCATTATTTTATTTTGAACTGCTCCTAATACATTTCCTTTTTACCTCCGTATTCGTTTCCGATTTTGGTTCCGATTCCGAATCTGATAAAACAAATTTAAAACTCCGATTCCGATAAAACCACCTCCGATACATCCCTAATCTACACCTACTTTAGTTAAATACTAAAACTATAAAAAATAACATTCAAGGATGGTATCGAAAACAATTTTTATTTAATTTGTGCTAGATGTTATCAGGCTCAAGCACAAGACCAGCGGCCACAAACGATACAGAAAACTAATTTTTATGACATTACGACAACCAATGAATGTAACTGTAGGTACCTATCTATATGCCTCTATACGAAATTTAACAGTGGTAAAGCTACACTGCAGTTTGTTTCTAGCTGTAGAATGAATGGGTCAGCTCGACTGGGGTAGGACCAAGCTCTCACAAAATACCAGCTTGAAATAGCAGCATTACGCGGCTGTGTTTCGCCTGGTGAGTGTCCCACTACACGGATTCCTATCCGGAGACCTTTATTAGTGGTGACGAGGCATTACATCTCAGTCCTCAAGGGTGTGTGCATCTGCATAATGATTCCTTATCAAGGATGAATGTAGACGTAATGGGCCGCAGGAAGCACTTCACAAAACCCAGCAATGTTAAGCTACATATTAGGTTGGTATTCTATACCAAATTACGTTTACCGCTGCATGGCCACTACTACATAGTACAAAGTATTGCCCAAATTTTATAAATCATTGTCAAAGATAAAATCTCAGCCGTCGCTTAGCCACCAATACCAAAGTTGTTATGTTCTTCTGTAGTCGATTTCGATTATTTTAGTATTTCAGCATTCGCGTACAGTTTCAATCGTTCGTTGCTATAGTTAGATGTGATGCATGGCACCGAAGAAATATTCAGATTATCGATCTATTTACGTCTATCTACAGGGACTCGAGACATACGAGTGTCGAGACATACGATTGTCGTAGAGCTGGGAATCGAACAACCAATCCACACCATTAGGCCTATCGTATTTGTAAAACTTTAAAATAATTACAGGGTCTACCAGAGCAAGGTATCGTGGTATTCGGCAGTCAGCTGCATACCCATTTAACAGGCGTTGCGGTGTGGACTCGACACTCGCGGCGGGGAGTAGAGATGCCTGTGCTTAATAAGGATCTTCACTATTCAACACACTTTCAAGAAATCAGAATTTTGCATCGACCTGTGAAAGTATTACCGGTAAGTCAATGGGAAACAAGTGTAATCTAAGAATTTCAAATCAATGAATACGATATTAAATTAAATGGATTGAGAAACTAGCAATAAGAATGGGTTGGCTCGACGGAGGAAAGGATAGGCTAAAGTATGCCTACGTAATTACTAACGCATAGCTGCTGCGTTTGACCTGATACATAATGGAAACCGGAGATAATAACTAGTAATAATGAGAAATTCATTACACAGTTGTCAGTCAGAACTAACAACGAAGTTAATCTTCTAATCTTAAAAACTATTCCCAGTGGCTGGATGTCAATCAACCAGAGTGATCATTTAAGTGAACTATTTAAAAAGAAAACATCTTTGAGCCGATAAACCAAATGCGTAATTGACCTCCACCAGTGGGTGTTAATTTCACATATTTTCCTCTCTATATCCAGGGAGACTTCCTGGTAACGACTTGCATGTACAACACAATGAACAAGACGAACGCCACAATCGGTGGGCACGCGATAACTGACGAGATGTGTGTCAACTACATGCACTACTATCCCGCCACACAGCTGGAAGTATGCAAGAGCGCCGTGTCTAATCTCGCATTGGAGAACTATTTTAAATTTGAACGTCGGTAAGTTATCACAAAAATAATCTGGTATTTTTTTCTTTATGTTTATTACATAAGGCATAAGTTATTTATTATATAATAGTGGAAAATTAATTGATGTATATCATATATTACTCCTTACTTGTACCGTTCCCTGCTCATTGGGGGTTCCGCTTGTTTAGTCTCAACAGAATCCGTTGATGTTTCGACTCTTACAGCTTCATCTGTTCAGAGATAGTTATTTGTAGTTATTCTTTCTTACTATAAAATGCCCGCTATCAGAGCGTTGTATTAACTGCGCAACTCTCGCTTTGCCATTGAGGTACTGTGAATTCTCCAGAGTGGAGAATGGTTGGTTATATCTATTTGCCGTCCGAGGTCTGGTATACGGACGTAACCTCTGACGGTCGTCACCTGTTGTTAATATTATCATTACGCAACGCTCGGAGGCGAGAGCGGCGTAATGTGTCTGTTAATATCGCGATTCTTTATCGTTAAAGCTGTAGAGGTCTCTGAACCAATAACCTACACAAATATATATAAAAAAAATTAATTCCACGCTGTGCACACTCCAAATTAACGTAAAAAATTCCGAGAATCGGCCGTCGATGGAAAATCAATACAAATATGTCAAACTTAAATGTCAGTAGTGGGTCAGTCATTGTTTATGCATTCGATTTTAATCCCCGGTAATCGAGCAAAATAAGTAAATCGAGAAAAAAAGTTACATCTAATATTTCAAATTTATAAAATAATAACAGACAGAGAACTAGTGCCACGGATATCCATTTTGTTGTCTATTGCGGAATTACACGCACAACAACAAATATACTCAATATGACGTAGTCTAATAGACTTATCTTTTATAGTCTATCTGGCGACGTAGGTGTAGTACAGGTAGTACCTATAAATGTATTATATTTCCGAAGTATTGTATTCTCAATAAGCTCGCGAGCTTATTCCGACAAAGCTGTAGAGATCACAGCATCATACAAACTTCAAAAAAAAATGTATTACACGTATTGATTAACTAAGTGTAATTTAAATACTCGTTACAGCATGTCTAGAGTAACTTTATGATTTTATAGACTCTCAAATGAGCAAAAACAGCACTTTTTTTTTAATTGATTCTTATCTCGAACTTAGGAGTTATTTTGTTATTGTTTGCACACATTTAAGATTAGCATTATATTTCAGATGGGATAACATGTCCATTTCATACAACTCACCTCCTCGGGCAAATTATTTAGCTATTAAACCTTGGACGCCATTGCGAACGAGTGCATTGAACGCCCTCTATACTGAATCGCCCATTTCAATGCAGTGTAATAAATCGGATGGTAATAGATTCCAGGTAAACATTGTTTATAATGATATTAGGGTTTCACATGCGAGCACACAGTTCGCTTGATGGTAAGTCATTACTGCAACCCATGACACACATTCACTCGATAAGGAATATAACGTAGATGCGTTGAAGAGGTCCTGAATTGTATTATACGAGTTTTAAGCTATAAAAACTATACTTATCAAATTTTATCGAACCTACTGAAAACGGAAATACTATTAAACAATCAACAAAAAAAATTCTCGGCATATTCTATAGCAGCTAAAATAATTATATGCATACTAAGAGTCTGTCAGCCAGCTCAGCGTTCACTTTTAACTTACGGTACGCGAGCAAACCAACTTCGATCCCTAGTGCCGCTGCCAATGAAATTCTTAATCGCAATTTTAAGTGCGTATTTATCACGTGCCCGAGTGAAGGAATACGTCGTGAGGAAACCTGCATGTCGAACAAAACTGAAACATACATTTGAAGTCCGCCAATCCACAATGAATCTTCGTTCACCACGCTCATTGGCGGACTAATTTCTAACACCCTCTCTATAGAGAAGATATATCCAGCAGCACTGCTATATATATGGACTGCCTTTTTATTTCTAACTTTTTTTACTTGCGAGAATTAAGAAAATTATAAGCTTAAATTTTCAGGGTGATTGGGAAGGATTGCTTATACCAAAAATTAAAGTACCATTGCCAGGGGAACCACGAATTTGTCCTAAAATTCAGAAGCGAACCAATAAAAAATTGCGTATAAAAACTATATGTATAGAAAATAATTTGTTCTTACTTGTCTTAATATGCTATTAAAGTATCGACATATAATTGATCTGTAAGATAGTAATATATTTATCATTTTATTACAATGTTTAAAATATTGCATTAAACAATGGCTATGTCATAAACTTTGATAGTAGATATAAATATGTACCCAAATCAGTAAATGTTTATTGTAAATAAAAATGTTTAAGAAAAATAACTAATTTTATTTTAGATCCAGTGTCTTGTTTGACGAAATACGTTATAGGGAGTTCTAGTTTAGTTTTTAGTTGTTAGTAATATTAACATCTGTATTCTTTGTATTTTTTTGACAGCTAACTCAGCGCTGTACTATCCGAGTTAGATATAATGAAATACCTTTTATCCTCGCTGATATTAATTCAAAATTCTCTAAGGAAATATATGTTTTAGAGTTGACAAAGGTCAAGAAATAAATTATAACGATTTCTTATATCACTTGCTGCTCCACACTTTTGAGTGCAATCCTCGAACTAACTGACTTAACAGTGCATAAATGGATCAACTTGATCGGGGAAGGACCGTGTCCTGAATACCAGTGCCAAATGGCAAGATAACGTACATATATTTAATTACAGCCCTACATGGGCTATAATTGGCACAGAACGCTGTAGAACCGACGACTTACGGTTTACAAGGATACTAAAACATCTCAACACAAATTAAACAGCTTTTGTTTACCTTTCTGCAAGGTATCATAGAAGCGTTATATTATCAATGTTATGTAGATTTATAGTCAAAGCTACTTTTTAAGTTTTTCTCTGTTATTTATCTGTTAAACCGATGAAGGTCTTAACGATACACATACTTACACAGCATTAGCGCGCGATTTTTTTTATTAGATGAACGTTTTATTATAATTTTACATATAATAGCGTCTCTTGCAATACAAAATCACGTATTTTATGGATAAGTGTTTCATTTCGTAAGCAAATTGTTTATAATATATTACGCCTATGAAATTTCCGTTCTTCAGTATTGGCCATTTCATACCAAAAAAAAGTTTTAATTGGCTGTGAATTCTAAATTCAAATTAATTTTGTTTTAAAAACATGACATTCTTTTCACAAAGTCAGTCTTTTGTTTATAGATTACCTCTGTATTTTCATTATGGTTGAACATTTTTCGTCATTATGTATACTATAAATTCCTGTAATTATGGAATATGAGTTCCATCGTGGCATCAACGCGGCACAAACGGCACGTAACATCAACAACGTTTACAGAGAGAACTTTACAAACGAACGCACAACCCGTTATTGGTTTGCCCGGTTCCGTACTGGAAATTTTGATTTGAAAAATAAACCTCGTGGTCGTTGGACACTTTGGTCAACAATGATGAATTAAAGGCGATTGTGGATCTGATGATACTCAATCTACAACCGAGCTAGCAGCTTTTGATGTTAACATCAAAATAATATTGGTCCATTTGCGACAAATTGGCAAGGTAAAAAAGCTTGATAGATGGGTGCCCCAGCCACGAACTTAACGATCGCCAGCGCAACGTACGCGTTGAGATCTGTCTCGCGCTGCTCAACAGGCTAAGAAATGAAAGAATTTTGAACCGAATTGTAACGTGCGACGTAAAGTGGATTCTGTTCGACAATCGAAAGCGCTCAGCAAGTTGGTTAGATCCTGGTACAGCACCAAAGCAACGCCCTAAACGAAAATTTACCTCTATAAATTTGATGGTCACTGTTTGGTGGTCTAGTGCCTAGAGTCTAGTGAACAGAAATAAAGTTTAAAAAAAAAATCTATATTATTTAAAAAAAAAATCATACAAAACGGCAATTTTGGTAAAGACCTATTATATCTTATCTGTATCAATTTGGCCGCAGCCTGTCGCTTAAATAGATAGAAGATAGAACACTGATTAAAATTATGGTATATTTATTTCCTACAAATTATTACGATTAAAATTATGCAATATAATAACTATATAATATTTAATATATTATCCACTATGATGATTGATTTTTGATGACGCATTTTAATCAGTAAGACATATTGAATAGAACATTGAATCACCTCTTTTAAATTGGTTAAAAAATATGTAAAGAAATTCTCTATCATTATAAATAGGTAGAGTAAATTAGAATAATGTTATAAAAATATTAGTAAATAATAATAAAAACAAAAACCTTATCTTATATTTTGATATATTAAAATGTATCAAAATATAAGATAAGGTATTATTAAAAAATATAGGATTAAGTATATTTATGTTATAATTACCGAATAGGGAGTTGAAACTGTTTTTTTCAACAATTATTCATTTCTTAATAATAATTAAGAAATAAGAATAATAATTAAGAATTAGTGAAATATCACTAAATTCAATACACAGTTCTGATTCAATTCAAACCTTAATACAGTGTCCTTGTGAAAGGCGCACGTGCTATTTTATCAGTTCCTTTTCATTGTGACCTATTTTTATTTTTCAAAGTGAAATTTATATTGATCTTTTTAATAATGTTGTGCATTAAATTATAGATAAAGGAAAAGACATCTAAAGCTGCGACAGAAACTCGAAATTCGATTCTTATGTCTCTCTATATGAAGTGCTGAAAACCTCGTGGACATTGCTATAAATGCTATAAATGAAAAAACAATCATAGTATGTATATGACGGATGCTTGACAGCCTGACATTTTGTTTTTCTACCTTTCTGACAATTTAAAGTTTCTTCTATCCTGATATCTCTAATTCGTCAAAACATGTCTAATGATTATGGTTTTAATAGTGATGATTCTCCTAACAAAACGAATTCTCATTTACAACTTCCGAGCCCCATAATTACTCGGCGTAATCGAACTGCTTCGACGTAAGTAGGCACCTTAATTTTGTCTACATATTGTTGTAAAAGATAATGTTTACAGAATGATATACCTTTTATTTCATTTTAGTTCCGAAAGAGCTTTGGGAAATCCATTAGAAACAGGGAAAATAAAATCATTTTGCCGAGAAAAGGGTCATGGTTTTGTGACTCCTGAAAGGGGTGGCGAAGATTTGTTTGTACATATTTCAGAGTAAGTAAAGTTTATTTCAATAACTGATAGATATTTATATACTTAGCTCTATATAAAGATGCTGTATAACAATATTTATGCCATCAATCAGAAGGAATGCAGGATTACAATTTAAAGTAAAAATATTGATAAACATGTTATCAGTCTCTGCATATCCTTAAATATTTATTAGTGTCAATATAAGTAGTAATTAACAATTAAGCTAAACATATTTCAGTTGCAGTAATAATGTTTTCTAAATTTGTTTCTATTTAAGAAATTGTTTATATATTAAACACCAAATAAAGACAGACAGCAGTCACCTTATACATTAGAATATATTTGCGCAAATGGCTTATATTATATATTATTATAATATTAATATTTATTGTTTTTATATTATATTATATTTATTTTCTTTTATAATAAATATGGAAATCCTTACCATAAAGAATAATAATTTTTAATTTATTTATTTTATTTAGATTACAAACATATAATTTGAACAATAAATTAGAAATAGTAATAATAACAAAAGCATTCATAATTACATAAATGAAAAACAATCATAGTATGTATATGACGGATGCTTGACAGCCTGACATTTTGTTTTTCTACCTTTCTGACAATTTAAAGTTTCTTCTATCCTGATATCTCTAATTCGTCAAAACATGTCTAATGATTATGGTTTTAATAGTGATGATTCTCCTAACAAAACGAATTCTCATTTACAACTTCCGAGCCCCATAATTACTCGGCGTAATCGAACTGCTTCGACGTAAGTAGGCACCTTAATTTTGTCTACATATTGTTGTAAAAGATAATGTTTACAGAATGATATACCTTTTATTTCATTTTAGTTCCGAAAGAGCTTTGGGAAATCCATTAGAAACAGGGAAAATAAAATCATTTTGCCGAGAAAAGGGTCATGGTTTTGTGACTCCTGAAAGGGGTGGCGAAGATTTGTTTGTACATATTTCAGAGTAAGTAAAGTTTATTTCAATAACTGATAGATATTTATATACTTAGCTCTATATAAAGATGCTGTATAACAATATTTATGCCATCAATCAGAAGGAATGCAGGATTACAATTTAAAGTAAAAATATTGATAAACATGTTATCAGTCTCTGCATATCCTTAAATATTTATTAGTGTCAATATAAGTAGTAATTAACAATTAAGCTAAACATATTTCAGTTGCAGTAATAATGTTTTCTAAATTTGTTTCTATTTAAGAAATTGTTTGTATATTAAACACCAAATAAAGACAGACAGCAGTCACCTTATACATTAGAATATATTTGCGCAAATGGCTTATATTATATATTATTATAATATTAATATTTATTGTTTTTATATTATATTATATTTATTTTCTTTTATAATAAATATGGAAATCCTAACCATAAAGAATAATCATTTTTAATTTATTTATTTTATTTAGATTACAAACATATAATTTGAACAATAAATTAGAAATAATAATAATAACAAAAGCATTCATAATTACATAAAACAAAAATAATACAAAGAAACTCATTTAATCAGCATACTGTTATGCTGAAGACATGCAGCTTTATAAGCCGACAAATCAGGAAACTATCACTCCTATCGGCAAATACCTTAAAGAAACTATTAGAGGCCGCATTAGTATGATGTATGAGTGAAGCTACTTTCTTTCTGACCATTGTGTAAGTCATCTGTATACGCTTCTGCAAACATGCTCGAAGGACTGCAGTGCCGTGGAAGCCCCAATAGAATCCTAAATATGTTGTTGTATTGGATTCGCAGAGTGGTATATGTAGAACAGGTAAAATCACACCATAGGCTACTAGTGTAAAACACCTGACAAAGTGCTTTGAACAGGTGTATCTTTACTTCTTTGGAACATCTAGTAAACCTGTGTGCCAATATGTTACCCCTTACTGCCAATACCCTGCGCTCCCTTTCAATATCAATTACCAATAACAATAATGAATGGCAACCTTTATAACCCTGTTGTTGAGTTTTCATTTATTTTTTTAAAATTAGAGCATTTTCTTCAGTTTATTTCAAATTATGTTCACGGACAAAAAAAATTTTTTTTGAACCTTTTCCTAAATTAGAAAAATCTAAAAGTGCACACATCAACTGCTCTCATTATAATGAAAATAATTGATTTGGTATAACTTGAATTATATGAATATGACAGTTCATAGTAGTGTAATTTAGTAGGCTTTCATAAGATTTATTAATCCAATGTTTGTATAATATTTTCAATCCATTCATTGAGTTTTCTAAGATAAATCTATCACATACCTACAGACCAACTGATATTGATTTGAGACCAAGAAATTTTTGTAGTATAAATGAAATTACAATTGTTAATTCTGTTTTACCCTTAGTGTAAAAATAACTTAAGCTTGGTAAATCCTGTTTATTTATTTATTTTTCTGCGAAAAACATATATATATATAATAAAAATGACTATGGGGAATGGAAGGAACATAAATTAAAATATTGTGGTTCTTTTGGCCGCTTGGATATTTTATGAGTGCTGTAACTGTGAAGTATTATTCTCTGATCAGCATAACAGTATTATTATTGCTATACTCCAAAGTGGTGATCAAGTGACCTTTCTGACATCAAAGTATTTTGCAACCACACCTTGAGCAAAGACTGAAAAGATTATTCTTGTTCAGTAACCTTGCCATAATATTCTAAACACATGCTACCTGAACCAGATGCACACATAGCACTCTTCAATCATATTTTCAGATCTTCCTATGTATGGCTTATAATTGTGTTTATGACTTTATGAGATTACAAGTACAGCACATTATCTCATATCTTCATATTTACAAAAAAGAGTTATGAATATTATAATTAACAATGTAAAATCTTCTGGCCGGCAATTGAAGGACAAGGACTTATTTTAGACCCTCTCTTATTTTTAATGTACCTAGTTGGATCTTAAGTTTTGATACACAAAAGCACTTCACGGAATAGCACCGCATTTAAGCCTGAGTAAGATACTCAATGACAAACTATGAATGATAAAGAATAAAGCCCATGCTAGATATGTGAGGATATGCTTGCTCAATGTTGTGGGCATATTCTATCATTTTGTTTGTTCAAACTTTTTACAATGATAAAGATTGTTATGCTGAAAATGCCCTGATTTTCGTGTTGGAAATGAAGACCTGGAATCATTCCAGGTCTTCATTTGGTTAAGAACCATAGTTCTGCTTCACCCTAACTGAAAGGCTAACATGTTTTGCTTGTGGTCATGATATTGTTGGATTCGCACTTACACTGCTTAATTACCTGGTGTCTTAACCATACAAGTAACTTTTACGGTCTTCAAAGCTTGAAACTTCACATTTTTTTCTATAATCAAATCTCGAGAATTATTTTTAAATCTTACTAAAGTTCATTTTCTTTGATGCGTAACCACATTAGCTCAATAGCCGTAACTAGATTTTTTAAATGAACTAATTTTATTTTAAGATGTGCGAGTTCTTTATTCAAAATATATCCAAACATTTTTGACCTGTATATAAAGTTTATGACAATACTTATGAACTAACTAGGAATATAAACAAATTGTTTTATGTGAAATTGTGCTATTTGTAGCAAGTATGGTGGCAAAACTTAGTCCAGCTGCCTTTGCAAATAGAAAAATTAGACACTTGACTGGTATACATATACGGCTAAAAAGGTGTACTTCAGGAACTCATCACATCCTATGGATTATTCAATCAAATATAATTTAAAAATTAAGGTTTTAATTTAGTTTTTGTTTTAAAACCTAATAATTCACTATGAAATATTTTTTTATTAACAGTTGTCACTGTATTATTTATCTATAGGTTAATATATTATTTGTATACAATTATATTATTTTTATATTTAGTTAGAGAGGATAAGCATCATTTTAATACTAGAAATAGTAATTATTATCACCAAAAAATTCCTTTATGTTTATTTTAAAAATCCAACAATTTTATTAAAGTTACCATGTACAAATCAAAAAATCATTTAAAGTGCCTTATTATATTATAAAAGAATACATAGAAGATCCCATGGGGAGTCAATACAGGATAGTTGATCCTCTGCAAATGTTTTATCCATTAACATTATTGATAATTAGTTTTTTTTAGAATGATACTTAGTCCTTTACGAGTAACTCGAGTTTCTCACCGGTGTTTATCGATAGAATAGACCTTCTGTATAAAAATGATTCTTTAGAGCTTCTTGAAATCTACATGAAAGAAGTATATTTTGATTTTATTTGAAATAGTCCAAATTCAAGTTATAATTTTGTGGTTCTTAATATTAAAGCTAAATTTTTTGATTGTTTATAATTTTGTTAAAAATGTTAAACACATATAGTTTTCATCCTAATGAACTAATAACCAAATACATAGTTTTTTTACTGGACATAACTTTGGTTAATTTGTAGCCACTTAACTATTATTAACACATTTAGTAAGGTCAAAACTATATCAGTTATGGTATGACAATCTGTAAACATTACTCAGCAATCAAAAATAGTCATGAACACTATCCATTTATGTTGAAATAGAAGCGAGGCAGTAACAACATTGCCTATAAAAGATCAAAGATACATTAGTTGCTCACTTATCAAAATTCATGTTGTCCATAAAGTAGGGGTGGTGGGTTATATAACATTGTTTTTTAAATTTTGTTCTGAAATAATCGTTTTATAGGTTAATTGCATAAAAAGAGAAAATTAAAATTGTATTAGAATATCACAAGTTATAATATCAGATATCTTATCCTCCTACACTTGTTGCTTCCATTCCCCATTTAGTTCATTTTAGGTCCTGTCCTGTTATTATTTTTTGGTCATTTTTATGTAGTTATTCTATTTTGAGATTTTTCTTGCACTTCTCACTAGAACCTCACATAATATTTAAGTCTATATAAGATGATGAATAATACCATCACATGAAAACGTAAGGAAAATAAAAATTATAGTTTGACTATTATTGTGCTAAAGGTAGAGTGAATCTAAAATTGGGGAGGCTAATTTGATTAAAAGAAGTCCTGTGATATTATCTTAAGTATGTACATTGTATTATATCCTGATAATAGTTCCTATAATTGGTGTATACTCCAAATCAAGTTTAAGTAGGCAAAATACAAAACAAATTTAATTATATACACACAAATTTCTAAATACATAATACCATAGTCCCATAATTGTCTCACTGGTGTATAGACTATCATTTACTTATAATTCATAATATTAAATGTATTTTTACATATCTTTCCACAGTATTGAAGGGGAGTATGTTCCTCTACCCGGTGATGAAGTGACATATAGACTATGTCCAATCCCGCCAAAGTTTGAGAAGAACCAGGCCGTCCATGTGCGCATTGTTCACCTTACACATAAAAAACACCTCAAGTGGGATGAACCCCCACTGTTACACTAGTAATTTCTCTATTGAGCTCAACAAATACACCAACAATTCTTTGCAAGTACAGACCAGACGTATAAAGGTCTATCATATTTATCTGTAGTTGTAAGTTAATGTTCACTATGTCTTTTCTATGTTTATAACAGAAAAGAAATGTAAGGTTGTAATGTATTCGAATGATAATTCAGTCCAAATAAAAACAGTATTTGATTAAGTAGGAAGCCAACATGTGGTGCTAAATTTTCGAAGGTTTTACCATCATCTTCAGATTATGATATCTGGTATTGATACATTTGATAAATACAAAGAAAGGTAATGGCTTCTTACGGGACAACTAAGGCTTTCAATATGTATTATTTAAAATATCATCGATTGATTGGCCTAATTTTAATATACAGTTTTGTCCATTAGTACTAACCACCAAGTGGTTATAGTTTATAATTTTGCACAAACAACAAAACTAATGAATAGACATGACCATGACAAATGCCTTCAAATATTATTCATTTGTAAAAACCATTTAAAGAATTGTGTCCATTCCATATTTAGCATTTTACTATAATCATTAATGTTGTTTTTTATTGATTTCGTACAAAGAATATTTTGCACAAAAGTCATTTTAATCTGATAAAAAAAGCTTTTTATGTGTTGCCATGCTTCTTAGTGGCTAACTCTACTTAATGAGTACAGCAATGGTATGTAATATTGTAATGAGGTAATAAATGTAAGCATTATTTGATCGTTTCAATTATTATTAATTCCAATTTTTTTTTATTATTCTTAGTTGCTTTCTCATACATTTTAATACTGAACAAATTTGAATGAAATTTTCGACAAATATAACTTGGTAAGTTTTGAATAGAACAATAGAAAATTATTTTGAAATGGGTACTACATATTACCAAACCAATCTCCAAATTATCTTATTTATGTTTCTAATTTATCATGAAGTCCCCCCTCTTTCTGATTATGATGTGACATTTCAAATGGTTCCTAGACGATCCAATGTACATGATATATTACAGTGTCATTAATATTCACACAAAATCAGGCATTCAACCATTGTCCTAGTCAGATGAAAGGGATATGGGATACAATTGATGGAATGTTTGAATGCAAATAATTTATTTAAATATTTCTCTTGGCTGGGAGCAAAGCAAAAAGCTGTTTCTGTAACTCCACATTATTGATCAGTAGGAATTAGTTGATGCACTTGATAATTAAAACTAAATAAGGTAGATAATTTATTTATATTAATAAAATGATAATACATATTATTAAAACGAGCTTAGAGGTTTATAATTTTATTTATTTATCTACTACATTTTATGATTACTGTAACTCAGATTAGCGATGTTTATTAAAATAATAGTATCTAAACACACAATAAAGTTTTTCCATGATTAAGGGATTTTGTATAAAATGTAACAACAAAAGTAAAACACAAATGATAATATAAAAATGTCTATACATAAAGAATACAATATAAAACTCCTGAATCCTAACATATCTTAGTCTTATTGCTTAAAGCTTAATTTCTTGTCACATTGTACATATTTTACTTGTAGGTCGTAAATACGAGAAATATACCAATTGACATTATTTTACTGTCAATAACTACATTATTACTTATTCACACATTTCTACTGTGACTAAATTGGTATGTGAAAAAAATCTTTTGTTTCTACATTTTGAAGTCATAGAAATGTATACATTTTTAAACCAAAGCACCGTTTTACCATCACAAAATGATAGTAAAATTTATACCTAGAAATTCAGGACTTTGTAGAGAATGTTTTTTTTATTACTTTATGTCTTACTCGAGTGTGAGACAAGCATGCAAATTTTTAATAATTGTTTTATACGTTTATCAGCCATTTAATTAAAATATACTTCATACTAATAAGTCATTAAATAATACATAGAAATATTTTTATTGCTAGTAATGTTATTTTGCTCAAAAACTAAATGTGAAATGTGATGCTTTTGGAGGGTTGAATCTTTTATTTTAATTAAATAATTAATTAAACTATAAGACTTGGGATATGATCTTGTACCGCCATCAGATCTATTTTTATCAAGTCGGTAGAAAACACTACAGAAAATGTTCAACTGCAAATACAGTACCTGTCAATTTAGGCAATCTCCGTTTCTCAATATGAAGAGAAGATTATTAATAATAATTATCACAGCAGATAATAATAATTATCAGCTGACAAAACGTGTAGTTCTTTTATTTTATTGTGTTACGCATACTACATTGGCCTCAAAGTGCACACAAATCAACAATTATTAACGCTTCAGGTAGATTTAATACACCTTCAGGTGAACAGTTTCTTTACAGCACATTAATTAGTCTATCAATATAATGAGGTAACAAAAACTTGTCACTATTTGCATTGAACGCGAAGTTCCTACAATTGCTAATTCATCAACCTACATTAGGACTTACTCATGGATGGATGGATATTCTCATTGAAAATGTATTAATATAAGAGGTATAATTTGTTTTATTTCACCAAGGAGTACGCATATATGTAATATAAAAAAAATTATATAGTAATATTCCAACTAGTAAAGAAAAAATATTAAACATAGACTTATTGTTCTTCTAATCTCCTAAGAATAGTAATATTGTCTATGTTAGAAACAGTACTCATTTTTTGTATAACGTAATGATTGAGACCGCCATTAGTGTTTAGAACGGTTATAGAAGAATATGTCAATAATTTTATTTTTAAATACTTTTCTCGTCTGTTAAAAAAAATTGCGCGCCGTACCATATTGTTATTGTATAATTTATAGCTCCGACACTTTCAAAAAAAGCTACACAGTTTTGGCTTTTTCTTTAGATTTATTTATCTTTAATTACATTCAAAATATTTAAAAGATTTTTGACCTATCAGTGTGCAATTCTCGTTGCACCTTAGCGATTTTCTTGAAATTTTAAAACCAATCGTATATTTGACAGAAATTAAATGCAAGAAAAGAATGATTTGTTAATGTGAAAATATACTGAAACGGACTGAATAGCATTTTCTTCAATTATAAATGATATCATTCATTGATGTCAGCTTCCTATTAATTTTATATTTCTTATTCTTTACCATTTGTTATGTTGCCATTCTGTAAAAGAAAAACGATAAGTTAGAAAGTTAATATTTTTTTACACTATACAAAATAAATACGGACATTAATAAAAATCTGCCAAAACACAAAGTAAAAAATTATTTAGTTACAGTCAATAAAAAACTTGCATTAAAAGAAATTAAGCATTGCGCCATGCCATTACCGTAGGTGTGTTGATAAGATTTTTATTTATATAAAATATTATCGACAAGTAAACACGTCACTCAAGGATAAGCGTGACAAGTGATTTCCGTATTACATAAACGAGTTGCGCTGTATTTCCATTACATTACCTACACAGCAATGGACAAAATAGCTAATGTTTGTAAGTTGATATAACATGATATCGCCATACGGATTTCTTAGAATCCTCGAAAGCGTGGGAAAGTATAGAAATAGTTAGTGTAACACGTTTATGATGTGTGCAAATTATACACTTTAAACAATACATAAATGGAAAACGTAAGGCGTTGTTTGAAATGATTTATTGATGAGTGAACTCATCCTGATGTATCAACTGTCAAGAATATACTATAGTCACACAAGCCCTTGCTCCACCCTGTATCTAATTCAAAGTAATGCATTCGCATGTGCAATATGAGTTAAATGTATATATAGTCGACGCATTATGAACTGAGGCTTCGGGTAACAAATCATATTTATCTGTCTGTCTCGCTCGCACTTATAGGTCTTACGGAGAGGTGTAGTGATGTACGTAAGAATTGTAGTGGTGCATATCGATAACGGGATAGGTCCGATCGATATGCTAAATTATGTTAAGTATTAATAGATCGTAATGTGGCCCTGAAAAGGGCCGTTTTTATCTTTTCTAGGGATATTTCTTAGTTCTTCAAAAATCCTCATTATATCCACTACGTTAGAAAATAAATTCTCCATTGTGCGTATTGCGTAACGAAGCGTAATGTAATGAGTGTCATAACAAAAAAATCTTATATTTATAGAAAAACAACAACCCTTTTTCGTAACGACCAATTAGGAGTCACGAGTGTTAATGAAGGTCACGACGACGCATCGACCCCGCGGGCGCAGGTAGCTAAGCATCGATAGCGGGTTGCATTGCGTGCACATTCCTACTGTCATTGACATTTATTGCCTGACGACTCAGTTTAAAATGCGTCGACTATACGTTCAGATAACGTGTTAGAAACATGTGGCATACAATCAACACACCCATAGCCAGAAAATAACAATTTGTGTTATAAAAGTATTATGGAATCTATTTCAAGATTCAGAAAATAAATACTCTAAACATGGCACGCGGTAGTGTTTATATGAAATTATAACGATAAGGCGAATCACCTCTTCCTGTTGCGCGAGGTGATAGTGTCGTTTCCTCAATTCGGCGAGACGCGCTCTCTCCGCTTCTAGCGCAGTCTCCAGCTCCAGAGAGCGGACCTTGCTCTCCATCTCGAGACGCCTCGTCGCTGTTAATGTTAACGCCGACGTGTCAAGGGCCTCTGCGAAATTAATTTAAGCATTTTCACTGTATAGAAAAAAAGTAAATAAGCAGCCGAAGGCCGCAATGGGTGGGCAGACTTTTGTCTAAAAATTATACTAACGTAGTCTAGTAGTATAGTAGCAGTGACATTTCTTTTTCTTTGTATTCTTTTTAGAGATACTGATTTAGAAAATCGCACAATACTTGGTAAATCAGTACTTAAATCTGCAATAAAGTGCCGTCATCACCGTGGACCGAACTCAATTTGCTCGGACTTAATGTATATAGTAAATAAATAGCATTTATGGCAGAATTACGTTAATTAATAGTCCTAAAAATAATTGTGATTCTACAATATATGTAATTATACAAAGCGCATATATGGTGTACTATAACGTCGGTAGTAGAAAGTATTGGAATCCCACCTGATTCCTAGCAAATTATTATTATTATTTTTTATTCCATCGAGAGTAAGAAACGAGCATACAGTTCACCTAATGCGAAGTGATTCTTGCTGCCCATAAAGTCTACATTCATCCTTGATACGGAATGATAATGCAGATGCGATCCCTTGAGGGCTGAGATCGAAGGCCTCGTCACCAGTAATAAAGGTCTCCGGATCCCTTCACTCACCAGACAAAACACAGCAGTATTATGCTGCTATTTCACGCTGATATGCTGTGAGGTCGTGGTCCTACCCAGGTCGAGCTGACCCATTCATTTTGCAGTTACAAACAAATTGCACCGTAGCTCTATCACTGACATCGCTTACGCGCTACGGTTTATAGTATAAACCGGGATTCCCCGTACCACATGTATAAACTTTATACATGTGGTACGGGGAATCTCGGTTGCGGGGAAGATAGTCGTATTATTTTATTTTGAACTGCTCCAAATACATTTCCTTTTTACCTCCGTCTTCGTTTCCGATTTTGTTTCTAGTTCCGATTCCGAATCCGATAAAATAAATTTTAAAACTCCGATTCAGAATTCGATTCCGATAAAACCACCTCCGTAACATCCCTAGTATATACGACTCCTTATTTAGATTTCATTCTACTTATTTCATTTCACCGTCATCAGAAGCCGATATATATTCGACAACAGGACTTCGACCTCTTTAAAGTAGGATAGATGAGTTGGCGAATACAATCATATAAGATAACGCATCTTAAAACCCCATTGGAGGGTATTATAGGTTTGACAATTTGAGATTACATTTATAATACCAGTAAGATATGTCATTAGTAAATCTAATAGTTAATTCTTACAAGGTAGATGGGGAAGGCCCCACGTACGAAAGGTAGGTAAGGTTCAAGTTTAGCCTGGCCATGATGGTTGTATGAATCTAAATAGTGGAGAGTAAGTTTTACAAGGTTATACAATCAAGAAGAGGCTTTAAAAGATTTACTAGTTTCGAGACAGTTTTACATTGTTAAGTAGTTTAGAGGAAACTTCACAAGGTTAAAGAGTATTGATAAAGTTTTATAAGTTTACGTAGTTTAAAGGATGTTTTACAAAATTAAATAATTTACAATTATGCTTTATAAAGTTAAGTAACTTGTATATGTTGATGTTTTATATGGTTCAACAGTCAAGAATTTTCAAGCTTACAGACAGTTAATAGAACAGTAAAAAATGGGCATTGCAAGATTATGTAATTTACCAAAGACTTTTTACTAGGTGTTTAACCTGTCAAGAAGACGTTTTACAAGGTTAAATAGTTTAAAGATTTTACAAAAATCAAACAGTTAAGAAAGAGGCTAAATTAGGTTAAGAAATTCAAAGGGGATTTTACGTTTAAATTACTTTTTATATTTCAAAAGTCAATACTGCTTTCTACTAGGTTAAGTAATCGAAAGAACGCTTTACAAAGAGTAGTTTTATGAGGGTTGTGTAAACTAAACAAAAGTTTTACGAAAATAAGTAGAAATTAACAGATGTAGCGCTACGCTGCAGTTTGTGTCTAGCTGCAGAGCGAATGGGTCAACTCTCGACCGGGGTAGACCTCGCTTTAACAGAATATAGCAACGACAAGGGCTTACCAGTGTCGCGCGTAAGGTCAGTAGCGTGTCGCGCAGCGGCGAGCACGGCACCGGCGGCCGCCGCCACCTGGCGCGAAGCTGCCGTGAGGCGCGCGAGGGAGGGCGCGGCGGGCGGGGCTCGCGCCCTGGATGCAGCCACCAGCTGCGCCGTGCTGCCCGCCACCGAGTGCGCCGCCGCCGACACGCTTTCAACGCGACCACCGCTGTTCACCGTCTCGTCGGCGGATGAGCTGCGCAATTATATAACACGATAGCGGTAAAGTTTATTCGTCATAATGTAGCCGTAATTATTATGAAAGTGGTTTATGTCATAAATTTCTTGTGTTGAGATATTTAATGAATTGCATTTGAACGAATTAAAAAAATATTTTTACATTATACGACATTTTAATTTTGGTTTTTTTAGTCTTGATTAATGGAAATTTATTATGAATATGGAACTTTATCTGAATTTCATACAAAATGTTGTTTTTAAAGCTTGAATAGGCTTAGACCATTTTCAATATTAACTGAATGTCCTATATATATGACTTAAAGCTATAAAGAGCTATGAGTTTTATTTAAAACAATAAATTTTATGAAATAATTCATGAACATTTATAAATTATTTTTAAAAATTAATCCATTTTTATCATTTCAAGGTTTTAAGATTCTTAAAATGTTCCTGAAAAACTGGAGGGTTGTATGGTAGTAATATTTCTGTATATTTTTGGTCTTCCTCTTTTAGGTGAAAGAGCCATTTTCAAGTTATGTTTATATAGTTTCTTTAAATTTTTGACTTAGATCACTTTTATAATTAACACTAAATGAATTCCGTATAACGTTAAAATTACAACCATTATCTAAAGGTTCATTTTTGACGATATCGTAAAAATTACATTGATTAAATTTAGTTTAACATAATATGATGTTAAATAAGTGATAAACTCATTTTTTTCAAATTTTGACTTAGACCACGCGTAGGTAACAGTATACCTATGTATAAAAAATACTGTTTGAATTATGGTGAAAATATGTTTGTTAGTACGAATATGTTGCATTAGATGGCGCTGTTGTAAATAGTCCACGCCCGCAAGGACATAGCAAATATATACAATAGATTTGATAATCCAATTTTATTGTAAGTAATAACATTAAAATTATTTACACTCTGTAAACAGAAGATCCACATGATAAAAACGGTTAATATTTCCCCTAGACATGGTATCTCATCTTTTTTTTTAAAAAAATTATACGTATGTCACAAGTTGACACTATAAAATAAACGGCTCCAATAAACTATTTCCTTGGAATCAGTACTAGTTTTGATGATTGGGCACGGATCACAGGGCGTCGCACCTAAATTATACGTATGTCACAAGTTGACACTATAAAATAATCGGCTCCAATAAACTATTTCCTTGGAATCAGTACTAGTTTTGATGATTGGGCACGGATCACAGGGCGTCGCACCTAAATTATACGTATGTCTGAAGTTGACACTATAAAATAATCGGCTCCAATAAGCTATTTCCTTGGAATCAATTACTAGTTTTGATGATTGGGCACGGATCACAGGGCGTCGCGCCTAAATTATACGTATGTCTGAAGTTGACACTATAAAATAATCGGCTCAATAAACTATTTCCTTGGAATCAGTACTAGTTTTGATGATTGGGCACGGATCACAGGGCGTCGCACCTAAATTATACGTATGTCACAAGTTGATACTATAAAATAATCGGCTCCAATAAACTATTTCCTTGGAATCAGTACTGGATTTTGATGATTGGGCTGCGGATCACAGGGCGTCGCGCCTAAATTATACGTATGTCACAAGTTGACACTATAAAATAAACGGCTCCAATAAACTATTTCCTTGGAATCAGTACTAGTTTTGATGATTGGGCACGGATCACAGGGCGTCGCGCCTAAATTATACGTATGTCACAAGTTGACATTATAAAATAATCGGCTCCAATAATCTATTTCCTTGGAATCAGTACTAGTTTTGATGATTGGGCACGGATCACAGGGCGTCGCACCTAAATTATACGTATGTCACAAGTTGACACTATAAAATAATCGGCTCCAATAAACTATTTCCTTGGAATCAGTACTAGTTTTGATGATTGGGCACGGATCACAGGGCGTCGCGCCTAAATTATACGTATGTCACAAGTTGACACTATAAAATAATCGGCTCCAATAAACTATTTCCTTGGAATCAGTACTAGTTTTGATGATTGGGCACGGATCACAGGGCGTCGCGCTTAATTTAAAAGCTGCTTTGTTATGTTATTATTGTCTATGAATTTATAAATATTTATGGAATAAAACTAATCTCACTGATTTTATTGCTTTTCAATATTTTGTTTTTAAATTCACAACGTTTCGAGCGCTTTGCCATGGTCACAGGGTAGCAGAGGTTTTGGTTACAGATGTCATAGTTAGAACGGACTACCGTCAGCTTTTAGTTATTTTTGGTTCGATCTAAGCAGAAGTAGCTCACGGTGTATTGAGGTCTTGCAATGGAATATTTGGGCGTTGGCTTAATTTTATTTTAAATTAATTTATACCCAAGTCTATGGCAACACTCAGCCATCTTCTCCATCTATAGTAGCACCCAGCTATCTTCTCTATTAAATTTAGGATGTTAATTCCAAAAGCTAGCGAATTATTCTTGTTAAGAATTCATGTTTATTTGTTCGAATTTAGAGTTTATCAAATCTCTTGTATAACGCGCTGTTTCAAATCAGCTATACGTTCTTAACGAACTTTATCCTCTAATATATTCAATTTGTAACATTAATCTATATGTTTATAACTTTATATTGTTTATATACTTACACCAATAACTTTGCGGCAAATACGACCGCCTTCGCGGCGGATATAAGTCCCTCCGACCACTGAGGGTTCCGTCTGTACATCTTCTGCCGTGTCTTCGGGTCACCAAGTTCGTTCTGCAGCTTCCTCGCGTCCTGGACCAGTACCTTCACTGCGCCCATCAGCGTAGTGCAAGCGTCCAAGATCTTCTCGTTCACTTCCAGCTTCACGCCTGAATCGGCGGCTCGGCTGGCTGCCAGCATCTCCTGTCATTCAAAAGATAGATAACGTATTTTTTTTCTTGGCTCCTTGCATGCTCCTACATTCTGGCTATAGTAGTGTAGCAGGGATCCGGAAACCTACGGGTACCCATTCGAGGCCATCACAGGTGATATCTCAAGATACAAATGCAGCGTCTTTGTTTAGGACGGATGTAGATTTCGCACTTCCATCAGGTGATTAGTGTGCTCGTTTGTCACCCTTAATATTATATAAAAGTGTAAGCATAAATAAATAATTTAACCCAATTGTAGAATGGAATATATTGCCTTTTATTATTCTTCCCCACCAAGCACGTGAAAACATGAAAATATTCCTTAAACATCACCATCATCAACTCGGCCTACCACTAGCCACCTTTCCACCCTTATGAGATCCCGCCATCGGATCACAAGATTTTTTTTTGTGTGAGTATTGCTGGTCCAGAGACCTTTACAGCTTTATCTAATTTGACTCGCGAGCGGGAGGCCCGCGGTGTAGGGAATTATTTTCATTCACATATAAAACACACATATTAAACATTCCATCTTATTAAGAGTTATCTATCGTATCGGTTATCGATTCTTAATAATACTAAGTACAAAGTCTACAATGGTATACCTCAATTCGCGCAGCGGCCTGTTCTATAGCACTGTCCATGCTGGCGAGCTCGTCGTCCACACTCCCAGTAGATGGCTGACGGTCGGCTGCTACCGCACTAGCGGCAGCTTGCCTCACGCTGCCCAGAGCCGACACGCACGCACTAGGATCCACCTTCCCTTCCTTCATCGACTCGAGGCATAGCTTCGTCGCGTTTAGCATTGAACGGCACTCATTGTTCAGTTCTAATAACAAATCATTAGACATTAAAGCTTTTAGAACTTGTTTAAATTATTCTTATCTTCATGACAAGCATATTGTTTCTTTGATACCAATATAACATTGATCGTAGAAAATATATTTCTTCACTTCGACAAAACAGCGCCGTAAGGCATGTTTTTTTTTTTTTGTGATCACATTAAAACAGTCATAAAGAATTAAAGATTGCTCAATTATTAAAATGCAAGACATTTCCAGCAGCAACAAGTTGCGGAGATGAAGATGCTGCGATGGATTTGGGGCGTTACGCGATTAGAGGCCGCAGGCCTCCAGACTACGTCGGAAATAGATGCCTCATTATACAAGGCCCGATAAACGCTACGTGAGAATAATCTCACGAAAGAGGTAGTCGAATACCGGGCAAAGTGGAGAAGACTCAGTCGAAAAGCGGAAATCGTTAAGCAGAAGAAGAACATCATTTTATTTAGTATACCTACCTATGCTAAATACATTTTTTTTATTTTAAATGTATGTATTGTTTAATTCATTACTACAAAAATAAATGATTGCCACAAATATAAGATAGTGTACTCACTGTCCGAGAGTCCCATGTCAGTGGAAACGTTACAGACCTCCATGATATAGGCAGACAATTGTGCTGTGTTGTGTGCAGCATATACAACAGATTTTGCCAATGTTTCTTCATTACCGCTTATCTAAAGCAAAAAGATTAAATATTAATACTTTTAAAAATTATAAACTTTTACAGTGGTCAGCTCGAAGGGGTTAGGACCACTCCCTCACAGAATACCAGAGTCAAATAGCAGCATAATGTTGCTGTGTTTCGTCTGGTGAGTGTAGGGAGTGGGGGATAAAGGTCTCCTTATTACTATTGGTGACGAGGCATTCCATCTCAGTGCTCAAGGGTCGCAACGCATCTGCATTATGATTCTTTGTCAAGGATGAATGTAGATGTCATGGGCCGCAGGAATCACTTGACATCAGGTGAACTGTGTGATTGATACTCTTAATGTCATTGAAAAAAAAAGCAAAACCATAATGTTATGTGACTTATATTAATTTGTTTATTATACGTAGTTTTTACAATCGACACACTTTATCGAAACGTTTGGTTAACTTGTGTTTACTGTTTTAAACTGTATGTAGGTGCTAGGGGAGGCCAAGCCTCCGCTGGGATGTGCTTAGACACCGGTGCGTTCTGTGGTAGATCCTGATAGAGTTCCGGAGCCCCTCCCAATGCGTTGAAGATGACCAACGGGGGTTTTAGTGGTTAGGAATACCAAATTACTCTCTCTACCCAAGGAGGTAGAGCATCGATAGTAGATCCCCTTCCCATAACGAAAAAAAGTGATGGGACACGACAATAGTCGAATGGCGGATTCGTACCTGCGACCATAATGTAACTGGCAGTTGACGTTTTAATGTTATATGCAGGTTCTATGTCTAAGAATTGGAAAATATTTCAAAGTGGCCTTATATTCCGTGTTATATCATTAGCATTTTTATTAAGGCATTAGTTAGTAGTGTAATTTCCCATTAAAATGTGTATAATACCTAACTCAAATTACATCTAACTATTCAATACTGACCTGTGTGTTTCTAGCTAGTTCTTCTAAGGCTTTTGCCGCCAATTCTGCCGCTAGACGGCTAGTGTCACGCACGCTGGCCTGTTCAAACGACTCCAACGCACCATTTGTCACTTCGAAGGCCGCTTCGCCAGCGCACGTTATTAAACGTGAAGTTTCTGTTTAGAATTGTAATCAAAGAAATTGAAAATAAACGTACATCAAACACATACTAGACCACATGTGTATGTATACCATTAAAATTTAATATTAATATCGTGCTAGGTAATTATGAGTATGTAAGTTTTTTATCATGTTATTAAAAACCAGTACTAGGACTGTATGAAGTTATGGCACAATAAATGTTTGTTCCTCGACTAGGAATCGATCCCAGGACCTGCGACATAGCAGCACCGATAACTACGCCATGCGTTCGTCGTAGTGATAAAAAATTGTGAACATTTAAATAAGTGAACACAATTTTTATTATATTCCCTATTAATATGCTGTCATTGTATTTTGTTTTAAATAGTTTTAGGACTACATAATTCTAATTCGCTCAATCACGACATCGCATCGGAATTATGATTCCTTATCCATCAGGTGAACTGCGTCCTTGTTTATTATCTCCCACCGATTCATCTCATAAAAAATATGACCGCTTTTGTTCATACACTCTGATATATTACACGCGAAGATACCACAACAATTTATTGGCACTTTTCTTAATCGTGTCTTATACTTCCACGAAGAGGGAAGAAAATTTACGGTAACCAATATTTGTGCAGAGTTATTTGCAAGTTTGACTTGAAATTAAGACGAATTAAATATAATATAATTACAGGAGAATAAACACTTATCGCACATACGATATATTTGAAGGTAACAACTAAAAAATAGTACTAACGTCGTTTTATTTCCATCTGCGCCTCGTGCAGCTGTGTTTTTAACGATGCTACATCTGCTTCTAGCACTGTGTTGTGTTGCAATAAATCCTGCAAATTACACTCGGCATTCAATCGCTCTGTCTCTGTGTGTTCTAGTCTAGCGCTCATCATCTACACGGTTACGATATTCAACACATATAGAAGAAAGAATTATACTTAACGTAAGCGCGATCATGTGTTTAAATATGGAGAACAGAAGATCATCCAAGAAGTATTCCAGCGCATGCAGCGTATTGCGATGATGCAGACCAAGCCGTAGACGTAGGAGAGAATAAAAATAATACATGCCATTAGAAAATTGTAGCATCATGCAAACTTATAAGAAAATAGTTATTCTACAGAAGAGACCCATAAACAATGATACTATTGAAAGGTAATTATTTAAATAGCTGATTGAAAGCACAGTAATAGTTATATCCATAATTACAAGACTAGGTTTTATTGCTTTAAATGTAATGTATATAAATATTATATAACAATTTTTTTTTAAATTATATGTATACAAATTACGTAGCTCACACTTAAATTTATAATTATTTATTCCTTATATTAAGAAACCATCACCATCATTTTCTATTCCAATTAATAATGCTC
Source organism: Teinopalpus imperialis (assembly GCA_029286865.1). Classification (NCBI taxonomy): domain Eukaryota; kingdom Metazoa; phylum Arthropoda; class Insecta; order Lepidoptera; family Papilionidae; genus Teinopalpus; species Teinopalpus imperialis. The sequence goes on along the minus strand of JAGSMU010000022.1, from coordinate 13,408,701 downwards.
ACAGAACAAACAATTTTCCATCACCAATGTTAGTCTAACCTGTTTTTCTTTCTCTTTCTCTAATACCACCAAGTCCATATGATCCTTTTCCTTAATCTTTAAACTCTCTAACTCGTCAAATCGATTTTTAATTTGATCTCGCTCCACCATAACTTGTTCCAAAACCATATCTTTTAAATTTAGTCGTTTAATATAAGAGTATTTGTCATTTTCTAACTCTTGAATTTCTGTATTTTTAATATTTATTACAATTTTATTTTCTTGTTTCAACTGATCTATATCAGCATTCAGCTTATTTTCAATTATAATTCTTTCATTTTGGATGGCATTTATTTTGTTGTTTAATATCGTTATTGTGTCCTTCATTACCACTATATCATTATCTAATACCTACCAAATATAATATAATATTAAATAACACATCAATTAATGTTCAATCAAGACATCACCTACATACTTACTTTTTTTTGCATAGTTAGTTCTTTAATTATTTCTTCCTTTTCTGTTTCAATATCTTTCTTCTCAAAAGATAACTTTGACACTTCGTCATTAAGTGTTTTCAATTCATTATTTTTTAAAGCTATGTTGGCCTCGTGTATAGCTATCATATTCTCATGGTCTTCCTTCAAATTAACCAACTCATTATTTCCTATTTCTAATTCAGCACTAGTCTCTTTCAGTTCTTCCGTGAGGCATGATATTTCATCCGATAATCGATTTACTTCAATGTTTAAGGTACTAATTTGTTCGTCTTTTCCATCGACTATTTCCTTATAATGGCTGAATTCATCTTCCTTGGAGGTAACTAATTGTTCTAAAATTTCCTTTAATAAAGTAACTTCCATTTTATTTTTATTTTGATGGTTTTCAAATTGTTTTCTATCTTCCTCCATGCAAAGTAATTCCTCGTTGAGTTTTGTACTTATTTCATCAATTCTGTCATCCTTTACAATTATAAGTTTTTTCAGGTCATATATTGTATCTAATAACTTTTTTTGCTCATCAGTATGTGTTTGAAAGAGATTAGTTTTTTCTGTAAGTAAACTGTTTAATTTAATTTCTAAAACAGATATCTCATGATTTTTATTTTCTAATTTACTCAAAGCAGTATTGTTATCGTATTCAAATTGTGTAAGTCTATTTTCAAGATGAGACACATCGATTTCTTTTGAAACTAATTCCTTTTGAGTTTTAACTTTTGCATCTGTTTCTTCGTTTAATTTAATTTTCAAGTTATTAAGATCTTCTTCAAGCTGTTCAACTAGCATTTCAGCACATTGTTTACTTTTGTAGAGTTCATCAAATTTTTGCTGAAGGCAATTCATTTCTATAAGTTGATTGTGAAGTCTTTCATCATAAACTGTTTTAGAATTTTGATATTCAGAATATTTTTCTTGACTTGCTAGTAATTCGATGTCTAACTTCTGTATCGTAAAAATTTGTTTGTGTTGTTAGTATTGTAGAACTTTTTATAAACAAGCATGACAATATCTGTGAGAAATATAAATGATAGAAAATTTCTTACGGACACCAATATCATATAACTTTTATATCGTTTAAAGTTTCTTGTTAGAATGGTAAGCTTAATTCAGAAAAGTCTAAATATGTGGAGTTACATGTGACAGTGGTACGTAATCAAAATTGACTTTTAAGGGTATCAATATACTCAGGCCCTAGCAAGGTGCATACGTTAAGAAAAATAATGGAAATAAGCTCAAGGTATGCAGGTATATAAATGAGATGATATTCATACAATTTATCAGTCGATTCCTGTGTATCCAGAACAGAAAATAATGCTTTAACATGGTAATTTTAATAGAGAGTAACGATTTAGGTATTTTTTACTTAAATCTTTTCATCGTAATGTGTAAGAGAAAAAATTTACTATAAATTAATGTGTTATTAGTAATATAAAATTACCTACTATTAATTATTTTTTCAAAGAATAAATAATAATAAATAGTAGCCTTAAATTAACATATCTTTTCTATATAAGTATAATGAAGAAAATGTGTTATTTGCGAAAATTATCCGTATTATATTAAATAAACTTCCGTTACCGTTATTTATAGCTTACTTTTTTTATCAAGCATAAGCATATGGTACAACTTAACATGCGAATTATACGACAATAGAGAAATTCACCGATGCAAACACTATAAAACAAATAATTGTAAAAGACGATAAAAACTTAACTGAACTTAACATAAAATTACTTTAAATTACAAAATGCATGCATAGTTGTTTCGTTATTAGTATTAGCTTAATACATGCATCTAAGTATTTATATAAAAATAAATAATACATTTTCTGACCTCCTTCTCCTGTTCATAAAGGTTCTTTATTTCAACAATCTCTCGTGCGGCTGCTTCTTTTTCTTCTAACACTATTTTAAACTCTTCCTCATTTTTCAGTTTCATAGATGAAAGTTCACCTTTAACCATGTTTAATTCTGTCTCTTTTTCTTCCTTTTCCCTTTGTACTTTCTCAAGATTTTCTGTCACTTCTTTCAATTCGTTGGCCATTAAAATAACTTTCTCCTGTTGTTCGGTCGTTGCTGTTTTATGTTCGATTTCTAAAGTTTCCATAGCCGCTCTTAAACTTTCAAACTCTACTTCTCTTTGTCTAGAATTTTCGAGTTCAGTTCGAAGATTGGAAATTTCGTTTTTATATGCTTCTATTTCTTCACTAGACGATGCACTTTGTTGAAGCAGTTCCACATCTCTAAATTAAATGAAGTGCATACCATAAATTATAGTAATAGTTTATTTTATTTTGGATATAATTTGAAAGTATATATAATTATACATATACCATTATATAATGTACAATAGCTTCTGTTAAAGTGTAAATGTCTGTACATAGCAAAATTTTCCAAATATGAATGTCGAGAAAAACATGTGGAATGTTAGAATAAATATAGTCAGAATAGTTGAGTACATTACATAAAGTTCGAGTAAATTTAGTAACAGATAAATTATAAAGTCATTGGTAAACATGATTTTAAAATGGCTTCTTGTAAAGTAGACGAATTAAGAGTTACGTGTTATATACATGTGATAACAGGTATGTGCTGCAATAAATCAAGAGGATAGCTAAAGATAAGATAGGTTGATAGAAAAATTATTTGAATTTTGATTGAAGTGATAGGAGCGACTATTTTAACCCCCATATGCATTATGCCAAAGTGAACCATTATTGAGTTATCTGTTTATTAGGTTTATATATATATATATATATATATATACATATATACATATATATACATATATACATATATATACATATATCATAAAGCTGTGGCTTGTCCGTACTTTGATTTGATTTGATTTTTATTTATATGTTGAATGTACTTTATTCCTCTGTGATATCTAAAGGTTTTCAAAGTACGGTAGTCAGTCATCAACTTACTTCATTCTGTCGTTAAGCTGTTGTTGCAGCATCATTTTAGCGCTCTCATGTTGCGCTGTAGTCGCTCTTAAAGTGGAGGCCGCTTTGTCAACTTCTGCTTTCTGAGTGTACCAACAAAATTTGTTAATATTATTCAATCTGTATGTACATACGAGCAAATTGAGTACGTACCTGTCTAATTAGGGTTATATGCTCTTCCCTTAGTTTTGTATAGGCCCCTTTTAATTTTTGAAATTTTTCATCTATTACTTTTGCTTTGTCCTCAGTCTCTACTAATTTTTCTGCAAACAAATTTTTTATATAAAAAATCTAACAAGTACACCTAAAAGTGAAAGAAAAACGTCAAACTGCCTACGTTTGATTCCGGGCGTCTCAGCGGATAAAACTACGACCTTTTGTTTTTCTTCTTCTAATTCAGACTGCAACAGAGGAAACAATTATTTAATTTGGATACTTGTTAAAAGTTGGAAATTAGTTAAAAGTGTCACTTGAAGTTTATGGTATATATACAATAGAATCTCTACTGTCAGGGTTGGACAGTACATTTACAGATAATAGTTAGATTAATCAGTAAAGTTCGAGGATCTCTGGGACCTACTGAATATTAGCATTATGTCAAAGACCATGTCATGTGCCTTCTTTAGTCCAATGCGTCCTGCACTTTTTGGGCAGACAGGTTAGTTAGTATAACGCTAATTCCGTTATGCTAGTGATGATTTTCCTCATTATTAGGATTAGAGTTCTACAAATTATCCATTAACAGTGTTACTATCATAAAAAACTTATTAATAAAGAACAAAAAAAACTTACGAATTAATTTTGATATTTTGTAAATTTGAGTTCCGCAAATTTTATTAACAGTCTTACCACCAAGACTTATTAATACAGAACAAAAATCTATGAATTAATTTCGATATTTGTAAAACTTACCTTGGTGGCGTGCAGCTGTGATTCGAGGCGTGTACAATGTTCCCGCATTGAGGACAGCATTGTGTTACGCTCCTGCACTAGTTGTGACACCTCGCTTCTATATTTAATAAAAAAAATCCATTTATTAACTACATACTAATTCATTACTAAATATTTAAAAGAGAAAATGTTGAAATTAAAAATCATATATATATCAATAGTAATAGTATTATGCATTAAGTCTAAACAAACAATTCCAACATATAATTTCGGCAATAAAAAAATATAAAAACATTCAAAAAAATTATATGAAGCTATAATATTTAAATATAAACATAAATTACCGCATTCGTTTTAGCTCGTTCTGCAGATGGTCGATGAGTCGGTCGCGTTCCACTATGGGGTCCGGCTGCGGTGATGGCGTGGCACGTGTTTCGAAGGTCTCCATGTGATCCAAAGTTGAAACCTGAAATGGGATAAGTAAAGTAAGAGCTAACCACGCAGTTTCAAAATACATCAGGTTACTAGATACCTAAACCTATAGTTTATTTTGCTATTTCTTTTCAATTCAGAGAAATATTAAAAGAATGAATGAATAGGGGAAAAATAACTTATTCATATAATTTCTTAAAATTTATAGTGTACAAAAACAAAATAAATGGGTGTTTGTAATGTAGTGCATCATTACCCCATATCAAATAAAATAAAACATTTTTATTTTTTTTATTTTATTTTATTTATTGAGAGTTCACAGGATGGTAGGTGATTCCTGCTGGCCATGACATCTACATTCATCTTTGCCACGGAATAGCACGGAGGATTAATAGTCTCTAAAATCGAATAGGAATCAGTCTCTTATATCTTTTTATCATAAGAGTATAGGCAAGTGGCCAAACTGTTGTTGAAATTTTTAGTCATACTTTCATATAGCGGTAGAGCTACACTGCATTTTATTTCTAGCTGCAGAATGAATGGGTCAGCTCGACCGGTGTAGGAACACACCCTCACAGAATACTAGCGTAAAATAGCAGCATGACGTTGCTGTGTTTCGTCTGATCAGTGCAGGGATCCGGAGACCTTTATTACTGGTGACGAGGCATTCCATCTCAACCTCGCATCTGCATTATGATCCCTTGTCAAGGATGAATGTAGATGTCATGGGCCGCAGGAATCATTTGCCATCAGGTGAACTGTGTGCTCGTTTGTTAGTGGCGATGTAATAATAATAAAAAAGTTGAAACATATCAATACACTCAATACATACCTGACTGATAGTATCAGATGTGTCTATAAGAGAAGCGACAGAGTCTACTTCATCGGGCGGCGGCTCGGGTATTGATACTACTGGAGTGACGTAAGTACCAAAGTCACTCTGAAATATGAAACAACATCAATACATGAAAGTGTATAAAAGTCTCCAAATTAATATTGTATGCATTTTGAGCAACTACAGAACCTTCTTATTTGAAGTTGGTTAAATACTGCCGTGTAGAAATGTGATGACTTAACAATTATTATTCTTTGGTTTCATCTTATGTGTCCATTTCCATAAAACAAATTTTCAGAAAATGGGATTAATTTGTTTAGAATTTTATTTATCACTCATAAGTCAATTTATAGACTAAATAAGCAAATTGAATTATTAGTTAGTTTTTTTTTTAAACTTTAAATTTAATTTTTATTAAACTGATAAAATTAATAAATACAAAACAAAAATTAAAAACATAACATAGGAGAAACATATTTAATTAACATATTTTCTTACGTCATTTTTAGTTTTATATTATGATAGATTTTTCAAGGAAAAAAAGGGTTTTCGTGTGCTAGTGTTTTTTTACTATTTATAATAAAAAAGACTATCGCTATTGATTTTCTTGAATTTGTAATGTTGTCTCATTCGCTCATCAATTTGTGATTGTAATTATTATATGTTACAAACCTGCAAGAGGAAGTTGGGTGGGTTTGAGGGTAAAACTGGCAAGGTGAGAAGATTTCTGTAGTATTGTAGACTGCTTGCGTGCTTGTAAAACGAGCTTAGCTTCTTGAATTGCTGTCGGAATCTTAAATAGACAAAAAACATTTAAAAAGCCTAGCGATAAAGTTATATATATATGTATATATATATATATATATACATATAAATATATATATATATATATATATATATATATATATAAATAACCAGAGATGAGACGAAAGCTTTTGTGTGTCGGTCTGAAGACTAGGTTGATATTGATAATAATGGGAAATATGTTTAAATGAAAATATACATATATATCATCCGTGTGTGTGTCTATACGTACCTTTCCCGGTGTCCGGCGAGCGTGTCAGCGGGCAGGGCGGCGTGCAGCCGGAACAGCAAGCGCACATTGCAGTCGTATATGTGCGATGAGTCTTGGGCGCAGGGGATCAATGCAGCAAGACGACATTGCCCGCTAGCCGTCATCGAGTTGGCTCGCGCGTTGCCCAAGCTCTCGAATACTACACGAAGAGATAAACAAAATGGTTGTACAGCAAGCGCTAATTGAATGAAAAAGCGAACATTGCTTAATCTTCTTGGCTGCGTTCACGTCTAGGCACTGACAATATTGTTTCTCGCTGTATCGGAGTTAAAAGTAATAAATAGGTTCCAAGAACCTCGCGTTGTTCTTTTGTCTTCTGTTCTAACATATAAATATGTTATAAAAACGATGTTTAATGCTCACACCTAAAAAAGATATTCGTGCTGATCCTGGTAATTTTTTTTTATTACATTGAGAGTAACGAACGTGCACACGGTTCACCTGTACAAATGGCAAGTGATTCCTGCGGCCCATGATATCTACACTCGTTTTAAAAAAGGATTCATTATACAGATACGTTGTTACCTTTGAACACTGAGATGGAATGCCTCGTCACCAATATTAAAGATCTCCGGAACCCTACACTGACCAGACGAAAGACAGCAGCATCATTCCGCTATTTTACGTTGGTATTCTGTGAGGTAGTGGTCCTAGCCCGATCCAGCTGACCCATTCATCATGCAGCTAGAATCAAACTGCAGTATAGCTCTACGACTGATAAAATTATCGACAAATTTCGATTACTGATTAACAATGCTAAACAATACTAATTAAAATTGTGCAGTAATTATCCCAACAGCTTTTGACTCTCTATAAAGCAGAAATACGGTCGTGAGTAGTAACCCCGAGAGGTTTAACAAGAATCATTTTGAGGAGGGTTACATAACATGATTCTCCCATCCCTTGCTGCATGGCGTCGCATTCATTGAGTTACTATATTTTTAATGTTTATCATAGATTTCGTCAAGTTTCGACGACGAGTAAGATATAAAATTGTAACGAATGTTGGTGCAGTCGAGCAGGGAGTATTTGGACCCATGCGGCGCCATAATATATTATGAAGTTAACTTGTAGCGCAGTAGTCTTGGGCTATCACAGGGTAACGTCTTCATCTCGATTATATATTTACTATGGATGTTACCTACCATACGTCATCAAGGACCCGACCGGAATTCTTTACCATCAGGTCTTTTTTATACAATTGCTGGCAAACTAACAAGCAGCTCACGTAATGGTAAGTGGTATTCCCACCAGAGGAGTAGCGAATGTGTTTTCGGCCTTTAACAATGGTGCCTTTTCTTGAAGGTCCCTCCCTATGTCGCATCGGTTCGGAAACAAAGCTTGCGACAGTTGATTCCATAGAATAGTAGTGCTTGGCAAGAATATTTTCACCTGTGTTGTGTTCGTATGTCACATAAAATAGTTATTTATTTTTTAATTGATTAATAACACACCTGCTGCTTGAAGATTTAAAATATCGTCCATATAGTCGAATAGCTCCACGCATAATTGGAAACTGTAAAAAGAAATCAGATTTATATATCAACCATAAGTTTAGTTAAAGTTAAGGCCACCCGACATAGATCACTAAATGATTAGGAAAGTAAACTCAGAACCATCAATTGGGTCACCCGTTTCACATAACATTAGCAGCGTTATGCTACTTAGGTATTCGAGCAGTGTACCTATTTTGCGGATGCGTGTTTTGTACATTTTGACATTCTGTACCAGTGAAATCGATACGTGAAAAATATGATTATAGGTGCATTTAAAAATAATATATATCAAGTTACTTGCTACGTAAAATCTACATTGCCATTTTTCCCTAAATGCATCATAATTACAAATGACATCACACATAACATCGCAAATGGTTCTAATTAACAAACAGGGGTGACTAAGTAATGACCGATCATTTGAACTTATTCAAATGTTTTGGTGTTAAATCGACAAATTGTTTCATTAACGGCTTTTTACTTTCGCCAATGAATTAACAATTGTTCGACAACGAATAAAACACACCTTTTAACAAGTTAATAGTTAATTTCACCTATATATTTTTTTTATTTGAGAATGCTAGTTACACTTTTTAACATTTCAAAAATTACTGTTGACCAATTGACAAGCTGGGGATATCGTTCACGAGAATAGTCGAATGGCAGATTTTAACCTACCTTCAGATTGGCAGTAGTACTCTAACCCTTGAGGCTACTGATTATTCGAATTTTATTATTATTAACGATTGATAAAAATCAGTTTTTTTTTATTACCCTGAGAGTAACAAACGAGTACACAGTTCACCTGATGGTAAGTGATTCCTGCGGCCCATGACATCTACATTCATCCTTGATAAGGAGTCGTAAGGTCATGCAGATGCGTTGTCACCCTTGAGGAACTGAGACGGAATTCCTAGTCACCAGTAATAAAGGTCTCTAGATCCCTGCACCCTATTTTACGCTAGTACTCGGTGAGGGCGTGGTCCAAACCCGGTCAAGATGACCCATTCATCAAAAAAACAGCTGTTTAAATTAGATTGACGTAATCATAAACCGGGTCAGTGTGTCATGAGTAACTCTTCGGAACCACCAGTTTTTGGTGACGATTCCTCGGAAAGGCCATGCTCTGAAGTGGCTACTTAAACGCTTGAGAAGAAATGATGATATCTTACTAATTATTAACATCGTTCTCTGCAATGGCGTCTAACTCATTCGCAGTTAGCTGCATATTCCCCGGGAATCGTGGGTTGCGTTGATGGAACTTAAGCTTGCACACCAAGAGGCTACAGTACAAATGGATCAAGCGGCCATAGCCCTCGCGAAGATGCACCTGAAATAAATGTTTAATATATTGCTCAAACAATCTAGTAAAAAAAACGATAATAAAAAGGTAATTGCGTCAACGCCGGTAACACTGAAATTATAAAGTTGTGTTAGGTAGGAGGTGGTAGGCAACATTAGTCGAATATTGATTCAAAATTTTGATAGTAACCAGAAATTAAAAGAAGTTTGAGCTATAAACGAATCTATGTGTTATCTAATTATAATTTAAATTTTATGCCTAGTTTATAAAAAGTGTTTTTAATGCAGATGCATTGAATCACGTGTGAATTTTAACGATGATCTAGATAATGTTTATTCTGTTGTTATGTTTTAAGTGGCAAAAATAATTGCATAAAACAAAAGGTAACAATGTATAGTTTATCATTGCGTCCATACCCATAGCTTGCCGAGGTTCTCGATCATGCCGATGTGGCGCTGCGAGTCGTCCAGGCAAGCGGGATGGCCCTCGCGCAGCAACTTGTGCGTCACGTGGCAGAACTTCCACGCCACGATACGGTTATCTTGCAGCGGCTGACGGATCGCCACCATCTGAATAATAATAATAATATTATTCCTAACACTTCTAGCTCAACTGAAAAGAAATCATCCTAAGCAATAATCGAGTTTTATATTCCTCCTTTCACTAAAAGAAACCCAGCGACATAACTACATTCACCTACCAAAATTAATAGGTCCCTATGAAATAAGTTAAAGTATTTTTTTTTATACTTTTATATTTCTGTTATTCAAAGTAATCACCCATGTAATCGATGATCTTTGCCAACGCAGTGGTAGTTTAGTGATGCCCTTCTTGTAAAAGTTAGCTGGACGGGAGGCAACAAACTCTTCGAAGGCATTTTTACTGCCTCTCCGGAATTGTATTTTTTTCCGCTAAAAAGTTGTCCAGATTTTGGAAAAAGTAATAGTCGGTAGGTGCAAAGTCTGGTGAGTACGGTGGATGAGGGAGAGCTTCCAACCCCAACTCTTGCAGCTTAGAGACTGTCTGTTGTGCAGGGGTCGCGCGTTGTCGTGAAGGAACGGCGGGGACGAACGATTGACCAAAGCTGGTTGCAGATGTGCGAGCTTCCATCATTGTCTTCAGTTCTTCACAGTACACATCTGCAGTAATGCTCATGCCGTTTGGTAAAAAACTGTGATGACTCATACCGGCACTAGACAGACAATTCAAGTTTCTCGCGAATTATATCACGCTGGTGAGTGAAGGTATCCGGAGACCTTTATTGCTGGAGACGACGAGGCGTTCTAACTCAGTCCTCAAGGGTGACAACGCATCTGCATTATGATTCCTTGTCAAGGATGGATGTTGATGTCGTGGGCCGCAGGTATTACTTACCATCAGGTGAACTGTGTGCTAGTTTGTTACTCTCAATGTAATAAAAAAAGAAAATATAATCTGTTAATAACCAAAGGACGTCACCGTTGCCAGCTCAACCGACTGGACATCATCACCATTGATACCGTGAGGACTACTGTTGATTATAATAAGATATTCCACGACACCTCAGTAGAAATCTTGCAAAACTTGAATAATCTGCCCGTAATAACATCGGAAAAATAGGGATATTTTTGTAAGATATTTAAGGGACGAGAATCGTTGTCACAGTTTAAAAGTTCGTAAATAATTCTCGATATGTACATGTATTTTCGATAAGGTATCAGGATAATATTGATGTTTTCCAATCAAGCTATTCATGATACAGCCAGTTTAATGCTGTCGCGTATGCAATCTAGATATAGTTGACAATCATAATTATAGATAATAATGATATTATATATTAGTATATATACGACTTGGATATTCCTTACCCAATATGTGACAGCGCTCTGCTCTTGAAAAGTGCCAATGATAGTGCTTCGAACATGTTTTGCCTTCACTGGCGTCTCGATCGAGTTGATAGCTTTTTGGATGGCTAGTGTCTGAAATTCGTAAGGAACAGATTAAATGCTGGGCTTGATGTCTGACTTAATTATAGTAAATCTAAAACACACTGAGGAAAAAAGACGGAAATTTAGATTTTTTTAATGTTCACCCCCTTTTTACGAGTAACTTTGGTAGAGAGCACTTTCTGGTCAAGGAACCCTGGTTTTATTCTGACATAACTTTTAATTCACACTATAATCGGTCAATACTTGGTCACTTTAATCCAATAGAAGCAACTGACCAAACCGAGGTGCTGCTTTCTCGGAAAACCCTCAAGTCAGTAGCTTTCGCGCAGCGTAACGGTACAAGATTTTTTGGAGCCCTTATGCTGGTCACCTACCCATAAATAACGGTCTGGGCTGAGTAACTTAAGCACTCGACCAATTTTCAACCCGGTGAAGCTGTGAAAGTGGCCACGGTAACTGGGTCGGTACGGGACGCGGGATATAGAAAAAACCTGAATCGAGTTTTATTCTGTCAACTTTAGTTTTTTTACCCTTATAATGGATGATATTAGGATTAATTAAGTAAGTCAATAGGCTTCTTTTTTTAGTTTATTTAACTAAATAAACTATCTAAAACTCATTGCACTTCATTAATCAAGACATAGATAACATTAACTAAAATCAGCCTTAATGCAGGTATATGCATTATGCATTACCTGTACACTTGTAAATAAAGCAGGTCGATGCAGCGACAGGAATCATATTAAATTTAATATATAAGCGATTTTCACCGGTTCAAACGAACAATAATCTTATTTTATACTAATTGTTTCCTACTTTATTCTATATATATTCATTGACCTTTAATACTGGTGACGAGGCATTCCATCTCAATCGTCAAGGGTGACAACGCACCTGCATTTATGAATCCTTATCAAGGATGAATGTAGTTGTCGCGGGCCGGAATCACGTACGTCAGGTGAACTGTATCCTCGTTTTTTACTCTTAATATATATATATATATATATATATATATATATATATATATATATATAGAGGGAAATAAATTGATATGGATTAATATAACATGCAATAAGAACTGTTTCTATGGCTCAGAATAAAAATGCATAGACAGTACGTCTCAATCATAAAAACCTTTGCAGTTAGTCGAACGAATCACGCACACACATGATTGGCACCGAGGTATTGCTTCGAAATGAATACAAATCAGTAAGATTGGTCTTTGCTTTTATATTTTGTTTGGGATATTTTATCTTTACACTCAATGTAAGTCGTAGAGAACAAAGATAACGGATTTAAAGCCAGTTAAGTTTAACGTGCCAGAACTACACATCATTAACAAACTAGCTATAGCACGAAGAGGTCATCTTGAAGGTAAAGGATAAAAGAACATGAATATAAAGATTAAATTGAATAAAGATCTTTGTCACTCACAGGTTCACACATTTCCTGTTACGGTGACCTCTTAACCAAAACGAATTTTAATTGACAAATTTTTCTTCACTACTTTAATAACCTTTCGGTCGCTTCGTTGAACCATTCTTAATGAGAAATTATATTGAGCTATGAAATCTAAAAAAATCTCGTTTGATTTTGTCTCATACATCTCTATTAGACAGACGAGGGATATCTTACGCAGTTTCAACATATTGGGTAACTAACCAGAAGTTATTACCGTGGACAAAAAAGAACAGCAAGTTATACTAATGGCTATATAGTTTTAGAGCACACACTGAAGCTTGTTTTTTAGCCACAACATTAATAGGTGAACACGGGGAAGGACCACAAGATTACAGAATACCGGAAAAGGCAGCACAACTTTGCTATTGCTGGGATCGGGAGACTCCAATGTATTTTTTTTTAATAAATGAATAGATGTCAAAGGAGCAAGAAGCTCATCTGATGGTAAGTGACAACCGCCGACCATGGACAACTACAACAGCAGAGGAGTGACAAAGCATTCGCACCTCTTTGTTGAGAGTGGATGTAGGTCCTTATGGGCTACGGTCATCACTTACAATTAAGTGAACTGTGGTGGTGTGCTCGTTTGTCACACTTAGTTTCATGAAAAAGGACGACATCGTGGAACTGTTAATAAACAGCATTGGTGCCGCCGATTCAGAGTCTATTTTATTACTATAGTTTTTTGTTTCACATGAAATATATATAGAATAAATATATTTCATAGTTCAGATGTTTTTATATTTGGATTGGTTATGTAAATAGTTTGATATAAATCATTATTATTATTATTTGGGTATATATTTTTTTCTAATCTCTTTTTCTTCCTCCGCCTGGTTGGTCAAAAAAAATATTATAAACATATAACGCTGGTTGGGATTAGCCCATTTGCAGATCCGACTGTAGGAATTATTATTATTTTGGGGATATTTTTTTTCTATCTCCACCTGGTTGGTCAATAAACAAATAAAAAAAAATCTATAAACATAATATTACTACTAAATAATAAAAATTAATACAAATATATACTATACAATATTATACATATATAAAGAACAACCAGACGGGAAACCCTCGACAGGGGAGTCCAAACGATTGAGGGTTAGGGCGAAAGGGAGAGAAACCTCCGGACTATACGAGCGGTGTCCAGGAGCACCGCCTTCTGCATTTGAGCCCCAAGCTGCCCGTCAACGAGTCCCAACATCACAGATGACTGGGAACGCTGGTTGGGATTAGCCCCCAGCAGATACGGAATAATATATATAGGCTATAGGAATAATAATAATTATTATTATTTACGCAATACCATATCATATAAACGTAAGATCCTATATAGATGTAATACAATACTATAAAAATGGATATGCAGTGGCTATAAGTAAGGACACAGTGAAGCCTTATTGTAAATCGCGATTAGTTCCCGTGGCGTGAAGGGTCAAGGCAATTAACAAACGGCTTCGGATTATATAATCCAATTTGTGTGATAGTAGTATTTTTTTTAAAAGATAAACTTTTGACCATAATTCTGCTGGCGCAGACGACCGTATGATACCACATATGATGACATATGATGATGTCCTCCTGGTCGAGTTCGAACACGACGATATGTTCTGGTTATTGCCAAGTGAGATCAATCGAGCAGTATATATTATAGTTACGCAAACGTTTGTACCAACACAGCGGCACTCACTCACTCGTCGTCCCCTTGTACAGGGATATATGTATGTCAGGTATCCCGTGAGGTGAGTGCCTCTGTGTAGTATGTACAAGACACCCTAAAATAAACAATTTGCGATTCACATTGCTCCTCGACTGAGGTACTCTAAGTACTTTTTTTTAATCTCGTTGAATGTAACAAACGAGCACACAGTTCACCTGATAGTAAATGTTTCCTGAGGCCCATAACATCTACATTCATCCTTGACAAGGCATCATAATGCAGATGCATTGTCACCATTGAGTACTGAGATGGAACGCCTCATCAACAGTAATCAAGGTCTCCGGGTCCCTACACTCACCAGACGAAACACACTACAATATATCAATTTAATTTTTCCTGTGCTGTTGACGTCATCTGGTAATAACCAGATGATATCGTAGAAACATGTGTAGACCGAACAGCAGAACTCTGAAAAATACCTTCAATGTGGTAAACAAGCTACTGTAAAAAAAAAATTATATTCTTAATGGTGTTTTTCTCTCGCTATCGCTCTATCAATCTCGCTTTCAACTGCGCGAAAGTTTTCAATTTTACCTTTAGTCGTGGTTGTTTAATACGCTTCTTTGCATTGTTTAAAAGATATTGTGTTCATTTCAAAGAAATTTATTATAAGTAATATTATTAATATCTGGTTCAAATATTTTTTAATTTTATGACGAATGTAACAACCCGGTTTGTTTTTATTTATCCGTGAACCTTGTTTTAGTTCTCTGATATTCACAGGTAGTTTGACATTAATCTATCTTTAATTCTAAAGCTATTTCAAAATTCGAAATTCGATTTATAATTTTACAACAGCTGCCAACTGACACTGGAAAACGACGGTAAAGAACGAAGAATCATAATTTCTACTGCAATTTGATCTGTATTTTTTTATGCAATTACTGCAGGAAAATCTAACTGTGCTGTTCAAAGGACATAAAACCGTTACTGAGGGACTTGCATTTCTATGCCCTTTACCAGATTTAATAGGTTTAGTAGTTAAATATTGAATTATTTATTGCCTTGAGTGGAAAAGTCGGTGTCTCGCCCGCATAGATTTTCAGTTCCAAATTTGACGGAAAACGCTCGCCATATACTTAGGTTTAACCAAAAAATTACTTCAATGTACAAAAATATAAAATTTACACATCAAGAGGATGTATAAATTTTATATATTTTTTTTGCTTTCTGTTCTATATAAAATTATAGCAATGTTTGTAAAATAGACTGTTAAGTAAATTTATTCATTACAATAAAAAATATACATTTTTAATCTTAACTTAATTATTTTTCATTTGTATAAAAATGAACAATAACAAAAAAATTATAAAATATTCCTTATAATATTTTTTTTTATAAGTCCCAGAATTGGCTTAAATGCGAAGTATGCGATTATAACTCGCGAGTTTCTTTGTTATTCAATAAAAAGGCAAGAGGTTATTGTGCATCGGATTAGAAAATAAATATTTTATGATTAGTTCTTGTAAAAAATATTTTATGAGTGGTGACTAGGAAATAAGGCAGCAAAATGCTGAGCTTATAAACAGGAATCTACCCATGCGTATATTACATAAAAATCTATTACGTCACTAAATTGTACTAGATTCTTCTTAAATGACGAAATAAACTCCGATTTTAGCGTAGAGTCATAGCAAGAGTTAAAACATAAAAAAAATGATATACCACAAAATTTAATAACTTATGTAATCCACAATACAGATATATAGACAAGGTACAGAAAAAAATTCCACTTTCATCTGGAGCAAATATACTCACTCAAAATCACTAAAAATCAACATCAGCCACATGTGACTGACAAATAATTCACTAGAACAGAATTTACTTTCGCATATAACAAATAGATATAGTGAAATTAAATCACACTGGAAGGTTCAAAGCAACATGATTTGGCCTGAAGCGAGATAGTAAACTCTGGTACTCATTTTTCAAACATAATCATAATCCTTAATTATTTGTGTGACACTGGCAAATTTTATATGATCATAAAGGCTGGTTATCAGATGATAGTTTTGAACATGGAAAATTTATTAAATGGAATTTTTATTTTTCCAATTTATTTTTTCTGAAATAATCTACTGAATCTGCATTCGGTGTGACATCACGTTAGGATTTGTTGTCAGTATAAAAAATATAGATCGGTTTAAAGCCATAAGAATGTTTTTAACTTTTAGCCGTAACTTTTGATTTGCCTAATTTAAAAGAGGACAGGGAAAGTTTGTGATACTAAGACAAGTCGGTACACATGATTACGCAAGAAAATTATCTTAGACTGTCGAAAAATCAAAATTTACATTACTTATGTGCTGCTAGAGTTTGTGCCCTAAAAAGGTTGTCAGTTAGTAAATAACCTGTCTATCCTACCTGACTGTGATTTTTATCTCTTTCCGAAAATTAAAGGACAAGCGGTTTGAGAACAAAGAAGATGCTCCAAAATGCCCCTATAATATGAACGTCGGCGTGTTTACATTTTAAATCACGACATATACACGCTCGTATGTCTACGGATCACATTTGTATACATATATAACGAGCAGACATAACGAAATACACGTGTACACTCCACGGGCCAGCGGACTGTGTATTTATGGAAATGTATACTTGCTTGTCAACATTGGAATCGTCGTTTTCGAAGTAATATGTTTATACAGTTTCTTTGATCATGCATTCATCTCTAGCATTCACAACACATGCTTTTCTAAGACTGCTTTCGGACATCACTCCAAGAAAGCAGTAAAATTACTATTTGAACTATTCACTCATACTCGCCATGTTGGACAAACGAACGGTTAGCCACCGTACCGAAATTAGAGAAAAATATTGTTCAGAAAGTCGTCAAGGCGTCATATCTTTGTTTCTGAACACCACTTCATATCTAAAAGAGCAATTTGTAAAACATTACCTACCGTATGTATAGAACGAAAGATCCAAAAAGACATCAATGACAAAATAGAAAAGGTTCTAGTAGATAGGTTTGGATAAAACGGACTGTATATTTATAGCGATAAAGTTGCGTTTAGGCTACACTTACTTGTTTACGTGTAAGTCACAATAAACGAATCATATCTAGAGTATTCCAAAAAGATTGATAACGGATCATGTATAAACGCTAATCTGTGTTCTTACGAGTTACAGTGCGATGCAACTTTAAGTGTGAATTACGGACTACGCTTAGCGATTCTATATCTTAAATCCAAGCTAGTTCGTAGCTATATTTAAATGGGCTTTCTGTCGTTAATCACTTCACTCGCTTTGTAACAATAGTATTTATATTGGAGGGTTATTTGTTAAATCTGCTGCATAACCCCGAAATAACGGAGGAATACTCTTCATTGGTCTTATTGGTCGCCAAGTACATAGGACTTATTATCACAAGTATGAGTAACCGTCTAGTGATAATATAAGACATCAGAGTTACTACGTTAAAGGTAGGGCTAGACACGTACCGGCACCGAAAATTGTTTTGTTCTATATAGACAAAGCAGCGATAACAACGATACTTGGTTTCTTGAGTACAACATAATTAAAATAGTTACTATTTTAATTATGGAATTGAGTTTATTTTTCGCGTTAATATAACTGGTTTCGAAATTTTGATGATTCAGTTAAGTTAGTAGTAGTAATTTAGTAGATACATTCAATTGCATTAAGTTTTCCTTAATTTCTTTGAGATGCAACTATCCCCAACATGTCTTCCTCCTGAGTGCTGGGCGCAGTATAGCAGTTACAACACAAACGACATTGCATTAGTCTCTTCTTCAATAGTAATCTAACAGTAAAATGAAATTTATTATCGTCAAAGACTTTTGAATAACTAAATCTAGAAATATTATCTCACAGACAACAAAGTTTTCGGCATTGGATTTTTTTTCATTAGTGTTTATAATGAACGTTTTGGCAACACGAACACCATCTTCGAACGCCGATAATATGGACGAGGTTATTAATTCCATAATAATCAAAAATAAATTTTCGTTTTCGACTTCAGGACTCTAATTAAGCGAACATCAAATAAATATATATGTATTTGTTTCTGAATCATCGGCATCAGATACATCGAGATTTATGTGAAGTTATTTCCAACTAACCGGCGCGCACGCTTAGTCTCTTATTTAATTCATTTGCGTTGAGAAAACCTGAGTCGGCTCTTTGTGTTGTGTATAATGCACATTGATATGGTTCTAGATCATTCGGATTTACATTCAAGCGTTTATTAAGGGTGAAAAAAAAGCACGACTTTTATACCAAACGACGTAGACAGATATAGCAAGTGCAAACTGGGATTTGTTTGTAAGGAATTATATTGCAGATGGGTTGTCACCCTTGAGGACTGAGATCGAATGCCTCATTACCAGTAATAACGGTCTCTGGATGCTTATACTCACCAAAGAAATACAGCAGCATTATGCTGCTATTCTGTACGGGCGTGGACCTACCCCGGTAGAGCTGACTCCAGAAACAAACTGCAGTGTATATATATATATATATATATGTTAAAAATCTATCCTAGTTTATCCATATTTTCATCATCATATGATAACTACATAGGATATACTGTGTGATATGATAGTTTCATAACCACTTACGGACACACAGACAGTCGTCATTCCCTGATGCTTAGGTTTAAATGCATTGTCATGGACATGGGAGATACATAGGATACAATAAGTTTCAAAAATCAATTTAAACTAAACTAAACCTATTTGTTCTTATTGTTGATACTTTAACTGCAACATTACTCTTTTGTCAAAAAATATTAAATAACCATACAATAAACAGCACGAAAAATAAAACACTGTTAAGGGAGACGGTGTAGTGTTTAAACTTAAAATAAATTTATCAAGTCAAGACATTGACTATAAACAAGTAACAAAGTAAACTAAAAATATAATCATGTATAAGCTCTTATACACAATACGCATTATTTAAAGCATGCCGACAAAGAAACACCGCTGCCTTTTGTACATACTTTACTTCTCTAAGTTTTCTTGAATAAATACTATATGTACATAAAAGTTTAATTAAATAAATAAGTCTTTTTGATTCCTTGTTATTTTTATCAAATATCAAAATGTAGTTAACAAATGTAATAAATATTAAATAGATCTTAATCCATCAGACGCGTCACCTATTAATATCAAGGATCGCATGTAATGAAAACAAAGATTTTACTGTTTATATCATTTGATTAGTAACTATTCCCATAGGGGTGAATGCCCAGTATCCGCAAGTTGTTTTATTAAGATTTTTTAATATTTCAGTATTTCCGATAAAGATTAAAAAAATGCCTGAGACGAATTACGCGCCTATTACCTTCGGCCCTCTCGGGCACCCTCGAGTCAGACGCTCTCGCGAAACAGGGTAACGGTCCAAGCCGAGGCTCCCTCTCGGGAGCCCTTGCGCTGGTTACCCATATATAGAGGTCTCGACTGAGAGCCATAAGCGCTCGGTCACCTCTCAACCCGGTGAAACTGTAAAAGCCCTGGGGCTAACAGCGGCCATCAGCCCAAAAAAAAAAAAAAAAAAACTATTACCAACACTTAATTATTAAAAATAACCGATGTAAATGTTTTTCAGCTAAACACTCATAGATGACGGGAAAGTCGTCGCCTCGAATCCTTGTTGATTGTTGGAAGTAATTTCTGGATTATTCCTAACCATACTATTGACGGACAACCAAACTTTGGGATAAATTAGTTATTCCTTTTTAAATTTGGAATAATTGAGAACTATTCAAGAAAACAAATGCTAACCAGTTCTGCAGTTAAGTTCATAAATCAGCACCTAAAATTGCAATTAACAACGTCACTAACGTCGATCTCGGGGATCAAACTCGGTTCGCTCGGCGTACGAAGTGATTAGAAGGGTGCCCTTAGACTTTGAGCTACCACGGGTTCATTTCCCACGTGTTCGGTGGCAACGGAAAGCACCGTGGGGAAATCGACGTGTCTTAAAGATAAAAAATCAATACATGTGAATCTCGCCAATTCGCAATGGAGCCTCGTGGTAGACATAGCTCAGGGCTATATATATATATATATACGATTTTATTATATTATTCTAATAATTGCAATCTTGATATAAAACACATTCCACGCTCGAGTGGGAAAAACAAAAACCTCGAACGACTCACCAGCTGATGGAAGCGCTTATCGGTAGGGTTGGCCATGGCTGCGGGTTAGTGCACTGTGCAGGCGAGATCAGCGGCATGCATTAGTTAAGTGTTCTTGTGCTGGGCTGCAATGAGAGGCGCATTCGACCCAATATTAGTATTGTTATAAGTCATGCAACAAACAAACAAACAATGATTAAGTAACAATCGCGATTAGCGTTAGTTCTACATGGTAGTTGATTCAGTGTGTCACAACCTATAAACGTAAGATATTAATGAGGCAGTAACATTAAATAATTATATAGATTTCTATATAGAAACGTAGTAGTAGGCAAATCATTGCATTAGCAGGCAATTAATCAGATATAATTATTGATTAGACGTTTGAATAAATCATCTTAAAAACAATTGCATACTCATAAAGTTAAAAATTTCAAGCAACTAAGCTGAGGTTTATTTTTTCGATTAAAAAATCTAAATAATGCTAAAGCAATGGAGCGCCATTTTGTATAATTACTATAACGGCACTTTATGCTTATCACTACAAAGACCCCGAATGTTTATTCATGGAGAATACATTTTAAAAAAAGTAGGATAAAAGATATGAAGGCCATAAAAAGCAGTTACAGTTATGCACTAACATTTAGAAAAAGTAATATTTCTTGCGGTCTAAATGCGTTCATGCAAACTCATGCGAATGAATTATTATTAATTGATTCTGAATTATTATTTATAAATCAACTATCCACTTTCTTTCCGATCTTAGACAGTTTCTTATACCTGCAACAATAAAAAAATAATTTAGTCTTACATATATCTTTATAATTATAATCCTTTTTTGTTATGGCAGATGCATGGAAAAGCATAATACTGTAGCGCAAGGATCGCTTAGACCAGATCAATTCCACGTATTCAAAGAACACCGCGTACTTCGCGAATTTAAGATTAAATCGACGATGAGAAACTGCCATTCTTATAGTAAGAACAATTTAACACAAGCTTAGAGGGGTTACCGGGAATAGAATTGCTAGCTATTTATAACTAAGGGGTGCCTAAGCATCTACGTAGTGATTCATTATTGAGGGATATGTCTATTGGCCGCAAGGGTATCGCTTACCATAATGTATAATGCTCATTTGTAATAATATATATATTTTATATGTTTACAGTGTGAGATCTACCCTACAGTTTTTTTGTAGCTGTAGAATGAATGGGTTAGTTCGACAGGGATATCACCACGCCCTCATAGATTACCAGCGTAAAATAGCAGCATAATGCTGCAGTGGTGTGAAGGGATCCGGAGACCTTTATTACTAGTGACGAGGAATTCCATCTCAGTCATAAAGGGTGACAACTCATCTGCATTATGAGTCAAGGAGTGTAGACGTCATGGGCCGCAAGAATCACTAACCGTCAGGTGAACTATGTGCTCGTTTGTTACTCTCAATGTAATAAATTATATATATTTATATATATATATATATATATATTATATATATATATATATATATATATATATACATAGCCAGGTGGTAGAATCGTAATAATATTTTTAAAATGTCCTCATTACTAATTAATTTGCTTTTGTTACGTCAATAATTAGGATTGTTTAGCTCCTGAAAACACGTGTTTCTCACTTATTATTTTGAACGAACCCGAGTTTACTTGGGTTTGTTCACAAACAATCTCAATTAGTCTAAACTTGTGGTTTCTACGGTGAAGACGTCATAATGTGGGAAAAGCTTGAGATATTAGCAGTGTAGTGCGTTCTGCCATCGTTGTTTTAAATAATGAAAGCAAATCCAAACGTGAGATTGCATTTTTGAATTTGATTGCATCCATTGAAAAAAGTGCTGTCGATCGATGAATCCTAGTTTGAACTATTCGGTCCAAACTGAGAATTTACGTTCGACGCAGTGCCCAAGAAAATATAATGTCAGATTGTGTAGTCCCAATAATCAAGCATGGTGGCTCAATTATGGTGTGGGGTTGCTGCTCTAGCCAAGGAACTGGCGATTTGATTAAAATTGAAGGAATTTTGAAAAAGGAACGTACTGTTCCTTCAAAATCATTTTAGAACAAAATGAATTTTAGAACGAAACAAGAAGAGAAAGGGATGTTAAAAAACATGGTTTGCCCTCCTCAGAGCCCGGATCTCAATCCCATTGAACTTTTGTGGGAAGACTTGATAGGAACGTCCGTAATCGTGGTCCATCCTCGCGAGAAGAAATGTGGGATGCTTTATGCGAAATTTGGAACAATATATCACAAAACACCATTAACAAATAAATTGCCCGTATGCCGAGACTTGTGAAAAAAGTAATAAAATGTAAAGGATTATCTATATATAAGTTATCACGTATACATTCAATATATATACGCGATAACCTGTTGATAACCATGAAACAATAAACACTGCGAGTTCTTACTATCCGATCGATCGAATGTTGTACTTATAGTGATTCAATTATTGTCTGCCTTTGGCTTAGAAATTCAAATGATTTGAAAGAGACCAACATTCACGGGGATGTTTTTAATAATTTTATAACGTTGTCAGAAATAATATAGTAGGATGTATCACATCACATACGACCGATACAACATGTACTAAGAATATATCTCAATATCGCAGGCGATAAACATGCAAAATCGCACATTGGAAATATAAATTAACGTGCGTGTAAAATCACTGACAACCTACGCTGTACTTGTATGAACTTATGAAATAAGCCATTAAAAAAATCGCCATAAGCGCTCGGTCACCTCTCAACCCGGCGAAACTTTAAAAGACCTCGAGTTAACAGCGGCCATCAGACCGAAAAAAATTCATTAAAACTCATTCATTTAATATAAATAGCAGTATAATATTGCTGTTTCATCTGATGAATGTGGGGATCTGGAGACCTTTATTACTGGTGACGAGGCATTCTATCTCAATCCTCAAGGGTGACAACGCATCTGCATTATGATTCCTTGTCAAGGATGTATTCAGATGTCATGGGCCGCAGGAATCACTTGCCATCAGGTGAACTGTTTGCTCGTTTGTTACTCACAATGTAATTAAAAAATTTTTTTTTACAGGTCTTATTAATTGAATAGATTGCGACCCCCTTTAATACGATTGAGAGACGATGAGCTAGATCGTAGAATGAATGAGTTGGTACTACTCATTATTGTATTGTTCAACGTGCAGTTTTTTATTGCGACGAATGAAAAATTTTTTATCAGTCCAAAACAATAGTGTAAACCTTGACCACGTGGTTACATTTCGGTGGTTTGTTTTGTTTCATTATATACAATGTTGTAATAACAACCGGTATATTGTCTGACTTTAACGCCCATGGCCCGGCTATATTAGCAGAATTCGAAACGCGTTATTGCGACAAAGTTTTGTTTTGTCGTGTTATTCTTTAAATTATTATGAATTGACTGGCTATTGTGGAATGGGCTGGCCATATAGCTCGTTCAACAGATAACCGATAGGGAAGATAGGTTTTTGAGGAGGCAATCTCGTACAGGCAGTCGCAGTGTAGGTCGACCTTTTTTTTTCGGGCTGATGGCCGCTGTTAGCCCCAGGGCTTTTACAGTTTCACCGGGTTGAGAGGTGACCGAGCGCTTATGGCTCTCAGTCGAGACCTCTATATATGGGTAACCAGCGCAAGGGCTCCCGAGAGGGAGCCTCGGCTTGGACCGTTACCCTGTTTCGCGAGAGCGTCTGACTCGAGGGTGCCCAAGAGGGCCGAACCTCGGCTCGGTCAGTTGCTTCTGACAGAGGATTATCTTAATTAATATCACTATTATTATTAACTACCTGTACCACCACTTCAGAATGCGTGGGCGCTGGAGAAGAAGTGGCGCAAGAAACTCCAGCAACGCTTCTATCTGTATGGACTGGAGAGAACCGGCCAGTGACATGGCGGTATCGCGAATAACTTTGTTTGCGACGCCCTCGCCGTCGGCGGGGCGATATGAGGGTGCAATGTTTGTGTGTTGTGTTTTATGAAGGGCTTGGGCCCTGGTGGTTGCGTCGTCAGGGTCGTCGAGGGCGTGCCTCGGTCTCCTACGGACGCGGGTGAATCTGTGATTCGCGATGGGATTGTAAGTGGCGGCACTTACAATCAAAGGGTTTCGGTGTGTGACGGCAGAGTCGAAATATCGGCGAGAAGCCTGCTTCAGGTACTGAGCTATGGTCGGCAGCTCAAGATCTATGTGTAGATTTTCGTTACGCAAGAACCACGGCGCACCGGTGGCCTTGCGCATGAAACGATTTTGTATTACCTGAAGTCGGTGAATGTGACGCGGGAGGCATGCGCAAAGACGGGGCTTGCGTATGTCATTATGGGTCGGATGCACGCTTTGTAAAGTGTAATTTTATTACGCAGGGACATTTTGCTATTTTTATTAAGTAACGGGTGCAAACGACCTAGGACGAACGCTGCTCGATTCCGTACGCGGTTGACATGCGGACCGAAGGTGAGTCTTTCATCTAATGTGACGCCTAAGTATTTGACTGTCTTTTCCCAGGGATTGGACGATCAAATAACTCTATAGTTTGGAGATGCGGCGTTTTGTTGCGCCGAGAGAAGTAAATGGCTGCACTTTTGGTGGGGTTAACCTCGATCCTCCATTTCCGAAACCATTTCCCTAAGGTGTTGGCTGCAGATTGGAGGCGTTTACAAATAGCGTCTGGCTTAAATCCAGACGCGTAGAGGCCGGTGTCATCGGCGAAAAGGGCTAGCTCTACACCGCGAGTGCGCGGTATGTCGTTGGTGTAGAGTGTGTATAAAGTAGGACCTAGGACAGAGCCTTGTGGTACTCCGGCACAAATGGGGTGAACCTCGGAGCGCGTTCCCTCGACGCGGTAACGAAAGGTTCGATTTCGGAGAAAATCTCGTATGATAAGTACGAGTCGATCTGGCACACCGAGCTCATATAGTTTGTATATGAGCCCGTTGTGCCAGACCTTGTCGAAAGCTTTCGCCACGTCGAGAAAAAGTGCCCCAGTTTGGTAGCCCTGAAGAAATTTACTGAGGATGTGCTCCGTGATGCGGTGCACTTGATGTGTGCATGAGTGTTGGGTGCGAAACCCGAACTGCTCATTGATTGGCAGCCCTCGGGACAGCATGAAGTCCTTGA
Source organism: Teinopalpus imperialis (assembly GCA_029286865.1). NCBI lineage: Eukaryota > Metazoa > Arthropoda > Insecta > Lepidoptera > Papilionidae > Teinopalpus > Teinopalpus imperialis. The sequence goes on along the minus strand of JAGSMU010000022.1, from coordinate 13,382,883 downwards.
GGCGGGTGAGGATGAGCCTTTCATACACCTTACCCAAGACTTTGAGTAGGCTTATGGGTCGATAGGCTGATGGATCGGTTGGATGTTTTGAGGGCTTGAGAATCCCTATGACATCGGCTTCCTTCCAGGTGTTCGGGAAGGTGCCTTTGGATATAGCCGCGTTGTAGATTATCACCAGTAGGTGTAAAATGGACATGGGTAGGAGTTTCATCACCTTGTTGGTGATACCGTCGGGGCCAGGAGCCTTGCGTGGTCGCAGGTTTTAATTATGGACTCAACTTCGGTGCATGTAACTTGAGTGACGGAATCGCGAGGTGGTTCCTTACTCCTCCGGTCGACCTCGCTGTTAACCATTTCAAGGTGAGCGGCGTCGATCGGTAGGGTGCTCGGTGAGCATTGGAGCTCGAGATTGTCACCCAGACATTCGGCTTTCTCTTCGTCTAAGAAGGCGGGTGGTTTATTAGGACGCGCTAAGGGAGGCATTGTTTGGGCGGTGCCCCTTTAGGATTTGGGAAGTCGCCAGTAGGCGAGATGGGAAGGTTCGATGTTGGAGAGGTGATTATCCCACCGATCGTTCCTATACTGGGCTATGCGTGATCGGACTTCACGCTGAAGGGTACGTAGCACCAGCCGGTTACTTTCAGTGGGATATAAGTCGTGGGCACGAGTCGCCGCATTCTTGCGCCTCATTAGGTCCTTTATGTCGTTTGGCAGGGTCCATCGGTGGTCTTCCACCGAGGAACCTGCCTCGAACAATCCACGATTACGGTCTGGATGTGCCTAGTGAGGGCATGAACTGCGAGGTTCGTGTCGTTGACTGAAGATATGTTCCTAGGAATAGCATCTAGGTGCGGTGATGTGGCTTCCCTCAGGGCGTTCCTGAGTCGGTGCCAGTCTACTATGGTTTTGGTGGAGGGTGAGGTTGGGGCGGAGGGCCCTAACCGAAGAAGAACGGGGCGATGATCGGAAGCGAGCTCGTGGATTACGTCTATCCCTTGGAAGGCGAGGTTGATGTTCTTACAGATGGCAATATCAAGCACATCCGGTGCGTGACCCAATATATATGGAAAATGGGTAGGCGTAGTAGGCGCTACGACGTCGAAGTCGAGTGCGTCGCTTAGCGAGTCTAAAGCCAACCCCGGGGTTGATTTTAGTTGCATTCCACCGAGTGTGCTTGCTATTGAAATCTCCTGCCAAAATGACTGAGTTTCCAAGGGAAAGGAGCGCCACGAAGTCGCTTCGTAATACTTGTGCGTCACGTCTGCAAGGCAGGTAGACGGACGCGATTGTGATGGGGGCGTGGCCGGCCATGGCTAGCTGACAGATCGAGGCTTCTAGGAAGGTTAGGGTTGGCGTATCGACGGGCACGCAGTGCAAGGACTTTTTATAGTAGATGAGAGTTCCGCCATTAGCGGCGGAAGTTCTATCATTCCTAATGATGTTATAATTCGCGATGTTGGGATTGCGAGTGTGCGGTTTGAGGAATGTCTCTTGTACTAGGAGCACGTCGACTTGGTGATCGCGAACAAAATTGAAGATTTCGTCGCGTTGATTATTAATACCGTTCGCGTTAAAAAATGCGACGTTAAGGGAACGCGGTTTTACTCTGCCGTTATAAAGGCCCTCTATGCTTGAAAATTGACGATGGCTGACACTACATGTTGGTAGCGCATTGTGGCAGCAATCCTGATTTCGGGCTTGCCATTGGAGTCCCTTAGGGCTTTTGCAAGGGCTGAGACGTCGGCGCCGTTGAAAACGGCGGCGAAGCGACACACAAGGTCGAGGTCGCTTTCGTTAACCGGCCGTCCGGCTGATGGAGGGGGCTGCTCAACCGGTTGAGCGACGGTCACTACGCCAGTAGGAGGTTTCCATGCGGGACGTAGAGGACGAACAGGAGCGAGAATAGGCGCGGGAGCGGCGATCGGTGTAGCTACCTTAGGTGCGACTTTAAGTGCCGGGCGTTTCGGCAGGAGCCTTTGGGCAGCCAAGGTAATTGGCTGTGTGTCCCTCTGAGTTGCACAGGACACATGCGGGGCCCGAAAGCAGCCAAAAGGGCCTTGTCCTTGGGTCTCGGACAGTCGGTGGTGCCATGGTCACCCAGGCACTTTACGCATCTGGGTTTCCCGAAGCAGTTGCGAGCAGAGTGGCCATATAACTGGCATTTGTGGCACTGGCCCGGAGGGCCATTTTATGAGGGCGCTCTATTGTGAGCCCAGAAAGGTGGCAGCACGTTTTCAGGTTAAATACCTGCTTCCCTGCCTCGGACCTTTCGAGGGCCACAATTACCATGTTGAATGGCTTTTGTTATGCCCACTGTACATCCTATGCACGGATAGGACGGGTAAATTCTGAGCCTGGAGGTCCTCTTTGATGAGGTCTGCGGGGATTTCCCGCGGAAGGTTTTAATAACCACTCTAAGTTGGCGCTCTTCTGCCAGGGTGTAGGTGTGAAAGAATACACCTTTGTCTTGTAAGTAGCGGGTGACCGCTCTATGGTCATCCGTGGTTTCTAGCTGCAGTTTAATGCCTACAGCGGTGGGGATCGCTTGATATTTGTAGCGATTGGAAAGGGCCGATACGACAATCGGCCATTTATCTTGTGCCTGTATGAAGACAGGCGGCGGGCGTTCGATGGCTGTGAGACAGCCGAAGTTTGGGGAGCCAGTAGGGGCGCGCTGAGGAGCGGCGGGGCTTGCTGTGAGGCTGCAGAAGGGGTGCCATGGGGTTGGGCCACAGATGTCGATGGCCGGGGAGAGGGACATCGCTTTCCCGTTTTTCGCCTTGGGTGGCGGCGTCGGGGCGGGTGAAGCTCGCTTTTCGCTTCTTTCCACCAGCGTGAAGTTGCTGGTGTCTTGCGGGAGGTCCTCGGGGACGAAGGGCTATCTAGCTCCATTTCGGAGACCGAGGAGGACGATGAGGCAGAGGCCCTTGAGGAGGACCTTGAGGGTGATTTTGCCCCTCCGGTATGGGTTGCTCTTTTATAATGTCTTCGAAGACATCGGGGTATTTACTCTTCAGGCAGCTGACCAAGTGTACAAGGAAATCCATTGTTGGATTCTCCATTGTACACAAATTATTAATAATATTACTACTATTACGCGGGATGTGTGGCCTCCGGTGGGGTGCCGGGGTGAGTAGCCTACTTCCCTCCCTGCCGGGTATAGGCAGGGAGGATGTGTGCCTAGTTGTGTAGCCCTAGTGCGTCCAAGTGCCAATCTTATTTGTGCACTTGGGTGTGTGCTTAGAGCTAACTAAAAATACGCGTGAGACAATTATAAGTCTAGCGGGTTGGTCAACCTTGGCTAGGGCACTACCCAAGGCCAAGTTTACGTTGACTCCTTCCGCTATCTTGCGTTTCCCAGAAGGGGAACCGCGGGCGTACGGGGCTTGCCCTACACTAGCTTAGTTAACACCGCAAGGTATCCACTAGTATAACCACGCAGGTGGCTTTACAATAGCTTTCTTGGAAACTAAATTCCGATCACAATAGCAACAGCAATAAAAATTGCTCGGTGTATTGTTCTCGGAACAATGGGTGCGCAGGTGGCTTGCTCGGGGGCAGGTAGCTCGGGACGATCGTGGCGGGGAGCCGGGCGACCGTTCTCGGCGACTGCTGAGCGTCGAATGACCTTCCACTAGATGGAACGACGACCTATAGAAGTTTGCGGGACGTCGTTGGATACAGGTGGCGCAGGGTTGTGCATTGTGGCTGTTTGGGGGAGTCAAGTCAGTATAGTACTATTTTACATCGCTTTGCCCTTGCAGGATAAAAAAATATATGATGTGTGTGATGACGCCACCCAGATCGCCAACATTCATCCTCGACAAGGAATCATAATGCATCTGCGTTGTCACCCCTGAGAATAAGACTGCTTCGCCTACAATAAGGGCCTGAATCCCGTACTCACCAGACGAAATACGGCAGCATTATAGTATTATTTTACGCTGGTAGGACGGCGTGGGCTTTCCCCGGTCGAGCTGACCCATTCATACCGTAGCTAGATAGTAATCGCAGCATGGCTCTATCACTATTAAAATTTGTAGGTAGCGGCTAAATATGTCTAAAATAAGACTATATATGTAATAAACAATAAATAAAGAATACAATATAGTAGAGGCTTCTCATTATAATTGCAGATCATATAGATCAGATAGGTGTTTTAGCGTTCGCTTTTAATTTAACGGTACGCCAACTAAATTCGAATCGCTGATGTCGTTAATTTTTATTTGCAATTTTAAGTGTTGACTACACGATAGGAAAACACGATGAAAACATCACGAGGAGAAAATCTGCGGTCACAGATATAAACAACACTAACTTGTGAGGGAAGTTCTTACTAAAGTGGTTCTCATTTGCCTGTCTTTGATATTAATAACTGATGTTAACACGTCGAGCGCCACGTCAGCCACCGGTAGCTGACACAGAACTTTATTTTTTATGTTTACCTGCGTTAAATTAAATGGCCCTATAATGCTTGTTGCTGTTCACCTAATTAACGATAGTTTAGCATTTTAGATTCTTAATTTCAAAATTAAAAAAGAGCCATCTTATATTTTCAAATTTTCTCAGGGATTTTCTAGAAACTCGCCGAGAGAAATAACTAGCTTATCGTTATCTCAATAATAATATAAATTGATAATTTTCAAGGAGCTACTATGGGAAAAAACATAAGTTGCGATTCTTCTACAAGAAAGACAACTCTGTTTATTTGACAAAGGTTGGTCTTATAGGAAAATTGCCTTGTGAATTATTTGCGATGCGAAGATATGCAATCAAGCATTTCAAAAGTTTAACACAAAAGAATACGTACCTAGGAAACCGAGACCTAGAAAAACCCACGCGAAGACTTAAGAATTATATTGGTAGCAAAAAAAAGAACCGTTCAAAGGAAATGGCTCTGCGTATTAGTTTGAAAGTATTTGGTGCTGGATGGTCAGGAGGTGTCAGCAAGAACAATTAGAAGGCCATTATGTGAGGCAAACTTATTTGTAAGGATAATTTTAAAGAAAGCAAATATGTAATCTAGATCAGTTTTTAAGAAAAATATGAACATTGGACTGCACGTGAGTGGAAAAATGTACTATTAACGGATTAAAAAAAAATGAATATTGAATAATTCTGAAAGAAAACAATATGTCAAAAGTCTTCCTAATAAAAAATTGATCCAAAGTATACGAAGGAAACAGTCAAACATGGACGAGGGAATAACAATATCAATGTTTGAGGCTGTTTTTCCGAATGTATTTTCATGATGTAGAACCTGTTGGGTGAATTGTAGACAATATGGATAAATTCCAGTACAAGATGATTTTAGAGGATTTAAATTGTATAACTAACTGATTTTAATTGTTAAAAGACATCATGTAGTGCATCAATCCAGCAACAACGCTCCGATGTTATTAGTGAAGATTTTACACTCGTAAAGCGATTTTACACTTCGTACTGAACTTTTACCATGTCTTACAGATTAAATAAAAGGACAAAATTCAAAATTACTTATATTATAGGTATTGTAACCAACACAACAATACAACACAAGTCACAGTATTCAATATTTATATTTGTTAAGACTTAATTGTGTAGTTTATATCAAGATAGTCTCAAAATTGGATAGTTTTTTTTAAATATAATTCGTAGAGAATCGATAACATCCTAGAAATTGGCGAAGAAAAATCCATTTAAAATTTGTTTAAAAAACCACCTAATAACAAATTGAGAAATAGTGTATCATAACGTGGACGCTCTACTTCCGATGAATAACTTGCTCATAACCATATCCCCCACGCAGCGGCGCGCTAAATCAGGAAAGTGATGTTTACGCGGACCCTTTTAGGTTATAATAAACTTAAAAAACGGCGAATGTACCTAAGAATAGCCATCTGGTGTTTTTTTAGACTCTTCTTAACATATCCTGTATCCTGGTATAATTTACAGATATGATGTTTATAAATGTTTAATTTATTCTGCAATTATTTGCCCTCCGTACTACCTTCAGTTGTTGCCAAAGGCTTCGCTGCACGCGGTCCGAGTTACAGGCTTAAGGTTGAACTCGGGCAAGAAATCATATTTTCCTAATTGGAAAGTATGAGCGTCCATGTAACAATACAGTAACTGTAACGTAACTCACAAGTGATTACATACACACAAATTACGTTCATAACTTCGGTGAAGCTTGCCGTGTGATGAAACATGCACATCCAAGCGTAACATAAACACCACTTTCAGTACCGACGAACAAATTGCCAGGTAAATCTAACAAAACGATAAATCTAGCTGGACGGTTTCTCTTTATTTTCTATCCAAGAATACGATGAAAGGATAGGTCAGGAGTTTTTCACGTAAACTACAGGACGCTTGGTATGTCTCATGTAAACCAACGCTTTTTTTAGAACTTTTAAAGGGGACAATTCCGTATATTTGAATGCAGTTCTGCACACAACTCACTATTCGATTAAATTCGAAACTTAAATGTCGAGCGTGTAGTGTTAGTGCCATTATGTGTTATACATATATTATGACAGATTATAATTAGAATAACAGAGCAACGGTAATGCAACTCGATATAATAATACCGTTGGAAATGTTTTCCTGGTATTAAGTGATGATACTTTTGGATGATTGAATCGCGGAGAGGTGTTCGGTTTAATACCAAGTACAGTTATCTTTCTGGTGTACGTTATAGTGATGCATGTGCCAACTCCACGAGATAAAAGAGTGGCATGCTCAAATTTGCACATTTATGATTTACTGGTTTAGGTTCACTATTACCCAGAATACCACCGTAAATAGTAGCTTAAGTTTGGTTGGTAAAATAAACAGGAGATATAAGAACTGGTGAAGATCTTTTTTCTTTTTCGGTTGACGGCTGTTGTTAGGTCGAGGGATTTACAGTTTCACCGACGACACTCCAGCGACGCTCCTATCTGTGTTGACAGGAAACACCATGAAGTGTACTGTGTGCTTTATTGTCACACCCTCGTTGCATTGATTACATACCCATACACAGACCACAAGTGTCATATCTATTATGGCAGGATCCTTATAATACATAACTACTCCCTAAGGAAATGATATTTGACCAAATACATTGATACTGCAGTCATACAATCGACTGCTTATATAATTTCTCCATGCGATCCTGGCATCATACAAATCGATTGCTCCGAAACGGTGACATCGATCTGAAATTCCTCCCATCGCAGCGGTCGGCCTTTTTATTTGTTCCAAAACTTTATGGCACTATCAATATTAATAATCAGAATATATATAAATATTATCACGTCATTAGTGTAACATACTCATAGTAAAAACAAATCCTCTACTGCACTGTCCTTATGTATGCATAATTGCAAAAACTATTAAACTCTCTCTGGGTTTTTCACGAATTGAGCTCAATTATGAAGAAAGGTATATACAATTAATATATTATTTATTATCTATATGCTATGTATATATTAATTAAAAGCTGTTGATAATAATCAGAATTGGGTTTTATGGTAAAAAACAAATCGAGAAGTTAACAAATTTGGGAAAAACTACAAGATTTTCTATCTCCGGGATTTTGTATGAACGCAAGCCAATAAATAACGATTTGAACGGCGATTTACAAATTTACAACAAGGACGTCTGGTCAACTGGTATATAATACTACCGAAAACTCCGTTAGAAAACCAACGGAGGCATATAATTGATACATAACTTTCGAAAAGGCAAAAAAAAAACAATAGGGACATTTTCGCAACATTCCATTGTGCATTGTGTAACGACACAAGATACCGGCGCCGATACCTAATCGTAGTCTCTCATGCATATTAACGTCACAATAACCAATTAAAAATGATTATATACAAACTATGCTGTGATTTCACATAGATAGTTGACAGAAGGTGTATTTAGTGCAACTTAAAAGCCACAATTAATTTAACGGGACATTTAAATTAACTTTTTAACGCGTATAGCAACACTTGATGTCTGCTTGATTTGTGGTATGATTTATATTTTCAACCTATATTTAAAATACATAGTTTTATTCAAAATTCGAGAAAGATTTCAGCGTTACGCCGTTACTGTTTATCTCCGTATACATTGCGAGTGCCTTCAAAAGAAGCGTAAACCGATTACTGTGCAAGAGAAATTAATGTCTTCATCGCTATCTAACGGTAACAGACAAGAGCTTATTAATATTTAAAAAAAATAAAACTAGTCGAATAGAATGCAACTATCTTAACTTAAAATTACGTTTAAAACCTTAATAATATCCATATAATTACGTGGCTTTTATATTTATTTGGAGAGATATCTAAAAAAAACGATGACACTATTCTGTGAATTATTTTTTTTCCAACTTAAAAATAAAATCAAAAGGAACGTAAGGGACTTTAATCAATTTAATTAAAAATTAACAAGACTGAATAGTCTCAGTCAAGAGTAAATACAGATTTTATAAGGATAATATCACGATTACGAATTGATTGCCTAACGATATTTGTTAGAATATTAATCGTGTATTAGTTTTAGGAAACTTATTACGTTACGTTACGTTATTATATTAATACGTAATGGATACGTAGCATACGTGAGACCAGTTAAAATACCATGTAAAATGTTATAATTAGAAACGGGACATTTGGCATGCATGAGTGGCTTTCAGGATTTTGTACTGCATATAGGACCAAAATTTCTTAATAAAAATTAAGAAATTCATTAAGAAATCTTGCATATGTTTTATTTTATTATAATTATATTAGCGGTTAAAAACTCGTTATTAGCTATCTCATTATAATTTAACAAATGACTGACAGGTAACTTACATTTACTTGCAATGGGTTGGAGGTCAAACAATTAGAGCGGAGCCGTGAAAAACGCTATATAATAATATTATAGAGCTACATATTTAACAGAAGCTACATAAGTTGAATTTTAATTATTCTAACTATAACGGTACACTGACCCCGTCTCGCTAAAGACCGTCTAGAACAAATTCAGATCAGAGAGGTTTTTGCATATTGGTCCATGCTGTATCTAAATAGGTGGGCTCGACAGAGAAAGGATCAGGCGCTCGGAGAACACCAGCGCAAAATGGCAGCATAATATGTAAATAGATAATAAATAAAAATAAATTAAAATATAATATATAAATAAAAAAAATAAAATTATACTTCATTTCATACGGTAATCTAATAAGTATCCCATCCTGGATAGAGGTAATTATTCATTGGGATGACAAAAGAGTAATCTTAACAGTGGTAGAACTACACTGCAGTTTGTTTCTACCTGCAGAATGAATGGCTCAACTCTACCGGGGTAGGACCACGCCCTGACGGAATACCAGGGTAAAATAGCAGCATAATGCTGCTGTGTTCCATCCGGTGAGTGCAGGGATCCGGAGAGCTTTATAGCAGGTGACGAGGCATCCCATCTCAGCCCTCAAGGGTAACAACGCATCTGCCATTACGATTCCTTGTGAAGGATGAATGTAGACGTCATGGGCCGTCTTAATCACTTACCGTCAGGTGAACTGTGTGCTCGTTTGTTACTTTCAATGTAATAAAGAAAAGAAGAATAAACACCTCTCTTATTTCCATCATACGAAATACGCTTTATATTGCGGTATCTGTGCTCGTACGTGCTATTTTTTTGCTTAATAAGCTAATATTTAATTAGTTCATGTACGAAAACTTACTAGTTTCGTAGACTTTTTTTAAGAATGCTGGTTGCATTATTTTTATCAGAATGATACACTTACGAATAATTAGAAGCCCTCCCCGCAGCTCGTATCCATTACTGATTTTTTTTTTTTTTTTTTTTTCGGGCTGATGGCCGCTGTTAGCCCCAGGGCTTTTACAGTTTCACCGGGTTGAGAGGTGACCGAGCAATTATGGCTCTCAGTCGAGACCTCTATATATGGGTAACCAGCGTAAGGGCTCCCGAGAGGGAGCCTCGGCTTGGACCGTTACCCTGTTTCGCGAGAGCGTCTGACTCGAGGGTGCCCAAGAGGGCCGAACCTCGGCTCGGTCAGTTGCTTCTGACAGAGGATTATCTTAATTAATATCACTATTATTATTAACTACCTGTACCACCACTTCAGAATGCGTGGGCGCTGGAGAAGAAGTGGCGCAAGAAACTCCAGCAACGCTTCTATCTGTATGGACTGGAGAGAACCGGCCAGTGACATGGCGGTATCGCGAATAACTTTGTTTGCGACGCCCCGCCGTCGGCGGGGCGATATGAGGGTGCAATGTTTGTGTGTTGTGTTTTATGAAGGGCTTGGGCCCTGGTGGTTGCGTCGTCAGGGTCGTCGAGGGCGTGCCTCGGTCTCCTACGGACGCGGGTAAATCTGTGATTCGCGATGGGATTGTAAGTGGCGGCACTTACAATCAAAGGGTTTCGGTGTGTGACGGCAGAGTCGAAATATCGGCGAGAAGCCTGCTTCAGGTACTGAGCTATGGTCGGCAGCTCAAGATCTATGTGTAGATTTTCGTTACGCAAGAACCACGGCGCACCGGTGGCCTTGCGCATGAAACGATTTTGTATTACCTGAAGTCGGTGAATGTGACGCGGGGCCATTACTGATAAGGAAATAAAATGCAGAGGGGTTCACGTTCAATTACTAAATCAAAATGCCTCTTTACCAAAAGTATCCCGTTCCGTCCGTTTCTTTTACTAGCCGTTCGAAACACAGCAACACTGGGCTGCGAGTTTGATATTATTCTATACGTACATCCCTTCTTTATCAAACCGGTCCTTAAATGCTAGAGATAGATTTTATTTGGCTGTGGACAAGAAGTAACCGTAGTTAAACTATTAAACTTTGTTCACGTTCTAAACAACTGGCGGATTTTGTTGCTATTACGTCGGTCAGACGTGTGAAGAAACGGCACAAATTATGCGGAACCATCGACCCGGCGTGATATCTGTCATGCGACCGAGTCACAGAGAATTTATTACAGATTCGCTTGGTTTCCAGCATATAATATATCTATCATATCTTATACGTGGCTATTCTAGTAATGACGATAAAGTAGACTAGTGTTGGATAAAACCTCGGGCAAGACAGGTTTTTAACCAAATGCAAGGTATAATAAGCCATCCTTCTCCTTTCGTTTCTCGTATATTAGAAATAATTTATAAAGTAACTTATGTACAAATGTTTTGTGTCTAATAAAGTTAATTATTATTAATATCATATTCACTGTGCCTTAAAATATAATATATCTCTAGAAACATGACCCGATGTCGGCTGCAGTTACAGTTATACTTTCTAGTTATTTTTATCTATTTTACATGAGTAGCTTGAGGTAGTCTGGAGGCGTTCTTTTAAATTCATGGTTCATATTGAAATTGTTTATTGCGATTTACTACGTGCTTTTCAGTGTGGAATCGTGAGGAAGGAAGATAATATCAAATTCACCATATTCTCACATTGTGTTTGAACGCATATGTGCGTATGAATAGATATCATTTTACTTTATTTATGAAACGAATTTGTGTTTTGTTAATATTACAAATACGATAATTATAACCCCATATAACAATAAAATTTTGATAATTAAACAAGATAAATATATAATTTATTATCACTTAAATATATATTTTACTTACTTAGAAAATAAAAAATATAAACCATTCCAAATTGAGGACGGTATACTACTATCCTTGAACATAAACTTGAGCATAACTTGATCATAAATGTATCATGTAAGGTACACACATTTGGGGTACGGATGCGAAACGGTTTAGGTCGAAGGGTTCGAATCCACTGTCTACTATTGTCGTGAACTATCTGCAAGGACAATCATGTTTGTTAATAACACTGCTATAATGCTTCCGAAAAAAAGGAGTCCTTCATCGGTTTATGTTCATTAAAATCTACGCACAAAATTATAAAAACAATCGCATTACGTTCCGTCCCGAATATATCAAAATATATATTGAAAAACTAGAATAGAAAAACTATGATGCTTATTTATTAGTATTTTTTTATACTATTATTTAAATTAATAGAGTCTATGAACTACGTATTGATAGAATATAAAAGAAAATAAAAGTATAATACGAATAATTATAATACATTGAATATGCGACCAATATGTGTTTACTCAGGTGTACACTACAGTCTTTAAAATAAAATCATAAATAACGATACCCTTATATATAAATACAGTAACACAAAAGAATAAAACTGATGTTGTAAAGATCACCAAGTTACGTACAACAGATGCATGTACAGTCGCGTGCACAAACATCTATCTTTTGCTTTCCAAAAACTTGAACAATATAACGATGGTATACGGTTCAAAAATGTTCAAAAGTATATTATGGCAGGTGACTGTACATCTGTTCGGGATGTTGATGCGAGCATAGCGGAAGAGGACGTGCCGATTGCCCCACCAAACTACTTCCCATCTGCCGGGCAGCTTGCTAAACAAGTTACGAGTTATGTATGTGCTTCGCTATGTGCCATGTGTATCGATTTTTGTCGGTTGGAACCACATAAGGTTTTAGACCAGTTAGGATATTAATAACCAACCAGTTTATAAATAAACATAGCCTAATAACTCCAAAAGTGGGTAAATTACGTAAAATTTAGAATAGATTTTATTTTTTTTTCACATGTTTTGCTATATTTATTTATTTAATCTATATTTGAGCATAAAGTATAATTGTATATAAAAGCGGACTTGTGTCAAAATCCCCTCTTATTTTTCTTTGAGTTGAGCAGAGAAAATGTGACGAAAGCATAGAATATTGTCAAAATATTTATATATACCTTTATAAATATAAAAGGTTTATGATCTATGTATGAATATTATTATGTACGAAATGCGTAAAAATAAGTAACGACATTAACTGAAAATCGACAACTATTTTAACATGTAGCAATGAAACCAAAGCAAACGTTTGAAGAAGTTTAATAATATATGGTTATTGAAATATTCTTGTAACGTCCTTTTCATGTTTTCCTTGTACATTAACGTCTATTTGTAAGAAACACGTAGGATGCTAGCATTAAATAGCATTTAACCTTACTAACAATCCGGTTAACCACTTGTGCTTAAAAAGTCGAATGGCGGATTCCAAGCTACGACTTTAAATTTCACCAGATCGTAACCAGAACCATTGGGCTTCTGACGGTCCAGTATTAAAGTCATTGTGTTTACTTACTCATAGACTCGAAATTACAAAACTTATATTATAACGTTGTCCATTTTAAAGTTAACTGTTTCGTTGCCATTTATTGAGTTATGAGACAGATGTCTAGATGTAAATGGCAAAGACTACATAGACACTAATGTCTAAACAAACTGCTTATGTAAAACTTTCAACATGTTGAAGTTTATAGAACGTCCATAAAGGTAAAAGCTATAATACCCACCCACATAGATTCGCGTAAACAAGTCCACAACGCTAAAATAAACAGCACGATATGATGACCAGGCCTAAAGCTACATATATAAATTTATTATCATAATTGTTTTGCAATGCCTTAATAATAATACTCTTTAAGAAATGAAATATTGGTATATTTAGGGTAACTAATATAAACTACAACATAAATCATTAGGTATTTTAAAAAAAGGTGTTACCTTTTTAAATATACTTTCCGACATTCTCAGTTAGTGCCAGTTATAACTTAAGACCCGTGACGAGATAGTATCAAAAACTATTATCCAAAACTCATAAAATTATTCTAAATATATATACCCTTAAATATTATTTATATAGATTTTTTATAGTATTGTAACTGGAAAGTAAATGAAAAGGTGACTAAGCCTACAGAATTATATTTGGCATGAATTGTAATATAAATTTATACTAAAATAACCTAGGGTAATAGTAGTAGTTATTACAATTAATTAAACATTTATCACATATATTCCTATTATTTAAATATTGTTCTATGTATGGGAAGAAGCAATTGGCAATGGAAAGTTAAATTAGATTCTTTGGTAATTCTAACTTGCTAGTAAACAAATAACAATCAATATTGTTCCAGATACCAGCGGCGGCACGAAAAAAGAAACAAAAATTCGATCTCCAAAAAAAATAAAAGAAATATATTTACTCTCTAACTTTTTAAAATTTTGAAATACATTTACTTAATGCATATACTTAAGAGTAGAGGGCTTTATATCGCAGACCGATTATATAAAAAATATAATCGGTCCGCGAGTCAGACACACTTCTGATTTAAAAAAAGATTCCGGCTGATAAGAACGGTAATCCAGAATATGAATATTAAAAATCGAAAGCCTTAATCGCTGATATTTTTTAATTATATCAAAGTTTTGAAATAGATACGATTCTTTTTCCCATGGTAGTAATAGGTTAAACTCTCGTCTAGTATTACATTCCTTTTCACTTAGCCGTATTTAGATCAGCCTGTTTGTAGAAATGTGAGTCAACTTTCTATTGTGATTTCTCACAGTATTAACTGCGTTTGCTTGACTATAAATGGAGCAATTACATAAATTACATACACCACTAAATACAGGACGAACATATAAATTAAATATAATATATTAAACTACAATTCCAAAATATTTAATTTCAATTATCGTGTAATATTCGTAGTTTTGTCTCGCATTGCGCATGGGAGATATATTTGCGATAGTCTATCTGTGTATCTGTTTGTGTCTGACAAATAGAGATTGATAGATTGAGCGACCTATGCGACCCATGCACGTTTGCCGGAACTCGATGGATGCACGTTCAGGATCTAGCTTTGTGGCAATCCATGTGACTCAGCATTGCATTATTGATAGGCTGTGATTATGATGATTCGTATATTCTCGCACACAAAGTTTTTAATTCCAACAATAAATTATCACAAACAAAACAAAGTAATTGAAGCTAAAAATGACTAACACCACAGTAAATAATCACTCAAGTATACATACCTAGACGTGTGAGCAGAAATTACGCTTTTAATTTTTTTTTTATATCTATTTCATCTAATTATTCCATCCTATGTTTATCCTTTTCTTTAATAACTTCAAATATTCTTTAATTACATATGACACTAAGCACTTACCTATTAAACCATTATTTAACTCAAGATAACAAAAATAGAACAGTCATGTTGTACGTAGATAATAATATTCAAGTTGATAGGAGGCATATTTATAACTTTAAGTGTACGAAAATACCAACACTACGGTCCTACCAACATGCACGTACATTTTCCGAATTACGGAACTTGAGGTCAATAAAGAAAGAAGAACAAACTGAAGAGTAAAAAATACTTTATTTATAGTATATAGTACACTGGGAAATCTATTATGAGCGTAACTGCAGAATACTAAAAGGTCACTCGAACTATCGATCCGCCCGGACACTACTTTAAATTCTTCTTTTAAAGTCTTATATAACATATTAACTACCATTTGCAGTTCTAACAAAGATCTCAAATATTAAGTCCCGCTCAATTTCTTTTTATGGCTGATGGCCACTGTTAGCCCGAGGGCTTTTACAGCTTCACCGGGTTGAAAGGTGGCCGAGTGATTAGGGCACTCAGCCGAGACCTTTATTATTGGGTAACCAGCACAAGGGTTCCCGGAAGGGAGCCTCGGCTTGGACCGTTACCCTGGCCGCGAAAGTAACTGACTCGAGGGTGCTCGAGAGGCCGAACCTTCCATTATCCGTGGCCTTCCATTTTAGTCCTCGGAAGTGACACTGATATACATCTTGTCCCTTCCTCGATAATGACTGCAGTCCATACAGATAGATGTCTAGCTGGAGTATCTTGCGCCACTTCTTCTCCAGCGCCCACGAATTCCAAAGTGGTGGTACAGATAGCTAATAATAATAGCGATATTAATTTATATAATCCTTTGTCAGAAGCAACTGACCGAACCGAAGTTTGGCCCTCTCGGGTACCCTCGAGTCTGATGCTTTCGCGAAACAGGGTAACGATCCAAGTCGAGACTCCCTCTCGGGAGCCCTTGTGCTGGTTACCTATAAATAGAGGTTTCGACTGAGTGCCATAAGCACTCGGTCACCTCTCAACCCGGTGAAACTGTTAAAGCCCTCAGGCTAATAACGGCCATCAGCTCGAAAAAAATAAAATAAAATCGAGAATGAATATATCACACATCGTTGCTGTTTATACCCTTAGCCAACTAAACTATTACTAAACAGAACTAAATAAGTTAAGTTTGTTTCCATAGAGTGCATTACGATGGTCTAATTCTCAACTTAAAAATTGACATGGGAGTTCTGAGACTGATATATATAGGCTAAGTTATGGTAGACAAAGCGGACGGCAGAAGCATATGGAAAAATAGAAATATGAGTTAAAACTATGCAGTCTGCTTTAGATTCATATAGGAGCATTTTTAAACGATTAGTCATCGAAAGAATTTTCCAATACGCGTGTATATATACATGTATCTACTAATTGATTACTCATTATCCTTGAGTTTGATTCATGGGACTCAAACAAGGGCATATAGAATGTTCTTAGGGAAACATCCACGGTTGAAAATTATTGCGTGGACGTTTCTAATGTCTCCATTTTTTCCATAGGCGTCATAGGATTGTTGATATATATATATATATATATATATATATATATATATATATATATACATATATATATATATATATCCAGATTTGGACTCTTGTGTCATTTACAACTAAATACAGGGCGCACTAAAATGGCTCCAGATTTCCTACAAATTACATCTGTCAACCATCATATTTTAAATAAACACCATTGTTTATACAAAATTTATGTAATTTGTGGAGATGATAATTGTTATTATGAATTATACTAAGAGAAAATAAATAGCCTATTGGTTGTTACTAGTAATTGATGAAGTATAAATTTCAATTTCATTAATTCATCCAAGAACTACTTTCAAATACTAAGGATTAATTTTAGGGCCAAACTTTTAGAGCCGATATTTCAATTCTTTCCAACACTTGAATTTAAGGATGTTATGTCACAATTGATAAGTCGTCCCTTTTATATATAACTGGATTTTCGTGGTTAGCATGGTGGTCACGTCAATGTACGCCCACAAATACCATCACGTTCCCTTTATAGATACGTGGGATTGTTTCTCAAATTACTTTCGTAGTGGACAATTTACATAATGCCAATGCTACCTAAAATGTAAAGAATTCGCACGGAATACTTAGGTTCTTAGTAGCTGATTAAATATAATATAATATTTTATATTAAATTATATTATAAAATTTGTTATTTTTACAAAAAAGAAGTTGCGTGGAACACTCATGATTTATCGTTCGTTGCCATTCATCGATAAAAAAATACAAAATTAAGATACCTTATCACCCAAACACAAAAATCAAATACCGCGTTACGAGTTATTGTTTGCCTTTGAAGATTCCATTGTGAAGACCAAGACGCGGGTATAAATTTACCCAATTGAGTCTCAGTTTTTTTTATATTTCAGTTTGAAACATAAAACATAATTTATGCCACATATTATGTATATTATATGTCTATTATAGTGCATAATTATAAGAAATATAATTAATTAAACTAATATTAGCAATGGGTAATTGTTGGGTAAGAAAGGTTCATGTGTGGCATAATAAATAGACACGCGACATACTCACTGAGACAATCCATGGACATCCGATATACTGTCGTATGAGTGTTATTATGACATTAAAGTCAATATGAACAAAAAAATCAAAATATAACATTAAAATTCATCATTTACAGGAGACGTACCAGACATAATCGAGGAATTGGAGGGATTGGAGTTGATTTTTAAATAGAGTGCGTATGGATTATTGTGTTTAACCCCCAATTACAGGTTTTCATTTTTAGTTCACTTTGCTGAACACCGCCTTAAAGTTTACACAACGTCGTCAAAACACATCCAAAGTCTGTAGTTAAAAAAACTGAACAGTTAAGTGCATTTTTTTCTTTTGATTACAATAATTACTACATACATGTAATATAATCATAGCGTACACATAATTTGTAGCACATTCATTGAACAGGCATTTAAAAGTTGCAGTTTGCCAAATTGTAAACGACTCATGTAACCCCCTGACATTTGACATTCCTGACCCCTGAAGGATGAGATTCCTATAAATAAATTTGTCTCATATCTAATTTAACTACTTTGTAACATTTTTTAATTATTTTATTGATAGACCGACTGTGTGAAATGATAAGGATCCGCATGCGTTTAAGTAAACGCACAAAACAAACCATAGCTGAGTATGTTGCTATAAGATTTTGGTGTAAATTATCAGGTCAACAATCAGATCAGCTGCTTGCTCGTTGGCCACCTATTCCAAAAACAAACCATAGCTGAGTATGTTGCTATAAGATTTTGGTGTAAATTATCAGGTCAACAATCAGATCAGCTGCTTGCTCGTTGGCCACCTATTCCAAAAACAAAACATAGCTGAGTATGTTGCTATAAGATTTTGGTGTAAATTATCAGGTCAACAATCAGATCAGCTGCTTGCTCGTTGGCCACCTATTCCAAAAACAAAACATAGCTGAGTATGTTGCTATAAGATTTTGGTGTAAATTATCAGGTCAACAATCAGATCAGCTGCTTGCTCGTTGGCCACCTATTCCAAAAACAAAACATAGCTGAGTATGTTGCTATAAGATTTTGGTGTAAATTATCAGGTCAACAATCAGATCAGCTGCTTGCTCGTTGGCCACCTATTCCAAAAACAAAACATAGCTGAGTATGTTGCTATAAGATTTTGGTGTAAATTATCAGGTCAACAATCAGATCAGCTGCTTGCTCGTTGGCCACCTATTCCAAAAACAAAACATAGCTGAGTATGTTGCTATAAGATTTTGGTGTAAATTATCAGGTCAACAATCAGATCAGCTGCTTGCCTGTTGGCCACCTATTCCAAAAACAAAACATAGCTGAGTATGTTGCTATAAGATTTTGGTGTAAATTATCAGGTCAACAATCAGATCAGCTGCTTGCTCGTTGGCCACCTATTCCAAAAACAAAACATAGCTGAGTATGTTGCTATAAGATTTTGGTGTTACGGATGTCCATGGCGGCGGTAATTAATTACTAACAAATTATCAGGTCAACAATCAGATCAGCTGCTTGCTCGTTTGCCACCTATTCCAAAAAAAGAAATGTATCGTGGCTCTATCACTTTTAGATTAGTATAATATTACCATCATCTCTATGTATCACGTCAGTGTAAAATTACAATCATATGTTTTAATAGAAACTACATCGTGCGTAAAAACTTCCGAAATTTATATTAACAGTGTAGAGCTTCTAATAGAAATAGAACAATACCTGGTTTGTTTCCTAAATGTGAAAAAATTTAAGTTTTTGTAAGTAACTCACAGTCAATGCTTACGATAAAACATTTCGCTATCGGTTCATATTCATACAATTTCAACATTACATCGTTAAAAACATTGAATTGATTTTTAATAATTCACCATCGAACTAAAAATCTGTACTACTGATGACTAATAAACTCCTTACTGTCAGATCATTTGGCAATCTAATTATTTTTTGCAAAACTGGTACTAACTGATGTAGTATGTAGGATGTATGAAGATATATTTTTAGAAAACCAACTGGCATCAGTTATTTCGCTTTTTTTGTATGTGTATTGCTGTTGGTCCAGTGACCTCTACAACTTTATCTAAATAGACCCGCAAGCGGGAGGCCCGCCGAGTAAGGAGATAACGACGATGCTGCGAAGCGAAGCACGAAGACCGCTGCCGCACCACCGTTGCGCTCCGACCCCTGTGGACGAAGAACGTCGACGAGAACAGAGGGGGGCGATAAATGTTATTTCGCTGACAACAAACCTAAAATACACTTATCCTTCTTTTTATATTCGTCTGTTTGTTACTCGTATTGAAAAGTGCACCAATTTTATCGGTGTGAGAACTGAAATAAATACATAATTTTATATTATTTACATCGTATATATTGGAATCACTTTATAGACGAAGACGCGGGTGGAATAAAAAATTATATTGAAATGTCAGTCGCATGCTAAATCCGTATAAAAGTAAACATCGTATCATAAACCCAATATTTAATATACGTTATCACCGTGGC
This sequence comes from Teinopalpus imperialis, assembly GCA_029286865.1. Lineage (NCBI taxonomy): Eukaryota > Metazoa > Arthropoda > Insecta > Lepidoptera > Papilionidae > Teinopalpus > Teinopalpus imperialis. Next base: position 13,362,826 of record JAGSMU010000022.1, on the reverse strand, counting down.
TGCAGTATAAATGCCACGCCATCACAGAATACCAGCTTGAAATTGCTACAATGTTATTTAGCTACTATTGTATTTTTTTTTTAAGAATATTAGCAATTCTATAACATTACTAATATTTCGCCTAACCATCACTCCAACCTTGTGCTAGGAGATGATCCTCGAGAATACTCAAATGGTCGATTCGAACCTACGAACTTAAGTTTTGCAGACCGTACTCTAAACCATTAGGCTATTGACGCTTTCATGTGTTGATTTTGAATCATAAAGTCTATAAGTTAAGGATGATTGTGGAGAATGTGGATGTTAAATCCTAGCCGCATAAATCACTTCGTGCATTTCCGTCGCTCGCAAATAAAAAAAAAAAAGTAATATAACAAGCGCGGTGTAGATGTTGCCACGGGTAAAATATAGTACCTACTACAACTGTATGAATACGAAACGTAAGTGGAACGTGATAACCACGCAGAGGTACCCTTATGGGCGGAAGCCGCCAATCACATGCGCTATACTGTACTCTGTCCACTCGTATGTGTGTTATAAGCCATCCAACTTACTTATTAATTTACAACACAGGATACAAATGACCATTTTATTTTATTTCAGGATGACAAACGTGCGTTTACTTTGGTTAGTCCACGTGATGAATATACCTAAGAAAACATAAAAGTCAGATCTCCGCATTGAAATGGTAAAGTATGCTCCAAAACGCATAGAGGACAGTTATGCCCGCTATTCGGAGATATATATGTACAATATATAAATAAATTGTGTCGCTTTCTGACACAATATATATAACTAACACATAAGTATTACATAGAGGTATACGCACACTCACGCACGTTATACCATAAAGCCCTGTAGACACATCTGTATAAGTACTTCAGATATATTATTGAATAAATAAAAGGCCAATTTGAATTAATTTAAATTGAAAATTAAGTGAGGCATAAAATAGATATTACAGATAGATACTCATTAATATGTACCTTAATGTATTTATCGATAAAACTTCATTGGATATTTATATATACGTCAATAGATTTAACAAATCGGTTTATGAATAAAATGTTCTGAATAAATATTATACCGTGCAAAGACAAAACATTGGTTTAGAAAAGACTCATGGAACTATTTCCGGGACGTTTACTTCGACTCGAAAACATTTATTCTCCAAATTTTATAATATCCATCCAATTTTATTTTAAGTCTAGAAAATACAATATGAAAAAACAAATACCACTGCCATTATCTAAAGACCATTTAATACATAAATAATTAGAGGTACATAATAAGTATATAATATTTTTCATAGTAAAATTTATAATATAAACGTAGATTTTAGATTAATACAATAAATACGTAATCATTGAACGTTGATAAATTGATTATATTACTGTGTACGTTCACCGCTATGTTAGTTTGCTAAAGTGTAGAATGAAGTCGTTTCAGTTTTTCCAGTTTGACCAGAGACAAATGCATTTCTTTGAAATGTTCCCTTTTTATATAATAATAGTTTTAGAACGAAATGCATAGATTTCACTGTAAAATAAAAAAAAGTACGTTCAGTACTAACCTATGCTTGTAATCGTTCATCATTTCGTTTTGATAAAGGATTTTACATTCGCATACATTTTACATACATACATGTTCGCATGTACTGAAGTGTTAGTGAGTTTTTTTTATAGCATACGTGGCAAACGAGCATGCAGCCCACGTGATTGTAAGTGATCACCGCCGCCCATGGACATCCGCAACACCAGCGGAGACGCAAAGTGTGTTGTTTTGTTCTTTTTAAACCTTCCTACTGTTGGATAATCGAGAAAGTGCGTTTATTTCTCATACATCTACTGTTATTACTTTAAAAGCGTTCCGATCATGGTGGAAAATTAAAAAAAAAATTAAATAGATTTAAGTTTACGCTTTCTTATTTTTGCAAATTTATCTTAATCTTTATCACTGTAATTTTTGCTTGATGGTCACAAGTAAGAAAATAGTTGATAATAATACTAAGATATTTAATTAATATAAATTTAAATATGTTAAACTTAAATAAATTACTAAGTTAACGGAGTAAGTGTAAATAAATTGAGAATAACTTTAAGTAGTAGTACTACCAAGGAAACTTTAAAGCTGCGACTATGTCAAATATATATTTATTTGGTCTTATGTATGTTAAGCTCGTGGGGTTTTATTTTCTGTGATTTTTACAGACAATATGTATAGCACCTTATGCGATGATCTGATAATGGCGTGTTTTTTTTTTTTTCTTTGGGCTCCGATTGTATTTTCGATTGTTCTAGTTTATTCAATTTATTAGTGTTGAAATACCTCTTAACAATGTCAATGTTTGTTGCTATTTTTAATTGCTTTAAATGTTTATTTCATCGGACGGTTTAAAACCGGACTATTTGCTGGTCAGTCTAAAACGGACATACGCTATTCGCTAAGGAAACATTTTACGCTATTGGCCGTGTGTTTAGGGTCATTGTCATGCTGACAGATCCAGGTTACAGCCAAATGATCGTCCGAGTAGGGAATCATTGTGTGCTCTAAGATATTTTTGTATTGCCATTGATCTATTGTACCTTCAATCTTCCGAACGGGTCCAACTCCATATCCGGAAAACACCCCAAACTTTAATGTTACCGCCACCGTGTTTGACTATACTCCTTGTGTATTTATAATTAAAAGCATTGTTTACAGGATGTCTAACATCGCTATGTTTTCCATCGGAATTCACCATATTTATTTTGTTTTATCTGAAAATAACACTTTTTTCATTCTCGTACCGTCCAATTAACATATTTTTAGCGAATAATAATCGCTTCTCTCGGTGTTGCTTGGTAAGAAGCGGTACCTTTCGAGATATTCTTCAAAACAATTTAGCTTCCACTAATCTTCGGCGTATCAGTCTTGAAGATGTTTCTCGGGTCATCAGACGAAAAAACTTCATTTTTAATCTGGTTGGAGACTTTACTTGGGTCTTTTTTAGCAACACGAACGATGAAGCGTATCTTCTCTGGGAGAGGTTTTTCTTGGCCGAGCCTTTCTAAGAACATTATGAACAGTTCCATGTGTTATAATGATCAATTGCATTAAAAACTTAACAGAACAATTTAAATTCTCAGCTATTCTTCTGTACGCCCACTTATGATCTATATGTAAGTTAACAATTATTTGCCTAGTTGACGCGTCACAACTTTTATTTTAAAAATAAAATAAAATTCAGATTAAATTTTGAATTGCCGCCAAAATAATAGAATAAGTCAATAAAGAAATGTTATTCTCTAATTTCAAAAAAAGAACGAGCTTTGGATGCTTTTTTAAAATGTTTCTAATTAGGTGTCCAAGCGGCCAGTAACAGTAAATAATACACATGTATAAGAATCATTTTGTAATTAAAAATAAGATATATTTTATATTTTATGCATTTAATGAGTTTTTTAATTGAGTGGCTATATTATTGCATGATTATTATTTATTGAACGTAGATATTTTATACGAACATTTGTACGTTGAAGTAATACTTTCTTTATTCATAAGAAGTGTTTCTAATTATATGGACCACCACTGTATATGATAAAATGAATACTTAATATGAACAAAAATATCAAAACTGTGAAAAAGACTCATTCCCAAAGTTAAATATAATGCCAAGTGAGTAATAATTTAAGGTACTGCTACGGACATCTCTCGCTCACACTATACTTATATCTATACTGAAAGACTTTTGGTCTGCCTGTACGAGACCATTGTTGCAAAAAATTCCCGGAGTCATATTTTTTTTTAATTACATTTAGAGAAAGCACAAAGTTCTCCTGATGGTAAGTGATTCCTGCGACCCATGACATCTACATTCATCCTTGACAAGGAATCATAATTCAGATGCGTTGTTACCTTTAAGGACTGAGATGGAACGCCTCGTTACCAGTAATACAGGTCTCCGGATCCCTACACTCACCAGACAAAACAGAGCAGCATTATGCTGCTACTTCAAACGGTTATTCTGTGAGGGTGTGGTCCTTCCCCGTTCGAAATGACCCATTCGTTCTGAAGCTAGAAACAAACTGAGGCGTAGCTCTACCACTGTTAATACAACATCTTAACAATATAGTTAAGTTTGACTTGGTATATTTAGTAGTTTTGAAATCTCACAATTGCTTTTACCGTAATTATGAAAGCAGATTACATTCCTTGGTTTAACCCATTATGCTCAAAAACATGAGATAACTGACGCAAAATAGCTATTCCGAATTTTGAAACTTCAAAGATATTCCGACTATACGAACACTATTTTGATTTTTTATCCAGGAGTCTTCAAATAACCATAAAAACAATGAAATGGTTGAAATAGATTTGTAAGATAAAGAAAAATAATTTCAACCTTTAGTGTATAACACTACAGATTGGCCGACGTCTTAAAATTGTTTTTGTTATTTCTTAGATATGCACTTATACTTAGCAGACGAGCCGAGCCACATTGAAAAAAGAATTGAAAAATATGGGGGCTTAGATCAGATGGTTTATTGTTATGGTACGGCGTAAAATATCTATACAATCATTAACCAATGTTGTTGTAAAGACAAATGCGTCAAAAACAAAATAATTAAAAAGAAACTCACCTTCAATAGAAACTTTCCTACAGATCCACAATTATTTTACTACAATATATTATTTTTGCTATAAAAACAAATGACGAATGGGCGCGTTTATCTAGAAACACGGCGAAACTATTCAAGTGTCCATGATTCGATATGTTATCAAAAACGTCAACTTTTCATAACAATCGGTTTATCTGTCGGTAGACGATAACAAAATATGGTCTATATAAATTTGCACTATCGATATCAAACATTTGCCTTCACTATTCTTTCGGCATTCAATAAAATCTCGATCATTTTAATGAGCATAATATTTTATTTTTCTCCTAAATAATAAAACACGATAACTCAGGAAGAATATTATTAGACAGTAGATTAAAATTAACGGATCATATAGGCGCCATAGTAAACTGATCGGCGAAAATGCTTAGTTCTGTCAAAAGCAACTACTACTAGAAGATCACCGGAGACCTGGATCTGAAAGAGAATGTGTCACAAATCCAACAGATGACTGTTTTATAGTCTTGACGTCATTGCATAAAAGACATCTTTCCACAGTTGCTAAGGGTAGACTCAAGGAAGGTTATAGTGTCTATTAGTGACAATCCGGTAAGAATGTTTCGGAAGCAAAAACCTGAAACCACGCAAACCAGGATGTAAACATAGTACAGCTAGTATACAAACGAGTTTGAAATTAAATGTCCTCTTAATTAGACTTTGGCATTCTCCTTCTTCCTAACCTTCACCAACACAGCATTTATCTTATTGCTATTGCGGTCTCTCACAGTCCAAATCTCGGCACTATACTAGAATATTGTAAATACCACAGCTATATATATATATATATATATATATATATATATATATAATGGAATGGAAGAATATGAATGGACCCCACAAGAAGATATCAAAAATCAGATCATAACACTTAACAGACATATTCAGGAAACTCTCTAAAGCAAATAAATGCATCAAAAATAAGCCAACAATAGCACTGATTTGTATTAAATTTTAGATACCTTCACTTCATTAATTTTATTTAGAGATAAACAACATGTAGAATTTTTTGAATTAACTTTATTGCTGGCCAGGTTACATATCCTTTCCTCATCTCATCTCTTCCATTAACCTATACATAGGCATATAGGTATTGCAGCATAATCTAGCTTAAAACATATTGAAATATATACATTTTATTTATTTATATCTAAGACATGCTGGTTTCTTTACAATATTTTATTAACTGTCAAACATACGGTGATTTAATACTTAAATTTCAATTGACCATTTTGTTGTGCCTACATTGGGGATTGAACTCTATCAGAAAATCGATAGCAAGTGCATAGGCAATAAAAACCTCATAAGCTGGTACCTGTAGGGTTGACAATTAATATTGTCAATAAAAGATTGCTTTATGAATCATTTATTGATTATTCTATTTAACTAGAGAATATGAACTTATAACCTATAAGCTGTTGACATCATTCCAAAATATGCGTAATATGAATTGCCATGTCCTAGAGAATTAGCAATTGTTAAAGCCATACTACTTGGTATTTAGAGCTATGGGAAGTTGGCTATTATCAACTCATAGCACCTGCACAGGATGTACCTACTAGCAAACTGGTGAGGTTTTAGCAACCATAAACTAAATGAAACTTGTTAAATACTAAACTAACTGGTTATTAATGTAGAGTAGAATCACTACATAGAATATTATCAAATATTCAATTTGTCAAAGTGTTTTCAAAGTATAATTCATTTAAAGAAACAAACTTTTTACTATGCTTCCTACTAAGCCTACAAGTACTAAATTGTAACGCACTAGGCTATGAACACTCTCAGCAGCATTAACATTGGCTTTAAAGTTTTATCATGCAGGGCCTTCTCTAAGAAAATAGTAGTTACCTGGAATTTCTCGAACTGTTCACGTTCAGCATCCAGACTATTCTTTTTTAGCTGGAGTACTCGAGGAAGTGATAATGACGCCATAGATTTTGCACATGCAAAATACACCTACGAATTAAAAATTGAAGGACTATATAATTTTTAGCGTTAATTCTAACTTGATATTCACGACACTACATAACACATCCACTTTATCATAAGCGGCCTATGAGTAATAACAATAAATTACAAATAAATAAACAATTTCGCAAGTCAACAAGTATGAATTACAAAGACCTAATATTGTCAATAACACGTCCTATATAGAAACGTAAATGAAATCAACTGAAGGATATTTTAATTTGACAGACCGAGTGACAGCGTATAAAAACAATAATTAACAAAACTAAAAATGACGAATATTATGTTTCTTCAAATAATGAAATTGTTAATTGCAATTCTAACCAAAAAGTAGAAAATAATTTAGAGATAAGAATAGTATAATAAGAAAGTAAAGTAATAGAAGTTTTTATATATAGAGTCCACCAGATGACGATGAGATGACGGTTTAGACATTTTAATGACTATAAAGTAAAAATTAAGTTAAAGAAAAGTATATTGTAAAAAGCGTGGGGTAAATATTCCAGATAGGTTTTTGGTAGCTTCTTTAAAGTTTGAATTATTGAAAATTTTTATAAAAGTGCACCACATGCTTTTATACAAACATCGAATATTCCAGATCGGTTTTTGGTAGCTCTCTAAAAAGTTCAAGTTAATGCAAAGATATGATAAAAGACCACCCCACGCCTTTTTACATTTCTTTACTAACTTAATTTTTACTAAGTCAAAAAAATTCGTTAACCATCATAAACTGGTGGACTCTATAGTTCGAATTGCGATTAAAGTGTGTTTTTTTAAACTATCATTTATTTTTTGGTTATAAAGTAAAATTAAAAGGAAATAGAATCACGAGAGTTACTTCTAAACGTATGTATATCGTATGCGTGCCAATAGACCCAAAACTATTCACCCTTATTTATTTAAGAAAATCATAAATATATAGCGGATCATACATATTGATAAAATTACTAATTGACGGTTATACAGGTACCCTGTACCATCGTATATTGATAATACTTATCGATTAAAATTATACATATAAAAATTAATTTCCTTTAACCCTGGTGGTCCTGGAGAGGATATCAGGTTGAAATTGAATTTATTTAAAATGATTTTTTTTAATAATTTGAAATTATTGCATTGTCGTTGGAAATTGTCGGAGCAAATTTTCAAGCAAATTGGACTATTAGAAGCGGAGGAAATTAACGTTGAAAGATTTTCTTACATTCGTAGATACATACATACAAGTCAAGCTAATAATAGCGTTTTCAAAATGTGTAGTGCGCTTGTATAGTATAGTTGCTTTTATACCTTACAAAATTAATATTAGAGGTGATCACTGCAAAAGTATCACATAAAATTTTGTCAACTTTTCCATAATTTAGGATTATATTTCGATTTATTTTGTAGGTGTACATAAAATTACGCCTGATTTCATTTATTATAAATTATTTTGGTTAATATAAGATAAAATATGGTCACCCTTTTTGTAAAATATATGATTTTACTGTCAACTGAAAACATTGTCGGGTCTGCCACCGGTTCGCGCGTGGTAAACTTAATAAGTTTGCAAACAATTTAATTCTTTAGTATAACGCAAATAATTTAAATATAATAACAGTTTTACTATGGAGTTTCTTGAATATAACGACGTGTCAGCTGAAATAAAAGGGACTATGGTGAGATGAAACAAACTTAAAATATTTTGTTTTGAACAATTGCGTTCGAAATTAAGTATATTCTTTTGTTACAGGTTCCTGGTCGGCTTAAAATGACTGATCAAAACATAATATTCAAAAATAGTAAAACTGGTAGAGTAGAGCAGATATCAGCTAATGATATTGATCTAGTAAACTTTCAGAAGTTTATTGGTTCTTGGGGTCTTAGAGTATTTCTTAAAAATGGTACATTGCACAGATACGGCGGTTTTAAAGACGGGGTATGTAAATTAGCATCAATAATAATTTAATAAACAACTTGCATGTATTTTTTATAGGATTCAAAAAAATGATACTCTCAAAAATTCAAATTTAAAGAAATAACATTATTATATATAATTAATATTATATATAAAACAATATTATTGATACATAATAAATATGTGGTTGGCTCCTTATAACCCTGTTGTATGTCAGCAATATCAATATCAAATATGATATTTTCAGTTAATATAATGGAATAGTTTAATGTGTTTCCTTTCACATTTTTAGGTACATGCACTATATGCTGATTACTGATTTTAGGTTATAGTTAGATTTATTAAATTAGGTTGTAGTCTTTAAATCAAAATATAACATGTAACTGCCGGCACAGCTAGATACAATTAATTTTGATACTAATATAAGTATTCATTTGTTCTAGTATGTTGTTTGATAGATTTTTTTATTTATTTCTTCATTTTAGTTTTATGTGATATATTTTATTTCACATACTTTTTATAATAGTTTATTACATATTCCTGAAACACCTGCCTTTAAAACCAAACCATTTGAAATAAATTAGACATAAAAAATTTATTACATTCTCAATTTTCACAGGAACAGGAAAAAGTTGCAAAATTCTTCAAATCAAATTACAACAAAGATATGCTAGAGAAAGAACTATCACTTAAAGGATGGAATTGGGGTACTGCTAAGTTTAATGGTTCAGTCTTGAGCTTTAATGTTGGTTCTAACACAGCCTTTGAGATACCCTTGCATTATGTATCACAATGTAATACTGGGAAGAATGAAGTTACTCTTGAATTCCATCAGGTATTGATTTATTAAATATATAATTTATAACTTGTATGGATAACTAATATGACCATGCTCATCATCCAAGTTCCTTAATGGGACCTACTCAGGTTTGTAAGAAGTAACTGGATGTTTTAAGCTTATGCCAAAAGTTAGTTACAGGAATGAGATGCTCTATCTAACACTGGTTCTAAAATCTGCATGTAAATCCAAATTTCTGAAAATAGTAGATTTTAAATTTTCAAAATTTATTGTTCAACTTTAATTATTATTTTGTAATATAATTTATGCTTATTAATTTTATTGTATTTATTGTACATATAAAATTTAGTTATTTAAAATTACATAAATTTAGTGTTCACAAGATTTTGTTATAATTTCTTTTATTGTCTTTTAACAACACATCTTCATTTCATATTTACATAGAATGATGATACTCCCGTGTCACTTATGGAGATGAGATTCCACATACCAACCAGTGAACTGGCAGGTGATATGGATGCTGTTGAGGCCTTCCACCAACAAGTTATGAACAAAGCCAGTGTAATATCTGTCTCTGGTGATGCTATTGCTATCTTTAGAGAATTACAATGCCTTACACCTCGGTAAGTGCCTATTTATTTATTTGTCTTTTTAAAAGTGTATTATTGATTATAACACAAAATGAGATAAATAAGCAAACACCAAAATATGTCTTCAATTTTTCTTTGAAGAAAGTAAGCTTTTCAATTAAATCATTTAATTTCATTACTTACCCTCTTGGAATATTCAAAAGTAGTTTTTATCACACAATTTTAATATTTTATTTAAATTTAATCATTGAATAGATAATAACAGTGTAAACTGAATAAAAGGTTTTTTCCAGAGGTCGCTATGACATCAAGGTATTTCAAACATTTTTCCAACTCCATGGTAAGACATTTGATTACAAGATTCCTATGTCAACTGTACTAAGACTGTTTCTACTGCCACATAAAGACACAAGGCAAATGTTCTTTGTGGTATCATTGGACCCACCCATTAAACAAGGTCAAACAAGATACCACTACCTGGTACTATTGTTCGGGATTGAAGAAGAGACAAGTTTAGAATTACCATTTACTGAGTAAGTTTCCGATATTATCCAAAAACAATATTTTTAATTTATCTTCATACAGTTTCTGGAGTAATTGAGAGAATACAACATTTTCTGTAATAAAACTCAATTTTACTTTTTTTTTAATGAATTATTTCAGAAATATAAAAACTGATGTTTTTTATACTAATGTAAACTGCCTTAGCTTTTCAACCAATTAACACAAAATCTTATCTAAGCATGCTCTATCCACTAATTATCCTGTAAAATTTAAAAATAAACACAACCTTCTAAGGGTTTTGTCAATATCTCTATACTTTGGTGGTGCTATATGCAGACAGAATGGTGGTTATAGTTATAGACTACATCGCATCACTGGTCTTGATATAAGGTGTTTCTCTTTATTGAATTGTTATAGCTTTTCTTACAATACCACTACACTACATATCACTTAAATTATTTCCCTAATTTTAAATGAAGAAACTACTTTAATATGTTACAAACTTCAGGGAAGAATTAAAAGAGAAATATGAAGGCAAAATATCTAAAGAGCTGTCAGGGCCTACATATGAAGTGTTAGCTAAAATTATGAAGGTTATTATAAACAGAAGAGTGACTGGACCAGGTGACTTTTTGGGGTAAGAATTTTGGTAGTATATAATATCAACATTTTTCATTACCTTTCATAACTGTTGCAAATGCAATTATGGATATTGAACATGTCCTTATGTTATAAGATAAGTAATATAAAGTAATTTTACACAAGTCCTTTAGCATTTATGTCAGCTCTATAATTTAAATACTTTTTTATGTATAGATTAAAAATATATTTGACTCTCACAGACATCACAAGACTCCAGCCGTAGCATGCTCATACAAAGCAGCAGCTGGGTACTTATACCCACTGGAGAAAGGCTTTATTTATGTTCACAAGCCACCAGTGCACATACGCTTTGAAGAAATTGCATCTGTCAACTTCGCTCGAGGTGGCGCCTCTTCTACCAAGTAAGTTTCTATAATATAAGAATTTATATATATATATATATTATATTTATTTAGTGGACAAATCTGTTTCTTTATTTTGGGGTGCTTTAAGCTCTTATAAATGTCAGGACCTGTAATCAGTTCAATAAAATACTGGAGATCAAGTAGTAGTTGCTTGATATATCATATTTAATGTTATTAAAATAAAACCACAGTCTTTATGCAGCAAATTTTTTGAGATAGGTATATATCCTGTAGGAATATAAAATAGGGTAGGGTAAATGGAACTTCGGTAAAATACTGGTTTACTGATAAATTTCTAACAACTATCCTTTGAAGTCTTATTTTTCCTAACCTTCCAGTACCCTTCTTCATCCACAATAATCAAAAAAATGTATTCATACATCACATAATGATACCTTTTAATGTGTATTTTACATAGAGTAAATTTTGAGAAACATAAGATATAATATACTTTTATTCAAATATTGTTTTGTGACTATTACCAGTAATAATAATTAGAAGATATATAAATTCTCTACCATTTACTGGTGTAGCTATGTCCATTTTAAATATAAGATTATTTGTTAATTCTTTTTTAAATGCATAGCCACTCAGCAGTTATTTTCTATCTACAACATATATGGGTCGACATGACCGGGGAAGATCCATTCCATCAAAGAATACCAGTGTGAAATAACACTATAATGTTGCTGTGTTTCATATAGTGAGTGTAGTGATCCAAGGACCCTATTACAGGTCACAAGACGTTCCATCTCAGTCCTCTGGGACTGACTTTGCATCCTGAATCTTTATAGAGGATGAATCTAGATGTCATTGGCAGCTATCACTTACTATTAGGTCAACTGCATGCTTGTTGCAAATAAAAAAAACATTACATACCATTCAGCCTTAACTCATGAGCTAATTTATACAGTGACTTATTTCAGATCGTTTGACTTTGAAATAGAATTGAAGTCTGGGAGTATCCACACATTCAGCAGTATAGAAAAAGGTGAATATGACAAGTTATTTGATTATATCACCTCGAAGAAATTACATGTAAAGAATACTGGTAAGAATGTAAGTATATCCAAGTATCTCATATGGTTCTATGTTATATATTTGTTACTTTATTGTTTCTGGTTGAATGGGAAAAAATTCTGTAGCAAACGGTGAAAAAAAATCAACCTTTCCTTAAAACAAGAGTGATTTGAATATGTTGAAGTTGGTCTAATATAAACCATCTTCATGCTTAAATTAAACTTGGTAAACCTTAAGTGCTTAATTAAAGCAACTTTGATAATTTGTGAGGCATGGCTTCTTTTTCCTACTGCCTGCCTTATTTCAAGGTGGCCTAGCCCTACGCCTACTGGTCCTGGGCTCAATTTCCACCTAAGAAACAAAATTTATGCATTACAAATTTTTGGCAAGTTTTGAGTCTGGGTGTGTTGCATGGATATCCCATGTCCCTGACACTGCATCTGAAAGTTACACCAAACTTATTGTTATATTATAATTTACACCGGAATAGGGAAGGGATAGATGTGTATGTGTGCTGCTTCTGCTGTTTGCGTAAAAGTTTACTGTGCTACAAAATATCCTGTGCAGTTGATGACATCTTATGATAGCAGAAGATATCCTGTGGTGGAATCTAACCAAGAAGACATTACTTTTTATTTATATTATTTTTATATATTATTGTTGTGTATTACAAAATTTTATTGTTATGTGTGGCCACACCACTGTATCAGAACTTACCATTTTTAGGAGATATAATCTGTAATGGTATTTTACCATTTCAGGACTTGATTGAGATTTTGCTTATAAAACGTAATTAAAGTAACTTGCAATTAGTCAGTGTTTTATTACACTGAATATGTAAAAGTATTGAAATAATGTGTGTATTTGAAACAATTGATCATTGTTTATCAGGACAAGGCATTATACGATGACGACTTTGGTGACTCTGACACCGAGAAGGAGCCAGATGCTTATTTGGAGCGCGTTAAAGCGGAGGCCAAGGAGCGGGACTCGAACGACTCGGATGGTAGCGATGAAAGCACTGACGAAGACTTCAACCCAGACAAGGCTAACCAGAGTGATGTCGCTGAAGAGTCAGTATTTATTAAAAAAACTTATCTTTATTATCTTTATCAGTATAGCTTCATGGGCTACCCACATTTCATTTATTCATTATATATTGCCATCTTTGTTTATTGCACATTCAGTAAAATCTTTGTGCAATCACAAATTGTTGGTTTTATTTGGTATTATAGTTTTGTGTTTTTTGTATGTTATACACATGTATCACGTTCCATCAGAACCTGTGTCCAATCTTATTACACCTGCGCACAACGTTGACAACAAGTGAGCGTTTGCATATGTCATCTGGCTATAACCAAGACAATGTCATAGTCGAAATTAATTAGGAGAGCACTATTGGTGGTCTTCACCAATATGTGTTCAGGTGTTTTCAATTATTTACTCAGCCATGTAGATTTTTTGATTCATTATTGAATACATCATAAATTAGAATTTTTAAAATAGTAATTAACAATTAATTAGTGTTAGATATTGCTTGTGTATTATGCAATTTAAGGCGAACTTCCAGATGATACCATGGCTGTTTTATAATAGCATATACTTATAACACTACTATTATTTTTATAATTAGAATCGTTGTGAGAGCATTAATTTTTAGTTTCCTCTATATATATATATATATATATAATACAAAAACCTGTTGACTGCCATAAAAAAAGTGTAAGCCCATCTACTTTTGACCATATATAATACTTTATTTGGAACTGCAATATGGTGTGCATGCGGCTTAAAGGTGACTGGTTAGCAAAATAGCTAAAAATCATACATGCTTATGCAATTTCACAGTTAAATTATTAATACTGACATTGTCACAGTAAATATATAACTGCATCTAATTATCATATGTATATTTAATGGGACTGACAAATTGCATACACTAACATATACATGAATTTTTAACTCTATATTATCACTCAAGGGAAAAAAGTAACAACAATGCTAAAGATACTTATAGGTTAACAGAAATGAACATGGAACAAGGAAGTAATTATCCTAAATGAAACAAAACTGTTAGCACCATCTTAGGGTTATGGTGTTTCTGGTCTGGACTTTCACTAATCTGTAACCATAAGTCCAGGACTTGACAGGCTGATATTGTTGAAATGTTACTTATTTTTTTTAAACATTGAAATTAACAAAGATATTTACATTCATCCATGACAGGGAATCATAATGCAGATGGGTTGTTGAACTGAGATGGAATGCCTTGTTATCAGTAATAAAGGTCTCAGGATCTCTACAATCACCAGAAGAATCACAACAGAATTATGCTGTTATTTTACCGTGGTATTCTGTGGGGGCGTACACCTACCCCGGTCAGGTTGACCCATTCATTTTGGAGGGACCTAATTTCCAGTCACAAGGCCTTCCATTTCAGTACTCGAGGTGTGGCAACTCATTTACGTTCTTGAATCTTTATTACGGATGAATGTAGATGTAATTCGTTACAGTCATTACTTCACACACATACATCTATCAATTAAACTAAGCCCATTTGTCATAATATTGTAAATGCCCTAATATAATTAAAAAAAAGAATGGGTCTATCACTCACACACAGTTGTTACCCAATGATTTGCAACTGCACAGAATATGTTTGGCGGAAATATTGGCGCAAACACATTGTTGTGGCCTCCTTCCTTTGTCCGATGTATGTTGTGTATCAGAATCATCATCTTAGATTATCTTTAATCTCGTGCTGATATATAGATGATTATCATGCATTAAAACTGGCCCATTCATGCTGCTACCACTGTTTGTAAAAGTTTGTTTACGTTAAAATAAATTATGCTCGGGAGCTTATGCTACGCTCTTTAATAACGCATTTTCAAACACAAACTATATATATACAGCGATGCCATGTACGTATATTTAATTATTTATGTATTTACTATTATTCATATCAAATGGATTTACTGGACTATATAACAAAATCGGAGGACATATGTGCATCCTAACTACGGTCCGCGTGTTACCGTCAGAGGTTACATAGCGGACAAAGATATCAAAGACTAGTTAACTATTGCTAGTGTTGTCACCACCGGTTGTCTTATTAATAATAAGGCAACATTAGTTATAACTAGTGATGTAAAAGACGAACTTAAGGTCCAGTCATATTGTATATCTGTCCTGAACACAACCAGATGGATTATTCTTAGGCATCAAATGCAAATCTACCATGTCTATAAACAGAGTGATTTTAATGTGCTGAGATATAATATATATATATATATATATATATATATATATATATATATATATATATATATATATCAATTTTTATATATGTCTTTATATTATATTAGGTTACTTGGGAGACGACGTAGTGAGTAGAAACTACTAATTTATATTATATCTTAGGTATGATACCAACCCATCGTCGTCGGAGGACTCTGATGCATCAGGAGCATCGAACGAGAGCAAAAAAGAGAAGAAGAAGGAAAAGAAACCTAAGAAAACTATTACCATTGTAAGTTTTAGATTTTATTCCGATAGTGTTTCACTTGTGTTTTGATTCTTTGTGAGACAATTTACTATATTCATACAATAAGCGCCTCCAAATTTAGCCATTGTATTATGAGGGTATTCCAAAAACAAAACTAAATACGCAAATATATTCTACTTTTTAATGTATTTAATTTTGAAACATATATTTTACCATTCGTCTACACTCTACACGATTTGGAAAATACCATTGACCTGATAATTTTTCTCCATATCATAAAAAGAATTACTAAATCAGAAGCTTCTAGGTCAAAGTAACATGGTGAGTGAGTTCATATAATTTCAATTCAATAAAATAAAAGATATTTTTTTAAGTTGATTTATATTAAGTATATAAACTTAGCAGCAGATACATTGACGATAGTGTATAACTTGCCAGTGTCAAACTAATCTTTTAACTATTTTTTTGGACCTCGTAAATCCTCCGAATTAAGTGCTCCCGCTGAAGCATGTACCTTCACATGGTTCAGCAGGAGACTGAAAAATCTATTTCTTTTTGGTTCTTGGGCGAACCGGGGCATTTCATTATTATTATTATTAAATTGAGAGTAACAAACTGGCACACAGTTCATCTGATGGCAAGTGACTCCTGCGGCCCATGACATCTACATTCATCCTTGACAAGGAATTGTCACCCTTGAGGACTGAGATGGAATGCCTTGAGGAATGAGATGGAAAACTCACGAAACTCAGACGAAACACAGCAGCATTATGCTGCTATTTCACGCTGGTAATCTGAGAGGGCGAGGTCCGAACCCGGTCGAGCCGACCATTTCATTGAGCAGCTGGAAACAAACAAACGATTAAGAAGTATATAATCTACATACATATAAACGAAATATTATTTTTATTTTTCCAGTCTGAAACGCCACGTAAACGCAAAGAAAAATCTAAAAAACGTGAAAAAGACGCGAACGCTCCAAAACGACCTGTTACCGCGTTCATGTTGTGGTTGAATGAAAACAGAAAGAAGATCATTGAGGAGAATCCTGGAGTTAAAGTCACTGAGGTCGCTAAGAAAGGCGGTGAACTTTGGAGAGATCTTAAGGACAAATCTGTAAGTATAAATACTATTTCACTTGTGGATCTGGCTTGGACTACAACTTCACATAGAAACCATTATCCAAATAATGTTGTCAAATGTGACACAACAAATTACATCTAGAGCAGCGATTCCCAGACTTATTTAGGTCTCTTAACATGAAACAAAAACTTAATTATCAAACCCAAAGAAATTTTATTATATAATAAAACCTACTAAAAATAATTAATATGCCCTGTTTGATGAGACAGTTGCATGTAGTTAGTAAGGTAAAAGAAATAGAATAGGACACTTCAATTTTTAAAAAAAGGAAGAAAATGTTAATTTTGTGAAAACATAAAAGTTAAATTGTGTTTGGAAATATATTAATACTTAAATTATTTTAAGTGAGAAGGATAAATCTGAAAGGAAATATCAGTTTCTTTATATTTTACCTTATTTTTGTCCACAACACTCGGAAATCCACATCCCGCCAAATGTGATGACGAGAAACGAATCAACAAGTTTTGTACAATAATCGATAGAAAGATTACAAAATTGGAACCTTTAGTGCTTCTATAATCAATATTGGAGTTCTTTTTAAAACTTTGTTCTTAGCTCCTCATTTGTAGATATTTCTTAAAGTTGCGCTTGTATACACATCGGCGCATCTGTGATTTAGTTCCTACTTGAATAGGATTCAATTACCCAATGCATGCGAACAACACGTCCTCGACACTATAGAAAGGCCTTCAGCATGTACAAGCAGTTGTCGAGGGCAGCCAAAAATAACCTGGATGCCGTCCAAAGAGTTTTTGCCCAAAAAATCTGCAAGACTTACAGAACCGTGCCACTGAATTCGGACTAGTACTTGCAGGCTTGCTCCCCTTAGACCTAAGGATCCAAGAGGCGGCTTCACTATACGAAGCCAAAAGAGGAATACCGCAGCGAAGAATAGGTGATCGAGAAATCGAGGGGAGAGCGAGCTTCGAGTCGTCCCCACACCCAGTAGAATATAAGAAGTTGCAATACCAAAGCCTGGAAAATGATAGCGTAAGACTATACACAGATGGGAGTAAAATCTAGGGCAAGGTTTGAGCATCGTTATCCTGTTGGCACAGAGGAGCTGAAACCAAAGCCGTGAATTTTAAGCTCGAAACGCTCTGTACAGTCTTCCAGGCGGAGTTGTATACAGTGCTGAGAGCGACCGAAGAGTGGAAGATCTAACTACGGCATTTACAGCGATTCAAGATCAGCGTTTGACACTATAGCAAATCAGAATTCCTTCCATCCTCTAGTGATGGATATCCAAAAAAACATAAATATTACTAATAGACAGTATAAAACGGTATGTTTTGGATAAAGGCCCACGTGGGGATGGAAGGAAACGAGAGGGCGGATACTCTAGCGAAAGAGGCAGAGCACTATATAAAATGACGAAACCAGATTACGATAGGTGCCCGGTATCATATGTTAAAGCACAAATAAGACAAAAGACACTTATGGTATGGAACGGGAGATACAAAGAAAGTATATAATATACTAGCAGAAAAAAAATAATTAGGGATAAGTTCTTAACATATTGTATTAAGTGGCAATAAGAATAAATAAAACGAGTTAAAAATTTATATACATCATATAATAATGTAATTAGTAATAAGTTTGTTTATATTATATATAATAATGGAATTATAAGATTATACACATAGAAATATAATGTAAGAGTGAATAAAAATAATAATGACATAATACGGTAATTATGTAATTAGTAAACAGTTGGTTTAAGATATCAATAAGAAGAGAGAGCAAATAAGTAGAATTTAATATTAATTGCGTAAGAATGTCTCTGACTCTTGTCAGGGGAATGAAAATGTATAACATCAATAAAAAAAAATACCCGATGGATGTCACAAAGAAGTTGAAGAATCTAGAATCATCTAAAAATTGAATTTTGAGATGTTAAACGGTGACAACTGTAGTAGGCAAGCAAATTTTCATCACTTATCTGATAATATTGCAAAACTTGAAATAGAATGTACTCTCCCCAAATACTATTCAAATAATCAAATTTTTGTAACAAATTCAAAATTTAATTTATAACCTTGTAACTCAAATTTATTTATTTACTTACTTTGGCAAATAAGCCATGTCGTTTTTGAAATGAATAATATACTAAATCGTAAACCATAAAATATATAATATAGGGGTTTGTCTATTCATCATTTTCAAAGCAAAGTAAAAAAAATGTTGGCGACGAAATGTTGATGTCCTATAATTATTGAATCATGGTCGGTAGCAACAGAGAAGTATGTTACTAATTGGCATATCTTTTTCGTTGAAGTTTTCTTGACTATATTAAAAATTGTGTATGTGTTTCCAAAAACGAACAAAGATTAACAGTTCCTGGCAAATTATATGGATTTTACAAATTCAAAAAGTAAACCATTATCCCCTGGCAATGTTGATTTATCAAACTGCAGAGAATTCAATTTATTTTTAATAATTACATATGGAATTTTCAACATCCTGAGTAATAATCAATACTTCTTTGTCCTGTATTAATACTCAGATTACAAGAACTAGCGGAAGAATGGAGTGAGTTTAACAAAGTTACTACAAACTCAGATTTTAAAACAAAATGCAGATAGCTTGTTTGAAAATAGAGAATAGTTCACAACTTTTCAAGAACATCTTACTCAATAAATAATATAGTTACTTGTATACCTATTGACCATTTTAATACCTATATTAAAGCTGTTTTACAAGAATTTTAATGCCCATTGCATTTCAGTTCCCTGTAAGTAAGTGGTTAAGTAGAAAAATAATAATAAAACAGACTGGAGATTAGTATCCATTTTCTTGTTTGTTCCATTTCACTTTACTAAGATTAGTAAATGTGTTTTGCAGGAATGGGAGGAGAAAGCGGGCAAAGCAAAGGAAGAGTACAACCAAGCCATGAAGAAATATAAAGAAAGTGGAGCAGCGGATGAATTTAAGCAGAAAAAGAAGGCAGCTGAGAAAGAAAGTAAAGCTAAATCTACAGATAAAAAGAGCAGCAAGGCCCCTCCTCCTAGTAAGAAACCTAAAAGTGCCAGTACTGCTGGTCCTGCACCCGGCAAGTTCACAAGTAAAGAGTATATTGAAGATGATGATAGCTCTTCCGATTCTGGTAAAGAGAAGGAGAAGGAGAAAAAAAAGGACAGCAAAGATGTAAGATGTATTATTTTTTACGAATGTATAGGTAATCAACCACTAATTCGTGAGATTTTAAATTCTGGTGGTCTGGTTGCGGTAAATACTAATTCATAAGCAGAATCAATACTTAGTCCCATCATTGCTATACATTTTATCATAATCTTTTATTTTCAAAAATAGGTGTTTACATTTTGTTTAAATTGCTATAATTAACTTATTTTACAAGTGTGCAAAATATCTTGTGTTCACTAGAAGGTTGTCACATTTATGTTGTCCAATTTAATAATTAATGTCAAAAAAACCAATATGAAATAAATAAGATATATACAAATTATTATTGACCCAGTGTGAATTCATCAAGTTTCAAATTTAAAACATGTTAATATTAGATATAATTATTTATTAATGAGTATTTAAGGCTTCCAGTATTCTAGTCACTGTGTATTAAATAGGACTCTTCAAAACAAATCAAAGAATCCAATACTATAAATAGTTCAAATGGTGGGAATGCTTTTATAATTATTGAATCATCTTAATAATACCAAATTAGGGTATTGAAATAAGAATTGCATGCAACGGTTTTAATCCATATTAAATGAATGAAGTTTCAAATCAACCTCAATTTGATTACAAACCTTTTTTTTTTAATTACATTGAGAGCAAAAAACGAGCACACAGTTCAACTGATTCATCCTTGACAAGGAATTATAATGCAGATTCGTTGTTACCCTTGAGGACTGAGATGGAATGCCTTGTCACCAGTAATAAAGGTCTCCAGATCCCTACACTCACCAAACATAACATAGCATGCTGGTATTCTGTGAGGGCGTAGTCCTACCCCTTTCAACCTGACCCATTTATTCTTCATCTAGAAACAAACTGCAGTGTAGCTCTACCACTGTAAAACATAATGACGCTTTCTGAAAAAGTCAATCGAATTATGATTAAAAGAAAAGTTAATCCACCATAAATGTTTTTATTAGAGTTTATGAATTTTATGTAATTAATATCAAGTCCTACTATTGTAGAGTAAGGAGTCGAAGAAGGATAAAAAGAAGTCATCTTCAGAAGCAGAAGCATCTTCAGGAACTGGCGATGACAGTGGAAGCGGGAGTGATTAAATATAGTTACATAGTAATAAGCATTTTGATACCAATTCCAGTTTCCACCATTCTATCCTAGCAGTTGTTTAATGATCCTTTATTTTAAGTTATGAATTATTTTTTGTACAATAGTTGCCATGGCTATATGACCAATTGCTATCAGAGTATATAATGTTAAGACAGAAGATACATCATATTACCATTTGGATTAGTCCTACCAGGGGATATAATTCTGATTCTCTGCACAAATTTTGTTACAATAAAACACTTATGATGCTACTGTGTGACATGTGTCGATATTATTGTTCTAGTTTTATATTGTTTTCTTCCTATAATTACGTCGCCGTTACATCATAATTTAAATAAAAAAATAAAACAGCTCGAAAAATAAAATGATGGAGAGCCTTAATGTTATATTCATAATGTAAAATGAATCTTATGTTATGTAAATAAATTGTTAGATTTATATTATAGGAAATGTGAATTATATTGCATTATTATAATTTACTACTGTATTTTATGTTAAGAAAATGTCGATTTGAAATAAAAATGCGAGCTTTGAAATCTTAAGATATTTGCATAACTTGATTTAAATTAAGGTATAATCATTTGTTTTCTCATTGTTTCGTTGTATTTTTATTTCACTTATAAAAACAATAAAATATATTATTTGGTATTTTAGCTGGTATTCATTAACATCCCCATAATACATTCTTACCTTTTCTTTTGTCAAATCAAGGACCTTCCAGATCGATATTGAAACGTGTATGCGTAGATACCGGCTAGAACATTACCTACTTATGGGCTCAGCTACATTTGGATAGGCTTTGATAACCAAAGAAAAATAAACAATAATACCTAAGTATTATTATTGAAATAATTATAAAACAAAAAAGAACAATAATTATTGTTAAATAATGTAACTATCTTTGATATAGTAGTATTTTTAATTATAAATTTGTAAGTACACAAGTCACGAAAATTTCCATTTATTTCATTCATTTAAATCACATGAAAACCATCAATTTTCAAATTATAGTTTTAGCTAATAATTTTTTTAGATTACACAAAAACATAATAGATCATAATGTCCTCTCAAATATTAGTACATTAACATTATGATAATAAAATTTATAAGAATCTATTCAATGTGTACCAATCATTTTTCCACCAATTATAATGATTTCAAATCGATTGTTTTAAAAAAAGAATAAATAAATTAAAAGCCCAACATCAGTGATATTTTATCTGTGTCCAAAGATTCTACCTATAGTTTAATTAAAGTTTTTTTTGTAATTGGTATTTAAGGTGCTTTATACCACGTGTTTTATGATGATCGAATATGATATAGACGTATAGATGATCATTAATAAAACAAAACAAATAGACGAGATACCTAATTAACAATTGGGTCATCGAGTTCAACCATGATATACTGGCCAGGTCTTTCGTTAGTAGAGCTACCCACAGAAGTTTGTTACTCATGACCACTAAATATTACAATTTCTGAAATTCGTAATGAATAGCGCATAAACTACCAAAAGCATTACGATTTCTAAATTAAAAAAACTTTCTCACATTTACTACGCATAAGCACCAGGAATAGGATGGAAACAAGGTCACCGATGCAAGAGATGAAAGCTACATACCATTTCAATAATATAAAACATTTCTATCCGTACTATAAATGATCAACAAATAAGGCCAATTTTACATTTATACTAATAGTGCAATAGGGTGCATCGTCTATACCTGCACAAAAGGGAGCAAAATGGCGGGGAAAACTGTTACTGTACGATGCTTTTGTTCCCCAACCGTTAACGCTAACCATTTTTTATATGAAGGGGTCTTTTATTGCTCTTCCTTTATCAGAACAATAGTTATTACTTTTTACCCAATGCTTATTGTAACCTCTTTATTCTTCAATGTCTTAAGTTATGCCCCAGTAAACAATTATCGTTAACAATATAACATTAGGAATTATCGTGTGCTATTGAAAAATATTATTATATTTAACCTGATAAAAATAATTCACACACATTTTTATGATTCTTTGGATGTTAGCTTCGCGTGATGTTGAGACATAATGGGTCGTCGATACTTAAAATTTGTTTTGTTAACTTTTTTTAAAGCATAACATCTAACTATAGATAGATTTGTAAGACAAAATAATTTAATCAAGTATTTTCAGGTAAATAATAGAAAACATTTCATTCTTCCTAATAAAAGTGCTTGAGTTACTGTTATGATTCTAAATTATGGGATGGGTTGAACTTCGCATACTAAGAAAGGTACAAGAGCAATTGCCTAAACTTTGTTATATTTCAGTGTAATGATCTCAAGCGTTGAAAAAGTTTATCTAAATAACGATATGGTTTATATGGTACAAGAATGTATTTTATTGCTATGGTTTTAAGTACTAAGAATACCTCACCCTTATACGATAAGGAATAAAAACTATTTCTGAAGTCTTCTTGAAATATCAAATCGTAAACAAACGCGACTTTGCCTTTCAAACGTTGTTTTATTGGTGTCCCTTTCCCACGGACGTTTGCCGCGCTTTTTATGTTTTCGAAAGAAACGTTGGCGGCATTTGAAATAAGGCGCGAGTTAATTTCGTCGAAGTCTGGTAAGGGAAACCTGAAGAGGATTAGGCCCCTTTTTGAGATACTTCTTATATTAATAATTATAAAAATAGTATAAAAAAAATTTTTTTGGATGTTGATTTACTTCATTCCTTAATATAATTAAAATTCAATGCGTATTTCCTAGAAAATTAGACAAAATAATTTTTAGAAGAAAATGTAGGGAGCTTATTTGTTGTGACTAATATCAACTTTATGCATCTGTAATAGAGATGTTTTTTCATTGATTGTAGCAAATAATACGTCACGGATATACGTAGTACAAGACGTTTAATTGGCTTCTTACAGTTGGCGGCAATGGACCCGTTAGCCAATCACGTTGAACGTAGATGGCGCTTGTGAGCCGACGCAAGCCGACCCAAGCTAGCTTGCTCTGGGAACATTGCTTCGAGCCCCATACATTTTCTTCTGGTTCTCTACGTCTGCAGTTTGGTTGTGTACCAGTTCAAAAATTATTTCAAAATTTTTGCCATCAGGTGAGTTATAATAATTTTTCAACAATTCCTGTGTACTTTATTATTCTTAAATGTGTTTATTATTGCGTGATTCGGTTAAAATTGTTTCATTCCACGTTGTAATTCTCGGTCAAACATGGCTATAGGCATCGACGTTCTTAGGCTAGTACGCGTGGGTATGGAATTGGACGCCCTATTTTAAATAATTAATTTCTCTGATCTTTTCCATTAAATGTATTGAACAGTTCTTCAACAAGTTTTAGTTTATTACTTTATTGATTATTTGGTAATTATGTCATCTACAGTAATTGCGTATTTTCAACACAAAACGTGAAAACAAAATGGCTCGTTCGACCCAAGCATAGGCCAGTGAACTCGATATAAGGGGCGATAACTATTTCAGTTGATTATAACATAGTTTAATATGAAAATGCAATGCTTTTAATATTTTAATACTATATTTTCGGATATTTACAACTGAATTGTTCATAATTACATATTTATGCCTTATATATGTTTCCCGCCAAAACGCGTCCATAGTGTGCTATATAAATGATGCAGTGGCACGTTGAGTCTTTTTTAATGCGATGTTTAGTTAGTTTAACCTGTTGCAAACGCTATTTTGTTAAATTTGTTACATTATTGTTCATTGATTACAGGAAAAAAGTTAAAATGACGGACAAGCCTAAGCGTCCTATGTCAGCATACATGCTATGGCTTAATAGTGCAAGAGAACAGATCAAATCCGATAATCCAGGGCTTAAAGTAACCGAAATAGCCAAAAAGGGAGGTGAAATATGGAGGTCAATGGAAGACAAGAGTGTAAGTATATGTCTATGTTCTGTTGACTAGTCTTTGTTTAATTTTTTATACATTATTTTTATTTGTTCAGGTATGGGAGGAGAAGGCTGCCAAAGCGAAAGAACAATACACAAAGGATCTGGAATCATATAATGCTAATGGTGGTGGCGGTGAAGGAGGTGGCAAAAAGGCACAGAAAAGAGGAAAGAAGGGCAAGAAAGCCGCCGCGCCGGCTGTAAGTTATTACCATTTAATAAATAACCATTTCACATCTTTATGTAGTAGATAAACTAATCAATCTTTAGTTTCAGAAATCTAAGAAGAAGAAGGAAGAGTCTGAAGAAGAGGAAGGTGAGGAGGAGGAAGAGGAAAGCGATTGATCTCCCAATTCACACGGCATTTCTGTTCATATTGAATAATTTACTTGGACTTAATTTATTACAAAGTAAAAAAGGACTGACTTTCCAAAGTCTGTATGACCGACTTAGCCTTTTGTATTTAAGTGTATTTCTTATTAATAATTTTCTAATGTTTGTTTCAGAATATTATTATATGAGTAAATTTATTTGGCAATTTTATGAAAATCCTGATTGTTTGGCAGGCTTTATATCTTTTTTTATTATAGTGTAATGAAAGTAAACATTTTGAGTGTGCAGAGTTTGGAAAGTTCCACCGTTGGCTAGGGTCTAGATTTCTAAGCCTCAAAAAAAAATAATGTATAAGTGTTAAGCATGTATACACTGGGGAATTGTACAGTTAGCCCTCCCTCGTTAAGTTCGCTGTGACACTGGATGGCTCATCTTTGAGAATGTACCTTAAGTGATTTAATCAAAACTTTTATGTCAACAATACTTCTCCATCTGCAGTAAAAGCTGTGCTTTTAAATTTAGTATGCCATAACTATAGTTTACTTACCATAAGTCATTTCTGTTCACTTAAGGACATAAGAGTTTTGGTCTATCTATATCCTTATGTAAAATTAGAGACAATTTCATGTAAGATGTCATGGCTTATTGTTAATTAAACCTACCTCTTCTCATTGTAAATTTCAATGCTGATAATAGTACCCAAACCTTAAGATAAGACAGCGCAGAGCGCATACATGATCGTGTTTCGCGTTCAGCAAATGAAATAATTTAGGAAATTGATGTGTATGTTGTATTTTTAGTTAGTTTATAGGTAGGTTTTCAATATGATTAGTCTCTTAAATTTTACATTTGTGTTATTTGTAAATGAGAATTAGCATTCCTCATGTCAATACGGATTTTACATGTTCAATAAAGTAATTTCATATAAAAAATTCTATTTTTAATTAGTCTTTTATTCGCCTTTTATGTTATCTCTTAAAATATACCGATTAGATAAAGTTCTAAAATGTATATTTATAAACTAAAGGAAAAGGCACATTGCAAAAAAGAGGTTAACTTATTACAATGCTCTTTAAAAAATGGCATCAATTTTGATGACGCATTTTCGAAGTTGTCAAAATAGCGTCGCTTCGATTTACGGTGTTGCAAGTATATTAAGTTAACGTTTGGGTAGGTGTGAAAATAATATTGGTGTACAAAATATACACCGGTAGTGTAGACCATATTTATGAACATGACGTGGTCACCTTGCCGTAGGTAGTATAAAAATTGTAACACGTAAAAGTAAGTCTATATCTACTACTTTGTCTATGTCGAATCTTACTAACATTTCCGCTGTTCCTGATTGGAAAAAAATCCGATAATCTGTGGGATTGCCTTAAAATTCATATTTAAGTACTCAATAGTACAAATTTAAAAACTCACTGCCTAAAAGAGTTAAAGGAAATTAATTCAATTTGGAGATTTTTAATAAAAAATTGACAAGTGTTTTAAAAAAGAAAGTTCCGTGGTGGTGAAATCAGTTTTTTGTTATTAATTATATGCCCGTGGTTGAATTGCTTTCTATTTTTTTTACCATTGATTACTGAAAGATATTATTAATTTCGGGGCCATGGCTGAAAATTTTTAAAAATGTTTTGGCAACCCTGGCTTGTGATCTAACGTATGTCAGTTATGACAATTGTAAACAAATTAGCTTTTTCATTTTGTTTTTCTAAAATAAATATTGTATTTAAAAATTATCCGTGCTCAATATATAATTAATTATTACAGTCTGTATGGTTCAATTATTATAAAGTAAGTAGCCAGTAAATAAATCTAATATTAAGGGCAGAAAATTTAGTTTTGGTCATATTGGTTATTCATTTTATTTTCCATTTATTTAGATGTCTGGGGACGGCTCTGGTGGTCCCTGCGGAGGAACGCAGGTAGCTTTAGTTACTGGTGGTTACGATCACACTATTAAGCTCTGGCAAGCACATAGCGGCGTGTGTTTGCGTACTATGCAACACCCTGACTCGGTAATTATTAAATTATATTTTTAGGCATATTGACCTATTACATGAGTTATAATATGAGTATTATATCACAAAATATTGTAGTTAACTTCTAACGTTTGTCTGTTCTTCAACAATTTATGAAAAACTTTGTCAATACATGGTTTATATACACAAAATGAATCGTATTTATAAATAAAAATTACTATTAAATACATTAAGTAGCACTTACCCAGTTTTATAAAAGGTTTGTTTAAGGATTCTTTCTTTCACTGCCTAGAAAGTAAACTAGACCTCAAGTACATTATAAACTTAATGTATTTGGAATTGTTTTCAGCAAGTGAATGACTTAGAAATAACACCAAATGGACAAATGGTTGCAGCATGTGGATATCAACATATTCGAATGTACGATTTAGCAAGTGCTAACCCTGATCCAGTGATGAACTTTGAGGCAATCACTAAAAATGTTTCTAGAGTAGGCTTCCAAGTGAGTTTGAAATCAATATTAACTAAATAACAATTACAGCTAACAGAACTTTATCTTTAATTATCCTGTTTTAGGAAAATGGTCAATGGATGTATACAGGAGGTGAAGATTGCACTGCCAGGATATGGGATCTAAGGTTAAGCAATTAAATTTTATATATAAACTTTTATTAATTTACACATTTAGAGAGGTTATTTGCTAAGTTAAACAAAGTGTAGTCTGTGACCTTATTGGATGTGTGATTACCATCATTGAATGAATTGGATCCACCTTTTTTAACTTAATCTGTCAACAATACAAAACCATGAACTTTTATACTATATAGCTTCTTAGTATAAAACGTTTGACAGATTAATATTATATATAATGGCATTTAACTATTAATTATCTGCTTTTTAATACATCACTGCTTTACATATTCCTAGATTAATTGCAAATTATTCAACAATTGCAAATCAGATCTCATGCCTATATATACTATACCATTCAACTTTATATTATGCCATTTAACTAAATATTTTAACATTTTCTGAGGCTATTAAATTTTTTGAAAAATAGAAGGTATTAACTTCTTATTCACTTACTGTTAATGAAGCCACATTATTTGAATTACCGTATTAATCTCTAGAGATTGTTATTATTGAATGTTTGCTACCATTGAGTGTTGAGCTCAAAACCCAGCATACAAAGTATGTTATTAAAAGAAATATTGACGCTTACCTGTTGCCGCTTTTGCTCTATTTATATAGAACCAGCTCACCTGATGGTAAGTGATTACTGCTGCCTATGAACATCTGTAATTCTAGGGGAGTAAAGGTGTAGGCTCTTTTCTTGTAGGTACCGCATTCATATCGCCAAATACTCACCAGTGGCAGCTGATTCCACAGAGTAGTTGAGCATGGGTAAAAATTTCGCTTAATGCGAACTTTGGTGAATTGTCGCCTAACGAGATGAGGAGAGTGAAATTTTGAATTGTTTACATTGGTATGGTGTTTAATCTCAGCAACTGAAATTAATCTGAACTCCTCACGGTAAATTCGGTATATATGCATTGAGGTGCGACATCTCTTCGCAATGCCAGCGAATCAAGCCTATCGGAACGTAGTTATCAATGATTAGACCCGCTCTTCGTTGAATGCAGACAAACGTTTTCAAAATCAGGATATACAACAAACGGATTCTTTTACCTATACTTTTCTTAGGGTTAAATTGGACTAGATTTTGTGGGACTTTGTTTTACAAAATCTCGACCTCAGACCAGTTCGCACTCCCGAGAAATTTTGGTGCGACCAGTGCTAATTAATAACAATCAATATTATTAATTACCATTGATATGCAAAAGAAACAATGTAGGGGATAGCGCACAGCCTTGGGGAACACCAGCATACACTGGTTTAAAGTCGGAGCAGTTCGGAACATCGGCTTAGGAGTAATAGTTCCGAAAACGTCCTCAGCACAATTAGGGGGATTCCATCAGGCCCACTCAGCTTTGATTATATCGGACTTTTGGCATGGAGCTCACACAACGCTAGATTGTCGACAGTGAGTTCCACCTGTCGTGAAGAGTCGACTTGGACACATAAAGAGAGCCTAAGACATCAGCTTTCTTGGACTTCAGGATTCACCTGATCTAGTCAATACAAATGTTTAGTGTAATGATTATTTGTACTTGTATGGAGGGTCAAACCTGGGTATCTTCCTGTTTTCAATACTTACTACAAAATAATCAATTTATAAATGATCAGCATGTTTATGTTGGATAGACAGTGACACGTTTTATATATTTTTAAATTTGTGACACAAAAATATTAGGATTTTTTTTTTAACCTGTACAGAACAATATTAATTATACGACTTTATTGACAGGGCAGGAAGACCATTTCAATGCCAGCGTATCTTTGAAGTCCCAGCACCCGTGAACGCAGTGGTGCTTCATCCTGACCAATCACAGATCATGGTGGGCGGTCAGAGTGGTATCATCCATATATGGGACCTCAAGACAGATCATAATGAGCAGCTAGTATGATTTTGTTAACCAATCTTATCAGTAGTTTATGTATATGTGTTGCTATCATTTTATCATAGTCCCGAGTGATAACAGTCTGACAGTAATGGCCAAAGTTGAATTACTGGAGAAGTTTTGGAGGGGAATATCGACAAAGTAATCAACATCACAACGCAACCTGCACATCTCAATTTTATTTATAAGAATATTCGAAATACATTACACTACTGCACCTCAAACACACAACTTGTTTCTGGGCTATTTAAGGTCTTATTCTATTAACCTCTTAGGTTGGCTGACTTGCTAAAAGGATGAAGGGGCAGAGGCAGAACTCCTGCTTCCTACAACCTGTTTAAATGATAATGTAAATCAATGAAAAAAATACGCTTATTTTTATTTTAATAAAACTGAGAGATCAAATATTCCTGTTTCTCAGATACCAGAAGCCGAGGCGTCGATTCAGGACATCGCGATCGACCCCGAGGGCAAGATGATGGCGGCGGTTAACAACAAGGGCAACTGCTACGTGTGGTCGCTGGGCGGCTCCCCACCGCGCCCTGTTCCCCGGAAGCATCTTCAGGCGCACAAGAAATATGCGCTGCGTTGCAAATTTAGCCCTGATTCTACGTAAGTTCCTTAGGACCAAGCCCTCACAGAATATCAACGTAAAATAGCAGCATAATGCTCCTGTGTTTCGTCTGGTGAGTGAAGGGATCCTAAAGGGCCCTATATTACTGGTGACGGGGCATTCCATCTCAATCCTCAAGGGTAACGATGCATCTGCATTATGATTCCTTGTCAAGGAAGGTAAACTGTGTGCTCGTTTGTTACTCTCGATGTAATAAAACCTGTCCTTATACAGATTCTTGAGAAAAACTACCTTATGTATTGTCATAATGGAAGAAAATATTTTTTTAACACCCGTTGTCGTTGACCCAAATCGTTTTAACACTTTTATTTTTGTACGATCCTTTTAGATTTCGTTATCGTTCTCAGAAAAGTAATTGTGGAATAAGTTTGTCAGAAGTATATACTTCTGAGATTATTTATTTTAATTGTATCGAGAAATATCATTGGGGAATTAAACATATGAAAAAAGAAGGTCGCAGCATCCTCTTCGACTAATTATATTATACAGCGGTTGTAACTGAGAGCAAACGAGCAAAGTATGATGGCGTCTCATTTGGTATGGCCTGATATATAATCATCATCGCAACCTATCAATATTCCACTACTGAACATAGGCATCCCTCATAGAAAGCCACGAAACACGATCTTACGCCACTCGCATCCATTGACTTCCCGCAAACTTCGACTGCCAGTACGTAGTGCCTTGAGACTTGCCAAACTCAAGGGCCTTTTTCCCCCGTCGGTTATCGGTTCCACGAGCAATATGGCATGCCCATTGCAATATCAGCTTGCTGAGCTTGTGAGCTATATCGGTCATCCTCTTTCTGTGGAAGTCTACGTTGCTTAATCTATCACGGAGATATATTTTGACCGTTTATTATTTATTTATTTAAATTGGGACATCTACAACGCATCATATATCACAAAAATCAAAACCCATAAAGTCAAAGTCGACGCATGCACCAATTAAAGACGAAAACATTTTTACATCTAGGTTATCGTGTTACAAATTAAAAATTAATGTAGAAAACAACAATGAATGAATCGGAACTAAAACACAAACAGAATTAAGTTATCAAAATCAAATAAAACAAAACCATAATATATTTTTTTAATTTAATATAGTAAATTATTTATTATAATTAAAAATTAATGTAGAAAACAACAATGAATGAATCGGAACTAAAACACAAACAGAATTAAGTTATCAAAATCAAATAAAACAAAACCTTAATATATTTTTTTAATTTAATATAGTAAATTATTTATTATAATTAAAAAATTAATATAATCGAAGATCGAAGTCAAATCATCATGGGTTTATTTAAAGTTAACGTCAAATTCTAAAGCCATTAAGTCTTAATTAAAAGACAAAATATAATAAAATAAAAATTGAGATATTTCAATAAAATAAAATTAAAAAAATAGAAGTCGTTTGGAATACTTTCAATGCCTTACGCTTAAAATTACCGATTGAATCGTGAATTATATCTATTTTAGAGTTTTTTTTTGTTACAGCATTGTATTCATCACAAATTCTTACTTTACGAGAATGTAACTCCTATTTTCTTTAGCACTGAAAGCGGATCCATCGCAAAACAATTTTAATTCACTTGAAATAAATTGGAAAAGTGAAAAAGCTCGAGAAATGGATACCGCATGAATAGAATGAAACACACCAGCATTGAGTGCTACGTTAGATTACTCAACCGTCACAATAACGAGGGAATTATAGTTGTGATGTGCATATTTTCGGAAATTGGACAATTTCTTGCATGGAAAACAATTCAATTCCGATGAGGCAGTCCCAATCGCTTTCGAAGATTTGATTGATTCTCGCCCCCAAATTTTTTTAAGCAATTCAGTTCAGTTTCGATTTAGTGTAATGCTGTTGGCCTTGCGGCCTCTACAGCTCCGCCGGTGAAGACTCGCGAGCAGAGGGCCCGCGAGTAGGGAGTGTAGTGGCGTTGCTAGCACGGTATCGGCCGGCTGCAATTCCGCTACTCTTTTACCCCAGTGGACGAGGAACGTCAACGCCGACAGGGGGGGGGGCGAATATGATCCAAGTGCCCCTCTTAAAGAGGTGCGAGACCTCGGCTCGGATCATTTTCGGAGGGGGTTTTAAGCAATTGAATCAATGAACTACCTATAAAGTGGCGAAAATGCATAGGTAGTAATGGTACATATTTCGATTTGATTAAATATATAATTCTATAAATACTTTTTCCATATAATAAGCTAATTTCTTATGTAATGGACTTATAATTGTTAAGAGATATCATTGTTTCCTACTTAAAATTTGGGAGCGTCGTGGACGTCGGTGTTCAGACTGTGATACACATGAAACGTTACAAAGGTGAAACGCATAAATAAAAGGCCGTGGGCTTGTGTTGTCAGGATGCTGGTGACAACGTCCGGAGACTGCTCGGCACGCGTGTGGCGCACTAGCGATTGGTCGCTGATGCGCGAGCTGCGCCACGATACCCAGCGCTGGGTGTGGGATGCGGCGTTCAGTATCGACTCGCGATACCTTTTCACAGGTAACCACAGCACACACATACAGCTCTAACTCACTTGTGTCCAAGCTGAAGTTACGAATCAGATGGTGCTCGATAGGGTTCTAATAGAATATTTACTGGTGAAAATCGTTACTACGTACTTAACAATACAGATTCTATGGTTTTCCATTACTCAACATATCTTTCTCATATCAATATAGTTCCAATACCCTCTATCGCTTTCGTTACTTATACAGACAGACGAACAGAGTAGAAAATATATATATAATAGTTAATACAATACATTCTATTACTTATGGTATTTTTCTTTTCTGCTCATATCGGATATTGATAACGGCCGCGTGGCGTATTGTTATGAAGCGGTGGCAGATCCTGACTCCGAGAAATAATATATGTGTATCACAAATTGTTGTCAGTTGATGTCAACTGGTAATAATCGGAAGATAACGTACATTATAATTAACTAATATTTTATTGATTACAGATAAGCCAGTGTAAATGCTTGTTTGTTTGCATGTGGAATGTTGATCTTCTATTTCAGGTTCATCAGACAGCTATGCTAGACTTTGGGATCTCGAAAAGGGTACCCTTGAGCGAGAATACTGCGGACATCAGAAACCGATTACCGCTTTAGCATTCAGAGACCAAGCTGTGTAGAGAGAGTTGATAAGTGTTAATAAAACCTTGTGTCGGACGTAAATGGATAATTATCGAAGTAAATATAATTTGAAATAGTGCTCTTTTGTACTAGATCGTGCTTGTAAGAGAACTTTATAATATAAGACGAATGTGTTTATATATAATTTAAATTATAAATGACGATATCCTCGCTATGTGTAATTGACACTAAATAGCTTTCTCAAGCTCAGTTGTACATACTACTGTACTGTTGTATTTTGTATGCATTTACTAAATAAATGTCAGTATAAATATATATGTCATATGATATTTTATATGAAATAAAACTCAAGTTATACTACAGTCGTTTTATTCTTTCATCAAAGCCGCAACAGCTATATATTAATTAATAAATGCTTAAATAACAAATCAGATCCATTACTTCTGTGAACAATGACTACTGTATATTACTGAATATCAGATTATTTTTGTTTGAATAAAAAATATAAATTTCTTGTTTTCTTTCATCATATGCTCTAGAATAAGACTTGGGACTGTAATATTTGGCATCTACCACAGAACAATATACAGAACTAATTAGATTCAGGTCCAAAAATGATTCGGATATTTTGTTCATAACGGGTTTCTAATAAGTTCACTTGTTAACATAATGGTGTTAAATCTCTCGAAGGTACGAGTGCATCATAAAATAGGCTACATAGTCTATTTCTATGATGTACTCTTAAAAGATTGAACGTATAGAGCGCCTTACCTTAGAAATTATTTTATTTTGTTGGATAGTAATTAATTAAACTCTGTATGGGTAATAACTGTAGATCAAATTTCAAACATTATTGTAGCGAAATTCATTGTGGAAACGGAATGTATTCATTTACAAATCTCTAGATCTAAAATCAGATCTGATACTTCTGACACTAACACAATAAATTTTTAGAGCAAGAGATCAAAATCTTGAACTATCACAGTATATATTTTTTTGAAAATATAAATATGGGAAAGTTTACTGTACTACGAATATACTTAAAATGCACTTCTTTTTTATATTTAAAACAAAATTATAGTTTTGCACTTACTTTTTGTTGAACTTTGACACTTAAAATAGTGTATTCTATTTAAAATATAGCATATATATTTTTATAACTATAAAATAAACGATTATTTCTTAATTTAATAATTAATTAAATTATAATAGTCAGTAAGTATATTTGGGATGTCATAACTATAAAAAACTAAATATACATAATTAGGACTAGAACAAAAATTGATCATTAGTAAAAAAATCATCATAGTGTATAAACTAATTTAATAAGACAGTTTTAGCATTGCGACGTAGACAAATAAAAAAAAAACAATAAGATAGAGACAGTGTCGCAACCGACAAAGAAAAATCTGCTTAGTAGAACTTGTTAGATTGGCCAGACTGCATTATATGTAATGTCAATATACCAGAACAACATGAAAATTGACTTATCTGTCTATGAATGCTAAAAGCTGAACAATCATAAAAGCCAACAAATAAAATAGTTTAAAAAGTTTCCTATCTGTAGCTCTATGGTATTTCTTATTCATTATAACTTTGTTTACGTCACGATGTCAGGGCGACCTGCCTTGCGTTAGGGGTTATTTAAAAAGCATAACATAGAATAAGCGTTAGCTAATAATTGAATTATTATTTTTTTACCTGTAACTATCTATTAAGTACATACAATAAGACTGCTGCCAATTACATCTTTTAATACTGTACTAAAATATTGAATGCACTTGAAATAAAATAAAACATTTTAAGCGAATTTATTGCTTGTAAGCATTAAAAGATAACAACAAAGGCCTTTCGTGTTTACCTTAATAACAATACTAAAAAGATACTTTCAACTAAACAGTTAACAGCGCTTTGAAGCTACGCCCATATACGAATCCGAGAGAACCCGGTCATTTCGGATGTCACCTTTGAACGGCGTCCGTACAGTCGTACTATTTATAGAGTTTCGCCCCCAACATCGGAGATTTGAATCAGGCGCAGCGAAAAGCACTATTACAGTTATCATCAATCCATTTATATATTGCCAGGAAAAATTCAAATTCAGGTATAGGCATGAGTAACATGGATGTTAAAAGGTAAGTGAAATATACTCAGCTAGGTTTGGAATAAAAATGGATGTACATGTATTGGCAGCCTTATGCACTAATTAAAAAAGCTATAAAAACTATATGTCGTCAAGAGGTAAATTGAAGGCTTCACCCATCTCAGAGCATGTCTCGTCGTCGCAAGTGTATATGATAACAAACTTGAGATCAACATGCTGCAAGTTAACAGGACGGGCCAACAACATCACTTGCGTCAGGGCAGGTGGCGGCAGGAACGGGTTGTAAGCCGGCAGAGATGTACCAGATGCCGTTAGTAACCTCACCTTGCAACCCTGGAATAAATTTCCGTTCCTTTCTGACATTTAAAACTATAATTAATATTGTGTTTCTTAATGGTTCTCAGACTATTAGAATATGTTGACATAATATTTATTTGTGGAATCATGTCTCGACCAGGTAAACAAAAATTATGTTATGCCTTTAATACAAGTTACATTAGCATAAAAATGTTTTACATTTTTTTGAATAGCTAGGGCAATAATTCTATTAAACAACATTTTTTTTCATTCTCACTAAAATATTAGTTACTTGTAGGAATAAAAAAAAATACACAATGAAAACACTAAGCTAATCATATAGAATATACATACAAAAAAATAAATAACTCACCTTTGGCAACACTGCCTGGAACTTATAATCGTCAATGGGTGAATTGTTCTTGCTTGTTGTAGAAATAACGATAACATTTACATCGGGTCGTGGCTTGTCCTTACAGAAATGTAGCACTACTGTCACCCCTCCCTCATCAAACACAGTCATAGGTGGCACTTTACTTGGGTGTATACTTTGTAACGTCACATTAATATCTGATAACGATTTAACATCAATGAGTTTGTTATTTGTAATGGTGTCTTTCTGTTCAGAAACAGTTTCTGTTTCTTGATTAGCTATCTGTGTTTCTATGTCAACATGTTTAACAGAATTTTCTAATGGTAACCCTAAGTCTAAAATATTGTCCAAATGACTTTCCATTAGACTTATAGTATTAAACATAACTGTATTAGATGAAGTGGTATTTGTGCTGATATCTACCATTACATCATCATTGAGCAACATTTGTTTTGTTATTGTGTCTGGTGAATCACATTTTTCTTCTTTTTTGATTAAGAAATCCAAATCAAACAGTGCACCATTGCTTGTTGATTGTGCGTCGTGTTTTGGCGAAGATTTTTCCAAAGCATTCATAGGAATCTTCTTTATTTGTTTACTTATATATGTAACAAAGAACATTCATTAAATTGGTGGATCTCAAGATTAGCAACTTCTATTTCATCTACTTTTTTAAATATATTTAGAGTGAGTAATATAGTACCATAAGCTACAAATCCTATTTTATTGTAATCATTATTACATCTCATCATAAGTGTACCCCTGAATACTAAATATAAATAAAAAAATAATACACCTTCCCAACACTTCAAGCAATCTGCATCTGCAAACTTGCTTAGGTGATTGCTCGAGTCTCATGGGTTGCTTCAATGTCTTAAATTGTGTTTGCCAGTACAAATACAAATTATAATGAATTATAAATAAAAATATATATGTATTTAAATAGACTTGCCTACTAACATTTTGCTTAATGGTATTAAATTGTGTTTGCCACTACAAATACAAATTATAATTGACTATTAATAAAAATATATATATATTTAAATAGACTTGCCTACTAACATTTTGCTTAATGGTATTAAATTGTGTTTGCCACTACAAATACAAATTATAATTGATTATTAATAAAAATATATATGTATTTAAATAGACTTGCCTACTAACATTTTGCTTAATGGTATTAAATTGTGTTTGCCACTACAAATACAAATTATAATTGACTATTAATAAAAATATATATGTATTTAAATAGACTTGCCTACTAACATTTTGCTTACTGGTATTTAATTGTGTTTGCCACTACAAATACAAATTATAATTGATTATTAATAAAAATATATATCTATTTAAATGGACTTACCTACTAAAATTATCCACTCGTTTTGCATTTTCAGGTAAAGATTGTTTCAATAATTGTTCTCCTAGACTATCTAATTCATTCCAGCCCTCGGTTTTATTAGTTGTCTTATCACCTAATAGATCAATGTCGTCTGAAAATGTACAATATATATATATATATATATTAATATAGTCTGGCTTCTTTTTGAAGTATATTATTAAAATATCAATACTTAAATATTGAACAATTTAGGGCTATAATAGTTGAAGACAAATAACTTTTCTTCTATTGGCTTTCCATACATAGTGAAACAATCAAAAGCATCTATTTCTGTCATTTATAGATATTAAGAACCCAATATACCATAACATGTGCAAAGTTCTATCAATAAAACTCCTTACCATTATATATAAGACTAACAGGTTTCAAGGGTTCAGAGATATTCTTTGAACCACTTTCATCCGAAAAAATGTCTCCTAAATCATCTATTGCGATTGATTTAGCAAGTGAAGCAGTACTGGGCATATTTGCAAAATTCTTCTTCACAGTTGCCCCGGCAAAATCAAGGAGTGTATCATTATTTAAGGGTGGAGCATCTTTTGGTTTTGATGCTTTCTCAGAGAGGAATGCATTATACTTTTCAAACACTTCAGCTAGAACATCATTAGCATGAAGGATATCATCTGAAAACATGGTACATTTACACATTTATGAGACATATTAAACATTTGGACTGTTTTGACTGTATTTGGGAGTTTGCACTATTTACATTCTGCTTTATTGCACTCCTCTTTCACTCTATCCTTTATTTTCCATTGATTCATCTCTGTTGCTCATTCAGTTCCCCATAAGGTTCCACTATAAATTTTTTTTAAGAATAATAAAAAAATAAAGTAAATTAGAAGTTATATTTGACAGTGAGCACATTTCTATCGAATAAAAACAGTAAATAAAAAAGTTATTATGCTATTATCACTTACTTAACATTTTCATTGATCATAGATTTAAGAGCAACGTGTATTAACACATCAAATTCTTACCAAGTGTGTGTAAATGTTATTGCATTGCATATCATTGTGTTATTCTCATTGCAAGTCTCAACATTGCGCAAGTGAAAATATGGTGGCCACAGTAAAGAATAAGTGAAAGACAAGAAGCAAAAATGCCCATCATGCTTCAAATAAGAAATTATTTATTAATTAATTTTATTTTCAAATTTTCATTACCTGTTCATTGAAAAAAAAATGTTTTTAGAATTATATAATATGAAATATTTCAAACTGATTTTATTATTAAGAATGTAACTTTTGTTCATATCACTGAGGTTTGGGCTTACTTTATCTTTTCTTTTATATAGATGTTAGTTAGATCATACTTAAGTTGTCTGCTTTTGAATCAGTGGCAGCGAGGCGATGCAGCACAGGTCTCAGTCGAGAGCAGCTGGCATACAACTCATGTATTAACTGTTCCTCATCAGGTGATGCATCTGACGCATGTTCCAACATGTCACGCAGTAACCCTGCGCTGTCCAATGCAGCACTAACTTCTTGTGCTCGCCGGCTATTTGCTTCGTTTCGGCGCTCTTCCTAAAACAACATTCGAAAAATCTGCTTCACTAATTTGATATGATATGAATTATGTATCTGTAATAAAAATCTATAAAATGTGTTATAATAATTTTGCACCTAGGTTTTACACATGTAATATTTGTGTTTATTACTGAATTATCAATAATGCACAGAGCGATTACAGCAACCCACAGACTGAATGATATGTGAGCTTTAATAATCAATTAATTACAAATTGTGTTATTAAAGAAAA
The DNA here is from genome assembly GCA_029286865.1 of Teinopalpus imperialis. NCBI lineage: Eukaryota > Metazoa > Arthropoda > Insecta > Lepidoptera > Papilionidae > Teinopalpus > Teinopalpus imperialis. Next base: position 13,323,031 of record JAGSMU010000022.1, on the reverse strand, counting down.
TAACATATACCCACTCCAACCTAATAACCTCTGAATCTATTTAGACAACAACAAATTGATTTGAATGGAAAAAAAATTATATTCCAAAATTCAAGCCATGTTGTATTTACTATATTTGTCTTGTTTATTTAAGTAATTCATAAGATAACTGGCAATATCATAATATTAGTCAGTAAAAGAGAAATCAAAATATAACAACTCATAATCTACTAGACACTTTACCAATTCTGTAACATAAACTACTCAAAACAAAATAGGCCCCAAAAAGGGGGCCACCCATGTTTTATAAATGAATTTTACAGATTTTTTTTCTTTTTTCATTATTTATGATTAGGAATGAATAAATTAAGGTTTTGAAAGTTTTTGAACATTAATAAGAGTAAGTTTTGCTTTAATTTAATTTTATGGAATTTGGTCAATTTTTACAGTTTTTAGGAAAGTTTACAGAAATTATTGATTTAAGTAAAGTTTGATTTGATTTTTATTATTGACTAAATCAATGAGTTTGATGGTGCTTAATAGCAAGTAGGTCCTCCTCTGTTCCGTATGCACTCTCTGAATCTATCTGGGACACTTTCAATCAAGTGGGTGATGTTTTCATAGGGTATTCACTCCCAACACAATTTTAGGGAGTTTATGAGGTCTTGTCGATTAGTCACATTACTGACGTTCGATTTGAGGCTTCTTTTCAATTGGTCCCATAAATGTTCAATGGGGTTAAGATCGGGACTCATGGCCGGTAAAACCGTAATATTGGCTTCAGAGAGAGCTCTCCTGGGTTGTTCGCGCTGTATGTGGGCGAGCATTGTCTTGCATAAAGACGAAGTTTTCACCCACTCTTTGTGAAAATCGGATGACATGAGGCCGAATTATTCGATCGACATACCGGGAGGCAGTTATGGAGCCTTCTTCCAGAATTACCAGCTCAGTTATACCGAGCAAGCTTATTCCAACCCACACCGTAACATTTGAACCTCCAAAACGATCCGTTTCATGTCTGCAAGGTTCTGATAAACGTTCTCCTTCTCTTCTCCACGCGCGCAATCGACGATCATCGCTGAAAAACTTCACTTTACTTTCGTTCGTAAAGAGTACATTTCTCCAGTTGTCCATTGTCCACTCCGTATGCTCGCGAGCAAACCTCAAACGTGCTGCACGATGCGCTCTTGTCAATTTTAGACGAATAACACGAGACCTGGAACGTTGTCCGTCTTCATGGAGCCGATTTTGAATGGTTTGATCACTAATTCGTGTGCCAGTCGATTGCCGCAGTCCATTTTGTAAGACGGGCGGGAATCGTACGCTCTCGACGTGCAGTCGATCTGATATACCGGTCTTCCTGGACGGTGGTAGTTCGCGCTGTTCCTGATCCAGATCTCCTCGCGACACTACCTGTCTTTAGAAAGCGTTCCCACACGTTTCCAATAGATCGTCGCGACACACCAAGACGTCTTGGCACTGATCTCTTTGAGATTCTCCCTCCTGAAGCATAAACACTCTCTTGTTGCTGTTTCCACATCCATATCACGCCGAGAACCAGGCATAATGAACGCGAGTAGCACCGAAATCAAGTCATAATGAAAAAAGTAGACGTGCGACTGTAACATTCAGAATGTGACTGAGGGTACAAGTGGCTGAGAATTTGAGTAATAAACGTTTTTTGGAGTACTGCTCTTTTTTTGTCTACTCACCATTGAATTCCTGACTTGAAACATTGATAACGTTAGATAAACATGTCAACAATACTTCGAAATGTTTAACTTAACTATTTATTACCCAACAATTTTTTAAGATGAAATTCGAGATTAATTTCGAGTGGGCCCTATTTTGTTTTGAGTAGTTTAATATATAAGAAGTACCAACATTACAGTATAATATTAAAAGTATAAAATAGCAATTTTATAACTTCTTGAATTAATCATACATATTAAAATAATCATATTCCAATATTATAAGAATTATTATTATATTGTTCTAAACAATTTTTTAAATGGAGGAGGTTCTTGATTGAAATATAATTTTTTATATACACATCTGCATTCTTATGTCCTTATATGTTCCATGTCTTAGACACTGCATTTGAACCTTCCACCATTATTGCACTTACATACATTACATTGGAATAGGGAAGGAGCGTGTGAGTGCCACTGTGTTTTCATACATAGTAACAACACTTTAATATTCAGTCTATTAAGATGAAGCTGTAAAGGTATCTGGACCAACAGCATCACTCAAACACGATAAAGAATTTAAAAAAATCTTATTTTCTGTGCAATTCATGTCATCTGATACTAAGTATATAATATTGCTAAGGTTCAAGTTGACCAGGAGGATGTCATCTAATATAAGTTGATAGTATATTCTTTAGCCAATTGAAAAGTGCTACCCACACTAAACTTTATTGATGTTTTTTTACTTTTTAATACTGTACCTTTATTTCTTTATTCACATATTAAAATTGTATGTGTAAAGAAGAAAATGTGACATGAAAAAAAGGAGATAGATACATAAAATTAAATTTTTTAGGCACATATTAAGCTTCATGAATTTAGACTTTTTTTGCTATGTCCAACTGGATCCATTCCTTGACTTCATCAATTGGATCAAATCAATAGATCAACCTATTGACTCATTTATTATTGAAGCTTACATCAAATAATGGTTACAGACATGTTGGAAGATCATTTTAAGAAAATAATACTTCCATTTAACTGTTTTCTTAGTACTTTATAACACAAAATTATTAATAAATACTTTTGACTGGTACTATATCTTGGTTGTAACATTCTTGATTTAAACAATACTTATGGGTAGAAAGTGAAGAGTGGAAGAATATTTGCAACATAATATACTAGGATTAGTATTATTATATAACAGCTCATCCATACTGTAGATATTTTTCTTAAAAAATATTAATAAGTAGTAGTAGTTTATAGGCATTGGCAGTTACTTACTTCTCTCACCATTGTTTTAATTAACCTATTTGCATGTTGCAGGTCTTCTGGTTTCTTGCTCTGAAGCAACTTCTGTAACAGTTTTGATTTTTCCTCATCTTCAAAAATAGCATTTTTGGATCTTTGTCTTGAGGGCATGAGAGTGTCCTCTGGAGGCAAAGGTGGTGGAGTTTCCTTAATCACACCTTGGTTCTTTAACATGTCATAAGCCACTTTAAATTTAGTTTCTTTTGGATATTCAATAGACCAAGCATGCAATAACTGTAGAACCTATAAATGTAAATGCTAATGTACTATGTTTTCTTAATATGTCAAGTCATACATAACACAAAGTTACATACCCTAGTTTGAACTTCTGGTGTTGTTCTATCAGCTAAATATTTAGGTGAAACTAATTTAATCATTTCGTTCAAAAACCGAAATTTCCCAACTTCGGCGTGGAAAGTGATCTCACACCGGCGCATGCAGCGGTCTAACATTGCGAGGGCAAGTAAGGCTTCCCGTGCGTTTTGAGAATGAATACGGACCGCCAGTGCTTGCGCCGCCAGTTGTGGGCCTTCTGATGAATCCTTCATAATAGTGCAGAATGCTTCGAGTGCAGCGGCATCGGGATGTGGCAAAGTTTCATGTGTTGCCTTCACTGAAGAAACGTAAAAGTTATAACCAGTTGTACAAAAACTATTAACACTAACTCGTAGTTAACTTACAAATCAAAGCCTCCAAACTAGTCAACGTAACATTCATGTTTAATGTTAAGTTAAAGGAATTTTGTCTATTTATTAGTCAAATATTCTTTTACTTCGTCAACTTGTTTGTTTGAAAATTTTGACAATAAATGTCAAGTAGAGGTGTGCATGGAATCAACGAATGGCATTTTAAAATAGCTTATTCTCTAAAACGGTTTTTCATTGCTCTAAGCAACAAACGAATTGATTTCAAAAACTAATACAATGAGACAGCCAATACAAATGCACTTTGTAATTGCAGAAGTATGCGTTTTTTTATTACTTCAGAACGTCAAGTTTCTGTCAACAAAATGCTTATATATAAAAAATACAATAATTTAATATATAAAATATATTATATAACATTTAAGATTAAAAAAATTAAAATGACGAACAAAGTATACCCTTGCGGAAACCTCATATTTTTTTCGTCTCATATAAAATTAACTTGAAATGATCCAAGTAAGTAATTGTTTATTTAACATTTTGATCGTGAAGCAGATGATACTTTTTTGAGTTGGCAAGTTAGTAAATAAGGTTAAATAGTTTTAAAATCTTCATCTTCAGTTTTGGCGATGCTCGTTAGGATTAATGGTTTGAGAACTAGAGTCACACTGTGTCGACTGGAATTATCTCCGTGTTCGCATCAAAATGTTCGAATGTTCTTTGAAAATATTTAAAAATATCCTATCTATAAATAAGCAAAATTTAATTTTTTTGCTTATTTGTCATTTTTTTCATATCATTTACAATGTTTTAAATTCCAATCTTCAGACTTAATATTGAACATATTGCATTAATTGTTTAATAATCTTAACATAAAATTTTTAAGAAGTTGTGTTGTGTTGATACACAATAATTGCGCTTTATATTTTCATCTATAATTAATTTGTTATTTTATTAAATTATAAGAACATTTTATATCGATTTATGTTATTTGTAAGATCGATAATTTGTATATAGTTAAGATGGCACGAGGAGGGTCAATATACATGCCATCTCCCACCAACAACATTGCTTCGGGTACATTTTACGGTCGCAAAAAACGGAACTTGTAAGGCTTGATTTCGATGACTAATATTGATACTAATAATTGATGAATGATTGACATGATACTTCACTAGACTATACAGATTAAATAACTCATTCATACATTTTTACAACAAAATCGGAGAATGTGAATAAACTATGTCCTTTAAAAACTTTAATTTTTTATTAATCAAAGACTTATCAAAGATTATAAAAGATATAATTTTAATATTGAGGAACATGTAAGTTATAAATAAAGCAATCGCATCTACGTCTCTGCGTTTTCTTATATTGTATGCATCATTGTACTCTATTACGGATATTTATTTAAAAAAACGTCGCTTCGGTAAAACGCATGATAGGTAAAACAAGAAGTTTAATAACTATTAAGAAAATAATCTTTTTGTAATTGTATAAAAAATATTCTTTTTTAGTTCTAGCGTTTCTGTAATATATACATAATATACCAATATTTCAAAAAATATTTTTCGATTACCCTCAAAAGAATACTCCATATTTAGAGGTTAAAAGATCACTCAGTTCACCCTATGTTGGCTAGATGTTGGCCCAAAGATGTGTATGGAATTAATATGCAAATACGATGTCACCTCTAAGGACTATGACATGTCGAGTGTTAGAATAGTCATTATTACGAACCGATTCTGTAAGGCTCTTAACAATGTATAACAAATTATACTGTTGTACTGTTATTGTTGTTAATAATAACAACAATTAGCATCGTTATAGGCAGTGCTCGCAAACAGGTATGCGCGATTATACAATCAGCAGGTGAGAGAGGTGTTTCCTAACAAATAACGAATCGTTTGCTGAAATTGTTGCCTACGAAATACAGATTTTACGATAATGCATAACACCTCCTAAAATTCACTTCTATTTTTAATTGCTATTTGTTATCTTGCTGTCGTAGTCGTAACATATTTTGAATTACGATTTTGTGGTATATATGAATTTAGAGAGACATATGATATGAATCAACTTAATTCTAACATGAGCTGTATAAATATCGTCTTGTTTCTTGTGGCAACAGTTATTCAGTATTAGATTTGTTTTTATTATATTATCGCAGTCGTCAATAACGCAGTATCGCAGCTCCATTAACAGCGATTCAATTTCAGCAATATTCTCTATTATCGTAATTACGTTTAATATTGAGTAATTGTAGTCAGTGTATATAATATTTAAGTTAAAGATAAATTTTAAATCCTTTGATGGTAATATTATCAAATAACAATACTACAAAATAACCGACAACATATTTTGAAAAATAACATTATTTTGATCACTCGCTTCACTACTAGCCAGTGATTATAATGACATTTTGTTAGTAGGTTGGCTAAGTTGTCAGTGACACTGTCATATTTGTCATTCAGACAACAATCGATTTGGAAAAGCTAAAAATAATCCAGCTTTTTCGAAGCTTTTAAGCTTTACAATGGCTATATCTCGGTTAACTCGACTTGTTACTCAATCTAAGAACATCTCAAGACATGAACAAATCGTGCAAAGAAGAATGGCCACAACAACTCCAAGCGGTGCTATCCTTCCAGAACCTGAGAAAACGCCTTTTGGTCTTCTTAGCATAGTATGTGCCGTAGTACCTGGTCTTCTAATTGGAGCCGCGATAAGTAAGAGCATTGCCAATTTTTTGGAAGAGAATGAATTATTCGTCCCGTCTGATGACGATGATGATGATGATTAAAGTGTTCTTGAATGCAGGTATTTGAAATCGATGAAACTACACACTTCAGTTTTCTCTTATTCTTACAATGGGTATTCTCTTAAGTTATTTAGTTACTTTTAGTATAATAATAGCATAGAAACAGTAAAACTATGATATAATTAATAAACTTTATTAAGTGTTATGAAAGCTACAATGCTGCATCATTTTTGTGCTTAGGTTCCTGGTTAACATTTTATGTTAAAAAAATCTGTAATACTTTTATATTGGTTGATTGTAGAACATCTTAAGTCATATATTTACAAATTTTAGTGTGTAAGTACAGAAAAATACATTTAAAATTTACAGCATTCTATGTACAGTTCTTTGATTGAATTATTAAATTTAGTATTCACAAATTCATTTTAAAATTGTTGTTTTAAATAGAGTAACACTCAAGCAGTCCCCTGCTCACCTAGTCAAAATGTTACTCATGATATAGCAATAATTTATAATGGTAATCTCATCATAATCATTGTATTTTTCTAAGTTATAAATGGAAAATAAAGGCAGTGATTTCTTAAATCAGTCTTTTATTTTTAGTATTTTATTGCCTTGTTTAGCCTCTTGTTCTCTTAAAACTCAATAAGTATTAAATAATTTGTGTATGATAACCACAGATGGGGAATTGTTAAGAGTATATTTACCTAAGCTTCAAGGAAATAGTTAACAAAGAGACATCAAGACTTTTTTCATTCCAGGATTTAGGCAATTACAAATAATTTATTCACCTATGGTAAGTCTTCACCAATAATTTATAGCATTTTGAGTATATTCATAGGCAATTATTATTTCAAAGTATCTTATGATGTTTTGAAACAGAAACTGTTAAATTGATATAGTTTGTTTTACTAGGCAAATAAAATCTTGAAAAGTTGTTTGATTACTATCGTTATTTATTTGATTATAAATTGAAAGAAATTGGTAACATTATTAGAGCATTACCTTACAAAATTTAAAAATTAACTTACAAAAACTACAGAAATTTTAAATGAAATAGATTTTTTTTAAATTATGGTTTAGAAATTCGGTATTAAACTATAAAAATATTAAAAATCCTTTGGAGATATAGATATATGTTGTCATTGGCAACTATACTATTATTTGATGGGAAAAATTATTCTTTTATTCATGCTATATATTTTGTTACTTAATTTCTAAAGTTATTTAGAAAGAAAACTCTTGTTATTCTTTATTGTCTCTCTTGTTATATTTACCATATTAAATTAAAGGCTTGCTTTATTTATGCTCAAATATTTTTAATACATATTTATCTTTCTAGTAATATTTAACTTTGAATTAATTAATGATTAATAAAAATCATTAGATACAAGTTGAGATGATTTGCAAGTTGCTCCAGATAATTATAATATTTAAAAACTTCAAACAAATCATACAATACACAAAATATAAACAAAACATGGATGATAGTGAAAAATTGTTAGAAAGAGTGTAGTCATGTAATAAAAAGATGTTGAGGAAAATATCAGAGTTTTCTTCTAATATTAAAACCTATTCTATAAAAATAATAAAATTGTAGAAATTTTTTTGATATTCTATGTGCATGTTGATCTCAGTGATGGCTGACCAAATTAAGATGTGGTTGACAGTGGTGTATTATTGAAATAAACTTGGGCTAATATTTAGTGTTTGTTTTGTTACGTTTGATTGGTTAACAAATAAAAATGATGAGTCGATTTTTAATTGTGACTTGTGCATGTAAATTTGTTTACTAATCAAATTTATAAAATATGTTTTAAGCTAGAAGAAAAAAAATTTAGGAAGCGGGCTTCCTAAATTTGACACATTAGATTCATCCTTTCATAGCAAAATCATTATTCTTAATTCCTCCATTTTTCATGATTTAATGGAAATACATATGTTAAATTTAAATTTCGACATATATACACAAATATTATAAAATTTTCTTATAAAAAAATTGGATATACCTCAAAAAGCAGCTGTATTAATTTATGGTGATTAAATCATGGATTCCAAAAGTTTCTAAAATATTATTATATTTTCTATAATTTATTCATGATTAGGTCTGACATTATAAAAATACTGTATAATGCTGTCATTGTCTTCCTCTAACTAAACTACCACCTCTAAATATGGAGTTGACATAGTGACTAGCAAATAATTTGTAAAAAATTACATATAGACTTGGGCCAGTTAACACTTTTATATCCTGTTAGACTTTACAGCATTACACATTTGACCTTGGATTGTGATTTGATTCATTCAGATGTGTGAGTTATTTTACAATTGCAAAAGGTTACTGAAAATATTCAATTAGTACATATGTAACAACAAGTCCATGATGCTGTTTTTAATATATCTTCTTAAATATATTTTGTTATTTTACAAGTAATATAAATTGAATATCGTCATGACATCTTTTAGTTGTGCCAATTTTAATAGACCTGTATACTAAAAAAAATTTTAATACTTTTTCTATTAACAAAGCTATTTGAATATTTTTAATTGATAATATTTTAAACACAATTTTATTAAACAATTCATAGCCAACCATAAATAAATGTATTAGGTTATTATTTCATGGTGTGTGCATTTAATTACACTTATATATACACAAAGTATCAAACCCAAATAACTGATAAAAAGAAGTCAAAAAGTAAATATGTAAAGTAAAAGGATTTTGTGGATCCAATCCTCGACACCTGTCCATGTCCCTTTCTATCATAATTTTTACTTTTAGCACACAGTGTGGTTGCAAATTGTCACCAAGATACAAGTATTGGTATTTAATAAATAATTATCAAATTTGTATGTTAATAGATAGTTATAAATTTATTAGGTGGTGTAAGAAGTTATTTAAAATAATTATTCATCTGTTGTGCCTAACATAAATTTGTTTCGTAATAACTCATTTGTAAGTTTTTGTAAATTTATTGGTATCTTGATGTGTTAAATGAATTATGAATGCAAGTTTTAGATGCATCATATATCTAAAAAATAAAGAGATTATATTATGATATATATGGACGTTTTTACATAGAAATTTGGTTTATTGATTATATATTAAATATAATTTATTCAGGAGGCCTCTTGTGCTCCCCCCAGCCGTGGAAGCATTTGGTGAACCGACGTGACTCTTTGTCTTTTAGGGTGAGGAAGAGTTTCCGTGGACGGTCGGGCTGCATCGTCTTCATATGTTGTATGTATACCTTGGAATGTCGATTGTATTACAATTTTATAAAAAAATTAAAGCATCCTATATAAATAATTACCCAGATAGTGTTATCAACAATAACAAACCCAAATAGGTTGTTTGATTAAGATTGTGTGACATAATTGTGATGTTAGAATTTATAAGAGATTGATACAATCACAATTAACACAAACTAATTACACGATGACCAATTGTGCAATTAAGGAATTAAGTTAGGAGTTTTAATTGGGCTATACAGTAAAAGCCCCTTATTCGTGCTTCCTTCATTCCCCGATTAAAAACAAACGATCCAATTCCTATATTCGCGGCTAAAAATGTCTTTATTCGCGGATCTAATAAGTACATACATATATAATAATAAAAGGATTCCAATAGGTATCCAACCCAATATCCTTTGTATATGCCGTCAAATGGACGAATAAAAGAGTTAAATAGATCTTATTACAACTATGCCTAGAGTATGTTGTTAAATGATATCGCCGAGGACTTTGACATAAGCCGCCTTCGCCGCGATCGGATTTTTTGAGAATGTAAACAAACAGAATGAAACCAACCTATTACTCAAGAAATAAAGTATATTTTTAAATGTTGCTGTTCCGTTCTATGGTAAAAGCGCTTTCACATTCGTTACAAAAACTGTGCAAGTTCAAACTTTGACTGCAGACATAGACGAAATCGCGAATGGAATAGGACGTGATGGGTTCGAACAAACAGAATCAAGTGACATTCAGGAATTGCTTGAATCACAAGATGATAATTACATAATTTCTAAAGTTATTTAGAAAGCAAACTCTTGTTATTCTTTATTGTTTCTCTTGTTATATTTGCCATATTAAATTAAAGGCTTGCTTTATGCTCAAATATTTTTATTACATATAATTATTATTTTTATTAAGAAGAGGCTTCAAACAAGCACTGGAAACGTGACATTTAATTTGAAAAATCTTAGTGAAGGTTTAACAATGGCAAATGCAAAGGCTTTGCGATTTCTCGATGAACATTGATCCGTCTTGAACGAGGTCTTATGTTTAAGAGGCAAATTGCTAATGCGACTGCTGCGTATCAGTCTGAATTGAAGGAGCTTTTAAAGACTGCCAAGCAAGAGTAAATTACAAAATTCTTCAAACCATTGCCTAAGTTAAGATAATTAATCAAAATGTTCAAAAATTTCAATTAAATAAATTTTTTTATATATTTGTTTTTTTTTTTAATTTGTCACCTAGGAACGTATCCCCTATAATCTATTATATAAATTATATATTACCATTCCGTATTCACGGTTTCTGTATTCGCGGTATATTTATGGAACATATTGCTACTATAAGATGTTTGGATATTTTTACCTGTGCAGACTTGTAGGCGAGTTTGATCTCAACCTCGGAGCACTTGGCCCCAACCAGAGGAACACCTGCTCGCCGTTGTCCAGTATCATTATGTCGTCGTCCGCCAGGTCGTCCTGTGCGGTACATACGTATATTTGCATTATTTCTTATAATTTTCCTACACTAAGTCCCCAGAAAAATTAAATAAGTACGCATATAAAGATGCCCTGCATGCGTGCGTGGCGTCCCCTGAATGCTTGTGGGCGGCCTCTGTATGCATTTGTAGCGTCCCTTGCATTCGTAAATAGCGGCTCCTGCATGCGTCCCCACACGAGTGCTTTATTCCCATTTAGTGGTGCATTATTACATTGATAGATAGATACTAACCTGAAGACTTAGTTTTTATAAAAATAATGCTTCTAAGATACTCTACGCTAATAGGTTGTCAGGGCAGTCTAAAGTTGTCAGAGCTCAGTTTTAAAAAAATATCTGAGAAGGCCCCCTATAATTTTAATAAGAAACATATACAGTAATATTTCATATATAATATAATATATGAGTGATATTTCTATATAAAATTATAATATATAACTACTAGATCGCATGGAATATTTAAAATAGATTTTACCTGAAATATTAATTAAATAATCTTGAAACGAGTATTTATCAGATCGTGCATTTAAGCCACCGAAAAAATATTCTTGTCTTTGGTCTTAAAATGTTGCTTCTCTAACCTCATTGTCATTTGGAAACGCGAAATAGTGTAGTGTAAGGTTTAGGTAACTATTGGTTTTAACCTGCTATCGCAAATTTTCTCTACCTTGTGCACATGCATTTTAAAATTTATATATAAGGTTGCAGGAAAAGCATTTTCACTCTTTGAAGTTTAAAAATATATAAATATTATTAATTAATTATATAGTTAATTTATATAGGCAAATTAATGTGTTCATCTTAGATGCTTCATAGATAACAATTTACACTGTAATAGAACAAGTATTGTTATGTATATTGTCTTTAAAATTTATTAACAGGCAGCACAAGTGTAATAGTATAGAGAAGTAATTAATAGTTAATAACCGTTTAAAATTAAAAAAATTAAGTCATGAATCAAAAAAGAAACCTCTTTAAGACAATGTTCGGATACAATATAAAATTGATTACCTGACAGAAATCGGTACACTTCTCGGAGACAGTGAAGTATCCCTTCTCGTTGGAGCAGCGGAACAAGCGCGTGTAATTGAGGTAGTCAGCGTCCGTATCGTACGTCTTGCGTCCACCCAGAGCTACCCAGAAGAAGTTATCTGGCTCGTTGCCCTCTGTTAGAACCTATGATTGATAATAGATTCACGCATTTCATTCTAATCGAGGTAGACACACATAGTAAATAGCTTTAACAATTGGAAGTGGGGGGCATAAATGGACCGGCGCGACCGGGGCAGTACAACGCCCTTACAGAATAGCAACATGAAATAGCAAATCGGTGATTTATTTCGTTTGGTGTGTGTACAAATTTGGATACTCAGAGTTACTGGTATCGAGGCATTCCATCTCAGTTCGTTTGGATGAACACATTGAATCATGTTTAGGATAGGCTGGTCAATACAATAACCAAGGACGATATAAAAACCGAGCATTGCGACGAAATATGTTTTCGCTGGTTATTACTTCGCTAATTGCTGTGATATTATATCTGTATATTTGTTAATTCGTTTACTTTGAAAATGATCAAATTTGCATAAATATTGGTCACTGTGAAACAAAACACAAGTTCGGAAACACGACTTGGGTGCGGTTTGAAGGATGCGGTGCATCGCGCTTCGTGCTTTTTTTTATTACATTAAGAGTTGTAAATGAGCACACAGTTCACCTGATGTAAAGTGATTCCTGCGGCCCATGATATCTACATTCATTTTTGACAAGGAATCATAATGCAGATGCGTTGTTACCCCTGAGGACTGAGATGGAATGCCTCGTCACCAGTAATAAAGGTCTCCGGATCCCTACACTCAGCAGCATTATGCTGCCATTAAACGCTAGTATTCTGTGAGGACGTGGTCCTACCCCGATCGAGCTGACCCATTCATTCTGTAGCTAAAACAAACTGTATCGTAGCTCTGCCACTGTTAATATTGCTTTTGTTATTCTTTATGTTTGGTGCTATGCTGTAGTTGTTTTTTATATATTCATATTTTTTTATTTTAATTAACTATTAATAATAAATGCGATAACAATACATTAATTATTTTTAAAGTTACATTATAAAAGGAATGAATATTTATTGTACATATATATTGTACGCCGTGTTGGTAATTATAAAATAGATTTAAGAAAAAAATGGATACTGTGACCTCGTTCTTGAATTGAGAACTTCTATTTATTTTTTACTTGCTCTACTACGTAAAAAGTTTAAAATTACAAAAAAGTTTGATAATTTGAAATGAGTTGTGATATGTTTTTTTTCAGTCCACATACCTGCAGGCTGACCCAAGGGTTGTTGAACTTCTCCTCGGCGATCTGCTCGACGAGTCGCGCCGAGTCTGCGTCGCTCTTGTTCCCGATCCATACGTACACCAACGCCGAGGACGCGTCTCCGCTACCCTCAAGTGGCACGTTCAGAATATAGCTAAATCATATAAAAAATTATAATCAAATCAGATTTTTTTTATAGCACAATCAGAAATAAAAAGTGCGCATATATTTTTTATCTCTGCATTTATGATTACAAATAAAAATAATGCACACGAATATGAAATAGTTTTCTCTATTTGTGTTTTTTTCCATTTTTAATGTTTTTTTAACCTTATTCATGCAAATTTTCTGTTTTTCATCGCACAAATTTTTTGATATTATTATGATTTTTTTCTAAATGACAAGTGTTTTGGATCATTGTTTCTCATTGAATTACTTTCTTACTAAAGGAAACGACAAAAAAGAAATAATATAACGAAATAAATCCAAAACTTCAAAATTCAAATTTTGTAAGTAAAACTCTTCTATGTTTGACTTCACTGTAATACAAGTAACTTGCTGGGTACAATGCTGCCATTACGAATTATAAATTTGATAGAACTAATACCGTTTAATTTTGGTCTCTGAAAATATGTTCTTTAGCAATGGATTTGCTTAACAAGTTTCCATCAATTTCCGTTGAAACAGACACCTTGTCAATCGTCAATAAATTAACAATTGTTTAAGAACAATTATATCTTTTCAAAATGTTAAAAGCCACAGTATCTCCCCATACTAAAACATATATATTTTCAAATTCAAACGAGCGCACACAATTCACCTGACGTTAAGTGATTCCTGCGGCCCATGACATCTACATTCATCCTTGACAAGGAATCATATTGCAGATGCGTTGTCACCCTTGAGGACTGAGATGGAATGCCTCGTCACCAGTAATAAAGGTCTTCGGATCCATTCACTCAGCAGAAGAAACACAGCAGCGTTATGCTGCTATTTCCCGCCGATATTCCGTGAGGGCGTGGTCCTACCCCGGTCGAGCTGAACTAGTCTTTCTGCAGTTAGAAACAAACTGCAGTGTTGCTCTACCACTGTTAAAATCCTTACTTTTAAAACATAAAAGACATAAGAATTGATCCAATTGACGACGAAATAACTGAATCGATTCTCATAATAAAGCCGATAGATGGAGCGATAACTATAGAAAAATGCCGATGACGATTTGATAAATTAGAGCAGGGCAGCATCAGATGTGTGAGATATCTGATATCGCGATAGCCCTCCCATTTGACACATTATTAGTTTATAAAGTGTGACCCTTACCAAAAAGCACTGTTGAGTTGCGAGCCGTCCGTCTTCACTTGTACGAGGCGAGTGCATAACGCGGACCCGTTGCTGCGCAGCTCGAACAGCTCCACCGGTAAACGTTCGCTCTCCTGACATATATAGGTCTTAATATTAACCACCGTATAACTAGTAAGTTAGTTACTATAATTTACGCGATATAAAATATCGTTATCTGTACGTACTGTATGGCGTTAATTTAAGGAATTATTGGACAAACAATTTATCCAGGAATCTACTCGTGGAGAGAGTGTATGAATAATTTTTTAATGTTTTACTTGTTAATTTCAACCACGACGATATAGTTTAGTTTGCGGATTCAATCTGCAATTGCACAGGATATATTTATAGTGCTATAACCGTTTGCGCAAGCGCAGACGCTCTTACTCACCGTCTCCTCTATTCGCTATATGGTAGGAGGATGATTCAGTATAGGTCGCGGCACATAAGTCTAGCGGTGAACGAAACGTGGAGGGGATACCTGCGCATGCGTACTGTCGCGAACGCAATTGTTCATTTCTACAAATTGATTACGAATAAAGTGGTTTTGTTTGTACATTTTTATGTATAATAGTTATATAATATATCATCATCATCTTTGGATGTTTGTATGGATGAAATTTAGCAAAGACATAGAACATAGTCTGGAAGGCCACTTTATTTACGCGAACGAAGTTGCGGGCAGAAGTTAGTATTTTTTTTTAATTTATTATAAATGTACATTACAGGGTGTACCACTTTCCAATGAAATAAAAGTGTGACAAGTTTTATTTCAAAAAAAAATTAGAATTAAATTTAGAAAGCGACTGTACAACAGGAGCGAACGGGGTGGCGTCGATACGCCGATGCGCGCGGGGCAGAGTACGGCTGGAGTGCCAATAAGCGCTTACGCATGGCCGCCCGCGCCTCTTTCACTCCCCGGGGATAACTTATTTTCGGCTTCAGCGCTAGACATTTTGCCGCAATTTATATTAGGGATACATGTCATCTACACATTAACCAGGCCAGCAAACTTTTAATGATCAAGAACTATTCCCCGGATGGGAATCGAAAATATCAAGTGTTACTTACTTGAAAGAATAAATTGATTTCTTTAATATAAATAATAATTATATAATTGAATTTGTAAATAAATTGGTGTATGTTGTTTAGATGTGTTTATGAATTTGTGCAAATTTTATTGCATAACTAATTCATGCATTGGTGTACTTAAGCAGTCCTGGCCTCACCGGCTGCTGATTCCGCTTGGCGTCACGTATCACAAATCTTCGCCGGAAGTGCGCCATGAACTTCAGACTTTCCTGCTGCTGGTGCGTCCTCACGACGTCTAGCCGCCGGCACAACTGCTTAAACTTCCTCTCCAAACCGAAGGTGAACGTGAGCCAGCCCATGTTGGGTGCTTTACGACCCTGCCAGAAGTAAACAACCCACGCTGCTGACTCCCCTTCCTTCACATCTGGTTCTGCATCGGCCCATGTGTCCACGTTCTCTTCTTCCGGCTGGAATGTATAATATTGAAACTTTGTTAAATATATTTTGTTTATATGTAAGGGGGTCACAAACATAGTAAGTGTTTCGTGCAGATTAGTTGTAGCCTCTGAGATATGTCATGAACAACAGAGAAATCGTCGTTATATATATAAAAAAAAATATCTAGTTTTTTAATTTATATTTATATATAATATTTATTTTTTATTTATTTACTATACGAAACAAAGCACCACTACGCTACTATTAAACTTCGAGTCAGACCCTCAGGCGAAACAGGGTAACGGGCCAAGTCGAAGCTCCCTCTCGGCAGCCCTTGTGATGGCTACCAACTAATAGAGGTCTCGACTGAGCGCCACAAGCGCTCAGTCACCTCTCAACCCGGTGATACTGTAAAAGTCCTCGGGATAAATGATCAAAAAAAACAACTCCATGTGATTATAACTACTTTAAGTTTTGGTAACGGTTATATATTATTCAATGTTAATTTTATAAAAATAGTCATATCAACTATTAATTCTCTATTTGCGTGAATAGTGCTCTGTTGTAAACCTTTATTTCTTGTGGTTACAGTCAGGCGAAAAAAAAATAGTGATGTGATAAAGAAATGCTATATTAATTTAGTCATTTGACATAACTTTAAGAAACAATAGTTAGTTTTTAATTAATTGCAACTGGTCAACATGATATAAATGCTATTAAACAAACTTGATTGATGTCTATTCTAACAGTAAAAACTTTATACGACTACACATCACCTAGTAGAGGAACTCCTTATGTTACGCGTTTGCAGTAGTTGGTAGTACTGAATTCTATCAGTTATTAGTTTATACCTTAGCAAACGTCATATGACGGTCACATGTTGCGAACAATCAAACAGAAAACAGTCTGTGGGATAAGAGCCTATGTCCAACAGTGGACTATAGAAATTGGGCTATAGCTGAGGTAAGAAATGATGATTGCGATGAATTGTACAAACCTCAGCGGACATCACGTATCGGCAGAGGAACACATAGCAGTCGTGGCTGTAGAAAACGCCGAGTTCGTTGTCTGGCAAACGGACGAAGTGACGACCCTCCAATACAAAAGCCTCCATGGCCTCCAAATCCTCATTCCACTCGTTTGCTAGCGCCATTGCCTCGGACGGTGGCATCGCAGGTTGACGGGGCGTGAAGAGTGCTGAGAGATCCGTTCTAAAAATATGTAATACTGTTAGAATCATCGGAAGTAAAAAGTATATCTAAAACCATTTTAAAAATCCTGAATTGGCTAATAATAAGTGTTAAGTTAAAATAAAAAAAATGCAACAATAATTAAGGTTAGCAACATTATTTCATTTATGAATGCGTTGATCCGACCAGAAAACGACTCTTGTATTAGATAGAGCTACACTGCAGAATGAATGGCTGAGCCACATTCGACGGGAGTACAGGACTACGCCCTCACAGAAAACCGGTGTGAAATAGCAGTATAACGCTGCTGTGTTTCGTCTGGTGAGTGAAGGGAACCGGAGACCTTTATTACTGGTGATGAGGCAATACATCTCAGTCCGCAAGGGTGACAAGGCATCTGCATTATGATTTTGTCAAGGATGAATGTAGATGTCATGGGCCGCAGGAATCAGGTAGGCAGGATCTGTGTGCACGTTTGTAATTCTCCTCAGTCATATACATCATCATTCAGTACAATATATATTACAAGGAAATAAAACAAAACATAAATGATAGATAATTGTACAATCAACTATGTTATCCACATCTTACCCAAGTTGTGCTGTTGTTTACAATTATTATTTGGCAATGATGAGGCATATTATATATGTATATGTATATATATATGTGTATGTTGTGTATATATATAAATGGTGTATTTCTACATGTATTATATATTAAATATGTATATGTATTATTATTTGCTTGTTTAGTTTTTTATTAATTAGTTTATTGCTACACCTATCATGCACATATCTCACCACACCTTGGGTTGACTGGTAGAGAATGCCTTTGGCATTAAGTCCGTCCTTTGTGAACTTTGTTAAGATTAATGCAATAAAGAATAAATAAAAATAAATATGTATATAAGATATTACTTTGTAATTCATTAATAAGATTTCAAGTTTTAAGATATATTTTACGTATTTTTTCGTCTGCGACATTGAAGATGCAAAAATATCAACATGGGTGAATCTGTCGTTCACAAATTGATACCAGTCTACGCAGCGGTATGGGTAACGCTGGCAAACACTGTTCGATGGCGACTGGTAAGCATTTCGTTGTACTATTAGTTCTAGTGATTGTACAAATCAAATATATTACTACATATAGTATATAAAAACATAAGCAGCACCAATATAGTGCGTCTAGATCTCATTGTATTATTATTTATATCAAAAATAAGCCGATAACACATGACACGTAAAATTTTCTTTTGGATTTTTTTTTAATAACTTCAATATATTTTGCATTAAAAGTATCCCATATAACACACGTGTATTCCATCTATATGTATGTTGAAGGTAATATATGAAGGCGCGGGTATTTTTTTTTTTTTCATTCATCGTTAATATATGAAGGCGGGTATCATTTCGAGTCGTGACCGAAGTATGAATAATGCATTCATCGTTAACAATGGTACTTACTTGGTCTCTTGTTGTTTGGCCCAGCTGGCAAGATCAGCGCCGGTTCGGGCAACTGATTCCGCCGTCCTCGTGAAATCCACTGCAATTACTTCTTCCCAACCCAGGAAGTACGTTTTGAACACCTGCAACAAATATATATAATTTGACTTTAACATTCGATACTGTTTCTTTTTACATTTTCTAAGGTAAGTTTGCGTTTACAAGATACAAGCATCTTATACGAAGCTATAGAGGTGTTCCATGTCTTTAAAATATATAATCAATTTGTTTTGATCTACACGCCAAGCTTTCACGTGATGTTTTTCTTGCACGGCGCGCATGAAAGAATCATTTTATTTAATTACATATAAGAATAACTTTATTTTATTATAAATGTACAATTTGATATTGTTAAAAAAACTTATTACGTTAAGTTGTATGTTACTTACTTTCTTGGGCATATGATACATGACATCATATGCCCAAGAAAGTAAGCATCCGATGCCGAACTACGTCAAAAACCCGTATTTCAGACTTCGGCGCCGTTATCCGTTCCAGAAAATTTATTTTATAACAAAATGGTTAAATATATATAAAATAATAACGACAATTCTTCTCAGAATTGAATACATTACATGTAATTGGCTCTTTTCCAATGATATAAATCACAGCTTAAGTCCAGAGTCTCACTGTCGCTTATCCTTTATATAGGTAGCGGGATAAGAGATCTTCTAATGCGTGTGCTCATAGTTAGAATTGACATTTAAGCAGAGACAATGTTGATAAAACGTAGTTGCGGATAGAGAAGCTTGTTCATAGGACACATAAAATGAGTCGAGCTCCGCTTCCACGTAGAAAAGTCTATAATAATCTGTTAACGCGCAAAAACGTCACTGAAACGTAACTACGGAAACGTCACTACTCCGTGCGTGACGTCAGAAGAGAACGCGCATGCGAAGCCAATGCGGCCTCCTAGCATCGTTTTTATCAAAGAACTCAATCACAACAATTGCATCTAAATTAAATGTATTACAACATCAGCGAATTCAAAATCTATTCTATCACCAAGCTTGGAAAAGAATGGTTACATGAATTAAATCCATTAATTATCACAAATCATTTAAATATAATAAGGAATGGATGAGGATGGTGAAAAAAAAAACATCACCTGTGTCTCGGTTCCTTCTTGTAGTCTTGTAACAAGGGCGTGACTGGGTCGGGAGACCATGTTGAAGAGTTCTTGTGCTAATTTCACTGCAGCAGCTCGTACCAACCGCGATGATTTCTTGCCAAACCTATTAATAATAATTTCAGCATCACGTCATAAGTTTTGTTTTAATAACATATATTATTAACAGTGGTAGAGCTATGATGCAGTTTGTTTCTAAATGCAGAATGTAGGTGTTATTTCAACCATGGTATGCCCCCACAGAATACCAGCGTAAAATAGCAGCATGATGCTGCTGTGTTTCGTCTTGTGAGTGTAGGGATCCGGAGACATTTATTACTGGTGACGAGGCATTCCATCTCAGTCCTCAAGGATGACAACGCATCTGAATTAAGTATGTATATACATATAAATAATTTAAAAAACGCAGATTCTTAGTAAATCAGTGTGGAGCTGGACAACATGGGATGTCTCGTTGCATTTTTTGAGACCTTTGTTTCTCTCACTCATCATACGAGAACAGCACTAAGAGACGGTGGCAGATTCTGTTTTCCTCACCCAGCTTGAATTGAAGAATTATCAAGTAGTGACAATGTTGATAATATCCTCTTGGTTGAAATCGCGCACCGTGATCTGTCATGTATCATCCGGACATTACCCAAAAGGTGACATAAACACTAAACCTACCACGACCGTTTTTTATATTTCGTTTAAAATTTTCTAAAGCTTTTTTTTCATTAGCTTCAAGATTTTTCTTAAAATGTACATACAATTGTTTCTATATTTTTTCATTATCAAATAATTATTATCATGATTCTATAATAATAAATATCTATTTGATCGATCGTCGTACTTTTAGTGTTAACTGCGCAGTGTGAAGCATCAATAGTCCAATGCTTTAGGGTACGGTCTGCGTACCTTAAGGTCTTAGGTTCGAATCCGCCGTTAGACTATTGTCGTTAACCATCTCCTAGTACAAGCATTTTCAGATTAGTTGGAATATTAGTAATCTTAATAACATTGCTAATATTCTTTCTTTAAAAAAAAAAGAATATCTTGTAGTGTCGGAAGGACACGGACCATTTTCGGCCCAGCTACTCGTGCTCTCAAGGACATTAATGAAATATCTATAGAAAAAAACATTTTTTAATGGAATTTATTATGAGCATATAAGCCCTATTTACGTATTAGGTCTGTGTCATAAAGTATAATAATATAAATAATATTTAAGCTGATGATGATGTTAGTGTCAGTGTATTGGCAGCAAAATCATATGATATAACCTAAAATTCTATTCTTCCTTAAATATCTCTGCATCCCCATGAACAATATCGATTTTAATTTGTTTATAATAAAAGGGATATATAGTTTAGTTATTTAAACTTAATTTCATTACTGTCCTTGAACTTAGTTTAGTGGGCCGTGCAATGTATGGAGAGTGGCCCATGTCCTTTGTGTCCAAAGCTGAGTCGACGTCCGCAGGATCGGAAGCAAGTCTGGATGCGATGAGAAGGACGGTATATGAACAATATCTCAGAAGCAAGATACTTTGATGACTAGGCCAAACAGCAATCAATACAAACTTATTAAAAATCTATTCGTACCAAACAAATACATCAATGTGCGCGTCCAGTATGTACACGTTGCGTGTGGCGAGCACATCGCGCGCCATCGGCGCCGCTTCCGGCTGCGGCAGCTCTAGGTAGCCCATGCCAAGTTCCACGCGGTACAACCGGGGGGGCTCCCAGCTGAAGTCCGCGGCCACGTGCTCCTGCGTTAGTAAGCAATTGTGTAATAATGCCGACCGCGTGGTGTGGTGGCCAGAGATCCAGACTGCTGCTTCTGTCGCGGATCCCGAGTAAGATGGCCATGCAGAAAACAATATTATGTATTACGTGGTGTGGTGGCCAAAGGACCAGAATGCTGCGTCTGTGGCGGAACCCGAGTAAGATGGCCATGCAGAAATCATTTTTGTTTTATAGAAATAGGTGCAAAAAAGATCATATTTCAGATTGTTAGTGCTCAGGTCTGGATGTATTGTATTACGTGCATACCACACTTGTCATCGAGTTATGTGGTTAACTTTGGAGAAGGGTTTGAAATATCATAATTACAATTTGTTAAAAAATTTACAATTATCATTACATACAAAAAATAAATCTCATATTTATTATATGCCTTGAAAGTTTTATAGAGTACTTTGTTTTCATAGCCATATATATAGTAAAATGTATACAAAAAAAAACACAAGTGGTAACATCGTCTGGATTCCTAGAATGTAAGCTAAATTAATTAATTTAAGAAGCTTGTATGACAGAAAGGAATATGAAGAATGGAACTATTTGTTTCCTGATCAATGCGCGTATATATAAGATCGAATGTGTGAATAAAATGGTATTAATGGTTTATCTCAAAGAGAAATAAAAATTGTTAAGTAAATCCATTAAATTAATCAATTCCTTTGAGAAATCGTTCCAATTAATATCTGTCACTGTCTATAAATCGACTTCATTACCTCGTTATCTAAATAGTGTAATTAATTTTAATTTACCTGACAATTTTAATTTATAACAGTTATCATAAGTAATGAAATAAAATAAATACTAGATGAAATTGTGATCTTACGGGTACGGGTATAACCAAGCGATCATTTTCCTATATCTCACGAAATAAGGGATTCCCTATGAGGTCTATAACTGATACACTTTAAAGTCTTAACAGAAGTATCAAGTATCATCAATTCCTAAACCTTAAGAAAAATATTACATGTCATCATTTGTAATTACCTTGGGCGCGAAAGGTTCATCATCTTCATAGCCTAACGTCTTCCAGAAACCACGTGGCTCTTTACCGGGCGGCTCGGCGATCAGCTCCGCTTTGTTCTTACGCTCTTCTTTATTTATCTTCTCGGCGAAGAGGCGGGCTTTTGACTTCAATGTATTTTTCGCTTTTTTCCCGTTCCTGTATACAAAGCTACACTGAGCAAAGTAGCAAGTATGGAACGGTACTTTGGTAATAGTAATACTGGGGGGCGAATATTATGAAACTAAGGCATGAATCTGGTTGGTTATCTAACGTAGATACAAAATAAGAATACTACTGATATTATACATGGGATAGTTTGTATGTCTGTTACTTAATCGCGCAAAACCGTTGCAACAGATTTTAATTAAATTTAGCACGCATATAATATAAATTATCTGTGTACTAAATTGGACCTGGATTAACACATAGGATACTTTTTATACCGGTTAATTGAAAGTTTGTATGTTTGGATATTTGTTACTAAAGCACGCAAAAACTTCTGAACGGATTTAAATTAAATTTGGTACACAGATAATTTATGATACTTTTATTTATGTTAAAGCTAATACCCGCGACTTCAGCTGCTGAGCTTCAGAATTGGCTCCAGAGAAAAAGGAAAACACGCAGTTTTCCTTTTTGTGTACACTATTAAACATGCACATTTTTTCTCTATGGACGAAAATGGTAATCAACCCAATCCAATCTCGAAAATCAAAAAAATTAATCGTCTTAACCCAAAATATCTTTGAGGGGGGGACCAATCAAAAACTTACGCCTTACCAAAAATGCAAAACCATTTGTAATACTAACCAGAGGTAGATGGTTAAGCCGGTGTCGAGTACGAAGACGTATCGAGGGTCGAGAGAGTCGGCCGCCACGGGCACGGGCTCCAGGTGAATACTGCTGCCGGCCCCGTGCACGCGGTACAGCCGCGTCACGTAGTGCTGATATATACAATAAATTGATTACATCTTCTTTTATTATTATTACATTGAGAGTAACAAAGGAGCACACAGATCATGTGATGTTAAGTGATTCCTGCGGTCCATGACATCTACATTCATCCTTGACAAGGAATCATAATGCAGATGCGTTGTCACCCTTGAGGACTGAGGTGGAATGCTTCGTCATCAGTAATAAAGTTCTCCGGATCCCTGCATTCACCAGACGAAACACAGCAGCATGAAGCTGCTATTTTACGTTCGTATTCTGTGAGGGCGTAGTCCTACCCCGATCGAGCTGACCCATTAATTCTGCAGCTAGAATCAAACTGCAGTGTAGCTCAAACACTGTTGCAATAATAATAAACACGTGCCATAAAGTAACTATCTTTTGAAAAGCTAATTTATATATAAAAGAAAAACTTTTCCAATCCTTTAAAAACGATGAAGCATAACATGAGGAATGTTCACATGGAGGGAATGGAAACCAGCAGTGGTTTTAGCGTCGGACGGTGGACGGTGGACGGGGAATAGGAGAATTTCATTGTGTTAAATTTTACCGCACGTATAATTGCTGAAGACTTTATTTAAAAAAATTGTGTATAACTGTGTCTTTAATGAGATATGAATTACGTTAAATGAATACACACCGGATCATCGACGGTGAAGAAGCCGGAGGGCGTGTGGCTGCCCTGTATGTAGACCAGCGGAGTGCTGAAGAGTGCGAGGAACTCTGGCGTTTCGTCGCCCTGCTCGTGCCTCTGCGTTCGCTTGGCGCCGAGCAGGTTCCGTAGATTCACCGCGTGCATCGCGGCGCATGCTCCTTTATCCAACTATAATTTATACAAGTTAATAGCTTCGTATCCAGGCACTCGAATTACGTATCATAGAATCAAATCCCATAACCAATGTCCATGAAATCCAAATTCAATGTGGGTATTCCGTATTTCAAGAGCGACGATTTTTTTTTGTTTTTTAAATCGGGATGTTTATACGACGTAAATTTATATCTGGCTCTATATATAAACTTTTGGGTATAATATTGTTTTATCATTATCAGAATATTAATTATACAATTTATTTATAAATATTTTATTATTATTATTTAAATACAATTAAAAGTGTTTGTTTAAAAGTAGAAAGTAATCAACTTTTACGGAACACCAAGAAGCGACGATGAGAACTTTTACTGTCGTGATATTTTTAGTATGTTTGGAAGATTAAGTTTTCTTTATTGTATTGAACGTTAAAAATGACCACACAGTTCACCTGATTGTGTTTCCCAAGGCACAATACGCCCACATTATTCCTCGTAAAAGTAAGAATCATAATGTTGCCTACTAAAATATACGGCGCTATTTTAGGCTGGTATTCTGCGTGTGTATGGTCCTTACTCGGTCGACACGACCCATTCATGCCGCAGCTACAAGCTTAATATATCGTAACTCTATCACTGTTAAAAGTAAGGTGCGAACATGTTATGTGTGCGCGGCTTACTGTCGCCGCTTGCCGCGATGCGTTTAAAATTATCTTTACATCCAAATTCATTTATATTCAGGGATATTTACCGTTGCCTTAGATCCAATCCAGAAGTGAATATCCCAAGACAGCTGTCCTTGTTCTTCTATTGAAGTCTTCAATACGATGTAGCAGTCGCCCTCGAAGAACTTACCGTGCGCCACCTTCGAGAAAACAAAAGTTAAAAATGCATGACAGATTCGGGGAGCAGTTATAAACTATAGAGAGCACGAATACGGACAGACGAAGCTTTCATAGTATATGTACATTTAATAAATATCCAATCAATTGAAATTTATTTATGTATTAACACAACTCACAAAATAAACATTAAGACAGATTTATAGCCAAAACTCTTCCTGTCTACCTTTGGTTCTTTTTTATATAGAGTTTTATATTTAATACTGAGGCTCTTTTGATTTTTAAATCATTCAAAATTTATTAAAATAATAAGATTTTATATATCTTTAAGCCTAATACCTAATGTATATACCGCGTATAAAGTAAATACGATGTCATTGCAAAATTAAAGTGACTAAAAATATATATAATTTTGACAGCATACTTCGTCAATAGGTGCTGGTATAAAGTTCTCAATCTCCCACACTTGTAGCCCCGGCGCTTGTCCCGTGTCCTCGTCGAAGAACTCCGAGTAATCTAATGGTGGCTTTTCTAAGCTCTCGTCCCAGCGTTTCGGTCTGTTTATAATTATAAATAATAATAATGAAATAACTTTATTTGTCGTAAATATACATAACATCGAAGCAAAAGAAAAACATGTTGGATAACAAAACAATAATTAAATTTAAAAAAAATCTGAAAGTAAAACAAGTGAAGTTAAAAAAAAAATAGAAAACAGCAAACAACTTCAACTAATTTTCAATTATGGCAACTATTGACAAGCTGTCATTGTCGTAATCCGGAGCGCTGGCGGGGATCATTGCTTTTCCGATGGCGGTATTCACACCACCTGTTCCGTAGAACGTCATACAGTTGCTTTGTTTAAACATAAGAATTAAAAGAACGGTTAAATCATAATGTAAAATTGAATGTGATGATTTGCGATAAACGTGATTCGTGCTACGAGTATTATACGTTAAATTGTAATTACTTTATCAATAAAAGTGTCATATTGACGCTAGTCTATTATTGTTCCTAGCCCGTTTACCCACGCACTCTTTATACGCGTTCAAATGGACAATGCAAAAGAATATGAAACGGACAAAGAAACTACATATTCATACTATTCAGAAAAATAAACTTTGTAGGTTTATATTACAAGACAAAAATACTAATTATTATACCGCAAACATGACATTAAATAAATAAACACACACACATAAATTATTACATAAAATAGATTGTTTTCTTTTTTATATTATAATATAAAAATGGCCGAATATATAGTTTTTTAAACATTTAGTTGGTTAAAAACACCAATGATCACTATATATTATCAACTAAAACACGTGGTATAGGCACGCTGTAGTGGAATACTGGCATTAATGCACTATTTTATAGACCTAAGAAACGATTTCACCAGCGCAAGATCTATGATAGTGCCGTAAGGAGAAAGACTCCCTTGTCGCCACCTTCCCTAATCGAATGGGCTTAAGTGTTTTAACTAATAGGGTCACACTTTAACTGTAATAGAAAAAGGTACGGCACTATAGAGGTGAGAGTATGCTTTACAGAATACCAGCGTATAACAGTAATTAAGTTTCATCTCGTAAAAGAAAGAAACCGAATATTTCATAACTAATGACACACGCATTCCATCTTAGTCCTCAAGGGTCGTAAGGGATTAATTATCGAGGATAATTGTGCAAGTTACCGATGCTGGGAATCACTTACCATCAGGTGAAAAGTCAGAAGAAACTTTAAATGATACAGGTTATACCAGGGAGCCCTTGTGCCACTAGTAGAGGTCTCAACTGAGCGCCGTAAGCGCTCAGTCTTCTCTTAATTCGGTGAAACTGTAAAGTCCCTCGGGTCAACAGCGACCATTAGCCCGAAAGATATGACAACATCACAAAGCAAATTTTTGTGTTGTAAATACACGTTATTGCATAATAATTCGTATCGTTGTAAACGATTGCGCCTACGCATGTACAAATGAAATATGAGCCATATATTTATATGATTTTTCCAAAAATGAAGCCAGGTTACTTAAGCTCGCTGTAGTGCTGGTCGGGGCCAGCGTCGAGCTGAGCGCTGGCCTGTTCCCGCATGCCGCGCAGGATGAGTGCGGAGTCGCGTTGTTCGGCCTCCGCGCGCCCTCGTCTCAGACGCAGTTTTCGGGCCATTGGATCCGACTTCACGCCTACAATATCGAATCATAAACACTATTTATAAGTTTAAAGAAACGATGTAAATTAATTTAAGATCTGCATGAAATATTAAAGAAAAAACAACGGAAAATATCTTATTGCTAAGCATTCATTCCTTTCTCAGAATTATGATGAATACTCGAGCGCGCCCACACAGAATTCAAGCCTGAAATATCAGAACAAAACTGTTGTGCTTGTTAGGTAGGTGCAAGGAACCGGGGACCCAAGTACAGGTAACAAAGAATTCCATCTCAATACTAAGCGACGACACGTGTGCATCTAGAATCTTTGTCGAAGATGGACGTAGATGTAGACGCACACAATGACAAACACGCTGCACTCTTTAATCCGTCAGAAGCAACTGACCGAGCCTATTCCCAAGTGGTGGTAATACTTAATAGTATTAACATCATTCCGCTAGAAGAAACCGATCGAGCCGTGGTTCGGCCCTCTCGGGCACCCTCGAGTCAGTCGCTTTCGCGCACAGCGTAACGATCCAAGCTGAGTCTCCCTCTCGGGAACCCTTGTGCTGGTTAACCATTAATAAAGGTCTCGGCCACCTTTCAAGCCGGTGAAGCTGTAAAAACCCTCGAGCTAAAAGTGTCCACAAACCATAAAAAAAAAATTCTGCTTTTTGATTCTTTTTTGTGTTAGTATTGCTGTTGGTCCAGGTACCTTTACAGCTTTATCTAATTAGACTTGCGAGCGGGAGAAAAAATCACTGCAGTCGTCACGAATCATCAAATGAACTAAAAGTGCTTGATTGTCTCTCCTAATACTCGTGTTTTTCGTGTAGTTTATATAAAAATAATTATTTAATTTGTCAAGTTTCTCGCTCTCGTTTCTTCTCAGGGATTTAATATCATTGACGATGATAAAGATAATATCGTCCTAGAGATATCCCAGTAGATTTCGACTGTGACGACATCTTCTGGTTAAACTAAATGACATCCAATACCAACTATATATTATAGAACCCGTTAGCATATGCTTCAACACAGAGGCACTCAATGGTCGTCCCCTACCCGAGTCTGGTGTAAAGTGTGTGCGTTGAGATTGCGGAATAATTAAGATTCAGTGTCAAAGACACCAGACTTAAGTACAACACACACAGACCCAAAAACCTGTTAAATTGTGATACATAAATCTTGTTCCACGACTGGAAATCGAAATGCGCAGATGAACATCTATTTATTCGGAGAATGTATCGAGGCATGGTCTTGGTCGTACTGCTTCCATGGAATATAATGGGTTAATAAGTCAAAAATAACAAAATAAGGTAATGTCAGTCTACTTACTAGCAGGTGTACTAGGCTCAACTGTCGCCGCTCCAGCCAATTGCAGTTGAGCTTGCAGTGAGAAATCAATATTATAGTATTGGAGGCCAGCTCCTCTTGGTTGCTCCACCGGCTTCGGCGGCATTACGAGATCAGGGTTGCCGTGTAATTGCAGACTTTCCAAGTCGCTTAGCAGATGTATGGCATCGGGCAGCGTTATCAACTTGTTGCAACTTAGATTGAGTTTCTTCAGCGCACCACACCTAGAAACGACCAGTATTAATGACCAGCTA
Source organism: Teinopalpus imperialis (assembly GCA_029286865.1). NCBI lineage: Eukaryota > Metazoa > Arthropoda > Insecta > Lepidoptera > Papilionidae > Teinopalpus > Teinopalpus imperialis. The sequence goes on along the minus strand of JAGSMU010000022.1, from coordinate 13,293,817 downwards.
TATTGAGATTGTAAACTAAGTTCACTAATAATGGTGGACCATAAATGTCTAGATCAGTCCAAGTGCCAGCGTCCAGGTTAAGTCGAGCTGAGAAATAATTTTATGTATTATAGATTCTTTACGAAAATACGTGTTATAAAGGAACACACAGTTCTATATAGCCTTGAGACACCTTCATTTATCCTAGATAAGGAATCTATGAAGATTCAGATGTGATGCCACAATGATAGGTCTCCAATTTCTTTCACTTACCTTACAAAATACATTAAACTGTAAATTTAAGCATGTTTTCGTGTATAGTTTTTCAGCTGAGCCGACCTGATTGTAAAACCCGTTAGTAGATGCTGTACAGGTTCTACCGAGCACTTGTTTATAGTTTCACAGTAAGAGACCACACAGAGTTTGATCCCGGGTGCCGACACCAATGAAATTTCGATTGCCTTACCACATTATCGGTGGCGAAGGAAAACGTCGCGATGTGTCTTAATAGCGGAACAATTAAATTGTCTGACAAATAAGCTTGGACATTTTGCAAATTATTATTTAAAAAAAAGGAAAAAAACGAATTACTATTAGAGTTTTATTGCCGTTTCTTCTTGCTAGCAACTGCCTTTCGAAGCGAAGGTCCTATTAGCTTATCTTGACGATTCAAATTGTTTTGTATAAACCTACGTGAATAAAAATTCTTTTGATTTGATTTGATTAAAATATTTTCGAAACATGTACGGTACTCCACTGGGGAGCCGGTTGGTGGACTATGGCCTAATAGTGGGATTAATATGTACAACCTCGCTTTAATTGTGTAACCATGACTTCCACTTCATCATCCGTAGCGTATTCGGAACATATAATCGTACAACTACCATGACAAACTCAAATAAGTTAATCTTGTGGGCGGGCCACCCAATATATTTTTTTTCTTTCTGTTTTTTTTTTGTAACCTACAAATACACAATGACTATCTTATCAACTTTCATATTATAATTTTTTTTCTGTATGATTTTTTTATTTATTTCTTGTCTTTGTTATTTTTTATTACTTTTTTTCATTATACTTTCTATAATGAGGTCCGGCAATTCTCTTGTGTAGGGCTTTGTATGTATAAAAATAAAGATTTCTTTTTTTGGTTAGGTAAAAGTCTTTTTCTTATTTTTTTTCTTTGTTGGTTTTTAATTGTTTTTTACTGTACCTGGTTTACTATGTATTGTTTATGTGTGCCAAAAGGGAATAAATTAATTTTATTATCATATATTGAGTGGTTTAGATCTAATGGTGCGTAACGATAAACTTTTCTGTTGTCGATATACGCATTGCCGGCCTTGCGTGTTAGTAATTGATATTGGGTGATATTACAATGCTCATTGAGTTGAGACAGACAAACAAAACAATTTGGAAACAATTGTTTATTTATTGTACAGCATTGGCTAAGATCGGGATAGCATCGTGGGTAATTGACAACATTCAATTGTCTTGTGGGTGGGAAATAATAAATACTTTTACCAACTATTGTAAATAGATAACCTAATTCCTTAGATTTTGGTAAAAATTAGTTATAAGGAAAATAAAATTGATGAAAATATAATTTAATTTTAAGAGTTTTCAAACTGGATGTTTAGAGAAAAAAAAAGAGGTCAACGGAGCTTATTCCGGTACTACAACGAACTGGCGAACGTCAAATAATTTCCACCTCTCTTTTCACTGCCACCGTGGTAATGGGAACTTAAAATTGCAATCAACAATTTTATCGGTACACGGAGGAATCTAAAATCGATCGACCTGTTGTGGGAAACCTGAAAGGAAATAATGCCGGAGAAGACCACGCTCTCACAGAATAACAGCAGGGAACCGAATACCTAATTACTAGAGTTATTACATCTCAATAGTATTAAATAGCGGGCGGAAACACACACATTTTAAATCTTTCTTACGAACTGATACAGCCGTTCATAGGTCGCAGTCATTACATACCATCAGGTGAATTGGGTGCTCGATTGTCACCCTTAGATTCATATAAGATTACTCACGTATCGTTTCTTGTTCAATAGTAACCCAACGAACACAAAAGTTTCCGCGTTTACCGCCTAAAAGAATCCTTTTGTCGCATCTCCTTATTATGAAAACACTCCCCTTGCTACCTCAGCTAGTATCGAAATCCTTGGCGTTGAAATATCGAGCGACGTTCATTTCGTCTGTCTCTTGGGAGGGTAAGGCCAAATTGGCCTCTAAAAAAACTGGGCATGCTTAATAGAGCGAGACAGTATTTCCTATATAGACCAGTTACTTTCCGAACGGCCTGAATCGCTGGCGTTGCGAAGAGATGTTGCATCTCTGTGCATTTTTTACCGAATTTACCATGAAGGTGTTCTGAGCGGTTGTTCGGATTAATTCCAGCCGCTTAGGACCTTCAAGAAAAGAGCCTACACCTTTCTTAAAGGTCGGCAAGGCATTTGTGAGTCCTCTCGTGTTGCGGATGTTCATGGAAGACGGTAATCACTTACCATCGGATGACCTGCTTGATCGTTTGTCACCTATTCTATAAAAAAAAAACTAACGGAGTTACCAGCACAGTGACCACGGCTCGTTTAGTTACCTCAATCATAATGAAGATCGAAGAAAAAATAAGATAAATACTCGAAACTTATCTCACCGACACAGTCCCTCGGGTATCATCTCCAACATGTTATTAGCGGCGGAGAACACCTCCAGGCTTCCCAACTTGCCGATGCCGGAGGGGATCCCCTCGAAGTCTAGCTGATTGTCGTCAACATGGAGGCGTCTAAGTTTCTGCAATTTGCATAACGACGCTGGCAAAGCAGTCAGCTTGTTACGGGAAAGGTTGAGGCTTTCTAACTTCTGCCAGATGTCCATTGCTGTGGTGATTCAATAACAGTTAATCATTACAAATTTATCAGTTCAGACTGCCGCATGTTTATTTCCTTTGGTCTTGTACTAAACGCTTTACATTGGAAATAGTATAGTGGCGTTCGTAAGATATGGTGCTATTTACGTAAATACTGCAAAATATATAAGTAGTAAGTACGATGCATAGGCGTTGTTTCCTTGTGGACTGGACATGCAATACCTCGTCACCAGTAACCGAGTCTCCGGTCTTCACTCACCATATGAAACACAGTAGCATTATGCTGATATTTCACGCTTGTATATAAATTGTAATGTTGTATGTGAGATGAGTCTTTCCCCAATCGAGTCGACACATTCATGTTGCAGTTAAAAAATGAATCTTTAACACTGTAAGATCAGAATCTTACAATTTATCGGCACAAGTGGTACACCGGAATAACATGTGAGTGGCTTTAAGAGTGTGTTAATTTATATGTATAGTGCGTTAGTTAAAATGTCATCTAATATATAGAATGTCACAATATACCCTAATACAGACGCCATCTAACAGTAACCACATCGCGATGTACATAAAACTTTTATAGTGGTAGAGCTACACTGCAGTTTGTTTCTAGCTGCAGAATGAATGGGTCAGCTCGACCGGGGTAGGACCACGCCCTCGCAGAATACCAGCGTAAAATAGCAGTCTAACGCTGCTGTGTTTCGTCTGGTGAGTGCAGGGATCCGGAGACCTTTATTACTGGAGACGAGGCATTCCATCTCAGTCCTCAAGGGTGACAACGCATCTGCATTATGATTTCTTGTCAAGTATGAATGTAGATGTTATGGGCCGCAGGAATCACTTACCATCAGGTGAACTGTGTGCTCGTTTGTTATTCTTAATGCTATAAAAAAAAAAAAACTTATAATATAACAACATGATAACGCTATTAAAGACAAAAAAAAAATCGTCTCAACCCGGTGAAACTAAAAGCCTTCGGGACAACAGCGGCCATAAGCCCGAAAAACAAAATAAGAAATATTATACGCAAACGATGCGCGACAAAACACCGTGAAGATTGTAATTTAACGCGTTGTAAACATAAGTGAAACCCCGTTTGCGAAGTGAAAACTATTCCGATGACAATTGATGTAAATATGCAAACATTCCTTGCATCTCTGTCGTCTATCTATATATCGCTAAAAGCACGTAGAGGAGTTAAATAAAACGATTATATGAATAACTATTACGCAAATATTTGTACGAAATTGATTTTATAACGTTGATTTACATTTAAAAAAATACATTTTGTGTATGGATTTGTATATATATATATATATGTGTGTCGAGAGTATATATAGTATTTTTTTCTTCTATTATTAATTAGTTTATTTCTACAACTATCATACACATATCTAACCACACCTTGGGTAGAGAATGCATTTGGCATTAAGTCTGCCCTTTGTGAACTTTGTTAAGGTTAATGCAATAAAGAATAAAAAAATAAATAAATTTTACGATATGGAATTATTGAGTATATGTATAAACGTTTATTTATGCACACACTGCATAAAATCACAAAGCTATATATTAAGAAAAAAATCGTACATGCACTTATTATACGGATATGACTTTCGGCAGACTCGAGTAACGAGAAATGAAGGAAGCAAAGAAAGAGGCAAAAAAAGTGTTTTGGATAAAGTTGAGAAGTGAATACCAAAACCAATCACTAAATAAATAAAATACACTAAAAACACAGTTGAATCTGTAGTGACAAAGATCGCTAAGGTACTATGCTGCCTGTTATAACATATTCATAATATGATAATGTTCTCCTGGTCGATTTCAACCACAAATTAAAAAGAAATAAAAATCCAACCAATGAAGAAAGTTAGAATAATTACAAACATTCCGTTTTACGGCTTTTGACGCTTTATCTTTTAGCTATTTTATTTATTTAATATATATAAGTTTTTTTTTGGGATTATTGATACAGTAAATATGTAATGAGTCGGCTCGATCGGTGTAAGACCATCACAGAATACCAGCGTGAAATAGCGAAACAACGTTGCTCGCCTTGTTTCGTATCGCCAGTGTAGGCATCTGGAGACACAATTACAAGCAACAACGAGACGCAATATCTCAGTCCACAGGGGTTACTCGTATTCATATTTCGTCGAACCAATTGTGTACATGTTTGCAATTATAAATATTAATATAAAAACTTATTGTAAAAGATAAATATATAAATTAAATTTACTTTCTTTTTAAAATACCTTAAATAGCAACTTGATATTTATTCCTTCCCGTGACGAGTTATTCCATCTTAGTCATCAGTGATGACAATGCAATTTATTAAGATTCTTAAATAAAAGATCAATGTGGGTTTCACCGGCTGTAGGAAACACTTATCAATAAGAGGATTTTGGTTAAAACCAGCTTTAAATGGTAGCAATGTTCAAAAAAAGTTTTGATAGAGCTCAAATAGAAGGAACTACATTTACATTACATATCATATTCCGAGTGACTATCAGATCTAAGAATTCAATCTACTCACCTGAAGAAACCTCGGTTATCTCATTATCACTGAGATTCAATCTTTTAAGGCTTTGCAGTGAGTACAAAGCATCCGGGACTTTAGTCAGTGCATTCTTAGAAAGATCCACATCTGAGAGATTGCAAAGAGTGTCAAGTGAAGTCGGCAGGTTGGCAAGTGTGCGTTGAGTGTTGCGCATGTGCAAAGTCTCTAGACTTTGAAGTGAGGGCAACTGCCTGAAATTAACATATTCAATCTTTAATAACAAAGGAGAAGTGCCTCCTGGATTTTTAATTTTATACAAGCTATAGAAAAGACTGGACGAATGACATAGGTGGGATGTACAGGTAGCCGACTTTCGTTTTTAGGCGTTGAGCTATGGGCAATGAGAAACCTGACATTCTCCCTTTCATAAAGCATCAACTATGAATACCAGTTTAGAGCAACTAAGTTTTGCCTGATGAGTGAATGCAACTAGAAACGTAATTGCTGATTATGAGACACCGTATCTCAATCTTCAGTGGTGATAATGCCTGTGCATAATTTTTGTCTAAGACATCATGTAGTTGGTCACACTGGTCACATTCCATCGAGTTTACCTTGTGCTTCTTCATCAGTCTTATTTTAGTAAAAACATGTTGTTTGGTGAGGCAGCAACAGTGATTATAAATACAAAAGAGTTGAACAAATGGCCACAAATTCAATTAAGTTAAGGCCTCACTATTACCAAAACTTTTTTTATGGAGAGAAGCATAACAAACAACTGTCAACTTACCTCAATTGAAATAGGCCTAACGGATTATCATTAAGTATAAGAGTCTGCAGGTTCGCCAATCTTCTAGTCTGAGGGGGAAGAGTCTCCAACAAATTATTGGATAGGTCAAGAAACAGTAGATCTGTCAATTGAACAAACAGTGTCGGCGGAATACTTTCAATTCTGAAACAATGTTTCTTAATTAAAGCTAATACTAATTGTAACTTTGACATTAAATAAAATACGTTTCTGTGAAGACTATCTTTTTAAGACTAAGATTGGTGTAGTATTTTCTTAAATTGACAAAAAGAACATGAACAACACACAGTGAACATTTATTCATTACAGAAAAGTCTTGGCCTATCATTAAATATGTTTAAATTAGAGCAACATTTGCTAAAATTACAGAATCAAATATTTTCATTCTAATTTATATACTACTATATACTTACAGACCTAAGTAGCTTTTTCCTGGAATGGCTGAACTGATATATGTATAACATGATTTTTTTTAATGCTTGATTACTTAAGTTTACAATGAATTTATTCAGACCATGGACTAGCCGGCCAGGCCTCAGTCATGATAAGAATTCAATTGATTGACAGTGACATTTGAGGAATAACCTTAGACTAAGAGTCTGAACCATATATACAGCACTTACAAACATTGAGGAGGTAACATCAGTACTGGTATTGTAGTGGGATGGGATTCCCCACAGCATTTTAAAAAACCAATGAATATTCATGCAGTATGAATGCTGTCATCAAAACTAATAAGTAACATAGCAAATATTTCAAAATTTTCTTTGTTTTAAGTAGTAAAGGTTTTTTTACTTAGATATATTCAAGTCAAAATAAAGTATATTTACATAGTTGAATTGATATACATAGTAAAATAATTATAATATTTTCCTATAAAAAACAATTGTTTTTACAAACTATAGATGGCAACCCTAACTGAGAAAATGATTATGGATGATGACAAAGGGTATTGTCTATAATTAAACACACATTTTATAAAAAGTACAATTAATATTCCAGAAAATATGAAAGACCTATAATAATTTCAGTCTCCAGCAAAGGACTTTTCAAAGTTATCAGTTAGTAACTTTATTAAAATCAAATAAACTTACTTATTATGACTAAGGTTCAAAACCAGGAGTGACTTAGCTTTCTCAAGACCTTCTGGCACATCCTTAAGTCTGTTATGAGACAAGTCTAGAGTAGTAAGCTCCTCAAGCCTGAACAGTTCTGCAGGGATTCCTGAGCTTTTAACATTATTGTGTCTTACATTTAATGAACGTAGGCATTTGAGTTCAGTGAGCTCACCAAATAACTTTTCCAGATTATTCTTTTTTAGAGACAAATTTTCCTGCAAAAGCAACAAGTATTAGGAATCTTTATATCACAACCACAAGTGTACCAAATTAAAATTGCTTAATTTATTTCACACTTATTACACTTGTTTGTACAGAATAAGAGGCTGGGTATTTACTGATAAATTTGAAAATGTAATATATATAGTATACTTATTAAATTGAATAAGTTTTAATTTTCTAAGTGGTTTACTTGAATCGAAAAGTATACATATTCAAGGTGAATAATTTGATAGATCGAAACCTGTAATAAAGGATAAATTTTATAATGGTTAAATATCTAATTTCTTTTGGCATGGCCCCTATAACAGTAAAAAATGCAAATAGTTTTTTTTATATATTCTAAATATATATGACTTATTTAAAAACCAGCATTGCAAATTGTTATGATGTGAGTTCAGGATTTACTTCCTCATGTTAATAAAATACATTGAAAGTGTATTGTGAACACATATATAAACAATGATAAATAATCTTGTGTTATTTAATAAAAAAAATACTACTTTTAGAATAAGTATCTACTAGCTATTTATTCCATAATTTATAACAAAATAAAATAATTCAAATTAAAATAAAACATTTAATAAACTTACTAATTTCATAAGTTTTCCTAATTCTTCTGGAATATCCGTTAGACTTGTTTTGTCGAGTCTGAGCCATTGTAGTCCAGTCATATATCGAATAGCATCGGGAAATTTGTCACCCTAAAATTTAAGTTACATTAAGGCCACAATAAAAGTAAAAACAATGTACGTCACTGTCATGCCTATATTTTGTAGGACTTACACTAAAATCATTGCACGTAAAATCTACTCCTCGCACAAACGGCAACAAGCCTGTATTGGCCATATTTTTGAATATTTTCACTAAAAACCATTTGCTTCAACTCGTTTAACTCACTGAAATATGACATATTCGATCAAAGTTACCAACTTCCAAATTCACTTCCCCCAAAAATGGCAATATCCTGTAATTAAAGTATCAAATTTATAAAAAACCATGTTTTGAATCTTGTCGTTGTTAATTAATTTTAGTAAAATATAACAGAATAAGCCAGGGTTTGATCTTGATTCCTATGACTACAATACCGGGTAAAACAAAATAGATAGAAATACCTATTTTGTTTTACCTATTTCTATATTACATACTTCTATAGAATGAATTTAACCATTTAAAAAAATAATGTACGTGTCATTATTTCGCAAATATTTACTTCATTGATTGAAAATCTAAGGAAACTAAGATACGAATTATACTATTGATGCGAATATGTACGTTATATAGTGAAAGTTATGAAAAATAATTTATAATACCACCAAGTTTATGCTCTTTCAACTTATCAACCAAGATAATACACAGGCTTTGAAATCTACTCCAGTGGTTACGCTATTCTGTTTGCCACTGGTGAAATAGAATACAGCCACATTAATTGATAATCTTTATTATAACAATAACGTAACGTTAATCAAATTTCACCTCATAAATGTTGGTACAAAAACAATAAGCTAGTAACCCTATAATAACAAAAAAATTTGACATACGACAAAAAAGACATTAATAGTCACATGTACTAAGCGCTGGAAGGCCTTTCGCCTATACATACCCTTCCGGCCAAAAGTTTAAGACCGCACATAAACAACATAATCATCCATCAATTGTAATAAAATCTCATAGGATAAATAAAAGACATGTACATCTGCATATTCTATTGTTAGTATCGAATATTTAAAGAGGTCATTCTTTTGTTTACTTTCAAGTTATTGGACAATAAATATCTATTGTTTTCAAACACCGACAAACGTTGCGCTAGAGCCAGACTTGTGTTCATGGCACAATAACTCAATACAGAGAGACAGGCAGTTTTCAAGATCGTCCACGCTCGGGAAGGCCGAGAGCTACCACGTCTAGTGAAGATAATTTCATTGTTGTTACCAGCAAGCGAAATAGACGTTTAACACCAGCAGAAATCTGCGTTGAAGTAAACAAAACCCGAGTTAAACCTTTATCATTGACTACAGTAAAACGGCGACTGAGAGATGCGAAGTTGTATGTTCGCGTTGCCGTTCGAAATCCTCTGCTAAGGCCGCCAAACAAGAAAAAACGGATGCAGTGGGCTCTTGCCCGTCGAGATTGTACTGCGAAGATTTTAAAAAAGTGCTTTGGACAGATGAATCCAAGTTTGAACTATTCGGTTCATCCCCAGTCCTCAGTCCCATTGAACTTTTGTGGGAAGAGCTTGATAGGAACGTACGTAATAGTGGCCCATCCTCGCGAGAAGAAATGTGGAATGCTTTATGCGAAATTTGGAACAATATATCACAAGACATCATTAACAAATTGATTGCCCGTATGCCGCGACTTGTGAAAATAGTCGATAAAATGTAAAGGAGGATTTTCTGATGAAAAATCAGTTTAGCTAACTATAGCCTTTTTTGCATGGACTGTTAATATTTCTTTACACTTTGAAAGTATATTGTTTGTCAATCAATGGTCTATTAGATGGTTAAAAAGGTTAATTAAACATTTATTGGAGTTTTACTTTATTTAAGGTGGTCTTAAACTTTTGGCCTGCAGTGTATTTGACACAAACATTAACTTGCCAATCCTTTCCCTTTTTCGATATAATGCATATACACGAAGATCGGAAGGTGTGGCGGATGCAGTGTCAAAGACACGGGACGTACACAGAATGTACAGACCTGAAAAATGATGTCATATTCCTCTTTTGACAAGATGAAGGATGAAGGACCAATTTTTTTTCGGTCTTATGGCCGCTGTTAGCCCGAGAGCTTTTACAGTTTCGCCGGGTTGAGATAATCTACATTAATATCACTATTATTGGCTATCTGTACCACCACTTCGGAATGCGTAGGCGCTGGAGTGAAGTATCGCAAGAAACTCCAGCGACGCCTCGTATCTGTATCGACTGGAGAGAACCGGCCTGTGACATGGCGGTATCGCGAATAAGATTGTTTGTGACGCCCTCGCCGTGGGCAGGGGCAGTGTGAGGGTGCATTGTACGTGTGTAGTGTTTTACGAAGGGCTTGGGCCCTGGTAGATTTCTTCCTAGTACAACTTAACCTACTCCTAGCATGCGATAACAAATCATGTGAATAGTAGCAGAGAGAGAGCCAATTTCAATTGTATCCTTAGCACAGCAATTTCTTTTCCCTGGATACCACTATATCCAGAAATATACCCGAGATATATCCGAATTCCTTTGAAGTTACACCTGTAAGGAGCAACTGTGAAAGTTCGAAAAAAAAGGTTTATTGCGAATTAAAATGGTCTGCAAACAATTTTAGGCTTTCTAAATAACGGGACCACACTTTAGATTTAATATATTTTTTACAGCTACCTGGATTCGTTATTTATTACGCCAAACTCCCAGCGTTAATCCGTCAGAAGTAACTGACCGAGCTGAAGTTTGGCCCTCTCGTGAACCCTCGAGTCAGTTGCTTTGGCGCCCAGGGTAACGATCCAAGCTGAGGCTCCCTTGCTACATACCCATTAATAAAGGTTTCAGTCGAGTGCCGCTCGGCCTTCTTTCAACCCAGTGAAGCTGTGTGCTCATTTGTTATAAACAAGGTTTCAAGTATCTTTGTACTTTGTTTTTAAATATGCCTGTTTTCTTATTTATCCCTTCTTCATGTATTAAGTTCTAGTTTTGAATTTCGACCTTTCATCACAAATAAGTTGTGACTTGTGACTTTAGTTTGAAATGATCAATTCAATTCAAAGTTAATTGATAAGTATGCATACAACAGCTCATTTGGGCAGGATGTAAGTGGGAAGTGTGCCAAGATTAATCCCGAGTAAAGGGTTAATATTCGTTTAGATACAGGAAATTATTGCAAAGATCACAATGTGGAAGAAAATGTATCACAAATCCTGATGACAAACACATGGCTGTTACATATTCTTGACGTCTATCTGCAGTTGATATTCAGAGCAGACTCTGGAAAGTTTGTTGAGGTTCTTCTAGTGACAGCATGGCCAGAAGGCTTTGATAGCTATATCCGGAGTCACACATAACCGTTTCAGCTAGTAAGGTTATTTGTTGAAAAAAAGCGGCATCTAGTCTAATTTTAATTTGGTGCAGTGGAGGTCAATTTGGTTTATTGATGAAAACAGAATGACTTTGGCAGGCTCATTGCAACATAATACAAAGGGCTAGGTAATTTTACACTTCATATTGCCTTAGAGAAACAGTCCAAAGGTGTGTCTGAAATATATTGGAGTTTGAAGTGGAGCATTTCTGTAACAGCATGAACTAAGTTAGTTGTCTTTGCAATCTAGTGTTGGTAATCCCAAAAATTCATTTATGCATGACATGCAAGACCTTGCATAGCTAAAATAGTCACAGAGATCCATAATGAGGCATAGATTCAAATTAAGTGTTTGTCAGCTAATAGCCATTACTTTAATCCCATAGACCACCTCCGGGACCAGCTTAAAACAGGAGGTCCATGGTCCTATACTAATATTTCTGTTAAATGCATTTGTAAACATTACCTTCCTACTGAGGCAGTTGGGTAAAATGTGGTAGTATGCTCATACAAATTCAAAAAGTCTAGTAAATAATTATGTTTAAGTTAAAAAGTAACTACATCAACATTTATTATTTAAACAGTTGTCATTAAACATTGTCTTTAAAACATTGTCATTAAAATTAACAAATCATACATATCAATAGAACAACTCACACAAATGCTTTTGATATGTGCAAAACAATGTATTTCATGACAAACAGTATAATGCATATGTAATCATGAAATCATTTTGCATTTGATTATTTTTTTAAATATTACCATCTTTTAATTTTGCTTCTCTTGTCTAGTATATTAGATGGTATCATAAAATATAACAAAATAAACCAAAAGTATCAACAATAGATAGACAAATAGAAATATATCATATTAATAATATTCCAGGATAATTTTTTTTGTTGCCTATTTATTTAAACTAACAAACTAACATTAAAGCATAAAGACATTCAGTGAATTCCTTCACATTTATATTGTGTTATAAATGAACAATAATAAACAAATTATGTTTTTGGTTTATCGTTGCATTGGGGGCATGTTTGGCATGGGCCCTGACAGTGCAGTGTTAGTTCCCAGTAACACCTGAAATTAACAAAATTATATGATAATCATTTTCAATATATGTTAATTTACATCATTGTATACAACACATTGTATAAATACCTGTTTCTGTTGTGATTTTTGCATTTCTTCAACCGTTGCCCTTTCCACCTCAAATATGACAGGTGCAAAAAGAATTACAGATGAACTAGCCAATACCCACATTACTGAGCGAGACAAGCCATAAAGAGATTTTACTCCTGACCTGCAACAAATACAGAAGGCCTGGTTTATGTAACATATTTTTATTGCATTGACATTAAAAAAAAAATTAACAAACAAGTACATAAGTAGTAAGTGGTAAGTGATTCTTTTTGTAGTAGAAGTGAACCTAAATTTAAACATAGTAAAATATATTTTAAGCACAGTTGGTCCAGTAGCTCTTATGAATGATAATGATCTCTCATGAAAAAAACAAGAAGGCAGCCACTAAGCTATGGTTGCTGTTTGTTCGTGAATTATAGAATATACTTACCAGGTATTGGTAGAAAGTGTATATGTTCCATTGCGCACACACTCAGGGAACATTTCTGTTAACCCCCATAATCTTTCTGAAAGATTTTCATCTGGTTCCTAAAAACAAAATAATAATTAAGCTGGTTTTGTAAAAATAAACTATGTATCTAAGGCTTTATAGGCTAAGTTACTACCACAAGCAAAATGCTTATGGTGGCCACCAAAACCAAAAAAGGTTTAGTTTAGACTAACTACCCGTCAATGCAAACTAGACAACAAAACAATAATATTTTAGTGTATAATAGTGTTTACCCATATTCAATGAATCAGAGAAATAAAAGGTCCCCAGAACTTAAAACTATTTTAAAAAAAAATCTCTTGTTATTTATATTTATTAAGTTACAATGTACTCGCAAATTACAAAATGAAGAAAGTAAAACATGAATATTTACTTCATTATACTCCTTAGGAAGAACAGCGTTCACTGGAGACAAATCGGAGGGAGAAGTTGCAACCTGAAAGAAAATATCAATCGATCAGTGAAGTATGATTGTTCCACTAATTGCAATCAACATTGGGAACTTAGTTCATACCACGGGAATAGGAAATGTACGTCTGCGTTCTGGAGTATCATCTGTGCTCGCCATCAACGATTCCATACCGCTATCGTTCTGATCAGTGTCATAAGCTAAATCCATAAACATGTTATGGATTATAATGAAATACTATAACAATACCTAGTATTAACACTAATAAAGTGTTACCTCGTGTTAATGTTAATCAGAAAACTCAAGGAAGAATTAAAACCTATCTTCACAAAAACGTCCAATTCACTTCACACCACAGACAAATTATGATTTCAATACAGATTGCTAAAACATTTAATATGAAAAATTAAATCGATATTGTTGTGTGGCAAATAAATAAAGGCATAGTTATATACTCGTATTAATTAAATAATTTTCGCATTTTTAAAATCAATATATCGTCAGTTTTATAGAAATTAAACACTATGTTAGGTTAAAAATTATCCAAACTGAATTAATTTAGAAAAATTGTTGATGCTTATACACTTTATAAATAAAAATAATCTATTTATAAAGTATGTAAGCATCTAAAGTTTTTCCTGTTCATAATAAAATCTAAAAAATATATTGCAGTTCTAGATAAACCACACTACGCTCCACGTACTCAATATTGATTAACAAGAACAAGACTTGAGTATACCATGCATTAAGATTTTAATTCGATTGGAGCTTATATATATATATATATATATATATATATATATATATATATATGTCACGGTTAGAACAATGGATAATTTTCGGAATTCACAAAACAATCGTAAATAAATGTATTGAAATTTAGACAGGACAACGTCTGTCGGTCAATCTATATATATAGCAATAATATATGAAATGTTAATACTATATAATTGTTATAATAATAACTAAATATATAAAATGTTACTTGACAATCACTTGGCGAACAGCAACAACGAGGAGACTCAATTGGCATTCTAAATGCATAAAACCATCTCGTAAATATTATTGTGGATTATGTTAGAATGTTTTTGGATGATGTTTATTACATCATTTGTGGCTTATTACCAGCCAGTTGTTGATTTCATTTCATGCACAATTTTTTTATGTAGTATAACAATAATTTTTAATTTATTGTTATCCAATTGAGTTTAACATTTATTCAGTATTGGCTTTATGCAGTGTATAAGATGTACCGTATTCAACATTTAATGATAAATCTTACACAACAAAGCAAATTAGTAAAACAATGCTTATAAGCTGAGCACTACATTTTCAGTCAAGTCTCTATAACACCGCGACAAATAACAAGCGGTAAATTTAACAATTTACTACTCTAGGCAAAATCAGTACTATTATAATAGTAGTAGTAGTAGTCTAAAGTAAACAAAAAAATGAACAGTTTTATATTTTAACTATTAATTTTTAAGATGAATTTAAAAATTGATAATAAAATAATGATTGTAAATTGTAGAAATTAATGCATTAAAGTCCTAGAAGTAAGAATTTTAAAACTGACTCTAATTTAGCCATGTTACCGTTTCATTGCATAGCATGTTGGTTTCAAGTATTTGCAGTTTTTTTAATATTTATTATTTTTGTAAATGCAATGTTTATTTTTGCATATCTCTTTTAGGTCGCGTGTCTATTGTGAATATTATTTTTATGGTTAGAGGTTACACGATCATTCCTAAGCGCAGTTAGGCCAGAAGCCATGTTGCCGTGCTGTATGTTAAGTTAGCATTTGTCCTTTAATTTTTTAACCTATTGTATTGATAATTATAATGATATTTAATCTGCGAGCAGCTCATGTATTTCAAAGTGGTTATTTATACTCTTTGATAGATAATATAGGGTTTTTGTAGTTTCGATTGTCGTTGTCACGAAGTTTAGATCAATTAAATCTTTTTGTCGATTAATAAAAACCTTAACTGATATCATTAATTTCCCATATATTGCTTTAAACAATCATTTCTCGGTGATAAAAGATAATTGGTTGGTATATCCCTCGTGTTGTTTAAGGGTACTAAGCCGACTTCTTTTCTTTTAACTTATCCCTTTCATTACATATATTTCGTTATTGTATTTGATCTAAGTTCAAAAGTAGGAGTGTTAAGTTGATATCAGCGAACTTGTGCAGCCGTGCCTACCTTCAAATATTATATCATAGTTGAAATTGAGTAAAAGGTAAGTAAAATTTTGTAGGTCGTAACTGTAAGATCATATGTAAAGAAATTATTACAATATAATGGAGTGACAAATAATCCTTTACTTTATAGTTTACCTGATAAGTAGTAAAATCTGCAGCCATAACACTCACATTCATCATAGATTAGAAAATATAATTCTTGCAATGGAGATAAGCATATAGATATGCTTTATCACCCCTGCGGATCAAAATGAAATGCCTTGTAACCACTAATAAGAACTCCATTTTCTATCACTTAACAGACAAATCACCAGTACTAAGTTATATTATGATGATATTCACTGAAAATGGGTTTTACCTTGTTGAGGTGACCCATTGTTGCTGCAGCCAGTTTTTATTTGCAGCTTGCCTTTACCACATAGTAAAGTACCAAGTTAAATAACTTTCTTCTATGTATTGAGATGTATGGAGCCAGTCTGTTTGCTTGTGTTTAAATCTTTACATTTGAGCATGATAAAGTTTGGAAAAATATGTATATTACAATTTAATTTTTTATCTGAAACAGTAAGTGACAAATGTACACCAGATCAATTATTTATTTTAATTTATTTATTCACACCTAAGAAAATGGGTTACTGTGGGTTAAAGGCTGTAATGCATCCTCTAATAGTCAACCAAATCAAATTGTGGTAAGTGCGATGCATGTATATGTTTAAAAAAAGAATAAAATTCTAACAATAATCTTTACTAATAAACAACATATACACAAAAGTAAAAAAATAAACACTATTATATATTAAGTAAATATATGATTTAAAATTAAATAGCATTAGTAAATATATTACACATTAATAAACATTTAACTGTAGCATACAATAACAAGATATTAATTGACTGCAGATGTCTTTAAATATTGGTCCCTTATTTTACTTTATTACATTGAGAGTTACAAATGAGCACACAGTTCACCTGATGTTAAGTGATTCCTGCGGCCAATGACATTTACATTCATCATTGCCAAGGAATCATAATGCAGATGCATTGCCACCCTTGAGGATTGAGATGGAATGCCTTGTCTCCAGTAATAAAGGTCTCCGGATCCCTACACTCACCAGAATAAACACAGCAGCGTTATGCTGCTATTTCATGCCAGTAATGCTACCCCAGTTGAGCTGACCCATTCATTTTGCAGTTAGACTTAGGACTAAAATGGACTATCATGAAAGACCTCACTAAGCATAAGATAATGGTATGTAGCCTAACATGTGACCATTGACTTTGTTCAGGCAAAATTATTAGTTCAAGTATTATAATATCAATTGACAATAATTGACTGATTGACTAATTTTTTTATAATAATAATATAAATAAATTAGCATATGGTTTACCTGATAGTAACTGATAACTGCGGTCTATGGCATCTCCATCCATCTTTAACGAAGATTCAAGATTCACATGACATTGTCATGCTTCTATGGAATGCTTTATTACCTTTATTTGGGTTTCCAGATCCTTACTTTAATTTCACTGTGGTATTCTGAGGTTTTGTTCTTTCATGCCAACCCTTTCATTTTGAGGCTACAAGCAAGCTGCTGTGGCTTTACTGCTTAAATGATAGTTATATTACTATCTTCTATATATTATTCCCTGGTTTATATAATTACTTTATTTACAATGAACTGGTTAAATATTGGCATTATTGAGTTTTCCAAAAGCTGATTTGGAATTCCTACTAAAATGCTTTAATTTTAGACTAGAAAGTATGGACTTAATAGTGTTTAACAATGATCTATTTGTTTATAAACATCTTAAATCTCTCTCAGGGTAAGAAAAACAATGGCTGTCCAAATTTTTCTTGAAGATTATTAAATTTTAAATATCAAAGGGGTCATTTGCCCTACCTACTGAACACAAATGTTAGAGTAATTTTTCGTACACGAAAATATGAAACTAGGGAATCAATGGTATCAATGGTGGTGTATTTTCGGTTATATTAAGTAGGAGGAAGCAAATTTTTTTTTATACATTAGGTGACAAACAAATGCGCTAACAGCATTTAAGAAAGGTGTAGGCTCCTTTCTTGAAGGTCCCTACGTCGTATCGGTTAGGTAATACCCCTGGTGACAGGTGATTCCACAGAGTAGTTGTGCGTGACAGAAAATTACGCGTAAAGCGCAAAGTGGTGGATTCCCAAACATCGAGATGACGAGGATGAAATTTTGAATTCTGCCGTGATGTTTAATTTATGATTTAACGGGTGAAATTAATCCTAACAACTCAGAACACTCCCTATGGTAAATGCGATAAAAAGTGCATAGCGATGCAACATCTCTTCGCAATGTAAGTTAATCAAGCCGATCGGAAAGTACCTGATCATCTATGACACGAGACGCTCTTCCTTGAATGCTGTCAAATGGAAGGAGCGGGTACTGGGATAAGAATAGTATTCCTTGTGGGGGCGAACTCGCGCTTTGTAAAGTTGCGCATAGTCGGGTTGACAAGAAATGATATCTTGCTTTATTAAGCACGCCCAGTTTTTTACATGCCAATTTGGCCTTCCCCTTCCAAGTGATCGTAGAACTGGACGTTGCTCGATATGTCAACGCCAAGAATTTCGATACTAGCTGAAGTAGCAAGGGGAGTGTTTTCAAAATTAGGAGATGTGACAAAAGGATTCTTTTTAGCGGTAAACGCTCAAAATTGTTGCTTCGGATGATTAAATTGGACTAGATTTTGTCGGCATCAATACGTTTTCTTGAAAAATATTGGCGCGACCAGTGTATAGCGCATCTCCTGTGCTTCAACCAATAAATCTACTGATCGATTTTTTATAATAATAAAATAAATAAATTATCATATAGTTTATAGAGGAAGTAAGGTCTATGGCATCTCCATACATCTTTAAAAAACGATTTAAGATGTCATCCCAACATGGAATTACCTTATAATCTGTATTTGGGTTCCCAGATACTTATCTCACCATACGAAAAGTTGCAGTGTTATACTTTGATTTCGCTCTAGTATTCTATGAGGCCGGGATTCTTTAAGCCGACCCATTTATATTGAGGCTAGAAGCAAGGTGCTATGTGGCTCTAGCACTGCTTCAATGGTAGTCCAATTTCTATTATATTATAAATCTCCCTGTATTCCCCGTTTTATATAATTATTTTATTTACTATCAGTACATGTTAAATATTGGCGTGATGTTAAAAAATTACTAGCCTTTCTTTCTTAAAAGCTTCAGTCTCAAGTCCTGCGATGGCTCGAAGCCAATGCCCTCGCATTCCTGGAGTGTTGTTCTCTATGGGTATGAGAAATATCATGTGTAATCTTGACTCATTAATCTCGTGAAAAAGTACGATAGTTTCACGTGTTCCATTTTAGGTCAAGGAATTTGAATAATAAATAAATCATCAGTCTTGTTTAGACTTCATCTTAAATTTTCTTATTAAATGTTTTCCTTGAACTCGTCACTGATGAGGAAAAGCGTTTTGCGGAAAACTGGCTAAAATTTTCGCAGCTGCTTGACTGATCAGCATTTGTCTTCATTCGCTTGTGAGTGAACAATTGTTCGCGCCAATTGTACACGACATGCCAACTTTAATTTGAAGTGTCACTGATGCGTTTTCCCTGTGAGTAATAAACTGTAAGATATGGTATTTAATTTACTCATAACAGGCGCATAAATTGCAGATTATATTTACATTATTTCTTTTTTTTTTTTTGGCATACTTTTAGTGACCCAGCTTTAAAATATGACCAACGTGTTTTCATTTTTTGTTACGACGATGAACTTTAATAACTGGAGGATACTTTCTAATAAATTTGTGCTTTTTCCTTTAATAAAACTTGCCGTGATGTGGTGGCTACTAGGAGAGTGGGGATTAATAAAAAAAGCAATAACATATATTTTTTTTTTATTATTAGTATATATTCATGACTTTTTTTAATATTTTTGAACAAATTCGGTCAAATCATGACGATTAAGTGATATTTAGCATAATTCGGCTAGAAGATATAGAGCTGTGGGAAGCCTAGAAGTTTTGTCGGTTGTTGGTTCGAATTCTACTGGCGCGTCCCAATAAATTACGCTTTCCTAATCTTACGTACTTAAAATCTTTTGCTAACGTTTGTATCTGTATACAAAATGTATATTGTATCTGTGTAAAAAATGAATACGGTGTATTCATTTTTTACAATAAATAAATATACTTCGGTTCTAAAAATTAAAATGAACGCTATAAAATGAGTGTGAATTTATTCAATGTGTAGTGTATTCACGTAAATAAAAGAAATCATTATGCAATGAGTAATTTCATTCTTGCGGCATCGCAGGCCAAACTGAGGTTGCGTACACATCGTGGTGCTAAAAGCGTGCGCTCGGAGCTGAAATACTGAGCTACCACGGATCATCGAATCAACTAGTACTCGGGATTGAAATCTTTATCGTGCACGATCCCAAATGAAATATCTGGTTTTAAGCAGCCATAAAAAATATTATGCTGTACGTTATTACTTGTTACATCTGCCTGTAGCGGTCAAAAGGAGGTCAGGCCAATGCGATAATTGTTGAATTGTTTTATTCGCTCTTCGGTAATTACATTCGACGATGAGTCAATGTTTAAGAAAAAAATCGTCTCTTAGACAAAGTCCACAGTCGGTGACGGTTGTAAATCTACTTGGGAATGATGGTTCAAGTAAAAGTACTACGAGCGACAATCTTGATACTAATCGTGATGATAAAGTAAATGGTAACTATACACCTTCTCGATTGCTTAAACATTAATAAAGGCACGGTTTTACAATTTAAACATTAAAAAAAACTACCTATATAATTGATTACTAACTAGAGTAATGGATTAGAAACTTGATCAATCGTGCCGTTTCCAGGCTTTTACATTGAAATATTACCGCTAATAATAAAAAGTAACTCCAAGGAAAGTAAATCTTAATATCGTGTTTTAGTATAATGTAATTACATTTAAATTATTCGCTTGACTAATCACTGTTAATGATTAAAAAACGACCTGACTCTATCAACCGGTATGGATGACACGATTCCTTGTTCCTTGTATTTAAGGTCATTGAAGTATGCCGAGTGGTGTTTCTGTTTTTTGAATGATTTTTTTAGGTTTGATTCGTTATGTCTTTGGAGGAGATTCCATATATGAAATTTAAACCGTGACGTATTTTGTTTCGAAATTTTTGTGAAGTTTGTTAAAAACAGTGATAAGAATGAGCAAAGTACCTAAGCTAGTTGTAATGCAATATTTCGGTTTCAATGAATACCAGCGTTAGATATATTATTGTTTCGTTTGGTTAATGAATGAAACTGACGAACACCTTATTTTTGGTGCAGAGTTAATCCATCTTAGTCCCTGATGGGGTAGCTCTTCTGCATCTTGCATTTCTTAGAAATGATGAATGCTGGTTTTATTGGCCGCATGATAGGCTCGACCGAGGAAGTACTCGCAGGACACCAGCGTGAAATAGCACCATAACACCTGCTGTGTTTCGTTTGGTGAGTGTAGTGTACCGGGGACTCGGTTGCAGTTACAAATCTTTGTCAGGGATGGATGTAGGTGTTTATTGTCTGCAGTCATCACTAACCATCGGGCGAATTGCGTGCTCATTTGTCATCCATAGTATAATTATAAAAGAAAACTTAAAATTTTTGTATATATAATAATATTGTAATAGCTGTTCTCATCAAGATCAAGAATTTCACATTCTATGCTATTGAATGGTTGTTGTTTCGAGTTTGACACGCGTTGTAACTCTCCTTGAATTCGTTATTAAAAGTAAAAGTGACTCGTTTAATTTTCATATTTTTTGTAGTTTAGTTAGCCTAGTTTAAATAATATTTCATAGTTAGTTTTATATTTTTATTTTATTATATTTTTACTGATACTAATTAAAAATGCCATCCTTCATGTCTGACTGGGCAAGAGAAATTGTCAATAGCACAAGTACTGTAAGAGTTTTGAAATTCGAGTTTATTTTAATTACTAGAACGTTTCAAAGGATAGCTCTTGCGAAAATTGTCCGCCTACGCTCTAACACTGCGAATTAATATAATAGATTTAGTTAAATTGTTATGAGGATGAATCTACCCTGCAAATGCTACATTTGTACAATGCTCATTTTAGTAAAACTAGTCTGAGTAACGATGACTTTGAATTTCTATTGTTGCATTGAGTAATCATATATTTTTTTTAAAGTGGACTTGTTAAAGGTCCTTTTATTTATTATTAAAATATTTCGATTTATTCAATGTTAAAATTATTTTTTTATTCTTTATGATTATTTTATGGTTTATAATTCTTTACTTCGTGCGAGTACGTTGAATATATGTTACCAAAAATTGTCTTTTATTTCATTTATATCATTAGGTTGTTAATATTGGTGGTTAGTCGTAAGAACAAGTATAAAAATTCTACAACAATCGATAAAAGCAATCAGGCAAGACAATATCCTGCTTCCACTTGCTAAATACCGGTGCTAATAAAACAATAATATTAATCACGTGTTTCTTGTCATTGTTATGATAATTGGCGCGTACATTGTTATATGGCTTCTTTTTGTTTTTGAATTTAAGTATAGTCTCCTATTGATGGAAAATTTCTGAGAGTAGTTAAAAATATTAAAGCTTTTCGTTTCTGATCGTATTGTTCCGGATCGTAAGCACGCTAAACCTGTTGTTTGCGTTAACAAACTTTAGTGTTATGAATACTTTGATCTTCTGACAGTGTGTTTAAAAAATAAGGAATGTGTAAAAAATATATGTGTATAATTAGTACTTGTTGAGTGACATTTTTGTAAGTTAATATTTGTACTGTCAAAAGTGGTCAAGGATGTTGGATTATCATTTTATTTACACAACATTGATAAATGTCGATTTTTGTTATAACTATTTGGATCTCTTTTGCCCAATTTGAGCTAATCAATTGTAAAATAATAAAAGGTTATTATGACGAATTCTGACGATATGAAAGTTGTGAATCGATGAGGCGATACGACACGATTTCATTTGTAGATTAGAGAAACTCCGTACACGTCTTGACTGCGGATCACGTTTTGGTAGCCCCCTGCCGCAGTACGTATTGCGTATCTTCAAAGTTGCAATACTAAACTGAGTAGACATAGAGGATAGTATTTATACGTGGTTTACGACGGCTGAAATGGCAGTTTTAGCGTTCATTATAATAGTATTATGTACAAAGACAGGTTAAGATCAGTTCTGTAGTCTCGCGCTAAGGTATAATCGCCTACCTGTTGTATAAAGCTGCTAAAAGGGGACTTTGGGATCGCGAGGAATCAGGGTGGAACCTGGATGTTCCACTAAAGTAAATCCGGGAAAGACTGCGAGACGGAGTGCGGGATCACTCCGTTTCGCATAGCATAACAAGGGTACTAGGGTAGACTGAACTGGTGGTGTGTTTAGTAAAATGCAAACCACAGACAATTACCAGTAGATAATGGTACGCAAACGTTTTCTATGTGTCGTATTTGTAGCGTTCCAAACCAAAACTATGGATGAGGGCCCTACTCCTTTGGTTTTGTTGTTGTACATGGGTTGCGGTGATCACTTGCCATCAGGTGTTCTGTAAAAAAAGATCACATTTGACTCTCTCTCCTACAGAAAAACAGACAAACTCTGTAATCTTCTTTTCTGTAATCTTAATTTACATAAAAAAGATTTAAGGACTGCTTCGTTGAAATTTGTAGGTTCGGACTATATTTACGGTGTCTGCTAGAGTGCGAGGCTTGTTTTAACAAGATTTAAGACACAAGTTTGATACAGCACTCGTTGACGTATTCCGGAGAAATATAGATCCGGATAGTTTGTAGAACGTCAGTATTTAGGAGTTTGGAGTGGGAACATGCGCCGTGGACTCCTCAATGCGCATCTTTACAAACTCGATCGAAGGCTTTCGTTATGTCCAGACTAACCTACTAACAAATAATAAAAGATTACACAAGAAAGAAATGTTTAATCGACATATAGGTATAACGCGGTTTTTCTATATGTTTGTTGCGTGCTTACTTGATATAAAATTTCAGAGATTGATAGTTGGCATTTTACTATCGCACTACTTCAGTTACCTTCACAGAATGTAAGGAGATACTTTCTGATTAAGACAGGTTTGCGCGTTCACTGCAATAAAGACACCCTTGGTCATATCTCCTCATTTTAAAAACAACTCCCTTGTGTGGGCCATTATCCTTGGCGTTGAAATATCGAGTAGCTATCAGTTCCAGTTACCTGAAAGTCATGTTGACCCCTAAAATGCTGGATGTGTAGTAGCAGGTGGACAGTATTTCATGCCACGTTGGGCCGCCATGAAAAACTACTTGCAACTCTACAAGACGCGAGTACGGCTTCAAATGGAAATGGCTGTTCTCATCTTTGGGCATTAGCACTTCAGTACCAACTTTATCCATTTAACGGCATCCAACGATGTTGCATCTAAATGCAACATCTCTTCTATTGCATTTACTACGGGGAGTTCTGAAGAATTATTTGGTTTAATTCCAGCCGTTGAATTTAACCATCATACATCGCGACTGAATTTATAATTCCATCTTTACCATTTTGATGGTTGGTATTCCACCAGTGGGATTACTTCGTGAAATCATATTTCACCACCGGTATTTCCCAATCGAAAATATGTAGTAGGTATGAAATCTATCTAATTCATCCACGTTCCATCTTGTTCAATTGTTAGAAATTTATTGGGTGTTTATAACGTGGATCCCCAAGCTAGTAATAATAATATATAATTTTAAGTTAACCAAAGAAGAAAGAATCTACCTACTGAACATTATTGAAACAAACGTCCATTAAGGGCTAATCCTCAAATTTTACGATGGTTGCAAGGATGTTGGTCTTAGGGTTCTAGACATTACTGACAAAATTATTAGTAAATAGTAAAGCCCGATAGTGCCAGCAATTGCTATTTCTGTAATTAAATTGTCATAACTTGTTGGACGAGTTGTGCACATGTTATTTAAATTTTGTGGTGTCCATGTAGGGTCCGACATTGGATGGCTATATACCGCCTGCTGTCCAACCGGAACTGTATCATTCTGTATACCAGCATAGTTATAACACCCATTCTTACAAAATAATCACTATATTTGTTGTTGAATTTTTGTTATACTCCTACTTATTTTGTAATAAACATTATGCCTATAGTGATCCACTAGTTATTAGGTTTTTATTTCTATAGATGGTATTTGTGTTGGTTGGGACCCAACTTTTATATATTTTTGCCCATTCCTCTTTGTTAGTCGTATAGGCTAGGAGTATATGACTATGTATTTGGTCCACGTATTGTCTATGTAACTAAATTTGTCTATTCTCTGTTCATCTTAGTATGAGATTTTGTATAATTTGTTTATACATTGTATATTACATAAAAATAATATTTCATGGACAAATAGATGAATAGAATATATTTGCACATATACATAATAAAAGTGTAAACGGAAAAGAAATATCGTACTTTTTTTTTAATCTCAGTTATACTCAAAATTTAAATGCATCTATAATTTTATTAAGATAGAAGCGAAGTTTCGCAATTTATTCCCCTTTTGCCAAAAAAATTGACTGGGCGGGAATCGTTGACGTTTAACGTAAACTTTAAAAATAGAATTATTTCGATATTTCCTTGTTTTTTCGTTGGTTTTATTATCCCCACCTACTATGTAAAATTGGGCCTACGGACTATTTACTTTCCAGTGTGGTAGACAAGTACTAGTGATATGTAAAAATTGTTGGAGTAACATATTTTTATAACATAAAATCTTTATTTGAATTTGTGTTCCTGCAATTTCTTTAATATGTACAGTTTTTGTATTGGTTGTGTTGTTGATAACAGACGAACCTAAATTACTAATAGGAATAAATATATAAATAAATAGACTACATGTGACTGTGACAACAACAGCATTGTAGATTATCTTTATAGACATTCTTTGTTGACGTCCATTATTTCATATTAATTCAGAAGCTGTGAAATTACGATAAAGCAGAAGCTACGGTCCCTATCATAGATACTATTAGTATATGGTACTAGGTCTATGTTAAGTCCAAATATAATAGTCTTCCCTAGATAGTGAAATGATCTATACAATGTTTTTTCTTATGTACTAGACCTGACAACAGGGCACACAGTTCACATGATGTGACGATTATAGCTCTTTTTTTGTGTGTGTGAGTATGGCTGTTGGTTCAGAGACCTCTACAGCTTTATCTAATTAGACTCGCGATCGGGATGCCCGCCGAGTAGGGAGACAACGACGATGCTGCGAAGCTGGCGCGGAGACCGCTGCTGCACCATCGCTACACTCCGACCCCTGTGGACGAAAAACGTCGACGACAACAGAGGGGGGCGATGATACGATCCGAAGGCCCCTCATAAGGAGCTACGAAACCTCGACTCGGATCGCAAAGGAATATTATAGTTCATATCTATCGTTAACAAGGACTATCTTTAATCTTTGTACATGCATTGAGAGGACTAAAATGGATTGCCTCGGTACCAGTATCTGGGTCTCTGGATCCCTCCACTCGCCAAGGTTAATGCTTTAGCGTGGTGTTATCATTGTTTTTTTTAACGCTACAATTGCTATTAACTTTTCTAACATTCCGGTTTACCATTTCAACTAATCTTAAATGTTTGTGCTTAGAGGTTGTTCACGACAACATGCGGGCCAATGTCCAATGGCGTGAAGCCGATGGATACAATACCTCAGGATTGTGTTTCGTGGCA
Source organism: Teinopalpus imperialis (assembly GCA_029286865.1). Lineage (NCBI taxonomy): Eukaryota > Metazoa > Arthropoda > Insecta > Lepidoptera > Papilionidae > Teinopalpus > Teinopalpus imperialis. The sequence continues at coordinate 13,267,234 of JAGSMU010000022.1, read as the reverse complement.
ATATGTTTAGTAATTTATTAATAATGAGCTGTGACAGAGATGGTAACACTTTAACTTATACTAAATACTTTAAGGTACTTTCCCGTCACTTTAATTTATACTAGAAAACAGACAACTGACAAATTTGATTCCGTATACGGAGTCAAAATCTATACACAATTTTATAAGTTGAACGTATGAAATATTTTGAAACTATTTAACATTATAAATAAACAGTCTAAATTCTTGACTCGACGCTGGATGCGAGCTATCGGAATGCGTCACACTCTGGTGTCAGTCGTAGCGGTCATTAAATTAAAATTTGGAACCTTAACGTTTTTATGTAACGAGCAATTAATTTACGTTAAAGTGCACTATTTCCGTCACGATCAGTTGATGTTATATGCGATCTGGCGCCGTGGACGCTATTTATTGCCTACACTTGGAGCTCTGCCAGGCACCGTGTGACAACGACGCTTCGTTATGCGTTTACAGAAAGCCAGGGTTCGATGGCATGATTAAATTATTAAGCGTGATTTGTTGAATTGCGTATTTTCCATAAGTTGCTTCATCGAAACACTGTTTCGTTTTAAAAACAAATAATAAAGTAAAGTAACAGATGGCCGCTGGCGTCCTCTTTAGAGCGGGTATTGGAGAAAAGTAGGCGACATATTTTATACGTATTGATTTTTTTTTTAAAGAATATTACCAATGCTATAAACATTACTACGACCGAAAGTATCGCAGAGCGTACCCTAAACCATTAGCCTATTGACGCTTCCATGTATTTTATTTATTTATTAAATGTATAGTATTCGTGTAATTTTAAGAAATCATAATTTTTGTTTTATTTAAGATATGCATGTTTCCTTACGATGTTTTCCTCACCGCCGAGCAGTACTTAAAATTGCAATTAACAATTTAATGATGCCGACACCGGGAATCGAACACGGTCCGCCCGCGTGCCGTGAAATTGAAAGTGTAACTCAGTGGTCGGGCCCTAGAGTTGGATACTGAGCACAGTTCCAAATAAATATATCAAACGTGTATTTTTGATAATTATCCCACTTATTATGAGCTCTTTAAGAGCTTAGCGTTTAAGATGCTTACATGGTCAATTTTTCCCCCTAATTAGCGTTAATTCGATTAACAAGATTGTAGATCTTGTTAATCGAATTAACGAGAGCCTATCGAGTGATAAAAACAATCGAATGCGAGTATCGATATAAATTGCCAAACATATATAAGTTACAAATCAACTTAATACTGTATCTCATCGGAGGTGAAGTTAACAATTTGAATGAAAGAACTATCATATATCAGAGAGTTGAACGAAACTGTGTTTTTTAAACTAAAATAATCGTGGTAAGTCTCTTCTCGCGGCAACAATGGATATCATGGTTTCAATGGAGAAAGATGAGCTTTATGTTTTAAACACTATATTCTCCATCTTGTTTTAAATTTCTAATAAACACTGCTGAACATTTGGTCTATAACTTTATACATTTACTCGTATATCTATTAAATTGTCAACATGTTTACTTAAACACAGTGTCTTGGTCAAAATCGACAAGGAAGACTTCATCGTTATTATCATTTTAATTTAAAAATTAATATTAATTGCACAAGCGAAGAATACTGTCGTATATAATGAGACATGTGCTTTATTCATTTGAACAACATCGAAATAAAACAATACTATTATTTACTCTTACAAGTAATGTCTCTTCTGAACACACTGTCTATTCCAACAAAGGAAAATTATATTATTAAATAATACAGTTATTATATACACCGTCTTACATTAAGATAACCCATTACTGACAATGAGTTTTACGTGGAGAATGGTGACTTGTATCCTTTAAAGAATTTCACATAGTTTTGCGGAACCTAATTTTGTTTTTATGTTATATATGCCTGGTAAAATGTCAAATAAATTTTAAAACATATTATATGTTGCACAGATCCCAAATCTTCTGTATAAATGAACTTCGCCGTTGATAAGCGCACCACTTAAGAACGGCTGGACCGGTTTGGTTATATTTTTTAAATGTTCGTAATAGTATCAATTAGGTTTGTATGGAAGGAAAAATTGGAAATGTTAGCCAAAAAATTTACAAATTCGGACATAACTGAAATTTTTTTATCCTATATATTATTTTTGTATTAATTAACAGTGCTAGAGCTGTGCTGCAGTTTGTTTCTAGCTGTAGAATTAATGGGTCAGCTTACTGGGGTAGGACCACGCCCTAACAGAAGACCAGCGTTAAATTGCAGCGCAATGCTGCTGTTTTTTCCTCAAGGGTGAAAACGCATTTGCATTGTAATTCCTTGTCAAGGATGAATGTAGATGTCATGGGCCGCAGGAATCACTTACCATCAAGTGAACTGTGGGCTCGTTTGTTACTCTCAATGTAATAAAACTTATTACTCGAATGATGGAATTTTCATAAATTTACGACACGATCACAATCATTTTTTTTTAAATTTGGATAGGACAACGTCAGTGAGATCACCTAGTGTTATAATATTATGATATAAATGGTACGAACAAGTTTTTTCTAATAGAGCTTGAAATATGAGTTCGAATATTTGCCGTGTTTTATTGTAAAATTGTGGGTCGTTAATTATTATTATAAAGATTGGTTTGGTCTATTTAACTGATGTCTGTGTTTTGATGAAATTGAAAAATGTGTTATTTAATAATACATAATTGACTTTATAATTATATTACTGACTTCTAGGCATAATGGTTACGGCATTAATATATATTCTGGACAGTTTACCAATATAACCCTATTTATCGAAATCGATCAGGAGGCCATTATTGTCTTAATAAGTTGTCTCTTTTAATAAGACAAAGTTTTCTTATTTTTGAATCGGATAGTTTTGAGGTATTTAAAAGTAATATATTTTTTAATAATATATTTTACTTACACGATGACACGTATGTATTTGTGCGTATTGCACATAATATAACAAAAAACACTATAGTTATAAATCGCATAAACATTCAAGCTTTGAGAATTGTATTTCAATCATTGTCATTTAAATTAATAATTTTCATATCAGATCTAAATAAGTTGTTACAAAGATTTTATAAGAAAATTAACGAGTGTATGTGAGTGCTTGTAAAATAATTATCTCTTTTATCGTTTAAATATAAGAGAAAAGCACTTTGTCGTTGTTTTAAGTATAACTGTTAATACGGTTTTGCTAACACGGTCGGTTCGATCGGTTATTTATATTTACATATCTCAACAACACGCTTAATAATTAGTCTATCCTTCTGTGAAAACGTTAACAAATATCTTTACAATCACCGACTACAAATCTGAGTTCTATACTCAGAATTACTAAGTAGTGAGTAAGTGAATACGATTTATGCTACTTTCTATCGCTATAAACATTATATTTAACATATTAACAGAATAAGAACAGTTTAACAAAATTATAAAAATATATTTCATTTGATTTTTACCTTGCGAGATTGGTTTCAAATAACAAGCAATGGATGGTGAGTACTATCTTTAGACCGTCTCGTCCCGTCAGGATTTAGGGTCAATTTAGGAAAATAACGATATTGGATTTTTTTTAAAATAATTATCAAAGCGTAGTCTTTAATAATTATTTAAACCGCCTTTACATGTTCATCAAATATTAATCTACATCAGAGATTCATATTATTTCCAATCTATTTTGGGTCAGAAACCCGTTTTCCAAAATAAACTGATACCTCAGACAAAGCCATATTACTTTAAATATCCTCTAATTCTTCTTTCTTCCTCTAATCTTACTCTAATTTTTTTTACTGATACAATATACTTACCAATTGTAAAATAATACCAATTAAAAAAATCCACTATAATTGACTTGCCGAGCATCTTGTACGAACTTGTTAACGCTTATCGACTTTTTTTTTTAAAGTACAACAATGATATTTCCTACTAAAATATTAGTCATTCTTATAACAAGTTGGTACACGTAACACAACTTATACTATAAGTTTTAAATAAGAACTTGCGTTAATTAATATTAGGTCGATTTTTAGACCTCGTCGACCCCCTAGAATCAGTTTTCGTTTATGTCGACCCCCTGGTACCGATATCGACTTTTGGATTCCCTGTTCCATATTATAAAGGTGTTATGGTAATTGTCAAATGTGTTATTGCCAGGCATTTGCAGAAATTGAGATTGTTTATAGTCTGTATGTAGTATGGTATGGACAGGTAACGGATCGTTATGTATAATTTACTGCATTGTTGCGGCGAAATATCTCATATTTATAAAAGACTTCGATTCGCTGCAAGTGTCAGGTGATAATAGTCGCGTGATTTTTATATTTCAATTATATTTTTGAAAAGGTCGGATAAAAAATTAGATTTTTTTTATTTAACATAAAAACAAATCGGTTTATTGATGAATGATGATGCTGTTATTGCACAATAGCAAAGGCAAACTTACCAGCTTCGATCATCGCCGTAAGGTTGCATTACGGTTTTCAATAAGATAGATTTTAGGGAGTGTGTTCAGGAAATAATCGAGCTTATCCACCAGGCCTATTACCACAAGACAGTAAGAAGTAACCGATAAGTTCCACCCATGCCTGAATGAAATATCCCGTTTTGTCTCGTCTTTACTGGTGCGCAGTGGCGAGGAGTAGTACATTCTTCCTCCCTCTTTATTTCCTGACTGACATAATTTAGGAGTTTTCAAGGCTATATATGCTTCTCTCGTGATCACCACACCAAGACTGCCAAATACTAGCACATTTGAAATAAATAAAAAACGGCAATGATCCTTTCATTTCATACGTCAACTCCAAAGTTTGGCGTATTGTTTTGTTTCACCAAATTTATTTAACATTTTAAGGTAACGTAAATATAACTTAAAAGTTTTAAGTGGTGATATTCGCCTGATGACCTATTTATGCCATAGTTAATTTAAACAAGCAGAAATGTATTGTGCCTTGAATTTCTCTTCTTTTATCAAATGACCATGCAATTCATTACCAGAATTAGGCAAACATGTTCTTCCTGGATAGAGATGACGCCGTCTACTTACAAAGATTTACAATAAATGTATTTACTATAACATATTGTTTATACGTAAGAGTTTACAAAAATATTCTACAAAAGCTGATGTACACACTAACAATACAAGAAACAAAAAGAAACTTGTGACACTTAGGTTTCGTTTAAAAATATGCATATTTGATTAAATTCCGCAAATAAAAATCGATTTGCCATTAAACAGATTTAAAATTTTGGTTAAAACCCAATTAATCTTACTTCTTTCTGTCAGAATATTTGTCTGACAAATATGCTTGGATTTAAGCGTTGAGCTTTGAGTTCAATAATGGACAACTCTGGAACATTTGGGTAAATTAAAAAAAAAAGAGTAACTCTTGTTTTTATTTTTTTTCGAGTTTCTTGCCGTTTCTTCTCGCTAGCACCTGCCTTCCGTTCAATGACAATTCAAGTGTTTTGTATAAACCTACTTGAATAAAGCCTCTTTTGATTTGATTTGATTTACAATCCACGAATGACGTAAAAATCTTTCGCAATACCTTTTTGGTCTGGTGTTTGTACTAAGTATATACATATTTCATGTCAATCATATTATGTAATTATTATCACCGTATAATTACATATTTGGAGAGGGTTACCAGGTAGCCTTGTAGAAGTATAATCCTCATATATCCTTAGTAGAAAAATAAGAAAGATCACCTTTGTTATATTGTAAATTAATTTCAAAAACAGTGGCTGCTCGCTCTTTTACCACCTATTCTATATAAAAAAAAAGTTTAGAACAAATGACAATAGCTAAATAACGGATAAGCGAGTGGGACGAAAGATTCTCGAGTGACTACTTCCTATTGACAATCGCAGTGCTGGACGGCACACCACATTAGATGATTTTTTTTGTTAAAGTGATAATGAATGAGTCTTGTGTAGAGAGAAGTGTAGGATATATCTTGCTTAATTTTAATCGTTGATAAGTGAGAGGTAAATTTTCAGCAGAAGTCTTAGTAGGCAGTGGACTGGGATTACGATAGTAATGATTAATGACATACTAAATGTTTAGTACTGTGGTATCTGAGCATGTACAAGTTGTTAAGTTTGTTTTTTTTATGTGTATTGCTGTTGGTTCACTGACCTTTACAGCTTTATCTAAATAGACTCGCTCTCCCGGTAGGTGTTAGTATGTACATTGCCCTATTGACACTTGCTATGTGTATTGGAAAGGTCTACGAATCTTTATTTGGAAAATAAATTTATCTCATTTTAATGTTTTCAACGCTTTAGTAATGATCAATTATGACTCTCTATTAATGAAACGATCAATGAAAATAAACTTATTAGGTGTTATGTATATTAATAAACATATTCGGTTAACTACCATGACAGTGATAATAGATTTAAGTTTGTGGGCGTTACGGTTCGTCTATAGTTAATAGTTATAGAGCTGTAGGTATGTTCGCCTGTTCGGCGTCGCACTGTCTGTCGCGCGGAGGGCGCAGGACCGACAGCGCCATTGAGCGACACAGATGACGTCACGCGGTACTTACGAATGCCATATTTGATTTTGTTAGTCGGGATAGAAGCGCGGTTACGTTACATAAGATTCTTAAGCAGATAAATAATTAATCATTAGATTTGTAAGTGTAAACCATGATATGTAAATTGATAAAAAAAAGTATTAGTATAGGGTTGCAAGGATATGATATATTTTATTTTTCTTTTGATTTAAAATAAATATTATTAAAAAAAAATTAATTGAATAATTTAATTTAAAAGAATATGTGGCTAGCTTGCATTTCACTTAAGTGTGTGAGTGATCACCGTTGCCCGTAAACATTCGCAACACCTTTTCTTGCCTTACCGATACGACTTGTGAGACCTTTCTCACAAGTCGTATCGGTTCGGAAATACCGCTGGCGACAGCTGATTCCTCAGAGTAGTTGTGCGTGTCAGAAACTTTCGCTTAAAGCGCACAGTGTTGGATCGCCATTCATAGAGATGACCATTTTTCCTTTTTATGTTATGAAAGACAAACTGGCGCACTGTTAACTGTAACTATCCTTGTACGTCGTTCAATCAGGATCACAGACATGCATAGATATTATCGGCGAATAATTATGAAAATGGCGCATTGCGTGTATGCCTCGCTACTAATTGATTTTCCTGATTATTTCACTGACATTTCGAAACGCGAGTGTCAGTGAAATAATCAGGAATCATTGAGAGTACAAACGAGCACACAGTTTGCGGCCCATGACATCTACATTCATCCTTGACAAGGAATCATAATGCAGATGCATTGTCACCTTTCAGGGCTGAGATGGAATGCCTCGTCACCAATAATAAAGGTCTCCGGATCCCTGCACTCGGCGAACGAAACACAGCAGTATTGCTGCTATTTTACGTTTGTATTCTGTCGGTCGAGCCGAACCATTCATTCTGCAGCTAGAAATAAACTGCAGTGTAGCTCTAACACTGTTATTTTAAAACTGTATTATCGCCCCATCTGTTGTCGTCGACGTTCGTCGTCCACAGGGGTCGGAGTGCAGCGGTGGTGCAGCAGCAGTCTCCGCGCCAGCTTCGGAGCATCGTCGTTGCCTCCTACTCTACTAGATAAAGCTGTAGAGGTCTCTGGACCAACAGCGGTACACATACACAAAAATAGCATCACCCCAAGGTTGACTGGTCTTTATACATACTGTATATAAAGCTTAAATAATAAAAATTAAAACGTCAAAGTCGTCCGTCCTATATATGTGAGAGGGTCCTCGGTCCGGTAGAACCATCACCGAGGTCGATTATCAACTTGCTGAACCATCTTTTTCCAATTCACTTAAGTGAAACACAAAAACACTAATTTTGGTCTCATAAACATTTATATATTAGATATACTTTGATGAGGCTAAAATACAATCGTAGTTCATAGTGTAAATGACATTATGAATTAAAATTCAATTTCTGGAAATCGGAATATAGTGGTCACCCTACACAGGCGTTACGCCCGCTACCCACGTTCCAAGGCCAAGGCTCATCCAGCGGCTTCAACCCTCGATAGTTCTTTACACTTGACATTGTTTGCGGTCGAGTACGTGACGAAGCCGCACTTGCGTACGTAACTATCGATTTAATGCCCAATTAAGCACATGTAGATTAGATAAAAAGTTAACAATGGAAATTAAGGTGAGTGGCGGTGTTAACTGATAGAAAAAATATTGCGTTGTTGATTAAAATATCACTTTTATGCTAGCTTCAATATAACTACTATTATACTGTGTAGCTTGAAGGAGTATATTAACTCCTTGTTGTGTTGAGAAAGTAAGTAAAAAAAAAAAGAGAATGGTGTAGGGGTTGGTATGATGGTTGTTTATGATTGAGTCAAAAGACACATCATTATTACTGGCATATTGATATATTATTGTATGCTTCCTATATATCTTATTGTTGAAGAAAGACCCGGTCGAGTCAACCCATTCCGACGCAGCATGTGGCAAAACAAAGCAGTCTTTATTTGGGTTTCCTTTTTTAGGACCAACGTAGTGTTGCATGTATATCTTATATTAATTTATATTGTATGCCAAAACGCGTCCCGTGGGGTTTCCAGTTCTAAAAAGGTACGATAAACATGTTAAATTTAGACACTCTTTGGACATTCGCTATTTGTAAAGTTATCTATCAATATTATAAGAGTCGTCATTCCTCTTTCACGCCGTATTGATTGTTGTTTACCTTATGCGCTGATTTACAAAGTGTATGTTTGTTTGATTGCTACATCAAACAATCAATCAATCAAATCAGCCCGTATCTCCTCACTGCTGGGTATAGGCCTCCCTTTTTTCGCGCCATTCAGATCGATCCTGTGCTGCCCGAAACCATTGCGGCCCCGCTGCTCTGACGTTGTCGTGCGACCAGCGGGCCGATGGTCTGCCCACTGATCGGCGCCCCTGCCTTGGCCACCATTCGGTTACTGCCCCGGTCCACCGGCCGTCTTCTTTCCTAGCTAGGTGTCCTGCCCATTGCCATTTCAGTCTCATGATCCGCATACCCACATCTTCGATTTTGGTTCTCTGGCGAATTTCGACGTTGGGTATGCGGTCCATCGGAGTGATTCCTAGCATGGCGCGCTCCAAAGCTCGTTGTGCTACTTGAATTTTGTGCAGATTTTGCTTTGTGAGCGTCCATGCTACATAAAGTGTGTTTTTTAAAATCTGGATTAATAATCTTCGGATATTGATAAAAGTGAGCATTTACATAATTATCACGATAAGACCATTATAAATACAGTTCATTTACTTTTTCTTTAGGTAGTAGGTATATTGTCTAAAACGAAAATACTTAATAAAAGAAATCTTATCATTACTTTAAGTTATCTAAGCTTGTTTTTGTCGTTACAAATTTTATAAGTTTTTTTGGGTGATTCCACATTAAGAGGTCAGTTTTTGTTTGTTATGATTTTTGACATTATGAAATATTTTCAGAATTTTCATGATGTAATAGTATTTTATTATTTAAACCCCTACTTTCTGAATAACTGTAAGATTGGTAGTAAATTATTAAATATTGTCTTTTTTAGGAGAGTCCGGGTGAGATACTCTATACAGGGAAGAGACAAGGCCTGTAGGGTTGGATACTATTGAACTGTAACAGTAGAACAAAATAATCTAAAAATAAATATGACAAAAATAATCACTAATAACTTTCAAGTTTTAGTGATTGTGTATTCTTAGGTATCACTGTGGACAAACATTGCAGTTGGAAACCACATATAAGAGAAAATTGTCAATAAAACAGATCGGTTTGTCTATGTATTACGGAGAATTATTTGGGGTAATTCAGTAGAGGCAGATAGAGTCCTTAAAGCTCATAAAAAATGTATAAATATTGTGATTCTATAATTATGTTAATACGATATTAAATTGGTTTCAAATTTTAATTCATTATAATATTTTCACGCCATATGTGGCAGAAAATGTTTGTGCGTTTAATGATGAATTATAACACCATTTGTATTCTGGCAAATAAACTATTTGATTAATTGATTAATTGATTGAGAAATTAGGATTACACATAAAATATGCTGGACAAAATTTATCCGGAATATTTTTTATGGAAGGATGAGACAGAGAAAAACAGTCATAAGTACTTATTATTAATAATAATAAAGTAAAACTTATTGTATTATGATTGTTATATATGTTAGATTATGAAACATAAGAAACTGGAACTGTTTAAATGGATTTAGATCTATTTAAAATCATTGATTCTGTCACTGTAGAAGACGCTTTGTAATAATAATATTGTATTTACTTACATTTTCGAAAAATTATGCTTTTCATCTTGGTTGTCGACAGTAGAGTCGTACTTTTATTAAAGTATTATTTTGAGACAATATATTAGTTATTAATTAATTTTCTTTATATTACAAATGAATACTCTTTTCTTGTCTATTGCCTTTTTAAATACGTCATGATTACCGTACGCCGATACAATGACTTTATCTTGAAATTTTTCCACTTTATCAAAATATATTTTTATACAAATACCATATACTTGCGTTGGCACTAACAACTGTATAGGTGTATAATTTTATAAGTTATAACATAGGTTAACTCATTCAAACAGCGATAAGCGCTGTAAACTTTAAGGCATCGACTCTCATGGCGAAAAATAATGGAATTTTCTCGATTTCTCACACATGATCAACATTAGCATTACTAGATATGTCATGGAGACCTTGACGTTGGAGGTGATTTATCGGGAGAGCGCGCTACGCACTGCGGCAATCGGGCGTAGTAACCTTGAGACCGGCCGGTTCCTCAGAGTTTCCATTTATCTGTGCATCTTTGTTTGACAGGACACGTAAGTTATTGTTGTCTATACACGTTGTGCGTAACAAAGAGCGTATTTACTGTCCTTTACTATGTGTACTTTGGTAGTTAAAGATTATTTTCCTTGAACCTTTCAGACAAACTGAATGCATTATAAAGTATAACAGATAATAAATTGAACTAAGTTAACGTTAAGGCACAAAGGGGTAAAAACAATTTAATATGTGTATACGTGATTGAGTTACATTTCAATGGCATAGATTAAAAAATCCTTTACATTATTTAGAGCAGGGATTCCCAAACTATTTTGGGCAAGAGACCCCCTTTTCCAAAATGAACTGATACCTCAGACCCCCATAGCCAAATTACTTTAAAAATCCTATCTCTAGCTTTTTTCCTATTGACACGAAATACGGTAAGTATTATATTTTATCAGTAGTATTATAATTTAAAAACTTGTCCACGCTTATTGACTTGACTTACTGACGTACTTATGCATGCTTATCGACCTCTTGAGTTTTTTTTAAAAGTACAATAAACTAATAATACATTACTTCCTACTAAAATATTAGTCATTCTTATAACAAGTTGGTACACGTAACACAACTTATACAGTATCTTTAAAGCTTCAAATAAGAACTAGTGTTCCAAGATCCAGATGCGTTCTCATCTTTATAGTTACACCTCATCACCAATATTTGGATGTGATAATCACGGCGATGTTATTACCTAGTTGTGGCAAGAGTAAGCTGGTTCTACAAGGGCAGGACTACTCTCCAGCCACTAATAGTAGAAGCCGCTAATGTTTTTTGTCTGGTGAAAGAAGGAAATCTTTCGACGACTCATGTAGGTGTCATGGGCTGTGGGAATGACCTACCATCAGATGAACTGTGTGCTCGTTTGTCACATTTAATATCATAAAAATCATCCGTCACTCGTTATATAAGACACAGTAGCTGTGAGCTGCTACTAACGCAATTTTCTGGGAATCCTTTCGCAACTAATCCGATCCATTCGTACTACATAGTAGTGCTGAGATGTAAATTGCCTACGCATAGAAATCCATTTATTTTGCGGTTACTATAAGTTTTAATATTAAAAAATAATAAAGTATTTTAGAGCTATAATGCAAAGGTCGCGTTGGTTTACAGCGTAGGCGTGGTATAAAACTGCGTGGGTGTTTGCAGATTTTATTTTGAATGGCGTCCGTGGGCGTCTTCTTTGTAGGTTTAGTTTAAAAGCGCGCTCTCTTCGATTATACATTTTATTATATTATAAAATGATAATCATGTAAAAACGATACGATTTAGCCATTAGGATTTTCAAGAAATAAGCCTACACCTTTCTAAAAGGCCGGCATCGCATATGCGACTCCTCCAGATATTCATGGGCAGCGGTGATCACTTGCCATCAGGTGAGTTGCTTGCTCGTTAGCCACCTCTTCAAAAAAAAAAGATTCAAATACAATCTTTTGACATGGCTCTTTGCTCACCTTTATATTTAATTATCTTTAATTAATTATACTTTCTTAATATATTTAGTCATATATGTGACCCTCACATATAAAAGACAAAAGAAACAATAAAAATATTTTTCTAGGACATAGGCACTACTTAATTCAATTTGATATCTTCCAGTAGGCCCTTTGTGTGTTCTCGACTTCGTTGTCATCAGCCTGGCACCATACCGACGGAAATATATAAATATAATAATATCCCAAGTAGTTTCACTTAGCCCGATCTAGGGCATATTTTTTGTTTTAATGATAACAAGGATGACTAACAATACTAGTTTAAGATTATGGTGAGTATCATCACTTGACCGGCGAAGTACTTACGTAAAAAGAGAGCTAGTGTACAGGACTGTCAATGGTATTCTATCTGAGTCTTAGTCTTCAGAACTGACAAAATATTTACATTATGTGTATGAATGTGGCTGCCATGCCCACAGGAATCACTTACAGTCAGGTAAATTGCTATTTTGATAACGTGACAGACAGTATCACAGCGTAAATTAATTGGCAAAAAAAAATTTTTTTTGCCAGTGGTTATTGGTTTTAAAGGTGAAATATTTTGGTATGTAGTGAAAACGATATTGCATTCGATAGAACAGTTTTTCCAGTTCAGTAAGATTTTTTTTATATATAAAATTAGACGTTCATTATAATATAATACAGTATTGATATTAACAACAAAATAAACCAGTTCATTTATCAACGACTAATTTATGACATTACATGATAGCACTATTAAAGATGTTCCATTTGTACTAATTATCTATAAAATTGTAGTAAATAATTATTATTGTATAGTTGGAAATACATCTAAATGTTGCCACTCGTACAGTTATGAATATTAACACTTGTTATTGCGATAAGAGTAAGTAACACTCATGCATAAACCTTTAATGAAGCCTTGATAATTTTACCTTAACATAAAGTATGTTAATGTACATTGTGAAGAACGTTAAAGAATTATATAGATATAACTGAACAAAAAATTTTAGTATATTAATTGTTACGATTAATCTAAACCGGATGTGGAAATCTGAGACCAGTATGTAGCGTTTAAAATTCGATGCGGGTTTTGTTCTGTACTACGGTCATGAATCCGCTAAGGATGATAATTTTAAATTATATTATATAAACATAAACCCGCCATAGTGCAGTAAGAATGGATAACGGATTTTTATGCATCTATGCTTCCCTTACTAATTCCACATCCGTATATTCAACATGCAGTTTGAGCCCACCAGGTATTCATAACTTGATCTTTCTTCGGTTTATCACCAATCGATTCGCGACATATTCGGATGGGACGATCTTGAAAACTGCCTGTCTTCGATAACTTCAGTTGTGAAGCAATCTTACGTTCGGATTTTCCTTCATTATGTAAAACAACGATGGCAGAACGCACTTCACTGCTAATTTCTCGAGCTTTTCCCATTTTATGGCGTCTTCACTGTAGAAACCACAAGTTTAGACTGAGATCGTTTGTGAACAAACCCAAGTAAACTCCGGTAATAATAAGTCACACACACAATAATAATAACACCTGTTTCCAGGAGTTATATAATCCTAATTATTGAAAAATACGTAACAAAAGCAAAGTAATTAGTAATGAGGACATTATAAAAATATTTTTACGACTCTACCACCTGGCTCTAGCGCAGCGTTTGTCGGTGTTTGAAAACAAAAGATGTTTATTGTCCAATAACTTGAAAGTAAACAAAAGAATGACTTCTTTAAATATTCGATACTAACAATAGAATATGCAGATGTGCATTTCTTTTATTTATTCTATGGGATTCTATTAAAATTGATGGATAATTATGTTGTTTATGTGCGGTCTTAAACTTTTGGCCGGCAGGGTACAAGTCTAGGTCACCCATTCGACCTTTCCCTCTATAAGTAGACTCATGCCCTACAGACTACCCACTTGCGATTATCTAACAATCACAATTAGATAATATTTTTTTAAATTACATTATACTTTATTAAGTACCATACCTTTATCACTGTTGACGAGGCATTCCATCTCAGTCCTCAAGGGTGACAACGCACCTGCATTATGATTCTTTGTCAAGCATGAATGTAGATGCCATGGGCCGCAGGAATCACTTACCATCAGGTGAAGGTGTGCTCGTTTGTTACTCTCAATGCAATATTTCTCATAATCAAACAGGTAGGCCTCACGTTAACGCGATGATCTAGGTCGTAGGATCGTGGTCGTCATCAATTTCATAGATGACCAGTTTTTTATAATTTAAAAAAAAATCGAGCTTATTTGAATTCCAAGGTCGGTTCAGTTGCCTTTCCCATAAATAGTTCTCAACACCTTGAATTGTGTTTACGACATGGGATGCGTGACGTCTGACGTATCTAGTTTATTTTTTATAATTTTATCTTCTGTTGCTGTTTGTATGAAAATACTGAGAGAAAACCAATAATGCTTAAGAAGACAAGAAGCTAAGACAAAGTCGAAAAGTGTGGACTTTTAATTTGTTTTTCCAATTTAAGAAACTGGGCGTGTACGTGTCGAACTCAATTTTTATTCATAATAAACTTTTAAATTGAATACACTACCACCACTTCGGAAAGTGTGTTTGTATGACCAACTGGTGCCAGACACTCTTCATGTGATTGGAACAGATGAGAATACTTATCTTAGTTAAAAATTCTTAAAAAACATAACGTGTTGTGATATTATCGAGGTTCTAATTTATGTATATACTAGTTGACCCGTCGGCGTCTGTCAAAATTTTTTTTTTTATCAAATTGAGAGTAACAAACGAGCACACATTTCATCAGATGCGTTGTCACCCTTGAGGAGGGAGATGGAATGCCTCGTCACCAGTAATAAAGGTTTCCGGACGGTGAGTGTAGACCTCAACAGATGAAACACAGCAACATTATGCTGCTATTTCACGCTGGTATTCTGTAAGGGCGTCGTTCTACCCCGATTGAGCTGACCCATACATTCTGCAGCTACCACTGTCAAACAATAATTTGTGATCGTTTGTGATTTTTTGAAAATTTCCCATCCTTTGTATCGTGAGTTATGGTCTTGAGTTTATTCCAAAATCCCTAAAAAAAATTCCCCAATTTGCCAATATTTCAGGTATTTTCTAATTTTTGGTCCATAAATATTTAATTCAGACAATTACGAACATTTAAAAAAATAATAACCAAATCGGTCTGGTTGTTCTCAAGTGATGCGCTTACCAACGACTAGCATTTAATTTTTATTTATATAGATATGTAAATTAAAATAGAATAATTTAAATAAGTATATTTACGGGTATAACTTAACTATTTATTGCTTTATTTAACCCGTCAATCATTGTGATGTAAAAACCAATTTTGCATTCACGGCTGATAGCCAATTAGTTTGATATAGGTCAGGCTACCTTTATTAGAGGACCTTCACTGCTCTACGTAGTAAATTAAAGTATGTGTGTTATCGGCAGTGTATACCGGTTATATTTTTATTTTATTAAGCATTAGCTTGTAAGACAAAATTAGTTCATAATGGAACAGAGAACTCGTCTGAGTTAGTTTGCACCAACTGCATCTGTCATACTGTAATATAGATCCTTATAATAGGTGGTATGGTAAAGAATCGTCGTACAAGGCGTTTACCGATATAAAGTTGTATTTTCTTTTTAACAGTAAATGGCCGAATAGCTATTTAGGGCTACATCTTCAGATGTTGGTTAGCAGGTTTCGTGTATGGACTTATTGTCGTATAATATAACTACACTCAATGTGGACTATTCATATGACGTGTACTCGAATTTCATCGATAACTAAATTTAGACACAGGTCTCAAGCATTAAGTCTGTCTATTATTAGAAATTAATTTGAGTTATTAACTATTAATGTAATTATTTTCTTTTATATTATTAATTCTTTATAAAGTATAAATTAAAATTATATCGGTAGTTTTTATCAGTCATTAATAATGTACACCAGTGAATCCCGTTATTGTTATGTACGTGTATGTGTGTGTGTTTTATATATTTATGTATGTAGTATTTATTTAAATTTTACCCGAGTACACTATTAATTAAATGGCTGTATATTTTATATAGCTTGCATGGCGTAATGATATTAGTTGTGATCACGTAATGAGTAATTACGGGATTACATACATTACCAGGGTCGCGGGCATAAGTAGATTCTTTGTGGCTTAATGTTATGCCATGATTAATGTATAGCGATCATGACGAACCATTACGCATTTCATTATTTTAGTAAACATCATTGGCACGTCATAACTATTAGCTTGATTTATTTACAGAGAAATTAAGACAATCTTGAAGCGTCAATAGACTAATGTTTTAGGGTACGGTCTGCAAAACTTAAGGTCGTAGGTTCGAATCCACCATTAGAATATTGTCGTTAACCATCTCCTAGAACATGAATTATCAGCTTAGTTGGAGTGGTTAACCGGAACATTTTTAATTAAACAACTTTTAATTAAAAAAACGAACTGATTTCTGTTAATGATTATTTATAAAAAAAACAGGACAATACGGTCTTTATATAAAAATAGAACTGTAAGAAGCATTTTAAAGATCTATTTTAATAAGTGGTTCAGTTAATTCTTATCTTATGACACACGAACACCATCAGACATCTAATGTAACACGAAACCCATCTACACTGCGTTATTGTAAATATCTCGATTGTAAATTCAAACAGTCGGTAAGTTGTTTCGGTCTGTTTCGTGTTACACTTTTATTTGGTACAATTCAGTGGCGCATATCTTAAGATGAAAATGTTTATAGTATGAAATCAAAGTTTATTTATAATTTCGGCCGATGACCGTGATTCAGGGAATTCCATGCATAATCCGCATTTGAGGACAAAGACTTGTACATTAAAATGAAAAGTGACAAGGAAAGTTTTCACTGGCAATCCACGTGCAAGTAGCGGTGCAATAAACTAAAAGGAACTGTTTACGTTACATGCTCTTTGCCAGTAATAATGGCCCGTTTGCACACCCATAGCAATTATGTTTAAGTTTCCTGGCAACTTTCCAATTATGCTTACAGGAATTCTCCTCTGAGGCGTTGTCACCGACCTTCCGATTTTAATTCTTTATTGGCATTCAAAACTAAGTGTGTATTTTTTTTGCTTCAATCGCAATCAATTAACGTGGGAACGAAATGTAAATATGCAATCTTTATTGTATTTGCTTTGCATTTTTGTTTCGTCAAAGCGTTGTCGTAACAGCCATTCATAATATACAATATAATTAAAGCCCTTGTTTTTGTTTGAATTATGGAAAAACGCATGCCATTATGTCTGTTATAATTTATATAAATAATATTAAAAAAGGTTTTGCAACTGCCGCTCTTATTATCATTTAGTCCATTGCTGGATATAGGCTTTTCCCAAAATACGAGTAGAAGGAGGTATCGGTACCGTCAGCCAAGTCTCTCGTACGCGACGGCGATCGCCATATCATCTTGCAGAGCTGCCCTTTAATGTTTTCATTATTTATCTATTTTCATTTTTATCTACCCTATTTGGGATAGAAACAAGGTAGCTTAGTGACTTTTACTTTTAATTTCGCGGTATGCGAGCAATATATGCTCGATCTCCAACAAAAAATATTGGTTTAATTTTAAGCAACATGCTCGTGCTCGACGGTAAGGTGAATTATTATGAGATAGTCCTGCAGGCCTATGAAAATATTTTTCCAAGACGAGTTACTGATCTCGGTTCTCACCGGTCAACATCGATAGAAGCATCGTTGGAGTTTCTTACGCCACTACTTCTCCAGCGCCCACGCATTCCGAAGTGATGGTACTGATAGCCAACAATAATTAAAATGATGTTAATGTAGATAATTCTTAGCCAGAAGCAACTGATCGAGCCGAGGTTCGGTCCTCTCAGGCGCCCTCCGAGTCAGACGCCTTCGCGGAACAGGGTGACGGTCCAAGCCGAGGCTCCCTCCGAGCCCTTGTGCTGGTTAACCACTAATAGAGGTCTCGACTGAGCGCCATAAGCGCTCGGTCACCTCAACCCGGTGAAACTGTAAAAGCGCTCGGGCTTTAAGCGGCCATCAGCCCGAAAAAAAAAACGAATATGTCTATTTCCTGCAGTGTGTTCTATATTTATAGACTTTTATTTCTCTGCTTTATATACTATATTTTCTATTCAAACTTTCTCTTCAAATACTTCCACCATGGAGCCAAATGTCGTTCAAGTACTGCCTTAATTACCTAAACGATCACAGAACTCATTCAATCCAACACAGCTGTCACGACGATAAGGTTTAGCTTAACGCCAAAAGGCACGCGATTCTAAATTCGGTGCCCAGACGATACGACGGTGAAGGTTAATCGTGTTTTGAATGAATTATCGAATACATCGACATCGTCATATTGCACGGGAATTTCTTATATTATTATTTTATTTGACAGATTAATACAAAAAAAATTCACTGCTTTAATTTTTGTTATTTTTTTTTATTTTACGTTTAAGAATTGAAGTAAAGCTTTAGAATCTTCCATATCTTTTTTAATTTTTGATCTATTTTTATTTATTTTTTTATTAGAAGATTTTTATCTAATTAATTTTTACAATATATATATATATTATATAGTCCGCCCTTTGTGTCCCTTTTTGTAATAAAGTTTAAATAAATAGATAAAATAAACCTTTAGAATCTCTAATGTTATTGCTTCTTCATGTTTTTAAACATTATTTTTTAATGAAGGTTAAAGGGGTTAGCGTTGTGTCTGGCCTGCATGCGTCCCGTCATGGTTTTAATTTTATTATGAGCTACAAATTACTGAAAACTGTAATATCTGTGCTATAAAAAACTCATTTTATTGTTAACACATCAAGGGATACAAACGTTTATAAAATATGCTAATGAATACTAAGCAGTATAAATAGAATATTCTTTAATAATCATAACTGGTAACCGTGCAGCAAAATACATAAACGCATTGAAAAATTAAAATTAAAAAAATATTTAGACTAGATTTATACCTAACGGAATTTAAAAAAGAAAACCCGTGTTCTATTAGAGATACGGACCTTATGTCTATTACATAATAATCTTTACATCGCACTAGGCGATCGCTTGCCTGTCAATCTGTATGTAACATGAGGTCAGGCGTAATTTGCATATAGTGTTCAATCCAGAGCTGTCACGTCTTCAATCCGTGACACAGTAGGGATACACAGGTATTTTTTTTATGCGCATACGAATGACGCTGTAGGCGCAAATGTACCGAGGTTGTTTTGTAATCTCGCGTTTGATTTACAACGGAATTTTACTGACTAATCCGAGATTTCTGCCATTATCGTTGTTGTGTATATTACACTCGTAATCCCCGCAAACATTCTACATCATTTCATTTCTGTGGGGAACTAAACGCGAATTATCGCTTGAAATATGATCATGGTGGTGCGATGCCAAATATTTGGAGACGAATTAAAAGGATTGAAAAGAGTACATATGACTCTTACAAGTACTGGTAATAATAATAATATTATTATAAATAATATTTAATAATCGATATACAATAGTGGTTTTATTTTGAACATTCACAACAAATCGTTTTTTGTAACCGATTTTAAATTAAACACCAAATCTTATTTATATATTATTTAAGCTAAATACTTAGCCAAAGATTAGATAAGATTATTTCAGATTAATTAATGATTAATGAGTTATCGTACTGTATATTTATTGATTTTATATCCAGCAAAACAAAACACAAAGGGCAAGCAGATCAATCAAAAAATAAAGCAACGTATTATCTCACAATAGACGTCTATTACTAAACCACATCGCTGAACCTCCATAAATAATTTTATCTTATCTGTTGCGTTGCTAATCTGTGCAGTGCAGAGTAAGTGGTGTACACTGTACAGTACAGTGGTGTTGATGTTATACCATGTTGGTCTCAGGTGCGCGTCGCACGTCGCTCCCGACTCCCCACGATAAGGACTTCGCGAGTACAACACTCACCGAGGACTTTGACGAGGTAATTGTTTTGTGAATGTAGTATGTCTATAATGGTTTGCATGCACAATATTGGAATATATATGATATCGAAAATATCTGGACCACCAGCCAAATCCTAAAAAAATTAAAGTGTGTCATTTTATTATTTCGCCAACGTAAATTATTATAGAAAAAAATATATAAAATGTTATTTAATTATTAAATTAACAACCTCCGGTACAAGTTAATTAATTCTGCGATTAGATATGCTGAATAATATGGAATATATGACCGAAGTTATGTCGGTCGAAAAATTAATAAATGTAGTGAAGTGATGGTACGATGACTTTTTTAAAATATTCAATATATTGATTTGTTGTTGTTAAAGCTTTAAAATAATATAATTGAACTATAAAGATAAGGCTATAAATACTTAAAGAGGTTAACTACAGCGCAAATATTCGAAAGCCACCTAAAGGCGCTTGAACTTGGTATATCGGGACGAATGTATCGTTCAATGAAAACAATTAAAAAACTCTAACATAGTTGCAGCTATTGTCTCAACTCAGTATATTTGTACCCACGGTGCAATCAAAGCTTTTACAAGAGATAACGTTTACGTGGAAGATACTGATAGCACGTTTCAAATTTAATTTATATCATTATTAAACAGTACAAACTACTAATTTACCTTATGAATTATCGATATTTATCTAACATTCAAGTGTCAATTTGTCAGCAGATTTTCCGATCTGTTTGTCATGAGTTTTTAATAAGCTAAATATCGCAGTAGATGTGCTCTATACTCTTGATTTGAGGTAACTACCTCATAAATCGTTTGATATTTTGCTCCCCAAACATGGTGACTATGCTAATATAACTATAATAGATTATTTAGCCTATGATGTCCATGCTTAGGAGTAGATATAGGCCGAATTGAAGGTAACAGAAGCCGTTATGTCCTAAGCTAAGGGTAGTTTTAACAGACATATTTTGTATAGTACATTAGATGACATACCGGATTGTCCTTCTTAAAAACCAATACTTGAACAAAAAGCGCGCGGGGTAATTTTTTTTATTTGTTAATTTCGTATTATTATTAGATCTATAACATTTCTGGGTAATATTAGAATTGCTCAAATTCATGGTAAAGGTAATTCCTTAACATATAGCGACCCTCTTTTTCGTTTGGCACCGTTCAGTAAATACACGATAACTAGTAACAGAATTTTATATAGGATAAAAATTAACTAAGAGATATCTCGATAATATTACCTTTAAAATTGATGTTCTTTCAATACATTTGTCAAGTAGTGTAGTCGACGCTATCTTATGAGCATCTTGAAAGTTCTGCGTATGATAGGCGCAATACAAATGCATCCAGTTATTGGCGCTTCAAACTTTACCCAATGTTCATAACACGTATTCTTTTATCATTTGGCTTGGGATCAACGTCTCCCTAATTAATTAGTCCTTGGATTATATTAGATCTTTAATTTATAATGACCTTACATTGTAAACCACATACGGCTTTTCACGAATATAACATATAACAATTTAATACCTTTTATCCTCAATCTACGTTCTCGGTCTACATTTAGCTGAGGTGTAATGAGAGGCCGATGAAGACTATATTCTCAAAGGTTTCCTAAAAAGAAGGTACTTTTTAGAAACCTTTACTAGATAGGTTGGCTATTTACAATACACGTGTTATCATGTTAGACAATTACTGTTCGGATTGTCTTGTAATGTCACACATGTGTGTGATTTACGTTTGTCATATTTGTTTCTGTTGTGTCCACGATATCAATCAAATAACTGTACATTATTATTATTTGTTTGCAATATCATATTGTGTAAATGATAATCGTCACGCTAAGCATGCGAATCGTTTATGTAGACGTGCACACAAAGGAATATGACATCCATTTGCTGTTATTGCCGCGCCAATTGCCAGAGTTGGTCGGCCTGATTGGTATTGTGTAAGTACTGATTATTAACTCGGGTTTAGGTGCGTTCTGTCTGCTTTCAACCAGATTTCTCGTATTCTGCAATTTGTCTCTAAATTTGTGTAGCGGCTCATGTTCTCGATATAGTCTTGGGTATATAATGGGTTTGATTATTAGACGTATATGTTATGATGACGCTTTATATATATTAATTTTACAGTCCCTTTGTACTTATATCTATTTTTGTGAATGTGAGGGAATATTTGTTAGTTGTATATCAATATTTATTAGTATGGGTTATCCAGATAGATTACTTGATTTGATAATGTTTAAAAAAAATAGTTATTAGTCAGATGTCAGTGAGTCATATAATGTAGCCAATGATTAAATAAAAGTTGTCTTCGTCCTTTGCAGGCTTAATATTTACAGATATCTTGATTTAGTTTAGCAAAACAATTTAAACCTACATTTTTCTGCTCCCTTTCTCTCTTAATCTTTGTTTCCAAGATTTTATACTTCCCGTTTTATGTCTTTATTACCTATAAAGGAATTGCGGCATTGGCAAATATAAATTTAAAATTTACAAACCTTTACCCTTTGATTGTAACTGTTTGACATTTTTCTTTCCTCAAGGTCCGTATCGATAGACTGTTTAGAACACTATTAATGTACAAAACAAGGAAATACTATCAAATAATTGTCTACTAACTTCGACTAATCGATATGCAATTTTGGTAATGTTTCTCAAAATAATATCCTTTTTGTGTAATTATTTTTTATTCAAAGTATCCATTCATAATTACTCTACATATCTCACGTCTATAACAAACCTGTCTAGATTTTCGGAATAGGGCATAATTGATTATGTGATTCTGCTCGCGTGTGTGCTACAAGTATCCGAGGCACAGACAATGCTGTGCCTCACTCTGGTCCCTGCGAGAATCCCAGTTCGTCTGTGTGCGTCGACGCGCCACGACCGACGGCACACTACTGCGCCGTGAAACATCGATTCGTTGGTTCAAGCAATCGCCTCACTCACTCAGTCACTAGTGCGCAACGCCACAGGGAACAAGTGCTCCAAGTTTGCCAACACCTTTTTTATTTTTGTTGTTTTTTTTAAATGCAATACAGAAAGAGAACTAGTTTGAAAACGTACACGGCACCTTATTTCGTCACGTCAACAACTCGGCTCAATTAAAATAGTGTCTCTTACTCTTCGTGCTCTACCTTGTTAGGTTTGTGTGTTGAGTAATATTCTGTGTCAGTTGCAGTGCTTGTGCTTTTGATAGAAACGGACGGTTTCGT
The DNA here is from genome assembly GCA_029286865.1 of Teinopalpus imperialis. Classification (NCBI taxonomy): domain Eukaryota; kingdom Metazoa; phylum Arthropoda; class Insecta; order Lepidoptera; family Papilionidae; genus Teinopalpus; species Teinopalpus imperialis. The sequence continues at coordinate 13,243,679 of JAGSMU010000022.1, read as the reverse complement.
TGTGAACGTGTTCCAATTTCGGAATTCACCACGAGCGGGCTCAAAGAGATTTACAGTCAAGTGAGTAGAGATTACGTTGTTAATGAACCTATAAACTTTGCTATCACCCGCTATTAGTTATCGATAATTACTTAACGTTTAAGAAATTGATTAAAATTATAATTAATATATTACTGTTAACTTATATTTAATGCGAACATCCGAACAGTTTACAGTACTTACAGGCAGCTTTGTTATGTTTGCCTTTTAATTTAAAAAAATGTTAATATTTTTAAACTAAAGCCAAGCGTCTAATAGTTAAACGATGACAAAGTATAGTTTGCATGTTTCCCCCACGTCACTATCGCGACAAGCAGCGCTCTAGCACTCGTCTTATCTCGCTTAGCCAGTTATTGCATATTCTATTTAGTTTTTTACGCCCGTATATTTTAGTGCACGTGCCTTAAATGACGTCACGTTTGTTTTTTACTTTGTCTGTCAAAATTAAAATTATTGTGGGAATGTACTTTATGTAGTACTAAATAGTTTGCATTTGCTTAATGGACAATGTAATGTAATTTTATGTTTATTAAATTATTTGCGTTGTTTAAAATTTTGCATTTCCTGATTGTAAAATCGTTTTGGGCGTCGAACGGCATATAATAAAAAAGTTTTATTTCTTGCTTGAATGTTTATAATTTCGGTACTTTCACTCGTATTGCTCTATAAGAAAGCTAAATAATTTATCATAATATTTGACGGTTCGTAAATTCTTTATAAAATATTTTGAAACTCTGGTTATCATTTGCGGAAAACGGGAGTGTATATTTGGACGTTTTATATATAATCTGTGCAGAATCTAGTCAAAAAATTCTAACAAAATTTGTTGTATATGTTATCTGCGTTATACTTGAGCCAAGGTCAAGTTTTACGTAGAAGTTGTGTTTATTTATCACATTTGGTTCTACGGTACACTACGGCTCGAACATTGAATGACCATTCTGCCTTTTGCTTTTGATATTATTATAATAAATATGATTATATATAATATTGGATAAGGGATTATTTAGTAGCCTATTCTTTAAAAAACGATAACATCTCTCCTAATTTAGTATGTTTTAAAGTTTTCAAGTAAGTTCAGGTATCGTTACCTATAATTTATGACTTTTCTATTTTTGATAGGACTTATACCTGTAAAATTAAGGAGGTGCCCTCTAGTATTCGTATATATCGATCTTTAAAATGAGAAGTATACAATAAATTTAAATGCCAGTGTTTAATTAATTTTACTCTATGGTAAACTATTACTGTACCTTTCTTACTGGCGGGGCAAGCCGTTAACTTAAAATATTGAAGCATAGTGTTATAGTTTTAAATATAAATAACATTATATATTGCTTGCTTGTTCAATGCTAAATTAAGAATAAATGAAGCCATGGAAAAACACGGATTTGCATCATCTTCTGTACCTAAACGTAGACTTTTGTATTTTGTATCATGAGAATCACTTATGTATTTTTTCGTCCTAGTTTTTTTTTATCATTCTAGTAATACGTGCTTAAATATTAATGAATTAATAATAATAAACTATATTAATAATAAAAACAAAATAAAATATGTTTAATGTTGACTAATATCAATATAGAGATAGAGATAGAGAAGTTATTATAAAGCACACGTCTGTATGCTCTTGCGGCACAAGAGAAGCGGAAGAAGGAGCCCATCAGGCTATTACAGGCATCTCTGTAAGCAATGTTTGGGACGTCAAAAGATAAGTCTCATTGGTTTGTAGTGCCACATTGCCAGTCTTTTGCCTGTAATATACCAACCAATATCTCGATTTCCTATACTGTATTCTAAAGTGTTTGGCCTAATAATCGAGAGTCTACTGGTAAAGTACAAAAAATGTAACTCAAATACGGTCTATGAAAATTTTAAACTGCTTGTGGTCAAATTCGCTCAATTTTTTTTCCCTAAACATTTGAAGTCAATCATTTCAAATATTTCTGTTGTACATTCACGTTGCGTCGTATCCGGTTGATTTGTTTTTGCGAAAGCGCTTGCTTAAGAAAACTTTTGCCAACAAGGGCGTCACGTGGCCGAGACCCTGCTATAAGTCAAGTGGCACTCGAAATACAGCCTATACTTCCTATGTATACTACACTCTTATTTGTACTTTACTTCTGAGTAATAGTATTAATAATATCATCTTCAGAAAATGATGATGATATTAATTTATCCCTAATGGGAAAGGCAAAGGACTTTAGTCCATTCAGCTAGATCTTGTTCGTATGATGGTTGGTCTGAAACTCATCGTCTTCAGAATACTAGATAGTGTTGTTTTTTTCTGTGCTTGTGTGATGTTGGTACACAGACCTATACAGCTTTATCTATTTTTAAATATTTTTTCAAAATTTTACAATTTCCAAGATGCTATAATGACATTCAAATTTCTTTATCATACCTAAATTATGTCTAATTTAATTGGTCTTCTCGATTTATTGTTATTCTGAAAACAGGATCTTGTCACCTGAGTAGGGAAAGCGTGCGAATAAATTTTGTCGTGTCCCTGTTGGTTGCATATGTGTTTGTTTGCTACGTTCCGTCGCTCACGCAGTGAAAGTGTCGATGCGGACGATCAGTGTTGCCAGAACATTATAGGAAAAAATACGGACATTAAGACGCTGAAAGGCCTAGTGTTTATTTTTATGTTATTATTTTATAACTGAAGGTAATATGCCTGACACTGTGTGACAATATGCGCAACCATTAAAATATCTATACTACAATGATAATTAAATATTGAAGACAAGTGATATAAAACTATGGTACGCCATGTCTAAAAATTCCAATTGAATTGTATCTGTAGCTTTCGAAAGTGACTGAAAAGACAAAAATATTTTCTTTAAAAAAAAAATTATCTTATATTTTTATTGTTTGCATAGAAAGATGACTCGTAGTTTGCGAATTAAAAAAGTAGCAAAGGCTTTAGTTTGTCCGATTACTTACCGGTTGCCTGGCGAGCCTGACCGCAGCATCACGGACATTCGTGTGTCGCAAGGCGCAGCTCGTCCGTGGGGTTCTAGAAAGCTCCATGGAATATTCCACTGTAATGTTATGACCGCACTCCGCCGATTTGTTCTCCATTGCTTTCGCAATGAGTCGAATTGTGCTGCTACGGCCATTAAAAAGTAATGCTTCTCTATGACTTAAAACGTTATTTTATTATAAATATAATGAACTTATTTGATTTAAATAATTCAGTGTTATATATTTATTTATCCAAAGAAAATAAAGACTATATTTTATATATCTATAGTTATTCTGTACCACCACAACCGACTCTGCTCTAAGTTTGTGTTTTCATTTTGGCATAAATATTTTAATGCCAAACTTATAAAACTTATAAAATTTTCTTATCTCGTCGTAACAACAGCTATCCAATTAAATACAGCATATAAATAATTATGTAACTTAATGACGATACGTTCCCAGAACGTATTAGATCAAACAAACTGGCAACCGAAAATACTCTTCGTTTGAACTAAAAAATACTGCGAACATCCATCTGTAAAATAATGTAGCGTACGCCGTGGGCGTTAAAATGCTGCATTAGCAAACTCAATTCTTGCTCTCATTGCTTCAGTAATGAACACGTATTGCCCACCTGTCATGTATTGTGTAATTGTTTGGTAGCAACGTCTCTTTTTTACACGGCCATGCGCAGGTCAAGCTCAAGGCAAATATCGGTGAAATCGACTATGTGGATGATTCTCTATAAATCGTTTTAAGATTCGTATAAAAATATATTTCACAAAATTGTTTGTCGCATATATTCATTCGCCTACGACTCACTAGTTTTCACGGAATTTCTCTATCTAGTTTAATTCAATCGTGTTCAAGGATTTTCCAATCTTATTACGGCCGTGATTAATACTGATATCCCTTGAATGAATACGATGAGTCAAGTTTTTGGCGGGCGTTTGTTTTCATTCACTGAGCGGGGACAATTTGTGACTACTGAAGGCCAGTAACACCGGGATTTTCTTTTTAAACTAATTTAATGTCGATTAGTTCACTGCGGAACTGATGGTTAGTAATTTCATGCATTTATGCCCTATCAAAGTGCAAATGCGTTGACAGCCGTAAGGGCTAAGACGAATGCTCGATGACGAACCTGACCAAACATAGATGTAGCTACGCTGTAAAAGCGTGTTCCATTCCCGAAATAATCGACCAATATATGCTGTAGCTAGTTTTAAGCTGCATCCCATCCCATTTTATATTTTTTTTATTATAGAATAGGTGGCAAACATGCAAGCTGTTCAAGTGATTACTGCCAAAGGTTCATCAATCATGTAAAGGTTTTCGGGATCAATACATTTCAGTTAAATTTATAACACATTAAATTGGTACGGCATGATGGAAAACATGTTTCTTATATGCGTAGTAAATTACTAGTAATGTAGTGTTATTAATACGGTACCGTCGATGTTTATAAATAACTGGCGCCATATTTCTATATGTGTGATCTGTCTACATTAATTATTTTCTTCCTATATTGTATGTTCAATTAACTAATTAGTTGAACATATCATAGTTTTTAGAGACAAGGATCTAAAATTATTAATTATCTAATTATTAATTGCTACTATAAATTTACTACAGGTCATGCATGATATAATTTAAATTAGTTATAAAGTTTCACTTCTGCTAATAATATTTCAAAAAAACATTTATTACACCTTTTATTAAAAAATAAATTTACTTCTTAACAACGCAGATAAATAGTATATGCCAGTATATGCATGACTTTTTATTGTTCACCAGTAACGACTCCTAAGTACTAATACAGTAAGTACAGATACTTAGGTTATAGGTTAAAATAATTAATAATCAAATTCATAAATTTAATATTAAACCAACTTTTGACAGTGGTAGAGCTACACTGCAGTTTGTTTCTAGCTGCATGTATAATGAATGGGTCATCTCGATCGGGGTAGGACCACTCTCTCACAGAACAACAGCGTTTCACATACGTGAAATAGCAGCATAATGTTGCTGTGCTTCTTCTGATGAGTGTAGGGATGCGGAGGCCTTTATTGATGGTGACGAGGTACTCCTCAAAGGTGACAACGCATCTGCATTATGATTCCTTGTCAAGGTCAATGTAGATGTCATGGGCCTCAGAAATCACTCACCATCAGGTGAACTGTGTCCTCTTTTGTTACTCTCGATGTAATATTAAAAAAAATACTGTATTCAGGTACTAAATAAAGTCTCGCTCAGATTTAACAGCAGTCATGTTTTACTATAACTGGGCTAGGTAATTAGGTCACTAGGTAGTGAGCTACAAGTCATGTACATGCATATAATGTACATGGATTCGCAGTTTTGTGTCAGGTTTATGATAAAGTTTGTACCGCGATCTCGTGTCCGGGTGCCCGGTGCCGACCTACTAACCTATATGCGCTCCTGGTACCATCGCTCTGAGACTATTTTTGTTTGGCTAAACTTTGGGATAAAATAAACGTGGAAATATTCAGAGCTGAGACGTATGGCGACACGGTACAAAGACAGGGACTAATTTACAGTTTAATAAAAAAACACTAATGACGAACAACCTTCTTTATTTCCTCGGCTGGGAGTCGGATCCAGGACCAGTGTTGCAGCAGCCAAGTATTTTAACCACTTCGCTACACGGCTCAAGGCGTATACAATTATATTGACATATATTTTGAGTATGATTTAAATGATAAAATATATAGAACATACCTCAATAAGGTCAAATACATTAGCAAAAATTTACCGAAGAAACAGCGGCTGGTATAATATATTTTTTTTATTAAATTAAGTCTAATAAATGAACACAGTTGACTTGTTGGCAAGTGATGACTGCCCGTAAACACCTTGAGCTATCTTCAACATTGAAGATAGACATATCCATTGTTTCCTACACTCACCATATGTTATGGTGCTATGCACCTGAGAACAAAGATAGAATGCCAATTCGACCGACTCAATCTGCAACTAGAAATAAGCTACAGAGCGACTCAACCACGGTTATGTCCAATTCTTCTATATATTGTATGAAAAGTGACCCATTCACCTCTCCTCAAACATTGATAATATATACCCCCTAATCATATAATATATACCATATTGTGCAGTTCTGGTTATACATAAATCAAATACCAATCAATTTAAAATGAAGGGTATATTTTTTAATTGACAGCATAGAAGGAAGAAAACGGAATTAATTTAATATTATTATTAATCGGGTCAAAGCCATACTGATTTCAACCGATAATTATTGAATTGTGCGTACTAAACAAAGATGCATATTAATGATAAACAAAGGACTTATCCGTGCATCACTTTGTAATGACTGTTCTTACTTACTAAAAGGCCTAGTTTTTAGAGATTTTATATATAGGTTTTTATAGTGGCGTTCGAAGTTATTATGAAGTATGTAGTAGTGAATATATTGAATATATATATATATATATATATATATATATATATTCACTATATTTGAAGAAAATTTAAAAACGAAAAGTATGCGATACAATATATTAAAAAAAACTGCGCATATTCAACGAAGAACATATACTTAGGGGTAGCAACTAATTAAAGTAATAATTTTATATTAGCCTGGAAATGAATGGGTTTTCCCTATGGGGTTGGTTCTACTGCGGTACACTACACACGAAGGGGTTGGTATACGCATGCGCAGTCGATTTGATACTTTACTGGAAGAATAATCGAAGAACAATAACAATTGTTTTATAGTTGTTTATACATAAATACATTTGATTCCCTCTAAAGAATCTGCAGTTACAGTGTACACTGTCTGTTGTAACGATGCCGTCAGATTATAGGCTTTTAAGTTTATCTGATGGTGATTCCTGGGGCTCAGGACTTGCTCATTTATCCTTGATCCTTATCAATGCAGAAATTAATCGTAACACAGATGCGTCATCGGTCCTTTAGAGCTATGATGGAATGCTGCCTCTTGGCTATTAATAAGATCTCCTCCACTCACTTTCTACAAATACAGCTACTCACTTACGCAGCCGTGCTAAGTTGCTATGCCACGGTAATATTTTGTAGGTGCCCGGTTCTTATTTAGTCGAGCCGGCACATTCATAGTGCAATTAGAAATGAGATGCACTATGAATGGAGAAAATGAGAAAATATATATCTATATTAATACAATACACCACAAATAACTAAAAGCGAGAAACGTACATTGAACGTAAATTGTTGCCGTAATAGATTTTTCTACAGCAAACGGAGGTGTAGCCGCTGATTTAACCACTTGACGTGTAAATGACGGTCGTACGCTTTTAGTTGTGTCATATTTGTATTTTACTGTTTACCTTGGACCTATGTCGCTATTAGATTTTCAGTTTATATCATTCACGTAAATTTAAGTTCATTTTCCTTATTTTATCGAACACATTTCTATTTCATTTATTATTTGCGCGACTCTTATCTCATTCTATAATTACATTATATTATTATCGTTATAAATAGTGATTACATTTTTTTATTTTGGATACGTTTTCTTATTAATTATTTACGTATCAGAATTTATCTAAGAGGCAATTGCGTTTCGATAGGAATAAATAGACAAGCAACGTCTATCAAAACATGTCACAAAACTTGGCGATGTACTTACGATTAAAATATATGCAAGTCACTTGCTAACCGCGATAGTCCTAGAATTGCAGTAATCCTTTTTGTTTCTCACTTTACTTACGTAGCTAGTTACCATTGCCTGGTGTGTAAGCACAAGTGTAAGATGAAGGACATCGACAGACAGTCGGGATCGAGTAAGATTAAGTAAAATATTAAGATAGAATGCCTCATTACCAATGATTTGATCTCCGGTTATCATCCATCTTCATATGAGTTTTTTCTCTTCCTCAGTTTATTTTTACTATTGGTATATTTTTGTTATATATTCTAAAATTCTTTGTTTTTGTTAGTGATATAACTGTTTTTAAATGGTAAAGTTATTGCGTTGTTGATTATCAATACAATAAGTATTCCTCGTATTTTTAAGCGTCAAAAAATATTTTGCTATCGAACGTCGGAAACACCCACTAGGAATTTCCTGAATTAGTGCCAAAGACTCCAAACTATACGTGATTGTCGTGTGATAGTCACTAGAATGTTTAACGGAAAAAGTGCACGAAAACGTGTTTCACTTTTTTTTTAATTTGACTTTATGTGTTTAGCTAACGACAACTGATGAAAGTCGAGGTATGTTGACTGTTTCTGATACTGATTCGTATATCTTTATGCCGTTTATCTTAGACTTCGAATTATTGTTACGGTTAATACAATTAATCCTTATAACTTCTGGCATTAGTCACTTACTGATACTCAATCTTCGTTGTATATCCGTGAAAAGTAACTGACGGAGCCCAGGTTCAGCCCCCTCGGGAACCCGTGTGTGGTTTGTTACCCATTAATAAAGGTTTCGGCTGAGTGTCCTAAGCATTCGGTAACCTTTCAACTCGGTAAAGCTGTAAAAGCCCTCGGGCAGTGGCTATTAGACATAAAAAGAAAAAAAATCGTATATATGAAATAATCGTAACATCGTCATTTTTCTTTGACTTTTGTTAATGAAGATTTCATTGACCTCTTCTTTTATGTTTTTAAGAGAAGACTTTATGTTTTTAAATATCCGATAATGAAGTGGTTCGAATAAAAAGGTTGATATTAATTTTAAAAGCCTAATACGAATGTTTCATCTGGTAGGTAAGACTTCCATTAGTTTCCTTTATTGTGGAGTGAAAAGGTGTAAAAAGAATTTAATAATTCATAAATATACACAATTATTATAATACCTATATATTTTTTCAATTGTAGAATTAAGAAGTCAGGCTTGTCCATATATAAACGATCCTTAAAAGTTTTGATTATTTCGTGTCGGTAAAACTTCGGACGATCTTCTCGGAACTGGTTTTGATCAGTCCGACAGACATGTATGACCTCATTGCGAATTTGAAAACATTCTCCGCCATTATATTTATATGTGCAATGTGTATATAATGTATAAATCTACACACTTAATATATCTTTTTTTATGTTTATCTAAATAGAATAATTAGCTTATCCCAATACCTAGTGAGAGTGAGATTCAGTGGAAAACCACATTCAAATTGGTTCAGTTGTTGTTGAAATTAGTATGCAAACAAATTGACGAAGAATCTGTTTTTAATATGTATAGACCTGTTTTTATTTGTTGGGATATTGTCAAGTTTTTGCTCTGTGTATGTTGGTCCTGGCGTTCCTCGAACTTCTGAATTTAAAAAAAATTGTAGCGCCAATACATGAAGATATAGTATAGATATTAGCATCGTAAATTTGGATCCAACTTCCATTCGTTACTGTGAGCAATCTCCTAGTACAAGAACTACTTTAGTATTACTAGAAAATCCACGCGCAGGTCATAGTTAAGAATTCCCTCGATTGTCGTGTACCAGTATATTTATCGATGTACATATATCATGAACATTTAACCGTTCTTAAATTCGAAGCTAATAAGTGTCTAGATTCGTGACTATATTTCAATTATCACCTTTGTCCATGCGTATTGGTGAATCCAGTCTTCGCCCGACTATATTACCTTTTATCTAAATTATATATTTTACTTGCAACCACACAAAGTTCTTGCGACCTTAATAGGCCAAAGCTTTTTATCTTTCAGTTATATGTTACTTGTGTATCGAACCGGTTTCGCGAGAGTAGAATTGGAATTTAGCTATTCTCCGTACATATATAATTTCGAATACTCCAGGAATAGAATAAGCCCAATAGGAGAGCCAGAATAGGTCGCAATGATTGATAGAGATTTTTTTTGATAGAGAATGAATGAAGACGGCACAAATATTTTCAGTGGTGCTCAAGATTAACAGATAGACATCGGGACATCATAGCGTGCCGAGGACTCCGTTTTGTATTATGTATTATCGACATCTGTCATTTAACGACTTATATGTTTAATTCACACATTTCCAGTTTATGTAAGGTCTGTTTGCAGTTCCCACTAACTTAGTGTTAATCGTATGTTAGGTAACATTGTACACTCACTTGTAGAGCTAGCTACACTGCAGTTTGTTTCTAACTGCTGAATGAATGGATCAGCACGACCGGGGTAGGACCACGTCCTCACTGAATTCCGGCGTGAAATAGCAGCATATTGCTGTTGTGCTTCATCTGGTGAGTGTAGGGATCAAGAGATCTTTATCATTGGTGACAAGGCATCTCAACTCAGTATTCAAGGGTGACAACGAATCTGCATTATGATTCCTTGTCAGGGATGAATGTAGATGTTATGGGCTGCAGGAATTACTTACCATCAGGTGAACTGTGTGCTCGTTTCCTACTCTCTTCATTGTAATAAACAAAAAAAAAACATCGACGACACAATTATAAGGTGTGTCTTGAACAGGGAGCCAAGTTAAATTTATTATTTAAACTATTCCTGTCCGACTATTTTTGTTGTTTTGACGTATACGTGTTACCCTGTGGTTCGTTGGAATGGAGTCGCGGGGCGGGGACGCGCGTCACATAAATATCTCGCGGCTGTTCTGTATTCGATTCGTTTCGCGTCTAATTTGGTGACGCTGCTGCTCGCCAGACGATGGAAGCGATGCCCAAGCGCAACGGTGATTAGCGAACAATTGTTGCGCGCTGCTTACGTCACAGGTATCGTTGGACAGTATGGATACATTTCTGCTTAAGGCAGGTGCGGGTTAAGAGATTTGCCAAAGAGCCTGGTTCTAAGGCTTAAATTTATACGCTTGGAATGTACGGTTTCGTAACTTATAATTAACTAATTAAAAAAAAAAGACTGTTTACGGTTGGTTATTGCGCAATGCAAGTTAACTAAACCTACTTTAATGTTTATACAAGTCAAAAAAAAGGTTTTTTCAATAAGGTTTTGTAACTATTATATAAAACTTAACAGAGGCCACAAATTCAATAATGCAATAATGTAAACAAAAATATAAATACAGAAAAACTATTATATAAAAATCAGGTGGCTGATATAGTAGAAAATTCTGAGAAGGCAATTATTTCAATTGAACCCCGAGTGCCCTTGCGTGGGTACGTGACTGCCGCGGGCAAAAACACGTAAGTCGCGGTGGTAAACAATTAAAAAACTTAGCGGTCATAAACTGCCCTTCTGTTCCACTCTCGTGTTACAAGCATAATACGTGTTAGAGCCACACTGCATCTAGAAGGTATAGGCAAATAAAAAAGGAAAGACAAAGGAAAAACCATAAAGGTCTCCATGAAGGATTGATGCATTCCATCTTAGCGCCATGCCGCAGACTCAGTTCGTCTGGAAAAAGTTGACGCTTACACAATAACAGCGAATAATAGAAGCTTAGCGCCTCATGTCATGTTAAACATGAGAGGAATTTTTTTTAAAAAATAGACAGACTTCTAACAATCCTATAAACATTATTAATATTATCGGTCACCACCCTAACAACGATATGATAGTCGAATGTATGATTCGAACTTAATACGTTAATTTTGTTTACGCAGATTGTACCTCTTCTCTCGTCGATCTTGTATCTCTTCGTCTTCTTGATTCCTTATTTCGATCCATGATCCTAACCTAACGGTATCAAATCTCAATATGCTCTATAGCATTTACCACTTATTATTTTAATATTTTATAAATATACGATTTCGTTTAAATGTAGTCGAATTTACACATACATATATAACGTTAAAATTCCATTAGTATTTTTTTTATTTGCAAGAGCCACACAACAGGTACAAACTACTCGACTAGACTATACCACGCTCTTATAAAATTCAGACGTAAAGTAGGAGCTTAGATGTTTCGTCTGGCGAGTGAAAGAAACATTACTTGTGGTGAGGTTTAGAATAGATAAAGCTATCAGGCGGCGCGGGGATCAACATTGTAGTATTCTGGATGGTGACTCAAAGAACCCTAAAATATTTATACTCTTTATAAAAGTTTGAATACAAATAAATAAATACGAGTACGTAACGATAATGGTTTAAGCATGTAAGTATTAAAAATATAGAGCATACAGTTCACATGATAGCAAGAGTTCGTTTTGGCCCGCCTATGTATAGCCCGCCATCGATATCTGCTCTTAATGAATGATAAACACCCAACTACTTCATTCCTAAAAATTAGGATGTCTTGCAAAAGAACAGCTCCGACACAATTCAATTTTACACTGGTAAGCTTTATGATATTAGGTGACCAACGAGTACCCAGTTCTCCCGAGGTAGATTTCTCGCAGATCGTGGTAGGCATCATTCATCCATGATAAGGAAATGTAATACAAATGTGATGTCAACTCGGGAGGACTGGGTGGGTCCTCGTTCCTAGAAATAAATACGCGGCCCTACTAAGATTGTGCTGATTTGTGACGGCGCCACAGCCACAACTACTTAGGGCTACGCTGTAGCTTGTTTCTGTTTGTAGTAATGAATGGGTCGGCTAAACGGCGGAATGCCCACGCCCTCTCAGCATACAGGCATTCCTTCTTATTCCTCATGGCAGCATAAGGCATGAGCATCTTAAAACATCGTATATCACGTCAGAATTCAATATTTCATCTTCATCTCTATGATTGGCAATCCACCACTCTCCGCTTTACGCGAAATTTTCTGCCACACACAACTACTCTGTGGAATCAGCTGTCGCTGGCGGTGGGGACTTAGGGACCTTCGATGAATGAACTTACACCTTTCTTAAAGGCCGGCAGCGCGTGGGCGGCAGTAATCACTTACAAATAGGTGGCAAACGATCGAGCAGCTCGCTTGATGGTTTGCCACCGATTCTATAAAAACAACCGACATATTTGTGCCGCAGCTAGAAAGGAACTGCAGTATATCTTTACCACTCTTAATGTCCATGTTGATCCATTCGGGTTATTTATAATATTCTTGCTGTCTAGATGTAGATATGAAAGAAACCCAAACATGTGCTCGCTGTTTTTATCCATAGAATAGATAAATAGAAACAATCAACCAATCAGCTGATATGATAAAAGTGCCACGCGAAAGTTTTTCGTTGAAAATGAAAGCTCAAGAGTTTTCCTCAATAACTGTCTATACAAAATGCAAATTTTAATACTTTCGTAGTATTGAAAATTATATAAATTTTCAATCATTCATAAAGTTTTATTTTTTTTTCTACCCAATTCCCCTCGGCCTACAGATTCATAATAAATAATACGTTTCTAAATTATATTATAATAGGCCTGTCTACAGAATTAGCGCCGTAAACACTAACAAATGTAATTTTTGGTTGAAACACAATGGTTAGTTTGTTGTATATAATAGATTCTTCTATAGCTAATAAACTGTCCTCTCCACTGTGAGTCAACTCGCCTTGTGGCACATTATGCGGCGGTCCGGTATTTTCAAGAGGTTCATTACTCAGCTACAATATGATTTTAGTAATTATAAAATAATATTATTTAGTATCGTCTCTTATTATAGTTACATAACCATTTGCTAATTTATTATGATCTAGTGGCGATTCAATTCTACAATGCAAATTTTCTTTTAAAAGCATTGTATACAATGTGTTTAGATTCGTTCGTGAGCTCGAAATGTTTTTCAGTAGAAATAAATAAATTACATACATATTTTATTACTTTTTTTATTATCTTAAGTACTTTTCTGTGTAAGTATAATTAAATTGTTAGGTTCGCTGACAATGTTAAATATTGATGAGTTGGGTCGTTGAGTATTAGCTTATGTAAAAAGAATTGTAATTGCATCAGACGGTTTTATATTGATAACTTTCTACTTTTGTATGACAAACATTTTGATAAACATGAAATAATGATAAGTTTTTATGATTGACGTGTTAGTGGCAGTACAAGATTATAAAAGTAATAAAAAGAAATTAAATGAAAAAAAATATTTCATATCGTGGATAGTGCATCCCATCATTTGAATATACTCAAGTGTAGTTTATTCAATTCATTTATTATCGGATAACAGTGATCCATTAATACATTTATACATTTAAATAAATTACAATTAATATACAACACACATAGACAAAAACATAAAATAAACAGAGAAAATAAAACAAAGAAAGAATAACAATAAACAATTAGGTCTGCTCCACTAAGATTATATATATAGTTTATGGCTATTTAAAGAAAATGGTGTCGCAATGATTATAGTAAATTTACGGGAAAATTTTATACGTTTTAGGATTACGTTTGCAGTAATTGAAAATCATTTTTAAAATAATTTATTTCTCATGAATTTTTTGTTTCTTTATGATTTACAGTTGATTATTGTCAGATAAGATTGCAAAGTTTTCATACTGTCAAATTTGATATATTTTGATTTCGATTAAATAAATGCTTATACTATTCTTTAGGTAAACAAAGATTTCTTACACAAGATAGTATGGTTCTTACATAAAATAGTTTTAACGAAACTTTGTTAATTTGTACTGTATTATTTGTAAATATTTATTATTAACTTGAATTATAGCCGGCCAATATTTAATTGCCTAAAGAATATCTAATATATTTAACTAGTTTTAATAATATCAGAATAAGTTATATCATTGTTTAGTATGTGTGTGTAATATTGACGTAAGAACTTTACCGTAAATGGTGTTATTAAGCCGTAGACGTTAGTTCCTATCTAATTAATTGTACACAAAAGTAAGTTATCATATGCATCTATTCGTGACGTCTTCTGTAAAAAAATAATTATCACTTCAGCTTCAGGTGGATTGTGATGAATTGAATATGTTATTTTTCGAATGATATCCGTTAAAAATAATATTTATTATGTTATCATAAATAAACACAGATACACGCTTGTGATTTCCATTTCTGCACCGATTTGTTCTCCTTTTGGGGAGATTAGAGGAAACCTCTGCCAATCTCTCTCCCAAATATTAGTTATGGCTACGTATCAATACCAGGACCGGCTATTCATCAAGGTATGCTGTTTTCAGTACGATATGTTTACCGATTATTATGATTAAGTAAAGTTTACATGGAAAATAAAAATCATTCCATTTTCTATAGTATAAGAGGTACTTATTGCAAACACATCACATTGGAGCAAGCATGGGACAGATGAGTACATTCCTCTATTTGTGTGTATGTCTACTCCACTATAATATTTTCTATCCAATTTATATTATCTGGTAGCAAGGTAACTCCGTGATCAAAATCGATCAAGAGGACATCATAACCGTGTGTATATCCCTTTGTAGGATAGGCATAGTGTCACCTTTGAAATTTTTTAGCTTTACTGTGGACGTTTTTTATAACATTGGCCTGCTCGTCCAGGAACCATATCCTTACAGGATACCAGCGTAAAATAGCAGAATAGCGCTGTATTTTGTCTGGTTACTGTAGGGATCGGGCGACCTTTAGTAAGTGACGAGGCATTCCATCTTAATGCATAGGGTGACAACGCATCCGTATAACTATTCCATATTAATCATCGTTAATATAACAAAAAAAAAACATTTAGATAAGAGATGAATTACATTGGTATATGTATAAGTGTACTTATTTACAAAAACATACCAAAACTATAACTGCATTTCACTTTTGTTCATTTCATCTTTTGTTTCTACTCTCATCACTGCATTTGTTTCATTTCAATGAATATTGCAACTTTTATGTACATCGAAAACTTGGTATCGTGTAAAGAATGAATCGATTATGTACAGTTCAATACGCGTGCAGTGTTAACGTGCACATTCACACGTTGACATTTAGGACGTAAGTGATAGATTCAGGTCGCTGCGAGAAAGTGACCTTCGCTGTGCCTACCTTGCGCGAACGGTACCCGTGAGAAACAGTGCTGTGTGGTGATAATAAACTGTTTTGTATTCTTTTTGTTTATTGTGATATTTTATATAGAAATTTATTTTTTTAATCATCGTAAATTCCGACCACCATGTAACTTTTACTTCAGATACACAACACGTAGGATTGCCATCAAGCATTACCTCATGTGTTATTATAGTAAAATAAGACAAAGATATCAACTATCGATCTTTTCTTTGGCTTCCTAAGAAAAAAATCACAGACATTTATAAGTAAGTGCCTATAAACATGTGATTTTCTTTTATTGCAAATTAAAATAAAGTATAAAGTGTAAAATTTATTTACGACTTAAACATTTTGTATTGTTTTTTTTATTATTATCGCTTTATTGTTGGAAAAATTACTTCTTACTAGGCGGTAAATAAAATTAACATAATCATTGTATACGGGAGTATTGAAAAATTGCGTCGTAAGTCATTAGCAAACTTCAATGGTTTCCTTGTTTTATACAGTAGTGACGTATATACAATGAAGCCTTGACTACATTATTCGGGTATAATGAGTGGCACGTTGTCGTCCTACGGCGGACTTCTATGACCATACTGTACAAGAACTGTAGCAGAATTCCAAGTGAGACTAGGATGGGACCAGTACTGTTGTCTTCATATAATGGCACCTTGAAAGGGTGACAGATTTTGTGTGGAGACAGATCTCTGTCCTCAGGGGTAAAAATGCGCATGCATCTTGAATCTTTGTTGAGGATCGTTTATCATCAGATGAACCGTATTCTCGTTTGTCAACTCTAACGATAGAAAAAATATAAGAAGAACTTCGTGTCAATTCAGGAGATTGCTTTAAAATTGATAAAGCGGTAGCATTATATACATTTATTCTGTTTTTTTAATTTTATCGTTAAATTATCCTATTTGAATTATGTTTTGTCAACATTTTTGAGATTTTGTCAGAATTCGTAATCAAGCGTATGATAGCATTTACTTGGTCGCTCATGAATGTTCTGGCGACATTTGTAACGATAACACGAATCTTGATAATGTACTCGGGGAATCATTAACAAACGCTTAAGCAGTATTTTATCTTAGATTTAGAAAGATTAGCTTCTTTTGCTCTATACATTTCTGCTGTCAATACAAATCTTATTAGCTCTACAGCGATGTTATTAATTAAAACGCGCTAATTTAGTTTAGCTAGTAATGTCTTTACCATGTACTAGGCGGTAGAAAAATGTCATGAGAAAGTCTGAATGTCTAAGAATTTAATTTAAAATATTTCCAAACCATGTGAAAAGATGTATGCCAGATTCAACCATGTACAGAATTATATATATTTTTTAATACTGATCTACTTTCCTAACTCGCTCCCTGATAATAGCATAGTTTTAGTCATTTTCATAATGCCATCTACAATGTCAACTTCTTACTAAGGTTGTTTAATTTATTACTATTTAATGACTGATCGATCATTAATTTATTTTATACTTTCTTTAATTTGTTGTTGCTAGCATAGAAACAGATTACCTAAGGCACGTCTAATGCCATTTACATCACCCATCTAGATTTGCCATCTGTGTGACATGTGTCATTTGTTCAAATATGACAAATTTCCACCTGTCTTTATTGTTAAAGACGGCGAATACCGTTTGTTTGATATGCTTGTTAAACTTATAAGTGAAGCTGTTATCTTTGATGCTGTTCCTCGTTTTCGAAATGAATATGAATAAATGACACCGCTATGTGCGATTTACATTTTATGTACGGTTTTTAAAGTTTTAGCGTTTCGTTTGAAAAAAGTTTAGAAGCGTCAAAGGAGGGATTTTATCTCATTATATGTGGATATTATTTCATCTGTAAAATATGGATATGGTAGATAGAAGTTACATTACTTGTACTTTTTAATTACTTAAAATCATTATAAATATCACATAAAAAACCTTATAAAGTTTGGCCGATGTGTATTTTAATGTCCGAGCAATATAAAGTTCAAGCACATTACACGCAATTAAATATGAAATGTTTTCTATCTATATGTTATTCTAATAGGTTTTTCAGTACTAACTTAATATGCAGGCAGATGCCAGAAGATAGCCAAATGATAAATGATAAATTGCGTAAAACGTATAGTTTTAATAAATATTTTGAAGACGGAACATGTTTTCTTTCATCACTCGGGAAACTGAAAAATAGTGCGCATTCCACTGTGTCTGATTTCAGATCAGTATTTGGAACAGTCCGAACAGCTGGCAGAATTACAGGCGATGGTTGCGTGAAAAAGAACGTTAGGCATTTAAACTGTCCAGCTGTAAATTTAGCTTTTAAAATTTTTGTACGTTCGTTGTAGGTTCTCAGGCTAAAATTTTGTAACAGAATTATATTTAAGGCCGTGGTATGAATTCGTTATTTTAAGTGACTGATAAAATATATAAAGATTAATTATAAGATCAAGAAAAAATAGAAATGTATGAATTTCTCAAGGCTATATAGGGCTATAGGCTCAAGTGGTTGGGCTATCGACTTTCAACGGAACTCATTTTTTATTTCCCATCTGTTACCTTCATCTATCCATTCTCCGATTACTGTGCTCCTCTGAAACCCGAAAATTATAAAGTCCTGGTCCCTCCTCAGTTCTACGGTAACTCGATCATGCTGCAGGCAACCAAACTGCGTATCCGACTTGCAAGGCCTTTGCCTATTTGCAAAAGCTTGGTAACTGAACACTGTCTATCATCTCTAACTAAGTTATCTAATTAGTTACTATTTGATATCATCATTTAGTATTCATATGTACATATAATTTTGTATCCATCGAGATATTTTATAATATACGAGTATGTATACACTACCCGTAAAAAGTTAGGAAACGCTAAGATAATTTTAATAAAAACGACAATAATATTTATGTGTAATGTATGTTATGATCTTTATACTTAAGCTTAATCAAATCTTAGATTTAGACATTAAGTTAAATATACTCGTGTTTAGTAGAAGTGAGAAAAAGTAATACATTTCTATTAGATACACGTCTACTGAAGCCAAAAAAGTACAATTTGGACTCATCCATCCAAAGGATTTTTTTTAGTCTTCTTGTTTTTATGTGTTTTGGGTCACACTGGTCTATTTTTCTTATGAGGTTTTTTGGGTGCTATGTCCGGCTAAAGCCCGGGAGCATGATTGACAGGTAGATAATGTTAATTAGCATAATCGCCCACTATGCCTTCGTTTTAAGGTCTTACAGTAAAAGTTATAAATAAATAACATATTCCATAAATTTTATTCAAACCTGTTTTTGAGATAAATATAGGATATAAGATCAAAAGTATAAACCTGTAATCGATGAAGTACACGCTAGAAATAACCGACGTTTATATTTTTACATCAGACTTAGTCTGGTACCTTCGTATGGTCTGCACACACCAAACTAACGAACGTGGCCGAATGGGAATCGGCGAAGGTTATTGCACGCTCGTTGGCCTTCGGTGATACGTCCAAATACCGCTCGTAACGCCCGTTTGGTGTTTTTACTGAGTACCATCATAAATTGTTCGAAATTATGGATCGCCAAGTTCGTGATAACTTGGTGATCCATATTCATATTCTATTCATTATTACATCCATTTTTAGGTCTCATATCATCTGTAATTGTGGAATACTTTGTCCGTCAATAAGGCATTGGAATTAATATTATGTAATATTTAATAGGACCAACAGACATACACCTGTATAAAATGTGTGTTCAAAATCAAAGCGTGAACTTTTTCATACCCTTATTATGTTTATCTTTATCCAGGTGGACAGCGGCGGCGGTGGCTCGACCGAAGTGATGGTGTACTCTCTCGGCTGGGGCATGGGCGAGCCAGAGCGGCGTGCCGTGGACCGAAAGCGTGCCCAGCCGCCCTCTGCCACGCACACGCTCTCCCCGGACGACGGACATGAGGTCGATGTACTCCCGTTGCACAACCAGGTGAGCATCACAATTTCTTGACTTATATTATAGTCGTATATTATAAGTTACAGTACCTGGCTGCTGTGTTGCAGGGCTTTTTTCTTTTTATTACATTGAGAGTAACAAACGCGCATACGAACAGTTCACCTGATGGTAAGTGATTCATGCGGCCCATGACATGACATACATTCATCCTTGACAAGGTATTATAATGTAGTTGAGTTGTCACCTTTGAGGACTGAGATGGAATGCCTCGTCACCAGTAATAAAGATTCCCAGCCAAATTTATTTGTGGTATGTTAAATTGTTGGTTTTTAGATCTGGGTGTTTTGTATTTACGTCTCGAGTCATTTACACTGCTTCTCATTCTTTTCCCAATCTCATTGCAAATACATTATATATGTGGAAAGGGTGTCGAGAGGTCGACAGTGGTTTGTGTTAACGTAAATGTTTACAATATATCCCGCTCAGTCAATGTCATCTATCTGTAACTAGAAGTCCTCACAGAATACCAGCGCATAATATGTTTCGTCTAGTGAGTGAAGGGATCCGGAGACCTTTATTTATTGGTAACGAGACATTCTATCTCAGTCCTCAAGGCTGGCTCACAACGCATCTGCATTATGATTCCTTATCAAGTATGAATTTAGATGTCAGAGCACCAGGAATCATTTACTACACAGGTGAACTGTGTGCTCGTATGTTACTCTCAATGTAATAAATAACTACAACATATCGTCTTGATCCAAATCGGTCAGGAGTACATCATTCATTTGGAGTGTGAGTGAATAAAATTGATGATACTACCGTTCAAGATTATTTATTCATTGCAGCCTGACAAGAGCACTGAAATACTCATGTATATAAACTCAGGTGTCTGAAGGTTAGTAAAAGAATGAATAAAAAATTGTATAGAAATTTTACAAGACCGTCGACAATGCTGAGAAGGTCAAGAGGCGAGACTCCATAGTATGGCTTGTAGAGACAATCAGACAGCTTTTCCTCTACAAACCCTCGCGTCTTATATTATATATACACATTCTTTCTTTTCTTCGTAAGTGGGTTTACCCTTATTGTTAATTATCAGTCGTATATTGTTAATATTGTATGTTGCTTCTATTTTGGTTATTCATATTTTCGCATCTTATGACTTTGTGATTAAATGAAATTGTGGAATCTTTTACGGATACAGTGATGCATAATTATTGTGCATATGTGCATTGTGCTAGATCATATTTACTAATACTCAAGAATTTTAATTCTTTATTAAAATATTGGAAAAATGCTTCTTGCATTATATAAATTGCGTGTAAAATATTTTGATTGCGTCAAGGTTCGCGCCATTTTGGTTACCGCCATCGAGGTGAACAAGTCGTGCGGGGAGATTTAGTCTGAAAATTAAATATGTACTCCGTTTAGTATACATAAATATCAGTTTGAAAGTGAAAATGGCAATGTTAATAATTAGTTTACTGTTCGTTGCGATTTAAGGATGAAGTTTACTTTGTCAACTAATATAATAAATATGAAGGCATGGACGATTGGTTTCAACCAAGTTCAAACGGCTGTTTCAGTATAAATAAACTTTATAATAATCAGAGAGGTAGATTATTTGAGAAGATTAACACACGGTTCACACGGCATTGTTCCAATGAGAAAAGTGCTGTAAAGGTCTTGTGTTTGGTAATCTATGTAAAATTGGATTTTAACTAGATGATAATATGCGCTATCATGAAACTCAATTAATTGAAACATATCTCAATATTTGAGTGGAAATTCTTAGTTTGAAACGTCCGTGAAAAAATAACGTGTAACGGTAAGTTCTTTCAAGTGATAGCGGTGTATTGATATTCGCAATGATGTAGTCTGTATTGTTACATTGTACAATACAATTACTATTTACAATAAAAACTTATAAATAGTGAAAATACGTCTCTTAAGTAAGAGCATCTAAGTCCATGAAAACCATGAGAATTCTCGGTACATGGACCTGGAACAAACATACATTGTATTTGAGCCACCAATAAATGGTTAAAGCCAGGATATTTTTTCTTCAGAACATATGGATTCAATTTACAGTAAGCACCGGAGGCGTTCCATTCAGTACTCATGGGAGATAGCGTACGTGGATCTTAAATCTTTTCTGAGGTTGTATTTAGGTGACATGTTGTTTCATGTATTTTCTACTCCAGGTAGACGTAGAGTATAAAATACAAATAACAAGGTGGGGTATAATCGTTCAAGTAATATTCTATGATGTCTCAAAGAGGCGGTTTTGGAAACTGATACTGCAGAGAATCTTTTGCTTATTGCTAGATGGCATCATATGCTCAGTATATTTTATAGTGCCGTAAGTATTTGTGCAAACACAGGGGCGCTAATTCGAGGTCCCCATCCCAAGTCCGATTTAATGCACGTACGTTATTTAAGGTAATGCGTGTACATTATACTTATTGATGTTATTCATCGACAGAATAACGTGTAGATATACGTCAGGGACACAGGATATATGTACGACACGAAAACCCAAAGTCGAAAACAAACATATACTGTTCATCGGCTGCGAATCGAATTATGGACCCGCGACTCAGCACCCAATTACTCTAAACGTACTAGTATCAGACTTAAAATATCTTTAACCAGAAAGGGTAGCAGCGTCTAAGTTGTCATACTCCCAATGTGAGGCTTGACATTGATTACTCCACCTGCGGACTATCACAAAGTGTAAATGAAATACAATGCCCCATACCTCGATGTTATGACTCCTAAAAAATCATGAATTTATTCTGTAGTAAATAAATATATCACAACCTTAATATAAACATTGTGCAGTGCAATGATAGTTTGTAGTCTAGAATTTAGTCATTGTACCAACGACAATTCATAGCTTCGGCCACTTTCTGTTACGCGACCTGCGTCACTCCAGACATAAATAGGTGGAATGTTAGCAATCTAGGTCACCTAACATCTGGAATAACAGACGATAAATTTAAAAATATCATAAATATCTTTATGAACACGCCAAATGAAAAAACCTTGATCAAAAGCGGAATAGTTGTGATGGTAAACTATTTTAAGGGTTTTTTTACAATTATTCTAAAGTGTAATTGTATGCTTAAGTAAGTATATGATAACTGAATCGAGGCAACGGGAAAAAAGAAGTTGTTGACTTCATTCCCATGTTGATTTTTCCTTATGATCTCTTCATAAGATATTTTGATAGCTTACGCATCTAGCAGAACGTGGAGAACGGAATATGTATAATGAATGTTGCTTCCTAACGGTTCGACTTTAATCACGCAACGTTTTACAATCTTATAATGAAGATATTTACATATTGCTCCATTCCGTTCATTGTAAACAAATCGCCTACATTTTTATTTGGTAATAAAACTTCAGTAAAGGTCAACAAAAAATACTAGTTTATTTACACACAATATGGCTACTGCTTTATGATTGAAAAGGGTTTTTGTTATCCAACCGGTCCCGTGGATGAACTGTGCGTTGTAAATGTTCGTAAGTGGAGTGGTGTGGACGTTCGCAGGTTAGTCCGAGGCCAGGTCAAAGCACCCGACATCGTTGCTTTTTTTTTATTTTATCTTACACCGGCGCGGGTAGTAACGATCGCTAGGTCGGGTGCACTGCACTGCGCTCACATCGTGCGTGCTTTACGGGCTTGGATTGTGAGCAGACTAGCATTTTAAAAATAACGAATTAATTTGAAATTAGAATGTCAATTTGTTTCTATTCTATTAACTTTACTGTTCTCATATGTTGTTACCAACTTATACATTTATATGTTATGTTTATGTCATTCATGGCCAACCTGTGATCTTTCATGATTTGAATTAAAATTGTAATCATTTTACTCGTGATTGGTTACCATGTAAGAATAGCAATTTATTTTAATTTAGCATTTTTATATATATTTGTGTTAAAATAATAAAATATGGTAATTTTTCGCTTTTGAGAGTAAAATTGAAAAATCTTCTCTATAATGTCTATGATGAATTTGGTTTCCTCCGAAATAAAATAGAGATGAAGGAAACATTGAGATTAT
The DNA here is from genome assembly GCA_029286865.1 of Teinopalpus imperialis. NCBI lineage: Eukaryota > Metazoa > Arthropoda > Insecta > Lepidoptera > Papilionidae > Teinopalpus > Teinopalpus imperialis. The sequence goes on along the minus strand of JAGSMU010000022.1, from coordinate 13,219,844 downwards.
GATTATTCCATCCGAACTCGCCAGACTCCAATCTACATCCGAATATTGCATTAGAGAGCATCTCGCGTCTCATTCATTCGAGTTAAATAAGAAAGAGAAGACGACAATCGTAAATATTATTCAAGTGGTTACGTTTCGTATGCAGACACCATTGTATTCGCTTAGGTACCTGCCGCTAATTTTTTTATAGTTCTTTTGTAAAGAATCCTGAACAATGCTCCACGACAACGATCGTTTAAATATTCTGTCTTAACCGGTTTTAAATCTCGAAAGATTTCGACTGCATTTTTTATTTTGTTTATAATTTTTTAGCTAATCTGATTCTGCGTTAGAAACTGTCGGTGTGTGTGAGCGACTTTACAATCCTGATACTGGTTTACACTTTGTATTATAAAAAAATGGCTAGTTCCAAATAGTCAATTAAAAAATTATGTCGCATATTCGCATCATTGTTAATTTCTTTAGCATAAAGTTAGTCATAGGTTCAAAGTTTTGTACATATATGTTAAATGATATATAATACAATAATTACATAAATGTTAAAGTGAACCTTACTTACTATTTGTAAGAATTAAATTATTAAATGAAGTAACAAAGAGTTTTTGAATCGATCTTTTATTTACAAGAATATGTAGGGCATTCGACTATCCTATGCCCAGTTTACCTACAGTTATCCTATTATATATATATACTAATTGAATTATATATATTCTTAAGTAAATTTTAAAAACCCAATCGACTATACTGTTATTTGTACATGCCACATAAACTAAAATAAACTTTTACTGTTACCTTGGTGAAAAACTTATAGACAACTTAAACTTAGATGACTTTGGTGATGACGGAATATTATATAACAGTACTGTCAATATTCTTGCAAACACAGAGACTTACTCGCTTACTCTTATCCAATGTAACGGTCCATTGCAGTGTCAACACGGGTGAAAGCGAGGATTTCTGTTTGGATTTCAAAAGTTTTAGTTGAGATTTGAATTCAATACCAGTTAGTGATAGTCTTTGGTTCGTATTAATGGTTTATATGGGCGGTACATTTGTAGTGCACACACATTTGTGAGTTTGGGCACTTGGTGTTATTAAAATGGGAATGTAGGTGAACCATCTACATTCATGTTTTATGGATGGACAGCGCTTTTGGAAAAGTGCTCTTTTATCATTGTGTTATAGATCGTCGTAGCTATAAATAGCTGAAGCATGGGTAAGGTTGTGTCAGCAATGCCTTAACAGGCTAACTCTATAAAATAGCAGAATAGCGTTGTTTCTCCTCCTTTTATTATAATATAGGATAGTAAACTAGTAAACAATTTAAACGGTGGTAAGCGGTGTATACGGTACATCTACTTTTGATATTCTGTGCGGAAGGACCCCCTTCCTCGATCGAGCCGATTCATTTATAATGCAGTGGGAGATATCAACGTAGCTCTATCACTAAAAAAGCATCATTATTTACCTTTATATATAATTCTTTATCTCATAAAAATATGCCTATATTTTCATTACACAAAAACGGGCTAATATACAACGAGAAATTAAATTCATGTGTATTTTTATTATCGGTCGGATGCTCTTATCTGATATCGTTCACGATAAGAGAACAAAGTGCTGGAAACATTGTTATAATGTAAACACCTCGTTATTTTATTGGTCGCCAACTAACGCATTTAGAACAGGTGATCATATTTGATGCTTACTATACGGGGCAACAGAATAGATTTACATATGCATATAGAATGTCGTTATTTCATTTAGATTAAATAAAGTATTATTTCGATCCTGACATCTTAAAATCATAGGATATCAAAAAAATATCTGGTATAAAAGATTATCTTCTTCTCATGTCATCTATACTAATAATATAAATCTGAAGAGTTTGTTTGTTTGAACGCGCTAATCTAAGGTACTAATGGTTCGAATTGAAAAAATCTTTTTGTGTTGGACATTTCATTTATCGGGGGCGGTTATTTAACACCACGCTACGACAAGTAGGTGCAGAGCACCAATGAAAAATGTTGCAAAAACGGGAAAAAATATTATTTTTGAACGCTTCCGTTGCGTGTGCTGCGTAAACGGTTAAAGTTATACAAAATATTGTATGACGGAATTATTCCTCTTTAAAAGTTCTAAATAAAGCGTTGCTTTACATGAGACGTGACATACCAAGCATCCTGTAGTACACGAACAAAGTCGCGGGTCCAGCCAGTAAATAATAATTGTGTTTAGCTGACTTTCGATATTTTAGTACCATGTCATATATTCTGTTTGATGTTTTACTTATGTGTGTTACATATGGTCCCTTTGTAAAAATTTACACGTATAAGAGGTTGACTACTAGGAAGACAAGGAAATTATATTATTACGTATTGAACTAGTATAATTGGCTTAGTAAGAATACGTAAGATGGAAGACCCAATATAGGGAAGGCCTAGTTATGAATTACTCCGGACGACGTGTAGTAAATGGCGTTACTCTAACGGTAACATCGTCGAGCCCGTCGTCTACGAGGCGTGAGTTCGAGTCCTACTGGCTGATTCTATTTTTCATACTCTTACGTACGAGGGAGAGTCAAAAGTTTTGCAGAATGGAGGGGTTACTGAGGGGAGAACGTATATATTTTACTGTTGTTATATATGTAATTATATATTACGACTCGGTCAGTACCAGTCCATTCCAAAAGAAAACAATAACTATGGAGGAAACTCAGTATGATCTCACTAGGCAAGGAAATCCACAGAACATTATGTAAGATATTTCATCTGTTTGCGGAGACTTTTCGCTGCCAAAAACTATGATTTACAAGTGGAAGCCCTGTCAAGCAAGGTAGAGAGTTAGTTAAAGACAATCAGCGCTCAGGCCGGCCGATTGAGGAAATTAATGAGCAAATCAAATGGTCGTGTTAACTTTGGAGCTTGTGTATGGAGAGCAAGGATTATATTATGAACTGAATTGGTATTAGAGATGCAACTTGGATATATTATTATGAACGAGAGTAAAAGGAGGGGTATAATAAATGCCTTAAAGCTAGCATCGTCCATGTTTAAGGTGTCGCAATCCTCCGGAAACATTATTACTGTAAGTATTTGCGTTCCGCGTTACGCTCTCGGGAAATTAAACGAAGCCATTAAGGAAAAACGAGGGGAAAATGGTCTTGTATTGTTGCTATGTTAGCTTAACACAACGTGCGGCTTCGAACCAATGAAAAAGAGCTTCGAGGAAAAATTATTTTTAGGTTTAATTTCTTCCCATCCGTTCCGTAAACTTTTTGACCTCCCCTCGTACTATAAATCAATTGCCAACATTTTTGTATGTATATAGATGTGTTACATAGAGATGAATGGGAAATTGAAGTATGAATTATGGGTGACATAATCAGTTTTGTGGTTAACTCACTCACGTAGTGGTTAAAGAAAAGCTTCTAAACGACGTTTTCCTTGATATAATGAGCGTAAAACACTATTTCTAATTGTAGGTATAAATATTTTATCTATTTAAGAATTGTTGCTTTTAGAAATAAGAAAGAAATAGGTGTAAACTAGAAATCTTTATCTCATGGCTAAAAAACATTGCAAACGAAGTAATTTTATCATGTAGCTACTATTGTTGTAGGTGGGTGGTCACACTAGACTGCTAGTACTCAACGACAGCACGGTAATCAAGCCCCTGAACATCCGCGAACTGCATTTCTACCAGAACATTCCCGAAGACATCCAGAACTTCGTCCCGCGATACAAAGGTGAGTCTCAATACTTCCTCAATCGTAATCAAAGCATTATGCTCGGTACGCTTTTAAGAATTCGCTGAATGCATCGTTTTTCATTCATTCACATTGTATTATTTTTTTTATTTCATTTGTATCTCTATCGATAATTGTTATCATTTCTCTTAGCAATTTTTTTACTGTGTTCAAATTGTGTTGTTTGATGTTATTGCATTCAGAGCAGTAAGGAGGTTACTGTTTTATATATCATTTATTTCGTATAATCGAAATTATATTTTGCCATCCGATTTGCGTCATACGATAATTAATACTGATATGACGTTTTAATCAAAATCGATTATAATCTAACCATGTTTTATAATCTAAAAGTGCGAAACGTACCTATAAATAAAAAGTAAATACTCTCCTTATTGCTCTTCTATTCGTGACCATCATTTCAAATTGTGTATGATAGAGATGCATGAGAGTGGATCCAAAAGGCCCCGCCGACTACATTAATGTTCTAGATATCGATTTTTATTCGCATACATATTTCGTAGTTTTTATGTTGATAATCTTAGGTTTGCTTTAAATTTGCAATCGCTATAAAACTTTTTATTTGTTTTTATTATTTATTTAATTTTGATTAAAATTCTTATTAGTGTTCCGTAAAATAAGGTGTCATTGTTAAGTATCGAATGTTTTTTTTTTTTGCACATATGTTATCTTTATAATTTAAGCTTTAAATGTTGGTAGTACTTGAATTGTTATGAGAGGCAAGTAGGCGTGGAAATGTTCTCAACATAAATACCAACTCTCATTTATATATGTTATAACGTTGGCATTTGAATGAGACCCTCCCAACTAATTCTATATTGCTTCTGAAGCGGAACGCTAATAAATTAATATGTGTTGTAATAGATTTTAATAAGGATTAATTTAGGCTGTGAAACTAGCAGATGCACAATAAATAAACAATAAACAAACATACCTTGCTAAGTTTACTGTTGCCTAATTATTAATTTAATTTTTAAAACTCGATGGTGCAAAGTATAAGAAAAATGTACACATTATAATTGTGCATTTATTTCAACAAATGGAACTTTTACCAATATCAAACGGAAATTTCATGCTCGATGTTTTGAAATTCAAATGTTTGAAGAAATTACTGAAACGTTGCGAAACTGGTAAAAGTTCAATCGTGCAGACGATAACGCCAGTGATACGTTCGCGACGCGCGACCCGTGTTAAGTTAGGCGGCGGGCAGTGTGAGCGCGCGTGCGGAAGCGGGAGCGGGTGCGGGCCTGGGGTGAGGAACACAATATTAGTTTCCTTGTTGTCGCAAGGGCTGCGGCGCTGCGGCGGGCGGAGCGACGCCGGCGGCACTCTACACAACCGCCTCTAATAGCGCCCTAGCGGTAATTTTACATTTTGGGTTTGTAAACCTTTACTTAAACCTACACACACACGCCATAAGCACTTAACTCTATACAACACACACGCATAATTCATACATTTACATTTATATCGCATACACCCAAGCAGCTATACCATACAGTTGAACTCATTACAAAAGATATACAAACCCTTTTTAAAATTACGTTAACCGTTATATTTCCACTATCCATCTCAAATTAACGCTAGCAATTTGCACCAATAAGAATATTATTAAATATTTTACCGTAGTAGATTCTTGTACTCAGCTAATGCTCAAGTCGTGTAAATAAATACACCGAAACACAGATCTGGGATGAAACCCGTCTGGGTATTATTTGAGTTGATAAAATCTTCTATGCAATGTCTAAAATCTCTTCTACTCCAATATACAATCCAAACAATACATAAGCTAGTGTTTATTGTTTGAAAGGACGTGGATAGTGATGAATTGGCCGTTTGTTGCAGGCGTGATGCAGGCTTCTAACACTGGTGGGCAGAAATTGGACAAGCGCTACTCGCCATGTTTCCGCGACGAGAACGGGCGCAAGCAGTCGCTGGGCGGGAAGCGCAAGCGAGACGACGTGTTCAAGTGCGTATCCGCGGACGCGGCACTGCGGTCGCACTCCCTGACACTTGTCATGTGTCCTTTATCATATTTCAGAACGAGAGACGACGCCATTAATTCATACGATCCTACTTACTATACCCACTTACGCGCTGGCGACCCATTCACGCTCTGCGCGCCTCCCGTCACTTTCGTCGCGGAGCCGTGGTAATGATGCATCATTTGATTCTAATGTTCTCTGCCAGTTTTGTATTAGCGCCTTCATTGGGTTTCTCGATTCTGAGCATTTGTGTGGACCTTCTACAGTGTACGCTTTCCCGTTGCAGATTTAAAGTTCACCGAAATGGCAATGCAAGCGAAGTGCTTAAGAGCATTGCGCATATGGACAATTCAAACAAACAATGTAAGTTAATTACTATTTTTTACATGCAGTATGTTTGATTTCGGTATATTTTTAACTCTATTAGGCATTAAATCCGCTCTCTATTGAATTAATTTAAATTCTGTTAAGGTTAATGCAATAAAGCGTGAATTAACTTAAGATAAATTTACATAAACCATATAAGCAATATCTATTCGAAAGTTTATAAGATGTATTATTAAATTTAAGCGGCTGATAAGATGTAAATCGCTATGCTTAGTACACAATGAGAACATGCTAAATCGTATCAACTTCGATTTATTTTATTGAAGTCTGTTTAGGGTAAACTTGATGAAAGTTTTTCGATTTTATCGCCTCTATTTAAATAATATTAAGCATTGATAGACAAAAAGCTGTAAAATTAGTTTTACTCAATGTGTACTAATGCGTACATATATCTGTAGTACATTACGTACCAATAGGGAAAAATCTTGAATTTATCAATTAAGTAAACGATTTCATATTTCAAAGGAAGTTTTATATAATTTTACAAATTATTATAAATGTTTCTAATACATACAAATATTAAAAATAATATCTTTGTTTAGTAAATTGGTTTACGAACAAAATTTTAATTTTAATTTTAACTTAATACAATGAACGTTTGCTACTGAATGTATATATTATAATTTAATAAAATAATTACAAATATTAAAAGTTCACATCCCTTCCATCTCGATCAAGTCATATGCATTATGATTCCTTATCTACGATAGATGTCATGTGCTGCATGCAGCTGTGACCACAATGGCGTTCTCATTTGTCCTTAACTAATAAAAAAGAATACAATTCAACGTAATAAATCCCATTGGCTTACTTATGTGGGCTTGGCTAGAGCAATTTTATCGGATGTTATCTTCGTGCAGCTATTAGTATGCGATGCGACCTTGGCTTTGACTTACGGTTAAGTTTACATTCTGATGCTTATTCAGTTACTTATAGTGTTTCCCCATAATCACTGTGTAACTGTTTATAGCGGTTGTAGATACCTGCGTATCCTACGACTTTACGCCTTTCTACATAGGCTTAGTTCTACTATCCTGTGTATATTAGGAAAGGTGTGTGTCCGGTGCATTATAATATCAATATTTTAACATATACTTTAAAAAGTATAAGTATAAGTAAGAAAAACTTAAATAGGTACAACAAGTGCGGTCTTATCGCTAAAGGGCGATCTTTTCCAGACGATCTTTAGGCGAGAATTTGAACTTATGAGACTTGGTGTGTATATAATAAACTTTCAAACATAATAAAAATAAACGATGTTATATTATAATAATTTCATTATATAAACGAAATAATAATTATAAATGACATATGGAATAAATAAAACTAAATAATATAAATTTTTAGTTTAATGCATGTTTTGTTATATTTCGTAAATACATATAAATTACAAAATTATGATTCTATTTCTTAAATATTTCCCGTTACCAATCAGATTGATTATGATATATATACCTTTTACGAATGAAACTACATTTGTGCTATAGCCAATACAAAGTTACAGAGTGAAACTTATTTTAAATAATAAATTTCAGTATTTGTATGGAAATTTTTGCTAATCTCGAATTAAGATAAATTTGTCGCTTTCTACGTAGAGATAAGTCAATGGTTGATTAATAAGATAAATGCAATTTCTTTAATAAAGTTATGATCTGTGAACTTGGCATTTCTTTGGGTGTAATGTATAGAGGCGCATTACAATATATATATGTTTAATTTCAGATTTCCTGATGATGGAGAACATAACGTCGTCATATCGACGGCCGTGCGTGCTCGACCTGAAGATGGGAACTCGACAGCACGGCGACGACGCGACGGCAGAGAAACGCACCAAGCAGATTGCGAAGTGCGCCGCCAGTACATCGGCCACGCTTGGCGTGCGGCTCTGCGGCATGCAGGTGTGTAAATATTATTTTGATAATGTCCACCTTCAAAATGCATTCGAATGTGCTGAATCGAATGCTGTTGGATACGCAGCAATAGTAATTCGCAAATATCGACTAAAATATCCATATCTAGTGATAATCTAAATTAATCCATAATCAACAGTTTTATCGACGCTTTCTTGGAATAATAGTTATTGTTGTGTAGTCAGCGGTGAACCTAAAGTTGATGAGGAAAAAAATATCCAATATTATCTCAAATAATAATGAAAAATAATTTAATTCCATGTAACTAAATTGTATAAAAAATATTTTTTTGCCACATCCAAAATGTAAAAAACAACTTTACATGATCTACGATGATCTTAGTAACTATTTTTATAAATCTGATTACTCAGTTTTTCCAGAAAGGAGATATAATTTCCGTGTATCGTAGATTTTCACTCACTCCCATTTCCCTATGATGTTATGCGGAAGTAAAGAGAATACTCAATGGTGACTCTATTACTGTAATTTATAAAATAAGTGAAATAATGAACATGGGAAACTAAAAGGAGTATGAATTAATATTATCATATTAATCAGTAATAATAATCTATAATTACATCATTCTGCAATTATTTATGCGTTATAAAATCAACGAATCACATTAAAAGTACATAAATGGTATCCGGTATAACTTTATGGCTGGAAATAAAAATTTGTCATCACATTGCGATTATCGTAATCGATTCGATTAGTATTGTGTTATATATAAATTTTAATCATGAAATTAATCAACGGAAAGTCTTGTGACAAAAAATATCACTGTATTATTGATTAAAGGGATTTACTGTTTTGTTGCGGTTGCCTTACTAAAAGGATTAAATGCGGAAAAGCCTTCACCGTGAAACTCCGTACTTTAATGGAAGGGCAAACTGTATTAACTAAGACACATAGAGGCCATTGCGATATGCACAGGAACGTGTACGATTTGAATATATAAAATAATTTACGCACGTTTCGGTTGAGGACTGTACGTTTACAGGAAATAATCAATTGTAAATAAAACGTTTGGGGAAGTGTTTAAAGGTGGTACAGGTTGGCTTCCTGTCGCAAAGGCTGATCGTGTTTGCAAATGGCGGCTCGTCGCTCCTCATATGCATACGTGATCAAATATTTGCTGCATACGTTTCACAGCTGGGCAAACTACTTTTAGTTCTGGTTGTTGATATTTTTACTGCAGCATTAAAAGCCGCATTAATTAAGCGCCACAAGAACTCAATACGGATTTAATACGCTAATAACTATAAGGACTATATCGTCACACGCAATTTCTCTAAATCGGTGGAATAAGGTTCGCCTTGAATGTCATAGAATGTGAACGAATAACCAGAATTGATTCCCAGGCACTAATTAATTTGTTGTATATGTGAATTAACCACTAAATTCTTATATTTTTGTAACAAGCAATTTTTTTACTTTTGGCCCTATTCTATTCATGTGTTTCGTATTGTGAGCAGGAATCGGGGAACAAAATTACCGGTAACCAGGAAATCCATCTCAATCCCTTACGGGTTTGTCAAACACATGTTGATAGTGGTAGAGTTACATTGCGTTGAGTTTGTTTCTAGTTGCAGAATGAATGGGTCAGCTCGACCGGGACCGACCACGCCGTTACAGAATACTATCGTAAAATAGCAACGTAATGTTGCTGTGTTTCGTCTGGTGAGTGCAGGGATCCGGAGACCTTTATTACTGGTGACGAGGCATTACATCTCAGTCCTCAATGTTTGTACCATGATTGATTTGGATGTTTATGGGCCGTAATTATCACCTGATCGTTTGTAACCATTATTTTTAATAAAGGAATATATGTATATAAGATAAGGGAAAAAGACCCCGAATCCTTTGTGTGCATGCTTACAGATTAATAGCTATGTTTTGTCCAGTTGATGTTATTAGGTAACAACCAAAATTTACCTCGGTGGTTTAAGTCGACCAAAAGAGTTGCTTCACACCGCTGATGCTTTCATCACGGAATGGCGTTATTGTCAACAATATGCTAAATTAAATACATTTATATCAGGTGTGGATGGCGGGAACGGGTGCATGCGTCCGTCGCGACAAGTACTGGGGGAGAGCGCTGAGTGAAGCCGGGCTTCGCGACGCGTTGCGCGACTTCTTTGCGGCGGGAGGGGGACTTCGCGCACGTGTCGTGCGCAGAGTCTTACGCGATCTGGACGCACTGCGGCGCGCTGTTGCCAAACAGACCAGCTACCGCTTCTACTCCTGGTAAGCACCGACATTGGATGGCAAAGAGGACATTGAATTTATTTGATGCGAGAGGATCGCTCCTGTTCCTGGACTCCAGCTAGGAACTTGGGACGATTGGGGCAGAGGTAAAGCGAACAGCAGTTGTCGAGTTGACACACTAGTAGCTCTATTTTTATATTTATGTGTTTCCTTTGGGTGATCAGAGAAAAACGTGGATATCCGCACAAGAACTAAGGTAACCGTCATAGCTCAATGGTACAGTGAGCTGAAGTAGAAGTGGGCTAGCCACATACCTCGTAGAACCAATAACTGATGGGGGAAGAAAAGTTCCCGAGTGGCAACCTCGTATTGGCCATCGTAATGTAGGAGGAGCCCCCGCGGGATACAATGACGACCTATGCAAATCTGTGGGAAGTCGATGGATGCAGGTGATTCAGAATCGCACTCTCAGGGCCTATGTTTAGCAGAAGTGATGAAACAGTCAATAAATGAAATTAACTTTAACGGGTAACAACCAAAAATTTCTTAAATTTGAACACTAATAATCAATCCATCAGTGTAAAACTAACGACAAAACTTTACACCCATATTAATATAGTATTGTTATGACTTCATGGGGTAAAGCCACGCTGCAGAATGACCACACCATCACAGAATACCAGCGTATAATAGCAGCATAACGCTCCTGTGTTGCGTCAGGTGAGTGAAGGGATCCGGAGACCTGTATTATTACAGGTGGACGAGGCGTTAAATCTCAGTCCTCAAGACTGACTGTTATTATTCCTTGTCAAGGATGAATGTAGATGGTCGCAGGAATCACTTATCATCAGTTGAACTGTGTGCTTGTTTGCTACTCTCAATATAATAAAAAAAAAATATAGTATGCTGTATAATACAAACGGTAAATTCCATAACATTCGAGTCGTTTATAACAACAAAAGCGGACGGTCGCCTATATCCGAAAGTGATTATATATTGACTAGAACTTTAAACTTAGTACAATTATGACTTGAATTTAAGATGAATCATATTCCGATTGCTCTTATATATTTTAAAACATTTTTAATTTTGTCGGATTGTAAGGAGAACCAATTTAAACGAAATTTGTAGTAGTAATTCCTATCCATTAAAAATGTTAAGGCACAACCAAAGCTAACGAGAAAAATTTGAATATTTCTAAAATTAGTAGCATTATCGGTGAGACACGAGTTTATGATGTCATTGCTTATGGTAGCAACATTTTTATAAAGTTCCAGTATATAAATATTTGAATTTTAGCTAAATAAATATCATATGATAAAAACCTTCAATGTTTTTGTAAATAAAATCGAATTTGTGATTTCGTGTAAGGGTAATAAGAAATTATTATAATTAAAGTTAAGTCTCAGACAATAATTATCGTCTCTGTGGTAAAAAATAAATTGTACAATATGACTACGTTACCAAAAAAAATCACAATTGTCAATTATTGTATTCGCGCAGAGCATGTCTGTCCAGTTGAATTCGTTTCTCTTGGAGGATATTTTTATAGAGGTATTGAATCGGTAAAAGTCCGCTATCGAGATCTTTCCTCTTTCCCGATTCGTGTTTTCTTGAATAATCGAATTTTCCCATATGACGTCGGATACAGAATGTTGTTTCAGGATGCTCAAGGACTAGTCTTACATATTTTAGTTTGAAACAATGCCATTAATATCGGTGGCCCAAGTATATTTAACAGTAATATCTATTTTAAAATGTAGATGGCATTATTATCTCTATGGCTATAATTAACTGAGATGTCTGTATTTTAATACTCTGTGATACATGATGGAATATGATTCACAATCAATATGGGATAACTCTTGTATTAAATATATAACTTTAGGGCGCTTTATACCTATAATGTAAATACTACTACTTATATAGTCTGTTTTCTATATTGCCAATGTTTGTATCTAAATACTTAGGACAGAATGAAACATAATGAACAGATATAATAAATAATTCCAATAAACGATTTCTGTCGTATATGGTAAATACGTGGGCGAAATGTACATAATAATGTTTGACAAACATATCCGGCTGGGGCGATTAAAAGATTAAAACTATGTGTATTCTGTTCATACAAAATTTACTTTATCTTGCAACGATCAAAACTAAGTTATAAAAAAGATAGATAAATAATGACAAATGAAACACAACATTATTTTATAAGAGGTTAAAAATAGATAGCAAGATTTTATCAACCACCTTATTTAGGTTAGGTGGTAGATTTTGTTGTTATGTTGCCGTTTCATGCGGGTATTCTGTGCTGGCGTGGTTCTTCCCCGTTCGAGTAGACCCCGACATGAATTCTTGTAGCCTGTAACTAAGTGTACGTGATTCTATTACGTGTTTAATTTTCTTTTTTCAACGCACCGTTAGAATAGTTCGTAATTTTCCGTACTCGAAAATGGATTGATGATTTTTTTAACATGCTTTATTCAACTAAACCTATTATTTAGATACCTTGCAATAACCACCTATATTTTACAGCTCCCTGTTAATAGTATACGAGGGCGATATATCAATCCATCCAGCGGACGAAAGCGCCACATCAGGGTACGACGCAGACGCTTCAAGTAGTTCCGCGGACCTAGCTCCGTCACCCGGCCACTTCGACATGTCCACTTTAACCGACGAAATGCCTTCACCGAGAGAACCTTTCACGCACTCTGAGGAAACTATGGGAGGGTACGAGGAAGGTGAGGTTTCACATACATTGCGTCCGCAACCCCCTAGTCCGGATTCGGCTGACAGTTGGATGGCTTACTCTACTAGTAGTGAATCATGGCGTGGTGAGGAAACAGATGAGGAAACGACAAAACGTCCGCGGACAAGAGACGAGTGGAGCAATCCCCCACCGAGCGAACGTGTGGATATTCGTATGATCGATTTCGCGCATACAGCTTACGCCGGAGCCGCCGCCGAATCGCCTTTGGCCACTGCCTACCCGCATCATGGACCGGATTGTGGGTTCCTCACAGGCGTCGATAGTCTCAAACGTCTGCTCACTGAAATCCTACTGCCTTACAGTTAAAGGCTGTATTCGCGGGCGAGCACAACCGGACGAGCATGACGTCAGACCTTGAGCGTGGCGTCACGAGCCGAGCGGGAGTGTACGTTTGGAAGACGTAACAAGCCGAGCGTTGAGCATATTCGTATAGATGTGACCGTCACGCTCGGCTCGTTCCGTTTTGTTGGTTATTCGACTTCGGTAAGGCTGAGTTTAGAAGGATTCCTTCATGAGCAAACGTGTTCGTCTGTGAATACAGCCCTTTTTGAAAGTGATTTGTAGCCAATGTTCGTTAGACACGGCTGTGACTTCCTGTTGGGGCAATGACATCCATAGAAATTGAGACCCATTGAATGAAAGTATTTCGCCTTTTGTGGAGGGCGTTGTTGTAAATCGGAATAAAAGAAATTTCATTAAAAAAATTTTGGAACTGTTCGACTGATGTAAAATTTTAAAAAATAGTGAAATTATTAAATCACTATGTGTTTACATAAAAAGGACTCCCAGGGTAATTCCGCTGTGCACCACTCATCTGCACCTCGTGCTTCTTAGAGATTGTGTTTTCTTCTTTTTATGTAACTACATAGTAGTTATTGCACTTAGTGAATGTTGGCGGTACAAACTATTGTTAATTTAATACTAAAATTATTATAATTTTAAAATGGGACCCAGTAGGTATTCTTAAAGCATATGTATTTTTAAGTATTATTTTAAGTTATTCCAGATTGACATGCTAATTGTATCATAATTGTCATTTGTTTTAATTCATCAAGACGGCCGTTTATTAAGCACTGGTAAATTAAGTAGACATTCCCTGACACTGTTAGATACCGTAGTATATAAATGTGTAGGGTCATATACCTCCTTGCAACAGTCTACTGTACTATCCCCTATCTAGTTTTGCATTTAATTTTTTATATTGTCACCACTTGTATATTATATCTATAAAATTAACCTGTAAACTCCATTACTTGTTAGAGCCCAGTCAATGAAGCCAAAGTAATTTTAGAATTTAGATTGGATTTTCTACACAAAATACTTGTTTTGAATAATAAATAGAATGTTATAAATACTGTATTAACAGCTCATTGTGTGTGAACCAATGTATATAGTTGTATGCGTGTCTGTATTCTGATAATGTTTATAGTATTTGTTTAGTTGGCTTTGAGAGTATGTATTATATCATGTAAAACATTGGTTAACAGTATTATGAACATTACGTTAATTGTTGAAAGAGAATGTAATAAATGAGATTTTAACTTTGCAAATTGGGTGCTTTAAATCTGAACTGTCATATGTAAGAGCATAATGGTGATTGTATAGTGTAAATAGAAACAAACATGATCTGTGTACTGTTGGTGGCAAGTAAGGCGAATAAGCAATCACCAAGCCAACATTCCTTTGTGCTGCATTCATATATGTTATTTTATTTTACCTTTATGTTTAATTGTGGGTTTTTAAATTATGAAAAGTACCTGGTTTAATTAGGATACTAGGTTGTACTGCAAATTATCATTTACGTTTGTTATTTTAAATAACTGTATGACACTATTTTGTTAAATAAATTTTAGGTATTGAATTTTTTGTTTTATTTTATTTGTTATACAAAAAATTTTTGTTAAAATTAGTAATTTTATATCACACTCTGGATGTCTTGCTGCTGCTGACTATGCTCATCTATCTCCTATTATCATCGAGGGCTTGGCTGACTATAAGTAATTGACATATTTCATCATAAGTTACTTCCATATGATGTTTTCATTGCTGTGTCAGATTGATATTTATTGGCATCAAATAAAGATCTGAGCTTGCACTCATACTATGAACTATTACAGAGAGTTCAAGCACTAAACAACTGCTTTGGGCAGCATATTTCGAGGAAATTTTCTTGTGATGGTGTTTATATAGTGTCTTGTTGTATCAACATTCTTGTAGTATCTATAACACCAATTTTCTTAAGAATATAATATGTGCACAACCTCTGTTAAGGCCTCTAGCTCTAGTGTCTCTGATGTGTCCTCTGTATTATATATATATATATATATGTGTGTATATTATAAAGACATGACTTTCATATGACAGAGGACATTTCTGAGAAACTTGAGGCCTTAACAGAGGTTTTGTGTGTGCATATAAACATGTATGCATATATATATGTATATATATATATATCAGATTATTTATTTCTTAGACTTGCATGTTTCCTCACAATGTTTTGCTTCACCACTGAGCATCACCTCCCGCGTCACATTCACCGACTTCAGGTAATACAAAATCGTTTCATGCGCAAGGCCACCGGTGCACCGTGGTTCTTGCGTAATGAAAATCTACACATAGATCTTGAGCTGCCGACCATAGCTCAGTACCTGAAGCAGGCTTCCCGCCGATATTTCGACTCTGCCGTCACACACTCTAACCCCTTGATTGTAAGTGCCGCCACGTACATTGCACCCTCACATCGCCCCGTCGAGGGCGTCACAAACAAGGATATTCGCGATACCGCCATGTCACTGGTCGGTTCTCTCCAGTCCATACAGATAGAAGCGTCGCTGGAGTTTCTTGCGCCACTTCTTCTCCAGCGCCCACGCATTCCGAAGTGGTGGTACAGGTAGTTAATAATAATAGTGATATTAATTAAGATAATCCTCTGTCAGAAGCAACTGGCGAGCCGAGGTTCGGCCCTCTCGGGCACCCTTGAGTCCGACGATGTCGCGAAACAGGGTAACGGTCCAAGCCGAGGCTCCCTCTCGGGAGCCCTTGCGATGGTTACCCATATATAGAGGTCTCGACTGAGAGCCATAAGCGCTCGGTCGCCTCTCAACCCGGTGAAACTGTAAAAGCCCTGGGGCTAACAGCGCCATCAGCACGAAAAAAAAAAAAAATACTGAGCATGTGGTAAATCAGCACTTAAAGTTACAATTTGATAACTCCATTGGTGCTAACAGCAGGGATTTGAGCTTAGTTTTCCAACTTACTATGAAATAAATGTGATAACTGGGACTGGCATTTTTTATAACTAAATAATAATAAAACTTTTGTACTAATTTTATTTTACAAGCTTATTTTTTTATATATGACTTATTAACAGTATTATTGGTGTAACTGACAAGCTCTCACCGCTATCAACTGCAGTAGTATAAATAAAGGTGCAAATACTTCACTATACTCTATCGCTGAATCACCTTGTAGTTTTCTACATAGTAAAAATTTAAAGACAAAAGTTAGGCCTAAGAAAATTGCGCTCCATGATGCTCTATAAAATGAAGCCCGATAAGATTTTTCAAAATTCATGCGTATACAAACAATGCAACAAAAATAAGCATTCATAGCATCACTTACAAACAATGGGGCAAAGATTGTCCACCAAGCACTATTTACAACACTGTCAATCTTCATAGCCAAGAGTGCAGAGAATATAGTTAAAGTTATTAAGTTTATCCATATTTCAAACACTGTTAAACCAATCCATTGAACGATCTCTTTAAGAGTGAAAAACATTGTTACTGATTAGCACCAAGCATTGCAGCTCTAAATATTCTGATGTGAATGGAAGATGAATGTCGCACTTGAGCACCAAAGTCTAAATCATCCACCAATGGCTCCAGATCATCTGAAAAGAAAGTAATTTAGAGAATGTAAACCAGCAGTAAATTGAAGAAAACAATCACTTGGGGCCTCACCAACGAGGTCTACTGTGCCAGTGTTCACTTCAATTTGGCATGTGCCAGAAAACAGGGTTTGCAGCTGCAGTGCTAGATTACAGCATCTTTGTATAGCAGCTCCTAATCCATGTAAGATTATTTCTTTTTCTCCTCTGGTTAAAAGTTCACAACATTTATCCAACTGTGCCTGAAAATAACAAAGTTTTTAAAAATTTTAATAATATATAAAATATGTTAGTCCGGATACTTGGTACTGTACATACGGGAACTTTACCTTAAAGTTAGTCTTTTTAGTGACGAAAATTACATTGTTACCCTCGACCGGTCGAACTGGAAGGCGCTTTTTGATAGCATAGTTTTTATTTGGAAAACGTTTTGAATTTTTACTTTCTTGTCTCTTTTCTGTGATGTTTTCATCAGCCATAGCGTAAAACAGAAAAGTCAATCGATGTCAAAAGCAAAAAGTGACAGATAGAAGCTCTCATGGATGTTTTTTTGCTTTTCCGGAAAGGCTAAGTTATCAAGCCATACAGCCAATTTCATTTATTATAATTTCCCGGTATAAATTATATCGTTATATATTCAATTTGAATCTGTGATTTTTCTTTCTTTTTCTTTACTTTGGACGAGGTCAATTTTCTCATTATAGTAGAGTGGTAGCCGTTTCACTTTTTTGTATGGAGAATTCGATGCAACTCGTATCATTATTTCAAATTCACTTGATATGAATACACAACGAACAAGCTATATCTGCTGTTCGACATTGTTATTGACGCTTTAAGAAGTTATACGTTACATCGCCCTCCTCCAGTGTATAAGATTTGATAAATCCAAATGTTTTCAAAAGAGCACCGATACCTATCAAGAGTGATTCGTGAGACCAATCAAGAAAATGTCTGAGTGCTACCACAACCAATGTATCCTTGATTAATACATTTAAAATCCAAATGAAACGTACAACTACAAGACCTCAAGACACCACGAACACTTTTTGCGTAGATTGGAAAATAAAAAATATATATTTTAAACAGACGGTAACTCGGGCTAGGTAAGAAATCAATCTGTCGTATCTTGCGCAGAATAGTATAATTGAAAAGAAAAATATAAATATATCGTTTTAAGCATAGGATACAAGTCGCTCTTTTAACTCAGTCACCCATCTAAACGCTAGGAGGATATCATAATATTTGAAAATCTTAAGTTTTGCTGCATAACTCTAAAATTAAATAATAGCTACAATAAACAAAAATAATAATTATAATAATTTAAAACTTTCTGAATAACTGAAATCTTATGATTTTAAAAATTTTGTCCGTCATAGAAGAATGACATTAATTACATAACAACAGTTGTATTAAGAAAATTTATAATGTAGTAAATTTTAAGTGTGAGATAAATTAATAGTACTGTGTTTTATATTTGTTAGTAAATCGTTCAGTGCTAGTTAAGGTCAGAAATGGGGTCTGTGTTCTGTTCATTAGGCTCTTTATTTTCGGTGGCTTTAGATGCATTGGAAAGGTAATTTAATATATTTCGTCTTATAGTTTTTCGCGAAATTCAGCAACAGAACGAGAGAGATATATAGCATAATCGTAAGTCAGGCGTTGGGTTGATGAGCGCAGGGCCGATAGCCTAATGCTACAGTTGTTTATTTATTTAACGGATTTTGATATACACTTGTTCGTTATGCAGCATTGTGCATTACTCCAAATGTACAATTGCATTTGAATTTGAAGAATGTGGGTAAACCACACGGTTAATGAACGGTAATCGGCAAATGGTTTGTTTAGAACCCTCATGGCGGCAGTAACTTTATTTATACTACTCGTATATATTGGTGTGATTTTACGTTGAATGTAGATATAAAGATTCAGTGAAATTCTTAATGTAAAGGTATTGAATACGTTAGGAATAATAAATAAGAATATCATATCAAACTGGTTATATATCGTATCAAAACGATTTGTACGCTGACTGTGAAACTCGGGAAGTAATTCCTACTAAGATAGCATTTAATTTCAAATCCACACGCATCATTTTCCACATATATTCCTCGTCAAGCTCGCATATAGTTTACCATGATTCCTGCTACGGTAGTGTCCTGGATAGTAAAACTTTCGTTTTCTTCTGTTTTTTACAAACTGTAACAAACGAGTAGACGCTTTACCAGTTAGTATGTGTTCCCTGTAGTCACCACTGAGTGCTAAGGTGGTGCTCTCGTTACAAGTATTTGGGTTACCGGTTTCCTTCAGTCGGTATAAAACACACAGTACTGCTGCAGCTGGTGATCTGCGATGACACCTTCAGGTCTTCAGTTGAATCCCGAGTAACATGTAGAAAGTAATTCCCACTATTTGATTGCAGGATATCTCTGTGCACGATATGTGCAATGTTGATTTGCTGCCTAACAATCACTGTTCTAGTAGTTTTATTAGTTGGAATTGGTATTGGTTATCACTATTCCTTTGTCAACCATGGAGGAGGTAAGTAACTAAGTAACATTGTAGATTAATGTGGCTCTAAACTTCTAACTATGTCTATGTTCCATGATGGTCGCGAGGCCTAGTGGTTAGGTTAGGTTGCTACGTTTTACCTTGGGTTCGTTTCCCAGCCGAGGAGCTATATTTGTGCAAGATAAACTGTTGATTTTTGGGTCTGGATGTGTTTCTGCAACTGCATCTGTACATTCAGAGCTTATTGCGCATGCGCATTAGTTGGGGAAAAGAATGAAGAGAGGGTCCCTGTGCGTGTGAATGCTTACGGGACTATAACATATCCTGTACAGTTTTAGTTATCTGGTCACAATTAGTAGATATAGCCCTGAGTCCGGGACCCAGTTACTGGTAGTTAGGCATTTCATCTTAGTCAGGGAATATATTTAAATTTATTGTACAAAATAACTGTTATTAAACTACTATCTCGATTTTATACGGTTAAGTCGACATATAGATGAATTATGTTCTTTGTGTGGATAAGATTTTCATCAGGGTTTATATGATTGCTAAAAAGGATTTCCCAAATATATTTATTTCCTATATTAATTTTAAGAGATGGAATAATATTTTATTGTTTCACACAAAAGAACAGTTAACACAAAAGCTATGTTGATAATTACTTTTATTCATTTTATTTTCAGGATTCAATAAAACCCAACACGAAAAGTTTTTTTTACATTCCATAAACAAAGTGTTCAAGCAAAACCTCCACCGTATTATACGACGAGACGCTGAAGGAGTAAGGATTGCAAAATTAACGAAAACGTCAGTAGCTCAAACTCCTTCGAGTATATTTAATTTTACAAAATCTTATTTTGTGTTATAATTTGAATACGAGTGTTTAATATAATTTGTAAGAGAGAATCATTAAAATTATACATCATTAAAAAGCTTTTTATTATTATATATCTATTATCATGGCCAAGTTATATGTATATGCAACCAAAATGAGAAACAAATTATAAAAGAGCATGGCAATTGTAAATAAAAACCATTTTATTTAATACAAGAAATAAATACAGTGTCGCTAATTAAAATTCAGAAATTGTACTAGTTCATTATCATTAGGAATATACTCCTAATTACCAACTCAGTTCAATAAATTTAAAGAAAAAGCGTTGTGTACAAAGAAAACGGACCAATAACCAGTTACGGACAAACGAAACCGACCAAAATCGGATACGATTAAAAGTGCTGGTCTGGGTATTGAGTGCGACAAATACATCGGATGACAAGTTTTAATTATGGCTAATGTTTGTAATCGTTTTTGGTCAGTTTCCTTTGTCCGTAACTGGTGGTTGGTTATTGGTTCGTTTTCTTTCTACACAACGATTCACATTTATTTTACGATAACTAGGAATCAACCAGGTGAAACTGTAAAAGCCCTCGGGCTAACAGCGGCAAACAGCCCGAAAAAAAAACGAAAAAAAAACCTAGAAATATACAATTAATTCAATTTTTGAATTTTAGTTAGCCTCATTGTTTTTATTTCTTGTATTTTTTTTTTTTGTATTTACAATTACAATAACAATACAAACTATCTGTACGAGTTTTCAAAAGAGAAATAGCCATTTGCTGTAGCTAGCTCTATACAATCAAAGTCTACGCTACCACCCACAGGTCGGATAGTAGACAAGCACTTGCTCCTGTTTAAAAAATGCAGAGAATCACTGTCTATGGCAACAATTTGAATGTTTACTAATAATCTGAAGAAATCAATCTGTCGTATCTTGCGCAGAATAGTATAATTGGAAAGAAAAATATAAATATATCGTTTTAAGCATAGGATACAAGTCGCTCTTTTAACTCAGTCACCCATCTAAACGCTAGGAGGATATCATAATATTTGAAAATCTTAAGTTTTGCTGCATAACTCTAAAATTAAATAATAGCTACAATAAACAAAAATAATAATTATAATAATTTAAAACTTTCTGAATAACTGAAATCTTATGATTTTAAAAATTTTGTCCGTCATAGAAGAATGACATTAATTACATAACAACAGTTGTATTAAGAAAATTTATAATGTAGTAAATTTTAAGTGTGAGATAAATTAATAGTACTGTGTTTTATATTTGTTAGTAAATCGTTCAGTGCTAGTTAAGGTCAGAAATGGGGTCTGTGTTCTGTTCATTAGGCTCTTTATTTTCGGTGGCTTTAGATGCATTGAAAGGTAATTTAATATATTTCGTCTTATAGTTTTTCGCGAAATTCAGCAACAGAACGAGAGAGATATATAGCATAATCGTAAGTCAGGCGTTGGGTTGATGAGCGCAGGGCCGATAGCCTAATGCTACAGTTGTTTATTTATTTAACGGATTTTGATATACACTTGTTCGTTATGCAGCATTGTGCATTACTCCAAATGTACAATTGCATTTGAATTTGAAGAATGTGGGTAAACCACACGGTTAATGAACGGTAATCGGCAAATGGTTTGTTTAGAACCCTCATGGCGGCAGTAACTTTATTTATACTACTCGTATATATTGGTGTGATTTTACGTTGAATGTAGATATAAAGATTCAGTGAAATTCTTAATGTAAAGGTATTGAATACGTTAGGAATAATAAATAAGAATATCATATCAAACTGGTTATATATCGTATCAAAACGATTTGTACGCTGACTGTGAAACTCGGGAAGTAATTCCTACTAAGATAGCATTTAATTTCAAATCCACACGCATCATTTTCCACATATATTCCTCGTCAAGCTCGCATATAGTTTACCATGATTCCTGCTACGGTAGTGTCCTGATAGTAAAACTTTCGTTTTCTTCTGTTTTTTACAAACTGTAACAAACGAGTAGACGCTTTACCAGTTAGTATGTGTTCCCTGTAGTCACCACTGAGTGCTAAGGTGGTGCTCTCGTTACAAGTATTTGGGTTACCGGTTTCCTTCAGTCGGTATAAAACACACAGTACTGCTGCAGCTGGTGATCTGCGATGACACCTTCAGGTCTTCAGTTGAATCCCGAGTAACATGTAGCAAGTAATTCCCACTATTTGATTGCAGGATATCTCTGTGCACGATATGTGCAATGTTGATTTGCTGCCTAACAATCACTGTTCTAGTAGTTTTATTAGTTGGAATTGGTATTGGTTATCACTATTCCTTTGTCAACCATGGAGGAGGTAAGTAACTAAGTAACATTGTAGATTGATGTGGCTCTAAACTTTTAACTATGTCTATGTTCCATGATGGTCGCGAGGCCTAGTGGTTAGGTTAGGTTGCTACGTTTTACCTTGGGTTCGTTTCCCAGCCGAGGAGCTATATTTGTGCAAGATAAACTGTTGATTTTGGGTCTGATGTGTTTCTGCAACTGCATCTGTACATTCAGAGCTTATTGCGCATGCGCATTAGTTGGGGAAAAGAATGAAGAGAGGGTCCCTGTGCGTGTGAATGCTTACGGGACTATAACATATCCTGTACAGTTTTAGTTATCTGGTCACAATTAGTAGATATAGCCCTGAGTCCGGGACCCAGTTACTGGTAGTTAGGCATTTCATCTTAGTCAGGGAATATATTTAAATTTATTGTACAAAATAACTGTTATTAAACTACTATCTCGATTTTATACGGTTAAGTCGACATATAGATGAATTATGTTCTTTGTGTGGATAAGATTTTCATCAGGGTTTATATGATTGCTAAAAAGGATTTCCCAAATATATTTATTTCCTATATTAATTTTAAGAGATGGAATAATATTTTATTGTTTCACACAAAAGAACAGTTAACACAAAAGCTATGTTGATAATTACTTTTATTCATTTTATTTTCAGGATTCAATAAAACCCAACACGAAAAGTTTTTTTTACATTCCATAAACAAAGTGTTCAAGCAAAACCTCCACCGTATTATACGACGAGACGCTGAAGGAGTAAGGATTGCAAAATTAACGAAAACGTCAGTAGCTCAAACTCCTTCGAGTATATTTAATTTTACAAAATCTTATTTTGTGTTATAATTTGAATACGAGTGTTTAATATAATTTGTAAGAGAGAATCATTAAAATTATACATCATTAAAAAGCTTTTTATTATTATATATCTATTATCATGGCCAAGTTATATGTATATGCAACCAAAATGAGAAACAAATTATAAAAGAGCATGGCAATTGTAAATAAAAACCATTTTATTTAATACAAGAAATAAATACAGTGTCGCTAATTAAAATTCAGAAATTGTACTAGTTCATTATCATTAGGAATATACTCCTAATTACCAACTCAGTTCAATAAATTTAAAGAAAAAGCGTTGTGTACAAAGAAAACGGACCAATAACCAGTTACGGACAAACGAAACCGACCAAAATCGGATACGATTAAAAGTGCTGGTCTGGGTATTGAGTGCGACACAATACATCGGATGACAAGTTTTAATTATGGCTAATGTTTGTAATCGTTTTTGGTCAGTTTCCTTTGTCCGTAACTGGTGGTTGGTTATTGGTTCGTTTTCTTTCTACACAACGATTCACATTTATTTTACGATAACTAGGAATCAACCAGGTGAAACTGTAAAAGCCCTCGGGCTAACAGCGGCAAACAGCCCGAAAAAAAAAACGAAAAAAAAACCTAGAAATATACAATTAATTCAATTTTTGAATTTTATTTAGCCTCATTGTTTTTATTTCTTGTATTTTTTTTTGTATTTACTATTACAATAACAATACAAACTATCTATACGAGTCTTCAAAAGAGAAATAGCCATTTGCTGTAGCTAGCTCTATACAATCAAAGTCTACGCTACCACCCACAGGTCGGATAGTAGACAAGCACTTGCTCCTATTTAAAAAATGCAGAGAATCACTGTCTATGGCAACAATTTGAATGTTTACTAATAATCTGATCTATTAATGAGTACAATATTATAGATTGTTAAGATCTTAAATATTATGTTGTCATTTATGCAACATGATTAGGCTAAAGAAATATTAGTGTTATCCTCTTCTGAACTAACTACTGGTATGTTTGTCGAGTTATTTCTTCTTTCTCGTCGAAATCGGCCAATAAGTTTCCTTGCTAGTTCTCTCTCGTGGGGTGTTAGTTCTATTTCCTTTGTCGGCCTGTGGGATGTGTAGGTGTCATTGGTAATCAGCGATTAGATCGTGACTAGAAAATTGATACGCTATCGGTCGTGGGTTTATCCCGCTATCTGACAAATGAACATCTGTCATAATTATTCTTAAGTTGTTCCGAAAAGTCACTTGTAGACGACGCTGGCCTACGGTGATCATTTACTATCACTATGAGAAACTATATATATGTCAATGAATAGTTTTATGTGAAAAAAAATGATTAAACCTAACGAACAAAAACTTACTTCTGTTTGGTCAGGTTGTTTTTTTTTGTTTTTAATGTCATATCATAATTCAATTAAAAATAATATATATATATATATATATATATATATATATATATATATATATATATATATATATATACGTTTACCTCTCAGTTTCAAGTACAACTAGCGCTGTCGGGGATGTCTCCAGGTACAAAGGTTCAGCTATCTTTTTAGTTTCGTATAGCTCTGGAAGTTGAAATTGATATAATTTATTAAATTTATTTATTAACATCTATGAAGTTATATTAGATATGTGTGAAGTCAGCTACAAGCTAGAGCTATTTAACAGAGGTAGAGTATAGCTGCACCATGAATAGCTTGACCCTCTCAGAATACCAGTATGAAATGACAGCATTGTACTGTGTTTTTTGACAGTATAGAGACCCCGGGACCCTTATTGCAGGTGATGAGGCATTCAATCTTAGTCCCCAGGTGTGCACACATTTGCATTACCATTTCTAATTGGGGATGATTATCATGGACGGCAGGAATCACCTTCAGGTGGACTGTGTAATCCTTTGCCAGTCAAAAAACAAAAAATAGCTGCAATATTAATGGGTTGGCTCGAGCAAGGAAATACTATGCACTAATGGAATAACACCGTAAATTGGCTACAGAACCCTTCTGTATGTTGTACGGTGAGTGTTGGAAACTCAATTAAAAGTAACGAAACAATTCAGCTTAGTCCAGAATAGTAACAACGATAATTTTGAAAAATTATTGAGCACCAATCGCGTAGGTGTACTTTCATAATATCAAATATAGTACATGACGTAGCCATCTATACACTTAAAGATCTTACTATTTCAAATAGTTTATTTTTTTTAAAAAAAGTTAAGGACTCAATATTTTATGTAATAATTTCATTGGCACCAGGATCGAATTTTAGTTCCAAGCTTATGTTAAAAGGCAAGTGCTTGTGACAAAGTTTAAAAATTTCTGTGTGTCAAATAATAGTCAAATTAAGTCTTAGAACCACGACATAGCTACAAACAACCTTTAACGAAGTACTTACACTCGTACAGCGTAAGTTTACAGGGACGTCTCTGGTAGGTAGTTAAGTGCTGAGCGAGGACAAAGCTAAGCTACGAAACTGTGTCTATTTCCACTAAAGCTAATGTATGTGTGGTGTGTAATTAAAAGAAACTCTCAAAAAAGTTATCTTGGTTTTCAGGGCGACGAGGCATCTGTATTGCAATGTCTATAATGCAGAATTACTGACCACTAAACATTGACCACCTAATTTCGTAAAAATGCAGCAAAGTGCTTGTTCATTACTGTACCCGCTATGTCAGTAGCTTGCTCCGGTTGTGATCTGTTGACGGCAACTAGTCTCACTAAGGGTTCATTGATAGTCTCTTGCTGAGATCGTAGAGATTTTCCCTGTCCCTCCTTGTCTTCCACTGGACAATAGAAAAATATGTTAACATCTAAAAAAATTGCCAGTTACATTTGTCATATTACGCGCTTTTATTTATTTTTGTCATCTCTGATATAGTTTATAATATTATATAAAGTTTCCGATTCAGTATCAGGAGCATGGGACACTTTGAAAGCGGTATACTGCAGTTTATTTCTAGCTGCAGAATGAATGGGTTAGCTCGACTGAGGTAGGACTACGCCCTCATAAAATAGCAGCAAAATGCTGCTGTGTTTCATCTGGTGAGTGTAGGGATCTGGAGACCTCTATTAATGGTAACGAGGCATTCCATCTCAGTTCTTAAGAGTAACATCTCATCAACGCATCTGCATTATGATTCTTTGTCAAGGTTGAATGTAGATGTCATGGACCGCAGGAATCGCTTGCCATCAGGTGAACTGTGTGCTCGTTTGTTACTCTCAATGTAATAAAAAAAAACGAAGTTAGAGGGTGACAGATACTAACGCAGAAGATCTGAAATCTTGCAATGAATGCAAATTCGAATAGCGACATGAATAATAGAGCAAAAAAGACTAATAAAGCAGACCCCACCATCGGATGGTATTAATAAACCATTTAAGTAGAGAGGTAGATAGTAATATATGTTGGTTACTCATTTATTTATTATAGATTCTGTCGGGTAAAGCATTTTTTTACATCTGTTACCTGTAGTTGGTTGTCATCTGATAATAATAAGATGACACCTTGGTATAAATATATAATAAATCGGCTAGACATATCATCACTCCGGGTAGAATATAAAAACCTATGAAGGAACCGCACTAGTACAAATCGATATATCGAACCATTGCCGCTAGACCGCATGTCCGACGACATTTATCTAATTTAATGTATAGTTAAAATTAGAATATGGTAACACTTACTGGCATATCTGACAATTTCCTTTTGAGCATAATGATATCCCAATGATATGCCGTACAGCGTCAAAACTATAATCATTACCATTATAACCACCAATACCAAGGCACAACAAACCCATGAAACAACTCTGAAATAAAATAACAATATAATATAAAAATATATAATAGTAAAAAAAATACAATAAAACAAATATATATCAACAAGGAAAGAAACCTAAAACCAGGCTATGAAAAAAACATGAGATTTTGCATCGGCAAGAATCGTCATCTTTCTATTCAAGACGAATGTAATGTCTGTTATTTTGTTGTAATTGATTCAACATTAATTCCCACTTAGCTTCTTGCGGACTGGTGAACATTTAAACATATCTTCGAAATATTTTTATTTATTCATTTCCTTGCGATGACTTTCTTCTCGGCCAGGCATGGGTAATTCAGCACTTCAAATTACAATTGGCAATTTTATTGCCGTTTACAACTACCAACACATATACAGTAATAAACAATTTTCGTGCTTGCAACGGGGACTAGATTTGCTTGCGTATCCTGAAGTTAACAGCGGGAGCCTGGGTGGGCACTGTGCAATGGAGCTCAATGAGATATTATTTTCATCGTTCTGTTGTTCTATTTTATCATCATAGTAGTAAGACTTACAACTTAATTATATCAGAATAAACTGCGTGAAAGAATACAGCACCTTTCAAAGCAGAGTACGGTGGCACAAGCAAGTGATTGAATTAAACCCATAGCTCTTTATTGACGTACCTAAAATAAAAAAATGTGTACTAATTCTCATTAGCTAAAATTTAATATAAGATTATGTACCGCCTTAACCAACAACAGTATTTAGCCCGTTTAGGTTAGGTATTTATTTCCAAGTTGGGTAAGAACTTTGTCCATTAGCCAACGATGTATTTGGTTCCAGTTTGTTGTATATTTCACATAATTTTATATTTTTAGAAATGACATATGAGCACACAATTAACCTGATGGTAAGTAATGACATCGGCATCGACATCTAAATTCATCCCCAACAAAGATAAGCGAGTGTAAAGAAATCATATGAGTTTTTATGCATTATGAGCAAAGATGGGAAAGGTGGGATCTCAGTTGCGGCTTCTGGATGCAAATCATTCCCGAAGTGCAGTGATTGTAAAGATAGACTCATGGTAGAATTACTGGAAAAGGGGCATTCAGTCAGGCATTCTCTCAGGGGCAACATAAAACTTTCTCCTTCTATGTTTTCACCCTTTACCATCTACATGTCTATAGATCGCAGCGATCAATGAATGTGGGTTTAAAGCGTATAGGTCTGTTACTGTTAGGTTAACAAAAAAGCACATAAATTATTTATATGACTACAATTATAATAAAAATGTCACCGAAATGGTTATAATTATGATACCAAAGTCTTGATCATTTCGTTAAATATGAACATCTACTTTAAATGGTAGATTTTATAGTAATTCTATTCCTGTAAGGAATGGTTTTTAATAAAATTAGTTGAATTATTGTATGAAATAAACTACTTCCACAAGACACTTAAAATTATATATCGATATTTACGTTTTCTTAATTGAATTAAATCGCATTTTTGTAATTGTAGAGATCGCGCAACATTAAATATTAGTTTTTAATAAATTATTTGTCATATAAGTACTATGAAATAAATGTCAATAAAGCCAAGTTTCAATCTACAAGATCAAATGAATGAAACGAAGTCACGATAGTAATAAGTACTACGCGCAACTAGAACACAACACGGCCAAACGATGAGCCTTTTACGTCTGTTCCTCTAAGATAACCATGACATTTTCATATATTTTATAATACTCACAACTGAATCGTGTGCTTTAATAAAATCAGGTCAACAACTAGCATGTTTTCATTTAATATAAACAGGAATTCGGGCTATAAAAAGCAGATTTCAATTGTTTTATCTTTTTTGAAATGGCAAAAGCGCTGAAATGTTTCCCCATCTTTGCTTCTAGAGAAGTTATATTGATTGTACATTCGAAGTGTCTGCTGGTAAAAATATATCTTAGCGGGCGTCATCTAGAGAAACAAATATTTCTTTGGATCATCGCAAAAAAGTACGTAGATTTAAATATTTAGAACGTACATACTCGATTCGTACTTCTGGGTCCCTTATTATTTACAGTACAATGATCTTCCTAAATATACTTACCATAAAGGTATATTATTTACCCAAAACTATATTAATTGAAAATAAAAACAAACCATAGGACGAAGCGATAATAACAAACACCTTGACACCAATTAAACTACATTTAAGGATTCCTATATTTTTTTTCGAAAAGGTTTACCATGATTAGAAATAAGATAATATTTACTTATAGTTTTATTTATAATTGTGAAGCATACATATCTAAAAGACTTACTACTGAAGCTGTTGTGAGTGAGTGTTATATTACGTTAATTACTACATATAAAGCATTAAGCCCGAACCTGTTAAGTAACATTTTCTATTTTTCTGTTTATAATAATTAAAAATTTTTATTTCACTCCGCAGATGTAGCAACAATTTGGTAAAAAGAAAAAGCAACTCTATGGTTTTATTTAATTCTCGCCAGATTTTGTGCATGGTTTATTCTTTGCCTCACAACTACACATAAGACTCATAACGGCAGTACTAAATACTACTTTATCGAAGTTTTATAGGGCAATATAATAAAGTAAAAGTTTTAACAATTATTAAGACCTTTTTGGTTTTGTTTTTGACTTATCTTTGTGTTATTATCGGAAGATATATGACAGAATAGTTTCATAAGTATTAATGCAAACACAGAAGCAAGTAAAAATAATTCAGAAATATAGGGCTACTATAATGGCAAGACCATGGTAGAAAAAGGCTTTCGGAAATACCAGCAGAAAATAGTAGCTTAGTAGTGTTTGTCTTATGAATGAAAGAAACTGGAGACTTGGAGACTACTGACTAGGCATTCCATCTTAATCTTCAGGGCTGATACTACATCAGTTTGATTCCTTACCATTTACCATCTTTATCACTACGCAGGAGTCACATACCATCAGGAGAACTATGAGTTGGTTCATCACGTCTAATTTAATAAAAAATAATAGGCTCGGAATCGAACCTAGGACCCGTCCGTAATCAGTCGCGCTAAAGGTACTCTGAGATACACACTACTTTTTTTAAATTGCATTAAAGGGCGCTGCAGTGTACGGGTGCTGGTCTTAACTTTAGATAAGTGACGAGTTGAACTCTGTTGGCCGCTGTTATCCCGAGGGCTTTTACAGTGTCACTGGGTTGAGAGGTGACCGAGCGCTTATGGCGCTCAGCCGAGATCTCTATTAGTGGGTAACCAGCACAACGACTTCCGATAGAGAGCCTCGGCTTGGACCGTTACTCCGTTGCCAGAAAGCGACTGACTCGACGGTGTCCGAGAGGGCCGAACACCCCACAGTATTTGTCTGTATGTCTTGCGTCTGATAGTACCTTTTAGCTGCCGGAGCCATAAAACGTTTTATGTCAACTTAATGGTAGGTGATAACTACGGTCCATAGACACATCTGTCAACGAGATGGATCTATAGAACTAATTGGACTTCTGGTCATCGCACTAACCACAAGAACGATAAACAAGAGGGCATACCTGTTGTTCTGTGAGAAGGAGGATCTTCTTGAGACATTTCTGCTTAAATACAGTTTCTAGTTGTAATTTACATTCATAGAGAAACAATTGCTTGTAATGTACATATATTTAGTATAATCACGAAAGTTGTTTTAATTAAAGTTTTGACATCTACGAATAGATCATCTTCACGCACGCCCTCGGGAGCGAAACGCAGGGGGTTGCGGTGGTGTTCCTTACGGAGATCCCGCGACCCCTCAGCAGCACTGGTGACGTGCACCGTGGGGTTTTAGTTGGTGCGAGTCCGAAATAAACCGTCCTCGCCCCCTAGAGGGCGGGTATGCGTAGGCATTTTCCCATGCCAAGAAAAAAAAGTATGCACCACGATTTCACAATGAAGAAGCTCAGAGTTTGTCTTACGTGTGGTGAGTACAAGAATGAAGAACGCAACTAACTGGATAACGACTCTTTTTATAATGGTGAACAAAAATCAGGCGAACTATATGTTTGTTAGCAAAGTCGTAATTATAATACTTAAAAAAAATAAAGCAACAATAAAATATTATGATCAGTATATTTACTATATATATATATATATATATATATATATATATATATATATATATATATATATATATATATATATATATATATATATATATATATATATATATATATATATATATATATATATATATATATATATATATATATATATATATATATATATATATACAAAGTGCAAAAGAGCGATAACAAACATAATCAAATAATCAAACCCGTAAAAAGTTTTCGGTTCGAATATAAAATGGCCATAAGGTTATCTACTTTTATCCATGTTTTCTCAATGGTTTCCAAAAGGGAATTTTAAAACTGTCTACCTTTAAAATATTATTTTTCGATCGACGAGAACGTCCAATAAGTTTCCTGTGTAGCACTTCAGCTGGCGGCGACTCTTCGTTGATAGTTGGCCTTTGCAATGCAAAATGCAGTTTTGATTACTTATAACAATAATACTATATAATAACAGTGGTAGAGCTACACTGCAGTTTGTTTCTAGTTGCATTAACGACCGGGATAGGACCACACTCTCACAGAATACCAGCTGTTGCTGTTGTGTTTCATCTGAAGATCTTTATTACTAGTGATGAGGCATTCCATCTTAGTCCTCAAGGATGACAATGCATCTGCATTATCATTCCTTGTCAAGGATGGATGTAGATGCTATGGGCCGCAGGAATCACCTACTATCAGGTGAACTGTGCTCGTTTATTATTATCAATGTAATTAAAAAATAAATATAAGTAATATTAGTAATTGGTACGGATCTTGAGCACTTAGTGCAAGAGAGGTACTTAGGTCAAAAGTGTTGTGTTGGGTATTTCACAAACAATAAAGTGTAAGTAAACTTTATTGTTTGTCACAAAACGGGGAATGTACTGAAGTTAATATAAAACTACGTTAATGCACGAGACATTGATATTTAAGAATATTGGACTATAACTCCAGCCGAGTTATAGTCCAATAGCGAGTATGTTCATCTCGTAATATGTTAACGCCTATAGCCTAATGGGTTAGTAATACAAACTGTAAAATTAAATGTAGTGGGTTCAAAACCACCATTCGATCATTATCGTGAACCTACAACTAGCACGCACACTTCAACTTAGTTGGAGTGGATTGAAATGCGAATATTGGTTTTTTTTGTTTAAACAAATCTCGTAGTGTCACCGTCCTTATACGCCTTACGTCAATCTGACGTACAGACTAAAATTTTAAACGTAAGTGTTCACGATCGATATTGGAGAAAATGAAATGTAACATTAAAACTACACTACGCACGTTAAAATACAAACCTATCATATTGGATAAAAACTGGAGTATCACTATCATCGTTGACTGCACTGCTGGTAGATGTCGGTGGTCGAGTGTCATAAAACTCTAAGCCTAAAATTAAGAAAAATATAATTTCCTTCATACTGCATAATTTTACTAATTATGCAGTATGAAGGTGCATATTGCATCAGCATAACTTTAGAAGCGTTGCAGATATAACTTTTAATCCTTCGATAAGAACCCATGAGCCATTATTTTCTCCAAGGCGTATTCGACTATGGCGAAGTCATCTGGTAGGCAACAGTGGTACAGCTACGCTGTAGTTTGTTACTGGCTGTATTTATATTTAATGGGTCAGCTCGACCGGGAATAGTTCCACGCCCTCACAGAATACCAGCGTAAAATAGCAGCATAATGTTCCTGTAGTTCGTCTGGTGAGTGCAGGGATCCGGAGACCCTTATTACTGGTGACGAGGCAATCCATCTCAGTCCTGAAGGGTGATAGCGTTATCATCTGCATTATGATTCATTGTCAACGATGCATTCAGATGTCATGGGTCGCAGGTATCACTTATCATCAGGTGAACTGAGGCGTGACAAATGACGTTCATATTTATTAAAATATTAAGTAAAACTTCAAACCTAGTATAGAATCCGTGGAATATTCTCTGTACTCCGTGGTTATTGGAATGCTGTCTTCGTGTTCCTTCACAGATGATTTAAATCGTCTATAAATATAGATCTGCGGGCCAGTACTCACTTTTCTTGCCTTTACTGACGTTATAAAAAGAATATTAAAATCATTGTAATAATTTGTGTTAATAATTATTTATTAATGTGTTTGGTATGGAATAATTTGTCTATGATATTATATATACTAATAACTAACAAAGAATCGGGTAACCGACAACAGTTATAGAAAAAAGTGCCTCAACTGCCAAATTGATGTCAGTAGTTGAAGTTTAGGAAGTAAGATATGAGAACCTGGTCAGTTCTGCGAGAAGTTACTGGAAGCTTTCGTTCAGGAGATTGCCTTATAGCAAGTTATGCGTGATGACTATGTCTAGCACACGATAGACAGGGATGAAATGCCACTATTATTATGGTGACAGTGGTATTATAGTGGTGACAGTGATATAATTACGCTACAGTTTGTCTCTGGCTATTTCAAGAGTGGGTTGGCTCGACCGGAGTAGGACTACGCTCTCATGCTACCGTAAGATAACGCTGCAGTGTTTCGTCTGGTGAGTGTAGGGATCCGGAGAACTTTATGAATGATTTTTTTACTTTGGTATACTCCATACTAGGATCGTAAGTATCCTGTTTCACAGGAAGATAACTGCCTGTGTTCTAGGTAGCTTCCGTTACCGTTATCCATTGTTTAATAGTACAATCAATTTCACAAACATCTTATCAAATTTTTGAAATAATATAGAATACATAAACGAACAATATGATATGTACTTACGAGCAAAAGCAGCCAATTCTTTTTGACCCGTATGGTATCCTATTGTCATCCCGTATACTACTAATATCAACATGACCCACATTGTTCCTGCCAAACAGACAGTACACATTCCCCATGTTACGAGTCTAAATCAAAAAAGAGAGAAAAATTACTTGACAACTAAGTGCAAGTGGCCAAGGACCTTTATGCGTAGTAGAGCAACACTAGGACGGTGAGTGGGACCACAATATATTTGAAGATATTTAACAGAAAAGATCATTTAATAATTTAAGACATTTAATCGAAAAGATGTACCTTTATACAACTACTGGTTAAATTTACAACAGCTATTGGGCCAAAAATGATTTTTATATATCAAAATATATTCTTCTCAAGTTTTAAGAACTACACTCGTGAGCAAAAAATTCGACCCACGTCACACGCGTACTGTCAAAATATTATCGTAAAAATCTGTTACTCAGATTTCTTTTTTGGTTTTAGCTTTAAAATAAGACATTCATATTAATGAATTCTTTCTTATTAATAAAAAAATAATATCTATATAAAATTCGTCTTAAACTCTAAAATAAGGAAACATTCACTCGGTAAAGAAAATACAGACAAATAGACAAAACAATCAAACATTAATTAATAAAAAACATTTCAATGTTTTCTATTACCCCTGGCTCTAATTACTGCACCTGATCAGTTCTTCACAGACCGGATAAGATTTTTCACTGTTTCTGATTTTTAACTTTTCATTTAAGCACGTTCCATAAATGCTTGATAGGATTTCAGTGCAAGCTACGTGCTGGCCACTGCATGCTCTCAATTTCAACCTGCAGGTACGCTGAACAGAAGCTGCAGTATGTAGACGGGCATTGTCCTGCGTTAGTACAAAGTTTTCACCGATAAAGCCTGCCTAAGGAATGACATGATCCTCTAATATCTCTTCAATAGATCGGTTCGCCGTCAAATCTCAAAATCTGCCGCTAGATTCGATGATGATTTATGCCTCCATTGTAATTCCTGCAGTATTGGCATGCAGCATTCAGGAACATCCTTCAAATCCTTCGGTCATTCAAACGCTTGGCAGGTCTTCTGAAGACTCGTTGTCATCTATCACTGCCGTATGAAGATACACTCGAGATACATTTGAGAAGAGAAACGAGCTCCTCTTGGATTTGAAAAGTACCCCTCTCTGATGTGTACCTCCTTCTGCCGTATCCGCTTCTTCAGTTACAGCTACTAGTCTCCTGGTATCGCTAATTATGACCAGTAATCTCTTGACACAGCAGACGGGCTCATGTTTAACACACGATCTACTTCTCGCTGACTCTGACCTTGTTTCGATAGGGCAGCCGCTTGAGCCACTTCTTCAATTGATGTGTCCATTTTAAGGCAATGTTTGTGTTTAATACGGAATAAGTTTGTGGGTAAACCGATAAGGGTAGGTCAAATAAATTACTTTTTATAGGTCATGACAAACCCTAATTAGCGCGATTGTAAACAGCTACAAAAGTGGTGTTGTAAAATGGTAATTAGTAATAACAATGACCTCGTGAATGACGCTTGAGTCCATTTTTTTGCTCACGAGAGTAATTTATTTTTTTATAATTTACACTCTAGTACGACAATATATACTATATTACTATATACTATACTACTAGTACGACGCTGTTGCGATAATAATAATGGGTCTTTTCGACCCCGGAAGGACCGGACTTTGAAAGATAAGGAATTAGTAACATAATGGACGCAGGTACCTGTTGAAGCATAACTGTAAGACGTTCACCGTTGACATTATTATACCCATTTTTCATAATTAGTAAGCCTGTAAAGGTTTTGGTGATAAAATTTTTGTTAATATATATAAAATATTATATATTGATTTCTTTTTATAGTTTTATAAAAGTTGTTTGAATAAGAAAAACTTCAGCGACCTTAACACTTGCATATGCCGCGACATGCAGAAATCGAGAAAAAAATTATTTTACATACATTTAGGTTTTATAAAGAGATTTTAAATATATTTGTACGTGTAAATATTAGTGTTTGAATTATGTAAAACCACAAAGTCAAGAGTAGAATCTTCTATAAGATGTTTAATTAAACACTTTTCGGTGGCATAGCCATTTTGCGGCTCGATCCACCAGCATACTATATGGGTCAGCTCCACAGGGAAACCGTAAAATAGTACTGTACGTGTATAACGTTGCTGTTTCGTTTGGCGAAGCATTTTATCGCAGTTCTCAGGGACTGCAATGAAAGTTTCTTGAGTCCTTGTCGACAATGGATGTGACTTATCGGCTGCAATAATCATCATTCGGCGAATTGTGTATTCAGCCGCGGGTCTAAGTGGGAGTGGCTAAACTATATCAGAGTCATTAAATTGATTTATTCCTAATATTTACTTTTCAATTACTGTAAAAAATTCAGAATCAGAATGTTTGGGAGAAATTTCAATCTATGACCCCCTCCTAACTTGGTCTTTAGATCCGTGCCTGTGTGTGTTCGTTTGTCACCTTGATTTTCGTAAAAAAACCAATATAAATATGGTAAGTATGCTTTATTCATATTTCACCTAAATCGTGTATGGTTCGAAAGTAACAGTAATAACAGAGTGACACTATTGTCCAACGTTTTTTGTGCCTAAAAATAATTAGGTCATGCAAAAACACATGTCAAATCCAAAACGGGAGTTGTTGAAAGAACTACCCTTGAAGTTGAATTGAATGAACAATGAATGAGGTTAGTCTAATATCTATCAAGAGATCAACGACTCATGGCAGTCTATGGGGAATATATAATATGGGAATACATACGTTTATGTTGAGCAGTTTTTGCGGTTAAATGGAAAGTATAAAAAAAGAATCCGAACTTGTAATCTTTGATCTCACGATCGATAGTTCGCGACTTGGACGTTATAAACGAATGTCGTCGTCGTCATGTCCTCCTGTTCGATTTACTACTACGCAGCATTTAGTATAGTGCGGTGAGTATTCCACGAGATTTTAGAGACCCTTATCCATAGTCCTTTGTCTTTCATATGTAATGTATGGGCTATTAGATGCAGGTGGGTCAAACGCAGTGTCCGGAATGCAACGTACACAAACGGGAACAAACAATTTGTGATGCACAAATAATGTTATTTGGCCAGGAATCGAACCCACGGTGCAGTAGCCAGGTACTCTACTACGTCACGCAGGTGAACATCATATGATAAAAATATAAAGAATATTGCTAAGGCTGTTTTAGTTATTTTTCAATTATCTAATTCCCCCATCCCCGTTCCACCATCGGACCTCACGACACACTGTTGGATTTCATCCGTTTGTTGTGAACATCCTTCAAACCCGAACGAAGCGCTTCGTCTTTCATTATTCGTACAGCAAAGGACTGGAATAGTTTGCCCGCGTCTGTCTTTCCCTCCGATTACAATGTGGGTGTTTTCAAGAGTAGAGTGAATAGGCATTTACTGAGCTAGTGCGCCTTACCATCCAGGACTGCATTTCCGCTTAACTTCAGGTGGGATCGTGGTCAAGCACTTGCTTTGAAAGTTAAAAAAAACTAAAAATAAAGAGAATAGCGTAAACGAAATGACAAAGAGAATAACGCAATTACATCTTCATCCCTACATTTGCAAGACCATTGACCATCTGGTGAACTGCTTGCTGCTTAACCTTATTTTTTTAGAAAAAAGTAATACTATTAGATTAAACCTTTTAACTTACTCCGCTTATTTTTCAAAAAAAATATTGATTTCTTAGAAGGATATATTCTTTAAATTTTATAGTTTTATTTTTACGCACTGAAATAAATAACCGTTAGTTACTAAAAGCTAGATTGACAAACTAATCAAAATCGGAAATTAATATACGTGATAGATAGAAAATAAGTTATGCTCTATGTCGTATAAGAAAGAAGATTGGATTTAAGAAGTATTCAAATTGTCCCTTTCTTTTTTTTGTTTCATTTTTCCCTATAAATATTAATTTCGAAAGGGGACATATTATTTTATATGACTGATATAAAATGAATAGTCACTTACGGAAACAATGTGTTACGTACGTCGTGGTACATACGTTGTACGTAGTGTTTTTTGTTTTAATATACTTACAAAATAAAAAAAAATGGCAAGTAAATAATCGAAGCTATATTAGTAACTGTGTAATAAAAATATATTCCTTTTCCGATCTCTAAAAAAGTTTATTGCTCAGATCTATCCAATTACATTCTATCGCCATTACCCGTGTTCTCGAAAATAATGAAGTCCATGTGGTACTAAAAGAAAGAGCACCAGCTAATTAATGAACGCCAGAACGGCTTCCCTCACCTTTGCTTAACTCATCAATCGGCGTAGACAGTCGAGTCCAAGGAAGAATCCGTGGCGGTTAGTCTAGACGTACCGTCGATAGTGTTTGGCACAAAGCGCTTTTTTCGAACTCCTATGGACTTCCCGTGAAATTACGCAAACGAGTCACCAGTTTTATCACGAACCGTAGCATCACGATCATAATTGACGGTGTATGCTGTCCAAGTCATTTAATGCAGGTGTTCTCCAAGGCTGTGTGTTATCTCCTATCCTGTTTCTTTTGCATATCATCGATATGTTGCCCTGTGCATATTATCCCTCTTTTTATATATTTCTCGGGAACACGTAGTGCTGGAATAAATTTATATCTGTAGCCGAAATTTTGTTGTATAGTCCCCGACTGTGGCCGACTAAATGTAGTCCAATTGACCCCACAAAGGTCCAAGTGTACGCGTTTAGCGCTAAAAAGAATCCTTTTGTTGCAAGTGCTAATTTTAAGGGCATTACCTTTGCTTCTACAGATAGTCGACTGTGTAGTGGTTGGTTAATTTACCTAGCTGCTACGTCGCGGGTCCTGGATTCGATTTCCAGCCGAGGAACAATATTTTTGTATCACAAATTGTGGATTTACGGGTTTGAGTCTGTCGTATGTATATGCCGAGTCATCTGCATCATCCTCTGATCTTATTGCATGCGCGTTACATCGGAATAGGGAAAGGGACGTGAGTGCCTCTGTGTTTGTGCTATATAATATTCTGCGCAGTTGATGTCATCTGGTCATAACCAGAAGATATCGTCGTGGTCGTAATCCTACCAGGACATCATCGTCATCACTACCGCAATCCTCGGCGTTGACATATCGAGCTGCGTTCAGTTCCACGGTCACTTGGAAGGTAAACAAAGAAAAGGTAACAAATTGGCATCTAAATAGTTAATAGAGCAAGACAGTATTTCATGTCAGTCCAGCGTTTGCAAGTTTATAAGTTCGATCTCACATGGAATACTGGGGCATCTCTGGGACAGGGGAAACACCAGTACCAGCTCTTTCTGGTTGACCGCATTTAACGAAGAGCGACTCGAGTCGTCGACGACCATTTTCCGATGGGCTTCATTTCGGAACCGATATCACCCCATCAAACCTTAAAGAAAAGAGTCTACATCTTTCTTAAAACGCCGGCAACGCACCTGCTATTCTTCTAGTGTCTTCGAGGGTCATCACATTCCTTGACATGAGCTGCTTTCTTGTCTGCCATCTATTCTATAAAAAATTCCACAATTTTGTTACGAGCTGTAGGGTTCGTTGGATGGAAACTTGCCGTTAATGTAATAGTGATTTTATTGAACTAAAAAGGAGTCACCTGCAACATTATTCACTAGACAAAATCTTTCTCTTATCTGTCTCCGTAATATTATTATAGTTGTGTATAATCTCGCAGAGTAATAGTATTTTTTAAAGGCGATCATAAACAAGCAAGGTTTCTACAAATAAGACATTCTCGGTTCTGATTTCCATATACCAGGGAAACATGCTGCTCACACTGTACCTACCCACGGATGCATCCACCTCATGGTGATTTCTGCTGCCCTTAACATCCAACGTTGTCACCCTAAGATAGAAAAGTAATGAAGTCTCCGGTTTCTTTTAATCAAACCAAAGACACTACCAAGTGCTAAGCTACTATTTTGCACTGGTACTTTTATCACGTGGTAGAGCTACGCTGCAGTTTGTTTCCAGCTGCAGAATGAATGGGTTAGCTCGACCGGGGTAGCACCACTCCTTCGCAGAACACCAGCGTGAAATAGCAGCATAGTGCTGCTGTTTCAACTGGTGAGTGAAGGGGTTCGGTGACCTTTATTAATGGTGACGAGGCATTCCATCTCAATCTCAGTCCTCATGGGTGTCAACGCATCTGCATTATGATTCCTTGTCAAGTATAAATATAGATGTCATGGCCGCAGGAAACACTTACCATGTGTGAACTGTGTGCTCGTATGTTAGTCTAAAGGTAATAAAAAAAACTGTATTATAATTAAAATGGTATTCGGTTGGAGATTGGTTCTTGTCGGTCGGATTTTTTGCTATAAATTGCTTAAATATATTTTTTCTTTATAACCTTGTCGACGTTTCTTTAAAAATAAATCAATGATTTTTTTAAAGCATGAAAATCAACATGCACTTGGTGCCTTAAAATAAAATGTTTAGTTAAATAAAACAGTACTGTAAATATAATATATTTTTATTAATCAACATGTTAAAACAAAATTTACAACAGTCTCAAGAGTGAAGACTCTCACAACCAAGAAATATCATTTAATACAATCACTTTTTTAAATATGGGTACGTACTTGCAATTTGAAGGTATTTAAGAATGAAATACAAAGTTTTATAAGTTTATACAGGTAACAGGCCTATATAAAATTGTAAATTGTTTGTTTTTCTAAAGTACTTTGTAAAGTGTTTCTAAATTTCACTAATATTTGTAAATATTAAAATAATATATTTCAAAGCTCGAAATTGTAACAACTATATTGCTCATTATTATAACTAAGGTAACAACATACTAGGGTTCATCGCTATCATTTAAATATTATAAAGTAAATTGATTAGTAATTGTGTCATTAAAAAAATGTAGAATAACAATTTATATGGTTGTTTAATAAATTAGACAGTATTAATTACCAAAATATACTTATTTAAACTAACAATTTAACTTTTTAATGGAGTCTTAATTACGGCGCGAATATTCGGCGCCATTTTTAATTTCCAAACATTTAAAATTTGTGATGTAAAAAATATTGTATGGATTTAACGCACAGTTATCAATACTTTTAAATTAAATATAGTAGTTTGAATTCACCTAAATCGAGATAGTTGAGCAAATCGAGAACGATATCGAATATTAATTTACAAGAAGATTAAATCAGAAATTGAGTAACCTATAAATGTGCGACGAACGAAACGATATTTTATCGCTCTTGTACGAATTTCGGTGGTGCGAAGGTATCTTTTGCTAGATTCTGATTGATGTTGGAGGTGAAGGTGGTTTTTATAGTTGTAGAAGGATGTTTTTAGGTATAGACAATTATTGCTGACATGTTCATATGTTTAAGTGGACGGTGTTACTATAATAAACAGGATTACACAAATAAATCACAATAACAACGTCTTAATCTGTTAACTAATGTTATAAAATTGAAAATGGAAAATATAAGACTTTCTAGAAATTTGAACATAAAAGTATTCAAAAAAAAAATATATAATATAAATAAATAAAATTGATAAACTAAAAATTATACAAAAAAAGCTTTACACTAAGGACAAAGGCAATGAATTGATAGGCACAAAACTTTTGAAAACATCAAGAATATCTCGTGAAATGCGGTAATATAATATCCGGTGAATAGGTGTGAGGTGAGGGCTTTTTCGATCGCGTAACACCAATATGCCTGACGGGCGTAATACAGCAAAATTTGGCAACGAGAAAGAAACAAAAGTTCCAAACTAAAGCGTGGAGTATTGGCAATTTAAATATATTAATCATATATGCGTGTTGTTTTATTTATCAAATATGCGTACAAGAAATAATATATATTTTAAGAAATAATTAACTTATAAAAGACATATTTATACTACACACAACATTAACATTCGTATACCAGTCTTGTGTTGTTGATTATAGGAAAACGTTATATATATATATAGATTTTATGAATTGAGAATGTACTCAACTATAAAATAAACGTGCAGCGGGTTTTTAAACGTTCTCAAAAAAGGAGCGCGTAATTAGTGGAAATTTTCGTGATTAGCTTTATTATCGTTTCAAGGTGATAAGATTTGAGCTACAATTTGTCGTAAATTGACTTGTGAGGAAATTTTAAATCATAACAAAACGAGAATCACAATTTAATTTGTCTACAATCATGACTTTTAGGTAGACATTAATTGAAATGTAACAAG
Organism: Teinopalpus imperialis; assembly: GCA_029286865.1. Taxonomy (NCBI): domain Eukaryota; kingdom Metazoa; phylum Arthropoda; class Insecta; order Lepidoptera; family Papilionidae; genus Teinopalpus; species Teinopalpus imperialis. The sequence goes on along the minus strand of JAGSMU010000022.1, from coordinate 13,177,543 downwards.
TTAGTGTTAACATGACGTAGTAAAGGTAGCCTAGCCTTAACAATTTAGTTGAAAATCTATCCCAGACGGATTAAAAATAATATTTGTAACCAGTGAATTTCTTGTCAAAGTTTTAATGGTTTAAATAATTCTAACCATTTGCTATAAAATTATTACAAAGAAAAGGACGGTGCTTCCTTAAGACCAATGGTTAACTCTAGTGAAGCCTGTAATACGTAAGCCTATGATATGATATGCCAATCACAATCTAAAAATGTATCTCTAATAAGAGATATCGATTAATTTCTTTTATATTTGTCACGTTTTTGTTTCCCCAACTATAAAACTATAAAGATGGTTCAAATAGAGAAAGAGAAAGAAAAAAAAAAGGACAAAAACGGAAAAAAAATTGCATCAAAAGTTAAAGTATAACCTTTGTTTCTGTTTTTTTTCAGTTTTATTCTTTGAAACAATAATACAAAAATAAATGAAGGCTGTGATGTTATTGAATCTGAGATCATCACTGCTTGCCGTGTAGTAGGTCCCACAGAGGTAATTCGGCGAGTGCGGTGTGTAATTCGTGGCTGAGCTGCGAGGTGAGTGCGGGGGCTGCGTGAGCCACGCTGGCACCGCGTGCCCACGCCGCTACCAACGGAGCAGCACCGCTTAGTGGTCCTAGACCTGTCACGTGCAAGTCCATCGACCTGGCACAAGATTTAATAATTTGTTCATATTTCTCTGGAACTCCTTGCCCGATGACATCAGGAAGGTCAGTAAGAAAATCAGTTTTAAAAGTTTGGTTCGTGACTATTTACTTGTTTGTGTACCTGTATGTTATCTGTAGTCAGATAAGTTCATCATCTACATATGGAAATTATTGGTACCGCTATTGTATTCTATTATATATGTATATATAATATACTTTGTATTATATATGTATGTATTTTTCGTTATTTATATATAACTTATTAATTAGTTTATTGCTACACCTATCACAATATCTCACCACACCTTGGGTTGATTGGTAGAGAATACCTTTAGCATTAAGTTCCACCCTTTGTGAACCTTTAACTAAGGTTAATGCAATAAAAAGTAAATAAATAAATATATACATAACATGCCGATGTAGCTGTTATATAACTATATATATGCTTCTCATCTTATCGTACGCCGTAATTAGCAGAATAATTTTATCCACACCAAATGCTTAACTGCAATTTACAGTGCTGATTTACCATGATCTGTGACGATGAAAGGAAACAAACTTTGCGAGGAGACTAGGAAATGTATAAAAAATACAATATAACAAAATCGTAAATAGTCTTTTTGTTTGTGTATTTCTGTAATTTCTACAGAGGTTAAATCAACTTGGATTTAGTTTTCAGTGAAATGAGCTTAGGCTATCCATAAAGTGTTTGTTTCATTTAAATCAAAATAAAAAAGATATGTAAATTGCGTCTATGATTTATGAGTGAGAGTGAGATTTATGAGTCATTGCTATTAAATATTTGCAGTATATGACAGTGTAAAAATACATTTATCTTATTATCTGGTAACACTTATTACGACTATGCACACTGAAAATACTCTAGTGACGTCCGAAAGATGGCGGAATACTCAACGCAATCGTAGAGACTAATACTTGTCTTTTAGATTAGATATTATTATCTATGGAAAAAATATGCCGATAGTTTTTAGACCACCATCATAAACATATGTAGAGCTTAATACAGCGTTCGCTTCCGAAAACGAAGACAGACGATAGTACTAATGACACCTTTGATGATGGGACGGAAAAAAAAATCGATCCTGATTTAAAAAAAAATCATATTTTAAAACGTTTTATTAGCATTATTTACGCTCGATCGTGTTAGTACAGCTAAATGAAACGATAGTTTAATAAAAAATACATTATTTTACCAAAAAAAAAACCAGCAATGAAACACAAAATCACAAACAGCTGATGCTCGGATCAACGAAACTATCTCAAAAACTAAAAATACTAAACATAATAATCAATCCCGCCAAAAGAAACCGCTCCTTTTGCGGTGGGCCGCGGCCGCCCCCGCTGATAATTTCCGTGGTATCAGCGCCGCGCCGCCGCCGCGCCCGGGCGTTCGTTGTTTCCGTGTCATTAGTACTATCGTCTGTCTTCGTTTTCGGAAGCGGTCTCCTAATACCCAGTATAGTTCGCTTTTTAATGGGACTAGAATGACAATACCCAAAAATTGCAAAGTTAGTTTTGGTTGAATTTAATTTTCATAGTTTACCTTTACATTTTTGGGGGATAACTTAACGTATACGTACGTAACGTAATGCCCCGGTCAAGCTGACCCATTCATTCTACAGTCATAAAATAAACTGCAGTGTAGCTCTACCATTGTATAATATGAGATAAATATGTAAGGTAATCATGATACTGAATATACTAACTGCATATGATGAAGTCGTAACCCGTCTAGCTGAGCGTAGGGCTCCCAATGCAGCAGGCCCACGGACAGCGCCAGGTGTAGGGCGCAGTCAGCGAACGCGGCGGCCAAGCGGCCCGCGCACGACACGCCCATAGCACGCATGCGGTACTCGTCATACCCAATCTGTGTACACAGTCATTGTCACGACTTAAAGATGAGATGTAAAAGTTTAATAACGATGCGCTCATTGTTGATACGGCGATATATTTTGTTAGTAACCCCCTCCATAGTATGAGGTAATGCATGTTCAGTAACATCAGAGGAACGTAGCAGCATGTTTTGACCTAACAAAATAAGTAACAATAAAATATAACATCAAAATATTTATATGTATAAAACTGGCCGTTGCCCACAGTTTCGAATGCGTTGATATAGGTATATTAAAATAAGGCTCGTAATTTGAGTAGAAAAGAAGCTAAAAGCCACGTATCGAAACCATAGCACTATTCAAAAACAGTGCACAACGCCATCTATCGAACTCAGATGTCAACTTATTTATAATATTTTTCCCTAAACTTTATATTAGAAACACCAATATTGAATTTCATACTTCTTGACGAACTTCCTTATACATTTTCAACCCCTAATTCACCCTCTTAGGGGTAAAAACGCTAATAAATGTATGCTAAACAGAAGCAGGTAGTATATGAAATTTCAGATGGATTTTCATATAACCATCCATTCTTTATTTCACCCTTTAGAGGTGAAATTTCCAAAAATCTTTCCTTAGCGGATGCTCACAATGTTAAAGGCATCAACCACCAACTGGAAATTTTAAGTTTGTACCCCAGCGACTTAAGCTCTGCGTTGATGAATTAGTCAGTCAGACAGGATAAGTAATTTTGCATATATAATATAATATATAGATAAAGTATTCTTAATTTATATTAAATATTTTTCTAATGATTATTTATCTCATAATTAACACTACTAATTTATTACAAAAAAAATAATAATACCCTATAATCGACGAGTGAAGCTGCGTAGAATATTCTTTCACTTTGGCTACTTTCAAATGGCTAATTACGATTGCCATTTTGTTTATTCCAAAGTCACCTGTACGGCCATAACAAATGTAACCCTAGCTCAACGACTAAAATAAATCTAATCAGTGGTATGGGTACTATGGGGAAATAAATAATCCCATATTGATAATAGGCACAACATAAACCTTCTTGTCGAGCGGGTACACTTGGGTACTTACGTTCTTTTTTAATCTTTTGTGATGTAACGTAGCTCAAGAAATAAAATTTAACCAGGATTTTGTGTGGTACGAGTGAATGAAAAATATTACATTGAAAAAAACCTACGGGTATGTCAGGAGGGTAAATAAAAGGGGCTGTCATACTATGTGACAATGCGATACACTGGCTAGAAATTATGACAATATAAAAAAATATAATACATTTATAAAATTCAATAATTACCTGTAAATCTTTAATTTTAAGGGTAACACTGAAGCTTGTTTTCATAGGGTCCGAATTGGTGACACTGACATCGTTTATCCTGTTTATGGTGGCCAAGTTTTTCACCCATCCTGTGTCTGTCTCGAATTTACCAACGAACGATATTGAACCTATCTGAAATGGGAAATTTTAAAATGTGTTAAAGAGCTTTAATACCAAGTGTGTTTTATGAGTGGTATAGCAGCTAGTCCCTAGTTGCACCATAGATGGGTCGACCTAAACGGGAACGACCGACCTCACACAAAATGTGACGTGTGTGAAAAAATCAGCATAACGCTTTTGCATTACGTATGGTTAGTGGGGGTTATCTGAACTTCTGCAGGCGAGACGGAGTCGGGGACGGGATAGGGTGGCGGTGCGGGGCCCGAGTTTCCCGGTCCTGGGAGTGACTGTGTAACGTAGTATTTCATCTCAGTCGTCCAGGCATGACAACCTATGTGCCTTGTGAATCTTTATTGAGGATGTAGGTTTTTATGGGTCCATGGTCATGATATACAACTGCGTACTCGTTTGTCATCTTTTCTAAGATAGAAAAGATTTTTTTTGATGTTCGTGTGATGTTGTTGGTCTTTTGACCACTACAGCTATAAGGGAAAAGACTCGCGAGCGGGGGCCCGGTGAGTAGGACCACCGCAGCAATGAGGTTGTATTGTATGTTGACTCAATAAATAGAGGGATAGCCGTTAGTTTTTAACTTGAATTAGATCTTTGTAATGATAACTTTAATTTAATTTTCTGTTCCTCATTGAAGAGGTGGAATAGAAATCTATCTCCTCTCTCACCCCAGACAAGGTGCGCCGAAAACCCAGGAGCGCCTTAACCGAAAGCCACTTATCGAAACACCGACACTCCTCTTTACCTACTGCCCAACTTGAGTCACGGAAATTGGGGCTCGACAGCTAGGTGACCAAGCTACTTAGCTTCCACATTCATAAATCTATGAATTAATACTTTCGTTACCAGTATTACATTTACAACTATCAGCGTTTATGCCATGTAGAGAGCCACGCTCTAGCTAAAACCTGCATTTCGGATAAATAATCGATCGGGAATATAAAATCGCTCATGTATATGTAAGTATATCATGATAACAGATAAAATATGGCGTAAGGTTTAGTGAAGTGTGTGCACATTTGTCATCGTTAATTTTGTAAAAAAAAAAATAATAATACCCTATAATCGACGAGTGAAGCTGCGTAGAATATTCTTTCACTTTATTACTTTCAAATGGCTAATTACGATTGCCATTTTGTTTATTCCAAAGTCACCTGTACGGCCATAACAAATGTAACCCTAGCTCAACGACTAAAATAAATCTAATCAGTGGTATGGGTACTATGGGGAAATAAATAATCCCATATTGATAATAGGCACAACATAAAACTTCTTGTCGAGCGGGTACACTTGGGTACTTACGTTCTTTTTTAATCTTTTGTGATGTAACGTAGCTCAAGAAATAAAATTTAACCAGGATTTTGTGTGGTACGAGTGAATGAAAAATATTACATTGAAAAAAACCTACGGGTATGTTAGGAGGGTAAATAAAAGGGGCTGTCATACTATGTGACAATGCGATACACTGGCTAGAAATTATGACAATATAAAAAAATATAATACATTTATAAAATTCAATAATTACCTGTAAATCTTTAATTTTAAGGGTAACACTGAAGCTTGTTTTCATAGGGTCCGAATTGGTGACACTGACATCGTTTATCCTGTTTATGGTGGCCAAGTTTTTCACCCATCCTGTGTCTGTCTCGAATTTACCAACGAACGATATTGAACCTATCTGAAATGGGAAATTTTAAAATGTGTTAAAGAGCTTTAATACCAAGTGTGTTTTATGAGTGGTATAGCAGCTAGTCCCTAGTTGCACCATAGATGGGTCGACCTAAACGGAACGACCGACCTCACACAAAATGTGACGTGTGTGAAAAAATCAGAATAACGCTTTTGCATTACGTATGGTTAGTGGGGGTTATCTGAACTTCTGCAGGCGAGACGGAGTCGGGGACGGGATAGGGTGGCGGTGCGGGGCCCGAGTTTCCCGGTCCTGGGAGTGACTGTGTAACGTAGTATTTCATCTCAGTCGTCCAGGCATGACAACCTATGTGCCTTGTGAATCTTTATTGAGGATGTAGGTTTTATGGGTCCATGGTCATGATATACAACTGCGTACTCGTTTGTCATCTTTCTAAGATAGAAAAGATTTTTTGATGTTCGTGTGATGTTGTTGGTCTTTGACCACTACAGCTATAAGGGAAAAGACTCGCGAGCGGGGGCCCGGTGAGTAGGACCACCGCAGCAATGAGGTTGTATTGTATGTTGACTCAATAAATAGAGGGATAGCCGTTAGTTTTTAACTTGAATTAGATCTTTGTAATGATAACTTTAATTTAATTTTCTGTTCCTCATTGAAGAGGTGGAATAGAAATCTATCTCCTCTCACCCCAGACAAGGTGCGCCGAAAACCCAGGAGCGCCTTAACCGAAAGCCACTTATCGAAACACCGACACTCCTCTTTACCTACTGCCCAACTTGAGTCACGGAAATTGGGGCTCGACAGCTAGGTGACCAAGCTACTTAGCTTCCACATTCATAAATCTATGAATTAATACTTTCGTTACCAGTATTACATTTACAACTATCAGCGTTTATGCCATGTAGAGAGCCACGCTCTAGCTAAAACCTGCATTTCGCATAAATAATCGATCGGGAATATAAAATCGCTCATGTATATGTAAATATATCATGATAACAGATAAAATATGGCGGAAGGTTTAGTGAAGTGTGTGCACATTTGTCATCGTTAATTTTGTAAAAAAAAAAATAATAATACCCTATAATCGACGAGTGAAGCTGCGTAGAATATTCTTTCACTTTATTACTTTCAAATGGCTAATTACGATTGCCATTTTGTTTATTCCAAAGTCACCTGTACGGCCATAACAAATGTAACCCTAGCTCAACGACTAAAATAAATCTAATCAGTGGTATGGGTACTATGGGGAAATAAATAATCCCATATTGATAATAGGCACAACATAAACCTTCTTGTCGAGCGGGTACACTTGGGTACTTACGTTCTTTTAATCTTTGTGATGCAACGTAGCTCAAGAAATAAAATTTAACCAGGATTTTGTGTGGTACGAGTGAATGAAAAATATTACATTGAAAAAACCTACGGGTATGTCAGGAGGGTAAATAAAAGGCTGTCATACTATGTGACAATGCGATACACTGGCTAGAAATTATGACAATATAAAAAATATAATACATTTATAAAATTCAATAATTACCTGTAAATCTTTAATTTTCAATTTTATATAGTAAAAGTTTCCATCATTAAAATACAAAACTCTCGTACACATTTACTAAATGGTACTCAGGTCCAACAGCACTACACAAATCTAGAGAATTTATATCTAAAAATTACTATTCATCATTCTTTTATTTAAATTTAATTATAATAAGTATCTGCATCGGTGAAAACATTTGACTAAACATTATTTTTTTATTATAACAAGGAATAGAAGTCGTTTCATCAACGAAAATAAAAGTAATGTTATCTGAACTTCTGCAGGCGAGACGGAGTCGGGGACGGATAGGGTGGCGGTGCGGGGCCCGAGTTTCCCGGTCCTGGGAGTGACTGTAACGTAGTATTTCATCTCAGTCGTCCAGGCATGACAACCTATGTGCCTTGTGAATCTTTATTGAGGATGTAGGTTTTATGGGTCCATGGTCATGATATACAACTGCGTACTCGTTTGTCATCTTTCTAAGATAGAAAAGATTTTTTGATGTTCGTGTGATGTTGTTGGTCTTTGACCACTACAGCTATAAGGGAAAAGACTCGCGAGCGGGGGCCCGGTGAGTAGGACCACCGCAGCAATGAGGTTGTATTGTATGTTGACTCAATAAATAGAGGGATAGCCGTTAGTTTTTAACTTGAATTAGATCTTTGTAATGATAACTTTAATTTAATTTTCTGTTCCTCATTGAAGAGGTGGAATAGAAATCTATCTCCTCTCTCACCCCAGACAAGGTGCGCCGAAAACCCAGGAGCGCCTTAACCGAAAGCCACTTATCGCAACACCGACACTCCTCTTTACCTACTGCCCAACTTGAGTCACGGAAATTGGGGCTCGACAGCTAGGTGACCAAGCTACTTAGCTTCCACATTCATAAATCTATGAATTAATACTTTCGTTACCAGTATTACATTTACAACTATCAGCGTTTATGCCATGTAGAGAGCCACGCTCTAGCTAAAACCTGCATTTCGGATAAATAATCGATCGGGAATATAAAATCGCTCATGTATATGTAAATATATCATGATAACAGATAAAATATGGCGTAAGGTTTAGTGAAGTGTGTGCACATTTGTCATCGTTAATTTTGTAAAAAAAAAAATACCTTATGCATAAATGTGGCATGGACCGGAGGTAGTTCTAGCACCTCTCGACACGTTTGCAATAACGTCCTTCGCATATTTATCAGCACCATATCCACCACTCTGTTTCCGTTCCGCGCCAGGTTATCCACCATCGAGCTGTAACGTCAAGTTATCGCTTGTATCGACTTGGTAACGCTTGAATAATAATCTAGAGCGAAGGCAATGACCTAGAATAACGACATAAACTAGTTCCAATACTTCAGTTCGAACTACAAATATTTGTTAATGTTTTTGTGTGAATTTTAAAACGCATAATTATTATTGTGTCCGAGAATCGTGTTACGCTTTTTTGTGATTACGCCAATTTGTTGTATGCTATTGATTGTGAATCCACGTAGATAATAGGTACACTTGATAAATATTGTTGTGCCAGATAGAATATGAAGGAACGAGGTATACACGATAGCGGGATATCAATGACAGTTGATCCAAGTGAGAAACTGTTCGCCCTTGGACTAGGATGGTGATGAAGAAAATTTAAAATTAACTATGTAGTAGGTGCGTAGATGCAATATTTTATACATTTCTTCCTTTGTAGGAGGCGATTAGAATTTGAAAAAATCGGTCAGCAGCGTATAAGTTGAGCGACGTTCAACTTGATTTATTTCAAGTTCTTATTAAAATCTAATCTACCTCCAGTTACAGAAATAAGGTTTGAATGAAGAACCGGCAGGAAACTTTACGATCGTTTTCTTTTTTTTAAACATACTTTTTTTTAAGTCTCGTACAGTTATCGCTATACAATCTGCCAAATGTAGTGATAACGTTAAATCATTTTATGTCAGGACTGACATATGATCCAGTAGCGGGTTGACGATTTGAACTTGAGGGATTAAAACTACTGATTACTTTATTTATGATTTCTAAAAGAAAATACCGCCCATTGATTATGAAATGCAATGGATTTAAAAGAAGTTCTTTTTCGAGATAGTTCCTGTAGTTTGTGTATAAAATTTTATTAAGAGTGCTTCCATCATTACATTAAATAGATATATTTGGCGTTATTTTTTAAACTTCTAATCATATTCATACATGATTTTTAAAGTGACACCTATTTACTTGTGGCCATTGCCTTATAATTAAGAAAAAATAATACTTAAAATGTAGTAGTAAATTTAGACGGGTTACCAGTAGACTTCAAGTAAACTTGGGTTGGAATATACCACATCGGAGACACTGGATGCTTGACGCAGCACTTGAGAGAGATGCCTTTGCAGTTTCTGGCGTAATAGAGCATAGAGGGGCAGGGATATTGCTGCAGTCAGAGGAAGATCATCTGTAAGGAAGAGTTATAATAACCTATTTGTTAAATCCTCCTAATTAACGTTAAATTGACACCTTTATACGAATTAGAAAAATATTAATTTCTCACCTATATGTTTTGCTAATTGCTCTGTTGTAGTAAAATCGTATCCGCCATTTTTTTGGGGTGACGGCCATGATAACTAAAAATAAAAATGTTATTTTTGTGGCATATTATTAGACTAAGTATATATATAATTTTAGTCAATAATTTATTCATATCATATGGTGCCTAAGCAATGGTAATATAAGAAAGAAAAAAACAAATAATACGTTAATGAACGCGCGAAATAGATCTCGAATCTGTTACGAAGGTGTGCCATAATTTATTGTTTTAATTTTCAATTTTATATAGTAAAAAAGTTTCCATCATTAAAATACAAAACTCTCGTACACATTTACTAAATGGTACTCAGGTCCAACAGCACTACACAAATCTAGAGAATTTATATCTAAAAAATTACTATTCATCATTCTTTTTATTTAAATTTAATTATAATAAGTATCTGCATCGGTGAAAACATTTGACTAAACATTATTTTTTTTATTATAACAAGGAATAGAAGTCGTTTCATCAACGAAAATAAAAGTAATGTTATATATTTTTGAGTTATATATGCAGTATAGGTATTTTTGGGGACCTATAAGAGTTACAGCATTGTGTGAAAAAGTGAGAAATGACAGAGCCGTTTGTAGTTTGCCCAATTCGGTTACCATTGTGTTGTTGTATAGTTCATTGAAAATTTTACTTTTGATAAGCAAGTCAATATTTAAACAAGGACTTGGTTTTCGACTTATAGCATATTTTAAAAAAATTAAAAAATTAAAAATATTAAAAAAATTAACATATTTACCTTCACTATAACTTCATCGTGGATAAAATCAATTCCTGCATTAATAAAAGAGAAAGCATCATCATCCATTACTAAGCCAACATTCACATCTGCGGTCATATTTGATAATGATATTCTGAAAATCACTTTAGTATAAAATTGTTATGAATATGTTTTAGGTGTTGTAATGAAAAGTATACATAAATTATTATAAATAGTCTATAAATACATAAATTCGACTAATAGGTATAAGTCTCCTACAGACATGATGGTGGGCATTGTCGACTTTGATTTTTTAAATTTTTGTTAGACATGCAGGTTTTCTCTCGACGTTTTCCTACACCACCAAGCAAGTGTTACAACACAACAGCACTTAAAATTGAAATTAACATTTTCATTGGAGCCGGCACTGGGTCTCGAAAGCAAGAACTTAGACCTTGACCTTAAGCATTGAGTAAAGAGAAATTACTTTTAACTACTTACAAGTTATTGATTACAAAGCAAATCTAATAAACCTATATTTCTCTTCTAGAACATTGACACAAAAAAATTGTCATGTTTTTTATCTTACTTTATAATTACCACATCCTCTTTGTACAGACCTTAAGAAAGAAAATAATTTTGAATAATATAATTGAAAAGAATAATTAAACAATCTTAATCACCATTTGGTATTCATAACAAATGTAATCAAAAAAAATTTAATGGGGACTAAAAAGTATTAATTATAAGTATTAGTAGTTCATGTACTTAATTTAAATTCAAATGACATATTATCAGTAATACTGCAGTAACAATAAATGAAAGAAATAATATTTGTAATGATGAAATACTCTTAAATTAAATAAATTGATTTATATTTTTAAATTTAAATGTGATATCAGTAACTTTCATAGGTTTTTTAACTTCCTGTAAAGTTAGATCATTAGTAATTCACAATAAGCGGTTATGTATTTTAAAAAAAGATATGATATATATAAAAAAGTAAGTTATAACTAGTCTGGCTAGTAAGTTATACTGTTACATAAAAACTTTTATTTTTTTCAAATTTTTATTTATATTGAACTTCTTTCGATTTTGCGCCATTTCACATATTTTTTCGTGTTCATTATCAAATTACAATATGGAATAAGAATATGAAAATATTAAAGAAAATAGGAATGCAGTGATCGCCTTGCACAAAGTAGGTATGGAGCCGTCGTTCATATTCCAGACACTACAAAAGCTTGGTATCAGCTGTATGTTTATATATACAATGTACGATATCGTACTATCAACATATACAACAAAACTTCCTCTGTCGAAGACCAGAAAAGATCGGGGCGGCCGCGTGCTGTTAGAACTACAAATGCAGTTAAATTCGTCGAAACCCCATTAGGAAGCAAAAAATCTTATCGCGAGAAATGAAGATTCCCGCTAGGACTCTGTCGCGTATTATAAAACAAGACCTAAAGCTCGGTGCTTATCTTCGATATACAGGACATGCCCTAAATCAATCTTTACAATTAAAGAGAGTGGATCGATCAAAACGCCTTCTGTCGCGATACGCAGGTGAAAGGCACGGAAATATCCTCTTTACCGATGAAAAATTTTTCCCGATTGCGGAACACTACAATAAGCAAAATGATAAAGTGTACACTCGAAGTTCTAAAGAAGCTGCTCAAGTGGTCATCATCCTGCGTCAGTGATGGTTTGGTGGGGCGTGTCTTATCAAGAAGTCACAAAACTACATTTTTGTGAAAAAGGAGTGAAAACTTCAGTGTATCAAGATACAGTCTTGGATCATGTTGTGAAATCTCTCAGCAATACACTTTTTAAAAATATATCGTGGACTGTCCAGCAGGACTCTGCACCTGGTGACAAGGCACAAACTACCCAAGCCTGGTTTAAAACCAATGATCCGGACTTTATAAGGCCTGATGACTGGCCATCATCTAGCCCAGACCTCAACCCTTTAGACTTCAAATTATGGTCAGTTTTAGAGGACATGGCCTGCTCTAAACGACACGGCGACATTGAGTCTCTTAAAAAATCTTTGGAGCAAGCAATGGCGAAATTTCCCTTGGGAACAGTGAGTTTATCGATAGATTTGTGGCCAAACAGATTAAAGGCCTGTATAAAAGCCAAAGGTGGCCATTTCAAATAGAATATTTTTTTATTTTAAAATTTTTTACTAATAAATATGTAGGTATAAATTTTAATAATAATGCATTACTTCATTAAAAAAATGCATTTTCAATTGTAACAGAACTTATAGCCGACTAGGTATAAATTTGATTACTTTCAAAACAATTTTTACATTATTGTAATGTTTATGTTGATAATTGTAAAGTTTGTTATGGATATGGTATAATTATTAATTGTATTATTTGACAACTCCATGCTCTCAGTGATGTGCTTGCGCAAATTCTTTTGGAATTATATCATTTTATCTTTTGTAACCTTTTATATAAAATGCAAAGTAATAAAAATATAATATATAAAAATTATCATATTTGGATGCTGGACGAATAGTACACTTTTTATATTTTTTATGTACATTGATATTATAAATAAATAACATCTTACCATGAATTACTTAATAACATAAAACTCAAAATCGAATCGAATAAAGACAAAAATGTGTATAATTTTGTTAGTATGTTTACACATTTTTGCAAATATTATATTTATTTTCATATGATAATAAGAAATATATTTTACAAATAAAATATAATTATTAGAAATTTTCTAGTCAAATTATTTTTTATTAATAGTAAAATAAAGAGTATTTACTCACAAAACATGGCCCTCTGACATGACAGGTATTAAATTGTAAAGGTTTTCATTAAATGCACTGTAAAGTCCCTTCACACTGACTTCCCCAAGTGAACACCTTAAGCTTAATGCCATTGACTTGAGGTCCAGTGACAAGCTTTGCAAGTGAAATGTTGGGGCCCTAAGGAGTTCTAGTCTTGTAAGATTTCTGTAAAAAATTTTAGGTAATAATTACAATGATCAATTTTAACAATGACCTTGTTATTACCATACATCCTATTTTTATGTTTTTTTCTATTCTATCATATATAGTTCTGATTATACATTGGACCATAGCCTTGGTGTGAGAAGCAAACATGTTGCTTATATTTTTATCTTATATCATTTAATTCAGTAGAATTGAATTAGTAAATAAATAAAAACAATATTGTCTTAAGATGTTACCTTAGGGCATTATTGTTTTTATTTATTTACTAATTCAAAAACAAAATTAATTGATTTTATTAAAATATATATAAATGTAATGCTAAATAAATGTAGGAACTTTTATTTCCAATGCAAGGTAATGTTAAAATGGAGCCGATTACCACAAACAAGATATGTTTTATTAATCCACATGAATGGTAATACAGTAGTCTTATACTACCGACTTCCTTGACTTTCATGGTATAGACCATACCACTGTCTGCTGTGTGCATTATTACTTAACACATAATTTTATAGAAAATACTTACACTTGGGTATTTTTAGCAAAATATGATGTGTCCTCTAGAACTTCAGGCTTAATTTGTTCACCATTTTTAGTCTGATGCAACACGACATTTGTAAAACTCTAGAAAATTACACAAGTTTCTTAAAAAATTACACAACGAATTTATAAAAAGCGGCAGATTTTTAGACACCGCTATTAACTATAGAAAAGTTTTAATGGTTAATATTATTTTGATTAAATGAATTAATGACTAATGTTCATATACATGTTCAAATACCCCACAAACAGAATATTAAAAATAAATAAATAATTACCCTTTTAATAACATCTTGTAGATTTGGTTGAACATTTGTTAAAAGATCCAGCAATTCCTGCTCAATATCCACACTTTCTTCCTCAGACATTTTGTTACACACATTACCTTGTTATTGACACGAAATTTTTATATGAATTTATTAATAAAATATTGCTTGAAACATATTGTAATTGTACAATTTATAACTTTGTACAGCAAAGCAGTGACAGACTGACATGTGTACAAATTATACTAGACGTTGACAGAATTATTGACAGTTTACTTGTTGCCATCAGCAACCGGTAAATGGTACAAAATCGATATTGGCCTTGTAATAATTTTGTATTACTAAAGCAATAATATAATAATTATATTGGCGTGGCATGTAATGTTTTTCTCAACTCAAGATCGATTTTCTGAAATATGAACTGCTCTTGGGAGTTGTATAACGTTATACATATTCTGACCAGATACGAGAAAAGACCTCCGAGTGGCTTTTAACGCCTTACATGTTTTCATCAGGGCTGTATAATTATGTAGCCGATTATCCTCTTAGTATCGTATCTTGGTAATCATTATCATCATCTCAACCTATGACTAGTTCAATATCGAATATAAGTTCACTCTACTAAACACAATTTTGAGCCACCAGCATTCATCGACTGCATCCTGGTCTCTCATATATAATTGAACATACAACGCATAATACTTAATATTTTTAGACTGAATATATTGCTATTTTAAAATACGTTAAAATTTAAAAAGAATACAAAAAACATAATTTGTCATTTATTTATAGAAATCAAAATTTCAAAAGGCAGTAAATTTAATTAATCCAAAATGTACTCGTGCTGTACCTTTTTCACATGTAACTTCTATATTGAATCCAAGATCTTTTTGACGAAAAAGATTTTGATCGTAAAGTAATTTTTACATTACACTTTACACACCACGCTAAAGTTCAAATGGTCGAAAAAACAAGCAAAAAATCCACGATTCTATAATGTTTTTCAAAATCCTTTGCCACGTCTCATGTGTCGTCGAGGTGGTCATGTTTATTTTTTTTGCTGATGCATAGATGCTTTTGTATCGTTCTTCTTGCGTTTATGACTAGACTTTTGATTTCGACTGAATGTTCTCTAGAAATTTTCTGCAAATTATTGGCATTTTACAAATAAAAACTTACAAAAATATGCAAAATTACAGCAGAAACTCAAATAAAAAATCACTGCAAGTGTACCACTCGGTAGAACGGAAAATTACAAACCGAACAGGGATTTGGGGATTTGACATAAAGAACGGAGCAGCAGCTAGAAATTACTTACAAGTATGGGTGGTAGTAGTAGTATCAACTTCAATTTTTCGAACAATAATCTTAATATATTGTACATTAATGTCAATAATAAAAAAATAAGTGCAAAATAAAAAGTACCTTACTTCACATAAAAAAGGCCGCTTCAATAGCGTGAAAACAAAAATATGCCTACCCATGCATTGTTTTTTTTATACAGAATTGGTGGCAAATGAGCAAGCAGTTCATCCGATTACCGCAGCCATGAACATGAACATCCGAGCATGAACATCCGCTACACCAGAAGAGTTGCAAATGCGTTGCCGGTCTTGAAGAAAGGTGTCAGCTCTTTTCTTGAATCTTGTACCTAAGTCGTATCTGTTAAGAAATACTGCTGGCGACAGCTGATTCCACAGAGTAGTTGTGCGTGGCAGGAAATTTCGCATAAAACGCTCAGTGGTGGATTGCCAACCATTGAAATGATGAGGATGAAATGTTGAATTCTGTCGTGATGTACGACGTTTAAACTCAGTGGCTGGAATTAATCTAAGAGATGCAAAATATCTTCACAACTCCAGTGAATCAAGCCGATTGGAAAGTAGCTGGTCATCAACGATTCGAGCCACTCTCCGCTGAATGCGGTCTAACGGAAGAAGCTGGTACTGGGGTCCCCAGAACAGTTGATAACAGGTTTCATGTGAGGCCAAACTTGCGCTGTGTAAAGTTGCACACAGTGGGCCGACATGAAATACTGTCTCGCTCTATTAATCACGCCCAGTTTTTTAGAAGCCAATTAGGCATTACCCTCCAAGTGATCGCGTAACTGAACGTCGCTCTATATGTCAACGCCAAAGATTCGGGTACTAGCTGAGGTAGCAAGGGGAGTGTTTTCAAAACAAGGAGATGCGATTGTAGAACAAAATCGACCTAAGTTGACGCCAAATGATGTGATAATTGATCATTGCCGAAGGTTTTAATTTTTTTGAAACTGTATTAGTTTAGAGAATTGAAAAATCAAGAAATACTGATAGGCTACGTTGTCAATCTTGAAGATTTTGTATGTAACAGTTCTTGAAATACGAAAGTATTTTGTCCATTAAGTTGTTTTTGTGTTATATATATGTGCAGTTTAAATAACGTTAGAGTTAATTTTAAAGAGGATTTTTCTTATTTCGTAGTTCAAATAAAACTACTCTAAATACCTTTAACTACTTTTACACGTAGTATTGGTTAATGATAATAAAACATTATAGAACGGGAGATAATAACAGAAAATTCCCAGTAATTTGATATAAGTATGGTAACCGTTCAGGGATTGAATTTCGTAATTAATGAAAAGAAAATTATGATCATAGCGCTGGATGTCAGGGAGTAATCGCAAGACGATTAATCGAACTAGTCGAATAAAGTTTCCCAATTTATTTGTTACGGAGTTTTGTATTATCCGGTAGTAGTAATTCTTAAATAAAGTTAACAGAAACCTTTTTGTAAATAATTATATTTAATAGATATATGGTGATATTTTATACAAAAATGTTATTTAATTGTTATAAATAATTTTAATATTACGGGGCTCATGCTAAAGATATTAAGAGTTATTATTTATTGCATGACAATAAAAGACTGACAATGAATGTTTATTTTATATTTTAATATCTTATGCACCTAAGTTTTAAAGTCGTTATTCCTGATGATTTGCCTTATAATTATTATGACATTAAATAATTTTTAGCAACTCATAGACATAAAAACGAATTAGATCCATTTAGCAATCATTTAGGCTTGGTTGTTGAAATTCAAATTAATATAAGAATTAATTAAGGAGCAAAATATATTTATTTCATCAACTTGTAAGCAGGTTTTCTATCTTTGCTTAAAAGGAGATTTGTGTACAGAGGTTCCATTTTTCCAAGTACGTACACAGTTTGTGACTGTATATGGATGTGCAAATGACGTGTTATGCACGTGAAGTGAAGTATAAGGTGCAAGTAAGTTTATGTATGCGAGTTTGTTGTAGTGCGCCGTGAGATTAAGTTTGTTGAGTCATCCCTGCGACTTTGTTTTTTGGCCAGAAGACTTAGGGTTGCAACATTTTTAATTGAAAAAAATCAATTGACTTTACAGCTCTCTTCAAAAAACTATTACGTAATAAAATCTGGTACCAAACTCTACCAGCAGACTTATTATCATATCATTCTAGAAACCTAGCTTGACACTTTTTTGCCTTCTTTAGTATCAGGGCAGAATTGTAATCTTAAATTAAGTATTTAATAATTGTGTTATTATTTAAATCAAAGTTATTAACTATATTTAGTTATGAAGGTAATATAATATTTAACAGAAATATTTCCTAATAATTATCAAATGTGTTCCAATCAGTTTGCTAATATATTAGTTTGCATAAATAATTCTGGCTATTTACAAACACGTTAATGTATTGCAAAGCGTATATTCACGTCCCTACGGCAAACAAGGACGAGTAGGGAGTGGAAAAGTTACCTGTCATTCGCCTGTTATATTGCAACGAGTAGAATGCAAAAAGAGTCCGATTATACATTAGTAATCTAGCTCGTGGTTGTTGTTCTAAGTACGTATTTGAACGTACTCGTATTCATCAATTTAAAAATGTATCGCAATGTAAATTAAAAGTAGTGAAAGTTTTTATAAAGGTTCAGGATTGTGTGACTCAATACGTCGCAGAACCATAGCAAATGTAAAATACTATACCTATATCTATACTTACAAGTACTGTTAATATTTATATATATATGCAATGTTTATATATATAACTAGTCTGGCCATAAATACTGTTACATAAAAACTTTTCTTTTTTCAACTTTTTAATTATTTGTATTTGGAACACGTATATTATTTTAAAAACTTCTATCGATATTGCGCCATAACACATATTTTTTCGTGTTATTATCAAATTACAATATAGAATGGGGTGTTAAAGAAAATAGGATTGCAGTGATCGCCTTGCACAAAGTGGGTATGGAGTCGTCGGTCATATTCCAGACACTTCAAAAGCTTGGTATCAGCCGTATGTGCGTATATCGTACTATCAACAGATACAGCAACACTTCCTCTGTCGAAGACTAGAAAAGATCGGGGCGGCCGCGTGCTGTTAGAACTACACAGGCTGTTAATGCTTATAAAGCCAGAATTCGTCGAAACCCCATTAGGAAGCAAAAAATCTTAGCGCGTGAAATGAAGATTCCCGCTAGGACTCTGTCGCGTATTATATAACAAAACCTGAAGCTCGGTGCTTATCTTCGAAATAAAAGATATGCCCTAAATCAATCTTTACAATTAAAGAGAGTGGATCGATCAAAACGTCTTCTGTCGCGATACGCAGGTGAAAGCCGCAAACATATAACCTTTTATCGATGAAAAAAAAATCACGATTCAAGAACACTACAATAAGCAAAGTGATAAAGTGTACGCTCACAGTTCTAAAGAAGCTACTCAACTGGTCGGAAAGGTACAACGTGCATCATCCTGCGTCAGTGATCGTTTGGTGGGGCGTGTCTTATCAAGGAGTCACAAAACTAAATTTTTGTGAAAAAGGAGTGAAAACTTCAGCCAAAGTGTATCTAGATATAGTCTTGGATCATGTTGTGAAACCTCTCAGCAATACACTTTTTAAAAATATACCGTGGACTTTCCAGCAGGATTCTGCAGCTGGTCACAAGGCATGAACTACCCAAGCATGACTTGAAACCAACTTTCCTGACTTTATAAGGGCTGAAGACTGGCCCTTATCTAGCCCAGACCTCAACCCAATTAGACTTCAAATTATGGTCAGTTTTAGAGGACATGGCGTGCTCTAAACGACACGGCGACATTGAGTCTCTTAAAAAATATTAGGAGCCAGCAGTGGCAAAATTTCCCTTGCAAACAGTGCGTAAATCCATAGTTTCGTGTCCAAACAGATTAAAGGCCTGTATAAAAGCCAAAGGTGGCCATTTCGAATGGAATATTTTTAAAATTTTTCTGAGTGTAATAAATATGTAGGTATAAATTTTTATTATATTACATTACTTCATTAAAAAAAAATGCATTTTAATTTGTAACAGAAGTTATGGCCAGACTATATATATACATATATATATATATATATATATATATATATATATATATATATATATCAAACAGTAATTGTAAATATAGATGTAGGTTTACGTTTATTAAACCTTATATATATTACTGTTATAATTCGTTGCGAATAGTTTAAATGTAGAAGCGGTTTATTAAATTAAAATTATTTACATGAAATTTATACATATATCGTGTTTGTCAGTCTTCATGTTCTAAAGACGTGCTCAATGCCTCACCATAATCACTATTGTTTATAAAAGGGGTAAGATTTGTACCACTATCATTTCCATCGACATCATCATCTATCGCTTGGTCTTTGATATTGTCCCCCTCGTTTGTTAAGTTGTTTTCCGCCTTTGTTTCATCATTATCTTCTTTATAATTTTGATCTTCTTGTTCTATTTCTTCATAATTATTATTAGCAGAATTATTTTGTGATTCGATTTGTATATTAATATCAATCCCTTCCTTTGCTGACTTATGTTCGTCACTATTATCATCGTCTTTTAAATTAGATTTGTAATCTATCAAATGTCCATTATCAGATGAGATTTCTTGCTGCTCAATATTTTGATGTATTTTGGTTGCAGTATCTTCGTCACTATTTCTATTATTATGAGACTCTGTTTTAAAGCCTTGTTTTGTAACTTTTATTGGCTTTTCCGTTTTAGAATTTAACTCATTATCACTTTCATCAAGTTTTGATACATTTTCTTGTGAAAAAAATTGTTCTTCGCTAACAAAGTAACTAATTAGAAGTGGGTCTAAAAATAATAAACAGTATTATTGTTTTGTATTATGAATAATCAATAAAATAATTGATATCAACTGATTCCTTACCACATTTCGTTATAGAATGGAGCATTCTTACATTATGGGTTATAGCATTACAAATGTAGGTAAAAACATGTCTTTCAAGTATATTCTTAAAATTTCCCATAATCCTATTTGCAGGCCCTTCTAGTGTAAGAGATTCTGGTCTAGAATTTAAAAAAAATTATGAGTCGTTAAAGCCGCCTAATTGTAATTGTTACCTTAAATTAAAAAATAACAATAAGGAGTTGATTTATTTGTTGTGATGCACAATTGTTGGTTTTCGGGTTTCTAACACTGCATGTGAACTTCCTCCGATGTTATTGAATATGCATTTCGACAGAATTGCAAAGAGGACGACGAGTGCCTTTGTGTTTGCACAAATGTTTACATTAAAATATTCTATTAAATTTAATTTTTTTTTGTAGAGGTTCCTTCTTTTGCTTTCTTTGCAAATAAACCCTTTTTCTTTCATTATCTTCCTAAGATTTAACCTATTCATTAATCCAAATTATTGACAAGACAATGTAGCACACACTGCAGATGGGGTTTAAGGTCAAGCTGTTGTTCGGGAGGTCTATGCATTAATGATTGTCACGTGAACAAAATAATGTGGGTGTTTTCCTTTCTGCTATATCGCTGTTAGATAGCAACTGTTGGCCTAATATACCAACTGTCCAGACATAGGGAGTGCTTATTTACTGGCGGCACTTACTCGCCAGGTCACAGAATTGATCACTGGGTCTTTTGTAGCATTTTATAGACTATGCTCTCCCAATAATAAAATATCCACTACATACTCTAAAATCTGCCGTTGTATGGTCGGGGACTACCGAAGTAGCTAACGCTATCTTACCGCTGTTCCATTATTCGCCACCTTTGGACACCGGTAGTAGCCGGGAAAGGGCTGGGATTATAATGATACTTACTTTATTTGCTGTATAGAATCAAACAGTAGATCTAAAGTTTCGGGATTTTCAGTCATTCTCATACCCATATGACCTATTAATTCATCAGCTGAGACTACTAAAATACCATTAATCGGAGGTACTCCAGTAATAAAAACAGCTTCGTACTGATATGTTGCCTAAAATCAGATAGCATTTTAATCAACCGTGTGTTGTTAAATACTTATATATAAGAACCACCTATAATAATTATTTATAAAAAACTTTTAAACCTTTAAACTGCTAAAGCCAACTATTGAATCAATTTTACGCAATTTATCTTCTTTTTTACTAGTCACGAAAGATCTCCTATGGATTGTGTCGAGACCTCTTAACACACCGTTTGTAAGTTTAAATTGCTGAAACAAATATATCAGCGTAAATACAAGCCTTGTAGCTTTGCGTGTTACTTAAGTATTCACCTACTACCTACCCCATCAGGGTTCCTTTTTAGTACTTTACTTAAAGAGAAACATGACCCGAAGGGTTCTCGCCTTGTCGTGGCGGGGGGGCTTAGTAACCGTGGCTTGGTCACCCGTGGTGAAGCTAAGAAGAACCCAAATGCGCTCTGTGGCCGGCCCTAGGAGGCCGCTTCGCGTGAGCTCGTTAAGACCTCGCCTCGGAAGAATGTCGGGGAACTGGTGGGGGCGGAAGTGACGGAGCGAGCCCGTCTTCCCCGCCCTCAGCAGTCGAGGCGGAGTCGCGGAGGGAGACGAGTGTCGGTGTTTCGTCGCCGCTCTCTCTGTCCTTCGCGGCCGAACATCGGTTGGCGGCGGGCTCGCAGACCAGATCCGCCGCAGGTGGCTGGGATTGCTAACTGCTTTCCTAGCCCCCATGACCTCTGGGGGGTGGACTCGGGGATTTCCGCTTCCCACCGGTAGAGAGGGAGACCTCCTCCGAAGGAGCGGTCGGCCGGCGCAGACGGGGTCGCGGATGTGTGAGAAAGCGTTCCCGTGACCCCGCCATACGCGATGATGGAGGAACACCGTAGGGTTTCAGTCGGTGCGAGACCGACATAACCCATCCTTGTCCCCGCAGGGGTGGGTATGCGTAGCCATTAGGCTTTTAATACTTATATTATTAATGACTATACTCGTATAAATACGCATCGGTTATGGGTCCTCGTAATTTATTCCTTTATTATTATGTTGCCAATCTAATCCTAACGTCTAATTGATTTATTAGTACTAAAACTTTGTATTAGATTAAACATATATAACTAATACGTCTTGGGTACTTACACTTAAACGGAAACTCATTGGTAAAAGCCAGTTGAATTCGATAACTGAAAAGCACAAATGCTATCAGTCCGACATCTCGATCGAGATTATCATGGTTTTAAGTTTTGAAAGGACGTTTTAACGCAGATGAAACCATACAATCTAAAAAATTATTGTAGACTAAAATAATAAGCAAACACATAGGATTGAAAAAAAAATTACCATGCCATGGACTGTGGTAATGGTGAACTTCGGGACCCTAACAGCATTGAACTTTAATACTTTCAATCTTTTCTTGATCCTTTCCAATACTTCGTCGGCATATTCGTTGAGTGTGACAGTTTTCTTTTGATCATATTGTCTGTAAATAAGGTGAAGGTATGTTTGAAGGTTGATGGAATGTACTTTCAACATTTTAATTTATCTTAAAATATTTAACATATACACTGCTTGGCTCAATGCTAAAACTTTCACTTACATGCATTTCAATGATGTGGATGAGCTTTATGACGATTGTGATAGATAGATAGACGATCACGATGAGTGTGTATAGGAAATCCTGTCATAATCTGAGCCTATTATTAGTATAATTCTTAATATAATCGTCACCTAAATGCTCTATTCTGAGCCACATATATAACCCATATCTACTCTCACAAAATTATATGATGTCAATTTATACTTGACATTTCAAACTTGGTATATACTCTATATTTTTAATTTGTTTATTGTTATATAAAGTTCGTCTCATTCAATTTTGAAAAATATTTAATCGTGTATAAAGTTATATGGTTTAAAGTAGTTATATATGTATAAAATATTTTTTTTTATAGAATAGGTGGCAAACGAGCAAACACCCCACCTCATGGTAATTGATTACCGCTGCCCATGAACGCATACGGATCATCAGAAGAGTGGCAAATGCACTGCGAACCTTTAAGAAACGTGTAGACTCGTTTCTTGAAGGTCTCTAAGTCGGTATCGGTTCGGAAACACCGTTGGCGACGGTTGATTCCAATAAGTAGTTGGGCGTGGCAGAAAATTTCGCGTAAAGCGCACAGTAGTGGATTGTCAACCATCACGACAATGAGGATGAAATTTTATCGTTATGAAGTGTACATAGTTATATATGTATAAAGTAGTAGTAAAGTTGTATATTAGAATAACCAGCGCTATACTATCTCTGAATCCCGAGGGTGGCATATGAAATGCCAAGTAAACTTTGTCGCGTTTTTAAGGTCACGGAACTAATCCACTGAATGTGCCAATTTGGAAATAAAAACCGGCAGTCATATCTAATTAGAAACTATTGACAGGTTAAAGAAATAAGTACCTATACTTACAACAAATCTGCATTAGCTTTATCTCCCGCTATTCCGAAGTATACAAGATAATCATTGAAGTAATCTTTCACCCATTTATCCAAGTTAGTTTTTAGTCTATCCAGAAACTCATCTGAATTCATGTATTAAAAATTATTTATAAATTGCTAATGAAACAAAATTTAACAAATATATTAATATTTACCAATGTTCTTTCTTTGTAAGGTTATAGATTTGTTTGATTCATTATTTTGATACTAAAAAATATATACATTAGTAAGACATTTAAAATGACAAAAAAATATGATATAAAACAACTCACGGTCATTAATATGTCGCTTGTTATTATATCAGAAACGACGAGTTCAATCGTCAGTTTGTTCCTTAGTAGACGGTAGCGTCCATCCAAGTTGTATTGAACGTTTCTCAGCAGAAATCTGTTATCATAATTATTATCTGAGTACCGACCGACAAGGGTTAAAGAAGAAATGTTCTCGTGTGCTAATCTCGCACTTTAAAATCATAGTATTTGGTCCCCGGAAAGTCGATGTGTGTGTCGAAGTGTTTCAGGACTGTGCTTTGCAACGATTTTAGTTAAAAAGTTAAATGCTAAAGAAGTGTGTTCTATGTTTATTTCAACTTACAGCGTAAATGGATCGACCCGAGCGGGGATGTATCGCGCCCACATAGAGTATCTGCTTGAAATAGCAGCATAAAGCTCCTGTATTTCATTCGCTGAGTGATACGGAGACTCTTTTTACTGGTGCCGATGCATTCGATCTTAGTCCTAAGGGATGATAGTATAGTATTATATAGTATAGTATTCATAATGAAGATAAGATACTCGTAACTTATCTGCATTATGAATTATATGAATGTAGGTGTCATAGGTTCTAGGACTTATCACATAATTAACACAGGTGAATTGTGTGCTCGTTTCTCACCCTAAATATAATAAAAAATGTGTGTGTAAAAGTTAACTAATGAGTGTGAGCTACCATGACTATGACGATAATGATCCACGACAGCGAACAAATGGTCTCACCATGTGGTTGGCAAACGGATTTTCTGTTCTAAACACCATCGAGGTCATGTTATTAAAAAAAAATTTTGGTTTATGGATCTGATAATTTTTATAAAATGTTGTTTTGACTGAGAGCTTCTGTATTTGCGTAAGTAATACCAAAGGTATATAATACTAGTATATCCTGCGCAGTTGATATGATTGGTTCAATCCAAAGAATGTTGCCATGGTCAAAATTAACCATGAGGACATTCGCCATAGGTTATTCGATAGTCAAACATCTAGATATACAACGTAAGTACACGACACTTTTCGACAATAAGGAGGCTACCAAAAGATATTGTTTTACGTGAAGTATCATAACGTCCAGGATATTTGTACTGTGTAGATTTCTGGGGTGTTTTTTTAAACATTTATAATCATTTTATAATAGATTATTATTATATATAAATAATGTTTGTTTTGTTTCAGTATATCTATGTACATGTAAATGTAGGTCCACTTATATGTATATAGATATATTGAAACAAAACATTATTTTTAAGAATATATTGTATAAAACTTTCTTAAACTGTTATAACAATAGTTATATTAAAGTGTAATAAATTACACTATACTTTTATTACCATAAGATAACTAATTCATATCCATTAAAATATTTTCAGTCAATTTATTTACTTTTCATCGTACAGACGTTTCATGGGTTATTTCATCAACCAAAGCAACCGTAATAAATTTAATTCTGCCTATATAAGAAACCATTTGTCGAGTTTACCCATCTATAAAGGAAGTTAATAAAATAGTCCTTCAAGCCGGATAACCGTAAATCCAGCTATACCCGACACAGATGTTCGTACTAACAAAATTTATTTTCGTTTTCGACTAATCTTGTGTTTTATGTACTTACTCTACTTCTCCGTATGTAGGGGTGTAGAAAAGTTCTGAGGGGTCGTCTTTTGTGGTTGCACGTTCGTAAGCACCGAGGATGTGAAGATCGTTGAGGGAAAAATTGGCCGTAAGTACCATGTTATACAAATCATTGTGCAAGTAGTTAACGCGGAAGTGTGTGTTGTTTCTAAGCTTCATCCGGTGAAAGAACCTGAGCAGTAGAGCAGATGCAATAGTATAATAAATGTTATATTAAATGATAATATTAAATGAGATAAGTACATTAGATAATATTACTCGATTTATTTTCAAAAAAATATTTACTACTTTAATTTTTAATAACATTGGTATACTAAAAAATAATTAAAACTTTAGAAATATAGGTGATTGGAAAATTTTCGGGTCGAATTTCGGACTGTAATCTATATAGAGCCACTAAATTAGGAGCTTATAGAATATTTCATCCGAGTTATACTCCAGAATAAAATTAAATAATTTAGATGTTTATAATAACTGAAATCCCTACGTCCCTGTGGGTAATCTGTTACAATCTACGGGGCATGTGACTCCCTAACAACCCTGTCCAAAGTAATGTCACAAGGCTGTCCGAATCTGCGTCATGTAAAGGTTACGAGCCTGCCAAGGAATTTTGGTTGATATGCAATAAAAAAATGGGTTAATGGTATTATGAATATTGAACGTGGACGCATTACTTGGTTAATACTATCCAAGGTTTCGTAGTGGCGCGGAAGTATTTTTGCTATAATGTGATTTGGCCAATGTTAGAGTTAACCCTCAAATAATAGGTACTATATATAGTATAGTAGCTATAATAGCTACAATAGAATAACTGCTACATTAATATACTTGTTTCTTTATTGGATAAATACCAGTTTCAAAAATGTTGATTTATTGATGCAAATATACTCCATCGATTGATGATATCACTACCAGTTCTTGTAGAATAAGTTTTTCGTTATATATTCGATCGCTACATATTTATATATATATATATATATGTATATATATGTTATGCCGTATTATTTTGCCGTATTAACATACATAGTTTGTGTTTTTTAGGATTTTTTTAAATTTGACTGGTATATTTTTTTATTATTACTTTTTTACTTACAAAATCGAATCATGTAGTCTCATCATGCTGTAACCGCCAAGATTTATTCCCGCTGGTATGAAGCTGGGGTCTCCTGCAGCGCTGTGAACAGCCCTCTCTGCTACACCTCTGGATTTAAGCATCATCTAAAAAAGAGTTTATTAATATAAATATAGAAACTTCACTTGAAGGCCATTATCTTATTTATTGCATTGAGAGTAACAAACGAGTTTACCTGATGGTAAATAATTCCTGCGGCCCATTACATCTACATTCATCATTGACAAGGAGCCATAATGGAGACAGATCGAATGCCTCGTCACCAGTAATATAGGTCTCCGGAACCCTACACTCACCAGACGAAACACTCCAGCATTATGCGGCTATTTTACGTTGGTATTCCGTGAGGGCGTGGTCCTGCCCCGTTCGAGCTGACCCATTCATTCTGCAGCTAGAAGCAGCTATACCACTCAAAAATGCGTATGGTTACAATGTATGTTGCTTTTTTTTATTGTTTATTTTACCGTGTGTCACCTGAGCGTTCCGCTTTAATTATCGGGAAGACAGTGCACCTATATCTCGTTTCAGCATTGAGGATGTATATAAGTGGTTATCTTTAAGCCATACTGTTCATTTAATAGTAGCAAATTACATACTCGTTTATCACCCTAAGAAGAGTTTGCTTAAGTTCTAATAATCAAGGTAAATGTATTTTCGGTTACTGTGAGCATTTCTTGATCAAAGTCGTCGCTTTCTGCTGCTTCATGATACTTCATTCGAACTGATGCGAAATTATCTGCAAATAAATTAAATAAAATACGCAAAATATTGCTTAATATTCAAATTTGGAAATTTTATTTAATTGAGAATGCATATTTACCATCTAATGCATTCAATATTTTAAAATGTTGTTTTGCATTCACTTTCGTCCAGCAGTTCTGATTTAAACTCTCGTCATGTACAACTGATTGTGGTATTATTGGAGGGAGACCCTTTTTCTTCCTATCTTCTGGATCATTTATTACTGCTAATGTGTCTTCTTTAGTTTCTATACGATCAATATCAGAGTTATTTTGTCCCAACTCATCCAAAGGCCCATCTTGGTTGGTGTTCTTTAACGGTGTAACTTCCTGTTCATTTGATATTATAAGATCAAATTTGTTTTCATCGCTTATTATCTGGCGTAGAATATTAGGGGCTGGAAATAAATAAAGTTAAAGTATATGTTGCTTTAAAAAATATAGTGAGATGATATTATAATTAAATAAAATCAGACTAAATGTCGGTAAATAGGAGAGGTCTATATGTGTTATGTATTTCATAAGTGGACTGAGATAGGCTGATATTGTAGATTTTATAATTTTAATGAGGATCTAATAATTTTTATATATAATTAGATATAAGAATATGCAGAAATATTTTTTTTTTCTATTTATCATTAATTAATCAAATGCATAATGACTACATATAAGTATTACTGAAATAAATTAGATAAATTTCAAACTGAAAGAAAAACTAATAATGCGATTTTTAAAGGTTCCTTTTTCTAGGATATCTTTTATTGGTTTTAATTTTACACATAGTTTGGGATCTTAATCTATGATTCGTTTCTGCTACCTGAGCTCCAAAGTTGTTAGGTGAGTCAGTCTTTTAAATTAATAATTAAAAATCTAAATAAGTTTCCTTTGTTGTTGAATTACAAAGACGTCATTTATGTGCTATCAACTGATCGGCTTATATTATAATCCTGTTAGTACCTGCGCAAACAGTATGGTATTCGCTAATTATTAGATTGACCGACGTAATGCTTAATATGCGATAAGATCGAAATGCTACGAATGCAGTGTTACGTATAAGGGCTGCGTAGCGGACAAGTGAAACGTTCGCTGGTTAGTTATGCACTGGTTTATTGTATAAATTACTAATGACATCGTGGGCCCCACACGCACACGTATACAATACAGAATTTGAGACATGAACCAAATACAAACACATGGACTTGACTGGGAACCAAGACCTATTATCACTACGAAGACGTGCGGTCTTCCAAATGAAGCAAGACAAAGTTGAAGAGGTTCAACTTACCATTACCTTCCTTTGCCTTTATATTTGAATAACTGTACACATTTAACGAAATAGTTATTGCATTAAGTAAGCTGAAAATAAAATGTTTTTTATTAATCATAATGCTTGTCATATAATTTCAATGGTTACACTGGAGAAATTGTACAATTAAATATTCTTATCAGCGTAAACAAAATGAGAGGTAAGAAATAAAATGGAATTTTAATTAAATTTTAAATTACAGTTTTTTATTTTTTAAATCAAACATGAAGTATATATAATACTTATAATAATAAGTAAGTATATTACTTATACTTCTCAGAGCTGTTGTCAGCTTTGAGATGATGAATGCATCGTCATCATGACTCATCGTTAGACGATTTCTGAACATAACACTATTACTGAAGTTCATTCCGAATGTACAATACGTAAAAAGGGCCAGAAACATACCCACGATGAACCTATGAACATGATTTACCAAGGCTGTTAATCACACAATGGTTTTGGGTACAGTTTTCTAAACATAAGCTCTTAGGTTCGAATCTGCCATTAAACTATTGCCGCCTAGTTTCAACTTATTTGGAGTAGTTAACCGAAATGTTAGTAATATTACTGATAGCATTCTCTTATTTCTTAACATTTTTTTACTTGACGGCTTAGAAATTCTCGCAACTTGTTTGTCAAACCGAGTAAACACCATGTTCCTAAATGCAAAAGGTGGGTCAGAGTAATGGAAACCTATTTAGTGGCCAACTTCCATCTAAACTCTGAAGACTTTATACTTTTTTAGTATTATCATGAGTGCGTTGCAGCAGTAATCACTCAACAGCAGGTGATTGTTTGAGACCCCTTCTTGCGCTAAAGCGTCTCTTAACAATTTGTTACACAGTTTCCACAATTTTACATTATCAAGGTTAGATCGTAAAATTATTCCAGTTATCTTTTAATTAAATAACCTAACGAACTTTCCATTGTAAAACTTTATGGCATATTTTAATGAAAATTTGCTTTAATGTCAATGAAACTTTGGGGATTGCGTGAATATGAATTACTATCTAGTTTTGTTCGGAGTATTTGATGTAATATTGGAAAGTTATTTTATTAATTGTGACATTGGATCTGATATTTTAAATTATTATAACAGTGGTGAGTGATCACTTTATCTTTGATAATATTATGAGCTCGATGGTTTCCAAGCTGTTTTATTTCATGATATTAGAACGACAACCAAACACACAGTTTACCCGATGGTAAATAATTCCAGCGCCTCATGACACTTACATGTCGTCACTAGTAATAAGGATTGCGGTTTGCGGTTTGCTTTCATTGACCAGACGCAGCAGTGCAGTGCTGTGTTACTATTTTACCATAGTATTGATTGAGCACATGACTCGCCAGTCAGATGTGTCAGTGGTAGATGACAGAAATTAAATGAAAAATATGTATCGTACATAAATATGTATCGTACATAAATATGTATCGTAACTAATGTATATCGGAAGATTTGCTACAGTAGCTACATTTAGCAAAAAAAATTGTAATGCGTATTTATTTTTTCTATGCATCCCCACATCGCTGCAGTCACTTTTTGACATTTTTATTGTGATACCAAAGAAGATGATAACTGCATATTTATCAGTAATTGGACTACCGGTTTCTTATTCTTATAAACACAACAGTATTAAGTTGCCATCAATGTAAATTTCCTAGTCGGGTCTGTTCTAGTCTTGTCCAGAATGCTGTAGTTATTAAAATACTTTATCTTGGTTTTGAATCGATCAAGATAACATCAATCATATTGTATATTTTTTTGATATTTCTGACATAACTGTTATTCCCGAATAGAGCCTGTACTATCCTTCAAAAGTAAATGGGAAACCAACAGAAAGGCTTATGAAAATGCTTTGCAAATCGTAAGTAAATATCGCTAGTAAATAGTTCTTGTTTAATTATTTATTAATATTTTTATTTTGTTAACATCGCGGAATTGATCTCATATCTTTCTTAGTTTTCCGAACATGTTGCCGAGAGTTAAAGTTAAATCTGTGCTACCCATAAAAAAATCCACTATCTTGTCACCCGTCACAAATCCATATTATATATGCACTATGCACCGGTTGTCTTCTTGCGCCTATTTCGTGGCGTGGGTGATGAACTTATGAAAACACGTACCGTCATCGGTGTTTCCGTATAAATTATATTGGACTTCAAGACAAGCCTATGATTCCCTTTACGGAACGCAACGGACATGACATGACGATAAGCTAGTACGAGAGATTCAAGTCGTCATTATCGTCGTCTCTATTATTATAAAAAAAGAAACAAATAAATATGATCGGTGATATAAGAAAAATGTTTGGAAACATGTGAAAATTACCAATTGCCTTTACAGCTGGTTAGCAAATAATGTATCAATAATCTATTTAATGAACAAGCCTGCGCCTAGTTAGAGTAAAATACAGTAATATCTAATTTGTTTCTGATATTTTTTTTGTACAGGCATTGAAAGAGAGCTTCGGTAAAAAAGGAATGAACATTATTGAGAGAAAATATGAGAACGTTAACAAGCTATCCAATGGATTTTATGTCTACGATAATGTAGTTCACGTGTACGTAAGATACATAACAATCAATACAATATCCTTAAAGTTATTACTTTAAGACTATTGTATTATTACTTTAAGACTATTGTATTATTCTAAATCGACTTATTTACTTTATGTCAATTTATATTAGTGAGTTGTTTGCAGCATTAGAAGAGAAGTTTGTTTAGATGTTCTTAACAGACTTGTTAGATTAAGGAACGTTTGCTTAGGCCCATATTAGGATGGATTAAAGGCATTTACAACACAGTATTTTCGTGTGGACACGTTAAGCTATCAGTCCAATTAGGACTTGAATGATTTAGGGTATTATTCGTTTAAGGAGGGTATGATATACGGCGCTCGGCTCCCTGGCATGGGAGATCAGTCATTATATACCCTCCTTCAAACCCCTTAGGTGGATATGTAGGTTGACCGTCGCCAAGTATTAGGGCCTCGAGGTGACAAAGACGGGCACGCAGAGGGCCAACGGCGTGAGGACTGCGGTAGTGAGTGAAAGCGTTGCCGCAGTCCCGACCAAGGGCGTCGAGAGGAACACCGTGGGGTTTTAGCCGGTAGGAGTCCGGCATAACCCTTTCAACCGGAGAAGTGTCTATGAGGATTTTCCACGCAAAAATAGGATATAAGTTGTTTGGCAACAACAAATGCGTTTTCACCCCTGAGTGAGATGGAATCACTCGTTTGCTTTGTTTGCCGGACCTCCAGTACCTACAATCATGATTGCTCAGCAGAGTCATGCTATCACGCTGGTATTCTGTGCCGACCCATACATGATGTAGCTAGAAAGAAGCTGGGAGCGTAATAATACGATTGCTACGAATAACGACCCTAACCACAACCTTACTGAGGTTGTTACTTCATCTAGTGCGTAGGCGTCAACGTGGTGTAACGTTTGCTAATACGAGGTTGCTGCTTGAGAATCGATCTCTTATAACCATCGGTTATCATATGTGCTAGGTACGTGACCACATTGTTAGCGAGTGATTAATGAGTTAGAGTGATGGAAGAATGAATGGTTCGATTCGACCAAGAAAGTACTATTGTTTCACATAACCAGTGTAAAATAGTAACAAGTAGTAATTTATAACTCGGTGCAAGGATTTGACGAATCGCATTGCAAAAACATACCCTACTGTACTGTATGTTTGTGCGTAGTTGTTTTTTTTTATTATGAGCAATAACAAAAAGAAACCATATTCTTGAGTATAATAATTAAGCTGATGACGTCACTATTGGCAAAATTTTTTTTTGGGCTAGTGGCCACTGTTATTCCTAGGGCTTTTACAGTTTCACCGGATTGAGAGGTGACCTAGCGCTTATGGTACTCAGTCGAGACCTCTATATATGGTCCACCAGCACAACGGCTCCCGAGAGGAAGACTCGACTTAGAACGTTACCTTGTTTCGCGAGAGTGTCTGGGTACTCGAGGGTGTATTAACTACCTGTACCACCAATTCGGAATGCGTGGGCCCTAGAGAAGATGTGGTGCAAGAAACTCCAGCGACGCTTCTATTTGTATGGACTGGAGAGAACCAGCCATTAACATGGCGGATATCGCGAATAGCCGTGTTTGCGACGCCCTAGCCGTCGGCGGGGACGATATGAGGGTGCATTGTACGTGTGGTGTATTTTATGAAGGGCCCTGGCCCTGGTGTTGACGTCGTCGGGGTCGTCGAGGGCGTGCCTCGGTCTCCTTCGGACGCGGGTGAATCTATGATTTGCGATGGGATCGCAAGTGGCAGCACTTACAATCAAGGGGTTATAGTGTGTGACGGCAAAGTCGAAGAATCGGCGGAAAGCCTGCTTCAGGTACTGAGTTACGGTCGGCAGGTCAAGATCTATGTGTAGATTTTCGTTCCTTAGTCCTCCGGTTGACCTCGGTCGATATCAACTATGCAAGGTGAGCGGCGTCGATCGGTAGGGTGCTCGGTGAGCATTGGAGCTCAAGATTGTCAGCCAGATATTCGGCTTTGTCTTCGTCTAAGAAGGCGGGTTGTTTATTGGGACGCGCTAAGGAAGTCGCCAGTGGACGAGGAGTCCGCGCCGTTGAAGACGGCGGCGACGCGATACACTAGGTCAAGGTCACTTTCGCTAACCAGCCGTCCGGCTGAAGGAGGGGGCTGCTCAACCGGTTGAGCGACGGTCACTACGCCGATAGGAGTTTTCCATGCGGGGCGTAGAGGTCGGACAGGAACGAGAATAGACGCGGGAGCGGCGGTCGTGGTAACGACCTTGGGTGCGACTTTTAGTGCCGGGCATTTCGGCTTAAAGGCCCCCCACCTTTGGACAGCCAAGGTAATTGGCTGTGTGTTGCATAGGACACATGCGGGGGTCCGAAAGCAGCCAGAAGGGCCTTGTCTTTGGGTCTCGGACAGTCGGTGGTGCCATGGTCTCCCAGGCACTTGACGCATCTGAGTTTGCCGAAGCAATTGCGAGCAGAGTGGCCATATAACTGCCACTTGTGGCATTGGCCCAGGGGGCCGTTTTTGTGTGGACGCTCTATGGTGAGCCCAGTGAGGTGGCAGCAGGTTTTCAGGTGAAATACCTGCTTCCCTGCCTCGGACCTTTCGACGGCCACAATTACCATGTTGAATGTCTTTTTATTATACCCACTGTACATCCTATGCATAGATAGGACGGGGAGATTCTAGACCTGAAGGTCCTCTTTGATGAGTACTATTGGCTTATGAGGAATGAAGTGGAGGAGTTTATATGGAGTAACTACCAATGCAAGTTTGCGGGTAGCGGATGTACATATGTAGCAGATAGCTTAGGATTATGCTTCGTGGGAATCAGAAGTTGAGTTGTTTGTTCTGACTTGAGATAATAAACGGTTTCATATATTAACAGGATCTTTCAAGAGATGCGCATAAACGAGCTACCGCATTTGATAGATCCAGAAGTCACCTTTCCCTTACCTCACAATGCGCTTCTTGTTAAAGCTGAAATAGGAAAAATGATAATCGTAACTAAATACTCTCTGATGAGGAACAGCTCCGAAGTTATGTTCACGGGCACAAGTCAGGATCCGTACAAAACATCTCCATTTGTTCTACAGCAAGTTCAAGCTGAGGGAAATTTAGCGTAAGTAACTAACAAAATATTATTACTACATACAGATGATTGATGATTCTGTAAATATATTTTTTTTCTCTATAATCTCTGCATATCAGCGGGAAAAGACATCTACAAGATAAATGTGATGTTTAATATCCACAGTAAATATAAAATCTGAAGTAAAAATCCAACATGCGACGATCGACTGGTAGAAAATGCTTTTAGCATTAAGTCCGCCTATGTAATTTACTTAGTGTATGAAGTTTAAAATAAATAAATAAAAAAGGTCGCGTATTCACAGTAGATCTTTGCTACGCAGTAAGCTCCGATACTTTGTCTCTGGAGGCTATGTATCCGCAGTGGGCACCAATATATAAGCTTTTATTTTACTTTACTTTT
The DNA here is from genome assembly GCA_029286865.1 of Teinopalpus imperialis. NCBI lineage: Eukaryota > Metazoa > Arthropoda > Insecta > Lepidoptera > Papilionidae > Teinopalpus > Teinopalpus imperialis. Next base: position 13,142,426 of record JAGSMU010000022.1, on the reverse strand, counting down.
TTAAACTTTCAGAATAATTGCTGACGATTGTGCGATAAATGGGTATAGTATTGCTACATTGAACGGAGAAACGATCGCTTTAGGACACGACACGTTCAAAGTTGATAATTGTAAATTTAGTGTAGAGGTAATCAATTTATCACTTATTTTAACACACCTGTTGGTCTAAAACTGATTCAAGTGAAATAAATGTGGTGATATTGTTAGTATGTTTCGTTTCTATGTGTTTGTTACCAAGCATCTAAAGTCTTCGATATCCATAGTCTTTTTTTATATAAAACTAACCTAACTTGAGTGATATGTGTATCCCATAAACATCCATCCTGAGGATTGAGGTGGAATGCCTCACTTCCACCGACTAGGTCTCTGGATTACATTTAGCAAATGATATATAAAAGCGTCACGTTAAGTGGTATTCGCAAAGGAATAGTATCTTCCCCAGATGAGCCGACCCATTGATGTTGTATCTAAAATAAAGCTGCAGTGTTGCTCTGCCACTTTTGAAAAAGGTGTAATAGTCCAATTCAATGCACTATCTAGGTGTTTTCGTTTTTTTTCACCGAAAGGGTGATTTAAGGCCGTGTGTACTATATTTGTGAACTAATACTGCAAACTGCTAATTTCTATACTTTATTTAGAAGATTTTTTTTATAGATTTCAGCAGAGCGTTTAGGATCTCCACCAGTTATATCACCGTATTTTTCAAGAGAACAAAGTAAGGTGACAATTTCATAAATATTAAAATACTTTATATGACAATACTTTTATATTGTATTATATATTTCGTAAAAGGAAGGTCACTTGAAAATCTCATTAGCAAGCCGATACGAAAGGAACTGATGATAAAACTGCAAGCGGGGATGTTTAGTTACGTCAACGCGTCTTTACTCGACAGTGATTTGCCTAAATATCGGTGAGTTATTTAAATAAATTCACATCTGCGTGCGCCACAAAAACGGAATCGCAAAAATGGTGTCAATGTGGTTCTTGTTTTATTTTTGGATTAAAGTAAAAAAATACTAAAATATAACATGACGTTGATCGTTGTTTCATAGTTAATTGTTGCAATATTTCGTCAGATAATATCAACTGTTCAAGATACATTATAGTGCCGAATTTATGATACGGAGCGTTCTTCCCTAATCTGATGTGTTTGTATGAGATACGATCGGAGGAAGATTTTGGTGCGGTATAAGTGAAACAGAAAGATTACAAATATATCTAACATCTAATAACAACTTTCAGTTGGTTTTGGATATATTTGTTATTATATCCAAAAAAATACAATCAAAAAATCACCAATAAATTTGTGTTGCAGGAAATCGAATTCAAAACTCAAAATTCAAAATTTATTATTAAATTCAATATTTTTATTAAGTAATTACGGTTTTAATGAGTAGTCAATAAGCCTCATTCAAATTAAAATTATCAATATAAATTTTTACATGGCCACAAAGATACGAGCAGGAAAAAATCTTCAAGGAGACTTGGAATCACATCAACAAATTCATCCGAGATACTAATAAACAAACTATCATGGAAAACCAAGCTTCGCAGGATTTAGGACCATTAGAAATCATTTGGATTGAAAAAGTAAGATATAAAGAAAATGTGTAATAATGTTATTACTGTAAAAGATTATTACGTTCACATGGATTTTTTTATTATTAGAAGACAAATTAGCCAGCGGCTGACCTGTAAATGATCACCGCCAGCCATGAACACATAAGCCTATCAGCGTCTCCCTAACTAAAACTAAGGCATGTAGTTAATGGGCCTCGTGGCTAATCCCCAATACTCATAAATCCAGTCGAGTGTTAACGAGTCCCCTGGACTTATATGCGGTCTTGCGGTTTATATAGGTGTGTTATACTTTAGCCATCATACTTCAATCATACTCATATTACATGGTAAGAAGTTCACAAGGTATCGGTGTGGCCAGTTATTAGCGCAGTCGTACATGCGACGCGGTGTTAGTGCTACTAATTCTGCGATGGCCTGATTTCTCTAAATAACGTCATTCGTGACGTAGCGACCGGCACCCACGATTTTCAAACAAGATCCAAGATGCACATGCATCGTCACTCTCGAGAAATTGATTTTAACTCCTGATCTCTGCCATATAAAACAAACAATCATTCACAAAACATCTGCCTACTCAGTGGGTATCCGCTCGCGAGTCTGTCGCTAAAGCTGTAGAAGTAAAAAGACCAACAGCATCACACAATACACAAAAAAAAATCACAAAACATCTCGTAAAACTCTTACTCGAGTTCGAATTCGAGGTTACTTGAATTCGAAGTTACGTATTTTCTTGTATTAATTGAAAGTATTGTTAATTTTAGCAAGGGGGCAACTCATACATTATGATAAAGGATGTAGTGGTAGATGGATTGGATTCTGCATATTCTCCACACACTGGTGGCCCTTATAAACTAGAAAGAGTGGGTATCGCTGAAACATTAAGATATAACACATTAAAGGTAATATTATAAATTTATAAGATGTGAAAAATGAACCAAGTTTTTAACCAAGCAAAAAGTTTTCTGTAATTTGTTTGGTACGAGAGAACTCCAATAGGCCTAAGTTTACAAATATAAAGCTATTTATAGTGATCACAAAAAGGGTATATAGAAATTTATGATTTACTACATTGAATTACAGAAAAACTAATTTATAGTATTCCTAGATATAAAAATGTGTCTATATTACAACATATAGAAAGCTTCATAAATCTATGCGCCTAGTATCCAAGCCACACTTAATTATTTTGGGCGAAATTTTAATTGGAAATTCGAAACGGAGTTTTCGAAGTATTAGTGGAGGGGTCCATTGGTGTTATCGATGTCTTGCTTATTCCTTTTTTTAGCGACGTACTATTATTTAGTATTAATGTAAATTTATGTTATGAAATAACGAGTATAACACGATCTGGGTGCGGCTGTAAGATCTATCTCTGTCTTAAGCAAAGAATCAAGGATCAATCATCTTAGGAAAACCTTCAGGCTTGAGATGGAATGCTTGTTATCAGTAATATAGGCTCAATTAAGCATGTACTCGTGTGATAATTAGCAGTCATATCTCGCTTGTCCAAGATTAAGTTTCTAAATGTTAGTAACAGATTTGAAATTGACGACAAAAAGATATAAATGAACAATGCAGATATATAGCTACGATTCCAATTAATTGTAATGAATCATAATGCCCTAAAATTTCACGGTGTAAACGAACTCGATTGATTTGCAAATACATTCTTGGAAAGGAGTAAATCCTGCTGCAAGTGTATTATTTAACATTAGATGTTAATGTAACTTTGTCCAGTGTCAATTGCCAGTTGCATAATCAATGTGACTTTTTGTGTAAGTGTTTGAAACAGGAATAGTTCATTTGATAAGGTGGACATTATTACTATTCCTTATCACAGTAAAGCATACGTACCGAATGTAGGCATTTGTGTAACAAATATCTCAAGGAGACTTCATTACATATATAGCAGTCAACATGCTTAATGGTTTAAAGTACGGCCTGACAAATATGGGATACTATTCCTAGCTGTTCGTTAGGTTTTTTTATTGGGAGTATTAGTAACGTCAAAAATATTTTTTGTTTTTTTAAAGGTTCGAGGAAAAATATTTTTTAAGTCCAATAACATAGAATATGAACACGCATTTTCTATAGACCTTCAAGATGTGACTGTAAACTTGGATATGGATTGGGAGGACAGATACCAACTTGATACCGATAGTTATATTCATTGGAGGTAGGTTAGATATAACGATTGTTCATTGTACAGCCTACGCGGCTCAGTGGTATTATACCCGTAGAGTCGCGAGTCCCGAGTACAATTCCAAGACAAGGCCTATATTTGTGAAACGTACTAATTATTAGTTTTCCGGTGTTATTGTCTTGTTTATGTTCAGTGTTCTAAAGCTGCATGCTTTACCCAGGTCTTATCTCACATGAACTGTATAGAATTAAGGCAGCGTGGACGAGCGAGTGCCTAGATGTTTGCGCACATTTAAAGGTAAAAATGAAACATACATCATCGACATACGGATGGACTGAAGGACGTATAGTATATGGTAGATGCGCAAATTGTCACTAAAAATCAATAAGTCAAGGCTCTTTAAACGTAGTTAAGATTCAATTGTTTGTGTGTACATGCATTAGTACTCTGCCTTTACTAAAAGATAATATCGGCATGAGCAATGTATTATAATAAATTTATTTATTTAGGTAAATGTAAATCAAAATCAACGTTTTATTTTAAGGAACACGGATTTTTCAATTACAAATATTGAAAAAGTAAGCGATAGAATTATAGCAGAATCTTTAATAAATGGATACCTAATTAATGAAATACCTAAATGTATAGTAAGTAGACGTTTGATATTATCAAATGCTGATGATCAGAAGCAAATAAAATCAGAGGAGAATCTCAACGAAAAAACACAATACGCTATGGAAGATTTAAATCACGAAGAAATGATTAATGATGAGACGGAAAATACTCGAGATCTTTTAAATACTTTTGAAGACGATTCGACGAAACATGAGGAGGAAATTATTGATTTCAGATTATTAAGTGATGAAAACGTGCATATAAGTATTGACTTTAAAGAAGGTTCAAAAGATAAATATGGACCAAATAATGAAATGTTAATGCAAGATCAAGACGTTAATAAAATATCTGATAGTAATCAAAGTAAAAAGGTTAAAAGTAATATTTTTCCATCAAGTTCAATATCTAATGAAGAAATATCAAGGAAGCAATTGAAAGAGCTCCCTACATTTGTAAATGATAAAGGATTTCTTTCGCAAACTGCAGATAAAGCTAAAAGCAACGTTTCTACGTTATTTTCTAGAAGGAAACATAAAAATAAAAACACGAAATATGTAATGAAACGTAAACATCACCAAAACAAGCGACATAAACGAAGAAAGCAAAAAAAGGTTTATAAACGTAATAAAAAAAGTTTAAATAAAAGAAAACGAAAACAGAAATATGAGGAAATGCCGATATATGTATCTGATGATGAAATGTGATTAATCGTGACTCCGGGTTTTAATAAATGACATAATATAGACTGCTTAATTTTTTTACCTTTACTATAATAATTTGATATATAATAAACTTTTATATATCAAGTTATTATATTTAGGGTTATTGATAATTCGACGTACATATTCCCGTGAGGAGGTGATAGGGGTAATTTGTGATAATTTTAACCTCCATATGCATTATGCAAAAATGAAACATTTTTAATTTTTTCAAAATAAGTCAAAATGCAACATCAAAAATTTATTATAAAAAAGTATCAATTTAAATCTAATTTTTTCTTTTGATTTATAAAAGCAATTATAAACTGGTTATTTATCAATATTAAAACAACAATTATCAGACCAAATTCTCTCTTGTCTCTGTTCTTGAATCTTGAAAACAAAAAGAAAGAATAATCTTAAATTCTGTCGTGATGTACGTGATGTACCAATGGTAAATTCGATGAAAAATACATACATAGAGAAACAACATCTCTTCGTAAGCCAGTGATTCAAGCCGATCGGAAATTACCTGATTATAAGAAATTCAAGCCGCTCTTCGTTGCATACGGTTAAATGGAAGGAGCTGATACTGGGGTGCCCCAGCCCAAAGGTGAGAACAGTATGTGAGACCGAACTTGCGCATTGTAAAGATACACACAATGGGCCGACATGATTTACTCGTACTGTCTTGCTCTTTCTAGATTCTGTTGATGTTTATGCTGTTAGCCTATGCGGTTCTCACTGCTTCATCAAATACAGGGTTCACGGAACAAAGAGGTCCGTGAGCTGGCTTAGGTCTTGCTTGTCCAGTTTTTTAGAGGCCATTTTCGCCTTACCCTCCAAATGACCGTGGCTCTGAACGTCGCTCGATATGTCAATACCAAGAATTCCGATACTAGCTAAAGTAGCAAGGGGAGTGTTTTCAAAATTAGGAGATGCTAGGTAATATACTAGGTAAAGAGTTGTATAACATACAAGAACATAAAATACCTCTAATACAACATTCCCCTTCTCAGGGCCCTTTCTCATTTCTTCTTTTAATTGATGATAAAAATATATATTTCCTTTATGCTAGATAAAACTATATTCCTTTAGTCACCTGAAACCGTTTACTTTGAAAGGTTAAACACTTCAATTAACCATTTTGCCAAGAGTTAATTAAAGAGCAAAACGGTTTCATTTATTGTTACGTTAGAGCAAAAGGCTAAAGGTAAAAGATGACCTCTCATATGTCTCGAAATGTTTAGATAGGATAAGAGAGGTAGCTTTTTTTATCTTTATTAACTTACTACTGAAACTAAATGGTAGTAAAAGATAATGTGATTTAGATTTTATTGATGGGTTTTTATCGGGGTGAAGCACAACATTATTTAATTTTATTGGCATTTTTTAATTTATTAGAAATGATTTGACACCTATATGTTTATATAGTTGTTTTGATTAAAACTACATTAATATGGATTAAAATACGAGAAATAAGTAAAAAAAATGTTATATTTTTAGTTAAATATTTAGTATCAAATTCTTAACTTTAAACAGGTTTATAAGCCATATTTTCCTCATCTAAGTCATGTGCACTGCCCTCAAAGTGTCGCATTGGGATTGAGCGTCTGAAAAAAAAAACTTATTTATCTTACACTAAACATATATAATCTTGTGAGTAAATGGTTACGTTATTAATTTTAAAATAAATTACGTCAAACGTTAAGAGTCCATTGCTGAAGTGTTAAATCTAGGAAGTTTCAAAAACATAAACATAATTTTACTTAGTAAGTGAAAAGAAATGATATTTAGTATTTATTAAGAGAAATTAAAAATCGTAATTTTATACATCATTATGTTTAAAATTTTCTTTTTTTTTGAAACTGAAAAATATTGACTCCAGCAGAGTTCCAATCTTTAGTTTCCGATATATGTTTGTCATGAAGCCGCAGCATAGCTTAATAATGTTAAAAATAGCGTATTATTATTCCGTTTAGACGAATAAATAATCTTAGTACCTAGTTGAAACTTCCTCCAGTTGCTTTGTATCATCGGTAGTTTCGCCCGAAGATTCTTCAGTATTAATTTTAATTTTTGATTTAATTTTGTCCCTTTCGTCTATATCGCCGACTTTATAGAAATATTCATCGGGGTCCCTTCTTGTAATTTCAGAGGATATGTCTTTCATTGGTGGAAATTTCCTCATGACAATTGCTGAGCTACCACTATGCAACACCGTTGTCTGAATTGCTGGATTCGGATTAATTGAAATTTTATGGACAGGCGATGTTGTAAATCTGTAGTAACTAACCGTAGCCTGAAAATTGCATTGTATTGGTATAAATATTATTAAAAAAATCTAAATTAAGATTAAGTATTTAGGCGAAGAAAATTCATATAAATCTGTTAAGCATTTTTTTAAATGACAGAATAGTCCACTAACATATAAGTAAATCAATACTAAGTCGCTTATAAGACCTTTTGTTGAGGGAGCGGTTTACCAAGGGTCGGTATAACCTAGCCTTGCTATAAATTTTATCAATTCAAGTTAACCTCTGGAAATTCTTGTATCTCTTCTGGTGTACGTCTAGAAGTTAACACGTTGGACAGTTTGGTAAGTCTTTCAGCGTATTTTCTGGCGTCTTCATCCTTCACCAATGTCTCAGACAGAGGTACTTTTTCACCACTTGAAGGCTCACTTTCTTGATAGTCCGTGCTAAAGTTTGTTAGTCCTGTAAAAAGTTATGCTGAGACGTAGGAATAACTATATAAAACACAATTTCCACCTTATCCTATGGTAGTCGTAGGAGAAAAGAAATGTGAGGGAAACCAAAAGCTTCCGTAATATTATCATCATCAGCATCGAGCGAATTATATAGCCGGCCATTGCTGATATTTGAACTATGTCAGTTACCCCTCGTTTTACTGCAGATGTTTACATTGCGGTTAGTTTGAAGTCTCGTCCGAACGGAGATACATGCATTAAAAAATGAAAGAATTATCCATATCATGGTTTTTAATCATAACCTTGTTTTGAGTCCCTTTAAAGACTTTATGATCCTACGAGTGTAGCAGACGCACTTTTAAAGCTTGTAAAAAAAGGCCAAAGTTTTTAAAATAAACTTTGGCCGAAGTGGTTATATCTTTATCACAGAAATAAAGGTGTGTGAGAACCCCCTCCCCAAACCAGGATAGTACCACGTGGAATATTTCCATAAAGTTGAGATGTTTCTTAAGAGCTGTGAGCATACATTTTGTAAGTTTGCTTGTTGTTGTGCTATTCAATCGTATTTTTTTATAAACACGTTGAGCGCCACGGGAATTTTTAAGAGGATCCCCCTGAGGCCACGTTCCTTGTTTTGTGTGTTAGGTATATGAAAGTACACTACTAACAGATTGTAATTAACTCGATACATGTGTGTATTTATTATAGAGCCATTTTATCTTAACTCAGTTAAATATACTTGATACTAAGATTTGAGTGACTACTCAAGAGAATGTAATTTTTTTAGTTTCGGATCTTATTTTACACTTTCAGCCACCGGTGGCTGACGTGGCACTCAACATGTTAATGTCTAATGCATATCGGAAATAATTTAGTTTTGAAATTGAATTGACAGGTTGTGTGTATCGACAGTAAACATCTAGCTTCAGGCCTTGTTTAATAATTCGCAACATGGTTCTAGCAGAAATCTTTAATTCAATTCAATATTTCTTGTTTTCTCTTCATCGATTTCTGGCTTTGACAGAGTTCACAGTGTGGCTGGTTCTAACAACACGGGGTCAGTCGCGGAAGAGGAATTAGGCCATGTAATCACGTCCTGTAAGCTGTCGAGTACATGAATGAGCAGTGGAGTTGTTGGTCTATTTCATAAGTAATTACTGGTAGCTTTGATGATTGGTGTGACTGTTTAAAAGAAACCTCTATACGGTTACTAGAAATCTAACAAATCTAGTATTAACAAGCGATCACGGCTATCGTAAAGTTTATGCGCTTATAGCAGCCTTGTTTAGAGGCGAGTGACGAGTCGCTTATTTGTGACGTGTGTGTAGTGCTTAGGTTTCGTGCTTCCGCTTGTGGATTTAGGTGGTGGTAATAGCTTGTATGCACAAAAAATTAAAATTAGCGCGGTGCTTGGTAGTACCAACGGAATGACAAATATTTTTCTAATTTATAAGAAAATTTGCTGCATAATCAGATTAACTTGTTTTTGGTTGTGGAATTCCGAAAAGTAACGCCCGATTATGAAAACTGTATACTTACTACTGTATTACTTACTATCAGAATCGCCGTCCATCCTTCTGCCGAACTTTGCTAAATCTTTCTGATCGGTCCATTGACCACGGCGTAAGTATACTGAGACGTCAGTTCCTGTAATCAGATTATCGTTTTTAATTCCGGAAAAAAAACAGTACCAGTATCATTTGCCGGGTGCAGTATTTATTAATTTTATGAAACCGTGTCCCGTAAATATAATATATATATATATATATATATATATATATATATATTTATATAAACACATATATATACCTAGTACGGCCAAAAGTTCTTAATGTGTTAAAATTTATACCTATATATATGTTAATCTCAGCAAACAGACCTTTAATCTGTTTGGCCACGAATCTATGGATTTACGCACTGTTTCCAAGGGAAATTTCGCCACTGCTTGCTCCAAATGTCTCCATGTCCTTTAAAACTGATCATAGTTTGAAGTCTAAAGGGATGAGGTCTGGATTAGATGAGGGCCAGTCTTCAGCTCTTATAATGTCCGGAACGTTGGTTTCAAGCCAGGCTTGGGTAGTTTGTGCCTTGTGACCAGGTGCAAAGTCCTGCTGGAAAGTTCGCAGTATATTTTTAAAAAGTGTATTGCTGAGAGGTTTCACAACATGATCCAAGACTGTATCTTGATACACTTTGGCTGAAGTTTTCACTCCTTTTTCACAAAAATGTAGTTTTGTGACTCCTTGATAAGACATGCCCCACCAAACCATCACTGACGCAGGATGATGACCACGTTGTATCTTTCTGACCACTTGAGCAGCTTCTTTAGAACTGTGAGCGTACACTTCATCATTTTGCTTATTATAGTGATCTTCAATCGTGAAAAATTTTTCATTGGTAAAGACGATATTTATGTGCCTTGCGTATCACGACAGAAGGCGTTTTGATCGATCTACTCTCTTTAACTGTAAAGATTGACTTAGGGCATGTATATCGACGATAAGCACCGAGCTTCAGGTCTTATTTTATAATACTCGACAGAGTCCTAGCGGGAATCTTCATTTCTCGCGATAAGATTTTTTGCTTCCTCATGGGGTTTTGACGAATTCTGGCTTTAACAGCATTAACAGCCTTTGTAGTTCTAACAACACGCGGCCGTCCCGATCTTTTCTGGTCTTCGACAGAGGAAGTGTTGTTGTATCTGTTAATAGTACGATATACGAACATACGGCTGATACCAAGCTTTTGAAGTGTCTGGAATATGACCGACGACTCCATACCCACTTTGTGCAAGGCGATTACTGCAGTCCTATTTTCTTTAACACCCCATTCCATATTGTAATTTGATAATGAACACGAAAAAATATGTGAAATGGCGCAGAATCGAAAGAAGTTTTTAAAATAATATACGTGTTCCAAATTCAAAATAATTAAAAGTTTAAAAAATCAATAGTTTTTATGTAACAGTATTTATGGTATTTTTCTAGTTATTGGTCCAACTGTGTGGCATAAACAATTTTTTTTTTTTACTTTTATCCAACTGAAAAATCCGGTTTCTCAGAGAAGACAATTCACGATGAATCTACGGACACTTCAATTTATAAAATACATTCCAGTGGTTTGGTTAGTAAGGATATAACTAATCCTACATAGATAGACGCGAATATTCAATTTTCGATTTATATTCGCCTAGTAGTAAAAACAATAAAGTCTAGTATTTGAGGTACTAACTAGTGAATGTGATGAATTCAGCCAACGAATAGTTGTATCCGTACGCAATACCGGCTACGATACAAATGCTGAAACCCATGCACATGACAAAGATCATCAAACTAGTTAGGCAGAAGGTGATGGCCCTGTGAACATATCAAAAGTTTAACATTTTGCCACATTCATCCGATACGCAGAACCGTGTATAATATAAGTATTCGTGTTAGAGTACTTCAGAATGGCCGGCTAATATATATATATATATATTAGGATAAATGTAGATGTCATGGGCTGATACAGATTGTCGTGGATGGATGGAGGTAGAGACGCCGCATCTCCCAACAATAGAGCTATTTGATCGTCCAATCCGCTGGGAAAAGACAGTCAAATACTTAAGCGTCACATTAGATGAAAGGCTCACCTTCGGTCTGCATATCTGAATCGCGTACGGAATCGAGCAGCATTCGCCCTAGGTCGTTTGCACCCGTTACTCAATAAATAAAGCAAAATTTCCCGGCATAACGTATATATATAGAGCTTATATTATAATGAATATCTACGAAACCACCTGCAATTGAATCAGTTGAAAGTATAGGGATACCTTTGAACAACATCCACACTCCATGCTAAACAATTACATATATAACACATTATCCTTCTTGGTAAAACTATAAGTTGTTAATCATTTTGCTCGCCAGATCTGTAAAAAATGTTTAGTTGTTATTATTTCTTCATTTTAACTTTCTTATGTTTTCACACAATATTATATCGGGTGATGGAAAATAAATATGGATTGTATTACGTTTTATTGTACCTTTATTGTTCATTTATTTACAATTTTTTTTTTAATTTACATTATTTTATGAACATTATTATATTCGTACAGTGTGAATTTGTTCAATCTCATTCATAGAATCGGTCACATATACGCTATATATACATTTCAATATATAAACAGATTGAACCCTAAACTTACCGTGAGAGAATAATAAATAGTTTTTCTTTGAATAATTTCAAATATAATGTATAATAATAATTACACTAAATATTTATTTCTTTTTTATGTAAGATTTTTAGTAATTCTTTCGTTGCAGTTCTTGGATTCGCAGATTTGAGGCTGAGTGTGTGTGTGTCTCATTACAGCAGAGATACTAAAACTTATATGGTACTTTTGAGAGTAGAACTGTTCTGGATAAAGGCAGTTGTCTTTGATAACTTAGATGGCAAAATTTCGCCTACATAATTCCCCAAGATTTGCACTATATTCGGGAGGAGTAGAAGCTGAAGTGTTCTATTTTTTTTTTCTCTCTCTGGCAGGCTTAAAAGATAGAATGGAGACTTTTGTTTAAATTTATTAAAAAAACTTAATGTATTAAACGTTAAGAAAACAACGTATGTTCTTGCCTTAAGCGTGTAAATAAAACATTGTTACTCTAACCAACACTTAGAACTTGTGTAGGTCGATTATGCGGACGAATTCAGTAAAAGAAAATATTTCTCTCAGAAAAAGATTACGTTTTTCGCAGTAAAAACAGTAAAAGTTTCATGTTTCTGATTGTTTTTTTTTTCATTTTATAAACGTAATCGGTTCGAATTTAAGAAATGTTTTGTGATACATTTGATAAAGTCTCAAACGCAAACGAAATTTTTTTTTTATATTAACTCCTTTACTTGGACCTATTTATTAATATCTCTTCATAAACTATAATATTTTTTTCAGAACATTCACTCCGGCTACCTTTATTTTATAAGTCATTTGAAAAATATAAAGCGTTTAAACTAAAATAAATAAATTAAAAAAAATGATTACATACCATCACATATCAAAGTATTGTGCAAGGGATCAGCTTGACAATCCATTATCACAGTACACGCATTTATTAATTAGAAGGAAACTGATATACAAATTTGTAAAAGCAATTTGACACAACGATTGACGAACGAGGATTGACATTAGCGAAATGTCAAATTATGGCAATGAATCATGAAAGTAAAACGTAGATACGTTTTATGTAGGTAGTTTAAACTACTTGAAATGATTCTTATTTAAGAAAATAGAAGAGTACAAGGTAATTTGACATGCTGCCATATCCTAAACACTATCAGTGAAAATTTAAAATATAACCAATTAAGCATTTTATTTTAAATTGGCCAATGAGAGAGATAGCAGGTACTATATCTCTCTCGGTTCATTTCACATTGAGTTAATTAAGTTCCAAAAGTTAACGAGTGATAACTTTTGGAACATAGGCTACAAATGTTAGTGTAACTTTTTGTATGTACCCTAAATACGGAAACTTAGATATGCCGGCAGTACCAGATTACAGTATATACACAGCAGTACATATATATACAGTATCTTTGGACTTTGGATCTTTGGATTATCTTTTTTTATATTTGGTAAAATCTTATCTAGTTTATAGTATAAAAATAGATATATTACAGAATGCAAGCAATTACTATCGGAAGAGCAAGGGAAGAATATGGATCGCAATATAGAGTTATGGAAGAGATAATATCTGTGATGTTAATACCCGTTTTAGTTTAACATTCGTGCCGCGTTTGCACTTGTTCAGTTTTTAATGAATTTCGTCCGTGCTTGCAAATAGGTAGCAGGTAGGCTAAAATTTGTAAAAAATGACTTTGGAGTTGGAGGTTTTTATACCATATGAGCTTACAGTTAACTTAAATTTATCTGTGTCCAATAGTCAAGTTTCTACAGCTTCTATATGGAATAAAGGTAAAGAACATTGAAAAATAATAGGCAGGATACACTTTTGCTGTAACTCTGATCTAAAATATCACATAAACCCCGTACGATTTAGATAAATGGTAATTTTTCTCTCGGTGAAACTGTAAAAGCCCTCGGGCTAACAGCGTCCATCAGCAGCGAAAAAAAACGTGAATTTTTCAATTTCCTTTCGCTAGCAGTTCCCGATATCGTCACAAATATACACAGGATGCGTTACGGCAGACTTATCATTTTCATGTTTCACCTTACGCGTGGACATAACTAAGAAGCTAACGTCTGGGAAAATAAATACTGACAAATACAATTTAGTTGCCAGTCTTACGTATAAAAATATTTAAATATTTTTTTTAAAGCATAATATACAATGATGTAGTGTTTGATATTAATCCATTGAGTAGCAAAAACGAGAACAACCTGCGTATGAACACGTTCTAATAAAGCTTGAAGAAAAGCTGCGTTATAATCAAACACCCTAATTCTAACCGATATTTCGGATCTAGCACAAGATAAATATTTGTACTACACCACTTCGAAACATGTTTCATGGTCCCTAAGGCGTAACTGAGAATTGTCTTGCATGTAGAATATAAAATGTATAAAGCAATATTCCCGAGAGCTACTGAAAGAAATAGCGCACGGTGATAAAGGCTATCCGTTATGTAGACGCAGAGAACTTGAATATCGTAGTAGGAAAGACATTGTCCAAGTTCACAACAGGGCGTTTGGAATAGCCAAGTTGTGCCATATGACGCCCATTCAATATAATGTTTTAATGCTCTAATTAATGTAGAAGCTTGTAGTTCTGTCGGTGCATTTAAATATAATCAAGTAGTATCAATAATAAATAGAAGCATTGTTTTGTTTACAGTTTACCCAATGATACGTGGTTCCTGTCACATTTATTGATTATTGATAAGAAAATAGAAGCATCGTTTTGTTTATATTCCATTTTACAAAAATTAAGACGAGATGCTCCGGGTTATTGGACTTACCACTAACTACTTTGACATAAGGCCCCGAGAATGGCGTTATGTCAATTCACCTAATGATACGTGGTTCCTGTCACATTTATTGATTATCGATACTAAAATAGAAGCACCGTTTTGTTTATATTCCATTTTACAAAAATTAAGATGAGATGCTCCGGGTTATTGGACTTACCACTAACTACTTTGACATAAGGCCCCGAGAAGGGCGTTATGTCAATTCACCTAATGATACGTGGTTCCTGTCACATTTATTGATTATCGATACGAAAATAGAAGCACCGTTTTGTTTATATTCCATTTTACAAAAATTAAGATGAGATGCTCCGGGTTATTGGACTTACCACTAACTACTTTGACATAAGGCCTCGAGAAGGGCGTTATGTTAGTTCACCTAATGATACGTGGTTCCTGTCATATTTCAAAGTATTCAAGTGATATTGATATTCTGAGTAAATTTGGGAAGGACCATAGTTCTTCCTGTGTCAAACAGACCTAATTGTGCTACAACTAGTTTAAAGTTGCGGCAAAGCTCTACTAGATGTTTCAAAAAACTAATAAACAAAGATACTTAAAGCCACGACGGGTTCAACGACTACTTAAAAATTGTTACCGGTTGGTTGGTTTTGGAGAATGAGCGCGTGAATTGGACAATTTAATTTTCTCCACCATTTGTCCTCGGGCTAAAAGCTGCCATCAGCTCAAAAAAAAAGCCGTAGGTTTTTATCCTTGCGCTGTTCTCATATATCTTATTTGGATGAATGGCGCTTCCCTACATTTAATGAGCACAGCAAAGGTTTGGAATCTCCGTACGGTAGTCTTTATACGAGTATGTCATCAAGGGAAGAACACTCTTAATAAATGCCATTTAACAAAAGGCTTTTATTAAACCAGTGCGCTTTATCGTCCGTCCGTCATAATGTAGGATTGAGCTTCAAAAAGTTTAATTCCTATTTTGCAAACACACACACATACAATTACATTTACATAAGAAACTATAAATAGTCTAGACCATAACGCATGAGTGTGCTACTACAGTAAGGCGTAAAGATTTGCACAAAGTTGTATCCAGGGAACAAAAGATTGACGTGATTGATGAATGACTAGTGATGACCCGAGTCCCTGATATTGTATCTGAACCTTACTCCGATTTTATTGAATATGTATTATCATCAGAATAGAGAATAGTACGACGGATAAGTGCCTTTGTGCATGCTCACGGCAATCTTAAATAGATTTTTTTTTTTCGCAATTGATCTCATCTGGCAATAACGGGAATAATAATAATAATCTTTATTTGTACCATGACTTTTGTACAAGTTTGTAGTAATTCTGACGCTTGTGCTAGAGTAAACTGTGTTACAAGCTTCAGTGTCTTTCTAATTAATTTTACTAGTTACGAGTTACAAGTATATATATGTTTAATTATTAAAAAAAAAATTAAAAGAACTGACTGAAGAAGACTGAAAAAAAATTGAAAACTACTGGTATAAACTACAATATGTGTGTCTGTGTAAAAAAATATCGCCGTGGTCGATTCCGACAGGAGAACATCTACATTCATAAAATATTTTACCTAACAGTCTAAGAAATTTTAGCAAAAACGACTAGCGAATCTTAACACTAAATATAAATAAAAAAAAATAAAGACTAATATTCCGAAAGCGTAGGTAAGATCATTAGGATCTTACCTACGCTTTCAGAATATTACACTTAAACTGCAAACTGCTGTTTTTATGTAGCACTTCATTGTTCGTCTATTTGTCTTAATAAGAGAAAGCATTTAAAATGGACAGTACATTTCTAATATATATATATATATATATGTATAAATATATATATATATATATATATATATATTTCGTCTGCTGAGTGTAGGGATCTGGAGAACTTTATTACTGGTGACGAGGCATTCCATGTCAGTCCTCAAGGGTCACAACGCATCTATATTATGATTCCTTGTCAAGGTGAATGTAGATATCACTGGCCACAGATATCACTTACCATCAGGTGATGGATCATTATATTATGTAACGTCATCATGAATTAAATTTTAAAAAACAGAAGCCTCATTATGAGCAATGCGAAAACTTGCGACGCTACGTTTTTATTCTCAAATAAAGTGTCCGTGCTTACGGGTCACAGTATTTATTTACCACCTGATGTGTGTGGCCATTACTTCTGTATAATAATCAACAGCTTCAAAAATTAAATAAAATACAAAACATTGTTGAGCGATGCCGGAATTTGAAGATACTCGAATTTGCTGGGAGCAATAAAGAGACTCTAGTTACCTTATTGTGAATTGAGACGGTTATGTAAAGAATGACAGACGGTTGTGTACGGAGTGGGATTTTATTAAAACGATTCGAATTCCTCTAGTTTAAAAACTCGAAGTTATAAATAAAAATGTAAGTTAAAAGTGTAAAAACATAAATTTTATAATAATATTCATAAAAATTTAATTATACGAGCACAAGAGTGTGGTAGAGATATGCTGGAGTTGAAAACTTGCTATGGGTCGCATAGTCCAGGGAATTCTTCAGGAAACTCTTTCGTAAAATAATTTATAAACACGAAATACTTAAAACGGTATTTATTTTGAAGCCTGTAGCTAGCCTTGTCATTTTCAGCTGTCCGTTATATAATATACAATAGATTAACAAATTCCACAACATTACCAGAGAAGTAGTCAGTTATTGCTACATATTTATTAATTTCTGAAACTGGCAGATACAGACGAACAAACACGCCTATTGTTATTCATTTATTTAACTTCTGTGTACACACAGTATGAATACAGGAAAAGTACAATGTCAAAACTATGTACTTAAAAAAAATAATTCCAGAAATTTCCGAAATTGGCAGATACGGAAAAACAAACACGGCTAGTGGTCATTGTTATTCATTTATTTAACTTCTGTGTACACACAGTATGAATACAGGAAAACTACAATGTTGAAACTATGTACTTAAAAAAAATAATTCCAGAAATTTCCGAAATTGGCAGATACAGAAGAACAAACACGGCTAGTGGTCATTGTTATTCATTTATTTAACTTCTGTGTACACACAGTATGAATACAGGAAAACTACAATGTTAAAACTATGTACTTAAAAAAAATAATTCCAGAAATTTCCGAAATTGGCAGATACAGAAGAACAAACACGGCTAGTGGTCATTGTTATTCATTTATTTAACTTCTGTGTACACACAGTATGAATACAGGAAAACTACAATGTTAAAACTATGTACTTAAAAAAAATAATTCCAGAAATTTCCGAAATTGGCAGATACAGAAGAACAAACACGGCTAGTGGTCATTGTTATTCATTTATTTAACTTCTGTGTACACACAGTATGAATACAGGAAAACTACAATGTCAAAACTATGTACTTAAAAAATAATTCCAGAAATTTCCGAAATTGGCAGATACAGAAGAACAAACACGGCTAGTGGTCATTGTTATTCATTTATTTAACTTCTGTGTACACACAGTATGAATACAGGAAAACTACAATGTTAAAACTATGTACTTAAAAAAAATAATTCCAGAAATTTCCGAAATTGGCAGATACAGAAGAACAAACACGGCTAGTGGTCATTGTTATTCATTTATTTAACTTCTGTGTACACAGAATTATGAATACAGGAAAACTACAATGTCAAAACTATGTACTTAAAAAATAATTCCAGAAATTCCGAAATTGGCAGATACAGACGAACAAACACGCCTATTGTTATTCATTTATTTGCTTCTGTGTACACACAATTATGAATACAGGAAAAGTACAATGTCAAAACTATGTACTTAAAAAAAAAAAAATAATTCAGAAATTTCGAAATTGGCAGATGCAGAAGAACAAACATGGCTAGTGGTCATTGTTATTCATTTATTTAACTTCTGTGTACACACAATTATGAATACAGGAAAACTACAATGTTAAAACTATGTGCTTAAAAAAATAATTCAGAAATTTCCGAATTGGCAGATACAGACGAACAAACACGCCTATTGTTATTCATTTATTTAACTTCTGTGTACACAGTATGAATACAGGAAAACTACAATGTTAAAACTATGTACTTAAAAAAAAAAAAAAAAATAATTCAGAAATTTCCGAATTGGCAGATACAGAAGAACAAACACGGCTAGTGGTCATTGTTATTCATTTATTTAACTCTGTGTACACACAATTATGAATACAGGAAAAGTACAATGTCAAAACTATGTACTTAAAAAAAAAAAAAAAAAAAAAAAAAAAAAAAAAAAAAAAAAAAAAAAAAAAAAAAAAAAAAAAAAAAAAAAAAAAAAAAAAAAAAAAAAAACAGAAAAAAAAATTAAAAACTATAATATGAAAGTTGACAAGATAAAGTTAATGTATTGAAGGGCTTACAAAAAAAAATTTCATTGATTTATCTAATAATTATTCATGTATTGTTTTATATTATTTGGGGACCAAAGTAGTACTGGTAATATATGTAATTATATACAGATTAGGAAAATAAATGTAGTATGTGCAGCGAATAAAACTTTTCAATATTGTTAGTCCACAAAGGTTTGTAGTTTTGTATCGGAAATTTCATGTGTCACATTCAAGACGTCGCTCCACGCCTGTAATCTCGTGTTTTGCGAAAACGTTGATGGAAAATAAGTTCTGACTGAGAAGTACGTTAACAATATATTAATATAATACCCTTGTGTTTTCTCATACGATTATAGAAAGGAAATGAATAAAATAAAGAATATATATTTCTCCTTAGTCGCCTATATATGTATACATACATACATAGAGTTTAAAATAATCCCGTTCATGTTATCGAGGATTTGATAATGCATGATGCCGTTCGTTATATTTCTAAAAGTAAAGGCTACGTGGCCATCAAATTACATATATATAAATATTACTACCAATGATGAACGAGTAAAACGATCACCTCGGTTAGGACCACGCCCTCACAGAATACCAGCGTAAAATAACAGCATAATGCTGCTGTATTTCATCTGGTGACCTTTATTACTGGTGACGAGCCATTTTATCTGAGACCTCAAGGGTGACAATACATCTGCCTTGTCAAGGATGAATGTACATATATGTCATGGGCCACAGGAATCACTTGCCATCAGGTGACAGTATGGAGCTTGAAGGTGGAGTTCAGGTCTCGATGTGTTGTATGTCCCTGGACATTGCATTTATAGCTTCCCCCGATCTTTTGTGCATGCATTACATTGGAATAGTGAAAGAGTCGACGAGTGAGTGCTTGTTCAAGTACTTACGACGCTTTAAAAATAAATCTATTCTGCGCAGTTGATGTTATCTGGCAATAAACATATATATATATATATATATATATATATATATATATATATATATATATATATATATATATAAATATATATATATATATATATATATATATATATACTATATATATGTAGATATGTGATTCAACTCTAGCGCTTTTCTTTATTAAATAAATTAAAGAGTTTTTATTTGTGAAACCTTCAATTAAGACTGGTACGTCGCCGCACTATCTGTTTTTATCTATTTACCGTACACACTACGTACTGTAGTAGTATAGAATAGTGTAATATTAAAGTTATAAAAGCGGTACTTTTATGTAAATGTATATTTACTTTGAAGTACATTTTTGAAACGGGAACGACTTGTTGTTTTATTTAAATCGAGAGAGATAAGACTAATAAAACACTTCCCAGGTATGTTAAGCAGGAGTTGTAAATAATAATATATACTAGGATAAAAAGCTTTTATTTGTGGCTGTTAATAAATACATTTTTATATTTGTGGCATGGATCCTGTTCCTTGTGCATTTACAATATGCGCAAATTAGTATAATTGTACATATGTTTCACAATGGTCCGTGTTGTGTCCATTATTATGTAACCTAGCGTATGACGCGGTCCTGCGAGTCAATCTATCCGTCGGCGTAAGTGTCGTATTTCATGCAAACGATGTAGAATGACGTAAAAGACCAAGCGTTTTGATTCCATAAGTTCAGAAGAGGGGGGGAACCTTGGAAGTCGTTGGTGCTTTGATATGCACTTAAGCCGCTTGGTCCCCCGGATCGAGAAGGCGATATAGCATACGCATAGACTGCTACCTTATCTCGTGGGCCCAGGGAAGGGGTCCACCGCCTCTACTGCGACTGGCGAGTCACGGCGAGTCCCCTATTCTGACGGAAAAATCGGCGAAGGGCTTTGGTCTCGTTCTGTGAAACCGTCATGATGCAGAAGAAGATTGCCGAGCGGGATCGGGAGAGGGCTGATCGTATTTGGAGATGGAGACGTCGCGGCGGTGGCAATGGGTGCCCTGGTCCGTCAACTCTTTAGTCCCAGTCTTTTATAGGTTCACGATAGTGAGCACGGCATCGGCGGAGTACGGCATCAAGTGGTCCCTCGTTAGATTCGTCGACAATCCAATAAATGTAAGCAGAGCATTTTGTCTTAGTGCGTACGGATCACTATGATATTCAACATTTTTAATGAACTACGAGTATGTTATATAGATGTTACTTAATAAACTCATTTATTAAAATTACTTTTTAATAAATTACGATATCGTTTAAAAATATTTGATAAGATCCTTGAATTCTCTAAGATTTATGGCATAAGTTTGCAGATTCGGCAAATGATAACACCACAGCATCAACATTTTAAATTTATTACGGATAAATTGCCTACGCTGTGTTTGGTACAAACTTTCTCTACTCAGCATAAGTGCTCGAGTTGGTTTTGTTTTTATTTTTTTTTATTCTTGTGGGAATAAGTAAAATAGTATTATATTAAAATGTGGTTCCTTATAGAAAGTTAATATAATAAGACCTCAGTGAACTCAGAAGGCTTTTTTAGTTTGGAAAGCCTTGAGAAGCCATTTGTACCCATTTATAATACGAAACACACACTGACTTTCAACCCCGGTGTTCTGTAAATACGTGGATTATTTTGAGCACTAATTTGTGCTTAATCTACTTCCTGTCATTACCGCAAGGAGGCGCGGCAACGTATCAAATTAAAGCAAATTGAAAAAAAAAAATTTCAAGAACGTTCATAAAAGCGCTTTATATCCTCAAACTATAATCTTTTTTTATAGTACTCTGTTCATTGCAGCATGAAATTTTATATAAACAAATCCTACAATGAGCGCTTTTAGGGGCTTTAAGAATTTGAAAACATTGATTCTCATTATATATTCAAAAGAATAAAATTTTAAATACATTTAGGATTGTGTTTTTAATTTTATTATTCCGCTGTATGTAAAGTCTTAATAGTCGTATACTACGCACTTTATAAAAACATGTTATTTACGTAATAATAATTGTTTAATTATAACTTAAAGATATTTACTACATAAAATTATAACTTAATTACGTATCTCAAAAAAAACCAAACGGCCAACTACAATAAAGTCAATTGATTGTAGTAAATTCTGATTCTAATTTTTCCCTCACCATTTTTGAAGTGGTGGTAGATTTTTACACAATCAAAAGATCTTGATAAAAGGCGAAAGATATAAATGTTTTCCTTTTACTCTAAATCACAGTACTAATAGATATAAAATATTATGAGCATAATAATACATTATTATTAAATATAATAATATTTTTATATTATTTTAAAATGGCTATAGTGGCTAGGACTACTGCTTGCTGATAAGGTAGCATTCAGGGGTGCGAATTTAATAACGCGTGTTTGAATTATTCGCATTCTTATATATAAAAATAACTCTGTAATAATTTGTGCTAGAAGTACTGCAATATTTTCACTCCTTTTTCATGTTTGAGGCCTAATAAGCTCCAGTTGAAATATCGATATCGTTCTCGACGCTAGACTGATATAAAGGACGGGACAGTTTATTGTACTAATACTCACTTTAGCGTGAGACGTAAACAAAAAAAATACAGTATTTCTTAAACGGCTTAAACTTGTTTTGTTTACCTGTCAGGTTACAAAACCTTATGAAATGTATATTGTATGAACATGTATAATTAGGCAGTAATATTAAAATAACAAAACTCAACAACTTTAACTTCAACACACACGAGTTGAGTTTACGTCAATATAAAATGACTTAAGAGGCATAATGTTGCTGCTATCGTCAAACAATTTATTGTGAGCCCACTAAAAAAACTAGGGACAAATTTCATAACTAAAAAAAGAATACACATTAGAATACATAATAGTGTATACACGATATATTGTTAACGTCGATTATTCTTTAATATAATTAATTATATATTGTATAATGGTACTGGAATGCTTAGGCAATTAAGTACTGGAAGCCTACTGGCTAAAGACTTCAATGTTCATTTTGTTATAAGAATAATTAAAGCATAAATATAAAATTTCGGAAGAGACGCAGAAAGTGTAAATGTGTCATATAAAACGGCCAAAACCATTAACAATGTGACCGCTGTACAAATATAGTAGATACATTTTAAATTATATTTCAAAATAACTTCGCTCTGCTTTTTCAAAATAATCTCGGTTCTTCGGCGAACGAATTTGTGCGAGAAACTTCAGTTTTGCCGATATATAAAGTTATAATGTTCTAACCATTAAATCAACCACAAGCTCTTACTGATGTTTGATTTTGGTACTCAGTGAAGTTCCTTTTTCAGTAGGCTATAAAGAGTTAATTGACAGTTATGCAGATATTTCACAGTTGACTTTGTCGTAGAATTGCCGAACGGGACGTTTTAGACTATATCTTATGCAGTATTCGATAACCCTATTGTATGAAAATTTGATTTCTTCATATTAGAGGGTAATTGATGGATGGTCAGTATTGTCTTTCGAGAAGTGCTGCGAGTGAATTTCTGATAAGTTGAGATGACGAAATTAAGATTATTTTAAAGTAAAGAAAATAGTGTTATAAGTACTTGAAGTTTTTAAAAAATAGATTCATTGTGCGTAGCCAATAAGAAAGAACAAAATATAATTCTAATATTGCAAATCCATAAAGGTTGTGTACCGGAAAATTACTCAAAGCCTTGAAGACGTCCCTCCCTGTCCGTAGTCTCGTGTTCTGCGTTAACAAGGAACGACATGATAATGACGTCCCCTTGAGTGTTTTCTCGTGCGATTATATAAAAGAAGTGAGGAATCCATGAGAAAAACTCACCATATTATATCTTGAGTTTTTTGTAAATGCATACAGAAATTGTAATGTATCTCAATGTGTTCAAGGTTTTGATAATACACAATGCTCTACCAGAATCTATTGTTCAGGGCGATATTTGACCTAAAAGTAAGGATTTTTAATAAACACAGTACGAGTGATGTCAAGTGATTAATGCTGCCTACACGCTACGGCCAAAAATGATATAATATTCACGTGCTTGGAAATCGTATCGTTTGCGCAGGTTATTATTATTATTATTATTTTTTATTTATTTATTAAAATACCTTTAATTTAATGACTAAATAATAGTTTAATTAATTATTTTAGTTAATTTACCTTGCTTACTAATACTATGAATGCATATTATATACTTATTGGGTGAAGTAAGTTATTTAAATGAGTTTTAGTAGGAAAATTAAATACCGGAGGTAAATATTGAAATTCGTAAAAGTTTAAAATAAATCGAGATCGAAAAATAAATTTATCAGTTCATGTAAATAATATTCCCTCTGCTCCACTTTCTTCATGTAATAAAGTAGAGACAGCGTTGCTTTTCCATTTATTTTATCTGTAGGAAAGTTTCAACCAAGGCTCGCCGGTACGAGTCAGAGCATTGGAGCCTTTGAAGAACAACAAACGCAAATCGTCTATCGGTTGATTTTCTTCGTGGTATTTACTGATGTCGATCCTAGCAAAATACGCCAGTATATCATCAACCATTGCAATCATAACGATCGTGATATAGGATGTGTTAGACATTAATGTTTAGCAAAAAGCAAACATAAATTAGTTTGAAAATTCATTGTCTATTTAATATTTATTGGGCATTTACGAAATGATTTTCTTATTAAACTGTCAGCGGACTAAATAAATAAGGTACTAACTGTGGTATTATGAAGTTTTATTATTGATACTGCTAGACACCACGTGAATAATTTTTTTTAAATTATTTTGTGAGAAACAAACATGTACAACTGATTGCATGCGATTCTGAGGCCCACGACATCATCATCATCCTGGACGTGGCATCATAATGTAGATGCGTTGACATACATACTTAAAGACTGCGATGTAATGCCTCGTCATCAGTAATAAGTAAATTATAAAGTTGACACTGCTTCCGAAAACCTTTTGCGATTTAATTCAGTTCGATTCAGTCGTTTTCATCTAGTAAAGGCTAGAAAATATCACTGTGCTGGAGATTTTCCTATCATCATTAAATAAAAAGTTAGCGCAGGAAGTGATATTTGAGCTGTAAATACCACAGAGCTAGTGTATAACAGTTACAGAGCTTTTCTGCCGCCAGATTCTACTTGAAATCGGTCGACTATGTCTCGCTTTGACTAGATTAAGTCTTACGTAATTCCAAATAATTTGTTTGTAATAACTAATATAATAACTTATTAACGTCCCGTTCATCATCATCATTCTAGCTTATCAAATATGTCTAATGCTGAAGGAAGTAGCTTTTTATTGTAATATCGGCTAACTACTTCTGAACAAAGATTGAAATGAATTGAGAACTGAAAGAAAATACACACTTATTTGTATCATACGCTTACGCCATTAGTTATGGATAGGTTTGGATTTCTTTCCGTTTAATGTAACATATGATCAATAAAACCGGTGGAAGATTCAGATGCAATGTGAAGACGCGGTATATATTTATATCTGAAAACTTTTAATTTGTTATATTGCGTATTTTATTTTGTTGCCGATTACTCTATTTTTGAATTACGACATGTATTAGGACAGGTATATAGGACATGTATATCAGGTACAAGTAATGAAACTCATTCATATATGAACTAGGTTAGAGGCCTTCGTATTTTTTAAGACAAGTAGTTACAATGAATTATATGTCGAGTGAGGAATTACTGCATATTCAGCGTTCTTAAATCATTGATGATATTTTTGATGACTGATTATATGCATTGTACTGCCATTGCATAAAAGAAAAAAATATGAATGTATCCATAACTAAAATTAATCAACTGTAAGTGCTAGTGCGCTAAGCACGCGCCTTGATGACACGCGTTGTCGCATTTTGGTTATAAATAGATTTTGTTATTGTATTTAGGTCCAAGGAATTATAACGTAGATGCATTGGCATTTCTGAGAACTAAGATCGAATGTCTCATCATAAAAGTCTTCTAAATTAATAAGGTTCTTCAAACAGTCTCCGTGTTTTTTTTGGACATTTGGTCGCATGCTTTCGTGTAAATCGATGCATCCCTGTTTGAGTCGTGTAGGGTGATGCAACCTACAATCATTACTCCCCTCCCTCCGTTCCACCCCGTCCTCCGGAGATCACCTGCGTGCCCCTAAAGTGGGGTATAAGTGCCGACCTGAAGCTCCAATCCCGGGCCGGCTCAGCATCAAAGGCTGGCCACTTTGCATTGCCGTGGGTGACCAAGCCAATGCTGTTGAGCTGAAGCCACCACTAAACCAATTAAAACAATTAATTACAAACTAAATTCTATAACAACTTCGGTGACGCATTTACGTTATAATTCCTTATCGAGGACCTGTATTATTTGTTCTAAAGTGCTTACATGAAATGAATCAATGAGTTTGAGAACAGAGGATATATATATTGAAGCAATTTCTTAAAAAAAAATCAAATATACTGCTTCTTGATGAGTTGTATTTATTCTTTCAAATACGTTATTAAATATGGATGTAATATGAATAAACTATACTTTTAAAATATATGAACAGAACAAGCGTAGTAAAACGCATGATAGAAATAGAAGAAAATGTACAATTCCTTTCGTAATTTTTCCATTAGATTTTCTTTGATAATAAAATAGAAATTAAATATGATTTTTCATAATGCATGAGTTTAAGCATGAAGCATACACATATTAACTTTGGCTTTTCCGTGTGCTAGGTGGGAACCACGTTCCTACGTGAATACATAATATTTAATCAAAGTTTGTCGTCGGACAAGGAAACTCGATTTATTGGTGGAATATACAGACTAACAACGTCCTTATGTATAAAGTGATCGATTGCCAACAAAGGTTAAAGTTTTTGCGTATAAATAATAACTTTACTTTGTGATTGTAAGTCAGTAAAATGAAAATAACTTAGTACTTAAATAAACTGAATTATATATATTATTTCACTCATATTTGTAACTTAACAAGATATGTATTTTGTGCTTGGCACATTGATGTTGTGTACTATCAGTGGTAGAGCTACACTGCAGTTTTTTTTTAGCAGAATGAATGGGTCAGCTCGATAGGGGTAGGACTACGCCCTCACAGAATACCAGCGATAAATGCTGCTGTGTTTCGTCTGGTGAGTGTAGAAATCCGGAAACCTTTATTTCTGGTGACGAGGCATTCCATCTCACTCCTCGAGGGTAACAACGCATCTGTATTATGATTCCTTTTAAGGATGAATGTATGTGTCATAGGCCGCAGAAATCACTTGTCATTTGAACAGGCGAACTGTGTGCTCGTGTGTTACTTTCAATGTAATAAAAAAAAGACATAGCTATAGCTTTAAGAAGCCAGCACGGAATAGTCCATCCATAGTTTCACTTTCAAAGAATAAATGCGTAAAATAAGAGTTTCTGCTGCTTCTCGTCAGCCTCTAAGGGAGGCTTTTATAACTTGGTTCTTTATTTAAGATGTCACCTAGTAGCATCTATTAGCAACAGATTACATAAATGATATGGTTAATTTAATGTTAAGAATAGATCACATGCTCGTTTTAACGGTCTTCTAAAATAAGGGCTACACTGTCATCATTAAATTACACATACGCTAATAAATTATAATATGCTAAATGTTGTGCAAAATAAAGCTCTTAAATTATATTCTATATTCCGTTTACATCAAATTTGAATATATGTTATGATTTTTTTTTATAATATTCGAGATGGCGAACGAGCCTTTATTACTGGTGACGGGGCATTCATCATCTCAGTACTCAAGGGTGCCAACGCATCTGCATTATGATTCCTCCTTAACGGATGAATATGGATGTCATGGCTCGTTTGTTACTTTCAATGTAATAAAAAGACATAGCTATGGCTTTAAGAAGCCAGCACGGAATAGTCCATCCATAGTTTCACTTTCAAAGAATAAATGCGTAAAATAAGAGTTTCTGCTGCTTCTCGTCAGCCTCTAAGGGAGGCAAAGCTTTTATAACTTGGTTCTTTATTTAAGATGTCACCTAGTAGCATCTATTAGCAACAGATTACATAAATGATATGGTTAATTTAATGTTAAGAATAGATCACATGCTCGTTTTAACGGTCTTCTAAAATAAGGGCTACACTGTCATCATTAAATTACACATACGCTAATAAATTATAATATGCTAAATGTTGTGCAAAATAAAGCTCTTAAATTATATTCTATATTCCGTTTACATGAAATTTGAATATATGTTATGATTTTTTTTTATAATATTCGAGATGGCGAACGAGCCTTTATTACTGGTGACGGGGCATTCATCATCTCAGTACTC
Organism: Teinopalpus imperialis; assembly: GCA_029286865.1. Classification (NCBI taxonomy): domain Eukaryota; kingdom Metazoa; phylum Arthropoda; class Insecta; order Lepidoptera; family Papilionidae; genus Teinopalpus; species Teinopalpus imperialis. The sequence goes on along the minus strand of JAGSMU010000022.1, from coordinate 13,114,098 downwards.
AAGGGTGCCAACGCATCTGCATTATGATTCCTCCTTAACGGATGAATATGGATGTCATGGCTCGTTTGTTACTTTCAATGTTATATGAAAAGAAAAGCGTCACTACCACCACTATAGTCGACGCATTATGAACTGAGGCTTCGGGTCATTAATCATATTTATCTGTCTACCTCGCTCGCACTTACAGGTCTTATGGAGAGGTGTAGTGATGTGCGTAAGAATTGTAGAGGTGCATATCGATAACGGGATAGGTGCGAAATAACCTGAAAAGGGCTGTTTTTATCTTTTCTAGGCATGGCGCATCGACCCTGCGTGCGCAGGTAGGGTAGCTAAGTATCGATAACAGGTTGCATTGCGTGCACATTCCTACTGTCAGTGACATTTATTGCCCGACGACTCAGTTTAAAATTCGTCGACTATAGTATTACCTGATGGTAAGTGATGTTAGTAGCTCATGGCATCTTCATCCGTTCTCAACTAAGATTCCAGATGCTCGCTGAAATAAAATGCCACTGTGTGCCAGTTCCTATAACTCCTTAAGACAGAGATAGTTTCTCTGTCTTCGCCATTTGTAAGAAAAGACATCATCATTTATCTGTTTATAAAATGAAATCACGGAGTATTAGAATATTTTAAAAGCTTTAGTCTTAACGATGTTTTTGATCAACAAAAAATGCCATTTAGAGACGGACGCGTAGAGAGTAAATACATTGTAAAATGTACAAAACACCATAATAACGTTCTCACTGTTTAAAAATAAAAGAGTGCCTACATTTTTACGCTACGATTTAAGCATCTGTTTTCATTGTGTACTCATCGTACACTTAGTTCTATCTGAGATAAAAATCTTTTTAGACTAGAAAATATTTCAACTCAACTGTTTTTGCTTAAATGTTGACTTAACCCTTTTTATTTTATTGGTATATGAGAAAGCGAATTATATTACTTTGTTCATTTAATTAATAATAAAATACCAACTAATAGAGTAATATAATAAGTACATAACAAATGGATATAGATGATTATCATTGCACATTGAATTACCTTAGTTAAACTATTATCATATATAAAATATAATTAGAATTGTTAATTCTTATAAATAACAGTGATTTTTCTCTCGCAATCTCGGATCAACGGGGTAATATGTGCTTTCGGATATTAGTTTCACAAAGCACATACGACCCTTTTTCGGTTTAAATAAGTTTTGTATGAAGATTTTTTGATTTTGATTTTGAATGTAAATCTTATTATTGTATTCTCTGTACGCGTTTGCTTCAAGTAAATACTAAAAAAAATGTTTGTTCCGTTCTATTTTACATACTCGTATATAGAAAGTCCTGGTCGATTGACGAACATGGGGAAATTTACGGGCTTTTATCCAATGACCGATATCAGTTAGGACTAACAATTTATGAATTAAAAAGTGAATAAACAAAATCATTATGCTAAATAAATGCATGTTCGTCACTGTTCGAATATGTTACTTTCAAGTAAATTAATAGTTAACTGATTCAACTTTAAAATTGACACATCGGCTAAATTTATACCAAAATGAAACCGGGTCAAACTGTAGGCGAACGGAACATATAACTTGCAAGATGCTTACTTAGCGTCCATACTTGCCAAGAAAATTAAAATGAAACCAACAACCGGTTGAATTTCTCCTAGTGACAGTGTTAATAAAACTAGTGACATAGTTTTTACTAAGATAAGATAAAATTAAAAATAACATAAAGATAACAGTGCCGGTAAATATTGTACAACTTGTGATTGGGTGATTGGCCTTAACACATCTATTCCAGATGATGTATACAGTGTCGCGAAGACATCTCTTTTGGTGGCTGTATAAGCCAATACGAGAGCGGCATCCCTTACCCCAGGACTGGTTGTTAACAGAAAGGTAGTTAGCAAGTGGGTTTATGTTGTTAATATTATGGTGTCTCCTGTTTCTCCTGTCAGCCAGTAAACCGAACCAGTTTTCATCACAGACTTTCAGACCGTCCATAACGCGTTTTCTCCAAACTGAGCGATTTTCAGCAAGTCCCTCCCATTCTTGGTGATCGATGTTAAATGCAGCCATATTCCGCTTGGCACTGTCCTTAAAACGCAGCATTGGTCTCCCAACGCTTCTTTTGGCGTCTGCTATTGCACCAAGTTTACACGGCGTGGTAGTCTCGGAGGGTCCATGCAATGCACATGCCCTGGCCACCGCAACCGCCTCTGTTTAATAATAGCGGTGAGACTAGGCAGCTGTGCCAACTCAAGCTTCCTCTCATTCGTTACTCTGTCCTCCCATTTTATGGGCAACATGTTTCGTAGACAATGCATATGAAAAGTGTTAAGTCGACGTTCTTGCTTTACATATGTCGTGCAGGTTTGGCAGAAACCATTTTGAGCATACTCTTTTGTGTACCTTAAAAAGTTACCTTAAAATAGTAGTCCCACTGTATATTACGCTATTTTTTAGTCTAGAATTTATGGAATTTGGTTAACGAATAAATTTCGAACTGACTTTAAGCTTAATGAGAGGACGCCATGAATAATTTATCGTTTCCTTCCTTCCGGTCTCGTCTGGTAATATCTCTCCATTAAATATTATTTTATAACTACAATATTCGAGCTATATAAAATGCTCTTAATATTAGTTTAATTAAGTTAATTATTAATAAATAGTAGTGCGAGAGATGTTTAAAAATCTTAAAGGTGTAGACATCTTATTTGGAGCTTAATCTGCTACGGAACACTTTTACGGAATGTGCATTTATTAGATATGTATTTCATGTTAAAATGTTTTACTAATGACGAAATAAACAACGATGTTTTGCAACTCTCAACTATTCATAAAAAGGTATATTTATTGAATACTATATATGACTTATTTATAATTGAAATAATATATATACTTTGAAGATACATTTATTAAAAAAAGTTTGTATAATACCTAGCTAGATATAGGTTGATAAATAGTTTTTTTAACAATATTTAAAAAACCTAAGGCTTTGGATAAAGGCATTTCTTGGTTCTTTTACTTAGATCACCAGCCGTCCGTTAAATATTATTGACGATTAAAAGCACTCATCGCAACATGTTTATAATTAAAATTAATTTCAATTTTACTACTTGCTCGCGGTAGTACAGCTTGACGAGTCTCTAACGACCGACCGATAGCGGTAAATTTATTTAAAGATATTAATAAGGATCATCAACGATACACGTGACAAACTATAACGTGTGAATATCTACAAAAAAATCCTGTATGTTTGGCAGCGGTCTGTAGGTACCCAAGATATTTTCAGGTCTATTTTGCATTCAAGGAGAAAGAAGCAATGTTACTTTTTAGTAATTGGGTCTTTACATAATTATGTTACACAACTGTGTTTCATAATTCGTATCATTAATTTTGCAGATTAGGGATTCTATGCATGTTGCAGGAAAGCAAGTTGCAGTTGATTAGTTTATATACATGGATATAAAATTTGTAAACTTATTTTTAGTAGTAATAAAAGTAAAGTAATCTATGATTATTTAAAATTGTCTTTTGATATGTATAAAATCCTTTATCCCTACTAAGAAACTGTATTCAATAGCTATATATATATAAATTAGGTTGTTATACCCCATTTGGCTACAACTTGGAATCGTACTCGGAAGTCGCGGTATCGTAGCTCGGTAATCTAGATGTTAGATCTATAACATATCATGTTCTAGTAGATTTCAGCCTCGGCGATATTTTCTAGTTATTACTTTAAGATATCAAGTATAATATATCATATATAATCGTAAAAATTCGCACAAACATAGAGGCACGTTCGGATCATTCTCAGTTAATTTTGATGTATTGCATGTAAGATCGATGAAAGCTTCAAATGCAATGCATGGACGCAACGAGAACAAAACACAACACGTCTAGACCTCCCATTGGTTTTCTGATTGATTGTGATACACAAATTATGTTCTTTAGCTGGGAATCAACACAGGACTTGCTACAAAGCTTTCAGATAATTCTAACCACTAAGCCAAGCTACGAACAAACAAGCAAAACTGAAGGCAAAGGAATAACAGAATAAAGGAAAAACGAATTTAAAATGCACATGTTGAAACTATCCGAACTGCAAATTTATTCAATGATCCCCACTTCCCTCTTTGTGACAATAGGTTTGAATTTTTTATTACCTGCCATGACCTTTCAAGTCACGCAAAAATTTAAGCTCTTTATAAAGTTGTAAATTTATAAGTTAAACTCAACACTTTGTATATGGGATAGTGTGTGTATTTTGTATTTATGTATTATATTATGTCATTGGAGTATTGAGATAGATATTTCCTATTTACATATATGTGTTAAAATTCATTTTGAATAAGTAATGACTTCGTATAATTATAAAGTACATTAATTTTGCATTTTATCATTAATTTATTTAAAATAAATTTGAAGTCTCAGGGGGCGAAAACGCAATCACACTTTGAATCCTTGTCGGGATAGAGATTTTTATATCGTATTTAGGATGACAAACGAGCACACAGTTGACTTGATAGTAATTCTTGCGAACAATGACATCCACATATAATCTTGATAAGGAATCTTAATTCAGATGCGATGTCGCCCCTGAGTAAGATCGAATACCCCGTCACCAGTCATAAAGGTCTCCAGATCCCTAAAGAGGTGAAACAAATTTGATAACATCCTTTTGATTTTTTCTTACGTTTAGACTGGTGTGTTGTGAGGGCGCGGTGCTTCTCCGGTCGTATGGATACCTAGGAGTATGGATACCTAACAATCTCAGTGAACGGAATAAAGCAGATCGCATGTCAATCGCCGCAAGTCTGCTCTCAGCGATAAAAAATGAGCCGTTTTTTAAACAGGCGCTGAAAAGTGGATAACCTATGAAAATATAGTCCGCAAAAGACAGTGGTTGATGAGGATTTACCACCCCTACCAGATCCGAAAGCAAATATCCATGGCAAAATCATTTTTTATTGTGTGTATGGAAGGATTGTCAAGTAATAATTCACCACGAGGTGTTGAAATCAAATTTAACGATTACGATATAAGATGATACGTTTAGAAGTTGCAAAGAGTGCAAGTGAAACTCCATGAATAGCGTCCTGCACTCGTCAATCGCAAAAACGTCATCCTTAAACACGACAATCCGCGACCACATACAGCAAGGGTGTCTCAAGAAAAATTTCTTGAGCTTGGATGGTCTATTTTACCACATCCACCTTAATCTCCGGACAGACTACCGCGTTTTCTGATCTTTACAAAAAATTTTGGAATGGAAAATCTTTTAATTCTGAAGAGAAAGTGACAATATTAATAATAATGCTCTTTTGTCTCTTTCATTTCATAGCAAAATGTGTATGTGTGAATCAATACAGAGAGTCTGTAAATTACTAATATTATGTAACTAACTGACGATGTTTATCTGACAGCCATAAAGGGGGATGATAAATACGATATAAAAATATTTATTGGATGAAAATCGTAAAGCAATGTCAAAATTTTATGAGCGGAGAAAATGTAGAATTCCTGGCAACGACATTAAGAGGGCGCCGGCAGTTCGTTAATTTTTTGCTCACAATAGCTCCGATCGAGGCGAGTTGTTACAATCATGTTATTCTTGTTTTTATTCACTTTTCTTATACTTCACCCTTTTATTTCCATAGACCTTTGTTCATAAGTAATAAGGTATTTATTTTATTTACCATATAAAAAACTCTTATTTCACAATAATTTTTTTTTTATTATGAAGCGTATTGTTACGGGCGTGACAGGCGTGACACTTTTAAAAAGGATGTTTAATGAAATATGAATATGTATATATTTATTTAATTTAAACTGATTTTAGTTACACGAAATAGAACAAAGATTTAGGTTACTTGGACCGAGTCGAGTTGAACTGTTAAATCTATTACGTTTTGATACAATACAAATGCTGACAAAGCCACTTTACAGAGGAGCAGGGTGCATCAGCCCTATGTACAAATAATATACGTAATAAGAAGGTAATACTTTAAACTTTTACTTCCACAAAGCATTTATATAAAAATCTCTTCCATGAGGCCTGGTGTTGGATATATTATCGGAAAAAAAACGTAGTGTACTCACAAAATAAAAAATAAAAAATACAGAAAATACAGAAAAAACATAATAATAATAAAATGAAACTTTAAAACATACATAAATTTATTAATTAATACATAAATAATAATAAATATAATATATAGTGTAAACATAAATAATAAATATATATATACTATACAATAAAGCTAACATAATATTTTGTAATAAAACCTGGAAGTGCAAATTGCGTGGAAACAAGAGAAGGATTGGGAAAGTCTCAGAAATAAGAAGTGGATCAAGATACGCTTGAAGATCCGAATAATGAGCAGGAACACTGGGAATTTATATTTTTGTAAATATAAATGTCCAAAAAATAATGTAAGATAATAAGAATTTTTGAATGTTATTTTTATATTTTGATTTGTTCTTTGTGTAAAGATATGTAAAAAACATAAAATATTGCAAAACTTCTATTGTTTTTTCATATAAAAATAAATTAAATGGTTTTGACGCTCATTTTAGTCGGTACATGTAACTGAAACGTTGATATTGTTATTAATTTAAACTTTTTCTGCCAAAAATAATAAATTTTAGTCAAGAAGGTCTCCTCTACGAGAGAAATGGCGTACAAAGTCTCTGTCTCTAAAACCGGCTCGTAACTACGCTGCAGAGGTTCCAGAGCACGAATAACTTGGCTGGTCGACCTCGTTGTGAACGCCCAACATGGAATCCAAAACCCAGGGGATTCAACTTATCAAGCTTTTTTAATTAACAGAAAAATAGCATCTTTATAAACTTCCCACAGTTTCTTATAACGGAGTAATGAAAGAAGAGAAAATTAATATTATAGTCCAATATTCTTATGGAATAATAAAAGCTTTACAGGGAGCTTATAAATACAAATTTAAAACAATATTCTTCTTCTATCTAAAATAAAAATTGAAAGTCTGTTAACAAGGAATGCTCATTAATACTTTATTTCAATTTCCAATTAAAGGAATACGTCCTATTATTTATTTACTTCCTTTAAGCTTCTTTTGATTGTTTTTCTTTGTCTCTTTGCAATCTGCAAAGAGCGTACTTAATTTAAACGCTTGAACAGAAGTCAGAAGAAGAAAAAAATTAACTTCAAAAGCTAAAGTAACTTTAGAACGCAATGATGTCCTCTCGGCGTTCAAGAAGTATTCCGCAAAAGTGAATTTGCTACTTTAAGCAGTAAGTGGGCATGTTTGCGTTTTGGTGGCATTGAAATCACTCATCATGCGCAACGTACCGGAGTTATGCTGGCATTTTGTAGCAGCTAAATACATTGTCGGCTGCGTCGACCCATTCTTACCAGACTGGTACCAACAGTACTCGCTGCAGCGTGGTTTTTTAATAATATTGGAAAAGACACAAGTGCATATACTCGTAGTTCACGACGACGTGACCGCCAGAGCCGAAGCCTTACACAAAACACTACACACCAACACTGCACCATCATACCACCCCTGCCGAGGGCGTCGCAAACAAAGTCATTCGCGATACCACCATATCTGAAGCTGGTTCTCACCAATTAACATAGAAGGAGCGACGCTGGAGTTTCTTGTATCACTTATCTCCTGCGATAACGCATTCCGGAGTGATGGTAAATGTCATTCTGCCCTCTCGGGCAGCCTCGCGTTAGCTGTTTTTACGCGCTGGGTAACCGTCCAAGCCGGGGCTCCCTCTTGGGAACCCTTGTACTAGTTATCCATTAATAAAGGTCTTGGCTGAGTGCCCTAAGCGACCGGCCACTATTCAACCCGGTGAAGTTGTAAAAGCTCTCGAGTCAGTGGCCATAAATCATTAAAAAATTGCAAAAAAAAACTTTCCCTTCTCTAGGTTTTCTTCGTGTTTCATAATTATTGTATAACGATAGGAAAAAAGTAGTGGTTTAGTTAGCATGTTCCGCTTTCATCAAGTCAAAGTCAAAATCTTTCTATGCTCGAAAAAAAATCAGGCGACGTCGTTCTCACCCGTAAAACTGTAAAACAGTTTATAAATAACACAGTAATATTATTTTTAAAAGGCGGCTACCACACAAGCTCAAGAACTTTAACTTGAGTCACCCTTGCTGTATGTGGTTGCGCATTGTCGTGTATAAAACAATTTTGCGATTGACGAGTGCAGAATACTCATGTAACGCTTTGGTACATAATAAATAATAGTAGTAATTTTTGACTCTCCATTTCAGAGGTAAAATAAATCAGTTAAACGTAACGTGTATCACACAAAACAATTGACAAAAGACAAACTGAAGCCTTGTCTATATAGTGTAAACAAAAACTTGTTGTCCCGGTCAACTCATAGCGGGTAGATACGAACAATAGATTCTACTTATGACTTGACCTAATACTTAGGCTTATGTAATTAAAGATTAAGTATCAAATATAATAAAAATTAAGAGTAATGAATTGACTGATCTTTATGAAAAAATATTTCATATAGCGTAACGCAAGTTTTTTTCTTTGTTTCTGTTAGGGGGATTAACATTTAAGGTTAATTTGGATTTTGGATAGAGGTTACGTTGTCGGTGATTATAACGTTTTCCTCAGAGGAAAAGAAAGATATTTTACTTGCAAAATATATTACGTAGTACGATTTTTAATATTACTTAAGGATTAGAATGATAATGAACCTTCTAGTAACAGTGGTAGTCTAGTAACCCAGGCTGCCGCTTGTTTTGGTATGAATACGTCGGCTAGACTAAGGAAGGCCACACCCTCACATAATACTAGCGTGCTGTCCTTTGATGGGCTTAGGGGTATTCCTAAATACATATATATATATAAATATCCGTATGGAGGACTATATTATTACTAGTTTAGCTATTAACAAAATTAATTAGCTAAGATCCTCGATCAAAGAAATGGTGTATTTTTTCTGAAAGTTCCCTTTATCTCAAAAGCATGTGCAAACTACTAACTGAACCATTGAAACTATTACTAGAACCACCAGACCCAAACTACATACGAGTATGTTACATCCACAATAAAGACACGACCAATGTTTTACCTCAAAAAGAGGCATCCTCAAGCGATGCAGAAGCTATAACCTGGCTTTTATAACGACTATAACTTTAACATTCATATCACTAAAACATTGTTAGAATAGGAATATACTTTTAACATATAAATATTAAGAATCGAAAACAAAAACAAAGCTATTCTGTAATATTTAACGTAACAAAACGTTGATATGGATCATAGACCATATAGTTTATGAGAAAAAGTAAATATTTGCTCGCATTTTGCGTACTACCTCATATTGTGTTTAATCTTTATACATTAAAATATATTGGTAGGGATAGAGTTATATAAATAATAGAGGCTAGTGGAAAATAAATCCAACACCTTTTTGGGAGTGTTGGTCGTCCTCCCGATGGCATAACTAGTTGACTGATTCGAGGATTACCGTGCCCACTCCTTGTCTTCAGATTTCAGATAATCCTGTAATATGCCAACGTAACTTACTAAGTTCTTCTTCCAGCTCCGTAATCTTCAATTGATTTCATAATGGAAAATTTACAATGTTTCTGTGTAATCAATCTTTAATAGAGAGCCGTCATTTCTTAGTGTATAGACGCTCACTTTGAACACACGGTACGTGAAGAAATATATATGTAGTTTGGTTCCTGGTGTTAGCACTAAATTGATAATTGCATTATAATCAGAACTTACCAATGCAACGGTGAAGGAAAACGTGGTGAGGAAAACCACATATTATTAATCATGGGTGGTTTTCCTCACCACGTTTTTCTTTAAAAAAAAACTCGAATAAATCCGCGAATCTGTAATAAACTGCGTGACAAACTACGCTCTATTACTTTGTCCAGAAATGCAATCTTTAAATAAAATCTGTTACCTTTTACATAATTCTACCCTTGAATACAATTTGTATAACATAATTAACAATTATTTTACTTATAAAAGTTATACATATTTAATAGGTACGCCAAATGCTATTCTTGTTAAACAGTTAACGATGTTCCGTTATAAAACATTAAGCAATTTTACGCTAATGCAAAAATGCCATAGAGGATCCTATTACGTTTTCATTTTTCTTTTTAGTACTTGTTATAAAAACCGAGCGACACTTCTTTAGCTCTTGTTTAAAACGTATTTTTTTTTGTAAGAAACGGTGGCAAATGGACACAAAATTCTTTGGGTCCCTTGGGTAGGCACTGGCTTCGACTAACCTTATGAAACACACCAGATTGTTATCATATACAGTTATATTATTGATCAAAATAATTTTAAATTTATCAATGCTATTTAAAAACAACGAAAAATAATACTTTTATCGTTAATATTATTAAAATTATGTATAATAGTAAAACATATTTACGCTTAAAAGTATTACATAAAAGAACAAACGTAGCTTCAGTAAATTTCACTTACGGTATTATGCGATTAGAGGTCTGAAATATTTATTATTGGAAGATTTGCATATTTAAGCAATTGTCGATCGATTTATTTGTTTTGACTCGATTTGATTTTTTCAAATGCCTTAATATAGACTCTAATCGATTTGAATAAATTCGTCGGACTCTAAAAGTTCTTTGCAACATTTGGCTTACATGCGCGCGTAGGTTACCGATTGCCTATCGCTTACTGGAATTAATCCTAGGGATGCAACTACATAATAAGAGAGTAAGGCTTCAGCGGAATCCATCTCACATCCAGGTGGAAGAAAAAGACAGTACATTAACCAAAGGTTGAAGAGGGACTTTCAATAGCGAATCTCCTTTTTTACACAGATCTCGTTAGGTTAGTAAAAGAGAGGTGGGTATGGCAAGAATACTTTGACCAGAGATCCAGTGAAGCCACTTAAATGTTGTCCTACCCTATCCAATGTCCATATTTCCATTATCCAATGTCAATATCCAATTTTAGTTGGCTAACTTAGTTTAACGTAAACAAATAATTTTGCATAGGTGTGGCTCTTTGTAGTTCTTATGGTGCTAGGTGGTCGCACAGCGACAAGCCCGTCTTTAAAAATAAATAATAAAAAAAACCTTGCTTGTATTTTTAATAATTAGAAGATATAGCCGTGCGTGGAATCGACCACGCAGATATCATCGTCGTTATTATTGCTTGGATTACTTAGATGTCTAAAGCTAGTACATTTTTCTGACGTTCCCCATATGCTCTCTTACGTCGACCGTGTTCAGCATACATTTAGATTCTGAGCTGAGACCAATATCTAAGTAAATATAGAACAATATTCAATCCAATCAAATTGTTCCCGTATCCGTTCAAACATTACTTCAATCTTTTCCTATGTGTTTTACATCGGAACTAAAAAGGTGACTAAAAATTATGTCTTATTCTTTTTACTCTTCTGCGTCATTAGTGTGACGGGATAATAATATCATGTATATTGCCAGATCTAGTCAAAGTTAAAGTTACGTCGTAGCCGAAATCTATTTGGAAGATTAGTATATACACGTTTAGTATATATTGAGTTACATAAGTTTGATGAACGCCATGTCTAAAATACAAGTAACGGGGCGGCAGTGCTAACGTGAATCACTTCTGCTGCATTATTTAAATGCCATCCATCAATCACAATCTGTATTCGTTATTCATTATTAGTTACGTCACAAGTCATGAGCGATGTGACAGGTGCGTTTTGAAATGAAGCTGCAAAATAAAGGCTTTATTTAATACACTATATTGTTTTCGTTCCGGTTTGTGGTTTATAATTAGGCCTATTCAGCTGTGCTTTTCGGAAGTGTAATAAGTAAGCTGTTTATTGTAGCTGTAATAAAAAATACAAATACCCGATGTATAAAATTATAAATTATAACGGTACTTCATTAATTACGTAAGAATTTTTTTCTAAATATCTTTAATGTTTTACACGACTGTGTGGGTAGTAAAGTAAGACAGAGTTAATGACTGCTACACCGCGGCTTTGATTCCCAGTCGGGCCTAATTGTGATTTCCTCTGATTATATTACACATCACATCAAACTAGAGAAGGCGATGTCGGGTCAGGGTCGCGTCAGTCGATGATTGCTTATACAATATCCTGAATCGTTATTCTTATTTGAAAATAACTTGAAGATATTACCGTAGTTGAAATCTGATAGGTCTAAATTTTTATCATTGTCACAACATCAAGTTAATTTTATATCAATAAATGGTAAACTCACAACTTCTATTTTATTGAGTCAGTTATGTCTATTAACCATTTTCACTTTACGTGTATTAAGAAATGTATATTTCGTTATGTATAATGCTCATAACCCAACTGTTACATTACAAATGATGCTCCTAGACAGGATGTGCGGAAAAAACTCGTAAATACTAGAGTAGCGTAATAGTAAAAATAGGCACAAGTATACATGGACATGTGCGTATTTTTCGCTCTCTTTTCATAGTCCAATGTAATTATTCATATGCAATTAGATCGGAGATTCGGATCTCGAGTTAGGGTCATGTGACATATGTACAATATGTCACATGTACTTGAAATAATTACATTCAGTTAGGTTGCAAAAGGCTGTAGTCAGCTAAACTGATTTTTCCTTTACAATTTATGACTTTTTTCTCTCTCGTCAAGTCTTGTTATACGGGCAATGATGTCTTGTGACATATTGTGCCAAATTTTGCATAAAGCATTCCACTTTTCTTTTCGCAAGGATGGGTCACGATTACAGATGTGCCTGTTTTGTTTTGTTGATGTACGGATTGATCAATGGGATTGAGATCCGGACTCTGAGTAGGCCAAACCATGTTTTATAACACCCCTTGTGCCTCTTTCTCTTCTAAATATTCTCTACATAATTTTGAGCTATGTTTTGGATCATTATCTTGTTGGAAAATGAATCCATCTCCAATTAATCGCAACCCGGAAGAATCTGCATTTTGTTCTAAAATGTTTTTGTTCCTTTTTCAAGATTCCTTCTATTTTAATCAAATCGCCAGTTCCTTGGCTAGAGAAGCAATCCCAGACCATAATTGGGCCACCACCATGCTTGATTGTTGGGAATACACAATCTGACAGCATGATTTCTTGGACACTGTGTCGAACGTAATTTCTACGTTTTGAACTGAATAGTTCAAACTTGGATTCATCGGTCCAAAGCACTTATTTAAAATCTTCTTCAGTCCAATCTCGATGGTCAAGAGCCCAATGCATCCGTTTTTTCTTGTTTTGCAGCCTTTGCAGAGGTTTTCGAACGGCAACGCGAAAATACAACTTAGCATCTCTCAGTCGCCGTTTTACTGTAGTCAATGATAAAGGTTTAACTCTGGGTTTGTTTACTTCAACGCGGATTTCTGGTGCTGTTAAGCGTCTGTTTCGCTTGCTGATAACAAAAATGAAATTATCTTCACTAGACGTGGTAGCTCTCGGCCTTCCCGAGCGTGGACGATCTTGAAAACAGCCTGTCACTCTGTATCGAGTTATTGTGCCATGAACACAAGTCTTCGATAACTTCAGTTGTGAAGCAATCTCATGTTCGGATTTGCCTTCATTATGCAAAACAACGATGGCAGAACGCACCTCACTACTAATTTCTCGAGCTTTCCCCATTTTAAGACGTCTTCACTGTAGAAACCACAAGTTTAGACTAATTGAGATTGCTTGTGAACAAACCCAAGTAAACTCGGGTAATATTAAGTCAGAAACACGTGTTTTCAGAATCTAAAAAATCCTAATTATTGACCAATACGTAACACAAGCAAAGTATTTAGTAATAAGGACATTATAAAAATATTATTACGACTCTACCACCTGGCTATAGCGCAGCGTTTGTCGGTGTTTGAAAACAATAGATGTGAATTATCCAATAACTTGAAAGTAAACATTATTAATACAACATTACATTATTTTAAAACACTATTATTAAATTAGTAGTTATTAAAACAGTAATGCAGATGTGCATTTCGTTTATTTATCCTATGGGATGGATAATTATGTTATTTATGTGCGGTCTTAAACTTTAGGCCGGCAGGGTATATATATATATATATATATATATATATATATATATATATATATATATATAAGCCGTAAAAGATGTTCCTGCTTTGTATGCAGATATTTATAATGATAATGAAATCAACAACGCCATTAAAAGTTTCGGTTTTGCCTTTTTTCCCCGCATTATAAAATCCAGACAGACATCTTCAATTCTTTTTAAAATGTTAAAGTATAATGTCTCGCTATTTGTAATAAACGTATTCAAGTTAAAACTATTTTATAGTTAAGGCGTTGCTATATTAAAGATCAAATTATTAATAAAAGGATATATGATATATGAAAGTTCAAATAAAAGCAATGTTATTAATAGAAATATTTTTCCAATTAGTGTAACTTTATTCAAATTACGCGTAATAAATACTACATAAAAGATGTAACGAAGCTACTTAGAATTCAGTTGGTGGAACATCGCTTGAGCGTTGCGGTATTATACGATTAGGGCTATAAATATTTATTACTCGAGAGCAGAGTAATAAAGAGCAATTACCGTTGGATTTCTTTTTCTGGTTTTTCTATTTTTGTTTTTTCGATTAGTCTCTTAAAATTCTATGTGTCGTGTTCATGAACCGTAACGTTGAAATTGCATACGAACCTGAAAAAAATTGGTTTTTTTTTTTAAGTTTTAACGTATTTTAGACATTATTATAATATTTGTTATGCAACACTGTTTAAGTATATTCTAAGTATATTCTGTATGCTGTAAACATGTCTCTAGAAGGAATATTTTGAGAGCTTTATGTTGTTGAAACTTTGATAATACAGTTGCACTGTTTTATATCTCATCTGTTTACACCACTCGCATTGCATTATTTTTAGCTATTTGTTATTTCTAGAGATGCATATGGTACATGTGTTTAGTATCAGTCCATAGACACAAGGGAGATGGGAAATAAGTCATTTTTACAATCGGACCAGCTGCTGCCGTTTTCAGACACCACTATTACTTGTTAGTAGTCGTGTGTTCACGATTATACGTACACGAGTACTATAAGCACAATACTGGCACAGCAATAATAACGAAACGTTTTCATTCGAATCCACACTATTGTACTAATCTGTATAAATATCATTCACCTATAAAGTGTTTAATAATTTACAGATTGTTTTTTTAGTTCTAGAGTAATTATTTAGAGTAATATGAGCACACAGGTCACGTCACGTCATGCGTTGTTTTCACGTCACCCTTGATGAGTGATATGGAATGTTTCGCTTTAGAACTGTGAGCGTACACTTAATCATTTTGCTTTTTGTAGTGTTCTTCAACCGTAAAAATTTTTTCATCGGTAAAGAGGATATATAGGATTCTGTGCATTTTACCTGCGTATCGCGAGAGAAGGCGTTTTGATCGATCCACTCTCTTTAATTGAAAAGATTGAATTATGGCATGTCCTGTATATCGACGATAAGCACCGACATTCAGGTCTTGTTTTATAATACGGGACAGAGTCCTAGCGGGAATCTTTATTTTTCGCGATAAGATTTTTTGCTCCCTAATGGGGTTTCGACAAAAGCTGGCTTCAACAGCATTAACAGCCTTTGTAGTTTTAACAGCGGCCGCCCTGATCTTTTCTGGTCTTCGACAGAGGAAGTGTTGTTGTATCTGTTGATAGTACGATATACGAGGCTGATACCAAGCTTCTGAAGTGTCTGGAATATGACCGACGGCTCCAAACCCACTTTGTGCTAGGCGATCCCTGCAATCCAAATCAATATTTTCTTTAACATCCCATTCCTATATATTGTAATTTGATAATGAACACGAAAAAATATGTGAAATGGCGCAAAATCGAAAAAAGTTTTTAAAATAATGTAAGTGTTCCAAATTCAAAATAATTAAAAAGTTGAAAAAAAGAAAAGTTCATATGTAACAGTATTTGTGGCCAGACTAGTTAATAGCACCAATAACCGAGGATGTAGAAGGGTTCTTATGTGGTTGTGATAAATGTAGTTTAAGACGTGTAAATTTGCTTCGTGATAATTTATTATTTATTCTTTATTTGCGCAAGTAACACACACATAAACATTATAAAAAGGCGGACTTAATGCCAAACGGAATTCTCTATCTGCCTACCTTTGGGTTGAGGATTGAATACTTGTGGGTGCTAGACAAAACTTAATAATCTAATAATATTAATCTAAGGAGGAAACCTGGTTTAACTAATCGATAAGTATAATATCATTAACACCAACGGATTAGGATTGTTAATGATAATGGAAAATTGAAAATGGTGAATTCATACATTATACATACAAAATCATACAGTGTTACTATTTTATTAAAAAGCGATAATAGTATTATAAAGCCCATGCTGCAGTGGTGTTTGGAATAACTAGCTGCTGCGTTGCGGGTTTGTTACTTTAGCTAACTTTGTTATTGTTAACGAAGCAAACATACACCCTAGGATTAATTTGTTGTCATCGGCATCTCATGCCGGGTATCCTAATCGAATTTCTTGTTACGCCGCAAGGGGATATTAAGGCTAAAATATATGTTACAGACCTTGGGCATATTTTTATTAAAGGTATTGAAGAAAGAGATAAAACTTAAAAAATATCTCTGTGGGGTAATTTTACGTGCCAATAATATAAACATTTGTATTTTTTAGATTATTGTCTAACTATTGAAAAAACGAATATTGAAGATTTTTGGAGTTTATATAATTTTTTTATCATGACGTTTCGAGTGCTTTTCTGTCACGGGGAGGACTGAGATGTTTGGCGTCCTGATTAAAACTGAGTTATACTGAACTATCGTCAGCTTTTTATTTACTTATTTTGAACCCAAATCTCAGCCGTCATATTTCATAAAATAAAAGGCGAAAAACTTAAAAAGACAATGTGGAATAACAAATTGTAAATTGCCTGTAATCTCACAATTTTGATTGGTTTACAATGATTTACTTATTTAATCTTTGATTCGTAAGCCACATAAAAAAGGCAAACAAAAGGTAGACTTAATGCTTAGAAGTGTTTATGTAACGATTAAATAAAATATAATAAAATATTTACCCATATTTAAAAATTGAAAGGGACATTTCAGAACAAATAATTTCAATATATAATATACTATTGCACAGTATGTGCAATAGTATATTATATATTATATATTCTATTTTGTACATTTACATGCTTAAAAATAAATAATATGTTAATAGTGTTATAGAATTTAAAAACAGTTCGGAGAATATTTGTGATTTTAATATATAATATGAATTCTGAATAGAACATTACATTGAATACAAATCTTTTATATAAAGTGAGAAAAGCACCTACCTCGTTTATATTAGTCAAAGAATGTGCTGCAGAAATCTCCCGTTCTCCGGAAGCGAGGCTTTTAGAGCGTCGTGTTTTCTAGCGGAAATGACGCGTAGCTTTATGTTGCTGCAAAATTGATAAAACAATTGCATTGTTTTTGTTCAACTATTCTGTCTGTACCAATTGAATTGAAATATTATAAACTATTATTATTGAAATATAATTTCTGCATGGTAGACGTTAGCTGCAGCACATATAGGTCAGCTACACAAAACAACAGTATAAAATTGTAGTCTAGGGCTATTGTATTCCGGTGGTATTCCGTATTAGGCCTCAAGGATTCTCTATCAAAAATTAATGTGGATATCATGGGTCGCAGAAATTACTTACTAAAAACCCATTTCGATATAAAAAATCCCCAGTTCACATTCAGTTCTTCAAACAAGTTTTTTCTATTAGTTAAAATTAAATACATATTCTGTCAATTCATGTAATTATTTGACTTTTTATTTGAAGGTGTGTCTCTCTGGACCAACACACATAGATCAAAAAGAAAATACCTTATCAGTTACTTATCAGAAGTTCATATTTGTTGTTTTATTAAATATGAGTTGCATTAATTGTTTTGACGAAAGTATGGATACTACGCAAGCAGAAGGCGCTTAAGTTATGTTGCCCTATTGCAACGCGGACTTAGTCAGTGAGCAGTCGCTGCTCATGTCCATTTGTTCTAGTTCTCAACTTCGCTGCGGAATCGACGTCTAACGGCTATCGATGTACGGTTGAAGCTGAAACGTCTTCGAGGGTTGGCTGTCGGTGAGTGGATAGTTAGAAGAGGGTTAAGAGAAGCCAATCTTACTCCAAAACTTCCTGCCACGGGTGCCTAATTGACTGCATTTTACCATTGAGGAGTGGGAGCGAGTATTGTATACTAGTGAGTGTAGGATATGTCTACATGGCAGTGACAGGAGAGGCAGTGTCTAGAGGGGGCTTTAAATGCTGGAGCACCTCGGAATAAGTACAATGACTACTATACGTCGTATTTACGAGTGTATGTACATATCCTATGTTGATAAAAATTATTTTCAATTTTGATTTACTCTATTTAACTATTATATTGAATATTTCAGAATAGTCTCAGAGTCCATGATTCTCGTTACCGTATCAATTATATTTGACGGATTAGAAAACGTTACTGGTGTGCACTATGTCTTATTCCAACAAATAAAAATGGATTTTTATTCTGAAGTATTGTCTGTAGTAATATTTTAATATCTAATTTTCCTATTATTTAAACAGATTCAGTACAAAATAATAGAATAATTCTACCATAAGTAAATAAAGTACTCACTCCTGTACCCTTAGGAAGTAGACGAAGCGTTAAGGGCCTATAAAGCCACTTAAGGGCACTTTTAACAATGGCTAGAGGGTCCTTCGGTTTTCCCTCGCCTACAATATATCCTTTACTGAGTTTTACTGTATGCTGTTGAAAGTATTCGACTTGATTAATTAAATTATTGGAAATATAATTATAAAAAAGTAGTTTTAGAAATCATGCCCTCACAGAATACCAGCATAAAATAGCACCATAATGTTGCCGTGTTTCGTCTGGTGAGTGTAGGGATCCGGATATCTTTATAACTGGCTTTATTAATGCCTCGTCACATTGAGATGGAATGCAATAGAGGTCCTCAAGGGTGACAACGCATCTGCATTATGTTTCCTTATCATGGATGAATGTAGATGTCATGGGCCGCAGGAATCACTTACCATCAGGTGAATTGTGTGCTAGTTTGTTACTCTCAATGTAATAAAAAAAAAGTTATTGGATCTCAGATCTCTACATTTACCATACGAAATAACGCTGTTTTTCTCTATTATATTTTCTCTATATATTCTCCTACCAGCATATGACTGATCGGGCGTTTATCACTGTCAGCGTAGGTTGATTGAAGTATTTGGATACTGCGTTGCAGGTAGAGCTTCCATTGTCAGCCTAACCACCCAGGATCGTGGCCACTGCAACTGAACCTTTCTCCGATCTCTTTGCGCATGCAGTACATGGGTTTATGGAAGGGGACAATGAGTTAGTCTTTGTGTTTACGTGAATGCCAACAGTTTAATAATAATACCAGATAAATATTTCAGTGACGGTATTATTGTTATTAAAATCAAACAAAGATGGTGAAAATTTTATTTGAATCTATTAGTATATCTTATTAGCTATTCAGTGTGACTTTACCTGGAGTTTCAGGTAGAAAGGTATACAATAGATATAGCAATTAATATTGCAATTCAGTAAATAAATGAGTGGATTGTATATGAATTAAGAAGGTGCATGCGCCTTGTTACCTGGTATAACTTGATATACATTAACTTTTAAAAGTTTTTAATTACTTGGCAAAATACACACTAAGTATTATGAGCTAAATAATTACACACGATAAAATGCCCAAACCAAATTACAATATTTTATCCATATAGTCGCCGTAACATAGTTCAAACGCCACGCATTAAACACGACGTATTTTTTTTTAATAAATGAAAATTAATTTTGGAAACAGTAATTATTAACGGGTCTGATGGACCAAAATGTTTTCCTTAAATAAATGATTGGACTGTATATGAATTAAGAGGGTTTAAGTTCGAATTGAAATGAATTTCTCATTTATTTCCATCGACAGTATTTTAAAGATGAATTTATTTATAATAGCGTTTCAAGTTATTATATGCAGATATTTTGTAATTCTCACTATAACTAATAATTAATTGAGTCTTATTACGCATAATTTTATTATTGTATTGAGGGTGATCAACTAGCACAGACCACCTTTTCACACGTCACTTACCAGATGACCTGTTGAGGTCACCTTTTAAGTGACATATTGAATGTGACGTGCGCAGGATATATTTTAGTGCAGTAAGCTTTCGAGGAAACACAGAGGCTATCGCTCTCGCACGACTCACTCGTCTCCACTCTTAGTCCGATGTACTTAATGACACACGCACGCATACATAACACCGCATGAGCATATGCATTTGCATTGTCAAACGTAACAATCATAGAATTCTTTTTTTCCCCAAAATGTTACCTAAATAGTCAAACTTATACGTTAATCTATAACAACAAATTTATTGTTATAGATGAGCGAGTCCTTCTGTTATCAGCACTTATTTTCCTCATTATAAGATGTCAACCTTGTATTTTAAATGTAAGAAAGAAATACATATTTATTTATTTATTAAATGTTTCGTGAGGTATGTGATTACACCCGGATATCCAAAGCTCACCCGATAGTATATAATCATCACTTATGCGGTCCATGACAGCGTCGCACATCATCAACAAAGATTCAAGATGCACTCGTGGACCGAGATAAAATGCCTATTTGCCTGTAATTGGGTCTGTATATATACCTACAAATAATATAATCTTAGTTCCATTATGATTCTATAATAGATTGTAAGGATACAATAATAATTCTTCTCAACACCAACAGTTGGACCTATATATGATATATTGCCTTCTTTGAAAAAATGTTTTGTCAGCTCAATATTGACGGGACTTAAACTAATTTTCGTGGGAAGCTTTACCAATGAGCGGCGTTTGATTCGATACGCTCTACAATATCTCAGAAGTTTAATTTTCTTTTGAAAGCCCCTCGGACTTAGGCTCAAATCAAACGGCATTGTATGTCACAGCTGAATTCTGTTCCTTTTCAAATAAATAATTGAATCCGAATAGAACATTGAAAATATAAAAGTTTCTACATTGCAAAAATAAATGTTAAGTGTTTAATAAAATCGTATAACTTAACTATTTTATTTATAACTTCAACTTCAACTACAATCGTCTAGAAACACTAGACCGATAGTGCTATAATTTTCCTTTACAAACAATAAGTCATCTTTATCTTTACTATAACTTCTACTTCTGAAATGGAAGCTAATTTGATTTACACTACAGACGATTTTGAAAGAATATTATAATACATACATTACAAATGTATTTTTTACATATTTATATTAATATCAGTCGCTTATTGTAGTGTCTAGACTATGCTACAATCAAGGGCTATATTAAATTAAGTAAATAAAATATAGTAAAACTATTACGAAATTTGTTAAGGCATTTGTTTAGCATTTAAGTAATATTTGTTTTCGTTAAGGTAAAAAGGAACGCAAAAACAATCACTTGCACTATGTGTGGTAATATCCATATACATTCCGGTTCCGGTTTCATAACCAAGAGCACACGTGTTTTTGAGAACTGCTCCTCAAAATATAAATAAATTGCATGCAAGTTTCTGCGCCCTCTGCGTATGTTGAAGAGCAGAATGAACACCAGGGCTCCCTGAAATATGCGGTGACGACCGCCGACCACCAGGTAAAAAATCGTACCCTCTTAATTCATATACAGTCCAATCATTTATTTAAGGAAAACATTTTGGTCCATTAGACCCGTTAATAATTACTGTTTCCAAAATTAATTTTCATTTATTAAAAAAAAATACGTCGTGTTTAATCCGTGGCGTTTGTACTATGTTACGGCGACTATGTGGATAAAATATTGTAATTTGGTTTGGGCATTTTATTGTGTGTAATTATTTTGCTCATAATACTTAGTGTGTATTTTGCCAAGTAATTAAAAACTTTTAAAAGTTAATGTATATCAAGTTATACCAGGTAACAAGGCGCATGCACCTTCTTAATTCATATACAATCATTTATTTACTGAATTGCAATATTGATTGCTATATCTATTGTATACTACCTGAAACTCCAGTTAAAGTCATACTGAATAGCTAATAAGATATACTAATAGATTCAAATAAAATTTTCACCATCTTTGTTTTTATTTTAATAACAATAATACCGTATTATTATTAAACTGTCGGCATTCACGTAAACATAAAGACTAACTCATTGTCCCCTTCCATAGTTCAATGTACTGTATGCGCAAAGAGATCGGAGAAAGGTTCAGATGCAGTGGCCACGACCCTGGGTGGTTAGGCTGAGAATGGAAGCTCTACCTGCAACGCAGTATCCAAATACTTCAATCAACCTACGCTGACAGTGATAAACGCCTGATCAGTCATATGCTGGTAGGAGAATATATAGAGAAAATATAATAGAGTATAAAACAGCGTTATTTCGTATGGTAAATGTAGAGATCTGAGATCCAATAACTTTTTTTTTATTACATTGAGAGTAACAAACGAGCACACAATTCACCTGATGGTAAGTGATTCCTGTGGCCCATGACATCTACATTCATCCATGATAAGGAATCATAATGCAGATGCGTTGTCACCCTTGAGGACCTTTATTGCATTCCATCTCAACGTGACGAGGCATTAATAAAGCCAGTAATAAAGATATCCGGATCCCTACACTCACCAGACGAAACACGGCAACATTATGGTGCTATTTTACGCTGGTATTCTGTGAGGGCATGATTTCCCTGGCCGAGCTGATTCATTGATTTTGCAGCTAGAAACAAACAGCGTAGTAACCTACCATCTAATTGGTATCCAGGTATTCTATCAGTCCCCAACGCATCATTCGGTGCATCTAGAATCTTTGTTGAACATACGTACAACATTAATCACCCGATAGAAACTCATAAAAAACACATACACAAACAAATAGTAAGTAAATAATCTTACAATTATATATTCAAATGTATTTGTCTAGGGCTCAGTTTACAGAACAGAAGGTCTTTTTGTCCAGGCGCATAAATACATAACGCTTGCGTAGTAATCGAGTAAAAATTTAAAAATAAAAATATGACTTAATATTTTTACCATTTACATATTATTAAGTCTTTGTTTATTCCAACTTTGTTATTGTAAACGAAGCGAACATACGCCTAGGGACTGTGTTAACTTATTGTCATTGGCATCTCACGCCGGGTGTCCTAATCGGATTTCATGTTAAGCCGCAAGGAAACATTAAAGCTTGAGTTTATGTTATGTATTTTGAGCAAAATGGTCCTAATGTGTCATAATATTTTAGTACAAAGGTATTCAGGGAAAGTTAATATACGTACGTAACCACGTAAAAAATATCTTGTTAATACTCGTATGTATGTAGGTGTTAATTTTAAGTTCTAATGATATGAACATAAATGATTTATGCCTAAATAATAAATATGAAAACTCTTGTGAGTGTTTCCGTCAGATTTCATTGTAGGTAGTGGTACGCAACAGAATGAAACGACTCGACCAGGGAAGAACTTCGACCACACCGAATACCAGTGTACGAAAAAAAAGCGCGTCACTGCTGTTTTACGTACGGTGGGTATAGAGAACCGGAAACCTAATTGCCGATGATGAGGCGTTCATCTTAATTCTTAACAGAGAGGAGAATATTTATCGAGGATGGATGTAGATGTTTATGAGCCGTGGTCGTCCCTTATCATTAGGTAAACTATGTGTTTGTTTGTTATATTTTCATTAAAAAAAGCTATAGTCAAGAATTCGGTAAATAGTGATTCAATAAGCTGATTACCACACAATCAACGACCATTTCGACATTTAACATCACGTGAAATAGTAGTCAAGTACTAGCATGTTTATAGTAGAAAAAAACTATGAAGTCCCTGGTGACATGGTATATTTTAAATTATATGTTACTTTGACGCGGACAGTTGTAAATAAACAAAAACTGTGTACGCCTGTCGCTGTGTCATAAAAATAGACCATACACTTAAACAAACTTAGAGAATATCAAATAATTCCAAAAAGAGTGATGGTTGGTGGGTATAAATTTTAAAACAACCGCTGTTGTGTTTGTGTTTGTGCCAATACTATGAGCATTATAAAATATCCTTCAGAGTTGGCGACTAAACGATGTCGTCAGAACATATAGTAAAGTTTTTTAATAACAATAATAATAATAATAATTCTTTATTTCTCACCACAAACATTAACTAAATCACAAGTAATGTTATGGAAATAATAAAATTGACACAAGTGTTTGTGGGAGCTGGAGCTTGTACTGGGTTTCCACCTGTATCACAAGTCACCAGGCCCTCCTCATGTTTACCAGTATGAACATTAGTGGTATATAAAAAATAAAATTTAAGACAATGTGGATTTTTGTATTTGATGTGTATATGTGTGTAAGTGTGTTTTGTATATGTGTATTTGCCCATGCATGGGTATTAGCCTAAAATTTCATTAAATAATTAGAAATTTAAGAAACAGGTTGGATTAGAGCTTCAGTTTCGTCATTATTAAGTTTTTGTAACCATGCATTCGTTATATATAGATTTATAAATAGTTAAACTACGAATGAATAGCATATTATTAATTTTAATTATGTAAACCTATGACTAAAATTAGTTTTAAAAATAAACGGATTTGTAACACGTTGCTTACGTTTTTGCATGTTTTGTGAGTATGGCGTAATAACATGTTGTTTTAGAACATTATGAAGTTTAAAAAGTTGCCTGATTGTAGGAACTTGAAATGTTTTATAAAGCTCTACGGTCGGACACATAAAAGACTTAAAACAAGACACTTTAAGAAGCGCTCTTTGAGCACGTTCAATTTGAATAAGGTGAGATTTGGCGACTCCACCCCTTGTAGTGATATAATATGTAAGAATTGATTGGCACATTGTATAATAAACCATTTTTATAATACTAGGATCTGCTACATATCGTCAGTATTTAAAAATATAAATGAGTTTTCGTATTCTACCTGAGAGTAAGCCTATGTAAGATTTAAAGTTAAGATTCTTGTCAGCTAAAATTAAAATTTAATTAATATTTTATATGCTGGTAATACATAAAAAAATTATTCAAATTATTTGATAACATGTAAATGCTTATTAAATTAAGTATATGCTACAAATAAGAAAAATATATAATATATATATATATAAATATATAATAGTGTTGTTAGACTAAATACATTAAAATTAAGTGACGATATATTCTCGGAAAAAAGATACAATTAACGGATCATTTATGGTGGTGACTAACAATGTCGCTTGAGCTTAATAAACATTAGTAAAAAAAATAGCAGTTCTGCAATTCAGGCCGCCTTAGTTGAACTTCAGTCGCTCTCAGTTTGCGCGATCGTTCGAATGTACTTTGAAAATACAAACGTTTTTAAAATAATTTCTGCAAAGATATATAATTATACATTGTAATGTGATTGTGCAAAGACTATTATGAGTAAAAAGGTAATTATCGTGCTTTTTAAAAAAATATTCTAGTATACAATATGTAAAGGAGTCCAAAACAAACATTGTGTTATTTATATATCTGTAGTATTTTTATAATTTTTTGAAATCTTATGTTACCGTCGCAATGGAAATATTGTATAAATTTATATTTTAGTGTTGAATTATTTAATTTAAGTGTTATTTGTATCATTAAGAAAGTATGTATGAAAAACTCAGTATTCATTCAAATATTTAGTTTTTTAACTACACATTTTCATGATAGAGGCATCTCTTTATTAGAGCAAATATGGGATTTAAAAAGGTCAAAGATCTTCTTTCTATATCATCGTCGCAACATAAGAGAACAATAACAGAGGCAAGAACACCCAAGATGATATGTTACACACAGTTCGGGACTGATTGCCTTCCGGCTTGTCGATTTTCATGGTGAGTTAATCGGATCGGGCCAGACTTGAACATATGTGGCTACGATGCAGCTTATTTAATTAAAACTTTGTTGAGGTTGAATATAGACAAAATAAGTAGTCATCAATTACCTTCTCACATCAACTGTGTGCTCGTGTGTCCTCCCTAGTATTATAAAAATAAAAAAATATAATAAATAACACAACTCTCCTAAATTTGGTATGGGTATTGGAATAAACAAATTGCAGATGAAGGAGCATTTCATTCTTGGCTTCAAGGATTATCAAGTAGTATGCATCGTGCTGCCTTATCAAGAATTTATGTAGGTATAGCCGTGAGATAGAATAGATTACATTTTATTTCTAAGAATATGGTATATTTTTGACAATTAGAAAGTGGAAATGAGCATCGACAGGGCCAATTTTGTTACAGCCCACGACACCTACAGTCATCCTCGATAAAATATTATAATATAGATGCGTTGACTTTGTTTTAGGATGGGACTGTTTCAGAACCGAGTAGTAAGGTCTTCGGTTTTTTTATCTATCATTCGAATAAACTACTAAATACACGTTACACAGACAATTGTGCTCGTTCCTTTGGTCGAACTAACTTATTGATGTTGCAGTCGGTTATATTTATATAAAATATATCAAAATATATATAAAATTAATCAAGTTTATAATAATTTTGTACAAAATGTTTATTTAGGTGTCCTAGTAATCTGTTAACACATATATATAAATATGTACATGATATATGATGACATATTAACAAAAATGAAAACCTCCTTTATGGATATTATCGGGAAAGGCATCATATTTGCGTTTTAAATAGAAGAATGTAGCTTTTTAAAAATACCTATGCCGGAAATAGTGCAAATGTATCTTTTGAATGCATGGCTTTATAACATAGATTGGGTTGCTCCAAATCAAAAGTCTACAAAGTATAATTGAAACCACGTATCGGCATATTTGCGCACAGTTTTGACGATTTAGCTGTTTGATTAAGTGTGGCGAGAAGTTTGCCTATACACAACATAGATATAAATATAGTTACCAATAGATACCACCAGATAACCTATCAAATTTTATACTTAATTAGTTTTCGTTAGAAGTTTTAAGATATCCACGTCTCTTTATAACTCAAACATAAAAAGCAATAACGTCAGGCAAATTCACTTAAAGTAAAACTAGAAATTTGTTTGGTTGAATTCGATAGAAATCAATGCCTGATACAAATTGTGTGAAATTAATTTAGTTATTCTCAGGCGCGATTTTCTAATTTTTTATATAATGTATAAACATATCCCTAAAGCTACCTGATTTACTTAAGTTATGGATACTATAAGGATTAATTTAAAGGGGTGACAATTATTCCTTATCGATGAAGACCAAGATCTAATGTCTAGTCACCAGTATAACGTAACATCACTTGTATATTAACGTATAACTACGAGTAGGCTATACCACGTCAGAAAGAATTAGAAAAAGAATACCATCGAGCTGTCACTGCAAGTATCTAAAATATTGACAATTTCGACTTGAACTCGACAGAAGGAATCGTACAATCGGTTTTCGATAGCGTGTACAATAAATTTCCGATAAAAAAGCAATATTTCATGCACGGTCCCTTATTGTCTTTAGTCACAATATGCTTGGGCTAGGCCACGACTTTGTTGCTTTGAGTGCGTGCCTTTTTATGGTGCCTGCAGCTCCACATCAAATTGGATTGGTTTAGAAAGTTAGTGTTCAGTGGAAATATTTTATTACTATCTTTTGTCTAGGGCGTATACATAATTTTTATTATAAATATATATAGATAGCCGCGTGGCGTAGTGGTTCAAGCTTCTGTATCATGGGCTCTGTTTCATACCCAGCATATTTTTTTATCTGGCTGATAGCCGCTGTTAGCCGGAGGGCGTTTGCAATTTCACCGGGATGAGAGGTGACCGAGCGCTTATGGCGCTCAGTCGAGACCCCTGTTAGTGGGCAACCAGCATAAGGACTTCGGCTTGGACCTTTACCCTGTATTGCGAGAGCGTCTGACTCGGGGGTGCCCGAGAGTGTCGAACCTCGGCTCGGTCACTTGTTTCTGACCAAGGAATATCTATCTCAATTAATATAGATATTATTATTAGCTATTATTATTAGCTATCTGTACCACCACTTCGGAATGCATGGGCGCTGGACAAGAAGTGGCACAAGAAACTCCAGCGAGCATTCCCAGCCTAGACATAAATGTATATTACAAATTATTGGTTTGGTTGTGTTATATACCGTCATCGACCTACCTCTGAACTTAATGCACATTTATTATAAAGTCCGATACTAGAAGTGGACGTGTTGGTTTTTGTTTTTTATTTTTATTACATTGAGAGTAACAAACGAGCGCACAGTTCACCTGATCGTTAATGACTCCTGCTGCCCATGACATCTATATTCTTGACAAGGAATCATAATGTAGATGCTTATACCCTTGAGGACTCAGATGCAATGCCTTGTCACCAGTAATAGAGGTCTCTGGATCCTTACACTCACCAGATGAAACACAGCAGCATAATGCTTCTATTTTACGCTGGTATTCCGTGAAGGCATGGTCCTACCCCGGTAGAGTTGAGCCATTTATTCTGCAGCTAGAAACAAACTGCAGTGTAGCTCTACCACCGTCTCACTGTATTTGCGCAAAAGCTTATTACTCTTTAATATAACCTTCCCAGCTTATGTTATCTAATAGTAAGGAGACGTGGTCGAATTTTGTACTGTTAGAAAGACATAATCAGTTAGTACGAGTATTGTGTAAGGAAACCTAGAAATACAGCCAACCCTCTCAAACAAGATCTACAGTAATATTCGTGAAACATAGTGTCACCAGAATAAACAAATTTTTGTATTATGTATTTCCCTCTCCCGAATTACGATTTGGATCGAAGTTACATATATCTTATTTTTAAATAAAAATGAAAACAAAGAGAAACTTTTATGTCTTTGTCTTTATAACCAATGTTTACACAAACGCCCGAATTATTTTTATACTATTTTATTGGAATCTGGAGTGTAAATTGAACTGCAAACAGTTGACGGTCAACATACGTAGCCGTACGTAATCGCCCCTCGTTTGTTTCCTACCGACAACGTGTTAATCAAACAATCGGAGTTGGAGAGACGGTGTACTTGAAATTCAGTTCCTCCTCAGTCGTAGTCAGTGGATACTCGGAGGCGGTCGTCCCGCCCGCCCCTCACGTTCACCGCGCGATCGTAGGGACGTGTTGAAATTGTGTCGTAAATAATTTATGAATACTTTTCGTGAAAATATTTTTGATTAAAAAGGGATCCCGTCTGTGACTTTGTTATTCAGTAAGGATTTTTAAGGTAATTTCATGTTTGAAAATAAGAATTAAAACGTAGAAATTAAACCAATATAGTTTATGTGATTCATTTTTAATAGGAACTTCTTATATATTATTAAAAGTATACAAGTTACCTCAACCACAATTAATACTACTTAATTTATTTGTTTTATATGATTACGTTAGCTTTTATAGAAAATAAAAACCTAAGAGCTGATGTCATCTTTATATGTCCGTAAAGAAATTCAACATCGTAACTATGTTGACTATGATAAGGTAAGTTGAATCATTGAAATATACGACTGGTGATTTCGGCGTGTGCTTTGAATCGTAAACCGAATGTGCATAGACAAACATGACCTAATGAAACCTAATTTTTTATGCAAGTGATGAATTTAAAATTCAATTACCTTTAGTCGCACGGCTTTTTTCTGCGAAAGTACGAGTAGTTATGTACGATATACATAAATAAATAAATAAAATATATGTACTCCGTAAAAAAGGGGCTAGTTAGATAGTTTAAATAAAAAAATGGAGACATACCATTTTTTAATGTCTATTTGTTACGTGGATTTTACGTTAGCCCGTATGCTCCAAAAAAGCTTTTTCAAATATTTATTTTAAATGTTTATTTTTGAAAGGCTCCTTGCTTAAATATGTCAATAAATACTATTCTATAGATTTCTTTAATATTTAGGACAATATTGCAATTAATTAGATTACAAAAACAGACTTAGCTTCTTTTTTTGTTTAAAATACTAAATATTTGCTAGCCGTAAAACCAAAAGATATATCATCTTATTTCATCAGATCTCTTTAGATAGTGTTTAAGTTGAAAGTTTTTTTTAAAATTATGATTGCATTTTATGTACTATAAATAATATTTATTAGAATAAAATAAGAGTTGATTACTTTTTCATGAAACATCTGTCACAAAGTATCATTACGTCTTGCATTTTCTGACAGTCAACCCCTGGGTTGCCAAATGACATTGAGTCCGATTATTATATCATCTGTAGGTATATATAATAAATTTTAAATATATATTTAATTATATATATTCTTGTACTGACGAGAGGTGTCGAACGACTTCCAATCATAAAGTGTAACGATCAGATTTGTAAGAATTCATTGGCTACAGGGAGCACGTGCAGTAGGTAATGAGTGATAGACTGATAATAATAATTAAATTTTTGTCGTATATGTTGACATTGACTGATGATTAACAAAATGTTTAAATTAGGAACGAGGAATTGTCGTTCTAAAAAAGACGTGTGCTCCAACTTCCGTGATGGTTTTAGACACAGACTAATTCAAATGTCTAGTCTGCGTATCTGAGATGTGCAGACGAACCCGTTGGTTGGTGAAGTTATATGGAGTCAACACACGTAGAACACTAACTAAAATATAAACCAATTTAGATGAAGCTTGCCGGTTTTCATACAGTTTTATAACATATTAACCATTCGTTATAAACACTGTCTAGACCAGGTATATATTTTAACTAAAGCACTCTTGCACAGCGTTATACAACTTTTCTCAGTTTTTTAAGTAAACCGAACACTATTAACTTCACTAATATTAGTCTAGAATATATTTTTGCATATTTGGGGAAGCAGCTTATAACATTTCCGAATTAAATATATTCTCTATTCTATTTTTTTATAATCTTCTCTTGACATAAACTGTCATAGTACTTCATAGTCATAGTAATCGAAATTGTGATCATGAAATATAAATAAAGAGAATATTAACTTGTATTTATGGTAAAATATAAAAGTTTTATTATAAATACGAGCAGAAGTTTGTTTCTAGCTGCAGAATGAATGGATGAACTCGACCGGTGTAGGACCACACCACTACCACACAGAATACCAGCGTAAAATAGCAGTATATTGCTGCTGTATTTCGTCTGGTGAGTGCAGGGATCCGGAGACTTTCATAACTGGCGAGGAGGCACTCTATCTCAACGGTGACAACGCATCTGCGCTTCATTCCTTGCCAAGGATGTATTCAGATATCATGGGCCGCAGGAATCACCTACCATCAGGTGAACTGTGTACCCGTTAGTTACTCACACTCACATGTAATAATAAAAAAAAACTTTTTTAGGTTTTTCACGAAGAGAAGAATTGAGAACAATTGATTTAGAGAAAGAATAATGTAGAACCTAGCTCCATATCTGCATTTTATATTAGCGTACGCTGTTCTACATGTGTGATGTGTTAGTGCATGATCATTACAAATTTTCTGATAATAGCAATAGTCTTCCAATCTAATTGTAATCTTTTTAGGAAAACTTGATTATTTTACTGTAAAACAAAATAGTTATCGTTAGTTCAAAGTTTATAATGCAACGAAACAAAATATTTGTTTATAAAGTTATACATTTTTGTTTACACTTAAAAATAGTGCAAAACGTGGATACTTAATGCTTTAAGGCATTCTCTACCCTCGACTCTATCTCTTCTGTGTCTGTATCTTCGGTCAAGGAGCTCCAGAAAAGCGTAACATGAATGGAAAAGAAATTCATGTAGAATGGTGAAGAGTAACAAAATCGGGGATATTGATTGTAAGTTTCAAGGAACAAAACATTTGAAATTAGTAAAAGTTTAAATGGAATAAACTTAATTGCTTTTTATTACGATGTTGATTTTACTTTTAGTATATAGATGAGTAACCAGCTGCTTTATACCAATGAGGCACGAGGTAATAGTACGATCAATTACCAAATTTAAAGACCTTTTATTCTATATCTCAAATATTCTAACAGTGGCACTACCACGATACAGACCCTTTCGAACTGCAGTATAAATGGGCCATATGAAATATAATATAAAATATTCGGTTCGACTAGAATACGGATCACGACTTCACAGAAAACTAACGTGAAATAGCAGAATCCGCAGCAGTGTTTCTTAGTCAGTGCCACTCACTGACTATAAGATATCACAGCTGCGGATTCTGTGGTGGAGGCCCTGTTACTGGTAGCGAGGATTCCCCTTTGAGTACCCAGGAATGGAAAACGTCTTGAGGCTTTCTTGAGGATGGAGAAAGGTATATATAGGTCATAGGCACAGTAAGCTCTGACCGTCAGGTAAACTATGTGCTCATTTTCACTCTAAGTGACATGAAAAAGCAATAACTTTCCAAGCTATAAAATAAACAGTAAATAATACCAATCTATGTATAATCTGTATTTTTTAATAAATTCGAAGAAAGAAAATTTTTCAAAGTAAATAGCGTAAAAGAGGCAGAACTTTTATCAGAAACAATATGTCTGTTCGTCATTAAGTATTTAACAAATTCTATTAATAATGTTTAGAAATAGACTATATTGACGCGAATGTCTTCCCAAGTCTTGACGTAATATATTGATTTTATCATTATACATTATATTTATTTTTAAAACGTAATAGTAGTTACTAGTAGTAGTTAAGATAATAAACTATCGTGTTTTGTGTAGTCATTCTTGTTAAACGTTTTTATTATTACTATTTATTTAAAGTTAAATTTTTACTGCTGCGAAGACGAAATATGGAAATAATACACAAAACCGTAACAAATAATAGCGTCTGATATATATATGTATATATAAAAATTTGTTTTCACAACTAAATTCGTCTGGATTTAAAAAAAAAGTACTTGTGTAACAATCATACATCGCCTAATTAATTAAAAACGATTATTGCTCCAAAAAATTGTATTCAAAAAAAAAAAAATAGTTTTTTTTGAAACTACTTATGTGAGTGGCTTCGAACAAATTCGTAGACATTATATTTGCCAGAATATTTGGGGTAGAACTAATTTAGTAGAACGAATTCGGGAAATAAGTATCCAATTTCTTTATAAGTTTATGCTGATCTAATGATAAATTACTTTTCTCTATTTTTGTGGAACTATGTTGGGATATATTAGTTGTCTGACGAACCTTGGTGGGGCTTTCTTATTTTAGAACGAAGCGTGTATAGATCTCAGATTGCGCAATTTAATTATTAAAGTAACCCTATTCGCTATTCTGTGTGTCTTTAATATGTGTCAATGTATGATGCATTCTACACATCGATCCGTAATCAACGTCGTACATATATCTTTCACATAGATTGTACTAAATGTTTTTAAATTCTTCGCTGAATCGACTTCAGCTTTTGATATTTAAATAATATGGTATATTAAGTTTCATAATTATAGTTATACGAGTTCT
This sequence comes from Teinopalpus imperialis, assembly GCA_029286865.1. Lineage (NCBI taxonomy): Eukaryota > Metazoa > Arthropoda > Insecta > Lepidoptera > Papilionidae > Teinopalpus > Teinopalpus imperialis. The sequence continues at coordinate 13,080,606 of JAGSMU010000022.1, read as the reverse complement.
GAATTTGAATATAATTTTTAATATTACTTACTTTTCTTGATCAAACCATTCTATAAAATATTTCTAAATGTAAAAGTGGTAAAGAAATATATGATTAGGTAATAACGAAACCGTTATCTATAAAAATGGCAGACACCATCTCCCAGCCATACAATTCAACTATTTCATTTATTAGTTCCTCCATTAATTACAAATCCACTTCTACTATCTTCTTATCAATCCATAGTTGCCATGAAGAAGTCAGAGAAGTGAGAGATCATTAACTACTTGCATCCGATGGCTCTTAGATTTATGAGTGTCATCGACATATTTAGAAACACACAGTTCAAAAGTTTCTAAAGCATATCTCATGTACTGTGAGTCCCTTCAATAAACTGAGTGACAACCAATGCAACTTTGCAGCAAATAAAATTGAATAAATGTGAAAAAAATGATGAGAATAAATACCAAAATAGTTGGTAAAATATATAAACGATATCATAGGTTCATCTACTTACCAATAAAATACTCGAATATTTTACCTGTATGTTCTCATATAATAGTGTTTTATGGATTAACCTTGGCTTTCTGACAGTGATTTAGAATTGAAGTGGATTTCACTTATTCATTTGGTTCAAATATACCGGGAATGGTTTGAGTGTAACTTTCATGCAGTTAAATCAAACCTTATTTCGCATTTTTATTTATTTGTATTCCTTGTACCGTTTAACAGCGTACCTATAAAATTATATTAGCGCGTCTTACCTATTAAATCGTCAAAGCCTAATGGATATTAAATAATATAGGCTGAGTCTGCGTAACATAAGATGTTAGTTAGTATGTTTCTAGGCGATTGTGTGGGGAATCTAGGTTTACCAGTAGCATTTATAAAACACATAATCTAGTATTTTGGTACCAGTTATTTTTTTATAACATTTATATTTTACGAGAACACAGTTGACGTGATGGCCAGTGATTCCTGTCGCCCATGACATCTACATTCATCATTGGCAAGGAACCATAATGCAGATGCGTCACCCTTAAGGACTGAGATGGAATGCCTCGTCAGCAGTAATAAAGGTCTCCAGATCCCTACACTCACCAGACGAAACACTTTATGCTGTTATTCAGCATTAAGCTGCTATTTTACGCTGGTATTCTGTGAGGGCGTGGTACTACCACGGACTAGCTGACGTATTCATTCTGAGGCAAAAACAAACTAAAGACATTTACTAAAGCACGTCACCTTAGTAAATGTATATGAACTTTTTCATGAAGAAATCATTTCTTCATGAAAAAGTCTAATATTACAATCATATGCCAAAACTGGTCACTTGTATAAATTTTTTAAAAATTATTCTTGTAAAAATTATTTAAGCATAAAAGTTAAAAAAATTATGTTAAAGATACAAAGTTTAAAACGATGTTTGAATTTATATTTAACTAAAATAATAAAATGAATAACCTGTTATATTATATTTATCAAGAGTACCTTAATGGCATAACTTAAATCCATGACCACCAGTGTGTAAACTAAACACATATGATTGAAACATTGCTTATGTACTGGAAAAAGCTAACGCCCTCCGACTGATTTATCATACTTTTGTAACCGAAAAATAATATGGTAAATGACCTCATGAGAAAGCAATAATTTAATTGATGGAAATTAATGGAAATATCTTGAAAGAATGACGTGTGATTTTCCTTTGTTTAGATTTTATATTCGCTATTAAATTGTTTAATCTCTATATTGTTTATGGTGTTGCTGATAATTATTTTATTATGATTAATTTCAATTTATTTTTTTACGATATTATTTATATAATTTTATTTTGAGAATTTAATTCTGTTTTTTGTTTTTATTTTGAATCAGTTATTGTTTAGTTTTCTCCATTAATTAATTTTTGTAACACGATAACTGTTACTTACAAATGATAAAAAACAAGTACAAATTATGTGTTCATCTTTAATTGGTGCATGCATCAGATTACTCTTCACGTATTTATGGATTAAGAATGTTTTCATGTATGCACTGTAGATGACCCAAATTAAATAATAATAAAAAAAAACAATATTAGGGTCATACATTATTTTATTTTGGCACTAGATAATGTTCAATACTCACTTGGCTCATTGCCATTTTTTAGTTGGTATGAAGCATTAAAATGTCTCACAAGATTCATAATTTTGGAATCAATTGTTTATTTAATTAATATTTACATATTCACGTGGGTGCTATGGAATTATTTATTTTATTTCTTCCATATTATTATATCGGTCTAGATAATCGTGAATGCTTATTGACTAAATTATTCGAGTATAAGGTGCATTTCATGTCATCTGGTGATAAGCAGAAAGACATTGTCTTAGATTATATCAACCAGAAGCATCCATTATCATTATATTATTTTAATAATTTCTTTTACTGATTTTTTGAACAAATTCTAGTGTCAAAACTAACATCGAAAGCACTTGACTTAGATCGACTAATCTCAGACTGTATCTGCGATAATATTTATGACCCAAAAGAATGTCCGTGTCAACAGGTGCATATTTGAATTTTGTAACATAAAGAACACAACTAATTCGATGTTTTTGTCACTCATTTACGTCGATCCAAATAGCAATATTATTGTTTTTTGTTATTGTACTATTTAGTTTTGTAGTAGATACCTATACTTTGCAGTTTTTTCCAAGCTGCAGAATGAATGGGTCAACTCGACTGGGATAGAATCACGCCCTCACAGAATCTGAAGTACAGAAATGCTGTTTTGTCTGGTGATTGAAGGGATCCGGAGACCTTTATTTACTGGTAATGAGGCATTCCATCTCAGTCCTCAAGGGTGACAACGTATCTGATTATGATTCATTGTCAAGAATTAATGTGGATATCATGGGCCGCAGGTGAAATGCGTGCTCGTTTGTTACTCTCAATTTAATATATATTTTTTTAAATGGATAATGCTTTTGTCTTGAAATAAAAAAATATAGGTTAAGTAAAGACGAAGTATTGCAATAAAGATATATTTTTGCAAAGGCCTTAGTAGAAAAGATACTTGAACATCTAACATTGTCAGTATATGGGTCTGGGTGAACTGTACCGTGTCCTTGACACTGCGATGATATCATGATTAGCCATGTATTACGACGCCTAATATATATATATATATATATATATATATATATACTGCAGGCCAAAACTTTATTCTTTAACTTAACTCTTTTCTTAATTAATGTAGGAAAATGAAATAAAACTCTAATAAAATATTAAATGTTTAATTAACCTGTTCAACTAATAGTACATTGATTGACAAACAATATACTTTAAAAGCATAAATAAATATTAACAGTCCATGCAAAAAAAGGCTATAGTTAGCTAAACTCATATTTCATCAAAAAATTCTCCTTTACATTTTATGACATTTTTCACAAGTCTCGGCATACGGGCAATCAATTTGTTGATGGTGTCTTGTGATATATTACTCCAAATTTAGCATAAAGTATTCCAAATTTCTTCTAGTGAGGAAGGGCCACGATTACGGACGTTCCTATCAAGCTCTTTCCACAAAAGTTCAATGTGATTGAGATCCGGGCTCTGAGGAGGCAAAACCATGTTTTTTAACACCCCTTGTTCCTCTTTCTCTTCTATATATCCTCTTCATAATTTTGAGCTATGCTTTGGATCATGAATCATGAATGAATTATCTTCTTGGAAAATGAATCCATCTACAATTAAACGCAACCCGGGAGAAACGGCATTTTGTTCTAAAATGTTTTTGTACTGTTCTTTTTTCAAAATTCCTTCAATTTTAATTAAATCGCCAGTTCCTTGGCTAGAGAAGCAACTCCAGACCATAATTAAGCCACCATTATGCTTGATTGATGGGACTACACTATCTGACATCATCTTTTCTTGGGCACTGCAACGAAAGTAAATTATACGTTTTGAACAGAATAGTTCAAACTTGAATTCATAGGTCCAAAGCACTTTTTTAAAATTTTCTTCAGTCCAATTTCGATGGGCAAGAGCCCAATGCATCCGTTTTTTCTTGTTTTGCGGCCTTAGCAGAGGTTTTCGATCGGCAAAGCGACCATAAAACTTAGCATCTCTCAGTCGCCGTTTTACTGTCAATGATAAAGGTTTAACTCACTTTTGTTTACTTCAACGCGGATTTCTGGTGCTGTTAAGCGTCTGTTTCGCTCGCTGGCAACAAAAATGAAATTATCTTCACTAAACGTGGAAGCTCTCGGCCTTCCCGAGCGCGGACGATCTTGAAAACTGCCTGTCTCCCTGTATCTCCCTGAGTTATTGTGCCATGAACACAAGTCTTCGATAACTTCAGTTGTGAAGCAATTTCACGTTCAGATTTGCCTTCATTATGTAAAACAACGATGGAAGAACGCACTTCACTCCTAATTTCTCGAGCTTTTCCCATTTTATGACGTCTTCACTGTAGAAACCACAAGTTTAGACTAATTGAGATTGTTTGTGAACAAACCCAAGTAAACTTGGGTAATAATAAGTCAGAAACACGTGTTTTTAGGATCTAAATAATCTTAATTATTGACCAATACGTAACACAAGCAAAGTAATTAGTAATGAGGACATTATAAAAATATTATGAAAATATACAGTGTTTGAAAACAATAGATGTTTATTGTCCAATAACTTGAAAGTACACAAAAGTATGATTTCTCAAACTTTTGGCCGGCAGGGTATATACTAATACCAGATAGTATACATATAACCGAAACAAGCACGATGTGCAGTTTTTATGATATGGATTATTCAAGTGGATACCACGCAAACTGAGCTCGTAAAACGTGGAATATAAAACAGAAGATTAGAATCGCACGCCACCATATTATGTAATCACGGGCAGTACATGCATATATAAAAAAAAACATAGCAGTTGTTTGTTTGTAGGTGACATATCAATATACACTTGCGGGAGCCACAAATACAATAACTATCAGACCACATTAGATGGCAGTTGACAATATTTATGTCTAACAGTGGTAGAGCTACGCTGCAGTTTGTTTTTACCTGCAGAATGAATGGATCATCTCGACCGGGGAAGGACCACCCTTGCCCAGAATACCAGCGTAAAATAACAGCATAATGTTGTTGTGTTTCGTCTGGTGAGTGTAGGGACCCGGAGACGTTTACTACTAGTGATGAGGCATTCCATCTTAGTCCTCAAGGGTGACAACGCATTATGATTCCTTGTCAAGGATGAATGTAGTATGTGCTCGTTTATTAATCTCAGTGTGAAAAAAATATATAAATTTGTAAGATTAAGAGATGAACTTTTCACTTTTTGTAGTAAGGAGATGGAATGGCACATGCATTGTTTCTATTTTTCGCCCAGTGCAAAATAGAAGAATATTTTTTAAATAAGTTTTAAAAAATATTGCTCAAGCTCTTCTTGCATTGAACTTGAAGAGTGCCCATTAGATGATTCACCTATCCTATTTTAGTCCCGAAATAAATTATGATTCCTCATCGAGGAATCGATTCTTTAATAGATAAGTGAACAGATATTTGCTAAGCTAGTGCGCTTTAGTATCTGAAATTTTATCTCCACTTAACGTATTAGTAATTTTACTACTAAGTTGCCATCGAGGTCAAGCTACGTCAAGATTAGTAGAACTTTAAAAAAAAAGTCGTTCACCTGTCGCCCATACGTATCACTAAATTTAAAAATGTTAATGAAAAAATTGTACACGTGTAAATAGCCAAAGTACCCGAAAAATCTTATAGAATAAATTTGCCAATATATCTGGATATACGGGGTAATCTACGGCTACTGGATAACTGATAGTACTGACCACCTAACAATGGAAAAAAAATTACTGTTATTTTTAAACCTAACCTAAAAAAGTTTGTTTTAAATAAATCCACTAGTGGACTTTTAAATGTATCTTGGGACCGATTCAAAACCAGAATTTATATATAAATGGGTAGACGAATATATATCTTAGCAAGGCCTTTTCTGAATAGCGTCAAGACATGCAATGTAAGTCGCGTAGGAAGTAATGTTTTATATACATTAAAATATTCCAGAGGTTTTTCACAGCAGAACGATGCCGTAGTTCTGTACTGGCTGCAGCACGATTCAGACTGATTCAGTTCGATTGGGGTAGGGCCATGTTTACCGGAATACTCTGGCGAAAAGAAACCGCAGACTTTGTTAACTGGATTTTTTTTTACCGGGCACACATTTCACCTGATGGTAAGTGTATAAGAGGTACCCATGACATTTACATTAATCCTTAACAAGGAATAATAATGCAGATGCGTGGTCACCTTTGAGGATTGAGATGGAATGCCCCGTCGTCAGTAATAAAGGTACCGGATACCTACACTCACCAGACGAAACGATGATGTTTTACGTCATCGTAAAATATCATCGTTTCATTCCATTCAGGGGTGAGTGATTGTGGGTTTAATGAGTCCCAAGAATCATTAAGCATCAGGTGAACCTTGTGCACGTTTGTTACTTCTGATAAGAAAAAGAAAAGATAAAGAAAGCTCCTGGTTGTTGTAAATTTAATAAAAAAGCTTTGGCAAAATTGCTTTGTCTCTGTATTTGTTGTAAAATAATGGTACAATATTAGTATAAATGAGAGGTTTCATGTCTTTTATCGAAATCTAGTTGCCTGTTTGAAATGTCTTGTTCGCTTTTCGAAATGTGAGTTTTACTTTAACAAACGTAAGTGTTGATTGTACAAAAACCAGGGTGGCGCATTGCGAGCTCCAAAAAGTGGTTTAGATAAAAATGACGCTATCAAGTTGAGTACACAATCGACACATGCGCACATAGTTTTAAAACTCCATGTTATCGAATGTACTCGCTATCTCTCTTTCACTCTCGTCTTTAACAATTAGCAACTTCTATTTATGGTTACTTTTTCAAAGAAAAACAATAAGAAAAATAATAAAGTCTAATTTGTTTACTTTATATATACTTTACGAACGTGTCAATTTTTGAAATTAATAACTGTTTACACCTGGTTATCAAGAAGTTGCGGCCTAATGAGTAATGGCAACTCCAATTTATTAAGTTCTTTTCATATCTCTTTTTACTATTAATTTAAACTTACCCAAAACACCTTAAAAAAATTTATATATTCATTTTAATTAGAATATCGCAAATTTTATTTTGAAGTATCTGCAAAAATTGCATTTTAATTAAAAATATATCTGGAAATAGTACTATAACTTCTATTAAAAAAGATAAGAAAGCAATTAAATTTTAACCTCTAGTCACTGTTATACTTTATCATATCTAAAAAAATATCCATTTTCATAGAGGAGTTTGAAACAAAATCTTATACATAATTATATATATAGATTATAAGAAAAGTGACCGTGACCGAATGAGAATTTTTCAGGAGCAATCATGAACGAAATGAGGTCGAAGGTCATGACCACGTGCTCTACTTCTAACCTACGCAATTACCATTCATGATCGATATGTGTAAAATAATACCAGGTCGTTCTTGCTTTGATTGTTGTAGGGTCTAACCAGCTCACGGACCCCTCAGTTCCGTGAGCCCTGTGTCCGATGAAACTGTAAGAGCCGCATAGGCTAACAGCATCAACATCAACAGAATCTAGGTGTTGTAGGGTCGAGATCGGTCGGGAAGACGTCTTTATGTATGTAGGTTTTTATTGTTCCAGATTTATTTTTACTATGTTTCTTCTTATAACCTTTAAAGATTCTTTGTCTGCCTATCGGTTGACTGGTAGAAAATACTGTCCACAATATGCACAATGCATCCCATAAAGCTTGATAGAAGCGTCAATGGCCTAATGGTTTAGGGTATGATCTGCGAAACTTAAGGTCTTCGGTTCGAATCCACCATTAGACTATTGTCGGGAACCACACACAAGCATTTTCAGCTTAGTTGGAGCGGTTAACCGGAATATTAGTAATGTTAATATCAGTACTAATATTCCTTTTTTTAAAAACAAGTGTATGCGGACTTGGTATTTGGCAGGAGTCAGCATTCATCATCAATTGATGATCATGTGACTGATAATTCAAATAATTCCGTACAAAAGCGTACCGAATGCTAAAACTAAGAGATATAAAAGTTTAACACCTTTGGAATTCTACAGTGTTATTATAAGATGTGATATAAAAAAAGCTTATTAACTTAATCTTTTATATAATACAGCACTTGTAGTAACCTTCACAGCTTAATCAGTTTTATTTATGAGAGTTAATTCAACACAGCGGCACCTTTCGTCGTAGTTACCTCGTCTTTTTGACATAGATTAAATAGAGGGTTGTAGTTGTTTATTAATTTTCATATGATTTCAGTATTTTTAAAAACTAATGGACATAATTAAAAAAGTGGTAACACGAACAACATATAAAATGGTAAATATAAAATATAAATATTAAGGTCTCTTGATAAAATCCACGAAGAAGAAATCGGAGTCTTTCGAGCTTGCCAACGACGTGTGGCGAGCATGGTAGATTATTTTTATGATACTCAGATGATATGATATCTGATGTTAAATGATGTACATTTATCTTAGAATATAAATTTTAATGAGGATGTGTTGTCACCCTTATGTACTAACAATGAATGCTTCAGCATAAACGCTGCATAGGCCCCATAATTACCACTTAATATATGGTAAATAGTGTGCTCCTTTGTGACCCTAATTTGGTACAAGAACGTTTTAGAATAATATGGTGTTTGTAAAGCATTATGATGATTTTACATTAAAATAACAAATCTCACTTGTGATTCGAATTTGTAATTTATTTTGTGATGTTGTCAATAATTATGAGTAATTTTATCCTATATTTCCACGTAAAACAGACATCGTACAACAAGGCGAACTTCAGATCCGAAACGCATTTTCTATTATTGAGTTGAGCAGGGAATTCATTAATTATATTACGGCTGCAAGGAAACTCATTTTAATTTTGAAAGTATAAATATATTAATAATAATATATAAATAGAAATGATATACATATTAATAGTTGAGATAAATACATACGTATATACGAAACGAAAGAACTAAATATACCAAATTTAAGGTCGTCTCTATATTTACAATGTTAAACTTTATTCCATTTCTATAAAATATATATTCTGAAGTTCCAACTTATGTCGCAAAATTTGAATGCCCTATTACGTAACTATTACGAGTGCCTTATTAAAATTTAAATTCTAACACAAGTATATGTGTGACGAATTCGGGAATATTTTATGAGTGTGCTCTATGGAACTAGGTTGCCTTTTGTTAAGTGCTTATAATTCAAACATTGTATTAGTTGTAGTACTAACTATATAATTTATGTATTAACTTAAAGGTTGGAAAGTTCAAAACGAAGTTTGAATACCATTTGTAAAGCGATAGATTGTTAGTACCGATTGAAATCTGTTAATAAAATAGGATTTATACGCACCATATTGATCCAGTTTATAGTACTAGATACTGATATGTTATAACTAAATATTCGATTGTCAAAATTTTGTGACTAGTTATTTTGACCAGTCAACTATCTAAAATATTTCAACGTTACAATTCTTAGGCTCACCACGTATATGGTGCTAATAATTTTTATAAAGTCATAAAATAATATGGTGCGGTAGCTATAAAATAACATAATCGTAGGACCTGCGTGTTATATTATTAATCCTTTAAAAGTCTCTAAAAGAGTTGATGTCTAGCAGCCATGGGTTCGAGTCCCAGTTGATTTTTACTGCTATATATAATAAGTATGAAATGGACTGTGAATGGAATAGTACGTGGCTATCTCTGTCTACCATAACCAGGATAAAAGATGTGATATTATGTATCCGGGGTGATTATCATCCTAGGAAATTTTCAGTTAAATTAAATAGCATATTTGAGTAGGCTGTAAGCCAAAATAATCATTTCATATGTGAACTACATAATGTGTGAGATTTTTAGGACTATTAGATCGAAAAAATAAAAACAATTGATCTTGCAATTATCAACTGCAAAATAAAAATTATAAGGATAAAGTAAATAATTATTCATCTAATTTATGTGCTTTATTGTATGTAGAATTCGGATACATTTTCAATCTAATCCAAGAAGGTAAAGTTTTCCATTTTCCACTTAACAAAGCACGTCCTTGACACGACATGACAAAAACGGAAATAATTTACCGTCAATGCGGTAGAACTAGAAGAGGTAAAACATACATACACACTGTGTTGATATAGTGTAATATATATTTAAGTATAAAGGGCTTATGTGGCTTAAAAGCTATACTTAATGACCATTTATGGGCAAGCCAATATTCGTCGTTCTTAAATTGACTCAGGTGTCGTTGATGATAAACATAACATCAATTTTATACAGTGGTAGAGCTACACTGCAGTTTGTTTCTAACTGCAGAACGTATGGCTCAGCTTGACCGGGGTAGGACCACGCCCTCACAGAATACCAGCGTGAAATAGCAGTATAATGAGTATAATGCTGCTGTGTTTCGTCTGTTGAGTGTAGGGATCCGAGGACCTTTATTACTGGTGACGAGGCATTCCATCTCAGTCCTCAAGGGTGACAATGTCCGCATTATGATTCCTTGTCAAGGATGAATGTAGATGTCATGGGCCGCAGGAATCACTTAACACTAGGTGAACTTTGTGCTCGTTTGTAACTCTCAATGTAATAATAAAAAAAATTAATGTTCCGTTACTGCTTGATTATAATATCACCAGATGTTGTGAGGGGATGCCGTCTTAGAAGTTTAAGCGCACGTGCTTAGATGCATAAACCCTAAGTGTTCGCAGTTTTAAAGTAAAGTGTTGTAAAGTATCATCCCGTATAAATGTTTTATTTTTTATTTGCACCGGCCTCGTCTTTAGAGAGGAATTTGGACCATAGTCATCACTATACATTATTATAGATTGTCATATTTCACATATTTTCAAAATATTTTTATTTTGTTTCTGTCAAGTTTTCTTACGGCATTTTATTTCATCACTTACTCACATATTGTGACGGAAATGGATGTATGAAGGCATAAAAGAGAGATGAAATAAGAAAATTACATGATACAGTGAGTGTCAGAACTCTGCTCTATATAATGATAGATATTTGTGATATCAATATCGAATAATGAATATTCCATTGCATTACATTCAAAGAAATAAAAATAATAACAAAAACATAGTTTACATTTTCTTAAAATCTTTTCTGGAATATTCGTTTATTAATGCCCCAACTTTGGCTCGGGCTTGGCAAAATGCCATTGAAAGACTTCGAAATTTATGCAATGCGATCTGTTTATGCGTACTGTGTTGCCATGTACTAGGCCATTTACGAATGTTTTATAATCAATGAAATTCAATGATTTTCTTGAAGTAATGATAATGATATAAATGAAATTTATTATCGAATAAACACATTTTTATATAAAAAAAATAAGTTTTCAGTTTATAGTAGTTTATGATTTCTACTTTTTGTGTTGGTGTTGAAAAAAACGTAAATTATTATGCGATGGTATCTGAGAAATTATTATATTTATTATTTTTAATTATTTTTATAACTATATAAGAAAGGTAATTTTATATTACTTAATAAAAAATATATATACACTTATAATGAATTTAATTGAAAAATACGATGTTGTTGCGTTAAAGTACTTAAATTTAAATTATCAAATGATGAAAATAAGAAAAATAATCAAATTGAGTCAATCTTAGATATATAAAAATGTGCTTCGAAATTGAGGAATTGAAATGTTTCGTTACAGATTGGTCGGAAGATATTGAAACATTTGCTATCTATAAAAACGTATATTTGACTAACAGCTGCCGCCCAGTTATTTAGTTACAAGCAATGAAGCTTAAAAATAGATTAGGGCTCATTACGAATGTACGCGTTAGGATACATTTTCACCTTTCATGGCTATTCTAAGACTAATGTCAGAAAAAAGACATTTAAAACAAAACTAAAACGCACTAAAATAATTATTACAAACAAAAAAACTAAAGAATGGATCTCCCATGTATGTAGTTGTTATTATCTTTTACTCTTAACCCTTAAACTCTTTCTTTTCTTCTTATTAGGACACAATATTATTTCAATGGACTTTGAGAGAGCTCTCCCTTTGTGTACTTTTCTATCAGTTAACTGGAAATTACTTTAGAAATTCTTCATATCTGTGCATTTCTTATCACTAATTTAATAGTTATAAATATTTTTACCATTTAGAATATGAAATGGATATTAATAATAATAATAATTTAATTTGACAGTGACCTAGACGAAAATGTTCAGCGCTTTAGATATAATTGCACGGACATGATGCAGATGAAACTATTCGATTGATTTGATGTGATAATTGGCCACCTGCTGTCCGAGTTTATGACTTAGTACTTTGCTTTAAATAGCTGTGAGAATGTTTATTTATGTCTTAAATACTGATAAATATAATTATTTGTATTGAGATAAAAACCAAAATGTTATATGTAACGATTATAGTATGTGTCTATGAAATAACAATACATTATATATGTACGTTTAAAACAAAAGTCTATTTTAGATGTCGTGAAAGAATAAACAATTCGTAACTAGAACTATTATAGTTCATTGCTCCCGTGAATCTACTCAGTGGGCCTCCCGCTCGTGAGTCTAATTAGATAAAACTGTAGAGGTCTCTGGACCAACAGCAATACTTACACACAAAAAAAACTACTGTGAATATAGGTCTCAAGTACAAGTTAGTTATATGTGACCTTGATGGTCTACCTCTTGAGTGAAGAACATACATGTTAGTGTATTTACTTTTATCCTGCTTATGTCTTATGTGGGAGTGATTGCAAACATAGTTTGGGACAACTATAAATCCGAATCGTAATGTTTGAGTAAAATTCGTAGTGAAGTGAATTCAGATCTTTGAAGGTAGGTTTAATATAATTTCGTTGTGTTTTAAATTATGCATTAGCGTAATATGTATTTATAGGAAAATATATGCATGTATTTGTTAAGTAAAATCCACAATGAAAAGATATTAATTGAGGTTAAACAATATTTGACACAACACTAAATGCTACTAATGGTACATCACGCTTTGTTATTTAGGTCTCTAAGTGGCAAAAGTGCAAAATAAAACTAAAATACATATTACAGAGACCTTCACCCATATAGTCGTTGAAGCTAACAAGGTAAAGTGCGATGGGATAAGCGCTTTTGTTAAAGAAGTTCTATATATATATATATATATATATATATATATATATATATATATATTTATATACATATATATATGTGTGTATGTGTGCGAGCTAAATGGAGAGATAATTTGCTCATAATGACTTGCAACAATTGGGCTATAATAAGGCCAAACAATATATATATATAAAGGTAAATAAGTCGTCCATCCCACATAAAACTTATATACTCAACATGAAATGTGATGATATATATGAATATATCAGTATGTTTCTTGTTTTTACTCATCACGAGAAACTTAGTACATGTACTGTTAATTTACACTTCTATATTAAGAGGGTGGCCCTTCCGGTGTTTAGGTATATTAGGTTTTCTTTAACGGTAGGAGAGCCACGTTGTAATTTGTTTCTAGTTGCATCATGAATAAGTCGATCCGACCAGTTAAGGTCTGCGCCCTCACGGAATACCAGCAGACAATATCAGCTATTTTTCTTTGGCGGTTTTAGGGATCCGGAAACCCTCATTACTTTTGACGAGGCATTTGATATTTGTCGTCAACGGTGATAACGCATATATTATTATACCTTAACGAGAACGAAGATGACTGCCAGGAATCATTATTATCTGAACTGTGTGCTCGTCAGTCTACTTAAATACATTAAAATCATTATAATTAGTCTGACAAACGAGCATACAGGTCATAAGAAGACATCAACCGTGCGGGATATATCTTGCAAGTATTATCGCAAACAGAGGCAATCGTTCTACTCTTCGTTCGATCCACGTGTAATAAAATTACAGGAAGCTCCAGATGGAGTGTCAGTGTCACTTCATATTCACACGTAGATCTGAAGAACAACAACAATTTATTGAAGTATTGAAATTTTGTTCTTCGGCTTGGGAATCAAGCCTGAAGTAAGCTGACCTAGTGTACGACCCAGTATCATTTGACCCTAATTATAAACAATGGATGCGATACGGCGCATCGAATTAGCTGTGTGATCGTTTACCAACCAAATTCCTTAGATTCTTATTGTATTTTTTTTTACATTTACCTTCAACAAAAATTAAATATTTAAATTTGAGTTAACTTCCACTTCAATGGAATTGATAAAACAAATATTGCTTATTAAATCTCAATAACGGCCCAATAAGTGCTATCGACTTTGCTTTTACGCTTGACATCGGTTTAATAAAATCTTGAGATACTGTCTCAAACTCAATTTAATATATATTCCTTTTCTTTGCCGCAATGTTGTTTCCAACGATCGGGGTAAAATTTTTGTTGTTTATATATTCGTTAATATAGTTGATTTTCTTTTTATATATTATTAATTATTTTTCTACGGCATTTACTGGTGAGATTCTTTTCTCTATAGCATATTTAAGTAAAACGCAAAACAACGCACTCTCCAATTAAGCCAAAGCAAAAAGGTAGAAGTTCTTAGATTTGCTTCAACATGAAGAGTGGTATGCCATCACTGGGTCGCATGAGCTTTGAACATTAGCTAGCAAGGGGCATCGTATATAAGATAGGTTGACATTTGAATAAAAAATTGGTGTGGCATTGGAGAGCTTCGTCTGCTGGCTCGGAAACTGGATCCTTAAAGTCAGATATCGGTTCTAGTCCTTGTGAGCGCTGTGTCCGGCCGTGCACAGACGCAAGTAATAAATAATCAAGATTTTTATTTTATGGATAAAAATGAGTACATAATTCATTTGATGGTAAGTGATGTCCGTGGCCGATAAATACTTACTTGCATCCTCAACAATGATTCTAGAAATAGATGGGTTGTCATTATATGGTATAACCAAACGGTATAATTGTATATATACATGTATGAGACTAAATATTGATGACAAAAGACGGTAATTTTACAAGCGTGAGGAAACAATTGTAAGTTTTCGATAGGACGAGTATATGTAATTAAATAGCGGATGCATTACGGAGATGGAAAATCGTTATTTGGATGCCTATTGCGAATATTCACGATAGAGTAGAGATAGAGACACTTGGCTTGACTATATTATTGTTATTAAGATTCATATATTAGTATTATTTAATTAAAGAGTTACAGTGTACTTCTTATATAAAACTACTCGCTGAGTAGCTCAGTAATCCGCTGTCCGCTTTTAACTTCTTTCAATGATCTATTTCCTTTTGTGAAATGAATACCATAAATCATTTTATTATCATTTAAGTTCATTTAAGAGAACGAGACTAAATTGTCATCAATAAATCAACCATTTTACCATTTGAACCACCAGTGAAGAAACCTGCAGCAGATCTCTAGAGTAGTGTTTCTGTTTTCCCAGATTGTTAGGAATAAAAAACTATCGTTTGTGCTTAAACTTTACGGAAATTTGGATAACACTTGCTACTTCCTATTACCCTCATAATTATCATTATCTTATCACTCCCCGAAAAGATTAGAAAGAAATATTACAAAGGGTTTTATAGGAAGACGTCACTAATTAATTTGAAAATATATTGCTTTGTCAGGAATTATACTTTATTGTTAATGGTTTAATTAATATTTGATTGAAGCAAAAACATACATGTGGTAGTTCAGAGTACGTACGTACTATCACAAATTACATGTTTGAAATTTCAATATTCGTGTTTATAATATTAACATCAAATGTCTAATTATCTAGGCTAGGCTTTAAAAAAAATTAGGCCGAAGGTCATTTAGACTTATTATTTTAAAGGAAAAATTATTTCTTTTAATTAATATAACATATCTACACAACATTAATTTTGAAGTATAGCAATAGTTATTTTAAAATGTTCTTACTTCTCACGCTCTCGAGACTAGGCTATCTCATTAGGCTATGACATAAGTTTTACGTGCCATCTTATTTATTCGATTACATGGATAGTCTGTAACATGTCATATTCCATGTCGACCAAGATATTGGTATACAAATTCAATTTTAAGAGCTTAAATTTCAACTTCCGAGGAAATCAGTTCGCATATTGCAAAAAACCCTTTATTTATTCATTTATTTAGTATAAACAATTTATTTATAGAATATTCCATATGAAAGATAAAAGTGACTGAAAGAGGTGGGATTGAAATTCAAGAGGAAACTATTCAATTTAAACTATTTGCAGATGATATTGCAGCAGTAGCAATAACAAAACTGATGTTTAAAGTTTAATCAATGAAATAACTATAATTTTCACCGTATTTGGCATTAAAATCAATAAAAATTAGGAAAAAACATTAGTTGTATCAAAAAGAATAGTCAATACCTCAATAACATCAAGCAATGCACCATAGAACTAAGTAAATGCCTTTAAATATTTATGTAGCTTAATAACTATTGACTTCAGATGTATGCATGTAACCGACAAGAGCAAAGATCTTAAAACGACAAACAAAATCAAAAAGAAAGAGCTAACTGGGCCTTCTATCTTCTTACGATAAATAGTGGTGCTAAATAAAGTTTCTTTCAATAATCCTTCATTATATATTACAGACCAGACAAGTATTTTTTTCTGTTACAGATATTTTGTTTCAGCTTTATGAATGTGTTTAGCGATATTTCAAATTTAACGACATCCCGTGTTCGCCACATTAAATAGCTAAAGAAATAAAAAATCGTGTATATCTAAACCATAAAATTATTATTATTATCATAATCAATTTTATAATGATTGTTGAATCACATTATCGTGTGGTCACCGTCGGCATGGTTTCCTCAGTAAATATTTCCTACGGAGAGCAGGCTAACGTTAAAAATTATAGTAAAAATTGTTTTTGAACATTGGGCAAAACATTACATTCATGTTATAACCATTATTGTAAGGCATTGATCATCAGATTCTTTATTATTTATTAGCTTGCAGTATTCCAAAGGTCTCTCCAAGTGGCACCATTAGACCCGATTTAGTTTTACCGGCCAATTGCTGCAATTTTTACTTTCAATTATCAAATTATTTATTTATTTACCGTTTATGTACACAAAGCATTTATATAAGAAATTAATTAGTTATAATATTAATTCATTAACTGTCAAAAAATTTATTAAGTGTTGACCATGGGTATGTCAAGTAATTATTTATATTGACTTTCTAAGAAGGTCGTTGAGATGAAGGAAGCACTAAAATTGTTTCCTTACGTGCATAACATTGGTTTGTGACATCGTAAAACTTCGCGCGCATGTGACACCGTAAAACTTCGCGCGTATGTGACACACTAAAGTTATTATTGGCACCGTTGCAGTGGTCTGAGGGATAACACCGATGTTTCATAATATTTTTGGTTATAAATCTTGCGCTCAAAGGATTATTTAATATAATTTCCGTAGTTGCAAAATTTGGTTAGTACCCATTGAATAATTATATTTTAATGACACATCTGGTATACAAGCTTATTTAACAGCGAATGGTGTTAGATTATGTCCTGTGCTGAATATATATTTTCTAGATCACTGCCGTAATAGCTTTATGTTCATAGATTCCCAACCTTTTCTCGATCACCGCCGCAGCAAGTCTATGCTCATAGATCTAAAACCTTTTCTGGGTCACCGCCGCAGTAGCATAGATTTCCAACCTTTACTAGATCGCTGCAATAGCTTTATGTTCATACTATATAGTGTTGTACATATTAACGTGACCATTAGAATTCACTCTTAGTGATCCTCCCTAAATAATTAATTAATTCATGAATTATTTTAAGATCACATCGGAAGATGAATAAAAATAATTGATCTTTAAATTAACATTAAATAAAACGAGATATAATTGATATTTTGTTTTTTATTTAACATGTAAAAACGAAAAACATTCTGAGACACCCTTTAAATACTGAATGTTGGTGTACTTGAAGTTTACCTGTTCCCGTTACAGTTAGTTCTTAACTGTGATGTGGCTCGAGCACCTAATCAATAAAATTTATATGTGAATAGATTAGTGGGGATAAATATATTCATACATATAGTTTTAACACTATTTCAATTTTATTATGTGACGTGTGTGCAGTAACGTTTACACTCGAAGACGTAAATGTAATACGATCTACGATCGATTGACCTCTAAACCACTTTGTAATACCCGATATCAAAAAAATGAAATGGCCGTAATCTAATGACGCTAATGGCTTTTCATTATTGCAATTTTATTGACTTATAATCATTAGATGAATTATTAAATTGAGAAAGTTAGTGATTTTGTATCTCATACATTTATGATAAGATTCTTTTTGATAAATCGAACATTTTTTCGCATATTTAATTGTATACTGATACCTCAATATTTTAAAACAAGGCTTTAATGAGTCCATGTTACTAAAGGAATTGAGTCACGGCCCCTCACTTCTGTCAATATGTCACTTAGCGGGTTTTGCTATAGGTATAATAGCAGTGTGCGTGATACATGATAGAATCCACAACAAAGGCAGCAGCATAACGAAGTTTTTTTTTATTGTATTCAGGGTGACAAGCACAATAAAACAAGACACGCAGTTCCTGTGACCCATAACAACCACATTTATCCTCGATAAGGGATCATAGCGGATGCCTACACTCACCAGGCGCAACACACCACTTATATCTGCTATTTTATGCTGGTATTCTGTGAGGGCGTAGTCCTTCCCCGGTCGAACCAACACTTTCATGCTACAGCTAGAATCTAACTGAAGCCTTTCTCTACCACTGTACCTGTAGTTGACTTGGCTATGAGTGAAGTGGACATTTGCTGGTCACATAACTCTATGAAGCAATAACTGTGTGTAAATAAGCAAATAATGTAAAGTAATGTTCTAAACGCAATGTAGCATCTCGCTCGATAAAATGATGATAAGGAGTGAATTAAAGCTCCAAAGGGATTTTAAGGCATTGGATTTAGCTGAATTAAAGATAGACTGAGATGGCGGTGATGGTTTATTCCAATTGTCGTCTCTAAAAGCACTCGCATTGAACTTTGTTGTGATGGATTCTCCCAGTCTTACAACATTAATCAACTGACGATAACCAAGCAGTACATCGAACTGACGATGCAGTGGATATGTATTCGTTTCCAAGTTGGCGCGTTGCATTAAGCTTTTTGTTTTCGGAGTTTTACGTGTAATATTTGTACCAAGTGTACGGTGTTTGAATCACTGCCCAAATAAAAAACAAATTAGTTCGACAAAAATGTGCTTAAAATTTTCTGTACCTTATTGGAATAAAATATATGAGAGGTATATAATATATTTCTTTTGAGATATATTATGTAAGTATATGAAACAAAAATATATCTGTCACATTTTACTATTATTATTTAGTTAGTATATGTAATTCCATAGCCGTTAGCGTGACTAACGAGCTTGCTGTTTCATGAATTACTCAAAAATGGCGCGCAACTAAGGGCCATTACCGTTTAGCCTTCGACTTCGCCTTAACCTTCAATTTATTAATTAAAGACTTTCCGTCTACTTGGTCGATAAAATATATGGAAAGACATCAAATTAAACCTTAACATTCTTCAAAACGTGGTCTTCAATCATGGTATTAGATTTCTATACTATAATGACTTAAACAAAAACTTGTTCTCTTTTTTTTACATAAATACATGATAAGTTCTCATGAGTAAACTCGTGGATACTATTATGACAGAATGAAAATATTAAATAACAACAAAGCTAAGTCAAACGTCTTATAATTTCGTTGCAGTTTTTAGCGTAACTATCAAACTTTAGCGTAATTAAAAGATAAAGTAAAACAAAACCAAGTAAAATATTATTGACTAAATCAATTGATATGATTAGATTAAAGCTTACCACTTAAGTAGACAAAGGGAAATACCGAGGAACATAATTAAATAGCGGATGCATTACGGAGGCAAAGTTGTTTAAGTAATTCAATAAATTATTCTGCTGTCTGTCGTGAATGTTCGCGGCAATTTACTTTTGATGGTTGTTAGAAATTGTATTATTGTTATTCAGGTTAAACTCTCCAATAAAAGATTTTATATTGAGAAGTGGGCTACAATTATAGTACAAATTAAATTCTGTAAGACATCGGAGACTAAATTATTGGCATCGAGGCATTCCATCTTAATTCTCGAGGAGGGTCCTTTAGATAGCGATCCAAGTCGAGGTCTCGTACCTCCTTATGAGGGGCCCGTGGATCGTATTATCACCCCCCTCTGTTGTCGTCGACGTTCTTCGTCCACAGGGGTCGGAGTGCAGCGGTGGTGCAGCAGCAGTCACAGCGCCAGCTTCGCAGCATCGTCGTCTCCCTACTCAGCGGGCCTCCCGCTCGCGAGTCTAATTAGATGAAGCTGTAAAGGTCTCTGGACCAACAGCAATACTCACACCCACAAAAAAAGATCTCGAGGGGGAACATTAGAAGCTCGTGTCATTTGCCGCTGAGATCACTTATCATGCCTTTCAGATATGTTGATCTCCTTAATTTTTTCTTTCTTCTCACAGTAAATCAGCACTTAAAATAGCAATTAGTAGTCCGTACCGCATGTAAAACGCACGCGAAATTTTTTTTTAGAAGAGATTTTATAATTGATATATCTTTTTTATTTGTTAACCGATTTAAATGTATAGAACACTAAATATTAGCGCAAGTTTATATACATATATTAAATAACTAAAAATTACATCCAAATTGGTTAAGCCATTGTAGAGATTAGTGTGCACAAAAGCACAGATAGAAAGTCTGTTTACATATATGTATAAATAGATATCCATGGAACGTTTTGTATACGTGCGTGGTTAGGTAATAGACTATATAAATTAATCAATTATAGCATTGATAGATTTGTTTTCATTTCATATAGGAATATACATAGAAGCCATATGAATACAAATGAAGAAATAGTTTAAGATTGACCAGGTAAGCAGTAAACCTCTTTATCATGGCCAACAGCCAGCATTATTTATCATCATTATTTCCATATATTTACAAATTATCAACGTATCCAATATAGTAATATCATTAATCCCCCTAAAAGATATAAGTACTAGTATGTCATTGTCCTAAGCCATTTGTATTTAATAAGTTCAGATCATGCTCTTTCTTGTAGCGGTTTTGTGGTTTAGTAATGCAAATATCGGTAATAGGGAAAAAATAATAACATAACAACTTAAACGAATACCTTTTTTAGGTAGTTTGTACTTTTAAGAAAAATATTATATTTTATAAATATAATATTTAAATAATGTAAGAAGTTATTCCACGCTTTACACTAAAATTTAGTGCATTTTATTTTCCATTATTACAAATTATATAACAAAATAGTATGGTAAATATTTTTCTTAATTCAATTGTTGTAACCATAAAATATTTTATCTTAATAATAAATAATGCCGGCTGAAATTATTTCTATAGTTGTATCTGCAAACGGGTTAATCTCAACCAACCTCTTGAATCACCGGTTGGGATTCCGGGACGGGCAGCTCCGGGCTCAAATGCAGAAGGCGGTGCTCCTCGAAGTCCGCAGGTTTCCTTCCCTTTCGCCCTAACCCTCGACCGTTTGGTCTCCCCTGTCGAGGGATCTCCGTCTGGTTAATCTTTATATGTATTATATTATATTGTATATATCTGTTTTATTAAATTTTTAAGCATTTTATTTATTTATTGTATTGATTGACCTACCAGGCGAAGATAGAAAAAAATATGTATCCTCAAATAATAATAATAAACTTTATTGGACTCGAACATTTGTACATAAGTAACTTTATTAATTATTTTTAATATAAGATGAACACAAATAGAAGAACGGTTTATTGTTTTGTTGAACCCTGCACTAGGTTAAAAACCTGTCTTGCAGGGGTCGTGGCTATTCGTGTAATCCAAAATGACATAAGTGCAAAAAAACTTATCCACACTGTATTATATATAATTGACGGAATGGCAGAAGTAATAACGAGAATTTGTGGTCAATAATTATTTAAGAGCGAGTTGTGAGTAGTTGTGAAACGGAGAGCTTGTGGGTGTGTTTGAGCTTTATGGAAGTAATTGGAGGTATTTAAGCCAAAATAAAATATTTATTGGCACTAGTAAATCTTCGGTCTGCTGATAATGTAATTTTAATAACCACCACTGCACCTTTTTTTACACTCATAGAAGCTTATGTATTATATATTTAGTTTTTTATGTATAATATTGTAAAAATGGGTTGCCAGAAAACATTGATAGCGATGTGATGATTCATGAAGATGCTAAATCTGATAGTAGGGGAATTATTTTGAGATTTTCTTTTTATTTTATATAACTTTGGGTCATATACAAAGCATTTATAATGGCTTAGGTTATGGTTTAAAACAAAGAGCTTACATCCTGAAAGTAATTGGCAGTCAGTGTAAAGCTGTTTTGACGGGTAGCGGAAAGGTCCTGCTAATGCATATTAGTTTTATAAGTAGTAGTTTTATAAGTTCCACCCCAGACTGAAGTCTTCTAAATACCTACTATTCTACCTGCTATACTAGTTTGCGTATACGTGCAGTAACTATATTGACATGGTGATGCTAGTTTAAATTAGTATTCAGGTAAACCGTTAGATTTAATAACTTTTCTTGTTTTCTTGGATCTTTGGAGACGTTCTGAAAAACCGTTAGACGTTTAATAACTTTCCTTGCTTTTTTTGGACATTTGGAGACGTTCTGAAAAGTCCCAACACTTTTCGTAATTTTTCTTAAGATTTTTTAACAGATTACTATAAAAAGTCCTGTAGCGAATGTATGATGTTTTTATATGTCGCGGGGTTTGCTTAGTCCCTATAAATATTAAGTATTAGCTGAAAAAGAGGCTTAACCATTACCTTATCTATTTTCTAATTGTCAAAAAGCTTACTGCTACCTTTTTATTCCTCTTTTCCTTTCAACTTTCCTCTTCTGATACTATTTATTTATTTATTTTGACTTTGAATGAGTCAAAAATGTCAGCACCGCATAATTTTATCTAGTTGATTATTAAATCTATTTGTTACATATAAATTATTATTCATATATCATAATTACTACTTACTACAGGACTACGATCCTAGTGATATAAGGTGATGTAGCCATTGTCATCAATGGAATGAAGCTCACTGTAGTAGTCCGTAACTGTTTGTTGACTGAGATCACTCAAACTGTCGACACTGAGGCAGGCAGATAGTTCCAGACCATTGGTGAAAGTATTAAAATCAAAGAAATATAACGAACACAAAGATTAACCATAATACAAAAATGAAAACCCAAAATAGAACAACTGCAAAACGAACAGTCTGATTGAAAGAGTGAGTAATTCAATGCACGTTCTCTAAAATCTGTCCTGTAAAATAATGTGATATGAAGTTTAACGTAATCGTGTGTATTAGTAAATATAAATCCAAAATAAACAATACAATAATCCAGTACATGTAAACTGTCCCTGATGCAGTGCAGTACATGTAACACTCTTAGTTTTTTCTTTGTCATCTGCAGATCTGATGTTAGGATCACTTTATTGGCCTGTCTAAAACGTTTAAGTAGATTTGTTCATTTGCTTATGTTTATCTCTTATCAAAATAATGTACTATTTATTCATCAACAATAAACCTGTATATTATATCTTATCGATAATAGTGTTTAACTATGATGATATCTGTTAATTTGTTTATGTTCATTCTTATCGAAATAAGATATTGTTACGGAGATAGGTTAAAGGAGAAATCGTAGATTCTTTTTTTAATTTTCCGCCACTTACAAGCGTTTTCGGCAAGCTGAACATTTTTCATGCTGTTTCAAAGGAAGATCTACTGCGACAGCAGTAAATTAGAAATGACTAATATCGATGATCTAATATCGTTTCAGAAGGGTGAAACATGTTCTCAGGTCGTTTCAGAACACTGACAATTAGATGACACAATTCGCTGAAAACCTATTTTCAGGCCGTGATGGGTCTACTTATGGAGTATTCGTTCTTCAGAACATTCCATAAGGTGTGTGAGAAGGACAGCCTATATGTGTGAAAGAGAGAAATCAAGAGACAGACGTTTGTAATTGATCATGTTTCCGCAATATTCCAGTAATTTGTGAGAAACATAGCTACTAAACATGTGATGAGATTGTGATGGTCATGTTCGACTATGATCCGAAATGTTCCCCATGATGTGTTATGTTTCGGTAAAGCTGTAAATATCACTGGACCAACAGAATTATGCATCAAAAGAAAAAAGCTACAGGATAGTTTCCATTGAGATACTAAAGACAGGATAGTTTCCATTGAGATACATCGGAGAGAATTTAAAGCGACTTGTGAGTGAATTCCTTAAAGGATTTTTTTCAAAGTGTATAGGGTTACAAGCGCTTCTTTTTTAGTTTAATAAAATTACTTTAAAGACTATTTCATATCGAATGAACTCTACAATAACAATACTATTTGTTCATCAATAATTTTTTTAAATATATAATGATGAACCGTGGGAAATGTACTACTTGTATGTACTACGTGTACGTTTTTATGTATTGCCCTGCCTTCGTACTATGATTACGTGAGTTACTCGAATATGTCTCATACAACAATATATTTCTGCTCGTCTCGATATAAAAAAGTCTATTAACACTTCATAATCGAAAAGTTTATGACCCCATTATGTCAATGTTATTTATAAATGCACGAAAATCTGATGTTCTCTCGGATTTATATTTATATCGAAATTATGAAACTTAAGCAAAAGTGGGTTAAAATGTTTTGGGTAGAAAATAGATAGATATTAATTGTACAATTTTATATTTCATGTATAGTATACAAATTATATTAGCACTTTTCAGTGAGCTTTTAATTACCAGCTAGCGTTCGAAACAATTGTACCACTAAACACCCTCTGTACCACTAAGTTGAAAAAAGTCCTGTGATTGCGATAATGCAATCCAATTGATCAATTTGAAATTCACAGAGATTGATACATTCCAATTGAAGTACGGACTTGAGAGCATTATAATTGTTTTATTGATTATAATTGTTTGATTGGCGGTGGTGAACTCCAGCCGTCCGTTTTAAACATCTTCTATCTTCTCTATGGTATATTTGTGGCAGTTATTTTACCATTTGCTTAAATCATTGATATTTTCTAGTTATTTACTGATGTAGACTCATAATATTTTATATTATTGGTAACCATAAGCCTTATTGAATATTATTTGTTTGTACATCCGTATTGCCGAAACTGCTTTACATATTCGTTCGGATTTTCATTACGTTTGATAAGGGTGACTTCCGATAGTCTCTAGCGGAATATATATAAAACAAAATCCAAGCAATAGTTGGTTTTATAATTGCGCGACATTCGAAGCCCGAAATCAATTTACTTATGAACTTTCTTGGATAATATTCTTATCTTCAGAAATTTAAACCCTAAAGGCGGGTTTATAACCGTTGTTTTACAAGACATCTCTGCTTTTTAGATTAAAAGTTTCCAATAGTTGTGTTGCAAGGGAAATTTAATATCGTGGCTCTGTAGATACATTATCAATACTTTGGAATCCAATATTGCCAATTGTCTGTGAAGACAAGACTGCAAACTCGTTTATTGGAATATGTAACGAAATGAATCACATTTCATTCTAACCTTTATAGATAATTTTAAAACTTAACAAAGAACTATATTAGAAAAAGATATAAAATGTATATAGTTTTTATTTTAACAAGTCAAAAAATTTAAATGTGTTATGTAATACATAACATGAGAAAATCTTTTACAACGAGAAAGAATACGTAAATTGACGTATGTGGTATACTTATTATAAAATTCCGTAAACGGAGCGAAGTAGTTTGGTACATTTTTTGTTATATTTTGTGAATGAAAGGTACACTACTTGTATAGTTCATATCTTGTTACATTCGTCTTTCTAATCATAGCCTCAATTATAATAATGCTGTCTAGGGAATATATTTTGTGTTTTTATTTGATGTTACTGTATATAATATAACACGTTCAACCCTGATGCAAGCGTGAAAACGATCCCATGTGATCGATTAACTCTAAAAATGAGTTCTATTAGTAGATGTCTATAAAATTTAATGGCCTCAAAGTAATGATGATCCTAATAGCTTTTGTCAATCTCGATAAAGATTGGCGTATTGTACAGCTTTCTTGACGTCATATTTATGTATGTATTGGAATTATTATAGGTACCGATGGTAGAAATATAAATTTGATAGCTATATCAAATCTATATTTATGTACTTATGACCTAGTGGTCAGAGTGCCTTACCACTTGGTGTAGATCTAAGATTCGATTCCCTTAGTTTATAGTTCTAGATGTTAGTTGTTCTCGTGCTGAAATTGCGTCTTGCTGTGATCTATTTTTTACGTTGGATTGGGAATAAAACAAACAGGTGTTAGTTTTTTAATTTTTTTAACGTTTACTGTTCTCACCTTATATAAAATGCTTTAAGTTATCCTCTACCACCCAAAAAAGAACCACTAAAAAATTGTGACGTTTATGGACTTAATGCAGTATCAGTAAAGGTAGCACAAAATTCAAGCGTATTCAGTCCGGGAATTTTGATGTCATGATGATCATTGGATGCCACACGATCCCACTGAAAGAAACCTAATAAATCGTGTACTCCTTTGCAATTCTCTATTAATGAGACGTAATGAACACGAACCGTTTTTGACAAGATTGGTCTCTGGTGTTGAAAAGTGGACCTACGACAAAACAGATAATGCTCAAAGGGTAGCTAAGTCGCAATAAGGTGATGCCGTCTGTATGGTGGGATGGGTAAGGAGTCGTTAACCATGAGCTATTGCCGCCGGGCAAAGCCATTGATTCAGTTCTCTACTGGCAACAGCTAATGGGACTCAAGCAAGAACGGGCGGAATACATCAACAGGATGTATGTATGATTGTAGCGGTTTTTCATCATGATAATGCCAGACGACACACATCTTTAGCAACTCAGCAAATATTAAGAGAGCTTGGTTGGAAAGTGTTAGTGCATCCGTCATATAGCCCTGACCTTGCTTCCTCAGATTTTCAACCGTTTCGGTGTTTTCCGAATTCTTTAGATAGTGTTAGGTTAACAACAAGCAAGGACTGTCAAAACTATTACCAAAATTTCTACAGAAATGGGATTACGTCACTACCTACAAATTTATCGCATAAAATGCCACACATATATTATAATCAAACGTACATAAACTATGATAAAAAATATCTTGTATTTGTAACTTCTTGGAAAAGAACGAATAAACTTTTCCCCGACCCATTATATAGTGAATAACGGAATATATTATAAAGATTCTATTACGAAAACGTATTAGAAATGACACGGAGAACACAGGTGTATATTTTTATATTTAGAATTTTTATTACACTCATTTATCAGCATGAAACGTGGACTAGACCACAAATGTGAATTTCATAACTATAACTGTTTTGTGACACACAAAAAGTGGGTCAATGTTATTTGGGCTGATAACGTTGCTTACTGAACTCAAATTTTATGTAAATGCTATAAAATATGAGTGTAAGCGTCCTGATCACTTCCGTGAATACAATCGCTATTAGACCATAAGAAAACATGAACCTTAATTCATACTAGCAAGATTTTAATACCAGTAATTCTGACTGTGCGAAATGTAACATTATTAGATTACGTATGAATAGTATATTCATAAAATAATAAAACAATAAAAAAACAACAGTAAGTTTCAAATCCTTAAGCTACTTTCTCTAAAATTGCATTTGTGCAGCAAAAAGAAAAAAGCTCGCCTTGGGCGGATTAGGCCCACGACCTCATATACCTTCGTGAAAAAACAATATAACGCTTCTGTGTTTCAGACTTAGCTACTGGTGGTGTACATTTCATTTATTCACACGTGTGCATGCAACGAATATGCATCTTGAATATACGAGTATGCTGAAGACGGATTTAGGTGCTTTTGGCTGACATAATTTACCCTTAGGTAGTACCTACCCATAATTTACCCTTACACAATTGAGCTAATGTTTCACTCTTACTCCTTTTTAAACTAAAGAAATGGTAATAATACTTTTAAGATTATAAGCATCCCCGCAAAACACTCTACCTTTAGCTAGCTGGTGTTAGACAGATATTATAATAGTCGAATGACCACTTATAAAAGTAAATATATATATATATATATATATATATATACAGATACATATACAGATATATATATAGATTTATATTTATATATCTATAAAGCGTAGGTCTGCTCTGTACGAAGGGTTTTGGAACAAATTCCGCCACGCAACTCCACTGCCGATTACGCACAATATTGACACCACGCTGAGGCCCGTACCTGCAGTCCTTAAGGTTTTACTTTTAAGTATTGACGGTCTTTGTAAACGTTCCAGTAAAAAAAACTGCCTATTGTCGCACTACAGATTACTATGAAATATATTTATTGCTTAGAGATGAAAGTTTACCGCGATGCTTTCGTTTACCGCCGAGCACCAGGTAAATCAGAACTTGCATATTTGTTTTACAATTCTTGATTACATTTGAGCTTCGGGCGTAACATGTTTACATGCATTGTTCAATGTTAATATTATATTTGCTGTGAAAGGTAATTCAGTCTGGTTGTGTCACCTAGAAAAACATACATACCTAAACATACCTAAATCTCTTAAGGTTTTAAAATTATAAAAGAAGTTTAGTTTAAGTGGTACTTGAGTTAGATGAGCCATAGAACGTGAGCATGTTATGAGCAGTTTGTCAAGAAATTCTTTTATTAGTAAAGCCATACATCCCGCAGTAAACTGTTACTTTATCTCTTGTTATTAAAATATAAAATTTATTTCACCCGCCATATGAAACATAATTCATATAAAGGAATATTCCAAATGAAATTCCTTACATCTTCGTATTTTCTTCATGTATTTCGATAATCTTAGTAGATATCTGATGACAAAAGATTTCAAATCGGCTTATGAATTTGCAAACAATGCGCGATCCTTTCGAATTGATCGTCACACAACAGCTTTGTCAACAGCAGGCATGATAAACCTCGATAAGAATGTTCTAATTCTGTAGTGTGTATAATCCTTTGTAGACTGGTATTACCGCGGCAACAAAAGTTGTGATACTTAGAAGATTTTCTAATAATCACCAAACTGGATAAGCGGATTCGTATCGCAATGGTACACTCGCGTTTATGATGCTGTTACATTCATGCTCCTCGTCGAAGACAGAAATACATCGAATGTACGAAAGACCACCCTAAACCCTGCATTCATCGACTTCATGGATCCTATTTGTAATGATCAATGGATCATAGTCAACGTCACATTTAATCGTTTATTACGAATAACGAGTACGAATCTTGAATTTTCGGTGAACGAGTACTACTATCTATTGTCCGCAACTTCACATGCGTAGATGATATATGTATATTAAAATAAGTCTCGTAGTTTGAGTGGTAAAAAATGCTAAAAGCCGCGTCACGGAACATTAGCGTGATTCAGAAACAGTGCACAACGCCATCTTTCGAGCTTAGAAGTAAATTTATTTATAATATTTTTTCCTAAACTTACTTATTATAAGAAGCTGAATTTCATGCTTCTTCCTTCAAAAGTGACGAAATTTCCATATAAACTTTCAACCCCTTATTCACGGAAAAGACGGATTTACAACCGTAAAAGTTCATCCATCGGCCCGCTGGTCGGACGACATCGTCAGGGCAGCGGGGCCGCAATGGTTTCGGGCAGCACAAGATCGAACTGAATAACGCGAAAAAATGGCCTATACCCAGGAGTGGGTAGATACGGGCTGATTTGATTGATTGATTGAAAAGTTCATCACCTATTTTACCCTCTCAGGGAAATTTCCGAAAAACCTTCCTTGGTGGATATTTAAAACATGAAAGGCATCAACTATCAAAATATCAAGTTTGTTGTTTTTATCAGCGGTTTAAGCTATGCGTTGATAAATCAGTCAGTCAACTGTACATCAGATATATTTATTAGTTTTGGTTTTAACCAAAAACCGTAAAAATACAACCGTTTAAACAGTGGTAGCTCATACAGTTTTTTTCTAACTACAGCAGAAAAAGGCGACTCATCCGGTGAAAGACCGCACCCTCAAAGAATACGTTGTTTTTCGTATATTCTATCTAACTTTATTACTAGTGACGGGGCATACCATTTTAGTCCTGAGAGATGACAGATTGGTAGGTACATGATAGATAGGTACGTTACCTATCTATTCTGCTTTATATCATGCATGAACTGCAATTTCTTACCATCATTGGTGCTTGCTTGTCACGCCAATATGATAAAAACGGTTAGTAAAGAGATTATATTTAAATGTAATTCTTAATTTAAATGAAACACGACCAAAGGTGATATAACCCCGCGATGATTAAATCGTGTGAACACAAAACCCTAGCACCTTACCTCTTTCTGTCAAACAGACCCAAAAGTTCACTTTTGTTCAAATGAAGGATAGTACCTAACAGCTCGTGCACGTAATTAATATTTTATTATTCAGCGTATTATTGATCAAAGTTGTTCATTACAAACATATGATATTGTGTAAACAACGAATTCCACAAATAAATTTTGTTAGCTGTGTCTTGCTAACTTCAACTCTATTCGTTTTCATGCCAAGTTATGAAGTATAAAATACGAGCCAGCATTATAGGAGTTATTTTCGTAAGGGTGCTTATAAACTTGTGATTCAAGTAATTTGTTTGTGCCGCAGCTATTTTCTGGACGGAAGCACGCAATGAGTACAAACCCATGAGTGACATGAACATATTTTTATAATCTATACACATGAATTTATTTAAAATTTTAAGTACGTTAATTATATAAAATGTCACGTCTTACGTCTACAACCACGCTTCAGCTCGCATGCTGGTTTGTGCATAAATGTATCTACTTGACTGGGAGGGACAATGACCTAAGAGAATACCAGCAAGAAATTACAGTATAGCACTGCTGCGTTTAGTTTGGTAAGTTTAAGCATTCTAAGCCCCAGTTACTGATAGGGAGGCACTACATCTCAGGGAAGACGCGGGTGTCAATTATTGAAGGTAAGAGTAGGTATTTATAGGCTGTGTTATCATTTACCATTAGGTGAACTGCGCTTTCGTCTGTTACCCTTAATAATCTAAGAAAATATATTTTTGTATAATGATATCTTAGTAGGTACCTTTTGATATTACAAAGAGGTTACCATAGATAATATGCATATTATATAGTAATTGGAATACACAGTAGTAATATGCTAGAATAAGAAAAATACAGACAAACAACATTATTCTTAATGACGAGTAACACAGAGTAAAAACGAGATTTGAAGTAAATAGAGTCAGGTATTGCAAGTTTTCAGGTAACCATATACACATATTTTTAAATTAGTCAATACCTGACTATTTAGTTCAGATCTTGTCTATATATATCTTGTATATATATATATATATATATATATATATAGATATAAAAAGTTAAACAGCCAACATGCCAAATAACAATGATGGCTTAGAGCCAGCCAGCACCGCACCACACCACTTCTGAAGCGTGAATACGCTACAGTTATCCAAATAAAACTTTAAATTTGAACCGTTTAAACAGGGAGCATCGCCAGCATTTAAATTGTATTTAAAATTTGTTCTAAGCGCTACGTTTTTAAATACGATTAAAACAATTATTTAAAAAGAAAGAATCATACATAAGCAAACATTCGTGAGAGTTCAAGGGCTCGCTATAAATGTAAGGCCCGAGAATTTAGAGTTAGAACCTTTCTGGCATTATCGCTAAAATTGTAATCTAGAACTGAAGGCATTTAGGTATCATAAAAAAACTAATTTATTATTTTAGCTCTATTATTACACAGCGTTTAAGTTACATTAAATAACACTTACAAAGGTTTGTTAGGTTAACCAGCAAAACCAGCGCTATCTTAAAGAGCTGTTGATACTAACCACGGTGTGTAGTTTGATTGATTAGCGTAGTAGAGCTATGATGCAGTGAGTTTCTAGCTGCAGAATGAATGGGTCAGCTCGACCGGAGTAGGGCTACGCCCTCACAGCATTACGCTGCAATTTTACGCTGGTATTCTGCAGGGATCCGGAGACCTTTATTACTGGTGTCTGAATTCCATCTCGTGTCAGTCCTCAAGCGTGACAACGCATCTGCATTATGATTCCTTGTCAAGGATGAGTGTAGATTACATGGGCCGCAGGAATCACTTACTATCAGGTGAACTGTTTGCTCGTTTTTTACTCTCAATGTAATGAAAAAAGCAATCTCGTGATGCACCTACTGAGTATGTCCTAGAGAGATATACATCCAGAATCTTTTATGATGGATTTTCTGGTAGCACGTTAACTAATTTATTGTGCGGACAGAATTTGCAGAATATTTTTTTTTTAAATTACGTGTATAACAATATTTAAATATTTTTTTAATATTTACAATTTATGTGATGGTAAACGAGGACTGAGACCCATAAGTACCGATACTAGTAACTGCGTCTACCGATTTTTACGCTCACTATTAGAATAACAGTGGTAATACAAAACTATTGTATGTATATATATATATATATATATATATATATGTCCAAGTAGGACTGAAATAAAGTTGCACAATTTACTTGATAATTAAATAAAATCCAACCTACAATAAGAATTATGAAAGAAATCAGGCCAGCTATATCTCATTATTGTCTTTATATATACATATGCATAAAACCTTTCACCTTCACAATAAACCAATCAAAGAAGCTAATCCAACTGATCGCAAATAGAGTTGTGCTCTGAATAGTAAACATGGAAGCTAATCAGAGATTTTCTAGACAAACTACATAAATATCAAAGGAACGTAACTTCAAGAACATCAATAGCGTTAATGCACCTCTTTGTTACGTTCGAAGCGATATTAATTAAGCCTGTGGCAATGATTGGTGATGGAAATTTTACAACAGCACTCAAGTTGATTAGCTACCTGATTTACATTAATGGTTAAAGCAACAGGTGAATGTTAGAGGTTAAAAGACTTGAAGATTTATTAAATGTAGGTATGCTTAACACTGAGTCATGGGAGCTCAATGTACAGGAGCTCGCTTTTAATTTCACAGTACGCAAGCAAACTAAGCACCATCCTAAGCAATAAAGTTGTTAATTGTATTTTAAATACTTTTAAGATTTATTTAGCTCGGCGTAGTTGAAACCATCGTGTGTATACTTGTAGATATAAGAGATAATTAAAAAAATACAATGTTTCAATGACACGTTGCATTGAATGCTTTCGGATGAAGTACTCTCAATTAGCTTTCTTTACGGACAGAGTTTAATTTATTTTTATCAGTTTTATTATATATATTTAGGACAGGACTATCTAGTCCTACTTCTAAGCCAGATTTCTAAGCGTGACCGGGTGAGCCAGTAGAAACGTTTTATGTCAGTGATTTTTTTCATGTGAATCAACATAACAGCTAGATCATGAAAATGTTACAGCAAAGCTGCAGCATGAGTGCATTGGCTAGACCGGGGAAGGACCGCGCTCTCAAAGAATACCAGAGTGAAATGTTTCGTTGAATGATTGATCAGGAGATAGCGATAAGATGTATTCTACATAAGAACTCAGCGGTAACAATAACGACGCATGGGATCCCTACGCGTTGTTAAGCATTGATGTAGGTGTTTATAAGTTGTAGTCAACATTACAACTGAAGGTGAAAAAGAAGCACACAGTTCATGTGTGCTTCTTTTCAAAAAATCATAAAAATAACAATCCTAGAAACCCGTATATTCGACAGAGGTCCCTCTAACCTTTCAGTTATCTCGTTGTAGTGCAGTCCATATCACGTCTTCGTAATTGAATCAAGCTGGTAGAGCCATCTCTTTTTGGAACCCGCCGACTTGGAGCCGATTTCTTACGCGTCTGTTTTGGTACTGCGGTGACCTTCCGGTCTGCTTGACCCATTAATGGGCGCAGGCAGTTGAGTCCAAGAGAGAGAGACCTTGGCGGTTAGTTTAGACGTAACGAAAGGCTTCGATCAGGTTTGGTACAAAGGGCTTCTTTCGAAGTTTCCTTCCTATGAGCTTCCCGAGAAATTATGCAAATCGGTCATCAGTTTTCTCTCGAATCGTAGTCGACGGTGAATACTCCAAATACATAAATATAATACTCCAAACCAGTGAATGATGGTGTTCCACAAGGCTGTGTGCTGTCCCTACCTTGTTTCTTCTGCATATCAATGACATGTTGTAAATTGATACCATTCATAGATATACTAATTCTTGAGAATACGTTTATGTGTGCCGGAATCAACTTGTGTCGAGACTTTGTTACAAAGTTTCAGATTAGGGCCGATAAAATCTAGTCCAATTTAATCCCACGAAGACACCAGTTTGCGCGTTTACCGTTAAAAAGATTCCCTTTGTCGCATCTTTTTATTTTGAATACACTTCCCTTGCTACCTTAGCTAGTATCGGAATCCTTGGCGTTGACATATCGAGTGACATTCAGCTCCGCATTCACTTGGAAAGTAAGGACAAAGTAGCTTCTAAAAAAACTGGGCGTGCTTAATAGAGCAAGACAGTAATTCTGTGTACAACTTTATAAAGCGCTAGTTCAGCCTCAGAACTGTTCTCATTTCTGGGCCAGGGCACTCCAGTACCAGCTTCTTCCTTTGACCGCATTCAATGAAGAGCGGCTTAAATCGTTGATATTCGTTGGTAATTTCCGATCGGCTTGATTTACTGGCGTTGCTAAGAGATGTGGCATCTCTTTGCATTTGTTTGCATGTGTTCTGAGGAGCTGTTCGGATTAATTCTTGCCGCTAAGATACATCACGATAGAATTCAAAATTTCATTTTTATCGTCTCGATGGTTGGCAGTCCATCGCTGTGCGCTTTATGCTAAGTTTCTTGCCACACACAACTACTCTGTGGAATCAGCTGTCGCCAGGGGTGATTCCAAACCGATACGAATTAGGGATCTTCAAGAAAAAGGCCTATACTTTTCTTAAAGACTGGCAGCACATTTGCGACTCCTCTGATATTGCGGATGTTCATGGGCGGCAGTAATCACTCACCATCGGGTCTTACCATTTTCAATTTGTTTTTAAATTTAATTTCGGACAGTAATATAATTAGCTATTTCATTTGATATACGTATGTCATGATGCACTTAATTTCTTTTTTAATTTTTATGCTTTCACTCTCCAAAACGGAATACTTTTATTTACGCTAGGTACGTCCCATGATCCGTACCAAACTTAATTTTTTTATCCAATAGATTCTGACAAAATTAGGTGTTGAATATGGACAGATAGACAAACAGAGTGATCATGTAAAATTTCAATTTTTCATCTGTTGTACGGAACCCTAAAAATCATAATGTTTATATCGCATCTAATGTTTTTAAAGTATTCTCGTTTACAATTTATGCATTTTTGCTATCTTTGCAATTAGCAACGGCTTCTAATTCTCCTCCTTATTGTGCCATACCCAAATTTCTCCACCCCACATTAACGTGGTGATAGTATAAACCGATTACTATTAATTACTTACTACGTTTATACTGTATCTTTATACTGTTGTAATGTTTATACTTTTAATCATCTTTTATTTTTAAATGAATTGCTTACAAGCGAAGATTTTGCCTCAGGAGAAGTTCACTTGATTTTAATTGATCCCCGGACTTATGACGTTTATTCTTGATATGAAATCATGATGGAGATACTTTATTACCCCTAAGGATTAAGATGGATTATTTTTACAAGTAATAGGGTATCGATTTTACAATTATTTTAACTCATGGAACGATATTCTTATTTTGTGAAGGCATACTCCTTTCCCAGTTCAGAGCTATATCCATACTGCAGATTTAAATGATATATCTTGAGTAAGATATGTCGATAAAATGAGTCGATGTTAAGCTGAACAGCGTTGCGGATTAACTCCCACAGTAAAATTTACAGCCCTATTCGTCTAATTAATTGTATTTATACCACCATCCATATTATTATATACACACTTAATATATACTCTTCTACTTTCATTTCATTCATTATTATAAACTTATATATAAATCTCGTTTACAGGAAGTCAATTCAAAAGATGCCATGGAGTGCGGCGGCAGCAGTGAGGTGACAAATTCAATCAGAATGGAATTATTCGTAACCTCAACTTGTAACGGGTAGAGGTGTGAAGGAAGGGGAAGCAAACAACGAGGCTTGGACTGATATGGAGATGAACGGGACGGAAACACGTGGCGAGGAAGCGGCAATATCGCTGGCGTTGAGCGTGGCCGTCACCGTCATCTCCGCCATTGGATTGCTGCTGAACGCTTACATTTTGTTCATCATTGTCATAACTAAACAGGTCAATATTAATTTATTGTAGAATTAAATTATTGTTAGAATTAATATTACCATGAGGTAATTAACTAGTATTTATATAAGCCCACAGGTTAGAGCACATGCCTTGTCTTTGGTCAGAGTATCGTATGACTCTACTGTTTTTTTTTTTTTTCGGGCTTATGGCCGCTGTTAGCCCCAGGGCTTTTACAGTTTCACCGGGTTGAGAGGTAACCGAGCGCTTATGGCTCTCAGTCGAGACCTCTATATATGGGTAACCAACGCAAGGGCTCCCGAGAGGGACGGGGAGGGGCTTGGACCGTTACCCTGTTTCGCGAAAGCGTCTGACTCAAGGGTGCCTGAGAGGGCCGAACCTCGAAGGCTCGGTCAGTTGCTTCTGACAGAGGATTATCTTAATTAATATCACTATTATTATTAACTACCTGTACCACCACTTCAGAATGCGTGGGCGCTGCTGAAGAAGTGGCGCAAGAAACTCCAGCAAAGTATCGTATGAGCATAATCCGACTTCTTTGCGGTTTGCGGACATTTGGCCTTTTTAATATTCTTCCAGATTTACTTCTAGCACATACAGGTTTCATCATTCATGATGTTTTGTAATATTGCCAGCTACGTGCTACCTACGTCAGCTCGTAAGATTTCAAGTAACAATTAAATTGGTCTATCTATAAAGGTTTTGTTTTGAAAACGTCGGTTATTAATAATCTATTTATTTTCATGTTTTATAACAGTATAATTAAATAATAATAATAATTTAATTATGCAGTTATAATAAAATATGTGTTACTTTTTTTTATATCATATAGTGATTTAAGGTATATTATTATAAAAAAAATAGGTATGTCTGTTTGATTAAAATAATTTGATTGAATAAAATAACATTCAGAATGAGCTAGAATTTTTGATATGAAAAAATATATATACTTTGTGTCTGTCTTTTCATTTGTATTATGCGTAACCTGTCGGACTGTTTCTTGATTCGAATTTCATTATTTAAAAAGCTTTAAGTAAATTAGTTCAATGACCTTGCTCTTAGAAATCGATTGTTAACTAATGCAATATATACCACGATTTATTAATTATATAATAAAGTACAATGTAGAATTGGTATAAAATTGTAACTATACAGTCAGAATGTTTAGGTACTCAACAATGACAATGTTAATAAAATTGTTTCCACAAATCTTGCATGAAATTAAGGACATAATATATAATAAAGAATACAATGTACTGTTTAAGCGTGTTCGGGTAGCAGGGGGGCAGACGTGAATTTATCCTGCAAAATATGAATGAAATAGGGTGCACTCGTCACCCGACAATCGACGTGAACGGTTGCCTGGCTCCCCGCAGCGACCAATGTTCCTTGCTATCTGCACCCGATCCAGTCTCAAACCCCTCATACAAACAAAAACCTTTTTTGCATACAGTACACAAAACATTTTTCATTGTACAATTTTCATTTAATTTCATGCATTGTACTTGAAATAAGTCTCTAGGTTTTATGGGAATCCGTCCCATTGTGTGGTTACACTATTGGATACCTGACGGTGTTAACGAGGCAAATGAAAAAGATAAAGGAGCGTACAGACCTCACTAAGTACGCTCTCGGTCACCCCTTCTGGGCTTGGGTAGCGCCGTTGCCAGTACCGACTTACTCGCTGACGTTGTAGTTTTTAATTGTCCCGAACAAAATAAGATTTATAACTTTAGACTTGGATGCACTAGTACACCCTCACCTCACCCTTGTGCTAGTTACCCTATAAGAAAGGTCTCGGCTGAGCACCTTTAGTTTTTTATGGATATTCTTTTATTCCGATAATAAGAAAGTTTTGGAAAGTAACATTTTTGCTATATGCACTATTAAAATGAAGATAAGGATAACATAAGATGCAAAAGGTATATCAGTTACAACTGGGTATTCAAGTAAAAATGTTTTTATATTTAACTTAGTGAACACCCAAATAATTACGAGTGTAATGAATATATTAATTAGTTTTCGAACGTCTTGGGATGGACAGATGCGGTGGACATTGTTTTATATTATATGAAAATGTGTACACATGTGATGCACACCTATTAATGATATTTATTTATTTATAATAACACATATTATGAAATAATACTAAATAAGGAATCAAAATGTCATTTGAGGAATAAGAGATTCGTCTTGAGTATAAAAGCTCCGAATTATTTCTTTCACTAGACAAAACACAGTTGAATTTAACTACTATTTTATATTGGTATTCCGGAAAGTCGAGCCAATTTCTACGCTACAACTAAGTTAGAACTGTGACGTGACTCTTCCCAGACTTTTTGAGGTAAGTCGAATCATCATAGGCATCGACATGTTACTGCAAAACACCCGTCGGCGGTTTAAAATACTCACACATTTCAGTGTCGATGTCGGCGGCTATATGTCGATGACGTTATATCGTCCTTATTGTTGGTATTTCGCCAATGAAAAGGTTGATAATAAATAAATTGAATTTATTGGATTTTTTTATGTATTTAAATATAGAACGTTATTAATTCTAATGATAAGTTCCTTATACTAAAGATAATATACGCCGCTTCGTATACCAAAGAAAAAACCAACAAAATTAATTGAAATCGTTGCTCCAAGTAAACACACTGATTAAAAAACTTCCCTAACGTAGTTAAATTACCCGATGAACACTTTTGTAATCTGCGAAACGGAAAATTAATTTTCAGTTTATTTCTGATATTAGTTTTTCTAAGATTTCATAAGTTTTGAAATTTTATACATTTTGAGCAAATACCCAACAACATATTATATATACAATGCAGGCCAAAAGTTTAAGACCACCTTAATTAAAGTAGGAAAATAAAGTAAAACTCCAATATTATATAAAATGTTTAATTAACCTGATTAATCATCTAATAGAAAATTGATTGACAAACAATACACTTTAAAAGCATAGGCTATAGGCATCAAAAATCCTCCTTTATATTTTATGACTTTTCACAAGTATCGGCATACGGGCAATCAATTTGTTAGTGTTGTGTGATATATTGTTCCAAATTTCGCATAAAGAATTTCACATTTCTTCTCGCGAGGATGGGCCACGATTACGGACGTTCCTATCAAGCTCTTCCCACAAAAGTTCAATAGGATTGAGATCCGGGCTCTGGGGAGGCCAAACCATGTTTTTTAACACCCCTTGTGCCTCTTTCTCTTCTAAATATCCTCTACATAATTATGCTATGCTTTGGATCATTATCTTGTTGGAAAATGAATCCATCTCCAATTAATCGCAACTCGGAAGAAACGGCATTTTGTTCTAAAATGTTTTTGTACTGTTCCTTTTCCAAAGTTCCTTCAATTTTATGATTAAAATCAAATCGCCAGTTCCTTGGCTTGAGAAGCAACCCCAGACCCCACATAATTGATCCACCACTCTGCTTGATTGTTGGGACTACACAATCTGCCTTAGCAGAGGTTTTCGAACGGCAACGCGACCATACAACTTCACATCTGTCAGTCGCCGTTTTACTGTAGTCGTAATGATAAAGGTTAAACTAGGATTTTTTTTACTTCAACGCGGATTTCTGGTGCTGTTAAGCGTCTATTTCACTTGCTGGTAACAACAATGAAATTATCTTCACGTGACGTGGTAGCTCTCGACCTTCCCGAGCTTCCGAAAACTGCCAGTCCCCCTGTATCGAGTGTTATTGTGCCATGAACACAGGTCTTCGATAACTTCAGTTGTGAAGCAATCTCACGGTCGGATTTGCCTTCATTATGTAAAACAACGATGGCAGAACGCACTTCACTTTTAATTTCTTGAGCTTTTCCGATTTCATGACGCTTTCACTGTAGAAACCACAAGTTTAGACTAATTGAGATTGTTTATGAAGAAATCGAAGTGAACTCGGGTAATAATAAGTCAGAAACACGTGTTTTCAGGAGCTAAATAATCCTAATTATTGACCAATACGTAACAAAAGCAAAGTAATTAGTAATGAGAACATTATAAAAATATTATTACGACTCTACCACCTGGCTCTAGCGCAGCGTTGTTCGGTGTTTGTAAACAATAGATGTTTATTGTTCAATAAATTGAAAGTAAACAAAGGAATGACTTCTTTAAATATTCTTTACTAACAATGGAATATGCAGATGTGCATTACCTCTATTTATCCTATGGGATTTTATTACAATTGATGGATAATTACGTTGTTTATGTGCGGTCTTAAACTTTTGGCCCGCAGGGTATATATGTATATATATATATATATATATATACATATATGCGCAGACTCAGCTAAAGTATTAGATCCCTAGCTTGGAAATTTTCGTGGTTAACTCTGTATCTAATATGTAGGTATATAATATAATCGGATCGGATCCGAGAATTAATATTACTCTGTTAACTAATTGCACTAATAAATTTAATTTTATCACCACAAAGATCGTAAATAATGTAATTTCCGTTGCAAATGAACTCTGCACCATACAAAGCACGAGTCTATATACAGCGTTGAATAAACTAACAATGCACAAAGGTGGGATAGTTCGCTTCATTTCTGTTACATAAAATGGACTAATACGTTTTCAGTGGACCGAAAGTCTCGTATAATCTATTGCTATTTTAATTCAATCGTTTAAATATGCTATAAATGTATCAATTTAACATATACCCCTTGAGTTATGTTGTCGTGTTCAACATTGTTATGGTAATATTTTATAAAAGTTACTTTGACTGAAACTGTCAATCTAGATTGGACATGTTTGGCAAAAGAACGAAGGAGGGAGGGCAAGCAGTCCAGTAAATCCCAGTGCCGATGTTAATGAAGAGACGACGATGGCTAAAATCAACAATTTATTGCAGTGCTTGCCAGAAAAAGTGAATAAAACAGAAACGTCGAAGAAGAAAGGGGAGTTCTATCCCCTCCAGCGGGACTTTACAAATTACTTGTACAGGTTTTGTGGAAATGCAATGTCGCGTTTCACGATCCTGTATGCAACTTTTCGAATCCTGCATTCGATGTCGAATCGAAAATCTAATTTGGGATCGTCTTACTCTGCGTTTCTCCCTTATAATATAATTTATGTCAAGCACATAAATTATATTTATTTAACTCAAGGAAAAGTCATGAAAATATATTATAAATATCACCTTCTAAGTCTACTAACTATTCCATTGTTAGCTAACCATAACCAAAAACCGTTTTTTAATTTTTTTTTACACGAGGAAATGACTATGCATACCCACCCTTGAGGGGGCAAGGATGGGTTATGTCGGACTCGCACCGACTAAAACCCCATGGTGTTCCTCCATCGTTCTCCACGTATGGCTGGGTCACGGGAACGCTATCGCACACATCTGCGCCCCCGCCTGCGCCGGCCAACCAGGCAGCCCCTTCTCCAGGAGGGAGGAGAGGGAGGACATCTCCCTCTCCACCCCTCCAGGCAAAGCGCGCCGGCGTTGTCGATTCGCATCCAATCCTGTTCAGGTACTCACCGAAACACCCGTGCCCGGTGAGTACCTGCGTCAGTCTAAAAGTGACGTGCACTACGTCCCTCGCTCGCAGCCAGGCTTCGAAGTTCGCCAAGAGCACACTGACCGTGCGCTGGCGCGAGAAACGAGGCTCTTGGAGCCTCTCATGTCACACCCGCAGCGCCCGTCTGCGCTCCTGCCTTAGCACCTTGCCCCGCATCCAGGGGCTCGACTTCCACCTCGGGAAGATGAAGGCGGGCAAACACCCGCGCATCCATCTCCGCCAGGATACCCAGCGGTGAAAACTGAGCTAGGACAGTGGCCAGTGACTCGCAGGACCGCGTGGTACGCGAGGATCAACAATTGTGGACCCAACACGGATCCTTGTGGAACCCCACAGTTCACCTCCCTCAGGTGGTCGGCCGCGTCCCAGCCTACGTACAGGATGCACCTGTCGTGCACGTACGCCCCAGTGATGCGTTGCAGATAGGGAGGCACGCGATGGTACGCCAGATTCCCTGATGGTTCCCCAGGGCAGCGCATTAAAGGCATTGACTATGTCTAAATTGACCGCTAATGCCACACCGCCCCGGGTATAACTAAAAAAAAAACCTAGTTCAAACAAAAAACAAAAACAGTATTTCTACTTCTTCAGTCTTTTTTGTCCACGGCAAGACTTACTCCGACTTCAATCAAAAGCTTTTTTTTGTTATTGCCCCAGTTTTCCCCCGCACTGTACGCAGTACCAATAGCCTTATTTATCTATAATCTTATTTGGGATCACAATTAGTCAATGGTTAGTGTCGTTCGTTAGCTAACTAGCCGCTTGAAGGTACGGTTGAATTTTGCAAAAAGTTGGAATATTCACGGATATATGCCAAAAATAAAAAAAATACTTATCCAATATCCTGTTCACAGCCGGCGTCAGCATCATCTGTACTTTTAGTACATCTGGGTGCAGTAGGTGCTCTGGCGAGTGGTGCGACGTTATGCGGTGGTGGTGGTGCCTGCGCATGTGGTGCACTCCTTCACGCCTTGCATCCTCTACAATTGTGGACAGTATGTGGGTTGCATGCAGAT
Organism: Teinopalpus imperialis; assembly: GCA_029286865.1. Classification (NCBI taxonomy): domain Eukaryota; kingdom Metazoa; phylum Arthropoda; class Insecta; order Lepidoptera; family Papilionidae; genus Teinopalpus; species Teinopalpus imperialis. The sequence goes on along the minus strand of JAGSMU010000022.1, from coordinate 13,037,627 downwards.
CGTGCTGCCGCCATTGCAGCACCTTTACACTATGCCGCTATAGTTTCAGCACGAAAGGTAAATAGATCACAGCATTACCAGTACCCTTTATTTAATACGTTCCTAATTTAAATTTCGAACAGAGCATTGTCTTTTGGTGACTACTAGATAATATAAACTTTGCATAACATATAATATACGAGTAGCTGTATGCATTAGCTGCAACACCGAAGCGCTCGAACCGTAATCGATCTTTATTACTTATTACTCATCCATTTTTTCCTTACAAATTGTTACTTATTTGAGTTTTGAATGATAAAAAGGAGTGTGATAGTTGCTGTAGTCAAAATCAACTAAAAAAATCTAAATATACGTCGTCTATCACACGAATCTTTTTACCGAATGAATTCAGCATATCTCTTCTTGTCATAGGTACTCATATGTGTGGTCGGAGGCTGGATGGCCACTGCGGCCCTCTTAGCACCATTGGCAGCCGCGGAACCACCATTAACATACAGCATGGGTCTTGGAATATGTATCCCTGACTGCGGAGCGGGACCTTCAGGATTAGGATTTTGTATTATGTATTCCGTTTTAACACTGTTGTTACCTACCGTACTAGTTCTATTTTGCAGTTTAAAAATTCTTCGCATTGCGCGTTATCATCGACACAGGATTGCAGCAGCGATTTATGAAGTGACGTTATCGGCGCAAGTTACAGTGACACACCAACGTAATCCTTTCTCCCCGCCTCCTCCACCGCGGCGACGTGCTTTATCTGCTGTATTACAGCCCCTCGGTTCACTGGCCTTACTTTATTTTCCATACTATTGTATTTTAATTTGGCCAGCTATTGCCATACCGCCTCAATCGTTAGCAGCCTTATCAGCAACACTACTTGCTGCAGCTCCACCAGTTAACGGCGTTTTATATGGTATTCGTAGTAGAGCTCTAAGGGAATCCCTTCGAAATTATAGAAGAAAAAGAATGACAAAAAGCGAAGTGACGCAAGAGATACAAGCACGGACGCCTAGTGCCTGTGGATCTAGGAGACCGTCTTTATCAGCCGGATCGGGATGTATACGGCCACCTACTACGAGGAGGCTGTCGGATGCGGCAGCGATGGGATCACGAGGAGCAGAAAGGCCCGCTCAGCGAGCTGCCTCTTGTAATATGTTGCAAGATTCGCAGGAAGCAGATTATACACGACCTAGGGCATCTGCCATACCCTTGATTCGTGCACCTCCGCATGTTGTATTAGGTCGTGCTCTCGGTCTTGAAGAAGGCATTGGTAGAGACCGGCGACGTAGACAATCACCTCGCATAACTGTTACTCGGGCAATGTCAGATGAAAGTGATTCGCCGTCACGTAGACCACTTTGTCGCCAGCAATCACGTTCAAGTGGGGCCTTACTTGGCACGATGTCTTGTTCGCGAGTACTCTCGGAGAATATTCAACTTGACAACACAGCTGATGAACAACTTTTGCTCTCTTGGCCTCAGCATGCTCATATTAAACATGAGGTTTTATAAAACGGGTACATATTAGATTAAGTCTTGCTTTTAAATTATGCGTATAAAGACAATAAACGCGTATGGTTCGAAGTCGAGATTAATTCGTTGCTTTAATTATGATATTTATTATATATTATTGATAATGCTTTGCACCAACGTCGCTCGACATTTCTGACCAAACTGTGACCAAACATTAATATATCCTAACTCTACTTTCTACTCTATCGTAGACGTAATAATTTATCTTACAGGGTTCCTCCATATCGTTAGCTTTACCTACTGAAGTATTACTCTAGAGTGTACTCCTAAACTATCTGAAATATTCCATAGATTTAAGAATTTGATGAGATTATATTTTTTGTTATAATAATTTCCTATATTTGTATGAGCTGAAGATTACAAAAAATATAAGCAAGTAGATAAATAGATGTTTATTGGAGTACATTGCACCATACTAGTCAGCAATAAGGCTATAACTAAAGTAAGTTTAATATAAATAATGCAACGCTTTTAAATAGCGCCGCCGTCCAGATCGTGGAGAATGTATTCTTAAAGCGTTTAATATTGTTGATATACCAATAAACGTACGTTTGTTTTCAAAAGGATTTTAGAGAAATTGTAAATGAATTAACTTCGGCCTATAAGCCGTTCAGCGTTCTCTAGAAAGGAACCATGGAGACATGAAACTAAACAGAACGATCACATCATTTAAGGCATAATCGCAGTTATTAAAAAACCAGAGTAACAATAGCTGTGTTATTTATTACAATTATGAGAAAACTTCCAACGAACATATCAACATAAAGCACTGAACTTAATTACTGCGTGTTGGGGTCGCACTCCAGATAATATATTCGATTGGGCCCATGCTTTCACATAAAACTAGCTTGACGCTATGATTTCATGTGGTGGATAACTGAATCAGAATACCCACTCAACAATATTAATCGTTACTAGAACATTCATATTAGGCCTCAGGTTTCAAAAAGCAACTGCACCCTTGTATTTTATCAAGGATATCTAACGTTATCACTTATGTATGTGAATGTCTATGGGAAGAATTATTAAACATCTAACTGTCTGTTTGTTAACTTTATTTTATAGCAAAAAAATCTTACGATAAGAATCACTGTGGTCCACATAAGCATCCGGTTCAATAAAGCGTAGCTTACTTAAACTTGTTCCATATCATGTCGTCTAATACAATAAGACCCTTTGGTGAACAAAATTGATAAAATAAGCACATATGTAGATACATATATTAACGCCTATATACAGGGTAGGCAAATCTTATGGCATTTATAAGAAAGCGTCAAGTCTACCGCTTGCAATATACCAAAGGTATCCAGGGAAGAAAAGAAGCTAGTATATTTTTGTATTTAATTCTCTTCCGCAATGCAAGAATAATTATTATACAGTTATTTTAATTCCTATGAGTGATTTTATCACTCTTCATCGACATTCCAATCTTGATTTATTAATTAGCTTTTTCGTGATCTAAAGATCGTTTCAGTTAGGCAACTGTTCCGATAACTTAGTAAATTGTAATAAACTAATAAATGTAATGTATAGATGAATATTGTTTTATTAAACTAGAGGAAAGAGAGTGTTGAAATTAAAAAAAATAATAAGATAATTTAATGTCGTTAAATAATAGTAGATGTCTATAAAGATAATTGTATGATATTCTGTATTTAAAACATTAATTTATCTGTCATACAACGTCATAATTTTTCTAGTCTTTTTATTATTTAATCAATATACACTCATAAAATATATAAAATACAGTTAAAAAAAACAAGCAAGTGTTTTTAGTTAAAAAATATCACATTTAAAGGAATTGTTAATCTAGTCAAAGAGCTGTTGTTTATAATATATGTACGTGTTAATTCGATTTAAATTTTAAGAAGAATTAAATAAAAGACTTGAAATTTACATTTGTGTTATTTTATAATGCCTTTTGTTAACTCAGGTCTTATAACCTTTATAATCTTCTAATATTGTAATTTACAATACCATGGGAGGAACAAACGAGCACACAGTTCAACTGATGGCAAGTGATTCCTGCGGCCCATGACATCTACATTCATCCTTGACAAAGAATCATAATGAAGATGCGTTGTTACCTTTGAGAACTGAGATGGAATGCCTCGTCACCAAAGATAAAAGTTTCCTGATACGTAAACTTACCAAAGAAAACACAGCATTATTATGCTGCCATTCCACGCTGGTATTCTGTGAGGGCGTTATCCTACCCCGGTCGTGCTGACCCTTTCATTCTGCAGCTAGAAACAAACAGCAGTTAAGCTCTTCCACCGCCAAAAACGGTGTGTAGGGGTGCTTAGGTAACCTTTGGGTTACGTTTCCCACATGTGGTTCAAAATTTTGCTAGGCCCGTTGTTAAAAATTGATGCCTCACCCCTGCTTTACATTGTCTAAGAAAATACGACGACGGCTAAAGGGAAGAACATCAAAATTTACGTATGTATATATTGCAGAGCGTATTATTAATAATATATTTATAACGTCTACTTAATTTAATTTTCCCTCCTGCATTAAAATCTTTGTGTTATCTGAATATATACAAGAAACATCAGAGAGTCGCCTAATTTACGAAAATATTTACGAAACAAAAATATAGCCCTTCCCTATTTGTAACTTTTAGGTCTTTACCTATGAAATTGACATTCTTCAGTATTGGCCATTTCAAACCAAAAAAATTTGGCTGTGAATTCTCAATAAACAAAAATCAATAAAACATCACATTCTTTTTACAAAGTTAGTCTTTTGTTTATTGATTAGCTTTGTATTTTCATTACATTTGAACATTTTTGGAATATGAATGGATACTTAAATTCGTGTAATTATGGAATATGAGTTCCGTCGTGGCATCAACGCGATACAAACGGCACGTAACATCAACAACGTATACTCCCTTTTTTTTGCTTTTTGTTGTTTTTGTTGCCTCCCGTCCAGCTGATTATTACAAGAAAGGCATCAATAAACTACCACTGCGTTGGCAAAGATGCATCGATTGCATGGGTGATTACTTTGAATAAGAAAATAAAAAAAATACTTTAACTTATTTCATACAAAACGGCAATTTCATAGGTAAAGACCCATTTTTTATTTATTCACTATCGTGAAATTTTTACTAAGAGTTACCAAGGACGTTCTTATCTATCTTATAATATTGAAAAGACGCCGTCTGGATGAATGTCGTTCAGGTGGATTACGTATATTAAAGTTCATTCATCAGTGTAATATTATAATTCATTCGCGAAAAAAAATCGACTTAAATCATAATTTTATCACGTCTGCCAGAAGACGTGACTGCGAATTTAATCTTAAAATATGAATAGGTTATTAGATTTTGTTCTTTGCATCTGCTCTTGATTGAGATGAGAAATTAAAATTAATCGAATATTTTCTATCTATACACATATTAAAATCGTATACAGGCTTTTTGTTACGTACGTTTGCACACGCTAATCTACATAATGGCTGAACCAATTTGTATGTAGTTTTCAGCGATATATTAAAATAAGCTTAGTGTAATATTTGTTTAAATTAAATTGGTGGCGCTTCACGCGATATTTCCTGCCACACACAACTACTCTGTGGAATCGGCTGAAATAGCGAGATACATACTTTGTTAGCTTTGCAAGAAGTCGCTGGATGCAGCTTCGTTTCAGTTTACATTGACATTTGAACGGATGATCAGCTTATACACAAATATCATGTTTAGCAAACATTATCTACCACGAATTTTCACGTCCATTTGGGAATTAAATAATTAAATTGGTTGCAACCTTGACATAATGACAAGTTACGAATAAATTATTTTCTATTTCTCAGTTTTATTAGTGTTACTAATTCAAACATCACGTAGATTTCGTAATCGTGAAATTAAAAACCATTACACAGTGCCTATATCTAATAAGAACATTTACATTCTATAAGTACATATATATTTTTAGACAATGGTAGAGCTACACTACAGTTTGTTTCTAGCTGCAGAATGAATGGGTCGGCTAGACCACGTCCTCGCATAATAGCAGCGTAAAATAGCATCATAATGCTGATGATTTCGTTTGGTGAGTGTAGGGATTCGGAGACTTTTATTACTAGTGTCGAGGCATTCAATCTCAGTCCTCAAGGGTGACAATGTATCTGCATTATGATTCCTTGTCAAGGATGAATGTAGATGTCATCCGCAGGAATCAATTGCCATCAGGTGGACTGTGTGCTCGTTTGTAACAAATTTTGTCAAAGTTTGTCAGTATAATAATAAAAGTATATATATTGTAATTTTTAAAAAACTGTACTAGCGATGATTAATATATAAGTATATATCCAATATACTTTTAACTTTTGACGTCTAAACATTATCAAAAGGTAGTCAGTCAAGAAGAATTATAGATTTTTTTCCTCCTTAAGGATGTATACGGGCTACGATATACGCTTATGTATTCAATGTAATGTAGTCTTCGTTCATTTGTTAAGAATAGCGATCTCCATCCGACCTGTGAATTTAATATTCCCCCTTTACTATACCTGTAGGGTATTGTCAGTACTACTTGTATTATAACATCATAGTTTAAGTAGAGACCACACGATGGAAGCTCGTGAATGAAGCTGCATCATAGATGTTACAGAAATTAATCCAATAAATATAACACTTTAATATATCTCTTACATACAACTTTTGACTTTACTTACATAGATAATATATGTCATCAACCACGCAGGATATTACATTAGGCGTACGTTTACGTATGCTTTACGTGTACGTGCCTCTGTTCTTGCACGTATATTAAGATCGACTGAAGGTTCTCTCATTCTCAGGGACACGTTTAATAAACTCAAACCAAAAAACAAACAATTTGTGTTTTATGTTTTTTGGTTTGAATTTCTTCTTGTCTAGGAACTTAACCCTGCGACTTAGAAGCAAAGTACTCTGACCGCTACGCCATACGGCCGTCAAATACTTTAAATATATATAATGAAAATACTTTGCCATTTTCCTATAATGTTCATTAGAACTAATCGGCAAATATGAGTGAGTATATTTTTATACGTGGTATTCCAGAAGTCTTAAACACATTTTAGATAAAAAAGGAACCATTTTTGGGGCGAACCCCTAAGTATGAAGATTACGTAGAAATATAGTGAAGAAAATTATAGTTATTACCATAGCACCTAAATATAACATCAGGTAAATAATAAAATAAAGTACTTCATCGCCATATATATACAAGAGAGAAACTCTATTCTAAAATACAAGTTTGAGTATGAGTATACGTGTATGCTCATACTGAAAGTAACTGGAAATGGCCACTTAAAATAAAAAAAATAAAAAGCATTCACGTAATTCGAAAATGGAACTCTCTCAGAGACTGTCATTTGTATTTTTATTGTGGCGTCCTTTAGAAAATTGGGTTTACAACTCAATTACAACGAATTTAACTCGTGAAAATTTTCGCTCAATTTTACGATTTTCGCTGTGACTTAAGTCATCGAGAGAATTGCCAAAGACTTCAATTGGCATTTGGTGATGACGCCTCAATCGCAGCTCTACATATTCGTTGCTCGGTTAATTTTAGAGGTGGACGTGATCAACTCCATGACGATGTACATGAGTATCGGTTTGCGGTTTGCTCTACGGCTAGAGACTCCAATATTGATACGGTACGACAACTGATTGAAATTGACAAAATAAATACGAGTCAGCAAATTCGTACTGTGTTAACCATTTAATGAGATAAGTGTAAAAGATTTTGCATGTGAATCTGTAGGTTCGGAAGCTTTGATCCCGATTAACGATTACGATGACTCTAATCATTTAACGGAAGACCAGAAATGACTTCTGGTCATTTCATTTTTCATTTCTGGTCTTCCGTAATAGTGCCCTAAAATGCTAAATATCGCAAACAGAAAGAAATACATAGATAACCATATACTAATTTGAAAAACACGAATTGTACCCTAGTCCCACGACGGCGTTGTTTATTGTTTTAAAAAATGCTGTTTGTTATGTCCCGTTGTCTCCTTGTCTTTCTTCTTTTCCTTTTCCTTTCTCTTCTACTCCGTCTTCTCCTATTTCTTCTTTTTCTTCGTCTATCTTCTTCCCGCAAGCTTGCATAGGTCGTCGATTAATCTTACACTCGACTGCCAGTCCAAGATTGCCACTCATGAACTTTTCTTCACTATCGGCCATCGGTTCTGCGAGTTATATGGCCAACACATTGCCACTACAGTTTCCTGATCTTTGAGCTATGATAGTCACCCTCGTTCTACTACAGAGAAATAATATACAATAACTTATGGTTATAGTAGAAATATTTTGATAAAAGACATTTGAAAATAAATACTTTGGCGCTTTAAACCTGAGGTTGAATTTTATAAGTAGCATGTCGATCAATTGGTAAACTTCCGTTAATATTTTATCATTCAAATTGGTTTCATGTCAATGTCAAATTACTACTGATTTCGTCGATACTTACTGGCAGGTCACGGTCATGCTGTTTAATATTATCTAACGACTTTTGAAAATACTTTAGATTTTCCACTTTTCTTGAAAACTTGAGAATGTTCTGACATCCTACGGTGAATAAAACTTAAAACATATATTTGATTTACTTTTTATATATTCACCCTTTGCGATTTACCCCCTACCGAGGTCTAAACTGTCCTGTCGAGATAAAAAATACGAGTTATATTTACATTCGTACAGCATACTCATACAGTAAAAAATCAACTCACGCTGTACGCTTGCGGTCAAAACACTGTGGTAAAAATTCTGTTGCTCAGATTTAGTTTTTGATTATAGTAGATTAAAAGTGAAGATTTTAGCCTTAAAATTTGATATTATAATTTGATAAATAAATTCTTATTTGTTAATAAAAAAATATTTATACAAAATTCGTCTTAAACTCTAAAATAAGGAAACATTTACTCTTAAGAAAATACGGACAAAAAGATAAAACAATCATAATTTAAATAACAGAAAACAAATTAATATTTAGTGCTATCCCCTTAGCTCTAATTACAGCTACCAAATAACCGGATATGATTTTTCACTGTTTCTTTTGAAACGCCATCCCATTGTTCAGCGAGTGCAGTTTCAAGCTCCGATCTCGTAGTTGGTACAGGATTGTATTTTAATTAAATAATTTCCCAAATGCAATTCACTGACAAAATTAAAATACTTTTAACATAAGTAAATTTCTTATATTGCTATATTAGATTGGATTCCTAACTATTACGATTTCTTTTTTAATGAGCTTTGAATAGCAGTAATACAATAACAATTTAAACGCAAGTGGAGTCATTTGATCAAATAGCCTGTATGTAAAAAGATTGTATGTGCAATATGATATGTAGCGTTAAATAGCAGCATAACGCTGCTGTGTTTCGTCTAGTGAGATACGGAGACCTTTATAATTGGTGACGAAGCATTCCAACGCAGTCCTCAAGAATGCCAAAGCATATGTATTATTATTCCTTGTGAAGGATGAATGTAGATGTCATGGGCCGCAGGAATCACTTGCCATTAGGTGAACTGTGCGCTCGTTTGTTATTTGTAGTGATTTTGTAGCATACTAGGGATAGGTTTCGTAGCACTCTACATCCGGCAGCCGGGATATAAGCCAAGCCGGGGTGACAACATATATACATCTTTAATTTTTGTTTAGGATCAACAGTAGTTGTAAAACTGTCGAGTTGTTGAACTGCAGTTTCAGAGTTAAGGAATCCCCATGCCCTGAAGGGAATATGCAAGAGTTTCAATATGATTTCAAAATTGGCAATCAATTTGTTAATGGTGTCTTGTGATATAATGTTCTATATTTCGCATAGAGAATTCCACATTTCTTCTCTTGATGATGGGCCACAATTACGGATGTTCCTATCAAGCTCTTCCCACAAAAATTCAATGGGATTGAGATCCGGGCTCTGTGGAGTCCAAACGATGTCTTTTAACACCCCTTGTGCCTCTTTCTCTTCTAAATATCCTCTATATAATTTTGAGCTATGCTTTGGATCATTATCTTGTTGGAAAATGAATCCATGTCCAATTAATCGCAACCCGGAAGAAACAGCATTTTGTTCTCTTTTTCAAATTCCCTTCAATTTAAATCAAATCGCCAGTTATTTGGCTAGAGAAGCAACCCCAGACCATAATTGAGCCATCACCATGCTTTATTGTTGGGACTACACAATCTGAAATCATCTTTTCTTGAACAGTGCGTCGAACGTAAACTCTACATTTTGAACCGAATAGTTCAAACTTGGTTTCATCGGTCCAAAGCACTATTTTAAAATCTTCTTCAGTCCAATGACGATGGACAAGACCCCACTGCATCCGTTTTTCTTGTTTTACGGCATTAGCAGAGGTTTTCGAACGGCAACACGACCATACAACTTCGCATCGCTCAGGCCGTTTTACTGTGAGTCTTTTAAAAATCTTTGGAGAAAGCAGTGGCGAAATTTCCCTTGGAAACAGTGCGTAAATCCATAGATTGGCCATACAGATTAAAGGGCTGTATAAAAGCCAAAAGTGACCATTTCAAATAGAATCATTTTTTATTCTTTGCTGAAACTAATAAATACGTAGGTAGGTATAAATCTTAATAATATTACATTACTTCATTACAAAAATGCATTTTCATTTGCAGAACTTATGGCCGGACCAATACACAATTGAATTTGCAAATTGCTTCGACACAGAATCCAAGACTTATTAAACGCTTCTACTCAATATTAGATTTATTCATTTACAACAATAACTTTGCAACACGATGCGAACAATAATAACTAATATCGTTATAATTAATAATAGGATAACTATGGAATTCTTATGTACATTAATAATACGATGATGATAGAAAATAAGAGCAAAAGAGACACACAGGCTGCCACCAGCGATCACTCAAGAAAACATCTTCAGCGTGAAGAGAACGATAGAAGAATGTTGCTTGCAACTTACCTAAACAACTAAACTTGTTTACCAAACTTGAGGTTCACGATAAAGTGAAGATTGACAACACAGGCAGTGTCCACCATTTTTCACGACCATTTTATAGGCACAAAGCTGTCAACCAACGAAGTACCACAAGAGTAGAATGTTCAACGTGTAGTAATCTACACAAGTTTCTACTTCAATTATTATTATTACTTGTTTAGGAAGATAACACGACGCCGACGCAGTTCTTTAATTATTTTAATTTGGATTTTTTAATGAACAGCGCTATTTGACGCAAGACGAAACTCCTTTTAATTACTATACAGAGAATAAAAACAAATACGACTAATTACCGTCGATCTACATTTAAATTACAATAAATATTTAAATAGCTCATTGCATGTTAACAGAAGTGTTGGCATGAGTCCTTAATAATATTTCTAATAACGATAATAGTAAGAACGATGTAACAAAAAAGTAGTAGTTCATGCATATAACACAATAACGAAATTATGAAATATCAAATAATTACACTTATTTAAATTAAAGATGGGCGTGTAAAAAATTTAATAACTGTGTTATTAAAAAAATATATTTGGTTAAGTGTACATAGGGACGTTTTCTCATTATGGAATATATGTACATATTTAAAAATAATATATTATTAAATGGAAAATAATAATTATTGCATAAAAACTATGGAAAACTGTTTTGTTACCAAATGGTTAATTACGACTTGCTTATTTATTTATAAAAATTCTATTACTGTACCTTTGACAACATAGTTTTGGATCTACATCTACAATAATATTTGTATACATAACTCTTGATCTCATGGAAGCAAGGCGTGAAATATGACTTCAGTCTTCAACTGACTTGTCAGTGTATAGATAGATCTCAGAAGCAATAGAGTGGAATTAAGTTTCCAAAGTCTGCCAAATATCTGTCTATCATAAAGAGCCAACTGATTTAGTTGAAGATCGAGAGAGTGGATCCATTGTTTCCACTTGAATAGAGATTTTGAGTGAGATTGAGAGGTTCTGTGTACAGCTGAACACATCGTTGTTGGAGCCACAAGATAATGTGAGTAACGACACAAGAGTAATGCTTGTCCGACACTATTCCCCCGATATCTCGGACTGTCTGTCAGTCGGAGATTGGGATGGCTCACGAACAGCTTAAAAATGGCTAAGCGCTGGACGTGCTAAGGACGGAATAACAGCCGAGCCTTGAAAAACAGGTGGAGAACCGAAGAAAGAAAGGTAATAATACCCTCTTGAAGGACTATAAATCAATATTCCTTGTGAGACGCATGTATGTATACTTGTTTTTGAGAGTCATTTCGAATAATCTCGCTGCCAGACTTGACGACTTCCTGCCTCTTGACAAGCCGGATTCCGAAAAGGCTATAGTATAGACTACATACACATTATTTTGCCAATTATACAGAGCACTGAAGACTGAATCTGCCTCTGTGCTTGGCGTATGTGTACTATGAGAGTACCTTTGACTTCGTCTGTTAGGGCAATGCTACGGTCCCGTCAGTACATTGTAGTGCTAAGGGGTTTGTGCAACAAGGCTACGATGTCTGTTAGAGTACAGTCCAGCAGTACGAAACCTATCCAATTAGACGAAAATCATGTCTAATGTCCATGTCACACCTGTATCAGTTTTATTTGGAAGCAGTATCCTCGAAGTTGTTGACGAGTATTCAGTCAGTTCAGTATGAGTATTAGAGTTGACCAAATAGTCCGGATGAGTAAGTCCAACTTAGACGCAAAGGCCAATCAATGGATTCAACTCTAATGGGGAGTGTTGGGAAACTGTAAAACATCATCTTACATCCCTCAATGTTTAAAAACAAAAGTATTGAACGAGTGCGTGCTGCAGTGGTGACTTACGGTGCAGAGACATGATCCTTCACTGTTAACTGAATGAGAAAGCTCAGAGTCTCTCAGCGAGTTGTGCTCGGTGTGTCTCTGCGCGCTTTTGACTTCCGCGGTAGAACGAAGATAACCTCAGCTAACCTAAAGCTCAGAAATGATAAAAATATATGATGAAAGATTAACAAGCTGAAGTGACAATGGGCGGGCCATTGGCTTTTTTTATATATCTGGATTTCATGATCGAAATATATTTTAATAAACACATAATTTTTGTTAAACATTAAGAAATAAAATAATCAAAGCTAGAAATAAATATTTTTTTTAAATCCTGTAGCAAAATTTATATATTAACTATTATATTGTAGTATTTACATTTATAGATTGATTTTTCTCTATAATAGTCTACTATGCCTTTTCTTTACAGAGTATTAAATGTAGTACCTAATACAATCAAAATTTCAACACAAGCGGAGTCTATTACGTCTTATCATAAAAGCCTGTACGTGAGAAGAATGTTAACGATACGATTTCGTAGCGTTTTACGGATCGGTTTCGTAGCATTCTACAGATCGGCTTAGTTGAACTTTCTATGGACGGAAATGCCACTTCTTTATATAACCCTATGTGAAACAATTTGAATTGTTAAAGCGATAATAGGAAAAAAGTACACACATTGTATACTATTTTCATATGAAGTTTGTAAAGTAACTTTCAAACAGCTACAATGCAGTTTGTTTCTAGCTGCAGAATGATTGGGTTAGTTCGACCGGGGTAGGACCACGCCCTCAGAGAGTACTAGCATAAAATAGCATCATAATGTTGCTGTGTTTCGTCTGGTGAGTGCAGGGATCCGGAGACCTTTATTACTGGTGACAAGGCATTCCGTCTCAGTCCTCAAGGGTAACAACGCATCTGCATTATGATTCTTTGTCAAGCATGAATGTACATGTCATGGGCCGCGGAAATCACTTACCATCAGGTGAACTGTGTGCTCGTTACTCAATCTAGTAAAAAAAATCTCTGAATCCTGAAACAGAATGAGCGCTATGCTGGTATCTATTTCTATGAGGGCTTCTTTGAGGCCACTCGAAAGCTTTACGGCCCTCATGGTCAAATGGAGGACTGAGGTGTTTAATGTCCTGATGTCATAGTTATACCGAATTATCATCAGCTCTATATTACTAACTACGACTACTAAATAAATAATTAAAAGCCAACGGTAGTTCGCATTAACAATGACATCAGGATATTAAGTCAGAACTGTGAGAGGATTGTGGTAGCACATCCGAATGAGTTAAAAAGCTCATGTTCTGGCATCTTAGTGAGAGAGTGCGTGGTCTTGGTAAAAAAAAATATAGCACGCATTCTGAAACTAGAAAGCTACTGCAGAAAGGTTCTTGAGCTACTCGCATCCTAAGAGGCAGGCATACTTCGCTATATCGTTAGCTAGTAACTGTTTTTTGATATTCTAGTAAAATGACGGCTACAGGTTTTATCGGAAAAATACGGTAACCATTTTCTTAATGACGCTTCGTCTGTAAACTATTTTAAGTCCATTACAACTACATATACTACTATATAATACTCTTCTATAATACTAAAATCCCAATCTGTCATATCATAAGCAGATCGAAGCTATAATATATATCCATGATTCACTGGAAATCAAGATGTAGGTCACCTATTTTGAATTATCTCTTTACCGAATTTATCTCCCATGATCTGGCACTAGTCTACACGTCGTACTTTCTGCTCTTCTGTGAGAAAACGAAGTATTCATCGTGACGCAACCTATTCCTTTTCGTATTTTATAAGTAAAAAGTTGCATTAAAATCTCTTTGGTTTATTGTAATTAAAAACTGTAACTGAGTGTAAGCTATGATTAAAAATATCTTCAATTTGTATGTGAAATAAAAAAAAACTTTTTCCCGACCAATTACGTATAATACATATAAATACATACATAAAAATATTCTTAATATATCACAGATAGATATTCCATATTCTTTCCACAATTCGAATATTATTCTATCATAATAGTAAATAAATCCTAAATATCATCATCAATAAAAAAACTGACTGTACTTAGCATTTCATTTTACCCATCAAAATTTGAATTATTTTTTATAAGGTCTGAAAAATTATTACAATTATTAACTACGATATTGCACTATATATGCTAAGATTCACTAATATTTAAGATACACATGCGAATACTCAAAATATAGAGTCCAATTTAAGTTCTGTGAGACAGAATACGAATACACAATACTAATACAGAATACCAGCCTAAAATATCACTACTGTGTTTCGTCTGGTGAGTGTAGGGATCCTGAGCCCTTTATTACTGGTGACGAGACATGCCATCTTAGTCCCCTTGTCAAGGATGAATGTATATGTCATGCGCCGCAGGAATTACTTGCCATCGGATGAACTTTGTGCTCGTTTGTTACTTAAACATTTTACTTGACTTTAATATAAAATTTAAAATTATTTTTTTTAAATAATTATTAGTAACTGTGTATCAAGGATTTCTGTTAGATTATCAATGATGTAGTTTACCAAAATCATTTATATAATTTTACAAATTTCCAGATGTTTCTTTAAAGCGAATAAAAGTACATACTATGTGCAAAAATAGTTTGTAGTTTCAACGCAATGAATTTACGTATACATTCAGTGAGTCGTGAGCGGTTGATGGAAGCGTTGTTATTTCACCCTTGAGACAACAATGTCGCTCTTTTGGTGAAGTGTTCTACTTTTAAAACGAGTTTTAGTATTGAAATTAGAACAGCATAACTTTTCGTGGTATCAATTTAATTCTGTAGGTTGTTTTATTAAACTAAAATTGATAAACAAGCAGTTGGTGTTAATGATGAATGCAGTCAATAAACACCTACAACATAGATTGAACATGAGCATTCGTTGTCACCCAGGTGACTGAAATGGAAATCCTCGCTACCAGTAACTGGATCTATGAAAAGTTTATACATAACTAAATATTCATCCTTGAAACCTTTATCTATAATTTGTGTGTTTTTTTAAAAAGAATATTAGTAAATCTATTAATATTAGCGTTAACCACTCCAACTAAGCTGAAAATTCTTGTCAGTTGGAGATGGTTTAAGACAATGGATTCGGCAATTGGATTTCGAATCTACGCCTAGCCTACCTTCAGTTTCGCAGACCGTACCCTAAATCTTTAGGCTAATGACGCTACATTGAAATTTCATTCGTTGAAATATATATTATGAAATATGATGAGAATAGAGAAGTTAAATGCTCCTCGCAAATGGCAAATGATAAAATTCGTGACCAAAAATTAATGTCGAATGTTGGAAATATGTAAGTGATTAAGTAATACTGAGTATCCTAAGTATTGACGATATTCTCCTGGTAAATATTGTCCTTATATTCCCCGCATCTATTTTCTAGTTATAACCAAGATTCCTGTCAAGCATAAAAGAAACAAACATATTAATTGTTAATAGGATGACAAATAATCACCACTATACATAATGATGTCTATTAAACTATAACCTTCTGAGGACTTGAGCATTATAACACTGTAAGCATTCGTGCAATCACAAGACGTCCCCTTCCCTAGTCCGATGTAATGCATGTGCAATGAGATCGGAGGAAAGTTCAGATATATGTAGTATCGAGATGTAAGGAAATTACACATTGACTCGAAAACCAACAAACGTTGTTTATCGACAGGGTATTGAACCCAGAATCCATTACGCAGCATGGCGCCATAGCATAATTGTGAGCAGAAATAGCACAAAATAATGAAAAAGTGTGAAGAAAGGAAAGAAAGTTTATATCGTAACTTTTATACATTTTTACATTTTATATGCACCATCATATTATTTTAATAAAATGACTCCAAATAAAAGGTAATAAAATATTCAACCCAAAGTAATTGTATTTAGAAAGGGACATTTCACGCCAGTTTGAAGCTTAGGGTTTCTTAAACGAGGCTTGAAATGAGAAAGTTTTCGACGTTAACTTTATTTATATAAATATTAGAACGTCGGCCGATCAAAATAAGGATATAAGAAATGTTTTCTATAAAAGATGTTTCAATACGTCTAATTTAATTAATTTAAGACATCTATTTCGACTAATAAACAGTGAGGATTCAGTAAGAAAGATATCGTGCTCTAAGATATACACTGCCGGCCAAAAGTTTAGGACCGCACATAAACAACATAATTATCCATCTATTGTATCAAAATCCTATAGGATAAATAAAAGAAATGCACATCTGCATATTCTATTGTTAGTATCGGATATTTAAAGAAGTCATTCTTTTGTTTACTTTCAAGTTATTGGACAATAAACATCTGTTGTTTACAAAAACCGGCAGACGCTGCGCTAGAACCAGGTGGTAGAGTCGTAATAATATTTTTATAATGTCCTCATTACTAATTACTTTGCTTTTGTTACGTATTGGTCAATAATTACGATTATTTAGCTCCTGAAACCACGTGTTTCTGACTTACCCGAGTTTTCTTGGGTTTGTTCACAAACAATCTCAATTAGTCTAAACTTGTGGTTTCTACAGTGAAGACGTCATAAAATGGGAAAAGCTCGATAAAATAGCAGTGAAGTGCGTTCTGCCATCGTTGTTTTACATAATGAAGACAAATCTGAACGTGAGATTGCTTCACAACTGAAGTTATCGAAGACTTGTGTGGCACAATAACTCGATACAGGGACACAGACAGTTTTCAAGATCGTCCACGCTCGGGAAGGCAGAGAGCTACCACGTTTAGTGAAGATAATTCCATTGTTGTTACCAGCAAGCGAAATAGACGCCTAACAGCACCAGAAATCTGCGTTGAAGTAAACAAATCTCGAGTTCAACCTTATCATTGACTACAGTAAAACGGTGACTGAGAGATGCGAAGTTGTATATTCGCGTTGCCGTTCGAAAACCTCTGCTAAGGCTGCAAAACAAGAAAAAGGGGATGTATTGGGCTCTTGCCCATCAAGATTGGGCTGAAAAAGGTTTTAGATTTTAAATTTGCTTTGGACCGATGAATTCAAGTGTTCAAACTTGAACTGAATTGAAAAAATCTATTCGGTTCAAAACGTAGAATTTATGTTCGACGCAGTGCCCAAGAAAAGATGATGTCAGATTGTGTAGTCCCAACAATCAAGCATGGTGATGGATCAATTATGGTCTGGGGTTGCTTCTCTAGCCAAGTAGCAAGCGATTTGATTAAAATTGAATGAATTTTGAAAAAGGATCATTACAAAAACATTTTAGAACAAAATGCCGTTTCTTCCGGGTTGCGATTGATTGGAGATGGATTAATTTTCCAACAAAATAATGATCCAAAGCATAGCTCAAAATTATGTAGAGGATATTTAGATGAGAAAGAGGCACAAGGGGTGTATAAAAAACATAGTTTGGCCTCCTCAGAGCCCGGCTCTCAATCCCATTGAACTTTTGTGGAAAGAGCTTGATAGGAACGACCGTATCGTAGCCCATCCTCGCGAGAAGAAATGTGGGATGCTTTATACGAAATTTGGAACAATATGTCACAAGACACTATTAACAAATTGATTGCTCGTATGCCGACACTTGTGAAAAAAGTCAAAATGTAAAGGAGGATTTTTTGATGAAAAATCGTTTTAGCCTCTTTTGCATGGACTGTTAATATTTCTTTACGCTTTTAAAGTATATTATGTATAGTATGTTTGTCAATAAATGTTTTATTATATGATTAAACAGGTTAATTAAACATTTAATATTTTATTGGAGTTTTACTTTAATTTCCTACTTGAATTAAGGTGGTCTTAAACTTTTGGCGTGCAGTGTACATACTATGTTCGCAAGTTCGTATTCTGTTGGATTATGATCATTACCGTTAACATTTAATTATTACGTAGAAAACACTCTTACATTGGTACCAAGGATGCGATAACTATGTTTATCCATCTCTAGGAATGGATTTTCAGTCCTATTTTCTTGGTAGCTTTGGTAATAGTCTAAAACTTAAGAGTATAGTATTCTCTCTTTAGTTGTCCAAAGGATTGTTCTCTTTGGAGTTTAAACTAATTAGTATATAATTATGATTAGTTGGCATGGTGACATATAACAGATTTTGGTAAAAATAACTAAAATACCGACAGCTATAAAAAGTAACTATATCCTTAACTACTAATAGTCTCTAATTTCTAGTTAGGAAACTAAATATATTTTGGTAATCCGTGTTAAGAATTCTTTCATATGATATACATACTATGTAATTTAGTGTTTAAAAAAAACTTTCTTTTTTACTTTAACAAAAAAAATAAAGGTAACACCGTCGGTCCGACGTCTTACGGCCGCCATGTTTAGTTTCTTGTGACATTAACTGAAGAATTATCATGATAAATCTAACGATACTTCAATAATTAAAATCCGTTCAGATCTGTAGATAATATATTTATCATACGCCGTGGATAGGGCGTATAATATATATATATATATATATATATATATATATATATATATATATATATATATATATATATATATATATATATAAACAAAATATTCAAGTAAGATCGTAAATCAAAACAAATCCTACATGTAATAATTATTAGCAACCCACTACCCAATTTGTATTATACGTCATAATACCTTGGTATAACGTCATAGATACAGTTTCCAGCCAGGGTTAAGTTCGTATAAGGTTCAAATTATAAACTTTTAGATTTGTAACACTGCATGAATTCTGTGATCTTGTCATGTACTAAATCAGAGATGCGAATTAAAATCGGATGTGGTAAAGCATGTATGAGTAGTCGTAGAAGAGTATTTTTCATCATCTTAAACAAACATTCTATATACGTGTTTTATTAATTGAGATTCTATTTTTGGAATAAAATTGTTTTCTATGGAAAACTTTTTGTAAAAAAATAATTTTCTATGAAAAATTGTAAATTTGTAAATAATTATTAATTTTCATGATAATAAAACATGAGCACAGTACATTTAATTATTTCTTTTAATGAAGCTGCTATTGAAGACGACAATAAATTCGTTCATGAAATAATTTGACTTATTTCTCATAAACACTTTAATATCACATTTATTGCTTTTCTTTCAGGCTTAAGCTGTTTTACAAGGCACTGACGAAACTATTTTTTTAAGGGATTAATCTATCGTGCAAAGCTTATTGTAGTATTTTTGTAGGACTTGTCATATAGGTGCGTAAGCATTAACTACATATAAGATTTTTTAATAAAATGTCCACCTGTGATTGTGTAAGTGTGAGCATAACAAATGAAACATTGAAGCAAAACTCAAGGTAGACATTTAGTGATTCATATGATGAATAAAAAACACAAAAATAAAGTTTTTGACTAATTTATTTATGCACTCGGTTTCATTACGTAAAAAAATTAAGCTATTTATTTATATTTGATGTTACGTTTACTCATCTAAGACAACTGATCAATCTTAATTTTCGTTTGAACAATCGCGAACACATTAACGTAAAAATTGCAAGTCGCACACGTCTAAGAATGTTGTATATTAATTTGGTTAAACATTTTTTAAATTAGTTCGATATTTCATCTAGCATCAAACGTAATAAAATAACCGTAAATGTTTGTGAAACATTTTCTATAAACTTCAATAACCGCTGAAAATTATAACAATGTTTGGATTTCCACAAGGTATTTTCTCAAGATTCTCTCCTTTGTTATTTTAATGGAATCTGTATGACTTTGATAAACCATATCTGTTTTAATAAAATACAGCATAATAATTTCGTAATAGAAACATTTATTGCTTTGTTCTTGCTAATGTTGATACAACATTATCCCATGAAATATTTCAACTACTATAGCATCTAGCAACGATATTCCTTTCGCAATAGACGTTTTCAAATAGCATATAGTATGGTGATTAAAGTAGTTGTGTAAACACGGAGGTTAAAAAGTAGGTATCACGGCATATCCGATGGAAGCAAAATTTCTTACGCTTTATATTAATGTAAAATGAAATTTATCAAAGACGGAAAATAGTAATATTTAATTGATGTATTTTTTTATTTAATTATGTGATTTTATTCCATACAATTTTTTCCTTAATAACCAAGCTTATGCTAACTCTGAACTTCGAATAACAAAATAATTTAATTCGTTTCATCGGGTTTCAAAACGACAAACGAGAATTAAAATTAACCGACTACGGTTCCTTAAAACTTTTGGAATTACAGGCATTGGATACAATTAAAACACATACTTATTATTCAAGTGACTTTATTATTAAAATTACTGTTATGCAAAAAAGAAATGGGGGTCTAAACGGATATGTGGTAGAAATATGTTTAATGAGTATGTGTCTACAGAGACTATAGTCGACGCATTTTAAAATTAGTTGTCTGGCAATAAATGTCACTGACAGTAGGAATGTGCACGCAATACAACCCGTTATCGATATATACCTACGCCCGCGGGGTCGGTGCGTCATCGTGACCTTCATTAGCACTCTGTCTCCTGATTGTTCGTTACGAGTAAGGATTGTTCTTTTTCTATAAATATAAGATTTTTTGTTATGACACTCGTTACATTACTTACGCTTCGTTACGCAAAATGGAGAATTTATTTTCTAACATTGTTTTGAAGAAATATTTTCAGATCGCGAAAAATTATTCCTATTAATACTTTATATATATAACATATCAATCGTACCTATACCGTTATCGATATGCACCTCTACAATTCTTACGCACATCACTACACCTCTCCATAAGACCTGTAAGTGCGAGCGAGACAGACAGATAAATATGATTTATGACCCGAAGCTTCAGTTCATAATGCGTCGACTATAATAGTTAAATTAAACTTTTATAATAAATAAATGTTTCTTCTTTAAAAGTTTGGGAAAGTTACGATTATAATTACTCGATGAATTCGCTGTATTAGCATTACCACGAGCAAAATCCATTTCAAATGATACTCCATTACGTTACATGAATTTTGCTTCACTAAACAATCGTGTCACTCACAACTGACTGGAATAGCAATTCAAAAGCGTCTAAATCATTAACAATCAGAAATGACAATAAAGTACCAAATTGATAAAATGTTTTGAATTAAAAAAAAACAATATAATTGAAATATTTAAGATTATATATTTAAGAATTGCGTATGTAAAAGCGATATCTCCGAAAAGAATAAATAAATTACGGCCATTTGTAGGTTTCTGTTCATCCAATGAAAAAACTGAACTCTCATAGGATCACTCTCTTGTTTACCATTCTCAAAAGGGTGGTCATTGAAGGGATGAAAATTTAAATGGAGGTATGGAGGCAATAGCGGTACACATTAACTACCCTTGACGAACTTTTTCACATTTTTGGAAGAGATATGTAAACTACTGAACAACTCCTCAGGACCCATGCCGTGAAAAGGTTTATGCCATGGTTAAGTTACGTCACTCGGTCGAAAGCGATGTGCGGTGCTAAAATTATGGCAACTTTAAAAACCTTGTTTCTGCGTGTCCAAGCATAAGACTCTTATAAATTGGCGCAGTATTGCGAATACCAATGGTTCTACGCCAATATATATATATATATATATATATATATATATATATATAGTTATATATATATAATACCAAACATAGAGGGATAGCCACCAGCTACGGCTCTGACCTCACTAACAGTACTGGAATGAACTTGGATTTAAACATGATGATCACGCTCGTCGCACGGGGGACACTAGCAACAGACTTATACCGGAAGATTATGAATCAGTCCCCACTTGTCCAATTAACTCCTCACGTCGGGTCACTGGACAGGGTTGGGAATGATCCTAGGTCCCTAAACAAAGGGAAAGGGATATTCGGTTGAGCGGCCACGAATAGAGCGCCATCCACGCAGATTCCGACCTTGCTGGGGATACGTTATTTCAGATTCGGTTCAGGTGGGTAGGCGCAAATCTGTTTTGAAGGAACCGGTCCCTCTGAGGATGAGGGTCCTAAGCCCGGCCTGACGTGGTAATTACATATTGGTGTTCATTCTGTGATTGATCTCAGTTTAACCTAAAATAATTGACAATGTTAATAAATGTAAAATAAAACGTTCTTGATATTACAACTTGATAAATTTCTATTTTACAGTAATTCTTGATGAAATTAATTAATTCTTGAAGAACTCAACTTTAACAACCACATTTTAAATACGATCTTTACTGTAGGAAAAATTATGACGGTAATGAAAGTAAGTTCCTAGTTTCATTAATGCAGGTCTCATGAGAAAATAAACAAAGGTACCTTCTCTGGGATACTCCTTTATGTTTGGTAATATCGATTACGCCATAAAATTTTATCATTTCAGTCATATAACGCACACTGCGATATTTTCCGGTCAAGTATTTAAAGTTAAGATGTTTAATTACCTTTTGTAACGTACCTCTTGGCAATAAAATAACACAAACACAGACAGAACTTTCATCTGGATTGTAGTTTACAGCCTGAAGCGTCTTAAAAATATATATGAATTATGAGCTTAGATCGTAGCTACAGTCCGTAACAACCTAAAATAAAAACAGCCTTATACAGGCTTATAATCTTAAAATGTTATTAACTTAAAAATAAAATTATTGTGATTCATATTTGAGTGAAATACGGTCCTAAGTCGATGACGATGAAACATTCTATAAAAGAATTGATGTATTTTATATAGCCGAAATTATGTATTTTGTACCTATATGTCGTAAATAATATCGAAAACCGTATGTAAATCCGTGTGTTTTATGTTAATTTTAATACTCTTATTGTCTACAATTTCGAACTTTGATTTTCGAGATTTTAAAAAATTTTATGATTCGAAAAACCATCATATGACAACATCACAAAATTTAGCTAGTCTCATATTTCGTAAATTTGTATTTTGCTCTTGTCATGCTTGTCTATAAAAAACCACTAAATGGCATATTTTAATACCATGTTGATAAATTCTATGTAATTTTTAAATAAAATATAAGCATAAAACATTTAATTACTTC
Organism: Teinopalpus imperialis; assembly: GCA_029286865.1. Lineage (NCBI taxonomy): Eukaryota > Metazoa > Arthropoda > Insecta > Lepidoptera > Papilionidae > Teinopalpus > Teinopalpus imperialis. The sequence goes on along the minus strand of JAGSMU010000022.1, from coordinate 13,014,263 downwards.
AATTGATAGCTACCCGTACAATAAAATGCGGCAATAACGTCGTTCGTAAAATAAAATGAGTTATTTCCCTAATACCTAATTTCATTCACATTTATTGCCGCACTTTCAGTCTTAAGCTGTTTTATAAGGCACTTAGGAATATTGAAATTCTTTTTAAGTAATCGTGATTTGGATAATATAGCGTTTTTTCATTGGTTACTCTATTGTACATAATAAAGCGTACTTAATTGCTGAATGCTACTATTTGAGTGATAGAATCACGAGGCAGCTTGTTTTTATATGGAGCGTAAAAAGTTCAGCTCAACTGGGGAAGGACTACTATTTTACAAGGGAAATACGAGTGTAGAGGTCCGTAGATCCACGACAGAGACATTTCATCTCAGGCCTCCAGGCAAGTGCATCTTTAATCTTTACTTAGTATTACATTATGTGTTAATGGACTGTCATCACTTATTAGTAGGCAAATTGTGTGCATGTTTGTCATCCGTAACTTCATAAAAAAATTATGATTTTGTAAATGTACCGTAGACACTAGAGATCCAACATATACAGTAGAACAATAAATATTTTATTTGTGAGTGACTCTGCGCATAAATAATGTTTGCAAAGCATAAAAAAAAAGAAAAAACTAAATTGGGGAAGAAACATGCTTGCACACAATACCAATATACAGTAGCAGTTTAGCAGATCTGTATTGTCAACAATTGCAAATCATGATGGACAAGCTAGCCATTAAACAACCGAGATTGATCAATTGCTGTAGCCCACTGCTGCTTCATGACAACGCTAGACCCCATACTTCACGACAGACTCAGAGAAACTGCGATTAGAATGTCTCTGACACCCACCATACTCCCTGGATATTGCTGCAACAGATCACCACTTTCTTCGGAATTTGGACAATTTCTTGCTAAGCAAAGATTTTATTGATTCTCGCTCCCAAAATTTTTTCAGCATGGAATTCATTAACCTATAAAACCTACCTATAAAATGGTAAAAGTGCATAGATAATAGATACTTCGATTTATTAAATATATTATTTCATATGTAAGGACCTAATATATCTAGCATGAGCCGCGGGGTCCTTACTTGTTGTCGTTCTTAATTAACAATTTAATAAATAGATAAAGTATTACTGGGTAAGCATTTTCTATGAATAATTATAAAGATATTATTATTAAATGGTACTAGAAGTAAAAAAAATGAGTTCGTTACATATTTATGTATCATTCTACTTTCATTCTAGAGGTATTGATATACCTGTGGAAAATCACAAATGAGTTTCTAAAATATGTTTTCAAAAGATTTTAATGGAATCTCTAAGAAATAATTTTCAGTTTTTGCAGTTATAAAATATGGCAAACTTAACTTTACCAATTATTATACTAGTAATACCAGTTAGATTTAATGAAATATTTCCATTACTAAAGTAGATGACATTCGTTTCTCAACAGATGACGGCAACTCCACGCAGTGATATGATTATGTCCTTTTTACATAACCACGGATGCCAATGCCAATATAAGTACTTACATACTTAAGGGCTTGTGTGGCATATAGAGAGAAACCCTCTCCATATTTCCAGGCAACTGTATGGAGGACCGTGCTTACCAGTTCTAAGCACTTGTATAGACTATTATCTATATACCTTTACCTTTTGCTTTACCTTTTTCACAAAGATATTTATAAAAGTAAACCAACAATAAATGTTATTTGGCGTAAGACATATGTATAAAAATACACTACAAACATATTCATAACTACCTAACTAAAACTAAATAAATATTAGATTTGAAGAACACCTGAAAAATATTCTTTGAAAAATCGTACAGTATAATTAAATATTTGTACCAAGTTAATTATTTCATGGATGTAAATATTAAAGAGCTTTCCGTACTGGGTAGTAGCTTGGGGTACGGAATAAAAGTAATTTTGACAGTGACATGAAACCAATTTTCGTGATAGAATATAAATAACGTCAGTCCACCAATTAATCGACATCCTACTCTTAGCGCAAGTACCGTTCATCCTCGAATTCGAGTGGTCAAATTTTAGGAAGTGTAAAAATTGTTATGATAATATACCAATATTTTTATTAAATCTGCATAATTTTTTTTATAAAAGTATTTATCAGGTTTATTGAGATTTACGGAAGCAACATTATACCGGGAAATTGTAATTAGAATTGAGTAATTGATTGAGTAGCAACATATTTCTATCGTAACACGTACGTATGATAATGTATTCCTTCTGAATTTCTGTCATAGCACAAACTCGTATTCTCATACCCCTTGAAAGCTCACTCTTGTCCCCTTCAATCGTCTCCTTGTTTATGTTCACTAATTCATTCTAGTACCTCGGCATAATATTAGACAGATATCTAAATTGTAAAATGCATGCAATGCATTAATTTCTTTACCCCCAGACCTTGCAAATTGATATACATCTTTAACAATCTTCGAATTTTTGCAATCTCCTTTATTATTTGTAATGTAAATTACGCACTATGCCAATCTATCATTACTGTTTTGGGGTGGAGTTGGAAAGTCCACCCTAAAACCACTTGAGGTTGCTCGAAGAGCTATTTTAAAATTTGCTTGAAATTTGGTTTCCGTCTGCTCACTTATATAATAATTGTGGTGTTACAGTTACAGCACTTTATGTTAAACATTACATTAATGCAGCATCACATGACTCTTTACAGAAATAACAAAACGTCATAAAAATTGTGTTCTCCCGACTTTTTTTACCAAAAAAAATATTTTACTATATCGTAATATTTATGCAAATATACCTGTGTATAAAATGTGTTTCAACTCTAAAACCGCCGCTCGTTTTCATTACTTCTAAATCAATCATAAGGTAACAGCGAATAATTGTTAGCATTATCATAATAGCATTTTATGGTTTATATTAAAACACAAACATGCGTAAGTTATGCACACGAACACACACATATGTATTAACATGAACTTTTCTTAACTTGTAATGCACTAAAGACCTTTATTCCATAATTCAATCAGTGGAGTTAAGACAATCTTCTAAATGCAGACTGATGCATTAAATGGCCTAGTAAGAAGACCAGTACTACCCAACCCGTAATGTAATTGTTTGATTTTATTTAGTACTAATGCAATCTTATATAATGTTATAGGCTATTAATAATACTTTCAGTTAAATAAATAAACTATACTAGTATTATGTATATATTTAGTGCTGGTGCTATGTTATGTATATCACATACAGGCTTTTAATAAGACATACAATAAATGTACATAATATTTATAGAAATTAAATAAAGAAACTGTAGTATTATGTATATACTCTACAGTTAATCTTATAATAAATTAAAATACATATATCTATTTAATCAGAGGCAAGCTCGGACTGACAATGTCAGTTAAGAACGACTCCCTAGTAGTAGTAGATAGAGCGCCAACTTATGCAAGTTTCCGGTAAATGCAAGTGTCTTAGGCCTATGAGATATTCAGTGGTGGATTATTGATAGGCGGTGACGATGCCGGTGGTGATATGTATTGCAATATACATTTTTAAGAGTGTGAAATTGTTGTTAATTATTTAAACAATTTAACATGGTACTGGAATCTCAAATTTTAATAAATAAATATTTAATTTGTATATTGTATGTGCAATACTTTGTCTTACTGTACATGTTACATGGTTTATAAAATATTAAGAATTAGAATAATATTTTAAATATATTTGAGATCGTTTAAATATATTTTCTTCGAGTTCCATTACAATGAGCAAAATACTTCACGATTTAATCATTTCGTGTCAACAATTTTAATAAATTTGATGGAACAGAATCGTTCGTAAAGATAAGGCACGGAGACCAAGGATCTTAACTAAAGATAACTAAGCGATCAGTTTCATTAAATTTTAATGTACATTCATATACTCAACTCAATATACCCATTTACATTTTTTTTTATAAAGAATATTAGTCATGCTATTAACATTACTAATATTCCGGTTAACCACTCGAAATAAGCTGAAAATGTTTGTGCTAGATGGTTCTCGACAATAGTGACATGTTGGATTTGAACCTTACGTTTCGCAAACCGCACCCACCTTAGGCTATTTAACTTATTTTGCTTTAGCTTATTAAACTTTAGGCTATTGACGCTTGACAATAAATGTGTTAAGGTGTTTATGGGCCTCATCATTTATTTACCAACAAATAAATTTACCAGTAAGTAAAATAGATTGCCACGTCAGCAAACTCTCACTTCGTTACACTCTCTGATCAAATGATTTTATGAAGTTTGTGGGTAGTCCATAGATGCAGATGGGCTCATAATCGAATTTATTCCCATTATATGTAGCCTATTTAGTAAACTGAAATAATTAACAGAGATAGCAATAATAATGACAGTTCAAGGAAAAGTAATATTTTGATTTTGTATTTTGCAGTTTCAGAACTCTCAAACCATTAATCACCTTTTGATGTTAGAATATATTTAGTAACTCTGACTATCTTTCCTGAGGTTCCTTTTTGACAAGTGACAAGGACCTCTTTTATATCCTTTTTCATTTATCTTATTAAGTGGGTTTTTTAAATTGATAAATTAATATATAAATGTTGTTTAAATGAAAAGGATCGCGGAAATTTAGTTGAGGAAGCGCTTCCTTATTTACAACGTTTCCTTATTTATAACACAATGTTTGAAATTAAAAAAATTTAGGAATCCCTTCAGCTGTCATTAGAATACCCCCAAAGATCCCAAGTGAAGGTCTGGTCACAAGGACAACCAAAATATTTTTTTTAAAGTAGCAAGTTTGGGGATATAGTTTTATGGTGCGGATAGAAAGCAGCTTTCGTCGTAGCTCTACCAGTGTAAAAATTATGGTTTTCGAGGAACCAATACCTACGAGTACCACTATGGGTCATACTACATTAAGGCCAATGAAATAAAAATCTTCTTTAAAGGTAAAAAATAAATGACTGACATACTAGTGGATAAATAATAATTTAAAGTGGCTAGTTAGATGTTAGTGCTTAATTCTAACACGGGTATTTCTGTTTTAAAATTCGGATTCCTTGAAAGAGAGACTAACGGATTTTTTGTTTTAGCTGATATTAATGCGAGTTACGTGCAGGGTCGCATGGTGTGACTCGATGACGTCACATGGCGTAAACATAGCGCGACGTCTGTGCCACACCTGCATTGTACTTACGCCGCGTCTGTAGGCGGCGAGGCGATCGGCCGGTGTCATCGTAATATGCAGTCGGTCGTTGGCCTATTAGTAAGTCATTATTTTTGGATTCCCACAAAGTACCGCCTGATTCTATCAAATATCTGGAATAATGGTTTAATTCAGTTTATAGGATAATTATTAACAAAGCTTAGTTTCAGCTTACCCTTTTATTAGGTGCTTTCTGAGTAGAGTTTAGACGACCCCATATCCAGGTAAAGGGTTCAAATTTTTAAGCAGTATAAATTATTACATTGCAAGCCTAGGTATATTTATGTTCATCCATGGCAAATTGAGGTAAATCTGGATGGCAGCAATCACGAGTTACACTCGCTGTTTAACAATTTATATTTAAATTGAATAAATTGACAGTCACACTTAGTCGTTCGGTGGCAAGCAAACAATTATAAACTGACATTCACAATAATAGTATAAGTGTAAATGTTACAATATATACAATAACAAATACAGATTAAATACAATAACCGATTAAAATCATTTCATTAGATTAATACTTAGTACAACCAAGTACCGAAAGCGGGTAGACTGGAGACGTTATAACTGTTTACTTCTCATTTGCTGTTTAACACCGAGACACAGTTTAACAGTAGTAGAGCTACACTGCAGTATATTTCTTGATGCAGAATAAAACTCAATAGGTGAGATGAACTTATGACAGCATAAGCAGGACCGGCGTTTGTAACACCAGTTTACTCTACATTTTTACCTCCTTCCGGTTACCATACAAGCTTTATGTACACGCTCTAAAATTACGTTATGCAAATAGTTTGATAAATATTAATATATATTTTTTGATATACTACCATCCATTCTCTGTCTCTGTAAAACATTCAGAGTTATTATAGGTAGGAGGTTTTTAGTCATTTCTAATTTCCTGTCAAGATTGTTTCTTCATACTATATAATAACTTCTTATGATTATTTGTCTACTATATTCTATCTCTATATTTTCATCATGGATATTGGTATAAATATTATTTTTATTTTAACTAGATTATCAACTTAAGTTAGCATATAAAGCCCATTGCTAGAGTCATTTAGACTCTCACATATCTTATTAACTTATACTTCATCCACATTGATTTTGTTTTAGAACTAATCTCCACCCTTAAATCTTTAAGTTTAAAAGAGTTAATGTCATTTTGAACAATTTAAGTAAGTAAGTATAAACCCGTTATTGTTAACACAATTTTTCCTAATGATGAAAATATTACTTAGAGTGAATGAATTTTAATAAAATTTCAATGATTTCTACGATATGAAAATAATATAAAATATCTTAGAAGGGAAACTATTTTGAACATAGCAAATTTTTGTATTATTAAAATAAATCGTTAATTATTTACAATTACAAAAAAACACAATTAACTTTACAACCCATGCACTAAATTACATTAGATAAATATAAAACACTAAAGTTGAATAAACTAAATGCCGTCAAAAAACTTTGTACCACTTAAATTTGTAGCGTTCCTTTAAGTGTAGTAAAGAATCTTTTGAATCTATTTATTTAAAAATTATTTCTTAACGAAGCTTCGGCAGATCACAGGAAATAATTCTAAATCAAAATCACATTTTAAGGAAAAATAACTCTTCTAACCACGCTCTGAATACTTCGTTATTAGACAACGCTCATTGTTAAATTTGCTGTAAAATTTGTTCAATATCACTATCGTTTTTTGGAGGAACCGTTCTTGTGGGTAAAAATGGTTTTGTTGTTATTATTGGATATATTAGTTTGGTCATGTTAATACTAGGCTGAGATCGTTCAGGTTTTGTGCGCTCTGTTATAGCAACTGTATCGTATGTGGTTTTCATTTGTCCGCTATTTTTTACTCTTTTATTACTGCCTTTCCGTAAGGATTTAAGGTATACCAAATTATCTCCTTGATTTTTTGGAACAATAGATAATATTTCGGGACTGAAACTTTTGGGTGAATAAACATTACGTTCATTTTGTTCCACTCTACGCCAGTTACTCAGTTCTCTTTCATCATAATCAGGAAATAGTGATATATATTCACCTGTGCTTGTTTCAATTGTTTTAATCTGTAATTAGAAATAAAAACAATAATAAACTTACTTATTATGGTAGGTTTATAGGTATTTTATAGTGGTAGAGCTACACTGCAGTTTGATTCTAGCTGCAGAAAGAATAGGTCAGTGCAGCTCGGTCGGGGTATATCCATATCAGCGTAAAACTATTTTATCAGCATTATGCTGCTATTTCACCCTGCTGTTTCGTCAGATGAGTGTAGAGATCAGGGTCCATCTCATCTCAGTCCTCAAGGGTGACAGCGCATCTGCATGATTCCTTGTCAAGGATGAATGTAGATGTCATGGGCCACAGGAATCACTTACCATCAGGTGAACTGCGTGCTCTTTTGTTACTCTGAATGTAATAAAAAAGGTAAAAATGATTTACCGTTGTACTTTCTCTAGTGGTTTTACGTAAGTATTTTTTCAACTTATTTAAGTTAATGTGATTTTGTACCGCTTTCATCTGAGCAACAGAGTCGCTTCCGTACTTTTTAATAACCTGTAACAACGCAATTTTGTTACATTCATTAACCATCGCGTCACATTATCTTTTGTTCAGTACTTGGCAAATGAGTCACGGGTTGTATAGTAAATGTGAAGGTTCGAATCGTTAAATAATTTTACATAGACAAGAGAAGATTACAATAAGCCCGTGTTTGTGCAAATACTTATGACTCAAAAATAATCTTGCTTGTGCGGTTGATCTCTAGTAATAATCGTAAGTCCTTGGTTGAAATCAAACTAGAAGACACGATTAGTTTAATTATCATGGTAATGAACAAAACCATTCGACCTGAAGGTAATGATTTCAAATAAATGGGTTGGAATGGCCGGTGAGCGATCATACCGCAGTAATGAGGTCATTTTTAAAGCCAGCACCTGCAGCCTCATAAAGTTGAAGACGACGACGGAAGAACGACGTTTTATGAGCGCTTATATATACTAACACTAACGTAAAAGCAGCTCAACATTGCTTTCGTAGATTGAGTAAAGAGGGCTTATTACTGGTAACGAGGCAGTCCACCTTAACATTAGCATAACACTTATAATATAAATATATGTTGACAGACATGTATATAGATACCATATATACATGTTCTTCGACTACATGTATATATAATATCTGTAGATATCATTAACCGTAGAGTCGCTTACCATAACGTGAACAGGGCGCTCGTTTGTTATCCTTATAGATAAAAAAGTAAATCAATACTGTGATATTTCGTGCTTTGTCTTTAATGGAAATGTCTGCATAGCTGCGTAGTGTAGCGGTTAGAGTACCTAACTGTTACGTAGCGAGTTGTAGATTCAATTCCCGGCATAGAAACACTATTACTATATCACTAATTGTTGGCTGTCGGATGTGAGTGTGTTGTATGTGTTTTTTGTGTTTGACTTTTCATCTAAAAATTTCTCAGAACTTATTGCATGTACATTACAACGGACCAAAAAACACAAAATTTATTTTTGCTATAAAATATTAATCTCTATAATAAGGCGTTTAGAAATAATAATTCGATTCGCACTTACCTCGTCCAAACCCTCGACTTCTGCAGTAGGAGTAGGCACACGATCATCATTAACGTTGATTTCAGCTTTATACACGACGTTATCATCAATAATCTCTGAAATATTTAGTATTAGGTATAAACGATAAAACAGTTCGTTGAGTGTTATATAGCCATAATGGCTTAAAGTGATCATCAACATCCCTATCGACGTTCTTCTACGCCACATAAACCCTCCATAAAGTAGAGCCACTAAATTCTTCGTCTTGGGACTCACGCATCCAGTTGGAACTAGCCATCTTGTGCAGATGGTTGTCTCATCTCGCCAGGGATGTTGTGACAGTTTAAATCGGTTAAGCATTGTCTCCAGTCTACCTATTTTCTTCAACTATTGTCACGATGGCTGTAGTAAAAGGCCTATGATATATGACTTTTACTTCCCAACATCCATTTGCTCATAAAAGAGCCGAAGATAGTAGTATATCAGACCATATTTATTACAGGCCTCATAATCATTATACGCTCTTTCCCCATTTGTTACTATAAGCGCAGCACTCCTGAGCAATGGTACGTCAAAAAGAAGAGATTCTTCTTCTTCTTTAGCTGTAACATGGCTCCAATATTTTCTTATGGTCTATATTACGTTCGATGTGCGTTATTTTTACCTGACTCGGTCATCATAGGAATTCCGAGGGATGAATAAAAAAAATCTGCTAGAAATAGAATTATCAAGTATAAGCTTAAAAACAAATTATCAGCTTCGACTGTCAGCCAAACCTCACGGATATCCGGGCACCTGGGGTGTCTGTATCGCCAGATTATATCAAACTCGTGAACCCAGCGCTGACGAGGGTTAGCGAATTATCCGTTTTGAACGCAACGACAACCACTCCATTGCTTTGCTATGAAATCCCATCCCGGATACGTAATCCGGATGGGCTATCACAGCAGATCGCTTCGTCCCATGCCAGCCTTGCATGCTTGCGGTACTATCACTTCGTTAAAGTAATGGACGTGGTAGATTTACTAGATGGTACACTTCGTGCCATGGTCCTCCTCAGGGTCACTACGTTGGACTATCAAAGCTCCTATATTTGCGTCTCCATAGGCCCCATTCATGGCAGGCGGAACAACATTTAGAGGGCCGTAGCGAGGTGCAACGACGGCGTTGTCTCCAGACAGAATCTGTCTCTCGATCCCATTCAAGTACCTCCTTCCAGATTATTAAAGATCTCACAGAAGGAGGCTACTCGTGCAGCATTGCCTAGATTACTGTTGTTTGAGACAAGTTCTATATGATACAGTTGATCAAGATCCACCACTCGGATTTCCGGTGGCATACCCTCACATCCATGTTCACCAATATAACCAGAGCTGAATACCGAGACAAGATTCTCCCCGCCTCAAATAACACCGTATGATATCCTCGTACAAAAAGCGCGGCCTTACTTCATTAGACAATTCAGATTTAATCCTACATCGTTAAATAGCCAGCCAAATATAAACCTACATAAAAACCGTACCTTCCCTATATAAAATTACGGATGGTACTGCCCCGCATAGAAATTGCAGAAATTCTCACCGGATCCCCTAAGATAAGGCACCAGCCCATGCGTGGTAGGAACTACCCAATAGGAAAATACTGTAAAAACTACGGTTTTACGTTAAACATTTGATGTATATGAAATAAAATTTTGAGTTTAAAAAACCGAAATATAATTACAAAAGTATCTATATACGTTCCACCGCTAGACACTGTCTTGATATGCAACGAGACCATTAAAGCTTTAAATATCATAGAGCACAAATGCGAGTTAATTGACTGGATATATGATTGAAATATATTTTTATATTTATTACTTTTCTCACAATTTTTTACATGATAACTTACGGTTGCCTTTATTCCGGTCGCCCTGTCTGCTCATATCTATTACATCAAAACCGTTATCGAAGTCACGTTCATAAGTTAGGTTCACTTGCGAGCCTATAAGCAAAAAGAGTTTATCTTTCGTTGAAACTTAAATAAATAAACATTTATTGACGTAATCAATTTCAAGTACCATTTATCAAAATACAATACCATCACCAATTTATAATAATTCCCCTGCTGGATAAGAAATAGCGAAACTATTGAAAATTTTAAAAAATACCTCTTTTTTGTACATTCATGATCCCTTGTCTACTTAATTTATCTAATTTAAATCTCGGTCAGTCATAACTTTTGTGTGTTATGTAGTATAAACTTTCTTACGGACAGGTAAACCGATAAAAGAACATTTCGGTTTCAATTATATTCAATATTTATATTTTACTTAATTCTTATTGAAAATACTCGTAACTTATATATTAATATTTAGTCAGACAACGGATGAAATGAAAAATAATGTCTCGCCACCTTTGCCGTTTGTTTTAAAAAAATTGTTACTCACTTTTTAAGGTCATAAATTCTGACATAGAATAGTTGTAACCAAAAGCTATACCAGACATTGATGCCACAATGAACAAAACACAAAGGGCACCTCCAATACAGCACGACATGAGAAATGTCCATATCCTGCAATGCCATAAAAAAACAACATGTGATTGCATTGCATATGCTAAGAAGAATGGACAGTAGCGATGGGTTTTGATCATGTTAATTACGTAGACGATTGTTATTGATATTGGTATGTATCTATGAATCTTCCAGGTAACGCTAATGTTGCTGGCAGATTACACTAAGGTCTATATCCTGGAGTCGATTAACATAAAATGATAATAAAGAACAAATTATATGTCTAAACCACTCGCAATACCGCTGAATATTTCAACATGATATATATAGTTATAGGTATACAGGGATATGTATAAGTGATAATATAATATTTTAATATATAACAATAATATCGCCTTTAGATTTTAATAACAATTCCTTATACAATGTCTTTTCACCTATTCCAACGCGTAGAGTATACATTATCCTTCGAATTATTGTTTGCACTAGACTTATTGGCAATGGCTTTTTTATTTCATTAGGGGACAAACGAACGATAGTTCCCATAATGATAAGTGATCCCTATGTGAATTACCATTACAGACACTCATATTCATCCTGATATGGAATTATAAAGCAGATACGTTGTCACTCCTGAGGATTAAGATGGATTGCCTCGTTACCAGTAATAACGTTCCGGGCCCCCCCCGGAATCCTACACTCATCAGAGCAGTGTTAACCTGATATTTTACGCTTATAGTCTATCAGAGTGTGATCCTTTCCCGATCGAGCCGGACCATTCACGATGCCGGCAATAACAAACTACAGCGTAGCTCTACTTTAAAGATCTCTAGCTCGTATACTATATATAACTATCGTTTTTTTGTATTAAAATATGATCAAGTAAAAATTTTAGCAACTCTTACCTCTGTACGAAGTCAATGGTCCAGGAAAAGTAAGTGAATATACAACACATTTTTTTCTGTTAACGACTTGAAATATGATCTAAAATTATATATGCACTTTTCGTATGTGGAACATTATATCATACATTACATATTTCGATATATAATAATTATATTTTACTTTCACTTGTACATATTAGACATTACTAGTAATTTTGTGAAACACAATAATTTAAATACAATTACAATAAATTTAGTTCACATGATGCACCAATCGCCTGTCAAATAACTTAAACAGACAGCTTTCTTATTTTAGTATTGCTCTCAGATAAACTTTCTAATAAAACCTATTTGAGAACATACAGTATATAAGCGTAAGGTGGATTACGTTTTTAATTTGACTAACGTTATGGTTGCAATGAGGACATGGTCAAAGTACATTGAAACCTCGTCGCAGCAGTAGATGGAAACTCTATATGGTCCGAGGTGAGAGAGAAGCAAATGTATAATCCCGATGTATTGATCAGATTATCTTGATAATGCTGCGACTTTTTTTGATTATTGAAGTAACAGCCTGTACATATACATAGGTCGATCCTACTACTGGGCACAGGCCTCAGGTATTGGAGAAGAGTTTTGTGGCGGGCAAAGCTTCAATGTGAATTAGCGGGATTTACATGTATTTAAATATATTTTTTTTATTTCTATAGGTTCCCAGATGATTGCCTTTACTGCCGACCACATGGTATTTAGGTAGTATAACAGGGATCGAACTGGATTACTCGCGTACCGTGAAATTAAAAGCAAAAGCTTAGACACTAATACTGTCCAAAATTCCAAAATGTTTTGCATTAATTTTTTTTTAATAATTACTATCTTCGCAGAAACTCATAACTCTAGCTAGATAGCTTTGTGTTCTTAGAGTTTATTTGTACGATTATTTACAGCACACATGCGGATGATATTAAATATTTAAGAACGCGTATAGGCACGGTCTATACATAATTCAATTATGCCGAGGATTGAAATGGATAAAAATTCAAACTACTACATTTTTTCTATCACATTCAACTAGACTGTCAACATCCCATAAATCAAATGGATTGAAGTCGTTCATAAAACCTAATTTGTTTTCTTTCGATGATGTTCATTTGGTCATTTTCATCAAAAATATCTGAGCATGTTTACTAGGCTGCTTCGTACAATATATTTATATAATTTAATAATTCTAAACTCGAACTTAAACTTTTATTCAATCATTATGTTATCTTCAATAATATTTAAATACTGCCCCTTAACGGTCAATATCATAAAATTATACAATATTGTTGAAGGGTATTTGGTGCCTTAAGCCTCACGTTTACGACAGCTGAATCTTCCCCCGATCCGGAGACGTTCCGTATTGCCTGGTTATAGTTGGTAAATAAAAAAAAATGAAAGGTTTTGTCTTACTGCCATTTCCTAACCTAATTACCATAAAAGGTAACGTAGCTTATTTTTTGTAACCTACAATTGATACCTTTAAGGAATTACAAGCGATATAATGTTTCTTGTTTAATAGTACCGTCACGAAGTATCAAAGTTCGGCTTAACAAATTAGTTGCAAAACTTTGTTGTTCCGCTAAGAGCGTCACCGTCAAAGTTTGATGGCCTTTTGAAACTATCAATTACCGCCATCAACAAAATTACATCAAGTCTGCACTTTAAGTTTCAATTTATAATTTTATTGGTATAGGCTTAGCAAGTATATATACTTGTAGATATATATTATTATTACACTTATTAAATTGATAAAGATGTTTCATCATATTAATTACAGACCATCACTCATCATCAGTCTACTATTGTACATTGATCACTCCATCAGATTAATACTAAGCACAATTTCTATTTCATCTCATCACTCGTGGGCTCAATCTTTACTCGTTTTATTTTACTATATTATATTTAATATATTATGTATATTATGTTACATTGTAAAACAGACACAATATATTAAAGCATATTATTAGTTATATTGTTCGAAAAACCGATAAACGACGCAGAAGAAAGTTTTCAAGTAGCTACCCAGAAAATACTCACAGCTTAGGACGACCCCCGTAGATGGGGTGACGGTACCTATAACAGTCTGTGGAAAGTCGATGGATGCAGATGGCCCAGAATCGTAATATGTAACAAGTGAGTGATGATACATTATTATTACTTCGTGTATCAGTAAATTGTTACTTAAAATTTTATCTCTCCAAGTTTGTGCTTCAACTAACTTAACTATAACACTAGATGAAAATGCATATATAAATACATTTATAAATAATACCTTGACCTTGAAACACGTACCTTGAGAATTACTCAAACCATTGGTTTAAACAATTCTTTATATATATATATATATATATATATATATAAATATATATATATAGTAGTTACCGCGTTAGACAGACATTCCCAACAAAATGATTATGTTTTATCTGATGGTGCGAAAACAACGTTACGAAAGCTTATAACATTTTTAATTAAACAGATATAATCCTTAATAAACATTTTGGACGCTGCAGGTTATTTAATTTTCATTTGTATACATTTAATTTGGGTTCAATTAACCGAGGCCCTGAAAATTGCGTTTAGCCTTCTCCTTTGTTTTCCATGAAAGTTAAATAAATTTGGATGAACGTTTCGAAATAGTAAATCAACAAACATTGCTAAATAAATGTTATCATTTATATATAAACTAAATTCAATTCTGTCGTAAGATACTGGTCTCCATAGTTTATGCGTTACAGTATCAACATTATTATATCCACCTAATCTATCGCAACTGACGATAAAGAAGTTGTATTTCAAACGACAATCTGTAAAATCTTGCCATTTTGTAAAATCTCTTAAGTGAATATTATTATACAGTGGATAATGCAATGTGGATAGTTTACGGCTGATGAGGTGTAGAACACGTGCTAAACATTTTATCACTTGTTAAGATTTTGCTTACCAGAATGCTCTACGACCTGATGTTACTAAAGCACCCAAAGGAGAAGAATGTAAACATCCACTTACCGTAAACTCTAATTCTCTTGTTACTGTTTTAAAACAATTTAGCTATTTAGTATTATGATTCGAGGCTCATATAAATATGGAAATAGTAAAATTAGGAATATTAACTAATAATATTTTTCTTATCAACTAAAATAGGTATACATATATCACAGCGTATATATACATACGTAAACATCTACTCGTATATATAAAAGCAAACGTTTTGTGTTCCTGGAATTGCTTGGCTAAGCTCTTATCGCTGTGTTCTTTTACGCAAATTTTATTTCAAAAACCTGAAAGCATTGAAAACATTTGAATGCACTGAAACAACGAATATATATATTCAAATAAAATAATTCTATTACACTAATTACACTTTTGCACTGCTCTTAAATAAAGTACTTACTAGAGTGACTTTAAGTAAAATCACTTTGTTTATAGTTTACATTCCTATTCATACAAATTTAATATTTAATAGACATTTTGAAATGTTTGCGCGTGACAACCGTCGTTGTTCACTTGCTTTGCTACGAGAATCCTAACATTGCAGCTAACGCAGCTAAACACAAATTTAGTTAAAGGAATGTTTTATTTATTTATTTATTCTTTTTGTTAATTAGGGTTGAATGAAAGAATAACAAAAGAACCCAGTCCAATGGCATGCGACACTAATTCTCATTCTATTTAAAGATTCGAGGTACACGGTCAAAAGAATAATGCAGGATTTGAGAGTCGAAGAAAGATGAATAATTTGGATCATGTAATATAGAATAAATGTGATCATACTTACGTTAGTTCTTAGTTACGTACTTAGTTAGTTAAATAAATCTTAAGGGATTGTTTAAAAGGCGCTTGTTTAGTAGATTTTACGATATATCTGGGCAGCGCACGTCACCATAATCCATAACGGGATGAATAAGGGAATAAACCTTAAAAAATTAGTTTTGAGGGGTAAGAAATTTTTAAGACGTTAAAGAGTACGCAAGGTGGCAACAACCGCAAGGTTGTTAAAATTAAATTAATCAAATTAATATTCATTCTGTTCTAATTTTCTTAAAACTCACTAATCTACTGATAATTTCTTAGGACAAACATAAAACATTACCTACACGTCAATTATTAGAAAAGTTGATGACGATAAGGCCCCGGCTTAACCTGTGCATTTTTTTAAAAGCATCTAGGCACACATTATCCGTACAAAACAAAATATAACATTTTTAATCTAGTTTTAATTCACCTTGGAGTGTTTTATATGGTCCTTTTATTTTATTTTTAAAATTCTCCTTTTAGTATTGAGTAAAACTGATAATGGGTTTAGGTAAAAGGGTTAAATATACTATGTATATTTTAGGGTCTTACTCCTGCTGTTAATTAATATAAAAAAAAAAAAAAAATGGAAATGCGAAATACAGTACATTATCCCCTTTTGTGTCTCATGAAAATTGTTTCTGAGAATATTTCATTACTTTGAGTAAACAACGATGAGTACTTTCAAGTAAACTAACAGGGATTTCTCGAGAGGCTTCAATCTCCATACTCTATGTTTTAAAATATACGTTGTATTTATCATTGGAAGAGAACAGCTTGTTTCGTTTGATAAGAAAAGAAAAAGTACCCAATTATAGATAAGCAGACGTTCGATCTTTATTCTTGAGATGCATGATATATGTGTTTTGGTCAATAATTGATGATGAATTTCTCTCGTTTGGCTACTAGTTATCACTTACTATCACATTAGGTGTGCTTTTTTGTCACCTTTACTTTAATAAATATATAGGCGAAGTCTGTTATAATTTAAGCAACGATGCTAGCGGTACTCGTGCTACACGATAGTAATGATTTTTAAACAAAAGGAGTTATTTTAAATAAATGAAAACATACTTTGAGGATATATTTCAACAAAACCATCATAGAATGGTTTCCAAAAACAATCCTTTTAGTTTCAATTTTGTAAAGGCGTCACGTGGAAATGTTCTATGCATATCTAATTTAATGCTCTATGTATATCTGTAACACCAGATGTATCATTGATCTGAAATTGGCTTTAAAATTGTAGGCTTTTAAAATGTAAAAGACAGATATCAGAAAGCTTAAAGAAAGGATGGTACCATACTCCTTATTCATGATTGTTGTTACCGCCTATTATTACTTGACACGTCATTGAATATAGTCAATACGCATTTAGATCTCTATCGCAGTGGTTCTCTTCATTATGTTCAGTAATTAACAGTGACAAGTTTCTCGAGGCATCATGTGCCACAAAATGTCATTGTTATTTAACAGCAAAGTTAAATTAACTTTCTAACGACGTCGGCCAAGGATATTTTCCTTAAGACAAAAACAAGTTATTATTACTTAGGAAATACCTTCCTTTAACATTTTCGCAATGTTGTTTATAACCACAAGGAGATTCCTTAAACTTTCATCATTTAGTAGCTGTTTTAGTAGTTTAGGCGTTTTTTTTTAATTATACATTCTTATAACTACATTAACAAAAAAATATTTATAAGTCTAACTAGTATAGGATACAGTCGTGAGTGTCTTTGACAAAACTAAATATAATATATAACTTCTGTCATTGAGGCGATGACATACAATCTCATAGTTTAGTCATTATAGAATAAGAATAAATGTGTAGTGTTTTGTAAAAATCAAAACAAACAGCGTACTCTGGCATCAAGAACGTCTCAAACGTCGTCAAGTGAATGAGTGGTGGAAATTTTTGATAGATAAATACGTCGACGTCGAAAGCGAAACGTTTATGATATACTAACAGACGATGCGATACACAGTGTTATGGACATCTATGATCCGGAAACAAAGTGACAGACAATGGTATGGTGTTTGAAAGATAAGCCAACTCCTACGAAATATCGGAGTGCACGAAGCACACAGGAACAAATGAATGCATAATTTTTCTGCAAGAATAAATACATTGCTACTGTGATGCTCGGGGATCCAAGTACAGTTAACTCTGAACGGTGTATGAAAATTTTTGCCCCAAAAGTGTTGTAATAACAAGAAGGGTTTGAGAATTTGTTGAAACCGTGAAAAATATGTGTGTTAAAGTTACTTAAGATTACTAAGGTGTCTAAAGAAGTTAGGTTATTAATATCTTTGAAATGGGTGATGGCACAAATGGAGAAATATTTAGAATAAATTTTATAATTTTAGCGTATTCAATTTTTTACCGCGTGATTCGTTTTGATGGCATATAGCACATAGGTCACATCAGGAATGAAAAAAGTTAAATTTAATCGTGATAAAATCTGTAAACTGAATTTTATTTAACTTACATATAAGATCCAAAATATCTAACAAATAATCCTTGAACGCATTTCGAAGAATTCAAATGAAATTTATTATATTTGAAAATGTCAGTCATATAATATTTTTTTGATATATAGCAGACCGACAAAAAATTAATATAAAATACCCCGATCGGTTGCCATAAAATATTTCACAGCCTTTAACTTTAAATTCGTCTTTTTTTGGATTCAAAATGGGGTTCTGCTCTAAAGTTAATATAATATGGATTAAACAAAATGAATGTCGACATTCAAATCAAATTATTAAAAGTGAAAACTACAATTGCATTATCAATTTGAATATTAAAACCATTCAACATATCTTAATCTTTATAAAAACATGACATCTGTAAAGAACAAACGCTTTACAGATCTCATGGTCAGGAATTACAAAAATGGCGATTAATCGCGGTAAAGCCGGAACCTTAGTTTTTTTACATATTGTAATCACGTAAATATAAGTAATGACGACGTGTACAATATATAAACAGTAAAAATATGCAATTTTCTTTATCTATCTTAAGATACTGCTGTAATTGTACTGATTTCTGCATTTCTTATAATATACGAATATTCATCTGTCTAATAGACAAAAAGTCTTTCATTCATAACAATTTAAGTTAGAGTAAAAAAAAACTGGATCATTAAACACAAAGTCGATTATCGGTTAACTGAAATTAAATTTAATATTAATTCAAATCAAAGATGAAAATAAGAATATTGAAGGAATTAAAAAAATTAAGTTTTTTATTCTCTGTTTCATTTTGAACTTTAAGAATAATAAAAAATGGTTAACCATCTATAAAATGTAATTTAAAAATAATAATTTGTTACCTATTTCAGACATTATACGAAACCTCAATGTTACGGTTAGGAGTTCAAATTACACCTACCTTGTGATAATTTAACCAATCCAAAACGGAGACTCATTAGCACAATCCCAATTGGCAAAACCACTGCAACATAATAAAATAAGATGTTTTCCAGAATTGCTATCGCGCAACATGTACTACAGTTACTGTATTGTTGAATTCTGTTATTTTTCTTTTATACTGTTATTGAACCAAAGTTTCTTAATACACGTTTGGAAAAGGGATCTAACTCACAAAAACTAAAACGAGCAAACGCGGCGATGCAATGCAGTCCATTCGTATGAGAGAGCTCGACAAAATCCTAGTACCAATAAAGTGCATAGACTCTTTATAGTAGCGCGATGCAATGCAGTTCATTCGTATGAGAGAGCGAGACTTAATCCTAGTACTAATAAAGTATATATACTCTATATAGCAGCGCGATGCAATGCAATTCATTCGTATGGGAGAGCGAGACAAAATCCTAGTACTAATAAAGTGCATAGACTCTATATAGCAGCGCGATGCAATGCAGTTCATTCGTATGAGAGAGCGAGACTTAATTCTAGTACTAATAAAGTATATAGACTCTTTATAGCAGCGCGTATTTAAATATGTTTTCCAATGACTCGTTTAAAAGTTTTTATAAATTCAATTTTACGTAATACGTAAAAAGATTTTATCTGACGAGGGTCCCACAATATCGCACTTTGTTGTGTAAAAAATTATTATTATTATTTTGTGTTTAATTTTATGTGAATTATAATATAGCTTTATAAGTAAAGAACCTGCTCAGCAGTGACCCGAATACATTCCAGCGGTGCGAGGTGCAATTCAGCACAACGTCAGCCTTGACGTCACCGGATGCAACCCGGGCAAACTATATCCCATATTATTTACTTTATATATTTCGCATTGTGCAAACATTCCAATTACAATCGGTCTAGATGATTTAAATCATCATTTCTCTACAACTATTTCGATGGATCATCTGACGATACAGGATACTATTTCATATCTACATGGTTTGACGCGTCCTAATATAAATTCAATGCATTTTTCTCCAGTATCTTGTGATGAAACCAAAAGGATAATCCTGTCAATCAAATCCAATGCTATTGGACGTGATAACATTAGTCGGTGAATGATAATTCCCACACTCGATCACATACTTCCTGCAATTTCCGATATCGTGAATTTTACTTTAGACACGTGCACTTATCCCGTTTTGTGGCGCAAAGCGTACGTTGGCCTCTTGCAAAATGCTCTAATCCTACTCTCCCCACCTACTATCGTCCTATTTCTATTCTACCTTTTCTTTCTAAGGTGCTAGTCTTGCATCTCAATTTGTTCTTAGCAAAAAAACAACTTGATATCTCCCTTACAATCCGGCTTTAGACCTGGTCATAGTACCACCACCGCTCTCCTAAAAGTGACTGGTGATATTAAGGCGACCATGGAGGGTACCAAAGTCACAGTTATGGTTCTTGTTGATTTTTCGAATGCCTTTAATACCATATAATTTAGTCACGAAATCCTTATAGCCATCCTCTCCCATTCTATGGTTTTTGATGAAGTACTGGATTGGTTTTCTTCCTATCTCCGAGGGCGCCAGCAATCAGTAAGAGTTAATGACTTAGCATCAAGCTGGCTCGAACTCTCTAACGGTGTTCCTCAAGGCGGTATTCTTCCTCCTATTTTGTTTCCTGTTTTTATTAACCATATTACTCATAATCTTCGATGTGCGTATCATCTTTATGCCGATGACTTGCAAGTATATGCTCATACATCCATCGATGGTCTTTCTCAAGCCATCTATAACATTAACCAGGATTTAATTCACATTAAAAGTTGGTCGGATAGGTTTAGTCTATCTGTTAATCCAACCAAATGCCAAGCAATAGTGGATGGTGGGAGCTCTCGCATTATTGGTAAAATTAATTTGGCCAGTCTTCCACCCATATTTTGATAGATCTCCTATTCCAATCAGCCGTAATGTTAAAAATCTAGGTTTAATTATTGACGTTACACTGAGCTGGAGAGACCAGGTTGCTAGAGTCAGTCAAAGTGTAGTGTTCTTAAGTATCTCTATAGACTCAAAAACTTTCTACCGAAAAACTAAAGTAACGCTCGTGCAGGCCTTTACTTTACCCCTGATCGACTATGGAGATGTGTGCTACTTTGACCTGAATGCAAATCAACTCAACAAACTCGACCGGCTTCTAAATAACTGCATTCGATTCGTTTTCAATCTCCGTAAGTACGACCATGTTTCGTTCTACCGGTCTCAATTAAAGTGGCTAACTATTCGCCAGTGACGCTCTTTAAGAACATTGACCACTCTTTTCTCCTTCTTGGAGTCTCCTTCTCCAATTTATTTGTCTCCACACTTCCAGTATCTTAATACATTCAACAATAAGAACCTTCGCTCATCGCATAATCGTCTTCTTCTATGTCCTCTTCATCGTACAGAGTTTATGCACTCTTCTTTCTTTGTCCAATCTATTCTTCTGTTGAATGAGCTACCTCTTGGAGTCAGAATGGCTAAGAATCGTTTTGTGTTTAAAAGGAAGGCACCTGAGTATTTCTTCAATAAACTGTCAGCAGATTGATAACACCATCATGTTGTAAAGTATGTATTATATATATAATAATATATTTATTTATTGTATTATATATTATAAAGTATATTAATTTAGGTATCCTACATATTTATTGTATTCATATATATGTATATTTTTAAGTATATTTAGTATATTATTAGAAAATATATATTATATTATGTAGAGTAACTGTTATTTTTCTCATTTTTATATTGTAGTGCACCTACCCTAGCTTCTTAATACCACCCTCAGGTCGACTGGTAGAAAATGCTTTTAGCATTAAATCCGCCTATGTAATTTACTTTGTGCATGAAGTTAAAATATTGTTGTAATAAATTAATTTCATACTAAACCTAGCATAAATCTGTGTCTACTATTTTATCTACAGCATTTAAATAAAGCTAGTGATCGGCTGCAATAATGATGATGATTTAAATAGTAACTTTTAATTTTCAATAAAGATTTTTAATTAAATTTGGGTTTTTTTGGGTCCTTCAGATGCAGTCAACGTAGTTTCTTCTCTGTATTTATTATTGTTGTTAATTAGCTCTATGATACGGTAACACTTCTCAAGAGAAGCATTCAGAACTCGTCAACCTCGTGTGTAAGGTCCCGTATTGTCTATTTATAATATGTTTATTATCCGTTGGAGAACAATATTTATGTAACAATATCATTACGTGGTGAAGGTTTCAATTAATAGGTCAGAAACTATATTCTTGCAACGTTTCGGGTCAGAATCTTCAGAAACTTCCTCAATCTTATTGAACAAGGGAGTAGGTACGAGGACGATAAGTGATTTCAATTTTGTATTTACGCTGATTCTCGTAGCACTTTTCCTGCGCGACTATAAGTTCAACAAATTTTAGTAAAACTTTTAGTTTAAATTTAATTCAGTATCTACTACGTTTGGATGAAACTACAAAAAGCATACTGCAAAGTTTTCTCCCTTTAGCATCTTGCAGTGGCCACTTTATCCTCTTAACCTAGTTATTTTACGCAGAGCACAAATGACGACACCGTTCCATGAATATATAAAGCAAGCTTTGTCGACGACTTTGTTTGTTTTGACTTAGACTAAATCCCCAAAACTTTTGTGCGATGTCGCGATGAAATAAAGACTCAGCTGGTTTTTAGTCTTATATCAAAAACTTTGTAAGTTTTTTTTAAAAATATTAAATATACGTATTTTGTTTTAAAAGTTAACAGATTCAGATAAAGATATCTAATGTATAATACAACAAGCAAGTGACTGTAATAGTTTACCTGCATCTGTATGTCCGTCTGAAAATCTTGTGTATCTTGAATGCAGGAGAGGCTTTTAATAAGTGTTTACTTTCCGCTCTTGATATCAGGTGGGAAAGTTATCAATCACAGCCACTTGTGATAAAACAAAACACTATAAATGAATTAGCTCGACTGGAGAAGGATCACACAGAATACTAGAATGAAATTACGGGCTTCTAATATTATAAAACAAGACAATTGATGAATACAAGAGAATTGTGAAGAGATCCTTATCAGTTAGAAAAGCAATTTAATGTTTCCAAAAAAAAAGTATTGTGTTCGTCTTAAAAACTACATAAAATAATTAACATATTCAGATTTGACGCTCTTTTCATATTTTTGCTCCACGAGTATTAAAAGCTGAAAGTTAAAAACAACAACAACATGCCGCAACAGTTTTGCGTGGCTATAATATTCAAAAATATAGCAAAAAAAACAATCTTTTATTTCAACGTTCAAAAACGGTTAAAAGAGCATAGCTTGGATAACCCATTCAAAGCTACGGCAAGAAAAGGGCTGCAACGTGGCTCTAATCGGAGGTAATCAGAGTTTAATCAAAAATCACTTAAGCATCACAATCATTTTAAATAAGTATTGTATGAATTGTATTTGCCTATTCTATACATATCTCGGTAAACTTTAAAATCGTGCTTAAATTCGTAAAAGCTTAAATTTAAAAGTTGACTCGTTAGTAGCAGATTAACAAAGTTAAGCTTGTTGTTAAGCGCAAACTTTATATGAGATACTGTTCGTTTAATTTATACAATCCTTTATTATGTGAAACAGTTTTAACATATAGGCTCCGTAAAACTTACTACAACTTTCTGAACTTTTACAAAGTCAAATTATTAAAATTTCTGCTACCATAATAATAACAAATAACCGATACTAGTTTTATTTTTTTTTTCATAAAAACTTAAAATTCTTAATATTTTGATTTTAACAATTTTATTTTTATTATATACTCGTATTTACAACACTCAAAGCAACTCAGTAATCTAAAAACGCCGTCAGTGAATGCATAATTGCCTTGAGAGCTTTTAAGTACTTGTTATACGTTCATAATGATATTTATTGTATCTGATTTGTTAAAATAACTTAATTTATTAGCACAACATTAAGCCCTACGAAAACCTTCTATACATAATACGAGTTCTTAGTAAAAAATATATATTTTGCAGTTGTTTTTATTAAAGATTTATTGTGTGCAGTATAATATAAAATAATTACTAAGATAAATAATAATTTAGAGTAAAAAAAATTGTTCTTTGCACTACATAACCAATAGAACCCCTGTGTTCAGACAACTGGGCAGAATATACTTTTTTTTTATATAGAATCACCGCCACCCATGATCATCCGCAACCCCAAAAGGTTCGCAAATGCGTTACCGGCTACTAGGTACTAACTCTTGTTTATCGACTAGGGTACAAGAATTACTAACGAACACACAATTTACTAGACGAGTCAGGGGTCCGAGGACCAGGCGTAGTATAGTGGCTACTGCGTTACGGGTCCTAAGTACCCTGCCGAAGAATCGTATTTGAGCATCACAGAAGGTCGTTTTCCGATCTGTATATTATATGTATATCCCATGCCCCTGACACAGCATCTGCACCTTCTTCCGTTCTTGTAAACATACATTGCATCAATGCAAGAAAGGCAATGAATACCTTGATGATTGAGCGAATTCTTACAGCATTATATAAGCTAGGCAGCTACAAGCTAAATTATTATTTTACGCACGTATACAACGTAGCCCTTCCTCAGTTGAGCCAATTCTCTTTTTGTACAAAATTTAACCATACATTCATTGCTCTATAAAACTATATCAATATTCCTCTTTAATTTTTATAGGAGCTAATATTATTATATTCTTAGTAAAAAAAAATTGTTCGTGTCTTATGGAAAATTTACATCGACGAGGTCGTGAAAAAATTTAATTTATTTTTCTTTTGGAGGCACACCCCACGAGAAAATTGGTGTTAATTCCTAGACATAATAAAGACGGCATCTACTATTAAGATCTAAATGAGGGTCGATTTAATTAAAACACAGCAACTAGACTATACGCGTATATTACAAATGGATAATAATGGTTTCAGAAGGTTATAAGATCTAAATGTAAGTAAATAAATAATTTACCTGCATTCAGTTGATTGCATCACCCACATATGGAAATTATTGGTAGCTAATTTTTTTTTTGCATTTTGGAGAGTGTGCTTAGGAATTACATAATCTAATTCCCCCATCCCCATTCCACCATCGGACTTCACGACGCACTGCTGGATTTCATCCTTTTGTTATGAACATTCCTAAAACCCGTACGAAGCCTTTGCTTCGTCTTTCATTATTCGTACAGCAAAGGACTGGAATGGTTTTCCTGCGTCTCTCTTTCACTCCGATTACAATGTGGGTGTTTTCAAGAGTAGAATGAATAGGCATTTACTGAGCTAGTGCGCCTAACCATCCAGGACTGCATTTCCACTTAATATCTTGTATAAAATAATATGTAATGTATAAAAAATAAAAAAAAACTATTGTATTTATGTATGTTATAAACATCTATATATGTATATATATATATATATGTATATACATATATATATATATATATATATATATATATATATATATGTATTACTCTTTGTTTCTATATTTTATATTAGTATCATCATATTTTATAGTAATATCTCACCACACCTCGGGTTGACTGGCAGAGAATGCCTTGGGCATTAAGTCTGTAAATAAATAGATTAATAACTAATACAATTTCAATACAGCAAAGAAACTATATGTGTATATAGTTTCTTAGTTTATTTATATGGTCGATAAATTTTTACTACAGGTAGAAAGAATTATTGAACTAAAAGTAACAGCCGACTGTACATTGATAAGATTTATATTTATTCTTTATTTTCCGACCATCATTTATGTCGCTCAAAAAGCAATAAAATACCAATAATTTTATGAACTCGATATAAATATTTTATACCTTTTTTTCGTGATTACACTACACATTCTACATTTAGTAGCATTTTCTACTAGAAACTATATACTTACTCTATTTTTCTATTAACAACAAACATAAACTTTGGACTTTAAACAAACTTTTAGACTACTTATAGAGACTTAATTAAAATACTCAGCCTAAAACACATTAGTTTGTGTCTCCGAGACAGCTTTTAAGATAACATCGATTAAAAGGATAACAAGGCTGCTTCGCCCGCTATCGTGAATTTTTACCGTTTTAAAACATAAGCCTTATTTTAAGTTAATTTATTTAAAAAACAGACACCCTCCGACACAAATGAAGCGATTGTAGGATTTACATTTTTGATTTTAATAAATTATTAATAAAACATTAGAAACTAGAAATTTGCCTCATTTTTACTAAAATTTCTCTTAAATTCTAGGATTTGTGAACGGACAGTTTGTGTTGAAAAAGCTTTATATTTTGTACTAAAATAGAGCGTTATGCATTTATGCACACACAATTTCTTCAGCGACTGATAATGGTGCAGAAATCTTCTAGTATATATCATTTACTTATAGAACGAGGCCATCAAGAGCGCTGAAACAAAAACTGTTTCCTCAGTCGTCTCAAGGCGTTTATAATAATACTAATAATTAAATTTTCCAGACATAGTACTATTTGCTGTTTTATATGACATTCATAATTACATTTCCCACCAACTGTGGTGATAATAAAATTGACTTAAACTTGATTTTACTATATTAATCAGAATTAATTAATCAATTTTATACAAAATATGAAAAGGAAACAAAACAAAATTACAAAATTAAATAAGTTAGAGATAATTAAAATGTCATCCATAATTTGACAGAGCTTTCACTGGTTCTAGCATATTAGCCTAATAAGCACCTTCTAAGCCGTTGTTAGGCTGGATCAAGGACTGCCTGTGTTTAAGGTTTACAAATCCATACATAAAGTAAGGAAAAGCTCCCAGTGACATACAAAAAATATTTTTCCGCACTGCCTTCCAATTAACGGTCTTCCATTCCACTAATCGATGAAACAAGAATAATTAAAACATGGGTCGGTGTAAAAAAGTTTAATACCGCAGCAAAAAGCTGAGTCTTGGTCCGTGATTAAAATTAAACAATATGTGAGATTACACGATACCGATATTTTTGTATTATGAAATTAAAAAAAAAGTATTTCGATAATATTATTATTTACATGTGTTCACAAAACAGTAATCAGCAACTCGTCCATACATAACATTCTCACCTTGGAAGGTAACTGAGAATTATCTACGACACAAAGTTGATGTACATAGCCCGTTTATTGATAATGTTCAATGATGATGGGCTTCTTGTAATTTTTAGTTATTAATGAACTTATACTAAACAAAAGAAATTGAATTATTAGTGGTGAAAGAAATAAATAAAAAGATTGCTATTGCTATTAAAATCAATGTAATTAGATACCTAATGAACAGTATATCAGAAAAAATAGTCCATTTTTGTACGGTGTCTGGTTTGAACCTATTAATTGCAACAACATATCAATATCTGTTTATATTATATTTTTAATTTCTTAACAATATTATATTAAAATTACAATATACACAATCTCTTCTCAATATAAACGGTACTTTAGGTACACGTGAGTGCAGACGCTCAGATAAGCTTAGAAAATGAGCTGGTGTTAACCTTAATAGCTCAGAGCTAATTTAAATTTTGCTCACTTTAACGGTCCCGGGTACTAAACTTGTGTTTATAGATGCTGCTCTCAAACCCATAGTATTAGATAATATTTTATTAACATTAATAATTTCTTATAATCGTAGCGCTTGTTGATCGATATGAGCTTTTTACCTGGCTCTGGATAACCGAAGTTCTGTTAATGACTTGGAATTCCAGTCTGAACAGTTTTGATCTTCATTCTCGTAATAAAGCAAGACATGCACATCGATTGTAAAATTGTTTACCACTCAATACTGTAAGATTTAGACCCTTATTACCGGTGACAACACATTCCAACTTAGTCCTGTGCTGCAGAATAAGAAAGTAGAAAGTCATGGGCTGCAAGAATCCATTACAATCAAGCGAAATTTGTTAAGGGAATTTCAATGTACGCTTGGCACCCTAAATACGATAAAAAAATATAGAAAACTTCTCTTACTTATATATAAAACTTTAGGTACGTCCCGAAGGAAATCCCTTTTTATAGTGGGCCAATGTATAAGAAAACTTCTTTGATATATAAAAATTATGGATCAAAAATGTGCCAGGAATGTCAAATAGAGGTTTTCAAATTCATCCATTTCGTTTCTTCTATTATAATGTATAAAAAAAAAGATATAATTTACATAAAGTTAATTTAAAAACTGAGAAAACTATTTAGTTGTTGGCAATTTTGCCCATTTGTAGTAAGTGTTATAGTTTGAAACGCTTTCACTAAAGCCGAAACTAACTGAAGTTTCGACACTTTAATGAAAGCCAGAACGTTCATGTTATCAAAAAGAAATAAGTAAATATTGTTATTTGTGTTCATTCACGCCTTATGACAACAATTTCAACGTATAAAACAACGTATTCAACAATTTTCGAAAATTATTGAATATAAAAAGTCGTTAGTCATTTTTTTAATTGCGTTAAATGCAACAAATTTATTGAATTATCTTCTTTGTTAGTGTTACATTCTAATATTTTTTTAACTATTTATTATCTATTACCTCTATTAATCTTGTTAAAAAGTAAGGCGTATTGTACCGTTACAGAGTATGATTTGAATTTCCCCATCTTAATTAACCTTATTTATCTTAACTATAAATTAAGGTACAAGGCGTAACTTGAATCGGGAAAAGCGTTAACTTTCAAACCAATTACCTTGAACACCGGACGCCGTTATCAGACCACTGATTGTTTTACAAATTAATTAACTAACGATCATACCAACAAATTATAATATTCCTTTTTAGGGGGACAGGAATTCGTATTTAGATAAATTTGTATTTTTCTATTTCTAAACTCTTTTCTAACTATTATTTTTTATAAAATATATTCACTTTTTTAAATATTAATATAATATATATTTACTATTATATTATATATATTTCACATATATATGTATATATATATATTTATTTTATTTTCTTTTTTAGCCTATACCACCCTTAAACTGTGATTTCAGATATCTATTATATATATTTTATATATTTATTAAAAGTATAAACATAAATTACACATAAGTTCACAGACGTCAAGGTAAGATTATTTTTTGTAATTCAACTTGGATCAGAGCAATTAAGATTAACATCAGCTTTTTCTCGCAGTTCAACAGCTTATACGATTGGTATAATGAAATTTTGTAGAACTGGCCATTTATAGTAAAAAAATAAAAAGTAATTACGAATTTAAAATGGGAACTCTCTGGGAACATGTTACTTTTTAATTTGCGATACTTATTTGTGTTTTCGTTGTGGCGTCTTTTAGAAAAATGTGAATCGCTATTGCACTATGTATTTAAGTCTTAAATTATCGTTCAATATTTTTTTACTTTTAACGCTGTGTCCAAGTCAACAGGAGACTTCAATTAGCAATTGGTAATGAAGACGTATGTAGCAGGTCTGTGTATTCGTTCGGTGATTTCACAGATTTATTGTGTATTTTGTTTCGGAGAATACCGTGGACGTGATACGTGCCATGACGATGCACCTGCCGGCTGGCGACTGGCGGTTACGGAATCCAATATTGATACAGACAACTGTTTGAAACTGACAAAAAAGAATCTCCTTCAGAAATACTCGGAATCAGCAGAATACTTATTTCTCGAACTAAAAATTGATCATACAAAATTATCACTTGCAATTATTACATACAGTCCCAATCTAAATATAAACTATTTTGACACTTTAGATTTCCTTCTTCATAACCTTTGTCCTACCTTTGAACACATCATTCAAATGGGTGATTTTAATACTTGCTTAATCAAAGACGACTCGCGATCTTATAAGCTTATATCACTTATCTTCTTTCAATCTCAACATCCTACCTCTCTCCGCTACTCATCATTTCCCAAATTGTTCCCCTTCCTTGTTTGATCTCATGATTGTCTCTTTACCTGAAAATGTTCTAACTTATTGTCAAATACCTACCTCCTTGTCTTATCATGATTTAGTATATCTGTCTTATCGCATTCATCCTCCTAAGCGTTTGTTTCAATTTCTTTTTCTTCGACGTTATAAGGGTATTACGTAACCTGACTCAATATAAGTTTTTACGTAATTGCTGCAATCGCCCGTGGAGAAATGCCAAGAGATGCTATTTCCAGAATTCATTTAGAAATTGTAACCCATCCCAGACGTGGAAATTTCTAAGATAGGTGGTTATTGGAAAATCTTCTACTGTTGACGTCAACGAATTTGACTTATGTATTTATCTCAACGTATTGTTCTCCACCGCATCCACTAATTTCTCTCCTAATATTAAGTCTGCCGCTCTGTTCCAACTCTCTAACTCTGTATCTCAAAGTTATGCTTCATTTAACTTTGTTGCTGTTACTACTGAAGAAATTAAAAATCTGTTATAGCCATTTCTTCTTCTGCAATCGGCAATGATCTAATTTACAGCAAAATGGTTTCTCTGATTCTTACCCAAAAAAATATTGACTATTCTTGCACACATCTTTAATTCTTCTTTATCCTCTTGTTGTTTTACCTCTGCTTGGAAACTAGCCCATACCCTTACCAAAAGTAACATCTTCTTTTTCTTTGTCTCAGTATCGGCCTATTTCCATTTTACTCTTGCTATCGAAGGTTCTTGAACAAATTGGGCATATTCAATTTTCTAAATTTATAATTTCTAATAATATTTTCAGTCCTTTACAGTCTGGTTTCCGACAACGCCATAGTACAACTATGGCACTTGTTGAGATAACTGATGACATCCGTTGGACATTGGAAAATAAATCTCTGACAATACTTGTCCTTTTGGACTTCAGCAGTGCTTTTAATTCCGTAGACTTTGATATCGTCCTTGGGATTCTTAAATCCATTAATGTTTCTTCTTCTTCCATTAACTGATTTAATTCATATCTTCGCGGACGCTCGCAGTGGGTCACAGTTAATAACATTTACTCTAAATGGAGCGATCTCACTGCAGGTGTTCCTCAAGGTGGCGTTCTCTCCCCTTTTCTTTTTTCTGTGTGTATTAAAATAGTCAGTAAAGTGATTTCTTCTAACCTGGCTATTAGTGCAATTAACAGTGATCTGCATTAGCAAGTGGGTTAAGTCACATGGGCTACTACTTAACCCATCCAAATTGCAGGCTATGATTATTGGTAGTAAACTTATGCGTAACAAAATTAATCTACCTACTT
The DNA here is from genome assembly GCA_029286865.1 of Teinopalpus imperialis. Classification (NCBI taxonomy): domain Eukaryota; kingdom Metazoa; phylum Arthropoda; class Insecta; order Lepidoptera; family Papilionidae; genus Teinopalpus; species Teinopalpus imperialis. The sequence continues at coordinate 12,982,668 of JAGSMU010000022.1, read as the reverse complement.
TATCCCCGTTACTGATAAATTGAACATATATAGCGTAAATTTGGAGATCATTTTTGACTATTACTTGTCATGGCACCCGCAAGTCAATGAAGTTAGCCACAAGATTCACTTTGCCTTTCATTCGTTGTAATGCCTTCAGAGGTTTTTTTTCCTTTTCAGCAAAGATCTCTCTCGTTCAAGTACTAATTTTACCCATATTACATTATGCTGATGTTTGTTACTTGGATGTTACAAAGGAGTTACTTAATAAACTTGAGCGCCTACAAAACTCGTGCATTCATTACATTTTTGGCATTAAAAAGTGCGAGTGTGTTATCTATTTTCGTAAACAGCTCAAGTGGCTCCCCATACGTTTTCGCAGGAACATTCGATTACTTTGCTTCCTTTTTAATATCCTTCATTCCCCAAAGACTCCGTCGTATTTCCGCAAACGGTTTTCGTTTGTACATCCGCCTGATGAATCCTGCAGATCGAAGCTTAGATCTCTCCTTGAATTTCCTACTCATAAAACTGGTTTCTTTTTTATATTTTGTGAGTACACTATGTTTTTTTTCCCGATAATATTTTCAACACCAGGCCTGCTGGAAGAGATTTTAAAAATTTAGAGATTGTAAAATAAGCTGCGCCTTTGTACATACTTTTCCTATATTACTTCCCTTGTATAAATGCTTTGTGTACATAAAAGTTAAATATATAAATTAATTAATTAAAAAAAATACTTGTATAATACAGTAAATTTGTACTACATTAGACATTATAATGAGCCAAGTGCAAAACATTTTGTATATACATCTAAAGGTTTGGAAGCACTCAATATACGCTCTGTATATATCTACATGATTTAACGGAAGGCCAGAAACGACTGCATGTCGCGTGGTGCCCTTAAAACCTGAAAATGACAAAAACTATTATTGGAGGATAGTCATCAGCTGTCTATAATATAACATGTGACGAAACCTGGGTGTAGTACACTTTGAACCAGAAAGAATTAACCAGTCAGCAGAATGGGAATTTCATTTTGAAAATTTGCCAACGAAAATTAAGAGAAATCGGAGCATCGTAGAAAACGTTTGATTATTTTTTCAGCAATTTTCCATTAAACCAAAAAAATACATTCGGTTTTGCGTGAAATACCAAACGACAGTGGCTGCAGATTGGTATGTAATCAATCACTTGTCCAGTGTTAGTAAAAGTTTGGGAAAATCGTCCTCGCAGCAATGTTCTCCTTCACCACGATAATGCGTCTGTATATTTCGCTAAGTTAACGAATGCGTATTTGATGGACTCAAATGTTGAACTGATGATGTTTCCACCATATATATATAGTGCTCGTAAGCATTGTCATAAATACAGAGGCACTCACTCGTCATCACCTTCCCTTGGATATAATGCATGAATTTCTATCTACACAAGTTAAACTATGATGAGACTGAAGCTTGGCTTAGTATAATTAATACATACATACCCTCTTACACAGACATATATTCATTTAACATAATTCACACAAAGAGGTACAGTTTTTAAAACCCACTTAGAATACTTTTATTCTACATATTATATATTTCAAAACGAATATATTTTCTTTCCACGTATGATAGTTAAATCCTCTCTTTGTTACAATTCATTTTATCTTGTTGTACATATATACTAGGGAAGAGCACCGAGGTCTAAAATACAGATATACCTTTTATCTAGTTCAGACCCGGATGTCTCAACATACTTAAGGAATAAACTTAGGTCATAGTTTAGGTATTCTTATATTAGGCTATTATTGTTATTTGCAATAACACGGAACATACATTTGAGACTAAAGAACCAACAATTCGCACTTATATTGGTTCTCGGCTCGTCTCTGAATCGAACTATGGACCTGCGACGCAGTAGCTGGGTACTCTAACCGTTAGACGACGAAGCCATCACGCTAAGTATGAGATATATAGTCTGGAGATTTTGAATAATGTAATATTAATATAAAATATAAGTCTCATATCTTACACCTATTAAAGTCGCAGATTTGGTCTCAAACTCTTGGAACCTAATGTCTTACTATTAATTGGTTTTGTTCGTGAGTATTTTTATTTTCAAATATAATGAGTCGATCTTTATTTCAACTTTATCTGAAAGAGAACATAGGAAAATAGAGAAGGTGAGAATTAGAGAGTTCCGCGTTATGCATGAATATTTACTTCAATCTTACTCAGTAGTCTTTTTGTGATATACATAATAACTGACTTACATTATCCTCCACTATTTTGTAATTTTGTAGTTTACTTTAAGACCGAAAAAGGGATCGGTTGCGTTCATTAGCTCGGGGCAGTCCAATATATTCATAGTGAACAACTAAGAATTTGAGTGCCTCGTAAATATTAGCTTAGGCTTGGGATGGTAACCCAAAATTTATTGCTAAACGAGTACGTAAGCTGAACGTTAATTTTCAGTAATAATAATTAATAAAATTTACGTTAATATCCTTTGTTGATATAAAATTATATGAACTGACTAACATTGGTTTAGGCAAAGACGTTTTTCACCTACGACAGTTGTAGACAGACGTAGTCAAAATTTTCATCGCAACGGATAAATATATCGAACCTATAGGGATTACTCGAGCGATGAAAGTTGTGCAAGTTGGTAGCTAATTTTGTCTTTGATCATCAGGATGCGAGCATATACAAATTCTGGCGTCCCTCACATTATATCTTCTCGTTATTAATGTCATGTTGGGAAATAGCAACGTTCATTGCTAATTAAATGACAGTATTAGCAACGCGTTCTGGTCAAGCTGTTATCCCTGGGTAATATACCAAGCAGAGTCGACACAAACTTGTGTTAAGGAAACTAAACATTATTTGTAGCGGATTTCGTCTAAACGGCGCTATTAGAGAACCTTCGGTATAATATACCCTGAGCAGTTAACGCCTTTTGGAAATAGCTAGAAGATAAGCCATGAATGAAATCAATAGGAGAATATCATTTTTTGCATTCATAATATTAGAGTTTGTCATATCCCCTACATATTTTAAAAGCAATTATTCGATAAAAATGTTTGAATAATTACCTGTAAAAAATTCTAATTTCCAAAATCTCTTCAAGCTACCTTCAAGTTATATATCTAGAGATCTATCAGTATCTTTAATAAACGCAAGTATTGTCAGGTTGATGTAAGCATCAGGAACGTTTTAATATAGTCAACCCTCATTCAGTTCTCCATTGAAGAGGTTCTCTCATAGTTATGTTCAGTAATTAACAACGACAAGTTTCTTGAGGCATGTACCGCAAAATGAATATGGTTAGTATTCGACAGCAAAGTTAAATTAATTTCTCACGACGTCTGCGTTGGGTATATTCCTTAAGACGACAAAAACAAATTATGTTTATTTAGGAGATTCATTCCTCTTACATTATAGGATTGTGTGACAAGTGTGGCGAGATGCCTTAAGTATTTATGATTTATTTTTTAAGAGCACGAATTTATGCATTTTTATATCAAAACTACGAGTCATTCCTAAATTTGGTAAGAATTAAAAATTTTAAATATTAACAACGTTACTACCTTCACAGACTTCTCTAAACTCTTGTTTGTTATTAATAATTTAGTGATTACTTCTATTTACAGTACACATGCTGATAATATAAATATTTAAAAACGCATAAAGTCACGGTCTATACATTGTTTAAGTATGCTGAGGCCTGAGAGGAAATCTTGTTAGTTGTAATCATACCCATGTTCGAGCCAACCCATTCATCTTGTAACCAGGAACTACGAGTAGATGCAGATTGGCTCTATCCAACCGAAAAATTTAATTAAGATGCAAATAATAAATTATCTACCATCCCTTTTTGTTACTTTTTCTAAATATCTAAATGAATATCATTAGTTTTATTAAAATTGTGTGTGCGTTGTATGCTAGAGTTATTCCCGTATACGTGTAGGTTCTTGGTGGAAAATATTTTTATGATGTTTAGATCCTATGGCAAGTAGTAACACATATATATTAAATAAGAATACTCTCGGTACGTATCATAGGTAACTATGTAACGAAAACCAAGTAGTATTATTGGTTTATAGTATTAAATATACCACTTTAAGCAAAAGCGTAAAAATATAAGGATAATTGATTCTAGCCATAATTAAAAAGGTGGAAATGTTTTGTTAATAAACAAAGAAATAGCTGGTACGAAATAATGTTCCAATTTTCAAAGAACTTGGTAGAATACAGCTTATAGAAATGGGAGCAATAAATACTTCATCACCATCATTGACGATGATGATGATGCCTGTTCGATTATATCTTCTAGTTATCACCAGACGATATCATCTGCGCTGGATATATTTTCGCAAACACATTAGCGCTCACTCGTCGTCCCTTTCCTAGTCCGATGCTGTCCCACAAATTGCCATGAAGGAGGATCCTAAGTTATCTTCATTAGTCTTCCCCCATATTAGTAGAGGTCGTCACTCCGTCTAGTGATGACTTTCCTATACTAAGATTACTAATACGATGTTGCCATTTGATATTTTAGTAAGCGGACGGCATTTTGAAAGTTGACAATATTTTCCGAGATTATGATATTGTTGTGGAGTCCATTATTTTCATCTTTAGTAGTAGTGATAAAGTAAACATATAAGAAAATTAAAAATCATTTGAATTACTGATAGTCGAAGTCGTAGATTAATCAAAAAAATCGTTCATTAGAATGATATAATTCTCATACCAATATAACATGGATATAACCATCTCTCTTAATCCTTAACGTACCCACTGAACGTACATGTGTACGTAATAATCAAAAAATCATAAAAAGATATAAATAAATATTTATTTCATTATATGGTGTGCTAGTGACCATGAATTCGAGACTTAATCTTTCTAGATGCTACTTTTGTAATGTAGCAAAAGCATAAAAACGCAATGCACAATGCTAAAAACCCGACTAACATCTTCAAAATTTTAAAATATTATTGGTAATTCCCTTTTCAATATTATATTGTCTTCTAGTACGTAAAAAATAAAATCATTCGATATTTATTAATAATTCATGAGAATTTGCCGTTCGACACTCTCCAAGGAATATTTAAAAATTTGAATGGACCCATATTTCGCTGTTAAAACGGAAAATACGTAATTCCTATTCCGTTAATTGAACGCCAATTTTCAATGTTTTGAATATCCTATTAAGGTCTTCACTTTACGGACTTTATGAAACTTATTTGATAAAACGAGTATGAAGATGAATAAAAGATAGCATCCGAATCAATATAATTAACATAATTGATACAATCAGAGGACAAATAGATTTACCAGCTGTTTTATTTTATAGAGTAGGTGGCAAACAAGGATCAGCAGCTCACCTGATGGCGAAGTGATTACCGCAACCCATGAACATCCGCAACAGTGTCGCAGTAGAGGAATCGCAGATACGCGGACGGCCTTTACGAAGGGTGTAGACTCTTGAAGGTCCCTAAGTATCGTGTATCACAGATTAGTTGTGCGTGGCAGAAAATTCCGCATAAAATGCACAGTGGTCTTCCATCGAAGTCAACCATCGAAATGATACGGGTTAAATTATAAATTGTGATGTACGAAGTTTAAACTTAACGGTTGGAAATCAAACAACAAATCAACAAGCTCCGCAGTTGAAATCGACTAAAGTATTACAATTTAGAAATTCCAGTTAAAAAAAATACATGTTCAATTATTAGTTGTAGATAACAGTCACAGGTTGCGGCTAATTGTTCGCTACTGCCTGTATAGATCAGCTCAACCAGGAAACTCACAGAATACCAGCTTGAAATAGCACCAAAGCGCCTCTGTGTTTCTTTGGATGAATGTAGTGTGTATCAGGGTATATCATATTTATTATTTTAAAGGATTTTCTTTCGCGTTGTTGTTACTACATTTTTTTTATATTATAGTATTTTGGAAATTTATATTTACTGTATTATATAGAGTATTTAATTCAACGATTTAATTATTGTACCTTTATAAAAAAATATCCATTAACAAGTACGAGCGTTCTTGTAACATAAGCTAGAGGGAACATTAAGTTTTTTTTCATTGTTCATTTTATCGACAACATAAAATTGATCGAATAACTAATACTGTACTAATACAGTAATTAAGACGTATAGAAAACCACGTAAACATCCAAGTTCCACAGAAATAATAATAATCTAATAATAGTCTTAGAAGATTATGTCATCCTCATATTCATTACTATCAATAACAAAGGTTTTGATGAAATGAAACTGCAACACCATATCATTTTAACATCACAAGAAAGATACAGTAGTGAATACCTGTTACTCTACGGTATCGGTACAAAAAATTATACATAGAAGAATTAAAATAAACATTTTTTATCCAGTCAATATTATACAACAAAAGTTATAATTATTATTTAATTAAATCAGCGTGTTGGATAAAGTAAGAGAGAAATAAATACATACATTTATTTTGGTTTGGTTTGGTTTATGTATTAATATGTGCGACTATGTCCTGCAGAGAACATTTAGATTCCGGAGGAGTTGCTCAAACGTATAAGGTATAAACTAGTTCTATGAAATTTAAGTCATACTGATGTACATATGTGTTAAATTCAGTCTTAGGCACGTCTTTAATACCTGAACTATATTTAGTACTTTAGATATATAGTTATAATATTACATTATAATATATATATAACGAAAATAAGAAATAATAAAAAAAATCTGCGTGTCTTAGATATAAATAAATATGTTTTAAGCCAAATAGAGAGCTCGTCAGTTTATTTCAGAAAATTGCATGAGCTGGAAGCCACCTTAGTGGTAGAATATGGGGTCCATTCATATTCTACCACTAAGGTAGCATATACAAGAAGATATCAAAAATCAGATCATAACACTTAACAGACATATTCAGGAAACTCTCTAAAGCAAATAAATGCATCAAAAATAAGGCAACAATAGCACTAAGCTGTGATTTGTATTAAATTTTAGATACCTTCACTTCATTCATTTTGTTAAGAGATAAACAATATGCAAAATTTTTTTAATCAACTTCATTGCTGGCCAGGTTACATATCCTTTCATCATCTCATCTCATCCATTATCCTATACATAGGCATATAGGTATTGCAGCATAATCTGGCTTAAAACATATTGAAATATATACATTTTATTCAAGAGACTAAATGAAATAAAGCAGTACTTAAAATGCGATTTTTACACTCAATATACGAAACACAAATTCTCTAAACTCATCAATTGAAACTGCTATCTTCTAGACTGTGGAACGACTGAAATCAAGATGGTAGATACTCTATAACTATACTAAATGTTATTGTACTGTCAACAGTTTTGAACATTTTAAAACTGCATGTTCCTCGAAGGTCTCAAATCGTATCGTTTCGGAAGAACCGCTGGCGATAGCTGATTTCACAAAGTATTTGTGCTAGCCAAAAACTTCGATTGTCAAGAAAATATGAAGTGAATCTCAATATCAAGAAAATATCAATAAATACTTTCGTAAATTCGCGCCGTCCAAACAGTTCTACGGAGAAAATAAATTTTCTTTGCGCAAATTATAAAATCTTGGTTTGAATTAACTTTTTATATAATAAAATAACCTATTAACCTGCTAGTAACACATTCATATTAGTAAAACCATAAGCCTATAAAAGGTACTTTGCTACGAGCAACTCAGTAAAGTGAACAAAGTAATCCGAATATAAGATATGAGATAAAATTGTCATTCTGGATTCTATATACTTGTTCAATATCATAGTAAGCTATTACAATGCAATGGTGGCACTAATGAACTCGTTAATTACACGCTCACATGTGTTTTGAAATCTATGTTTAAATATTAAAAAAAAAAGAAAACATAACATAAAGTCATCAAAACAAGGTCTTGTCTGACTTTTAATTTATTTATTAGAACATACAATTACTTGCAAATTAAAAAGAATAATCTGAATCGATTAATAAATGTCGACAACAAAAAACTAAACACCCCTTTTTGGAGAATTTTTTTAAAATAAAAATGGACCCTATTAAATTTGCAGTTAATGACTGTGAAAAAGATTGAGATTTTGTCTGTTCCCTTTTTCCGTTCGAAAGTTCCGGTGCTTTCAAGAATATTAAATGCTCTCAGGTTTTTGAATTCTCGTAAAATGAAAAGTACGCAGCGATAAGGACTCAGCCAAGCGATTGCGACTAAATGAAAATGTTGTTTCTGGAGAGGTATCTATTGCTTTTTTATTGAACATATATTTTTTTGTTTTAATATGAATGTTCTTTAATATTATTCTACCTACTCATATCTCAAATAAATCAGGTATGTACTTTTAGACAGAGCGACGTAATTTTCCAAAATTACATAAACACCAATATACTCATTAGTGTTTAGGGTAAGCGGAAGTTTCTCCCAATAATTAGAATCGAAATCGTGGCACCCGCTAGTAAATAATTTGTTTACAGGTTAAATAATGTTAAAGAGTACTTTAAGGCTTCGTTAGCCGGAAATAACACTGGTAGGACCAAGTTGCAGTTGGTTCTTAGCTGCTAAGAATGGGTCTACTCGACCGGTGATGGACCACGGCATTTAAGCCTGAGGGCTTTTACAGCTTCACCGGTTGAAAGGTGGCCAAGGGCTTAGGGTTCTCAGTTCGGGTGCTAGGTTGCCCGAGAGTAAAAAAAAAACAATCGAAAATTCTTAAATTTACTGCACATCTGCCTCAGCATTTGGATTTAAAATTATTGTATGCATTACATTCCAAGTTTTAAAAATGAAGTGGCAAGGTCTTTGCAAGCTTCACTAGTGCAAAGTTGAAGCAATTGCAAATCATAACTACCGTATAATAGAACAATGTTTACAAAATAATTATAACACTGAGCATACCTTTGTTGTATTGCATTCATCAGAGCCGAAATCTAAGATATTTCCTAGCTGCTTTTTAATAACACCGTTGCACCAGGATCGGCACTATTGATGGGCTAAGAACATAATGATGATGACAGATGTACTTTTGGGGTTTAAAATATTCGACCGTGTTTCGTATTTTCGTAAACAGCTCAAGTGGCTCCCACATACGTTTTCGCAGGAACACTCGATTGCTTTGCTTCCTTTTTGATATCCTTCATTCCCCAAAGACTCCGTCGTATTTCCGCAAACAGTTTTCGTTTGTACATCCGCCTGATAAATCCTGCAGATCGCAACTTAGATCTCATAAAACTAGTTTCTATACCAACTCCTTCACTATGCCGGGAATGTGGAATGCTCTTTCTGAAAAAAATCGTGACACGAGAACTGTTGTGTTATTTAAAAAACTTGTGAAAGAACACTACTTATTTTAATCCAGTTGTATTCATATGATGAAATATTATGTTAGTTTTATTGTATGGCATATATGTATATATTTATTATTTATGTATTATTTATAAATTTATGCATGTTTGTAAATAAATATAGTTTTGTATTTATTTTTATTTATTTCTTTTTATATTTTTTTTTATTTTTATGAGTACACTATGTTTTTGGTTCCCGATAATATATCCATTACCAGGCCTACTGGAAAAGATTTTATTTTAGATAAGCTGCGCCTTTGTACATACCTTTCCTATATTACTTCCCTTATATAAATGCTATGTATATATAAAAGTTAAGAATAGGAATTAATAACTTGCACAACTGTTGTATAACAAGCCCAGCTCGAACAACATTAGAAATTCAGAATTAAATCGGAACATAGTCTAGATGTAATTGTGATGTAGGCGATAATGGATAATTCCAGAGGGTCATCAAATTAAGATTAACCGAACGACCGAGTTCTACTACATATTTTTATAGCTAAACTTTGATACATTTTAGCTGCAGTGTCAGACAAGAATCAATTAATCCCTTAGCACACCTTCTGCGTTATAATAATTACAACATATATGTGTAACCAAACTGTATTTTCAAAATTTTGTTTCATTTGATTTTTTGTTTTGTAATAACTATAGTTTTAGCTTTCTTTTATTACTTATAGCTTAAACAAGACGAAGGTCTATATAATTAACGGTAATGAGTTAAAATTCTTCAATACTTAATATGGTACTAAAGTTAGTCACACTGACAACCTGGCATTCCAAGACGAACTCACCATCACTAAAAAAAATTTCACCTTGGATTCAACTGAGATGAACAGTAGATAGATCTACTTGAATTGCGATGATACACGTTAAACTTTAATCAACGATAAAGAGCTTGAACTTATTCTTCATTCATGCAATTGAGTATATCAGCATTAAAAGTAAAAAAGACTGTTCCAAGTTTTTTTAAATATTCTATTGAGGTTGTCGAATAGCAACTTCACTATAATCTTATCGTGTTTGTATTATCTAAATATAATCTGGACTTTATTATGACACAAATAGTAGGTAAAACGAATTTGATTGAATTTGAATTTGAATTGTCTTCTCAATCAAATAAATAATGCGAATAATTATTTTTTGCATCACTCTTTTTAGAAAATTATCATCATAACCAAAAGTTATATCCCGGAATTGATCTGTTCTAAATAGCGCCACTTAGCTTGATTTTTGACGTTCTAACACCTATTTTCTAAGACCAGCCTGTAAAATAGTAATCTTGCACTACTGTGTATACTCTAAACACTACGTGGCCTAAACACTATTATCTTGTGACAATAGTCAAAATCGACAGCTTAACATGCCCTTCAAAAAACGGAAGAGGCCACTATGATATACAAGATGAAAAACTTTTCTATGTTTTTATTCTTTAACTTGGTAGGTATTTAATTATGTATAAAGTTAAACTACAACCTGTGTAACTTCTCGACTTTTTAATATTAGTATGTATATCCTAGAAACTTTCTATATTTTTCTACTCAGCAAAATAAACTAAATGGACTAAACTTTTTACAAATATTACCGAGATTCGAAAAAATTATACTTCAAAACAAAATACGCTTAACTTCTTCTCTGTCGTTGTCTGCAATTTATAAAATCTACGGAACTTCTGCCTTAATTTGAAAACCACTACTAAAATAAATCTCCAATCAAATTTGTAGCCTCCGATAGAAGGCTAAGAAGTGGAAGAAAAAAGTACGATAATTAACCACGTTTTATACGAGGCCAACAGTACGGCCTTCACCAATCCACTAGTCAACCATAATGATTACGGAATTTCATCCTCACTTGTAAAAACGTTTGTGTCCAACTTCCAGTTGATCTTGGTTAGATAATACGTTATTGAAATTTTAATAATGGCTTCAATATTGAATTGACGATGTAACAGCTGCAATGTAAAATAAAAGTAAAGTTACAGAGTAAAAGACAAATACTCGTATATAAGTCCGATCGACCACTGACCTCCTCTGTGTGTGTTAGGTATTCCACATAACTTCAATGAAGATAGGCGTCGTCCCAAACTGCTTGGAAGACAGCTTTGGTGATCTCAATTCCTAAAAAGGGGGATCGCTCAGATCCGACCACTACAGGCCTATTGCTGTTACGCCCTTATTTTCGAAAATAATGGAATCAATTGTTAACTGCCAGCTCAGAGTTACCAAGAAGAACACCAGCTGATTAGTGACCTCCAGTACATCTTCCGTTGAGGTCGCTCAGCTGGTGACCTTCTGGTCTACTTAACTCATCGATGAGTGGCAGGTATTCGAGTCCAAGAGAGGCTTTTTTCGAAGCTTCTCCTACCCTGTTTCTTCTGCATATCAATGACATGTTGCAAATTAATAACATTAATTGCTGTGCGGATGAAAGCACAGGGGATGCGTTATACACTGGCCGTGCTCATATTTTCGAGAAAACGTCAATGAGTTTCGGAACAAACTTGTGTCTGAAATCGAGACTTTGTTAAACAAAGTTTCAGATTGGGGCCGACAAAATCTAGTCCAAGTTAACCCCACAAAGACTCAAGTTAGCGCGTTTGTCATCTCCTTAATTTGAAAACACTCCCTTTGCTACCTCAGCTGGTATCGGAATCTTTGGTGTTGACTTATCGAGCGACGTTCAGTTCTGCGGTCAATTGGAGGGTAAGGTCAAATTGGCCTCTAACCAACTAAACTGGGCGTGCTATTAGAACGGAACAGTATTTCATGTCGGCCCACTGATTGGAACTTTACAAAGCGCAAGTTCGATCTTACATGGAATACTGTTCTCATCTCTGAGCCGGGGCACCTCAGTACCAGCTTTTTCCGTTAGACCGCACTCAACGGAGAGCAGATCGAATCGTTGATAACCAGATACTTTCCGATCGGCTTGATTCACTGGCGTTGCGAAGAGATGTTGCATGTCTTTGCAATTTTTTATCGAATTTACCATGTGGAGTGTTCCGAGGAGTTGTTCGGATTAATTCCAGCCACTGAGTTTGAACGTCGTACATCACGACAGAATTTAAAATTTCATCGTCATCATCTCGATGGTTGGCAATCCACCACTGTGCACTTCACTCGAAATTTCCTGCCACGCACAACTACTCTGTGGAATCAGCTATCACCAGCGGTGTTTACCAACCGATATAACTTACGGACCTTCAAGACAAAAAAAATTACATGAATGGAAGTCAAAGAATACAGCATGTGTGCGAATGGATATGATGAATCGTGTTTATATTGTAGTCTATCCATTTGTATGCGAAAATAATATGCATAACATAATTTCGATACCTATTAATAATTCATGGGTAATCATTGTTCGATACTCCCAAAGGAATATGATACAAAATGAGTAAATATACATTTCTCCTTTGAAGTCACATTTACAACGTACTGTTTGTACCTATTCTTTACGTTTTTATAACTTTAAGTTTTTTTGAAAATAGGAAACTCGTAGCAAATATTCTATTAATATTATTAACAATCCGGTTAATCATCTTAAACGCTTGTGCTTAGAGATGCTTCACGGCAAAAGTTGAATGGCGGAGCGGATTCATATACCCAAATCCATTGAGCTATTGACACTTCCAGCTTTTATTTTATCTTTTATGATTTAAGCAAATGAAACTGCTCTGTGAAATCGAGATAATCAAGTGGTGTGGATTGTAACATTTTATTTTTATAGTATTAGATGTGATAAACGAACACAATTGACAAATTGATAGTCAGTGATACCTGCAGACCCTGATACTCAAATTCAACCTTCATGAGAAATCAAAATGCAAACGCATTGTCAATACTGAAGACTAAAATGGAATGCCAGGGACCTCAATAGGGTCTCCGCTTTCTTGTTCTTATTTACAAAAGTTTATTATTTCTCACAAAAGAAACTACACCGAGTGAGACCACCAATGTTTTTATTACATTACACATTTTCATTCACTGACATACAAATTATCAACGTAAAACAATCTAATTTTTATTTAAAAAATGAACCTCGTGGTCGCCCGGACGACACTCTGTATATATTGTTATGTATATATATATATATATATATACATATTTCTGTGCCTATTGAGCAGCGCGAGGTAGGTCCCAACGCGTACGTTGCGCTGACGAACATTAAGTTCGTGGGGCACCCATCTATCAAGCTTTTTTACCTTGCCAATTTGTCGTAACCAACCAACCAATATGGACCAATATTGTTTTGATATTAACATCAAAGCTGCTGCTAGCTCGTCTGCAGATTGAGTATCATCAGCTTCCACAATCGCCTTCAATTCATCTTTTTTGACCAGTGTCCGGACGACCACGAGGTTCATTTTTCAAATCAAAATTTCCAGAACGGAACCGAGCAAGCCATTAACGGTTTGTGCGTACGTTTGTAAAGTTCCCTCTGTAAACGTTGTTGATGTTACGTGCCGTTTGTGCCGCGCTGATACCACGACGGAACTCATATTCCATAATTACACGAATTTTTAAAGTATCCATTATGACGAAAAATGTTCAATCATAATGAAAATACAAAGCTAATCAATAAACAAAATACTGACTTTGTAAAAAGAATGTCATGTTTTTGAAACAAAATTAATTTGAATTAAGAATTCACAGCCAATCAAAACTTTTTTTGGGTTTGAAATGGCCAATACTGAAGAACGGCAATTGCATAGGTAAAGACCTAATATATATATATATATATATATATTACCACCGAGCACACAATTTACCAGATGGTAAGTCATTCCTGCGGCCTATGACATCTACATTCCTTCTTCACAAGGAATCATAATCCCGATCCGTTGTCTTCCTTGAGGACTGAGATAGAATGATACTCACCAATGAAACACAGCATCATTATGCAGGTATTCTGTGATTCTGGCGTGGCCCTTCCCCGGTGATCTGACCCATTAATTCCTCAGCTAGAAACAAACTGCAGCGTTGCTCAACATATATTTATATACACATAAGCTACTTTTTAACTTATTTTAAAAGTATATAACGTAGTTTCATATTGTATACATTTGTCTTTGCTTACAATATACATATGTATTCTGTTGTTAATAATAAATAAAAAGAGTAAAGCTTTGTTGAAATGAAAGCGGAAAATCTAATACGCCGCCTCCTCACCACGGGTGGCTGTAGAGAATTAACGTTTATTGAATTTTTAACTCTTCATTTTGGTAATAAAATTTTGATACTGCCTTTGAGAGACTTACATCCAACCTAATCCACGATCGACATAGCTTTGACCAACAGAAAACATATACATGTAGTGTAGCAACTGCGTTTAATATCCAGCTGACGTTGAAATTATCCATTAAATGCGGACATTTTGTTGGGAGATAAGCTGCAGAACACTACGGAACATTAAATTGATGGTCATTGTTCAATGTACAATGTTGCACGTTTGCTACATTGTGGTCTATAAATGCAAGGAACAAGTGCTTATAGGGTTTTGGTATAGATAGCACATTGACACTTTTACCACTTTACGGAAACACTTTAATACTGCTTTACAATTTTCCGGATAAAGTCTAGAGTTCAAAATGGTTCATAGTCACAGGTACTTTTTCACTGCAGATATTTAAGGAGCAATGCCTTCTCTACCAGTTATTAGGTAGTTTCTATCATAGATTAGAAGTCACTCAGCAGGAATAGATAGTTTTACGTTGATAATTTGTATGTAAGTGCATAGTCATTACCAGATTGAATGTACCCATTTAGGCTAAGCAACAGGCCATACATGTTCATCACTTTAGTACGAACTATCTCATCTTCACCATATATTACAACATTAATTAATTATATTTTTTCTTATATCTCTCTCTTTCGCTCTTGTGCTCTCTTTCTCTATATGTTTATCTGTTAATTTTAAATGAACGTAAGAACAGTATTAATGTGGAGGAACTATCTTTTTTTCTTCTGCTCGAAAGTATAAAAATAAATCTTGGTTTTGTCCCAGTGGCAAGTATAGGCCAAGTATAGTGCGATATTGTATTTATACACGTATTATATATTTAATATCTGTATTAACGTGCTACTGCTATTAGAATGAAATCGTATATATAAATACCTTACAGTAAGCTCTACGGAAATATTAATTTTATATATCTTCATATATTTTGCAATTCTGTTTATTATTCTTTATTTGTATGCTTTATATTACCTAGTTTTACTCTTATTGCTACACCTATCATAATATCTCACCACGCCTTGAGTTGAACTTTTAATTTTGCTAAAGTTAATGCAATAAACAGTAAATAAATAAAATTTATTCTTATTATTTCTTAGAGATAATATGATTTAGCTTAAGAATCAAGATATACAAAAGAGAAATCTGAGTAACAAATTCCCACTTTCAGTGAAGCAGCACGCTGGATGAATTTGAGTAATTCGATAACTTCGGTCGCCACTCTACATAATTGCTTTAGCCGCAGACACTTTCCCGTTTCAGCTTTATATTTGTCAACAGTTCTTGATTTATGATCGTGACTATAAATAAAAATAAAACTTGCTTTATTATTTTAAAGTTTGTATAACTGTCTAAATAATAACTTACACAGAAGAACGTGTAAAAATTTAATTAAATTAGAGAGAAAGTAATTATAGATTTAATACATACATATATAAAACTGATTTATATAACAACGAATTTACGTTATTCGAGAAATTTCGAGAACAAACTCTTATAGACACCAACATCATAGACAACTGATCACTAATAGATTCACATGGATTGTTTAACGTAATGAGACATAATTAAAAGGTTGTTTTTATTGCATTAATATTTTCTTTAATCATTGATAAATAATTTCATTCTAGTTAAGAATATAAATTATGAAAGAAGGAGGTTAGAAGCAGGCAGAATTACAGCATTATGTTATAATATTCGCAGATTACCTTTTTAATCGCGGTTTCTGGGTAAAACAGTATTTAGGAAACCAAAATTATTCTCTAACCATGACCCAGTCATATATTGCATTAGTACTAACAGTGTTAGAACAATTTTCTTATCATAATTATTATTATCAAGTAAAAAAAAATGGATCAAAAAGGCGGACTTAACGTCAAAAGGCATTCTCTACCAGACTAGCTTTGAGTTCAGCAGAGAATATATTTTGGGTGCAAGAAAAAATTTAATTTCAACCACATCATCTCGTTGGTTTGCAATCCATCACTGTGCGCTTAAAGCGCAATTTCCTGCCACCCACAACTACTCTATGGAATCAGCTGTCACTAGCCGTATTTCCGACCCGACTTAGGGACCTTCAAGAAAAGAGCCTACACCTTTCTCATAGGCCGACGATTCATTTGCGACTCGTCTGGTTCTACGGATGTTCATGAGAGGTGGTGATGAATTACCATAGGGTGGGCTGCTTGCTCCTAACGAGCCACCTATATAAAAAACTTTATTTTAATTTAAAGACTACATAAATATAATAAATAATGTATCAATAGAAATGATTTACTTATATTAAGTTATCGGTAATCATGATCACACCGAACATAAAATAAACATTAATAAATATATTCTCATTCCAGAGCAAACACAGAACACAATTAATTGCCACGCATGAAATAAACAGATGACATTACTAGACTTAACATGTGTCAGCTCTGATCTGCGTGTTTTCAGTTGCTAAAATTTCAATAAATACTTGCCATAGTTTTTTTTCACGTATGTGGCATAATATTGAAGGCAATGGATTTTTTTAATACGCATATTTCAATACACCTACTCGTATATTGAAATCTTCTTTCACTTTTTCTCTTTACAAAATTAATATCTGAATTTTTCAATATTTTAATATTTCTGTACCTTATCCACAATATTAAGCAAATATGAATTAGATAGGCCACGTCGTAAAAGAAAAGTTATATAAGACTTTTTTTTGTATAATACTATATAAGAACGAATGGGATCATTAAATAACACGAAATTTGAAATATTCTGTATACAATCACAGTGTTAAGGTTGGTACATAATAAACTAACTTTACTTTTAAACATGCCTATAGTCGGGTGGGGGTAAGAAAAAACCTCTGGAAATCGACTGATGGTGGGAATCTGTTTAAACTTGGCCAACTCTTTTTTCTCGTTTTATTTGAAACCAACGGTGACAAAGTTTCAAGATGCACACATGATTTATGACCTGAGTATTATGATGAAACTCCTATGAAGAATATCAGTAATTGTGTCTGAATCCAACTCTCACCACACGAAACACAGGAGCATTATATTGCTATTTCACGCTGGTATTTTATGAGGTCAAGTTCTCTCTTCATCATGCTGCAGTTAGAAACGAGCTACCACGTGGCTCAACCACTAATGAAATTACTCACGACAGAAAACTAACTAACGCGATTTTTTTTTCTTGGCCTCTGTTAGGCCGAGAGCTTTTACAGCTTCACCGGTTCGAAAATTGGCCTAGCGCTTAGGGCATTCAGCCGATACATTTATTTATGGGAAACCGGCACAAGGGCTCCCTCGGAAGGGAGCCTCGGTTTGGACCTTAACTGGGCGCGACAGCAACGGACTCGAGGTTGCCCAAGAGGACCGAACCTCGGGTCGGTCAGATACTTTTCACAGATTAAGTGAGGCGGCGTACTATCTTCGACCTCAGGGTTTACGATGGATCTATATTATGATTTCTTATCAAGGAAGGATTATGTGTTACTTATCCATTAGGTGAACTGTGTGCGTGATGCCCAACCATTTATATCATCACAAAAAAACAGTAGACTCATCCAGTAAGTGCCAGTTTTGTAATAGATTTTATATTTATGTATTTGTTTGGAAGGCGTTTTTTAAATTCACTAGTAAGCTAAAGATTTCATTACAATTTAAGGCTTGTGAAAGTTCCTTTAAAACATTAGCAACAAAGCATTCTCTCTCTTGCGTAAACTTTGTTTTCCCAATTTAATTTCCTCTTCAATCTATCCAACTTGCAGAATGGAATTTAAAACAATGAAAATTAAAATTTCAATTATTTTACTATTATATTACACTGCTTTTATAAAAGGGATGAAAGTACTTTTTTTACATGATTTTCATGTTATAATTTTATATGAATATGACTTTCAAATCAATGCTGTAAACTACTACTTAATCAATTATATATTTGCCATATATATATATATATATATATATATATATATATATATATATATATATGCATCTTCAATCTTTGTTACCGTTAGTTTCATATAATTAAAAACACTTCTTATGAATAAAGAAAGTATAACTTCAACGTACAAATGTTCGTCAAAAATATACACTTTCAATAATTAATAATAATGCAATAGTATAGCCACTCAAATAAAAAAACTCATTAAATGCATAAAATATAAAACATATCTTACTTTTAATTACAAAATGAGTCTTATATATGTAGGAGTTTATTTTCTGTTACTGGCCACTTGGACGCCTAATTAGAAACATTTAAAAAAAGCATGAATAGCTCATTCTTTTTTGAAATTGGAGAATAACATTTCTTTCTTGGCTTTTCTATACAATTGCAAAATAATATTATAATATTGCAAAAATAAAAGTTGTGACACGTGACTAGGCAAATAATTCTTAATTTATTATTATATAGATCATAAGTGAGCGAACAGAAGAATAGCTGAGCATTTAAATTGTTCTGTTAAGAAAGTTTTTAATGCAATTGATCATTATAAAAAACATGGAACTGTTGAAAATGTCCTTAGAAAGGCTCGGCCAAGAAAAACCTCTCCCAGAGAAGATACGCTAATCGTTCGTGTTGCTAAAACATACCCAAGTAAAGGCTCCAACCAGATTAAAAATGAAGTTTTTTCGCATGATGACCCGAGAAACATCTCGTCAAGACTGATACGCTGAAGATTAGTGGAAGCTAAATTGTTTGGAAGAATCTCTCGAAAGGTACCGCTTCTTACCAAGCAACACCGAGAGAAGCGATTATTATTTGCTAAAAAATATGTTAATTGGACGGTACGAGAATGGAAAAAGGGTTATTTTCAGATGAAACAAAAATAAATATGGTAAATTCCGATATAAAGCGCTATGTTAGACATCCTGTAAACAATGTTTTTAATTATAAATACACAAGGAGTATAGTCAAGCACGGTGACGGTAACATTAAAGTTTGGGGGTGTTTCTCCGGAAGTGGAGTTGGACCCGTTCGGAAGATTGAAGGTACAATGGATCAATGGCAATACAAAAATATCTTAGAGTACACAATGATTCCCTACTTGGACGACCATTTGCCTTTTTTTTTTTTTTATAGCATTAAGAGTAACTAACAAGCACACAGTTCACCTGATGGTAAGTGATTCTTGCGGCTCATGACATCTACATTCATCCTTGACAAGAAATCATAATGCAGATGCGTTGTCACCCTTGAGGACTGAGATGGAATGCCCGGTCTCCAGTAATAAAGGTCTCCGGATCCCTGCACTCACCAGACGAAACACAGCAGCGTTAAGCTGTTATTTTACGCTGGTATTCTGTGAGGGCGTGGTCCTACCTGTAACCTGGATCTTTCAGCATGACAATGACCCTAAACACATAGTCCGGATTTAAACCCCATAGAAAATCTCTGGTATATTGTTAAGAAGAAAGTCTCAAACATACGTAACACCAGTCAAAACGAACTATATGAAGCATTTGTTGAAGCATGGAATTTAATCACTATAGAAAATGTATGAAATTGATTGAATCAATGCCACGTCGTTGCAGTGCTGTTATTACAAATAAGGGATACGCCGCTAAATATTAATTATAACTATTGGCAGGCTGTGGATAGTAGCTATTTCGTAAATAACAAAACTAATATTACTAATACTTAAAAAAATATTATATTTTATACTCTTTTGTTTTTGTTCCTAATTAATTAACCATTATTGTTCATACCTTAAAACTAATTTAAATGTTTGTCCGTAATGTAATATTGAAACTGCACTTACTTACTGCGTAATGGGATTTATATTGTTTTTTTCATAAATGATAAATCGTTGAACATAATGTTGTCCTATTTATTGTTTAATTTCAAAATAAAAACGATTGCGGTGAAGTATCTTACATAACGTCAAGGACCGTTGGTAGTATTTCTAATTATACGACCACCGCTGTGTATATACACATATATATAAATATATATATATATATATAAAACAAGCAAACAGCGCGTGATGGCAATTGCAAACAACTACATTTATCCTGAACAAAAATGATTAATCAAACCCTTTGCCAAGGATGTGAATCAAAGGTGAGATGCCTTCATACCTTACACAACAAAGCTAGAAACTGTTTAAAAACAACATTTATTATTACTACCACAAATATTAGCAAACACCTGATAGTGTTCATTCACGCCTTTCCGTTAGGATATTCGATAAGATCAAATTTCAACAATCACGTCTCGAACAACGTGTCAACTTAATAGAATATTTTTTTCTTCTAGTGATAATTCTATTAGCATTTTATTGAAATCTTTGGTAATCTACAATCAATGGTGGTAATGGTGACGCTAGAAATAGCATCCAAGTTGCTTGTACCATCCGAAAGGTTAAACGTTTGAAGAAGAATACGTAATAATACGTAAATATAAATAAAGTAATACATAAATTAACAATTGTTCAAAAAAATAATATTGAAATGTATTAATAAATATAATTAATGGTGTGCCGTTCAAATGATAATCTTTTATAACTAAATTAATATAAATTATATATGAAAAACTTAACATTATCTGTACCCTAAATTTCATTATATGGATTAATTAAATAATTAGAAAATTCTTCAGAGCCCAAATGGATACGAAACAATTACATCTATACAAGATACGACACGACACGAAATCTAATAATTTATGCCCTTGCCTGTCTTAAATCGATGTAACGCAAGTATATACTAGTAAAACTGGAGAACGGTTCGAATTTAGTATCAATTATATGGATATATACAAGCAGACCTTGGGACTCATGTCTCTATTGAGATGTCTTATATCTTCTGAGTTATGTCGTAATCAGGTTTACGTTGGTGTTTACCTTTCATCTTTTGACACACCTGAGTGAAATACGTACGTGAGAATCAAACTCAAGTTGCTTGAACTTAGAACAAGCGCCCGGACACCATACATGACTGAAATGAGATTCTCTGACTAGATTTATTTAATCACTGACTTACAACGATAAATAAATGACAAAACGTGTACAGCTTTTACTTAGCCTTCGTTAACATTAAAATTTCATTAAATCCCGGAGACAGCTTTATATTCAGAATAAAACAGTCTCAATATTGATTTATACATTTTTACGTAACCGTAAACTAGGACGGCATATTCTAGCGACCAAGAATAGACCCGACTAGACACCCGTATTGAAAAAGTCAATTACTAATTTTATTTTTTAACCGCATCTGCATCTAACGCTTACACATGCATTACTTCCATGCAAAGTTTCATTTAAATAATAATCATTATTTAAATGAAACTTTTGCTCATAAATTAATAGTTAATGTTGCCTGATGTCGACACATTTGGGGTCTTAATATGTGCAACATAAAATTATAGTACAGTATGTTTTTATAATTATTGAAAATTTTTATAAAGAAGTATATAATATTGTTTTGTTTAGATAGCAATGTAATACATAATATTGTGGGTCGTTAAATCGTAATGGAAAGTAAATAAAGGTACACGTAATTGAAATAAATCCGTGGAGATGCATAAATGTGTGCCCAACCCAAAAGTTTTAACATGACTAATCTTCACCTAACAAGTTTTATCAAAGATGTCACCCATCCACAGTGCAATTAGTTTAAGATGTGCATATAACTAAGTTGGGCGGAGCAGTGTTATATGTAAATAAAATCTCTAGAACGAAGACTTAACTATCTTTTAAAAGAGGCTATAATAAGACTATAGAAGTTTAGAGGCGATTTACTGACAAATTAAATAAAAAATTAAAAATGAACGTAGTTAAGTCCTGCTAACAAAAGAAATACAATCGTGGTACAGTCAGTTTCTGCAGGATCAAAAATTCAAAATTTGATTTTTTGAAATATTTAATCCAACGCAGTGTAAATATTATATATAGGTAAAACTTGATAGCACAAAGCATAATAACTATACGAGAAGACAACAAATATACGTGGCATAAAACTGTTCATGTTTATTTATACTATATAAGTTTGTTGATTTAATATAATACAAATTAATTTAATTTTCACTGAAAACAAAGGAGAATGCTCAACAATTTTCCAAGCCTCGGTTGACTGAACCAACATTAAATGTACTGTGTACCCAAATATATAAAAATATAATGTACACATGATAATAAAATAATCAACAGCGTCCAAACTGATAATTAAGAATTACGTCTTTCGTAATATAAGCTTTCGTAGACTCGTAATATAACCTTTTTTTAATTATATCTATCCTTTAATTATTATAATAGTAATATTTAATAATAGTATTATCAAACAGTAGTTTTTTTTTCGAGCTGATGGACGATGAGCCTGAGAGCTTTTATAGTTTCATCGGGTTGAGAGGTGACCGAGCGCTTATGGCGTTCAGTCTTTAAAAGCCACAGTATAAAATATCCTCCCTACACGGTTTTTTCTTAAAAAAACACATTGCTCTCGAAAATTATTTATTTTAATCCATTATATAACAATAAATAGAATGAATCTTATATATAAAATAATTAAAATCAATCATTTAACGGTTTAAAGTTATACATAGTAATTAAATAAGCAATTATATTACTGATTGCATACACAGATATCAACGCCGAGCCTAAACCGCTGGGGCTACAAACTTGAAATTTTGGCAGTTGATGCCTTTTATGTTGTAAACATCTACTATGGAAGGATTTTTGGAAATTTTTACACATAAAGGAGTAAAATAGTGGATGAACAGTTGTATGGGACTCCGTCATTTTCAAAGTAAGAAACACGAAATTTCATTTCTGTTTAGAAATAAATGTATACGTATATCGGCGTTTTCCAAATTTCCGCTTAACGGGATGAATTAGGAGTTGAAAGTTTAGATGGGAAGTTTGTCACTTTTGAAAGAAGAAGCATAAAATTCAATATGATAACTTCTTATATAAAGTTTAGGAAATAATATTATAGAGAAGTCGACATCTAAACTCGATAGATGGCGTTGAGCACTGTTTCTGAATCGTGCTATGGTTTCGTTACATAACTTTTAACTTGTTTTACTATTCAAACTACGAGCCTCATTTTAATCCAGAGATCCGTATTACTGATGACGAGATATTCCATCTTAGTTGTCAACACATCGGCATTATGACTACTACATCGGCTTACGAAGTTGAATTATGAATATCATGGGCCGCAGGAATCAATTACCAACAGGTGAACTGTGTGCTCTTTTGTCACCCTCATACCCTAAAAGAATCATACAAGTCATGTAAATTGTAAGTTATAAAAATTAGGCTTCTTTGTCTTTTATACAGTTTAGGTTAGGAAGGGAGATATAGTAAACGTATAAATTAATCAGTTTGTATATAATTCAGATCTCCCTAAGTGCTAGAATAAGCCTTAATCCTTGTACTTGGCGATCTGGTTGGAGACTACAGTACCTAATACCTTGCCCCTTATCCGCTACAGCAATGGTGGTTTATTGGATTTTTTATGTGAGATGTTATTGAAAAGTTATTATTACTATATATCCGAAACCTCCAAACAGGATTATCCTGGATTATCTTCTTTTTTTTATATCATTGAGAGTAACAAACTAGCACATAGTTCACCTGATGGTAAGTGATTCCTGCGTCCCATGACATCTAGATTCATCCTTGACAAGGAATCATAATGCAGATGCGTTGTCACCCTTGAGGAATGAGATGGAATGCCACGTCACCAGTAAAAAAGGTCTCCGTGCATTCACCAGACGAAACACAGCAACATTATGCTGCTATTTTACGCTAGTATTCTGTAAGTGTGTGGTCGTGACCTTGTCGAGCTGACCCATTAATACTGCAGCTAGACACAAACTGCGGTGTAGCTCTACCACTATACAATAGTAGCATCTCATAAAAGCAACGGGAAAAACGGGGGTAACTAACATTCTCATAAAAATAAACATATTAGTCATTACATGCTATTTTTGCATAACACTATCTTTGTTAGATTATTATTCAGAGCATTTATTAGGTTATTGGATGAAACTTGACTTCAAATAATATCATGTTTGGGTGTTAATTTATTTAAATTATATCAAATAACACAAGTACATATTCGAATTAAGCTTTAGTGTATAACTGGGAAAATAGGTCGACAGCACAGCGGTACAGAGAGAATCTATAAGCGCAACTAATTAAATTTTGCTAGTCTAATAATTGAAAATTAATTAGCTTAATTACCAACGAAAGCTATTTTCAGCTACTGCAGTTATTTAAAATAAATAAATAAGAGAGTAAACTAAATATTTTCATTTACTTCTAAACCTTTACAACCAGATTGGTTTTAATCATTGAAATTTTGAAAATTACGTAGAAGTCTGACCCTCAATGTTTTTAAACCGAAAGCTTTATAGAGGTTACTGTTTAAAAACATTACGAGGTTTATAACCATGACCGAAAAGATATTAATTGATTTTAATTTATGGAAAAATTCTTATCTGAATTACTGCATCTTATATTCTGTCTAAAACTCAACAATTCTTTCAAATCTAAATCTAGAATTAAATTTTCTATGTGTGATCGTTAATGGAGTTGAAATATCTATCAGATATTTCTTTAATATACCTATAAATGTATGTGCATCGCGGAGTAATTCCGCGTTCTGCAGACACGAGACTTGCGTGCAGTATCATTATATATATATATATATATATATATATATATATATATATATATATATATATATATATATATATATATAAATATATATATATATAGGAACTGATACATATATACAAAAAGATATCCAATATTCACGTAAGTCAAAAATTGTCGAATGCTAAAACTGGAAGCTGATATTGCGAATATGTTTGCCCCTACACTTATAACCCTTCAATATTTGACGATTCGACCTCTGGATTTACCATACAAATGCACACCACTTTCCTGTATTTTCTTTCAACACGAACGTAAAACGTAGAAAATTAATTATAAACGCCACCTCCACAAACTAATATTAAACAACCTTAGAATTCATTCGAAAGCACATCCAACCACACCGTGAGTTAATAAAATTTTAATTAAGAACGTTACATACGTAATACATAAAAACTAAAGCGAAATAATTATTGTTCTTTTTTTATGAATATTAGGCTAACAAACGAGCTCTCATTTAACATATAATATAGCATGACGGTAGCCCTGTTTATGGGCTGCATCTAACATTAACAAAAATTCAAGATGCACGTACCTTATCAACCCGGAAAACTAAGACCCACTCTCCGAATCACGTTCCGGAGTAGTTTATAGTTCCTTTATGTATGAGTGTAGGAACACTCATATATAAAGGAACACGACATTCTCATACTTATATGAAAAGCATTTAACCAAAATCACAAACCAAAATACAAAGTCTTACTCGAACGAATGAAAGCATTTACTTTCAAACCAATAATATTATGGGATGACGTAATAAGATGTACTGCAGAAAAAAGAAGCTACCAATAGGAGTAGGAATAAATATATATATATACCGTATATATACCGTAGTATTTAGTTTTGTTAGTTTATGTAGTAAAAAAGTAACAGAACTCGTTATGTGTTCCACATTACCAGTGACGGAACATGGATTTAAAACTTAAATTGTTTCATTTTTATATGGTACAGAACTAGTCTGTTGTAAACTATTCCTACTTCTGTCTTATATTGGACGAGACAAATCGCTTCGTTCTTAAACTTATGCTAGAGATATTATATAGAACTTTGTTTGTCAAATTTCGTCCATAACGAAGGTATGGACGATATCGCATACTCTAGTAATCCGGTGAAGGAACGACGATGAGATGAAATTACATGGAGGATGGATAAATCCGGGGCGTACCGTCCAAATTGTATCCGAGGAGTACGCCGAGAGTCAGACCATATTACTGCGCTCCAAACTGATTAGATTAGTCAGTCAATCAGTCTCTTAGCGCCCTCTCCATTTTATGACTGATGTCACTGTCCATGTTAATCTATTGGGGTGAAACTGCAACTACCATTCCCGGCGATTGATACTCTCCAATAAATACTTTGCAAACCTGAACACGTTCAGATAAATCATTGTTGAAACAAATTTATGCAATGAAAATTTTTATCTTTAATATAATTATGATAACAATTTGAATGTAACAGAACAGGAATCTACGAGACTATATCGGAAATTAAAAACGATACATGTAATTTCACTTAATCCTGTATTTGTTTCCGGCGCGACGTTGACCCACTTAGGTACTTAAAATGGGAGACAGATGTGAATTACTGTACGAAATCGGAAATAGATTATTCGCTCTATATCCAAACTATTATAGTTGTAGGAGTTTTTCTAGCTGAAAGATTTTATTTTTCACGTAAAATGAGATTTTCATTTTTCCTTTGTCATGTACCAAGAGCATGAATGAAAAAAAACCTTAGTTATTTAAAAAAAAGATAGTTTTACATCAATGTGATGTTCGTCAAATCTTGGCTTAAAACTAATGTTATTAGTCTTATCTCAGAGTCTTAGCGAATTGGAGAACCCAAGTTAAAAACAGTTTTTTTTTTTTTTCGGGCTGAAGGCCACTGTTAGCCCGAGGGCTTTTACAGTTTCACCGGGTTGAGAGGTGACCGAGCGCTAATGGCACCCAGTCGAGACCTCTATATATAGGTAACCAGCACAAGGGCTCCCGAGAGGGAGCCTCGGCTTGGACCGTTACCTTGTTTCGCGAGAGCGTCTGACTCGAGGGTGCCCGAGAGGGCCGAACCTCGGCTCGGTCAGTTGCTTCAGACAGAGGATTCTTTAAATTCGCTATGATTATTAGCTATCTGTACCACCACTTCGGAATACGTGGGCGCTGGAGAAGAAGTGGCGCAAGAAACTCCAGCGACGCTTCTATCTGTATGGACTGGAGAGAACCGACCATTGACATGGCGGTATCGCGAATATCCTTGTTTGTGACGCCCTCGCCGTCGGCGGGGCGATGTGAGGGTGCAATGTACGTGTGTTGTGTTTTATGAAGGGCTTGGGCCCTGGTAGTCACGTCGTCGGGGTCATCGAGAGCGTGCCTCGGTCTCCTTCGGACGCGGGTGAATCTGTGATTCGCGATGGGATTGTAAGTGGCGGCACTTACAAACTTACAATCAATGGGTTAAAGTGTATGACGGCAGAGTCGAAATATCGGCGGGAAGCCTGCTTCAGGTACTGAGCTATGGTCGGCAGCTCAAGATCTATGTGTAGATTTTCATTACGCAAGAACCACGGTGCACCGGTGGCCTTGCGCATGAAACGATTTTGTATTACCTGAAGTCGGTGAATGTGACGCGGGGAAGCATGCGCAAAGACGGGGCTTGCGTATGTCATTATGGGTCGGATGCACGCTTTGTATAGTGTAATTTTATTACGCAGGGACATTTTGCTATTTTTATTGAGTAACGGGTGCAAACGACCTAGGACGAACGCTGCTCGATTCCGTACGCGGTTGACATGCGGACCGAAGGTGTTTAAAAACAGTGTGTGTGCAAAAGGCCAAAGAGATTATTATATCACATTGTATTCACCCGATGTAAGTAAATGACTACGGATCAAAAATGTTACTCATTAATTCTCAACTAATATTCAAGATGTTATGTCAACACTCATGAGGATAAGATATACCTTGAACGGGATGGATCCCCGATTCCCTTCTCTCGCCACACAAAACATAGAAGCGTTATACTGCCATTGCATACCGGTATTCTGTGACGTGAATGTTATAAGAAATGATATATTATAATAATAATTTTCCGAATGTAACTATAACAATATACTCTTAAATTCATTAAAACAAATAACACAAGGAAACCAGAAAGTTCTGTTGTATTTTAACTTAGCGAGCTAAGTTAAAATACAACAGAACTTTCCAGCACCACATTTTACCGCCTAAGGTGATTCAGTTAAAAAGGATAACACTTTATACAATTGCCTTGACATTCACTAAACGAATTAAAATTCGTACGCTTAATTCAATTTGTGCGCTTAAGATTTAAATTAGAGTAACTTAACTTAACTAATGTTACCAACGTTCCAGAACGCTCCAGTTAGTTACCAACTAAGTTCTCAACGTTTTTTTTTAAAATTTTAACATTCAGCATATAATTAAATGTTTTTCTCATAATCGGGTATCTTTCTTTTGTTTTTTTACTCGAGTTTATTTATAAGGATTTCCACCTCTCTCGTTCTCTTTCAAACGCTATGCGCGAAGTTTCGTTCGATAATGATACACGTAGAAATTAGGTGATTTCTACCAACAAAGTATAGAAAATCTTGTTGAACGTTGGAAAGAAACAGGGAGAATACATTAATGATAAATTAGTTGTTAATTGTTAATCAAAAATAAACTAATTACATAAAGAGCGAAACTTAGTTGCTTACCTATTAGATATATTCTTTTTTTTTACATTGAGTGTTGGAAACGAGCACACAGTTCACCTGATGTTAAGTGGATCCCATGACATCTACATTCATCCTTGACAAGGCATCATAATGCATATATGTTGTCACCCTTGAGAACTGAGATGGAATGCCTCGTCACCAGTAATAAAGGTCTCTGGATCCCTTCACTCACCAGACGAAATACCACAGCGTTATGCTGCTCTTTCACGCCGGTATTCTGTGAGAGCGTGGTCCTACCCCGATCGAGTTGACCTATTTATTCTGCAGTTAGAAACAAACTGCAGTGTAGCTCTACCACTGTGTGTTATTCAAATTTGCAGGCCAAGGCGAAATACTAAAATACCGAAATTGTTGAGCTCTAAAATATATGATATTCATAGCACATTTTTCATTCCGTTCATATTCAGTAACGAATTCTCTTTTACATTCAATTTAGATATTATAGATATAATTCCTAAGGTATAATGTATTTATACATAATAATACATTCTAGTAAATTAATTTAATACCAACTAATCAAAGGCAACTTAGTGCACACAAAATAATGGCGCACTATTTTGCGCACACTAATGTTTCCTATGGTTAAAGGAATAAACTAGAGATCTTATTACTGATGATGAGGCATTCCTTCATAGCCTTTTACAATGGTAGAGCTACGCTGCAGTTTGCTAGCTGCAGAATGAGTCAGCACGACCGAGGTGCAACAAAATGCTGCTACGTTTCTTCTGGTGAGTGCAGGGATCCGGATACCTTTATTACTGGTGACGAGGCATTCCATCACAGTCCTCAAGGGTGGCAACGCATCTGCATTATGATTTCTTGTCAAGTATCGCAGGAATTGCCGTCAGGTCAACTAGCACACTACTTTGTTACTCTAAATGTAATGAAAGAAAATTGCCTAGTATTCAGTGCGACTGTGGCCTCGTTATCAGTAATTGGGTCCGTGAATCTCTACAAACCACTACCATACGAAACACAGCAGTTATGTTAAATAACGATAACCTACAACATTTGAAGATTTCTCCCCTGATTTCGAAAATAGGTACAAGTAAGTATATCTATTGTGTAATTGATATATACCATAGATATACGATAAGAAGAAATAAATAAATTAAAATTTTAAAGTCATTTACTCTTTTCTGTGGCATTAAAATAAGCCCTCTTGCGACTTAACATAAAAAATTATAATTCTCAAGATAATTGAACAATTTGTAACTAATTTTGAACACTTGTTAACGTCTAATTTGAATTTGAAGTAACTAGGTCAAACGTCGTGCCGGAAACAAATGTAAGTTTAAATGAAGTCTCGTTTACACTTTTTAATTTCTAATATGTCGAAGTCTTTTCTTTTCTCGTTTTTTATGCAAGTTATTATTATTAGTAATGTTTACTATACTGGCAATCTTAAATAATATCCATGTTGGATACGTCCATAAAATGTTTAAACGCCGACGTGGATTGTTTAATGTTCATTAGGAATAAGATAAAAAACATGTCCTTTCGGTTGTGTTCTTAACAATTACTTACAGATCATAAGCCAAGAATTTTTTACTAATTGGCTCATTACTAGAGGATAATTTCCATGATTTGCAGGGTAGAGAAGGTTAAGTAAAAGTAAGTAAGTTTTATACGAAATTAACAGCCTATTTACGATTACGGTTGGAGAAAACTATGTAGAGTTGTTGCTACGAAAGCTAATTATTTTGGTTACATCCTATAAATAGAGGGCATAGGCTTACATACGTGACTTCACTGCGAATGTGTGGCTAGGATAGAACTAAACGGATTTTTTACCCTCACTTTCAACAATTCGTTGGCGTCAGTGCCAGCAACATCAATTGAAACTGTGGTTGCTCTTGAAGTATTTAATTAAAGCGAGCATCTGATACCGAACCATATTTATAAAATGTCGACATTTAATAAATATTCAAAACACCTTAAAGTTAAAATTTTCTTAAAAAATGACCTCTGAAGCCGGACCTTTCCTTTTTAATATTCAGGACGCTTGTTACTTTTTGCGAAGATTCTAGTTCAATCTGTGAAGATATTCCTACGGGACTGTAATAATTTATTACATGAGATTCTCAGATGGAATTTTAATTTACTGGACATCTAACAAATTGTTTCATAACTACGTTTGAATTTTAAAACAATATGATGTCTCTTTTTTAAGCATTTATAATCTTAAATAAATAACAAGTACGTAAAATATAAATTCTCTTCCAAAGGGCTTCGAACTAAGGAGCCAAGCTGTTATCTGTATCTCTCTTTCTCTCTCTGCTGCCTTTTGTTTTCCCCGTTATACTACTAATGTAATATACTCCTATTCTTTCTATTCAATATTTTCTTCCGTTACAGTTCTTAAAGTTGTCATGTCGTATAAGGCATCCTAGCTAGAATGAATTCGTAATCTATTATAAAAAGAGAGAGTTTGGTTTTCAATGTCTCTTGAAAGCACTTTTTCATTTAAAATCGATCTAATTTGCTACTTTCCTCAACCACATCTCAAGCTTTATAAATATCCTTTTAATTGACGAGGATAAAATTTTTTGCAAATGAATACTGCAATGCTTTTTTATACAAGAGATAAAACGAGCAAGTGGCTTGGCAGATGATAAGTAATCTCCGCCGCCCGCATCATCCACAACGCCGGAAGAGTGCAGGTCCAGAAATAAGACGTATATGATTTATGAATTTAATATTATTTTTATATAACTAAGTCAAGGATTTAAGAAGGAATATTCTGGCATCGATTTGTTCGAGTTTGTTACAGAAATTACTAAATACACCATCACATAACGTAATATGTCGAAACAGTGCATATTTCATAAATAGTTATCGAGTTATTTAACCAACCGTGTGTTATTGTTTAAAAATTTCACTGACAGAATAAAACTTCCAAATATATCCTTAATTTCTTCATTGCATAAGTTACCGAAGTAAAATTTGCCCCACAAGAAGCCAGACCAATTCAACTTAAATCAAGAAAATATATCACAATACAGTGGGTCTGTTCACGTGACTACCATTTAACAAGCAACGTGATTAAAACCAATATTTACAAATTTTTCTTTTTTTTTCTCAAACTCTCTCAGTTTGTTCATCAATTTGTAATTGCACGTTTTGACATGAATTATGTTTGCTTACAGTTTAAAACTTATGTGGCAGTTTAGGAGTTTGCCAATGGTTGAGTTATAAAAGTAATTTATATAACATTTACAGGGTTTTTATCTTCCAGGAACAAAAGTTTAATAAGAATCAACATTTATAAATATTATTTAACGCACATAACCTTATATTTTGATCACAATGGCATTTTATTTATTTATTTTGATATCTTAAACTTATTTTAGCGGTCACAAAAATTGCCATCATTATCAATTTACAATAGCTAATAAACAATCTACTTTCATATATTTCAATTGCTTTATTTCAGGGGGACCTGGGGTGTTTTACCTTCTGATGTCATAGTTAACTATAATCACATTTTAACTATTTATTTCTGGACCAATCTACTCTAAGGGGACTCACAGTTTCTTGAGCTCTCATGTATCAGTGGTATGTTTGGTTTGGGATTTAGTTTTATTAACGACAGAATTCCAAGCCGATGCTAGCGCCCAGCCATCTTTCCGAGGATGCCTACAAACTACTCTTCTACTACTCCTTCGATCTGATAAAAAATTTAAAGCTGACGCTAGTTCGGGCTAACAATGATATACGGGATAACTACATCAGAACATCTTACACAATCCTCGTGTAAGGCACTCGAAACGTTGGTTTTATTCATTGTGGGATTACTTTGTAGGTTAAGGTAAGGTAGTAAACCTTTTTAAATATAAATTATCATAATCGGTCTAGAAATACCAGAGATATGAAGCAAATACAAAATACAAAAGGATACAAATTAATCAGTCTCCGTTCTCACATTTTCAGATACTTAAAAATGCTTTTTCTAAGATTTTTTGTTTAAGCTACTGAAATATTCCTTATAAAGGGTATGTACTAAAATAACATTTTAAATGAGCTCTTCGCTTAATTAAATTTCAAGTAGCTCAGCAATTTAAAAGAAAGTGAGTACAAGACATTTACTTATTTAATCAACATTGCGATGTTATGTTAATATTAATTCTGAATGTAGTCTAAAAAAGAAAGTTCGTATTATTAAAGAAAGAAACGGCAGAAAAACGGTATTTTACAGACCGACCATAATCTTAAAGTGAGTATAGGAAATCGTGGATATTATCAATTTTTTTTAGTTACATTGAGAGTAACAAAAGAGCACACAGTTTACCTGATAGTAACTGATTCCTGCGGCCCATGATATCTGAATTTATATTTGAAAAGGAATCATAATGTAGATGCGATTTTACCCTTGAGAACTGAGATAGAATGCCTCGTCACCAGTAATAAAGGTCTCCGGATCCCTGCACTCACCAGACGAAATACAGCAACATTATGATGCTATTTTAAGCTGGTATTCTGTGAGGGCGTGGTCTTACCCCAGTCGAGCTGGCCAATTGATTCTGCAGCTAGAAACAAACTGCAGGGTACCTATACAATTTTTCACAAAACCTCTTTACCCACTATCCCAACGTTACTCAACTTCGAGGTCATGACCACTAAGGAGTCGCAATCTGTACCAAAATTAAGACCTGTAAGATTCATTTATTACAGGAATTAATTTTAATGTAGTATTATAGAGTCAATGATATTTGATTTGATTAACACACGTGATAATTAATTAGGTATTGTGTATTCGTTTGCAATATTGCAACATCCTACTGTTGAAATAAAATTTGGTCTGTCTGGGTTAAATGTTTCAAAGTATGAATAAACTATTAAAATGTAAAGTGAGGGAGTCGCAAGGTTTTTTTACTTACCTTTTTGGCGGGTCACGGTCATTTATCATTATCATCACGGTTTTTTAGGGGGTCACGGTATAAAAATGTTTGAGAAAAAGTGGTCTAACGTAATCCTTTACAATTGTGTCCAACATTCTAAGTTCGGCGTATTTAAAGCAATACGGGCGATAGATATTATTTATTGGTGCTTCTATGGTCAGATCTAACGATGCCCAGATATAATGATGATACGGGTGAATCTTATTAGCTAATTATTGTTTAGCTACTGCTACCTAATCGCATTAAATGTACTTTTACAATTATACTTTGCACAAATATGGCGCGGCCGAGAAAGAATACAAATGTTAAATATTAGTACAAAGCTGCTGCGTTTTGACTGGTGGTGAGGAATTCGATATGATCCTTATTGAGGATGAATGTGGATGACATGGACCGCAGCAAACTTTCCATCAGGTGAATTGTGATCTGACGGTGTTGTTATTTCGAGACAATTTTTTTTTTATAACTTTAGAGTTACAAACGAGTACACAGTTCACCTGATGTTAAGTGATTCCTGCGGCCCATGACATCTACATTCATCCTTGACATGGAATTATAATGCAGATGCGGTGGCACCCTTGAGGACTGAGATGGAATGCCTCGTCACCAGTAATAAAGGTCTCCGGATCCCTTCACTAACCAGACGAAACACAGCAGCGTTATGCTGCTATTCCACATCGGTATTCTGTGAGGTCGTGGTACTACCCCGGTCGAGCTGACCCATTCATTCTGCAGTTAGAAACAAACTGTAGTGTCACTCTATCACTGTTCTATGGGTAAACGTCATAAAAAATCATATTATGTATACATATTTATTTATTTATACACGTTTATCAAGATACATTTGTCCGTAATAAAATAAATAAATCCTTAGTAAATAGTATCTGTAAATCAACCCGGTGAAACTGTAAAACAGTGGCCTTCAGCCCGAAAAAAAAGTATCTGTAAATAATAAATTCGTATAAATTATGCGATAAATATGCTCACCATCTACCCCTAGCAATCCTTAAAAATATATTAATATTTTATATATATAAATTATTAAACAAAATATTCGTTAAAGAAAATGTTAATAATGACATTACTTTCACATTAATGAATTGCTAATTAACATTCTTAAGTTTCTTGAGGAGGTCCCAAAAATACTCTGAGTCTACTTAAGAACAAACAGAAAAAACCTAACAATTCCAATCAGACATTTCAGTGATTATAAACGACACAACTTACCGCCCTTACCCTTAAATGTTTCCTTTTATCGCATGATATATCGCTATACCAATTAGGACGGCGACAATGAGGGGAATGCATAGAAAGAGCATTTTGAACATATTGCATAACACGAAACTAAAAAAATTATAAAAATTTAATTGTCTGTATTATTCAGTGACATAGAAATATGGTGCAGGACGGTTTTAGTCTCACGGTATCCGAGAATATCGAATGCAATCCCCAACGGTGGCTGCAATTATATTGTTTAATATAGTTTAAAATGCTTATTTATCAGTGGTGGAGGAAAAATATTGCAATACACTGTCTAAGAAATAATTAACAAAAATATTTCGAAATATGTGTCAAACAAGTCTGCCAAACCATAGGCCGGCCGCGTTGCGGACTAAGTGCTCACCCTCTTTAGTAGAGGAGCGAAGTACAAGCGGTATGCTGCTATTTCACCCTAGAATACTATGAGGATGTGATCCTTCCCCACACGAGCTGGGACATGAAAAAAGTAGAATACATAATAAACCCCTCCCTAATCATCGATGAGGCTTAGTAGTTTGCCATTTGCTTATATGACCCTTATTATGGTAATTACTTGTTTCTTCTAACGCCTTTCAATAAATTGTAATGTATTAGATGAATTTTTTGTAAAAGCTCTCGTGTCTTTTATCCCATTATAGATAGATATAGCAAGACCTACCCATATATCTTTGAGCATATTAGACCTCACACGTGATCAGGGGAAAATCATTCGGCCTATATATACCAGGCATAAAAATGGACGACTGTTTGTTTTATCTTTATATAGCACGTTTTTGTGTGTATAACAACATATCAGTAAATGATTAATATATTTTCTTATTTTCTTTCAGATTGTCGATCTCCACAAAAGTATGCTTATTATACATTTTCAATAAGCAAAATTTAACTAAAAACCAATTTGATGTAGATACTCCATGTCTTATTAAATTATTAAATATAATTTTAAAATATCATTACCACATTTCTTATAAGTAAATAAACTGTTTTTAAACAAATATTTCGTATTTTCTTCTTCATTGACAGCACTTGTTACATTCTCATTGTCACAGAAGAATAACAGATTAAAAATAATGTTAAATATTAGGATAATATAACATAAAGCATCCACCAGAAAAGTATAACATTTTTAAAAATATTTGTTATGCTACAGTAGTAAATATTTTTGGATGATATAAAACCACCCCATGGACACACAATAATAAACACAAATGGGCGCAGAAGACATAAGATGAACGAAGGTTTACTTTTCCTATCAGCGATAAATCTTTTTCTATTTAACCCCACGAAGATAAGTTTGCACGTTTACCGCTAAAAAGGGATTTCGTATCTCTCCTAATTTTGAAAACTCGTTTGGTATCGGAATCCTTGGCGTTGACATGTCGAGCGACGTTCAGTTCCGTCACTTCGAAAGCAAGACTAAATAGCCACCTAAAATACTTGACGTGCTTAATAATTCAAGACAGTATTTCATATCAGCACACAGTGTGCAACTAGAAGGCGGAAGTTCACCTTCACATGGAATACTGTTCTCGTCTCTGGGCTCGTGACATCCCAGTACCAGCTCCTTCCATTGTACCGCATCCATCGAGCGGCTCGAATCGTGACGACCAGATACTTTCCGATCGGCTTGATCTGATGAGAGATGCAATGACATCTGTTGCATCTCTATGCATTTTTTTACCGAATTTACCATACTTTACTATGTAATAAGTTGTTCGGATTAATTCTACCAGCTAAGTTTAAGCATCGTAAATCACGACAGAATTCAAAATTACATCCTCACCATCTTGAAGGCGGACAGCGCATCTGTGTCTCCTCTCGTGTTACGAATGTTAATGAGCAGCGGTAATCACTTACCGTCAAGTTTACTGTTTGCCCGTTTTCCACCTATTCTATAAAAAAGGATAGAAGTGTGTTTTATAATAAAGGTGACCCAATTACCGTTATCAGGCTCGACGCATCTACATCGTTCCTTACCAACAATAGATGATTATGATTGGAATCAACAATTAAAAAAATCAACAACAACAACCCACTATTAACTGAATTGTGTGCACTATTAACTGTATCGATAGAATTTCAACAGGCATTGTGATAAGGCAAATTACTTTTCATCATTTGACTAATGTTACTCTTTAACATTTTACCTCTTCTCCATCTTTCCGTATGATTAATTATATTGCGTTCACTTTACTTGTTTTCTTTATGCATGTAAGAGGGACAAACATGCACATGGTTCTCCTGATAGTAAATCGTCCTTACCACCCTTGACACCTTCATACATCGTAGATAAAGAAAGCCGTAAATAATTGCTGTGAGAAAATCCGTAGAACTACGAGTAATTATTATTACGCCATCGGATTGACGTGACTTTTGATTGTCTTTGTACCACTTAATTATGTCACGCTTCACATCAGGAGTATAAAGTGGTTGAATTATTCAACATAGATATAAATCAACAGAACTTAAATGCTCATTTTATTTTAAGAAATACAAATTACTTTATTTAAACTTTACTTCTTAGTGCGAAATATTTCAACCTTTTATCATTTTCATATTTCATCTCAACGTACGAAATCAAAAAGAAGCCTCATAGAGTGAAATAATGAGGAAAAATATTTTTTGCTCAAAGTTTTCTCAATTTTAGGTCAATAGTGAGTAAACGCGACTAGGGTTAATTGTTTCCAATCATGTTTCAAATTTTCTTAAATAAAACTGCTGTATAAATTCACATTAACTTTAATATATAAAATCATATTCTGTGCTTATCCCCTTTTCATAGCCACTTTGAATTAACTCTTTTTCTGTGAAATAATTAGTTAGGTATAATTGTAGCACTGCAAATAAAAAACAAATATTTTACTAATAAACTGAGTTGACCGGGAAATGACCATGCTTTTACAATATATTAGCGTGTAATTATGGAAATGATTTCGCAGAAGTAAAGCCCAACGAAGAACGGAAAGAATTGATAAAATTTCTTAACAATTTACTAGCACAAGAGAACTTTGTTAGCATCCTTTTTTTAATTAAATAATTTTAAAATAATACTTTTTTTTTATTTAAGCTTCCTCATCATTAACCTATTTGATTAATACTCAAGCAAAATCTTATTACCTTTAAAAAGATTCCCAGAAGAATCTTTCAAGCTCATGTATGATAGAACGCACCAACAAAAGCGAATCGATCTGCGACTTTGAGATCACTTTGACATAATATTTTATCATTAATTCATTTATTTTATTATTATATCATTAATTATTAGCGAAAAATTGACGGGCACACGTTTTACGATCACGCTTTGTGGCAATCTACGGTTCTCCCATGTCCTTGTAACTTACCACATCACCTACCTTATGTTTAGTAGATTAAAGTCTAACAAGAAGTTGAAATTATAATGAAAATGGTTTTTTAGTGTTGTTAGTTATTACATATAATTATTCAAGATACTCACAGAAAACATCGAATGTAATCACAAACCACACAATGATTATTATAATTACGGTAGCCACTAATGTAGTGAGTAGTTGTGCAATATTTTTGATTGCGTCTAAAATTATTTTGGTGTAACGTCTTCTGAAACTAATAATGGGATAGTTAACACCCAATTACCCAAACACGGATAATCTAAGAAGAAGGCTAGGCTTGGTTAGACAGCCGGTTTCTAGAGCCACTCTTCAAGCTGCCTTTATTTTTAATTCGAACCTGGGAGGCATAATTTAACTAAAACAAAAAAAGAGTTCCTTATAAAAACTTATGTTTTATAAGGAACTCTTTTCAGACACGTGCGATGTTGATAATAATTGGTTAATATTCGCAGGTTTTTTAAAATTTAGCAATTCCCCCTTACTTTCCACGAGTGAGGAAACATTTTTTAAGTTACCTAAATATCTCAAATGATCTTAAGAATAACATTCTTGAGATGAACCCTAACTGTCGAAACCTAGAAATAATATCAGTCCATCATACTTTATTTTATACAATGAAACAAATATGAAAGATCTCTGATGTTTTATACATTAACTTTTGATAAATGTAAATACATACATAGTAGTGAAACTAAAAAGAATTTGTGGATTACATTTTCATACATATGTTTATGTACATATGTTGAATAGATAAATTATAATGTATTAACAATAATTACAATGTAAGATAATAACAAGTATAAATGTTGTAATATTACAGCATACCACATAATTCTGAAAAAGGACCTTGTAATTTTGATTATTATATTTTATTACAATTCTTATCCTTAAAGCACCATTAGTCTTAGACAAAAAGTTAACTATAAAAATAAATATAATTCTCCATCTTAGATGTCAAGCTGACACTTTAACACAGTTTTTAATTCCAAAGGTACAGGCAAGAGATTATGATCCATCCAGCCGAGTCTTGGATTAATTTTTATTTACTAATCCATTTGCGCGAAAAGCCGAACCACAGTCCTCGATATAGAAGGAGCTTTTTAAGGCTAGGAAAAATTATTAGCAATTGTTTGCCAATCCTATAATATATTTGAAAGAAATATAAATATATTTGAAAGAAAAAAGAAGATGGTCAATATAGCCTAAAGCTAATGATTCCCAAACTATTTTAGACAAAAGACCCCATTTCAAAAATATCAGACCCCCATAGCCAAATTGTTATAAAAATCGTGTCCCCAGTTTTTTCCTATTGATACAAAATATTTACCAATTTAAAAACTTTGCGGTTGGTTATGTAGTAAACTTGACATAATTTTCTCCTTGACATCTTTTTAGACCTCGTCGACCCCCAAAATCAGTTTTCATTTTGTCGACCCCTGAGAAATCGATATCGACCACTTTGGGAATCTCTGGCCTAAAGTATCAGTTAAGCAGTTAAAGCTGAAGCTAAAACTATCTTCAACATCTGTTTGTAAGTCATGACTTACAAACAGATGTTTGCTCATTTCAATCTAAATTTTACTTAAAAATATTCGAAAAATATTTGACCAACTCATTGGAGTTTAGAAATTTTTTTTTTTGAGATACGACGCCTCACATTCTACATTACCATAAACACAAGTTTTTAATATTAAATATTCTAAATCACTATGTACTTAACATTAAACATCTCCACATAAATGATTTTGTGCTTTCTCATGCAGTATGCAATAAGGAACCACGTAAGACACTTAAACTGTCCCTTATTTCATTACTTACAATACATAATATAGCAGATAAATGAGATTGGTGCAACAATTGACGTTTCGCCTTAAATTTAAACCTTTCTTCAACCCAGATTAACGATTACTATTAATGAACTTTGAAAGTTACTTTTTAATAATAATAATAATACATCATTCATTTCAGATTATATTACAAAAGATACAATTTAATCATAATAAAATCCATATGCAAATTAGTCATCTTTAAAGTAGATTAAAGTTAAAAATAAAGTGTCAAAAAACAGATTAAAATTAATTACAACAAAATATGCTTAAAATTGATTGGAAAAACAGATTAAAAATATATTAGTTATTATGTCAACAATAAATTAGAAAAAAAAAATGAGATCTTTATAATCACATAAGTCAACACTAAAAATTATTTTAATTAAATTCTTTAAAAATAAAATAATCAAAACTTATATTTAATATACTATATACTAACTCATAATTAATTTTTGATACAGCGTACAAACAAATTGCCAACATTTATTTATTATTCAACCGCATGCATAAATAACCGCCATACCTCCGGCAACGAGACCCCAAACCCGCTTGTTGGCATTTTCAACACGCCCGTGACGCCCACGTCAAACAAACTCTTGGCTAATACGAATTTAGGTATTAACAAAACGATAACAGTACTTCAAAGCGGCCCACTGAAATATTTAACATAGCCCTTAAAAGAACGTATACAGCCCTCGAGATAAACATTTAACAAAGAATATTTTTTACACAATATATGTTTGATAGAAACGTATATTTTCTTTAAGAACCTATGTTGTCTATTATATTACTACATACATAGGAACCTACCCCGATTTCGCCTGAACTTATAAATACACATACCTTTTATGACCAATCAACGTACCAAAAAATTTAACTTAACTTTATTTCTCTCCACAAACAATGTCCTTATAAACTATCTTACATAATAAATAGTACTTCTAACAGGGTTTGTCTGTTATCAGCTCCCTGATGCTTCACTAAGTCACTCTTGATTATTTAAACTGACATTGTACTGAGAACCATATAAACACAAATCTTATTAGTTACAGCCATTTTATATTAAGTGTTCTTCGAAAATACTTTAGCATCTATTTATACATTATTATATTCTATTTGGAAAATTTTTCTTATTAAATACATATATATATTAATTGTGAAGAAAATGATAGATATACGGGTAACAGAGTGGAAAAAAAGTAAAAGACAGAAAGTTTTACTTAAAAAATATAAATGGACAATAGAAATATTAACCGTTGGTATGTAGTATTAATATAAATATTTAATATACTAAACACAACAGCATAATGCAGATGTTGTTCCTGTTTGTTGAGTATAGGTACCCTTATTAGCAGTAACGAAGTATTCCATATCCAGTCCACAGGGGTAACAACGCATCTCCATTATGATTCTTTATCGAATCTTTATAAATTTGGGTGACGAGCTAAACTACTTAAACAGGTGGACTGCGTTTTTCACCCCCAATGCAAAAAAAAACACTGAAAAGTATTATAATAAAACAGAATTTTAATTTATCAATATACAACAATTCGTAAACTGGGATGTCCATCTCGATTGTTGGACCAAAAACAAAAGAGACCTAAACATTCTATATAAGATGTGTACTTCACCGAAATAGACTCTTGGACAAAGGCTCGCTAAGTAAGAGGCTCAAGCATGCTGTTACCCTTCTTATATAAACCCTAAGCTTATGAGGTCACTAAGCCATCAGAAAAGGCTTCTTACAATAAACATTACCTTTATTAAAAAAACCCATACATTCCATAAAAATTAGAGTGTAAAAAGCGAACCATTATTTTACATGACTTGAAGGTCTAACTAACGATCGAGGGGTTCTGAGTTTTAACCCCAAGTGGTTTGAACTATTTGTGACACACAAATATTGTTTCTGTACTCAACTCGAACCCGGGACCCGCGACATAACATTATGTTCGATATACATAAGTATATACTTACCCATACCAGCTAAGAATACGCTCCACCTAAAATGTAAGAATGTAATCTTTATTTGTGAACAGCACTTACTACATCTGCCAAAACCGATTGAGATAAAAAAACGAGAGAAGAAGAAAATATCAAAAGAAAAGCCAAATGCACGACATGCTTCTCTAAAGCATACAGTAAAAATACTACATCAGAAGTTTAATACGTTTCAGACAATAGGCGGACTACCTGTCACTATAAGCTTTTTTTTTCTTAAACCTCTAATCATATGTTTTTATATTATTATATTGATAATAGCTATGTGGCAGCATAATGTGGCCAATTCAACAATTGTATATATGTACGTGTGCGTGTAATAAATATGAATAAAGGTTCTTATATACAAAACTAACTAAGAAGACATTTCTAATCACTTTAAGAAATTGCTATATTTATTAGCTTAAACTAAAATAAAAACGACTCCCGCTTAACTGGACTTTTTCAGAATGAAGCGCTAATGGCCCGGATTACCCCGCCTTGCAGTGTTATTAGTGTCACTGGATATTAAACTGCTACGTGCACAATGTCGTAAACATCCGATGAGATAAACATTCCTGAAACATTTTCCTGTAAATTTAATGTCTTTTTACCTACATACATGACTCACCAATCCCACCAAGTGAAATGTACTATATTGCTTTTACTATCACAAAACAAAATAAATTTACTTTTTTTCTAAAATTCACAATTCTTCATTCTTTACTGTTTGGGGCGGCGTAATTCTAGGTAAATAATATGCAAATAATTTACATAAGGTTATAGAAACCTTTTTAGATTATATACGACATAAATTGTTGAAAAATATTACTGCATTTGTTTTTGCCACATCTCAAAAAAACGTGGAGTGACGTGATATATATTTTATATGTATTCTACTTTTGTTCTCAACATCTTTATTTAATGTTTTAATCTCCTTATTTAATAATGGGTTGCGGTTGCTCTGCAGCTGGGCAGTCTATTGCCAGCTTTGTTTATATGTTTGAGAGGTTAGTTACTTTAC
The DNA here is from genome assembly GCA_029286865.1 of Teinopalpus imperialis. NCBI lineage: Eukaryota > Metazoa > Arthropoda > Insecta > Lepidoptera > Papilionidae > Teinopalpus > Teinopalpus imperialis. The sequence continues at coordinate 12,939,350 of JAGSMU010000022.1, read as the reverse complement.
GTATATTTTTAAGTGGCAGCGGAAGAAAAGGTGAGCTCGACCGGTGTAGTACCAAGGTTTTTCCTAATATGTTTTGTAAAATAGCAACTTAGTGTTGCTGTTTCATGTTCGTATAGTGAAATAAACTAGAGGCCTTATTGATAGTATGTAATATGTTGAACATTAATGACAGCTGACAATGAGATTTTTAATTAAGAAATAAATTCAAATGATACAAGAACTTTCGCTAATTAATTTCAAAATCGAAAAGATGACTTTTTTTAATATGCGCAAAAAATAAAGAAAATGTATAAACTCCGTTCATTTCCCACGCATTGCTTACATGATACTGGAATGCATCATTAGCGCAAATACTACATTAGCGCCGATACTAGCAAGTCAATCAGCAAAGCAAATCTGCAAACACAACTTTACTTGAAAGTGTCATTTTTAAAGTTTTTCAGCTGAGTGAAAAAGACTACTTTTCAATACTTTTAAAAGACTGATTGATTTTAAATTGAGTTAACGTATTTAATTTTAAAAATAGCATGTTTAGTAATAAGTCTTATATATAACCTATGTATAATATATTAATGAGAAAAGCTGGCTAGTAGGTGTGTGTATATTATTCTGTACATAACTATAAATATTTGTATATATATAATATAGAATATTGGGATAAAAATGATGAAATATGTTACAGGTTTGGTACATCTTTAGCACTCACATTGATCATCTGTTTCATCATGACTACAACTGTGGGAATGTTGTCTTTGGGAATTGGACTGGGCTACAATTACTGCTTCGTGGATTTCAAAGTGAAAAAACTTTGGGGTAGGAAACTTATAATTTTATACATTAAATTTTTTTTTTGTCGAACGGTATGCATAAGAATTTGAACAAATACTAAATTCAGTTAGTCTGCTATATAAAATTTTCCAAGATTTTCGTGTGTTTGTATTAAGTGGTAAAATAACCTGACGGTGAAATATAAAATAACAGAACCTAATATGACTCATTTAGTCTGTTGAAATAGTATATCTATTTTTATGCCTTTGTCCTTCACATTATGTTAAGATAAGGAATCATAATCCATATGCCCCTTGATGATTATGACCCTTTGGGATCTTCTTTCACCAGAGAAACGCAGTAGTGTTAAACTAATATTTTACACTATATTCCGATGAGCCCTGTCCTACTTATTTTCACTAATTCATAACTCCAATGTGACTACAACGTAACTATGATTTTATACTCTACTGCTTTCTCTATACCAGTAAACATCCACTGCGTTGGATATATATAATAGTCACGGATAGTTTAAAATAATCGAAATAAAACATGTATGAAATTAAATAACTATAAACACATCGCTTCAACAGTACTTAAAGAAAATAATGATATTAATGTGGCAGGTTAGGAGGATTATTAGTAGAAATTTAATTTAGTAGGTATCTGAGTAGTAGTAGTGTTTAGCACAAGAATAATTTACAATTTGTACTAAGTACGTACTTTTGATGTACAGACAGAGGAAACAATTTATTTTATAAGTGGATAAACTTATAAGCTCAAAGGAAGCAATTATAATTTATTATATCCACTATGTTATAAAGAAAAAGCGAATAAGCCTGATATCGTGTTGGATCGGTCACGATTATTTATTATTAGTAATATTTATTTATTTTATTAAACCAGCCAGGCGGAGTTAAAAATAAATCTCACATAATATCAATAGCATGTGTATACCGGAATATAATATGTTTATCTGTTGTGATACGATAATGATGAAAAATAAAGTGAAAAGATACGAACGTCCCTAATTTCTTTCTTGCATAACATTATAGACATTACGTAAATAGAGAGAAAGTTTGTTTTGTAAAGGTTCTTTAAGATAAAATTTAGTTTTTGAATTTAAAGCACGTTTGAAACGGTTTATAGTTGTTTAAAAAAGATGTTTATAACAAAATTATCATGTATAATACTCATTTTAAATATGGGAACCGATGTTTAAAACATTTTGAACTGTTTGTTTTCAAAATGTGGTAATAACGTATTTTTCAATCCCTAATTATAGCATCTAAAAACGTTAACGAAATCACAAAAACAAAAATTCGATCATACTCTTTCCTACACTGAACGCATGTAATGTGATCTAGATAATATTCAGATGCAGTTTAGATGACCCAATAATCAACTTTTTGTGTTTCACTGATATAATTCATCTGCTGCGTATCGAACTAAGAAGCCTTGACTTAAAAACCATTATCTGACCTCTAAGTCATACGGCCATCGTGAATGTTGTTGTTACGTCTTTGGTATGTTGATGCGCTTTATATTTATGCGAGCCTATGTGTACGTCAAATATATTAATAATATTGTATTTTCTAATAAATATATAAAATTATTTACAATACAATATATAATATTTCTTTGTGAGAGACTGGTATCTCCTCTAAGTTTCCATGTCTGAAAATTAATCTGGCCCCAGTATTAACAGTGTTATCTCATTGCCGCTAAAGATGATTTATAAAATTTGACATATTAACATAATGATTACCGTTTTAATGTTATTAATAAACATTTAAGATATGGCAAATACAATCTATGTGCTCATATCGTGTTACAGGGTCCGACAGTTTCTGCACAATTTTAATAACACCTTCAGTGATATTTTAGTTTATTGCAATTGCTTTTAGGGATTTATTATTAATTTTATTGTTATAATGAGAAAGTCTAGAGAGTGTTTAATCGAAAATTATTGTGCAGATGTAGCCGGGTATTAAGAGAAAATATACTAACACATTTTTCCGAGCTTTGCTTAAATTATAGGTATCAAATCAAATTAAATCAAAATCAAAAGAAAGCTGTATTCAAATAAGTTTATAAAAAACACTTTTGAATCGTCAAAATAGCTAATAGAACCACCGTTTCGGATAGCAGCTGCCAGCAAGAAGAAATGGCAAGGAACTCTGCTAGTTGCTCCATTTTTTTCTTTTTTTTTAAATAATAATTTATTAAATGTCCATGAGTTGTCCAGTATTGAACCCAGAGCTGAAAACTAAAATATTCTGAGAGAGTAGTAAGATTTATTGATTAGTTGGTTTTTAACCAAAATTCTAAATCTGTTTAATGTATAATCGATCATTATTTGTTGATTTCTATAAGATCTGCGTAGTCGATCATTATTTGTTATAATAATCGATCATTATTTGTTGATTTCTATAAGATTGCCCACGCATGATTTATGTACCTTTTTTAAACAAAAAGTAGGTGTCATAAGTTATTTTTTGTTTCTTGTATTGATAGCATGTGCTTTTGTAGAAAATTTTAGTAAATTCTTACGTAAGAATTTACTAAAATTTACTTACAAAATTAAATTACACAACATATTATCGTTAATATATTGTGAGGTAGCCTTTCGTATGCCTATTTCAACTAATTAATTTGTAAAGGCTCAAGCAGAAGAACATCACCACGGCCCCCAACTTAAGCAGCCGCGTAACGACGGTATTTAAGTATTTTATGAAACTGTTCGGACATTCACATAACTTACAAACATTTTTTAATATTTTTTTTATAATTTTTACGCATTGAAACTAGCAAAAATTTTATCTTTAAAATATTTAATTATTTACAGATAAGACCAACCCAAGAAGAACGGCAGATGATATCCTAATAAGAAAAAAGAAGTCGGTAGAAAATGGAGTAGATGTTACAAAGGGATATGCAGAAGAAGTTTATAATATTGAGCCTACAATGATAATTCCTTTAAATAGCAAAATTAGTTTTTCACTTCTAATATCGAAAATAAAAAAACTAAATAGAAATGTGACTTTAGAGTTGCTTGCGTCATAGATTTAAAATGGCCGAGGTTATTTTATTACACTTGTATATTTGATATTTATTAATTTTGAAATTTTATAAATCATTTTAAATATTTGTACGAATGCTTTATAAATATATTTTTTTATATTAAATTTCTTAATGTTTGTGAACGACAATATGATAGACTATAGGCTAGTAGCGTCTCTGGTTAGAGACAATTTTCTCATATTTATTTAAAGATGCATTTTATATGCGATGGCAAATGAGCTTATTGGTTGACATTCATGAGATCACTTGGTGATTACTATGATTCAAACAATCCATCTTCGAAGTTTACAGTTGAACATATATTCACACCTGAGATGATAGTAATACGGTATCAAAATAAGACAAAGTAATTTACCCTAACAAGAACGGGGACTGCTAAACCACAACAAAGCACATATTATCCGAGTGACAAGTAATATGAATTATATTTGCAATACACAAACTTAAAGAGCAAACCAAGCATGACCGAGTTTCTCTTTCCCGCGCATGTCGAAAACAATATTTATATATATTTATTTATATATTATATTTTTTTTTTTCCATAATATACACCTCACATCTAAGCTTTTACATAAACTTTTTTTATGACTTGTTGTGGCATTAATATGACAGTCATTTCTAAAGTATTTACACTTATAAATTGCGTACTTACTTTTTAAAGACTCAAAATATATACTTACTGTCTAAAATCGCCTACTTCTAGAATTGCTATAAATATATAATGAATACCACGTTATATAATTAATACCACTCTGAGGGAAGCTTAAAGTCCATGTTATAGATGGTTTAAATCTATTTTTATTTGAAGAAATATTGATTTAATTATTTTTAATATTGTTCATGAAAATATACATATACAGTCAACCCTCCTATAACGCGGTACTCTCAGAACGCGGTTTCCATATAACGCGGAGCTGAAATTGCGAAAGCCCTCCTATAACGCGGTACTCTTACAGCGCGGTTTCCGTTCAACAACGTCCCATCAGTTCTTTCCGTGCACCCAATGAATGGTTTTAACTGGATATGTTTATATCAGCGTGGTTCACGGGTGGGGCTCCTCATGCGCTATCTTCCACTTCTATTAACTAAATAGTTTCGCATCGACAGCGTGCCATGCGTGTGTGTGTCTAACGAAACTGTAACATGAAAGATATATATGTGATCTTTTGACTACATTGTCGCGTGAACTATAGAAAAACTACGTTCTGCTTATGTCTTAGCCGCTTACGGCATCGGTTTCAGTCGTCTCAGAGCTGTTTCACAGTACGTCTCGTTGATGACCAATTCTTTCTAAAATTTTGTCTGCACCGTCCATTCGTTCAGCTTTTTGCTGCTTAATTTGTGGTTTATAATTGGACAACATTACTGTAAGTAATATTCTTCATTTGTTCTAATATAATAATAATAAAGTAATTATTAACCCTAGATTTGCATCATGTCAAACACAAAAGAAACAAGGAAAGGATTAAAAGAAAGTTTATATCGCTTGAAGATAAAATCCAAATCTTAAATCGTTTAGAAGGCGGGGAAAAAATATCGTCTGTTGCAAAATCAACAAATTTGAATGAATCTACAATTCGAACCTTAAAGAAAAATGCAGATAATATAAGGAAAACTGTGGCAGATGGCTGTCCGTTAGGTGCGAAACGTGTTACTCGCACACGAAATTCTAATATGGTTAAAATGGAACGGGCGTTAATGATCTGGTTGGAAGACTGTATAGCCAAAAAGATTCCTATCAGTGGAAATCTTATCAAGCAGAAAGCACTTAAAATCTACGAACATTTAAGGAATATTGGGCATTCTTATGCAGGGCTAGAAAATCATTCGTTTGTCGCGAGTAAAGGATGGTTTGAAAAACTAAAAAAAAGGTACACATTGCACAATATTAAGTTTCAAGGAGAACAGGCCTCAGCAGATGTTGAGGCTGCCGAAAATTATAAGCTGGCTAGAATTATCAATGAAGGAGGTTATTCACCTGATCAGATTTTTAACGCCGATGAGACGGCATTATATTGGAAAAAACTACCATCTAGGACCTTCATTTCGAAAAATCAAAGGCGTGCTCAGGGGTTTAAACCTTCAAAAGAACGTATCACCCTTCATGTGTGCAGCAATCTATCAGGGAGCCTGATGATAAAACCCATGATAATAAATCGTTCTTCAACTCCCCGTGTAATGAAAACATTAATAAGAGCCAATTGCCTGTATTCTGGCGATTTAATAAGAAAGCTTGATGACTCAAGATTTATTTAAGGATTGGTTTTATAATTGTTTTATCCCGGCAGTGGAAACCTATACGATGGAAAAAAAATTGTATTTCAAAGTTTTATTGGTTATTGATAACGCTGGTTGCCACAACATAGAACTGGACCACCCAAATGTGAAAATTGTCTTCCTTCCTCCTAACTGCACGTCATTAATACAACCTTTGGACCAAGGAGTCATTCAAACTTTAAAAATGTACTATGCACGCCAACTTTTCCAAACCATTTTCGACAGATTAGAAAATAGTGAAAATAAAACTCTTACTCAAGTGTGAATGGAATTTTCTATTTTAGATTGTATTAGAACCGTGTCATCGGCTTGCGCGGAAATTAAACCATCAACGCTTAATGCGTGTTGGAAACCTCTTTTACCTCAAATGGTTCAAGCAATACAAGATGATTCTACAATTTCACTCCCAGTTACAGAAATAGTAAACATTGCTTCTCGTTTAAACGATGAAGAATTTGCAGTAAACCATCAGGATGTAAGAGAACTAGTACTCGGGGAAGAAACTTTAGATGAGGAAGAACTGATGGAATTAATTGATGCACACACCTCAAATGCATTGGTAAACGAAAATAAGGAAACGAATGGGTGCCAAACCTCGATTTACAAGATGTGAAAAAAGGGCTAAATTTGGCTAAAGAATTAGAACTTCATTTCATTGAAACTGATCATTCAACGGTGCGCAGCGCAAAGTTTAAAAGAGAGTTAAGAAATTGCTTAGCTCCCTATAGAGAGATTTTAGTGGAGTTAGAAAAAAAAGCTACAATCGAAAACCAATGTGAAGATCAACCAAGTGAGGAAGACATTTTGCCCATTAAAAGAAGGCGAGTTAGGCGACTCATATCTGACAGTGAGGATGAGTGTTGAAAGATTACATCATTTTACAAAAGTCTTCTTTGTTTTGTTGGAAAACAGTTTTTAGTTTAGTTTTGTTTCTCTTCTTTGTAACTCTTCAATTCATTAAAAATAATTTATAATTTATCTTGTCTTTTGTATTTATTGGTCTCCATATAACGCGGTACGAATGATGTGATTTGTACTTATTCTGAGTCTCTTGTAGCGCGGTTTCCATACAACGCGGTAGACGGTTTCCATAGAACGCGTTACGAATTAGCCTGGTTTGTACGGTTAAATCCGAGTTTCTTATAGCGCGGTTTCCATATAACGCGGTACGCACTCACCGCGTTATAGGAGGGTTGACTGTATATATATACAGTTTAAGTGATGGTAAGAGATGACCATATAAAATCATGAACATCGGTGAACTAACTTTAGAAACTGAATAAGTATCCGAAGCTTTCAGTTAGTGTCAAATGGTGATTCCACTAGAATCTTGAACGTAAAGTTATTCCTAAAAACATTGAAAATATTATTTAAAAACAAACTAAACTTTTATGTTAACATTTATAACGGAAAATTATTTAGAAATAATGCCAAAGTATTTTAACCTATACATAAAAATTAGAGAGATAAAATCAATAAAGGATACAATAATCATGGCTATTATGATGGCAATTTATAGTAATGTTAACGACATTTACCACACTTTAATAAATTTAATCGCAAAAGATATAGGTAAAGACATTTCTACTGAACGGAACAACTACTAATAAAAATCAATGAGTGGTAATCTTGTCATGGAATAAAATGTAATGAAATCACTATATAATAATAACTATATAAAATGGCCATTTTATTACAGAAAAAAAGGTGGCAGATGAACAACATGCAGTTAAATTACTAAAGTCGCGATATCCTTTAATTTACTATTTAAATTTACCACAAGAAAACCACCTTAAATAGAAAAAATATTATTAAAAATGTAAATATAACAAAAATTTGTCATCAAACATTAAATTTATTTATTTAAGCTTCATACACAGTGATGTACATATAACGGCGGACTAATGCCTTCTTAGGCATTCTCTACCAGTAAAGTTTAGGATGATGCAGAGATAAATGGAAGTAGGTTTGTGCTATAAGAAAATTGTCACGATCGATGCGTGCTATATGCGTAATTATAAAATAAATATATAACTAGTTATGTATGAATATATAAAAATCATGTTTCTATTGTCTTTAGTAATTTTATGGTGACCCAACAAAGAGAAGTCTAAGCGTCTTAAGGGATAACTCCGTAAGGGAGTCTCACTCGGTCCGTTGTGCATATATCAATGATTATGACAAAACAATAACATAACTTATTTAGTGCTTAAAAATATCTTTATCCTTATATTATGAATTGCACCTTCCTGTTGTATGTAGTACATATTACTTGCATGTTACTTATTCGTTAAATGACACTTTTATATTACTACAATACACTATAATGTTTTGTTGTTTAAAATATTATATTTAAATTATTTATTAATAAAATAACTCTGAGGGAAGCTTAAAGTCCATGTTATAGATGGTTTAAATCTATTTTTATTTGAAGAAATATTGATTTAATTATTTTTAATATTGTTCATGAAAATATACATATATATATATATATATATATATATATATATATATATATATATATATATATATATATATATATATATATATATATATATATATATATATATATATATATATATATATATATATATATATATATATATATATATATATATATATATATATATATATATATATATATATATATATATATATATATATATATATATATATATATATATATATATACATATATATATATACAGTTTAAGTGATGGTAAGAGATGACCATATAAAATCATGAACATCGATGAACTAACTGTAGAAACTGAATAAGTATCCGAAGCTTTCAGTTAGTGTCAAATGGTGATTCCACTAGAATCTTGAACGTAAAGTTACTCCTAAAAACATTGAAAATATTATTTCAAAACAAACTAAACTTTTATATGTTAACATTTATAATGGAAAATTATTTAGAAATAATACCAAAGTATTTTAACCTATACATAAAAATTAGAGAGATAAAATCAATAAAGGATACAATAATCATGGCTTTAAAACAGATGTCGCATTTTTTTTTATCAAATTATGATTTCAATTTATAGTAATGTTAACGACATTTACCACACTTTAATAAATTTAATCGCAAAAGATATAGGTAAAGACATTTCTACTGAACGGAACAACTACTAATAAAAATCAATGAGTGGTAATCTTGTCATGGAATAAAATGTAATGAAATCACTATATAATAATAACTATATAAAATGGCCATTTTATTACAGAAAAAAAAGTTGCAGATGAACAACATGCAGTTAAATTACTAAAGTCGCGATATCCTTTAATTTACTATTTAAATTTACCACAAGAATACCACCTTAAATAGAAAAAATATTATTAAAAATGTAAATATAACAAAAATTCGTCATCAAACATTAAATTTATTTATTTAAGCTTCATACACAGTGATGTACATATAACGGCGGACTAATGCCTTCTTAGGCATTCTCTACCAGTAAAGTTTAGGGTGATGCAGAGATAAATGGAAGTAGGTTTATGCTATAAGAAAATTGTCACGATCCATGCGTGCTATATGCGTAATTATAAAATAAATATATAACTAGTTATGTATGAATATATAAAAATCATGTTTCTATTGTCTTTAGTAATTTTATGGTGACCCAACAAAGAGAAGTCTAAGCGTCTTAAGGGATAACTCCGTAAGGGAGTCTCACTCGGTCCGTTTTGCATATATCAATGATTATGACAAAACAATAACATAACTTATTTAGTGCTTAAAAATATCTTTATCTTTATATTATGAATTGCACCTTCATGTTGTATGTAGGACATATTACTTGCATGTTACTTATTCGTTAAATGACACTTTTATATTACTACAATACACTATAATGTTTTGTTGTTATAAAATATTATATTTAAATTATTTATTAATAAAATAACTTGATAGTTTATTATTATTAACTGTACCATATCTGCCAACTCGTATATTATGTGTTTAATTATATCCAAATTACTGGTTGAAACTTTATTAAGTACATTCCTTTTTAGCGCTGACTCATGTCATATTTGAAAGTATTGTATTCTCAATGAACATCTAATTATTGCTTCTATATATTCTTTGTTTAAAATATGATTAGATAAATATAATATTTTTATTTATTAAATACGTGAGGAATATGCAGAATTATGCGGTTTTAGAAGATGAGCACCTTCCGGTTATATTTAAAAAGTATGTAAGAAACATATTATAAACACTTGGCATATTTTGACATGATTGGAGGCGTCTTGTAGTAATTATTATGATTATAATATTCTTTCGGGATATTTGATTTGAATTAAGCAATAACTATGCTATAAATCCACCTGCCAAACGTAAATTGATATACGTACATCACGAATGAAACGACGATGTTATGATACATTTAACAGTATAGGCCTCTGCCTACTAACTGACGTGCCTGTTACTTTTTTTAAAAGATAAGAGGATCCTCGTCTATATATTATAATTTTTTTATATATTCGAAAATCGGGCAAATGTCCGATTTTTGTGGAATTATTATAATTCTTAAGATAACGCCGTAACAAAAGATGCCATACATTGTTGTTTCTTTATACGTGGTAAGAATATCTGTGTTACAATAAAAGAAAAAATAATTAGAACAAACTAGTTTGTACTTCTATCCTACTAGTCGTTTCTTGTGAAATTTGGCTACGAATATGATTATTGTGATAATGACATGATTCAATCTATTACCACCATGGTTTATGGATGCTGAGTATGGGAAACATCTTCCGGACAAAACCGGACTTAGAATGAATAGGAATGACCTGGAATAAAGAAATCCTCGTGACAATCGTGATAGGCATTAAATTGAAATCTACTATTTACTTTGATATTTTACTTTATATATTGAATAAATCTTTTTTTAGAAAGCCTCGATGGATGCTATGTGCAGCTATAGCTTCAGGTTTACTGCTTCTGATGTTATTCTCAGTAGCAGTGGGAATTTTAATCGCCTATGTGTATTGCTATATCGAATATCGAACAGGTGAGTACGTTCACCACTAACTCGTCGGTGTTCCTTAACATCACGAGGAAACTTAATGCACACATGTCACCTGATGGTGAGTGATTCCTGGGGCCCATGACATCTACATTCATCCTTGACAAGGAAGGATTGAGATGGAATGTCTCGTCACCAGTAATAAAGGTCTCCAGATCCCTCCACTCACCAGACGAAACGCAGCAGTCTATTTTATTTCATAATAAAAATGTGTATTTTTCACATTTTTCTAAAAAAATTGCCTAAAAATTTGAGAGTAAGTAAAAAAAAATTTACTGCCTATTTATACACCCCAATCTTTTCCTACCTTCCTCTTAAGAATTTCAAATTAAAGAAATGTTATTAATAGTAATTATGCAGCCGATTTCTGGCTACGTAATTAATGGATGGTATTAACTAGTGAAGGCCACGCCCTCACAGAATACTTGATAAAATTGCGGCAGAACGCTGCTGTGTTTCGAAAAGTGAGTGTAGGGATCCGAAGACCAGATTACAGAGATTCCATCTCAATCCTTAGGGATGACAATGCAAGTGAATCTTGAATCATTGTTGAAGATGGATGTAGATGTCAGTGACCGCCGTCATCACTGTGTGCTTGTTTGTTCCCTTAATATTATAAGAAGCAAATTATTTCAGTTTTTATATGTTTGATGGATTTAAGTGTTCTGGTCAGGTACTATAATATATTTTATTTGCTCGCTTTGCGCCTTTGTTCTATAAAAAAGTTACCTGTAAAAAAAATCAAGCGACCAAAAACTTTTTAATTTTCAGGCAAACACACGCTTCCGGAACATTTTCGAATGATGCGTTTTAAAAATTTTAATACTACGTCAAAGAGGACAATGAACGATGTACTGACATCTAAAAATATTTTGATCTCAAGAATTATTGATATAGGACGTTCTCTAATCGGGAGCGGACTCGATTTAAATTATCACAATATGAAACAATCAAACAAATCAGAAAACGTGAAAGTGTTTTTGTAGTTTATCGTCGTTCCTTTACATTTCTTTGAATAAAATTGAAATTCCTGTTAAATATTATTTATTAAACAGCATTTATCAAAATATCAATTTTATTTGTTATCATACCATCGGCAAATCTCAAATCAGATCGGCGATGACAAGGGTGGTTCACTTCGGTTAAATATACAAATAGGAAAAATATTTTGTGGAACAATCATAATTTTCAAGGACGCATTGTCGCACTTAACAACTATGATAAAAGGCTAATAGTAGTTCAACAACTTGGACCATATCTCGGAATTCTCTCCCCCTCACTAAAATAGTCCTATAATCATCAGTTGTCCCGAGTTTGTGGAATTACATTCGTGTTAATTTTATGATTGTGTAGAATGAAAAACGGCGTCATCTATCGAATACTTTGTTCAACACATCAATGATTATCAAAAAGAGTTCAACATCTAATGGAATACGGATGTTACATGATTTTTCCATAGATGTCACTTTATCATTAATTCCACTTTGTACGTAAGCCCCTTTAGGGTAATATTTTTAAACATATATTAAAGGTTATAAAGAATAATGCATCATTCTTTACAAATGCATTGTTCTTTACAAACATATATTATAGGTTGTTAAGAACAATCCATCACTTTTTCCCGAAAGCACACTTCAACTACACGCGAGACACTTGTTAACTGATATACGATGGCCATCCTGTATCAATTTTATAGGTATAGGGAATTAAACTTAATAACAGTTGCACGAGGACTATAAAACTTCGGTCTAACATGTCTATTAAGTACCGTCAAAAAAATCACCATTTCAGTTCACTACCAATTAATTAATTGAGCATTAAAAACGTATTTCAACACAATACATGATATTTGTTTTGGCTGTGAACAAACAAATTGAAATTATTTTATCAGCAATTCGGATGTGGGCGAAGAGTCACTCTCTTCGCCCACATCCGAATTGCGAATTTTACCTATACCCCCGGCCCAAAAATATGATACATATTAAAATAAATATTTCTATGATTGGCGGCATAAAAACCACCATGGCGAGGTATTCAGCGAGGGGTGACAACGATTTTTATAGTATGAGGTGATTTATACTTATATATCATTATAATTTTATATATATATTACATATTTATACATGAACGTTGTGCGTAAACGATCGACAACTGGTCTTGTTGAGGGCCATTTTTTTTTTTCGTGCTGATGACCGCTGTTAGCCTCGGCATGAACCGTTACTCTGTTCCGCGAGAGCGTCTGACTCGAGGGTGCCCGAGAGGGCCGAACCTCGGCTCGGTCGGTTGCTTCTGACTAAGAATTATTTACATTAATATTTCTATTATTATTATTGGCCACCACTTCGGAATGCGTAGGCGTGTTGAGGGCCAGTATTCAAAATCAGAGGGGGCATTTTAAATAAATTTAAGTCCAATAAAATAGAGAATTTTGTTTAGGAAAAATATACAATAAATTATTATTACATAGAGAGTAACAAACGAGCACACAGTTCACCTGATGGTAAGTAATTCCTGCGGCCCACGACATCTACATTCATCCTGGACACGGAATCATAATGCAGATGCGTTGTTACCCTTGAGGACTGACATGGTATGCCTCGTCCCTAGTACTAAAGGTCTCCGGATCCCTGCACTCACCAGACGAAACACAGGAGCGTTATTTAGGTACAGCTGCTATTTTACGCTGGTATTCTATGAGGGCGTGGTCCTACCCCGGTCGAGCTAACCCATTCATTCTGCAGCTAGAATCAAACTGCAGTGTAGCTCTACCATTGTTAAAATTAAAAGTGTAATCTGTCAATTGTTAAATAACTATGCATTAGTGTACACCAACTAATATTACATGAAAAAGAAGATGCAAATAGATGAAACCAATCAGACGTATATATATATTATATATATATATATTATATATATATATTATATATATATATATATGATATTTATATATATATATATATATATACTTTATCTATTATAAAAATAAATAAAGTATATCTTTCAAATAATAACCTTTATTAATAATAAAAAAGAGAAGAAAAAAGATCTATTTGTTCAGGGTACCGGTAGCCTTAATATTTTTAGCCTGCCGGGTCCTGGGTTTGATTCCCAGCCGAAGAAAAATATTTGGATACCGTACTAAGTTTAGTCACTTGACAGCTAAATTATATCATGGCATATCTGCAAAACGGGCTTCAAATATTGAATTTCATACCTACTGTTTTTTCCTGTTTTGTATAGTTATAGCAAAAACGATCATATTATGTAAGTCATAAGGATAATATTTGCTTTGTGGGTTATAAAAAGTGTTGTTGTGCGTCGTACTCAAACACATAATACATCTATAGTGAAACTATAACATTTTTTATTTCTTCAATTGTTCTAATAGCCTTAATTAGAGCCAAGCAATTGAAATTTAATTAAGATGTCAAAAAGTAGACCGTTTTCATTAAACGAGTTGTTTAGTCGAACGATGGCGAAAATCTTGACAATGGTTTAATTTTTCCTTAAGAATATTATAATTTAATTATTGCAAATTAAATGCGTATAAATAGCCATGCTATACGTAAAATAGCAACTATGTTTCGTGTTGCTACAACGTGGGAAGGGCCGAAGAGAATACCAGCAATAAAATAGCAACTTGATATATATGATATAGATTTACCGTCAACCGTCAAGTACGAAACAATATAAATATTATATTGTTTCTTCGTACTTCTCTTTTGTATTTACTTATTAAATATATACTGTTACTTGTTTTGTGGTGTTTGATTTCTACTATGGCAGTTTACACTTACGATGTTTATACCAATTCATTGTCTATAGTTCTCGGTTATTATGAGATATTGTCATAACATTGCAGTTTGTACATCCACGTCACGTGTGAGACACTTTGTACTATGCTTCATAAATTTTATATATAGAGATATATTAGATTTAAAAATAATAACTTACAATGAGTTATTATTTTTAAATCTAATATGTTAACACACGAGTGGTATGGTATGGTAGTCTGAGATACGAAACCCGTAATTCCAGATAGGGAATTGAAAGCGGTTTTGAGGACGTTTTTATTTTTTAAATACTACGTAATCTTTTATTTATTTCTTAGATATGCAATTCTGCACACGAACTTTTACTAAAATTCATTACTACCGATACCTTGGATATCCTCCTACGCTGTTTGCCCATACGGGAAGGGAAGGTGATTTAGGATTTCTCTTTCTCCAACTTATTAAATACTTAAAACATAGAAACGGATTAAAATCTATTTTAAAAAAATATTTAAATATTTTTTTTTTGCAGCTGTCACATTTTGTACAATTCATACATTCTCTCCTAACCTCAAAGGCAGACTGGAAGAAAATGGTTTTTATATTAGTCCACCTTTTATTAAACTTTTATTTAGTGTTGGACTAACTTATGCAAAGTTTATGTAAATGTATACAATCGATATGATTAACACTTTTCCTGATTTATGCATTGTTTCGAAAAGATTTGTTTATACTTTTGATGTCTCAACTCGGGTTTCAAATATTTACAAAAGACATTGCCAATTTTAAATTGACTTTTAAGTACTTTTTGTTCGGCTGTTTATTATAACGCGTTTCCAAACTCGGCAGCATAATTATACCGTTGTGTAATAGTGCCGTTATAATTATTTCTTTTACAGACTTCCATTTACAGACATCAATTAAAATGCCGCAATAGTACTCAACGAACCTTGAAGGAAAAGGGCTGTAAAAAGGAGAATACGCGTCGAACCGTTCATTTGTTCAAAACATCGCGAGGGCATATCGACATAGTCGTATTTTTTTTTAAATCTTAATACGAACACAAAGTATAAATAATATTTGATAGTTGTGGAACTGCCATACTGAATGTTATTTATAGATGTAGGATGAATGGCTCCCCTCAACGGAGAGGACCACGCCCCCATTCTGATACTATCAGAATAGGGGATATATATAATAGAATCCTCTGATGTATTCTGTATCGTATTTGTTAATTAATGCATGCTTTGGTAATTGTAGAGATTTGAAGACTTACTGGCAGCGAGACATTTCATCCCAATCCGCAAGGATGACAACGCATGTCAATCTCGTAATGTATGTTCAGGATTGATTTATTTCTTTATAGGCTGCAGTGATTACATGGAATTTGTGCTCGTTTTGCCACATCGGTTTTTAAAAAGAAATAATTCGCCACAGAACGCAACCAGTATTTTATTCATATCCCTATTATTTATATATATTATCTGTATTATTGTTAGAATTGCGATTTTAAATTTTGTAGGCGTTACTTATCTATACTTGTTGCACAATGCCTCAAATCATCTGAAAGATGAATGCAATTTTCTAAGTACCTATAGAAACGTAAGTCGTTAGAAATTATTTAGATGGTCATCTTAATAGTATGTATACGCACTACACACGATCAAAACTATCGGTCCGTATTCACTTTCGACCAAAACCTTCCACAAGGCAGTATAGATGATGAATATGCGTGTATGTTTTGTAAAGTGACAAGGTTTTTATTGGCAATACCTTATTTGTAAAACGGGTTATTGATATTTTAAGTTTATAACTATATACGGAATCAGTATTAAATACATTGCTGCAATAAATGAACATAAATCATGCGTCAATCAAACGCCATCCGTCTTAATAGAATGGACCAAATTAAAGCATCTATTTAGAGCAATCCTACGCAACGTTAATGAGAACATACTGACACGCTAATAGCTATCCTCATATCTTGTCATGTTACAAATAAACAAAATACCTATAGACCTTTAAATAAACTGATTTCAATTGATATATATATATATATATATATATATATATATATATATATATATATATATATATATATATATATATATATTAATTGTATGACTCAGGATTTAATGATAGTATAGATTCAAGTCAAAACTCAACCTTCGCGGTAATGTTGTATCGTGGTATATACTCTATAAATCATACAAAATCCAAATATGGAGCAACACTAAGTACATTAATGGAGCAAGATTGACAATTTCCTGAGACATGACAAATACATGTACTATAGAGCAAAGTCAAATCAAACGAAACGTTATTCATTTGCCTTTATGTTGCCACGTAGCGTAGAGACGTTCTAACTAAAATTGGATTAGGGCAAATGTGTTGGCTTAACTTCACCGAGTAGCAACATAGCTGTGAACTGTTTCAATTAAGGAAAAAAGGGTGATTCAGTTGAAGGAGACGGCGCAATTGCACCTTCATTTCTCATCAAGGATGAACACAGGTTACATCCCAACCCCGTAAATCACTTGTCACCAAATACAAAACGTTCTCGTTTTTCATTTCGCGAAAAATAGCATCAAAAGTTACATAGGTAGCCCATGGGATAATTGCCAAAATTACCAAATGCTCAGAGAGTTCAGATAGGTCGTGCAATAATCACTTATATAAAGCCATATGCACACTGTTTCCTTGGTGTGATGTGATCAATTTTGATATAATTTTACAAATATTCACTTATACGAATATAAGCACCTTCGTCGAGGATCAAAAAGGAATAATTGTGTTACTGAATATAATAAAATAATTCTATACCAAAAAATATGTATTTATATATATGCATATATGCGTTACGGTTCATGTTTAAGGTTGATTACATATCGACCATGATAAATCACCTTATTTGGACAAGTAAGCCTTCTCCGAAGAACTCACTCATGCAATTATCTTTTATGCAATTCACAGGAAAAACCACATGATGTTGACTGACTGCGGCCCATGACATCTATGTCCATCCTCAACAAATCATGATGAATACCTGAATACCTTGTCACCTATGAGGACTGAGATGGACTGTTATTGGGTCCACGGATACACTCAACGTACGAAACACAACAGCGCCAACCGAAATTAGCCAACCTAATCATGATACTATATGATGATATATAATATAGCTACAATGTTGTTTTACCAATGTTAAATAAACACAGCTATAATATAGCTACAATGTGCCTTTACCAAGGTTAAAAAAATCACACAAAATAAATAAAAAGCATAATAAATTATTTTTATAAATTACTATTTTTAAAAACCAAATTTAGTCTGTGGTTTACAATTGTTAAATAAACCACACAACTTATCTTTGCATGTTGTAAAAACCGCTGTAGTGTCAAGGACGCTGGGGATTTACGGAAAAATAGATGATGTTACTAAACAAACTAAAATTATTATAATGTTAGGGCGAAGTTACAGCTCGATTCTAGTTGAAACATGATATAATTAGGTAACGTGATAGTCTACTTTAGTTCTCTGAAGTGACACGTGAAAGGACAAGGGAATGAAAGTGAAAAAAAGGACTAGTGAGTGTCCCGGTATTAACTCTCGATCATATTCTTTTTTTATATATCATTGATTAGTATTTTAATTCCCACGAGAAAATAATAGTACGGTCAACACAAATAATGACAACAAACAATTAAGTAAATAAAATATTAAACAAGCCGATTCTCTTAGGATTAAAGTAAAACAATTGTGTTTTAATTTATACTTGCAATTGTTAACACTCCGCAAGAGTCTATGTTTTACTGTTCCGTACATAAACAACGTAACGCGGCGTCTATCTGTCACGGGTGTTTGTTTCGGAGACTTATTCATATATTTTTTTAATTTTATTACATTGAGAGTAACAAACGAGCACACAGTTCATCTGATGGTAAGCAACTCCACATCTACATCTACATTCATCCTTGATAAGTAATCATAACGCAGATACGTTGCCACTCTGGAGGACTGAGATGGAACGCCTCGTCATCAGTTATAAAAGACTCCGGATCAGTTATAAAAGACCCACCAGACGAAAAAGAGCTGCTATTTCAAGCTAGTATTCTGTGACGGCGTGGTCCTTCCCCGGTCAAGCCGACCAATTCATTCTGCAGCAAGAAACGATTGTATTTCGCCATAGTTAGAAGAAGCCGTTACCCAAACACAGCTTCTCGCAATCTCAGGTTGGTTTGTTTTGGGGGTAAAATGAGAATTTAAAAAAAAATGACACAATCTGCTATAACGATTAACTCCTTCATGTAAATTAGCAGCATAACTCTACTGTTTCATATGTGAGTGTCGGTAGCCCGAGACCCAATTACTGCGGGCGTGGCATTTTGATTCTCTCCTAAGAATGGTTCCTAAAGCTCCTCTCTCTTTCACACTTTATTTAATTGATATACCATTATATTATCTATGGAATATAGCGGACATAAATTCATAACTATATATATATAGCCTGGATATAGCGGATCCTGGATTCGATTGAGATCTCACAGTAGATCAGCTTTTGCGCCTCGAAATAGTTGGCTCGTAATTACAGTGAGTTAAATATCAACACATTTTAAATAGTATGTTTTAAGTTGACGGTTTTATTGAGGAATATATGAATAAGGCCCAAAGATCAGATCAAACCCAGAAATAAAAAGGTAAAAACATAAACCGGCTCGCGTCCTCACACCGTACGAAGCACAAACTGTTTCGTCTCATCACTCAACACTCGAACCGACTGGAACGGACCGCAGACGTGCGCGCACGCTTGCTGCGCTTGCTATCGCTGCAAACAATACGTCGTTAAATCCGCACTTATACCTACATCGAATAGTTTCTAATTAATGACAAAATTGACTATTAACGTGATCATGTTTTTTTTCGTAACAATTTGACGCAATCAATTAGAATTGTATTTTAATTATAACCATGAAATTCGGTGCATCAGGTTAAGGTTGTTTCTAGTGAAAGTGTTCAAGGCCAGTGACATAATACAAAAGGAACATTTGGTGTTGAGATTTGTGAATCGACACTGTTTAATCTGCAAGTCAACTATTATAGTTTAAATCAACCGTAAGTATGATTCGAAACTAAGAAATTTAATTTCTCAGTTATTAGATTATTAAATAACCTGTTTTTTTTATCGCGCTGGATGTGTAACTTCTTTAATGTTTCATTTTAGATCGATGTTCACGTTTCCTCAGTTACAATGCATTATCATTAACGTTTATTATAATTTAAAACTAGCATTAAGAACATGTAACTCTAATTTTTCTAGATTTTAGTTTTAATTAATTTATTCTCGATTATCCAAAGTCGAATATGTAACGACATGTATGCATCTCTTGTGATCAAGTAAGATGTTTTTATTTTCTATATAACTAAACGAATTAGCAAACTTAGTTTCTGACAAGACACGATCTGCGTAGGACAACTTTTAAGTTAAAAAAAACCGTTTCATCATGCTTCAAAAATAATGCTATATTTAAGCATCAATCATTACATAATTTAAATAATTATGGAATCGAAATTTTTTTAAAAAGTAAGAAAGAGACGCTTATTTGGCACATGTACGGACAGTGCTGTAAGTATGCTGACAAGTACTGGTAGGTATAACAAAATAAAATCTTTTATATAGTCTAAAAAATTAAAAATAAAAAACATTCATGCTGCGCACATAAAATATTTTGGAAAATTTAAATTTAAATATACATTTATATATATAAATTTAATGCCCATATTGAAATTAAAAATATGTAATTGAAATATCAGTTATGGATTTTTATTTAATTATTAATGAACTTGACCGTTACATCACCATCATAGCCCTTGTGTATATAGTAATCAATTCATTTGAGTTTTTTAAGAGATATCGTGCTCACACAACTACAACCCACTGGATTATTATTATTTTCAATTGACTTTGCTTAATAATAGTCTAAATTAATAAATGTCTTCGACTCCATTCGTCCTCTTGCGTCATGTGTATGTTTTACCACATGGGTACTATATAAACTTGTCAGAAATAATTTGAGCTGGATGAATCCCGATTTTTTATTTTTTCATAATATAACGCTTCCTCTCCGCTTTGTTTTCGGGGTGTTCAAAATCAATATAAAAGAAAATTGATTTTATATAATTTTAGGTCTTTACCTATGAAATTGGCGTTCTTCAGCATTGGCTTTTTGAAACCAAAAAAGAGTTTTGATTGGCTGTGAATTCTAAATTCAAATTAATTTTGTTTTAAAAACATGACATTCTTTTTACAGTCAGTCTTTTGTTTATTGATTAGCTTTGTATTTTCATTATTTTTGAACATTTTTCGTCATAATGGATACTTTAAAAATTCGTGTAATTATGGAATGTGAGTTCCGTCGTGGCATCAACGCGGCAACGTAACATCAACAACGTTTACGGAGAGAACTTTACAAACGAACGTACAGCCCGTTATTGGTATGCCCGGTTCTATTCTGGAAATTTAACTAACTTAACGATCGCGAGCGCAACGTACGCCTTGAGACCTGCCTCGCGCTGCTCAACAGGCACAGAAAATAACCGAATTTTTGCGTGCGACGAAAAGTGGATTCTGTTCGACAATTGAAAGCGTTCAGCAAGTTGGTTAGATCGTGGTTCAGCACCAAAGCAATACCTTAAACGAAAAATGACCTCTAGAAAGTTGATGGTCACTGTTTGGTGGTCTAGTGCCGGTGTGATTCATGATAGTTTTTTACCAAACGGCATGAGCATTACCGCGTACTGTGAAGAATTGAAGACAAAATTGCAAAATTGAAGAAATATTGCCAACAGAATTATCTAATACCTAATATTATAGACACCTTCAGGTTATTTACGTCTATCTGGAAAAATGTTATGAGGTGTGAAGAAACCATATAAGCTAAATCAAAGTCATCAGTAAACAGGCATCGAAACCTGCCTTATACTTAATTAAAATGTCACATAACGTCCCTTTCCAGAAGAGACTTGCATTTTATAAACTCCATAAGATGGTTCGGTTACGATCCCTGGTGAAGAAAAACCTATTCTAGTTATTACTGTAAATTTATAATGTCGAGTTTAGGTCGACAGTTTGCTTAGTTTACTCTGCAACCCTGCTTTGAGTATGCATGTCGGTTGTCCGGCGAATTTACAACAATCGTCGCAATTATAGAACCAAAGAGTAGGGGCTTGACAGTGTCCCATACCAAAATTGTGAATATCTGTGCAAACGATGATAAAGAAATTCGCTATCATACAACCGATGCGACCGACCATTGCAATTAATATCTCAAAAACTTCGTCCACACGATAAAATATATATATATATATATATATATATGTGTGTACATATATGTTGAGTAGACGAAGTTTAATTTAAAGAATCCGCAATTGGAATCTCTCCGTTAACCACTCTACTACACTACTAGTCCGAGTTAATCTAGGCTTTTAGACACTATAATCCATCCTGTAAAATATAACTCGCATGACAAGCGCTATGTATATAAAGTGAGAGGTAGTATATAATAAAAATCAAAATCTAGTCAATCGTTGTTTATTTTATTTATTTATTACATTGTGCACACAGTTCACCTGATAGTAAATTATTCCTGTGGCCCATGACATCAACATCAAGGAATCATAATGCAGATGCGTTGTCACCCTTAAGGACTGAGATGGAATGCCAGTAAATAAAGTTAGATATAAGTTCAAGTACTAAGCGTTATTGCGGCCCATGAGATCGACATTCATTCTCGACGAATGAGGTGGCATGGTTCACTACACTGTACACAACGATAAACAGCAACGTTATGATCATATTAAATGCTATTAATCTTGTGAGGGAGTACTTTTCCTGCCGTAGCCGGTACCCGTTGAAGGCACTTCTATCAAAATTGATGCAAATATTCAATGGTAATTTAGAATGTAATCGAGATATCAAAGCCAAAATAAAATTAAGATAATAAAAAATGTATTGTAGACATCCTTATTTTTTTTGTAGAATACGTGGCTAACGAGCCAGCAGCCCACCTGATGGTAAGTGATCACCACCGCCAATGAACATCCGCAACACCAGAGGTGTCGCAAATGCGTTGCCGTCCTTTATGGAAGGTAGCAGTAGTTAAAGAAGGTAGTCTCTTTTCTTGGAATTCATCCGAACAACACTTCGGAACACTCCCTATTGTAGATTCGGTAAAAAATACAACATCTCTTGGCAACGCCAGTGAATCAAGCCAATCGGCAAAATCCTAGTCATCAACGATTCGATTCGATATATATTTTCCTTAATCATTGTATTATTTATGAGGCACCATGTATTTTCCCGTTTAGTAATTATTTTCTAAGAAATCGTTCGTGGATTTACACTTGCTTACTGGAGTCCTTACTAAGTCACGGTCTTTGCAGAAGTCAAATCGTCCAAGTCCACTGCGAGACCCTCAATTGTAAGCGGTTGTCATTTCTCCGTTTTCGTATAAATTCTTAAAATAGTACTACGAGTTTATCGATCCCCGGGCGCCTTTTTCAAGGGATGCATGCTAGCAAAACAAGAATTGGGATAGCATGAAATCTAGATGAGGGTCAGAATATACTTTTATTTAAGTTACGTATTTTATTTACATATCTTATTACAACTTGTGTATGTAACATTGTATGTATATATATAACGTCTATTATAATATTCTAAATTATAGTAGACGTTAAAATTATGATATTTGAAATAGATTTCATAGAAATATGTACGAATTTGCTTTAAACGCTACTATGCTAGCGAGTTTTTAATATGAATGATTTGGCTCGACGGGGAAAAAAACTCACGCAATTACCACTTTAATGACGAGATATTCCTGTTAGGATGACAATGCATCGATGAAAAATATTTTTTAAGGTGATTTTATTTTATTTATCAAAGATCCTGTTGGAAGTTATATGATATATTTTAGGCAATGTTCAGCGTTTAAAATCTGATTGATTAATTAAAAATCTTGTTCGTCATTTTTAAAATCCATAAATCTTGAGCATATTACCAGCCTCTGGACATGTTATGAGTTGAGTTTGAAATAGTACTATAGTCCGTAGTGATCGTAAATTAATGTGTATTAATTAAAATAAAATAGTATTTATTAAAAACATGCAGTCCTACAAATTTTCCATCAGAGTCCTCGAGTAGTTCTGTAATTATTCTATTATTATTTTCGTTTCGTATTTCACTTATCTAGAACTTTCATCAAGTGTTTTATTTGTTTATTATTCAAGTACACCTTCCTCTTCATCCTTAAGTTATATCAATTCTTTATACGTAGGTTATCTGAAACAAATCGCTTTCAAAGCGATAACACCGCCTTATGTACAAGCTTTTATTTTGTATTTGTCTATTTCTGTATTGGTTAATATATTATTTATTGTACTTATAGAATATTTTAATTGAATAGCTTAAGTATGAACACCTATAGTAAATTACACATTAACAACACCATTATATTTCGCTTCGTATATTTGTCCAAAATAACAGTATTACAAACTTATGTTGTCCGTTGTTTAACCAGTTGACTGTATTATATATGCTGAGGGCATTCGGCCTAAAACTTTATTAATGGGCAACCAGCACAAGGGTCCTCGAGAGGGACCCTCGGCTTGGACCGTTACGCTGGGCGCGAGAGCAACTGAGGGCCGTGAGGGCACAAGAAACTTCAGCGACGCTCCTATCTTTACTAGAATATTATCAATTCCCTCTCTAGTAAGGCAGTGGTTGAAAACCCACTAGATCTAATGACCTTAAAATCTTCTAGTCGTAGAACATGCAGCCTGAAAAAATAAAATAAATTCAAAGAGAATAAATAACAAAATATCATCTCACTAGGTGCAGATTCCTCCTATTATATTATGGTAATAGAACATAAATAAACTAATAAATAATACTGAATAAAATAATGACATAGTTAATTTTTGTTGCAGGTAAACTTACTATCAAAATGACTATTCAGAGTATGACCGTAACAGATGCCCGGGACAGCACAAAACAATGTTGTAGACGGTAAGTGCATCACAATAATAAATCTGTTCTATATCGTCATTGTCTTCGTCTCATCCCATCGTTAGTTCACTACGTAACATACAAACATAATATTTTGATAAATATCTACATCAAATTTGCTTAAGAATAAATCCATAATACTACTAATTTTCACCTCTATTATATTCACAGTGGTACAGCTACACTGCAGTTTGTTCCTAGCTGCAGAATGAATGGGTCAGCTCGACCGGGGCAGGACCAGGCCCACACAATACTAGCGGAAAATAGCAGCATAATGTTGATGTGTTTCGTCTGGTGATCCGGAAACCTTTATTACTGATGACGAGGCATTCCATCTCATGAAATGAATGAAAAGAATGTAGACGTCATCACTTAACATCAGGCAAACTGTGTGTCCGTTTGTTACTCCCAATGAACTTTCAAAAAATATATATATATATATATATATATATATATATATATATAGCAGCGCTATGCTTCTATTTCACGCCGGGATTCTGTGAGGGTGTGGTCTATCCTCGGTCGAGACATTCATACTGCAGCTAAAAACAAACTGCATCGTAGCTCTACCACTAAATTTTATTTAATATTCATGTTTTGACTTTTTGGCGTCAATACGTTTACCTTATTTATATAAATTAAATGGAATTTATATTTTATAGCATAATGTAATAGAGCCTTTTCCTCGTACGCGGAAACAAATTCTAGCGATGATTTGTTTTGTAAGATAAACAGAGGATTCGGCAATCTAATCTAGTAAATAAATAAAATAAAACTAGTACTAGACAAAATGACCTATAACTATTTTACAATAAAACTTTGTCACTGTTACAGATAGCGCCTGATGAAATTTATAGACTTAGTTTTATTTTAACACTTTTGCTCCACAATAAACATCGCAATAATAATATTTAAGCTAAATAAAAAATAGTAGCTATTGTAGCTGAGTGGCGGGCTGTCACTTAAATTCTAACCGATTAACCTCTCGAAATTTAGTGCCAATTACAATTTAAAGTCAACTGAGAAATAAATTAAATAATATTCCTTGTGAAGAAATCATTGCAAATGGCTCAGAAATTCCAAAGATCTGACACTTTACACTCAAAAAAACGTTCGTATTTGTTAAATATTAAAAAAAAGCATACTCAATGCTATAGGGTCACATGGCAACCCAAACAACAACAAAAAAATATTTGCATCAAACAAATTGTTTATTTCCATCATCTTCTTGGAGTTGTATCAGTAGCCTTACTATATACTGATATCAGACCATTATAAACTAATTAATTTCGCTCGCCGTGATCAATTAGTACAATGAGATGTTTATATTATTATATCAAAGTTCATTCATCAAAGAAATAGTTGTTTTACCAATTGGCAGAACGGAATATTAACATGGATTCGATTTTTTTTAAATTATAAAATGGTAAATAGCATTTTTTTGTATATACTTAAAATTCAATGAACTTTAGAAAGTGGACAATTTATACCCTCTCATATTCACGTGCTGATTCAAGTGTTCACAATAATGAGAATCATTGTAAAATGACATTCGTATTCTAATCTAGTTTAAACTATAATTAATATATAAGCCTGTTAAAAGGTAACAATAATTTAGTTGTAAGCTACCAGTTGATTGCGCGTGCATCTATTTATATTTATCCGTAACATGTACTTTCTCCGAATCATTCGTACTGAACTTTTTGTACTGTCCATCCTTCTATTTCTTAGTGAGTGTACTTCTATAATACTTACTTGTCTGTTCTTATTATTGTGTTTGTACCGAACTTATTGTAAAGCCTAAATAAACTTTAAACTGTTCAATGTTACAGTTATCGCCATAGCTACGATTAAATCTCACTACATTTTAAAAAGTTTGATGATAGAGCTCGACTGCTCAATCTTGTGAACCTGAAACTGTCTGTCCGTTATACGTTTCGCCAATCCGTTAATAGAGGTCGGTTGACCTTTTTCTGCGTCTTGGAAACAAAACCAATAATTCAGTGTAGATACCATGGGTGGTCGAATATTTCACTACAATTCGAACAATGAAATTATTCGAAGAGCTGTTGCTACCTTCCTTGGCGTCCTTATGCTAGATGCAATAATTAGTAGGTTCTCGTACACGTTGGACTTTGGTAAATGCTGGCACAGCAGCCTTGACAGCGGATGCAGATAAATATCTAGATATATGTGCTTGCGATGTTGTGCCATTTGCAATAACGTCGAAGGGACCATGGGGTCTAATTGCAATTAAATTCCTAAAAGACCTTACTGTACGCCTGATTACTATACTGACGGATGAAACAACTACCAGCCGTGTCCTGGTAATTATTTTGTTAAATTGAAGTGTTTCTGCATCCACATAAATTAATTTATACAACCTCAGTCTCGTTATTAGACTATATGATGCTTAATTAAACTATTATTACATAATCTATAGCGATACATTTTCCTATAATAATATTAAATCAATCAGAGCAGAATGGTGAAAATATTAGATATATTTACGTAGGTACATATTATTTCAACCTAACCATCAGAAATAATGAAACAGAATCCATAATTGTTGAGCAAGATCACAATGCAGTTAGAATTTTCCGTCATCTGATGGCCTAGAAAGATCAGGGCCTAGAAAGTAGATCCATCAAACTTGTTTCCTGAGGTGAGAGCATTTTTGATTTATTTACTATAGACAAATGTTAGGATAAATTTGTTTATATTATGTATAATACATAAGTTGACCGACAAGCCTAACATCCAATAATACGTTCTTCTTTTTACATAATAACAGAAAAATTAAACAAAAGACATACAAATTTTAGAATTGGGGCAGGGTTTTCATCTTTAAAGTACTCTTGAACTTCATATTCTATTGTTAATATTTAAAGAAGTCATTCTTTTGCTTACTTTCAAGTTATTGGACTCAATAGATAGGATTATTTAGCCCCTGAAAACACCTGTTTCTGACTTATATTATTACCCGAGTTTACTTGGGTTATTTCACAAACAATCTCAATTAGTCTAAACTTGTGGTGTCTACAGTGAAGACGTCATAAAATGGAAAAGCTCGAGAAATTAGCAGTGAAGTGCGTTCTACCGTCGTTTTTTCACATAATGAAGGCAAATCCGAACGTGAGATAGCTTCACAACGTAAATAATAAAAAGTTATCGAAGACTTGTGTTCATGGCACAATAACTCGATACATGGAGAGAGGCAGTTTTCAAGATCGTCCACGATCGGGAAGACCGAGAGCTACCAAAAAGGTGTGTTAAAAAACATGGTTTGGCCTCCTCAGAGCCCGGATCTCAATCCCATTGCACTTTTGTGGGTAACGTAACTTGATAGGAACGTCCGTAATTGTGGCCCATCCTCGCGAGAAGAAATGTGCAATGCTTTATGCGAAATTTGGAACAATTTATCACAAGACATCATTAACAAATTGGTTGCCCATTGTTGTTGGTATGCCTTGGGAAAAAAGTCATAAAATGTAAAGGAGGATTTTTTGATGAAAAATCAGTTTAGCTAACTATAGCCTTTTTTGCACGGACTATTATTTATTGATATTTCTTTAAGCTTTTAAAGTATATTGTTTGTCAATCAATGTTATATTAGATGATTAAACAGGTTAATTAAACATTTAATGTTTTATTAGAGTTTTACTTTATTTTCCTAATTTAATTAAGGTGGTCTTAAACTTTTGGCCTGCATTTTGTTCTTCAGATGATTAAATGAGTTTTCATTCTACCCAATTATACGGTTTTTACAAAATTACCTGTCGAAAATTACAAATCTAGGACAAATTTAACATTATATTACAGGATAGTAGAAATTTAACGAATCGCAAAAGTTTGCACTTATGATATGGGATTCTAGGACAAATAAACAAATAATAATATATTTTACAACTTCAACGGTAACATTATATAATAATTATGTAACCGTTGTGGTGATATAACTAGCCGTACTTTATAGAATTAATTGTTGGAATTTATAAACTTATACTGTTTCGGTAATGTACACAAATTTCTTTATTCATTAAATTTCATTTGTCTTTGCGATGCAAATGACAAAGTTTTTGATACGATTTTATTGTATTCATAATCTCTACTTAAATCCTTCGTATTTTTGTAATTGCCATTTCTTGCTTGCATTCCAACCTGTGTTCCCTAAACAGGCAGGATTGCAGGATTAATTAGACAGCTTTTATCTATATGTCTTTTATAATACTTATTTATGCTCTATATGCTCTATATTTCAGATCACATTGAAAATATTGCGAATATGTTATTTTTTACGTTTAAATTGCGGCTCTCGGCCCTTTAATACCATTTGACATAATGCAGGCCCAAAAAAACCGGTGCAGTCTTTAGGGTACTATGAATAAAGGATTTCGAAGATTAAAAGAGTATGGAGGAGGTGTTCCATATTAGTCCTAATGAATCGTGATGTATAAAGGTGAACATATTATTAACCATAGCGCTATTACCACAGAAATCCACAAATTACGAGAGTGATTTGACTATAACTTAATTAAAATAACTAACCCGATATAACATAAACCATTTTAGCAAAGGTAAAATATTAAGTATTCAATGCCAGATTCAAAGCGCCCCAGTTAATTTAAATAGGGCAACGAAAACTTAGCAATTTTAGCTCCTATTAACGCCAGTAGGTTTTGTTTGTTTCATCATTTCTCTTTAACAATCGGAGAAGTGGGATATGTAGTTAACTTAACAACGTAGCGCTAATAAGTCTACTTTATAGAAAACAAACAAACAGAACTAAACTCAAGAAAAAATCATGAGATTTGGTTTGTAGTTTTTTGATACTTATCATCATGATCGACTATTTTTTATGATACTAAACTGACAAGTGAACACAGATCAGCTGATGGTGGTTGAGATTGTTTTTTTTTATTACATTGAGAGTTACAAACGAGCATACATTTCACCGGATTGCAAGTTGTTCCTGCGGCCCACGATATCTGCATTCCTCCTTGACAGGATATCATAATGCAGATGTATTGTTACCCTTGAGGACTGAGATGGAATGCCCCGTAATAACAGAGGTCTACGGATCCCTAAACTCACCAAACGAAACAGCAGCATTATTCTGTTATTTTACGCTGTTATTCTGTGTAGGTGTGGTCCTACCCCGATCGAGCTGATCCATTCATTCGGCATCTAGAAACAAACTGCAGTGTAGTCTACAACTACATTCTACAAACATTTAACATTGACCACAAACGTTTGCTTTAGAAATATATATTTATAAATATAATGCACTTTTCGAAACAGTAATATTGCGATGGCGTTGATTACGCGTGTGCGTAGAGCTAGGAACATATTGTAGCCATTTATTCCCTCGGCGGGGAGCGCGTTGGATGGTTCTGATTTGTTAACGAGCCATTTATCAATTGAAGTTGAGAGATTTTAGGAGAAAAGAGAGATCGAAACGTGGAAGAATGTCCGCCGGCATTTGTCGCATACACAACGCACGATGTATGATCATTTGGAAAAAAGATGTTTTAAACTGAATAAATTTCAGGTATAACGTACTAAAGTTTTATTAGCAGTGCTATTAACATTACTATTATTCCATTTAAGCTCACCAAATGAGCTTAAAATGCATGTGCTTGTGATTGTTCACGCCAATAGTCCAATGGTGGATTCGAACCTACGACCTTAAGTTTCGCAGATCGTACCATTAGGCTATTGACGTTTCAAATCACATCATATAACTGTGTATATGATGTGTGTTCGACTGGTGATTGTAGAAATCCGACGCTTATGACGAGACATTACAGTCCTCAGGGGTGACACTACGAACCTGCATTATGATTCCTTATCGCATCCTCGATAGGTAGGTGTAGGTTTCATGAACCGCAGGAATCTCTTAGCATCAGATTTGTTACACATAATACAATAAATAAATCGTATCTTTGCGTCGCAGTTGATACAATGTTCACTATGTTATTGTATTTATAATCTCTATTCAAACTCTTCATAAACTTATTTTTTTTACTTAATTAATCTTTTGTTACATTTTATTATTATTTCGGTTCAATGTATGTTATTTTTTTATTATAGAATAAGTGGAAAAGACCACCAGATTGTAGAATCAATAGTATTTTTATTATATTAAAACTCCATTAGATCGGCTATTATTTACTCGTAGCAGCTAATATTCTGAGATGACGTGTTGCAATATACTTAAGTTTAAGAACAACGTATCCAATGAAAATGTTGGGTCCATACGTTTGTTTTATCAGTGACCCCAATAGTCTGCGTTCTGACTACGGATTATCTAATTTAATATCAGTATTATTATAAACTGTACAACCACTTCGGAATGCGTAGGCGCTGGATTGAATTCCATGCTTCAACAAATGCTTCTTATAGTTCGTTTTGACTGGTGCTACGTTTGTTTGAGACTTTCTTTAACAATGTACCAGAGATTTTCTATCGGGTTTGAATCCGGACTGTTTGCTGGCCAGTTTAAAACGGATATACGCTGTTCGCTAAGGAAACATTTGACAATATTGGCCGTGTGTTTAGGGTCATTGTCATGATGAAAGATCCAGATTACAGGAAAATTATCGTCTGAGTAGGGAATCATTGTGTGCTCTAAGATATTTTTGTATTGCCATTGATCCATTGTACCTTCAATCTTCCGAACGGGTCCTATTCCACATCCGGAAAACACCCCCAAACTTCAATGTTACCACCACCGTGCTTGACGTCTAACATAGTGCTTGCCATCGGAATTTACCAAATTTTTTTTGTTTCATCTGGAAATAACACTTTTTTCCATTCTCGTAACGTCCAATTAACATATTTTTTAACGAATAATAATCGATTCTGTAATGTGTTCGGTGTTGCTTGGTAAGAAGCGGTACCTTTCGAGAGATCCTTCCGAACAATTTAGCTTCCACTAATCATCGGCGTATCAGTCTTGACGAGATGTTTCTCGGGTCATCAGGTGAAAAAACTTCATTTTTAATCCGGTTGGAGCCTTTACTGGGTCTTTTTTAGCAACACGAACGATTAACGTATCTTTTCTGGGAGAGGTTCTTCTTGGGTGAGGCTTTCTAAGAACATTTTCAACAGTTCCATGTGTTTTATAATGATCAATTGCATTTAAAACTTTCTTAACAGAACAATTTAAATGCTCAGCTATTCTTCTATTCGCCCACTTATGATACTATATGTAAATTACGCCTAGTTGACGCGTCACAACTTTAATTTTTGCCCATTTTGAACAAAATATAATTCAGATTAAATTTAGAATTGGCACCAAAGTAATATAAAAGTCAAGAAAGAAATGTTATTCTCCAATTTCAAAAAAAGAACGAGCTACAGATGCTTTTGTAAAATGATTCTAATTAGGCGTCCAAGCGGCCAGTAACAGAAAATAATCTCTGTGTAAGACACTACATGTGTAAGACTCATTTTGTAATTAAAAGTAAGATATGTTTTATATTTTATGTTTTTTATTTGAGTGGCTATATTATTGCATGATTATTAATTATTGAATGTGTATATTTTTTACGAACATTTGTACGTTGAAGTTATACTTTCTTTATTTAAAAGAAGTGTTTCTAATTATTTGACCACCATTGTATATATGTGTGTGTGTGTATGTATGTATTTATATACCTATATATATATTTCATTTTAAATTTTAAGATATATATATTTTTTTTTCTTATTTACAATGTAGGCACTACACCTATCACAATGTCTCTCACGCCACGGGTTGACTGGTAGAGAATGCCTTACGGCATTAAGTCGAAAACCGAAACGAGCTTGTGGATCTATATGGCCGGCCATGGATAGCTGACCGACTGAGGCTTCTAGGAAGGTGAGGGCTGGTGTATCGACAGGCGCGCAGTGCAAGGGCTTTATATAGAAAATGAGAGTTTTATCATTCCCAACGATGTTCTAATTCGCAATGTTGGGATTGTCAGTATGTAGTTTGAGGAATGCCTCTTGCACTAAGAGCACGTCAACTTGGTGTTCGCGTTGCGCCATTGTAGATGCCTTCTAAGCTTGGATGCTTACAATGGCTGACAGTACATACTGGCAGCGCGGTATCGTTGTGGCGGCAATCCTAACTTTTTAAGTTTTGCCATTGTAGACCCTTGACGCCTTCGCTGAGACGCCGTTGAAGACAGTGGCGAAGTGACACACTAGGTCGGCCCACCGGCTGGTAGATGGGGCTGCTCAACCGGTTGAGCGACGGTCGCTACGCTGATCGGTATTTTCCATGCGGGACGTAGTGGTCAAATGGGGTCTTTCGGGCGCGCAGGCCCTAATGTGTACTGTGTTTGATGAAATCAATAATAAATTTTATTTTGCAGTTTTATTTTATATTATTTCAATTAGTTATTTATTAATAGATAGTAACTTATAGAGTAATTCAACTTGATATTTCATGTCAAAGCGAGCTAATTTTTATTTAGCATGAACAGGTCGATTCGACCTGAAAAGGACCAGGATAGTACAGAATAACTTCGTACACGTTACTCATGACTCCCAAATGTAATAAACATTCCATTTTAGGAGAATAACAACATATTTGCATCTTAATATGCCAGCTCCATTTTGATGATATTAGATGTTCATAGAACATTAATTTTTCGTTTGTCATCCCATCCTTACTACCAATAATGAAGTTAAAGTTTCTGAATAAAAACCTAATTGTGTAGGCTGTAAAAATGAATATTCCATGTATACATAAAAATGCAAATTTGGAATCTAACTCATGTTTATACATTCTCGCTTCGATAGAAATAAGTTAGCTGTAAAAAATTACAATCCTTTTTTTACTTAATTCAATGAACTCAATCCGACCTATAAGGAAGTGCAAAACGCAACAGTTGACAAAAACTACTTAATATTTGCCAATTTCACGTGATTTTGTGCGAATACAGTGTTTTGCTACAGACCGCGTGATTTTAATCGCGACCTTCTCAATTGTTGGAAATTAATTTGGTTCGTTTAGTTCAATATTATTCTTTGTGTTGATGAGTGGTTTTACGGCGCCATCTATGGATTTTTTGTTTTGTGCGTCGATTAAAGTGTGATTTAAACAATCATATTAGTAATATATAGCAAAGTAATAACATTGTTATAACGTGTTAAATCATTTTTCACGGTTACATAATTACGTTAATTAAACGAGTAAAGGTAATATGACGCCTTGATAGGAGAGCATGATGAAAATATATTTTGAAATGATATCGTAATTATTATAAGTGATAATTAAAATAACATGTCTTTAATATTGTTAAATTAAAATAATACTGTCCTGTATTCAATTATTTAGGCTTAGTTGTACCTGTCAAGATACAAACATTTTTGTAAGACACGAAATCTTAAATAGTTCTTTAACATTTCGTTAGTGATAATACATTTAGTTTCACTTTTGTACGCAAATTGAAACGAAGCTACGTCAACGAAATCGAAACGAATTCAATTCTTAACATTACTACACACGCGGTCACAGTTTATAATGCACGTCGTAACCACATACGTAGAAACGTGTATTTTAAACAGAAATTACTGTTTCTACTTTCTTACGGGTATAGGCAGAAGGGGCATGCATGCCAAGTTTTTTAGTTCTTACAAACTTAAACATCGTCAATGGTGTCCAACGAAAACAAAATATGTTAAAACTAAGACAATCGAATCTGGTCTAGGTCAGGACTTGGATTCTATTTCCAGAATCCGTTTTAACCTGTCCAGGGGTTTCAGATATGATATCAATACTATTTTTTATTAAACCAAATTCTTACTATGGATTGTTAATGCTTTTTATTCGGAAGATATAGAATTTAATAGATATAGAATTAAGAATTTAACTGCTAATGTGAGTATACTACTAAATTACAATTCTTCGACCCACTATATGAAATATACATGTGTTGGAATCACCAGTATCAGGAATACATCATCTAGACCAGAATAGGACCACAATCCGAACACAATCGCAAAATATTAATCTAGCTAGATCACCGTGTTTTTTCTGGTGTAATAAGAAGAGTGGTGCCAACGTATCTGTAAATTATTGAATAAAGACGAATGCGATGTTGGGCAGAACTGTGTACTCCTTTATGACCCCTAATATTAAAAGATCGCTTACGATTTTTAAAAATAGTCATTTACTGCTCTTATGCGGTTAACAATGTGTAATGTGACATGATGAATTATATCGACATGCTGTCGTATACAATACACTAAAGACATAGTAAACATTTAGTAAATGAATTAAATGGTAATAAATATGCAGTAACTTGCCAATTGGTATAGTCGTAAGTACTCTACTCTCTGTCTACTCTCGTACACTCTACATAATAACGAACCTGAAGTATATATCACTGTGCGAATATTGGCATTGTTAAGATCAATAATGGCAATATATCTACATAACACAATCTATCACTTTATCTCTTTCATCCTGTCCTTTTAAAACTAATAAAAAGCAGTCGCTCAACAGTAGCGCGTTCATTAGGGCATGTTCACATCACTATATAAATCGAATGGATACGAACATAAGTTAAAAAAATATGATGTATACTTCAAAATGATTTAAATTCTATTATAATAATCTAAATTACTGCTTGAATTTATTATGGATTATCATATTTTAAATCCATAAGTTGTTTCTTTATTATAGGTATTTACTTATGAAATTGCCGTTTTGTATGAAATAAGTTAAAGTATTTTTATTCAAACTTTTTTATTTCTGTAATTTAAAGTAATCACCCATGTAATCGATGCGTCTTTGCCAATGCAGTTGTAATTTATTGATGCCCTTCTAGTAAAAATCAGCTGGACGGGAGGCAACATACTCTTCAAAGGCATTTTGTACTGCCTCTCGGGAATTGAATTTTTTTTCCCGCTAAAAAGTTGTCAAAATTTTGGAAAAAGTAATAGTCGGTGGGTGCAAGGTATGTTAAGTACAGTGGATGAGGGAGAGCTTCCAACCCCAACTCTTGCAGATTGGAGACTGTCTATTATGAAGTATGGGGTCATGGGTTGTCGTGTAGGAGCAGCGGCGACGACTTATTGACCAAAACTGGTTGCAGATGTGCGAGCTTCTCCATCATTGTCTTCAATTCTTCACAGTTCACATCTGCAGTAATGTTCATGCCGTTTGGTAAAAAAACTGTCAATCAATCACACCGGCACTAGACCACCGACCACCAATAGTGACCATCAACTTTCTAGAGGTGATTTTTCGTTTAGGGCATTGTGCTGAACCTGAATCTAACCAACTGGCTGAGCGCTTTCGATTGTATCATCAGCTTCCACAGTCGCCTTAAATTCATCATTGTTGACAAAAGTGTGCGGACGACCACGAGGTTCATTTTCCAAGTCAAAATTTCCAGAACGGAATCGAGCAAACCAATAACGGGCTATGCGTTCTTTTGTAAAGTTCTCTCCGTAAACGTTGTTGATGTTACGTGCCGTTTGTGCCGCGTTAATGCCACGACGGAACTCATATTCCACGAATTTTTAAAGTATCCATTATGACGAAAAATCTTCAAACGTAAAGAAAATTTAAAGATAACAAAAGACTGACTTTAAAAAGAATGTCATGTTTTTAAAATAAAATTAATTTGAATTTAGAATTCACAGCCAATCAAAACTTTTTTTGTTTGAAATGGCCAATACTGAAGAACGGCAATTTCATAGGTAAAGACCTAATATTACTTATTTAATTAATTTAACAATTGTAATAAAAATATATTTTCTATTTATATTGCAAAGTTGCGGCGTAGTGGTCAGAGTAACTGGCATCTGCGTTCCGAATCCTGGTTCGATTGCCTACGCTATGAATTGGTAATATTTTTGTTTCACATATTGTTGGTTTTCGTGTCTGGTTGTATGTATGCTTGATCGTACTAAATTTGCATAACATTGGACTGGGGAAGGGCGAGTGAAATCCACTGTGTTGAATTGTGTGAACACACGGAACTATTATTTATAGCTTAATATATAAGAGTTAATGTCATCTATTAATGATCAGGCGATATAGTCGTTTGCTCAAAATTAACCAGAAGAATATCAACATCATAATAATAAACTAGATTTGGATATTTATTCAGGTATATCAACAATTGTTCACATTTGAATAAAACTTTCGATTTATGCACTGATAAATTACGTAAAATGATATAAATAATTGATAAAATTCAAGTGTAACAATCAGTTATAAGTAGACGCATTTTGCTATATATTATTATGACAGATAAAACGAACGCGCAGTTTATAGTTGGTTTACGTCCGTAAGTCAGCACGTCTCTATCGCCATCAAACTAAATAAGCCCAGCCCATAATACCAGATTTTTTTTATATAAAATAAATTAACGTCAAAAGTTTAGTAAATTTGTCAGTAATATTTATTAACCTATACTTTCAAACCTCAAAACAGCCGTAATATTATTTGGCTTAAGTCCATACTAATTACTGTTGAGATATTTAACACAAAAGCCTATCATTTTCGGACCGTGTGCACAAACCCTTTTTTATGACGTACCGCACGAGGTCACAAGCTACGTTATTTGTTGGCAGTTTTTTACGTTAGGTACTATGCCACTATGTTCTCAGTTTCCATTCGCAGAGGTGTTTCTCTACACATTTTTATGAGCTAAGTGTGTGTGAGTGAAATATCATATTGAAAAAAGTGGTTGTGTATGAAAATTTTGTGATGTGTGACAGACAGCTTCTAAGGCAAAGCTCGTTAAAGAAACCTGGACAACCGGGACGTGTGAAAAGAAAAAATTTACACGTTCTTATTAAACTTCCGGAATCCGCTCGCAAAAGGTTAGCTTTTTTTTGTTTTACTAGAAACTTTTTTAATTATTTATAATTTCTAACATAAATATTATTTACATACGTATAGATATGTGAGGAAAAGCGATCTTAATAGTAATCGGAATCGGATCGGATCTTAATATATCAGTTAGAAAGCTAGATCACCAGATGTTGACGAAATGGTTAGCCTAAATTATAGTCTAGAAGATATCGCTCTTTAGCGATAAGATCATCTGATTGTACCTAATTAGTAAGTTTTGTGATTTGTTTTATTCTATTTAGAACCTGATTGTAAGTGATGACTGGGGCCCATATCAAATATTCAAGAGTTTTTTTCATGAATTCATGTCTCCCTTGAGGACAAAAATAGAATATACAGGTATTCTATTTTGTGTGGGTCGTGGGTCACCTGGAATAAAATCTATGTTCATTTTAATAAAGAGATAGTACAATTATATAAACAAACAAAATACAAGCAATTAACGCAAGTATATTATTGCTTTATTTTTTTATTACTTAAACGTAACTAATTGCAGATAATAACCACAGATTACGTCGTATACCCAGCAATGTTTACCTGGAAATATAATATTAACATAATGTATAAATGATAAGGTGTTATTTCATAATTTAAATAAATCTGAATGAAAAAACAAAAACTTACACTGTTTGATTTTCGGGTTTGCGTGCATTGTATCGTTTACACTTCAGAAACGAACAAACAAATTTTTTGCCGGAGAGGTAGAGCTACACTGCAGTTTATTTCCAGCTACAGAATGAATCGGTCAGCTCGACCGGGTAGAACCACGCCGTCACAAAATACCAGCGTAAAATAGCAGCACAATGCTGCTTTTTCGTCTAGTGAGTGTAGGGATTCGAAGACCTTTATTACTAGTGACGAGGCATTCCATCTCAGTCCTGAAGGGTAACAGCGCATCTGCGTTATGATTCCTCGTCTAGGATGAATGTATATATATGTCATGAAATAAATATATCATGAAAGAAAATCTTTTTGTATCTCTTTTCGCTATTTTGTTATAGATGTGATAGATACCTTTTTTTTAGTATAATATAAATTTTCACGTTTTAGTAAACTTTGTTCTCACGTTTTGGTAACTTTACTTAAACTTTCTTTGGAGAGTTTGGGGTGCCACTTGAAATCCACATTGCGTACCGTTGTTTCAAATTAACATGTAACAAAACATATTGTATAAAAAGCCACCAAAGCTACACAATATCAGGTATATAAGTATTATAATACTACTTAGTATAGTATACGAGTAATATTGCTAGAATATATATTTTTTAAATAATGTGATAAAAAAATGAAAACAGTACATAACCAATCAAGCTCCCGCCAAAAATTCGCTAGTGATTATCATCACTGAGGCGTAGCGATTACGGTTAACCGAAGGGGTTTTACATTAAACATAAATTAAACGTTATCACTTATAACGGCATGCACCGTTATTATCTAATTACAGAAATGAAACCGGTAATGTATAACAGGTAAGAGATTATAAATATGCACTCAAACTTTTTGGTTATTTAACAATAACAAAAGTATTATGTATTGATTAATAAAGAAAACGCATGCAAACGCATGCAGAGTTGGCGCTGTCGGGAACAGTTTGAGGGCGAGCCCATACAAATGAATACTGGAACCAACTTCGAGCGTCTTGTGTCATAGCGATTCACCAATAATTAACTTTTTGTGTGACAGACAACATTTCGACGTATATTTTATATTTTTTTCTCAGATATGTTTCTCAGACTAACGGTAGCATATAATAGTTTTTCTGGATATAATGAAAATAAATATGAAAATAAAAAAAAATAAAAAACTATAATGTATATGGGTACATAACATAGTGATGTATCATAAAAATAATATGTTTTTATGATATTAGCAATGCTATTAACACATTACTAATATTCCGGTTAACCACTCCAACTAAGCTGAAAATGCTTGTGCTAGGAGATGGTACAAGACAATTGTTTCATTTGGTCTCTAAAAGTTTTTATTCCAACTTAGTCCCTAAAGGTTTTAACGCATATTGAGTCTTCGCTTAGGATGGAAGGAGATGTCATGGGCCGCAGTCCACACTTACCATTACCATCCTCCTGTGTGTCCTGACCGCCTTAGCCGTTGTGACTTGATGAGTTCGACAAACGTCTCCTGTTTCATCAATATATTGAGCTCGTCACTCATCCGTAGGAGATATCTATCGTTGTCATCCTTTCGCCAGTTTCTGTTGTTCTTTCACTGTTAGCATCCATGTCTCACATTCATAGGTGACTACATATCTGCTTGTTAAACCCCCAATAATAATATTGTTGCGTCGAGAGAAGTACATGGCTGCACTTTTGGTGGGGTTAACCTCGATCCTCCATTTCTGAAACCATTTCCCTAAGGTGTTTGCTGCAGATTGGAGGCGTTTACAAAAAAGTTTCGATTGCGGAGAAAGTCTTGTATGATAAGTACGAGTCGATCTGGCACACCGAGCTCATATAGTTTGTATAAGTGCCCGTTATGCCAGACCTTGTCGAAAGCTTTCGCCAAGTCGAGGAAAAGTGCCCTAGTTAGGTAGCCCCTAAGGAATTTTCTGAGAATGTGCTCCGTGATGCGGTGCACTTGATGTGTTGCGATTGTTGGGTGCGAAACCCGAACTGCTCATTGATTAGTATCCCTCGGGACAGCATGAAAGATAGGAAGTGCTTTTACAACTACGTCTAGACTTTATTAAGTCCCAAACGTGACGTCACCTCACGTGAATCTATACGAGTATAATAAGCACGTCCCAACAGTGTTTTTCATAAAAAATGGAAAATGGAAAACGTAACCTAATATTTATATGGCAACTAAACCTTAAAAAATAGGTTTTAAACCCATACACAGCCAGATCGGAAGTGCAATGTCTTAACAATCATTATCTATGCTTAGAAACAAAATTTATATGATAACATAAATATCATTTTGAACTAAGACAAAAGTTAAAAAACAAAAATAAGAATACAGTATTATCCAAAGATTTAGATTAACTATGTACTCGAATAAGGGTATTTTAACAAGTTTTAAGAGTTGGGAAAATACATATTTAAAGGTTGACTTATTTTTACCTAGACTGGAGAAGGGCTACTTTAAAAAGCATGAATTGACAGCATTCCGGTGATATAGAGATAAAACGGGTACTTGTAGGGATCCCAAGACCTAGTTACTGATAAGCCACTCCAAAATGTCTACTGTCAAATAAAAAAAAAGTGTTTTTGGGCTATAGTTATCATATATTATCAGGTGAACTGATTTATTGTTTTGTTTTAATTTTGAAAAGCTTAGACTGGTAACAGAAGCAAACATCTGTCGGACATCATGTTCCAGTCTTGACTGTGATTTATACATATTAAACTGTTGTTTAGCCTTTCAGCGGGATGGAAAAGTGACAAGGACACACTTTGTCTCCGTTTATTATAGTCACATATTTATTTTGAGCTTATTGACACCTTAATAAAAGAGTACGATGGCAGCGCCAATGTCGCCGCGTATTATAAAAAGAGGATACGAACCTACCAATATATTTCATATTAAATATATGACAACAAATAGTACGCTTATATATATATGAGATGATATGTTGATATACTACAATATATAATGAACATACATACATATAAATAAATAAGTGTATATAAATAACTATACCAAACAAAAAATATCAGGTATAGTTATTTATATACACTTTTTTTTTATAATTAGAATAGGTGCCAACGAGCAAGTAGCTCACCCGATGGCAAGTGATTACCGAGCTCAAGAAAGGTGATACATATATGTATACTTACATATATATGTATAATATATGTAACTCATACACAGTTAACATCTTCCAGTAATAACCAGAAGATGGTTCTAGTATCGTTATCAGTGTAAAAGCTACCTAATGACCTAGACTTGTTTCTACCAATGAATAAACATAGTGCGCTTTGTGAAACACAAGTTAGCAAGGTCTAGTCTATATAAGAGCTATAAATGATCACTCCGTCGGGAGAATGATGGATTGATCTACGACATAGCTATCCGTTTTATCCATTTTACGTTGCAGTTTTACTTGAGGCAAAGACTTTTATATTCTAAAAAATATAAGGATAGTGTGCATCTAGTCGATTTCGAATACGGTGATCTTTTTATTTATTATCATTACCGTTCATCAACTATGCCGGAGATGATCCTCAGATCTGAGCCAAGGTTTCGAACCGAGGGACCCTCGGATCGTATTATCGCCCTCTGTTGTCGTCGACATTCGTCGTTCACAGGGGTCGCAGCGCAGCGGTGGTGCAGCAGCAGTCTTCGTGCCAGCATTGCTGCATCGTCGTTGTCTCCCAACTCAGTGGGCCTCCCGCTCGCGAGTCTATATAGATAAAGCTGCAGAGGTCTCAGGACCAACTCATACGAAAAAAAACCTACGATGATTTAAGCACAAAGCTGATTCCGCAAACGCAGAAGCTTCTTATCTATATATACTTATCGTATTCTCCTTGTATTCCGA
The DNA here is from genome assembly GCA_029286865.1 of Teinopalpus imperialis. Lineage (NCBI taxonomy): Eukaryota > Metazoa > Arthropoda > Insecta > Lepidoptera > Papilionidae > Teinopalpus > Teinopalpus imperialis. The sequence goes on along the minus strand of JAGSMU010000022.1, from coordinate 12,896,983 downwards.
TTTACTGCATGTGTAATATTATAGGATGAAGACTCCGAGTCTTTTTATTTTTTTTTATACTTTCTAAACAAGTGCTTGACCACGATCCCACCTGATGTTAAGTGGAAATGCAGTCCTGGATGGTAAGGCGCACTAGCTTAGTAAATGCCTATTCACTCTACTCTTGAAAACACCCTCATTGTAATCGGAGGTAAAGAGAGACGCGGGCAAACTATTCCAGTCCTTTGCTGTACGAATAATGAAATACGAAGCAAAGCGCTTCGTCCGGGTTTGAGGTATGTTCACAACAATAGGATGAAATCCAGCAGTGCGTCGTGAAGTCCGATGGTGGAACGGGGATGGGGGAATTAGATCATGATATTCCTGAGCACACTCTCCAAAATGCATTCTGTAAAACACTGAAATGCTAGCCACCTTACGCCTGTGCTCAAGACTGAGCAGATTAGTTTCAGCTGCGTCACCAATTAGCCTCTTAGCTCGCCTTTCCACCGAGTCCAAAGCTGTGAGATGGGATTTAGCGGCGCCTGCCCAAATGTGACAACAGTATTCTACACACGACTGGACTTGAGCTTTATAGAGCATTAAAAGCTGCCGAGCAGAGAAGTACTGCTGCACTTTGACTAGGATCCCAAGTTTTTTTGCAGCTATCTTCGCCTTGGACTCCAGGAATCGTCCATGGTTAAGGTTCAATGAAATTTCGATTCCCAATAACTGAAGGCGATCAGTAAATTCCACAAATAGATCTTGGAAGGTAGGAGCCAAGGTGCACTGGCTCCTTTTGGCTGAGAAAAGACAGGCCTGTGTTTTGGTGGCATTGAATCTCACAAGATTGGCGTCGCCCCAACTGGAAACCTCCTGTAATGTAAGACTCATTCGCTCTACCATGGCTCTTCTTTGAGACTGTACTGGATCCTTGGTGGCGTTAGCACCTAATTGGTAACTCTCTACAACTGTGCTGTCGTTTCCATACTCAAAGATACCGGGTTTAAGCAGGTCTTTAATATGCAGCAGAAACAGAGTGGCAAAGAGAAGAGACCCCTGAGGAACTCCAGCGTTTATTGACATTGTCTCAGACGAGCAGCCATCTATGACTACTCGCAGAGACCGCTCCTTCAGGAAGTCAGCTGTCCAGGTGATTAAGCCAGGATAAATGCCATATGCTGGAAGCTTGCTGATAAGGCTATCGTGCCAGATCCTGTCAAAGGCCTTCGAAATATCACCCATCCGATGCATGTGGGTAAGATAGAGACGTAACCAGGCAATCTGACTTCTACGCCATGCGGTCGTTTTTAATACGTGACAAGAGATCAAGCAGCACACCTGATAGTAAGTGATTACCGTCGCCCATGAACACCCGCAACACCAGAGGAGTCGCAGATGGGTTGCCGGCCGGCCTTTAGAAAAGTGTAGGCTCCTTTCTTGTAGGTACTACGTCGTATCACAGCTGATTCCACAAAGAAGTTGTGCGTCGTCAAGTAAATATAATATCATAATAAATAATAGATAAATGTTCATTTAAATCATGGCAATATTAACTTTTATTACCCGCAGGCCTAATTACAGCCAAAAAAACTGATTATTAGCTTTCGATTTTAGGTCTTACGGATCGTGCTTCATGATTCTTTAATTAGGTTTATTTATAGACCTAACTTAAAAAAATTATTGTTTCCTTTTTATTCTACCGTATAGTCTCTATACCGCATAAACTACACTTAAAAACACTGAGATTCATGTATAATTAAATTAAAAATTAGTACATGTTATTATACAGTGTTATAAATAAAAATTATGTTTTTCACTTACGTTTTGTTTTAGGAAAAGCCAGAGGTCGAAAATTTTATACATAAGTAAAGATAATAAAGCTTTGTTCCTCTGCAGCATGGAACAGGGACACGTGGCAATTTCGCCGCCGTAACTTTACATTTGACATCCGATGTTGACAACGTTATTAGCAAAACGATTGAAATCATACATACATCGCGACGCCTCAACAGGTTCTCTACAAAATTTACACGCTAACGCGTATGCAAACTCTAAAGCATTTGTGAAAAATTTCATAATACTTGGCAATACATTTGACATTTTGGCCTCCATAGAATTCGTACTATAAAATTTTTATCAAGAAATAGTTCCTTACTTGAATTTTAATACAATACAAAAAACAGTTCATTTCAATTCAATTATAAACATGAATTCCGAAATGGTGGTACAGATAGCTAATAATAATAGCGATATTAATTTAGATAATCCTTATTCAGAAGCAATTGACCGAACCGAGGTTCGGCCCTCTTGGGCACCTTCTAGTCAGACGCTCTCGCGAAACGGGGTAACAGTCCAAACCGAGGCTCCCTCTCGGGAGCCCTTGGGGCTGGTTAACCACTAATAGAGGTCTCGACTGAGCGCCATAAGTGCTCGGTCACGTGAAAACAACAACCCGATGAAACTATAAAAGCTCATCAGCCTCGGGCTGTCTGGCCATAAATACTGTTACGTGAATTTTGGAACACGTATATTATTTTAAAAACTTCTTTTGACTTGCGACATTTCACACGTTTTTCGTGTTCATTATCAGATTACGATATAGAATGGGGTGTTAAAGAAAATAGGATTCCAGACACTTCAAAAGCTTGGTATCAGCCGTATGTTCGTATGTTGTACTATCAACAGATATAACAAAACTTCCTCTGTCGAAGACCAGAAAAGATCAGGGCGGCTGCGTGCTGTTAGAACCACAAAGGCTGTTAATGCTCTAAAAGCTAGAATTCGTGGAAACCCCATTAGCAAGCAAAAAATCTTATGGCGAGAAATGAAGATTCCCGCTAGGACACTATCGCGTATTATCAAACAATACCTGAAGCTCGGTGCTTTACGTCCATATACAGGACATGCCCTAAATCAATCTTTACAATTAAAGAGAGTGGATCAATCAAAACGCCTTCTGTCGCGATACGCAGGTGAGAGGCATCGAAATATCCTCTTTACCGATGAAATAATTTTCACCACTGAAGAACACTACAATAAGCAAAATGATGAAGTGTACGCTCACATTTCTAAGCTACTCAAGTGGTCGGAAAGGTACAACGTGGTCATCATCCTGCGTCAGTGATGTTTTCGTAGGGCGTGTCTAGGAGTCACAAAACTAAATTTTTGTGAAAAAGGAGTGAAAACTTTAGCCAAAGTGTATCAAGATACAGTCTTGGATCATGTTGTGAAACCTCTCAGTAATAGACTTTTTAAAAATATACCGTGGACTCTCCAGCTGGACTCTGCACCTGGTCACAAGGCACGAACTACCCAAGCCTGGCTTGAAACCAACGTTCCGGATTTTATAAGAGCTGAAGACTGGCCCTCATCTAGGCCAGGCCTCAACCCTTTAGGCTTCAAATTATGGTCAGTTTTAGAGGACATGGCCTGCTCTAAACGACACGGCGACGTTGAGTCTCTGAAGAAATCTTTGGAGCAAGCCGTGGCGAAATTTTCCTTGCCAGATTAAAGACCTGTATAAAAGCCAAAGGTGGCTATTTCAAATAGATTTTTTTTTTATTTTTTGGTGACTAATATATATGGTATAAATTTTAATAATATCACATTACTTCATTAAAAAAAATGCATTTTCATTTGTAACAGATCTTATGGCCGGACTAGGTATATATAAAAAACTACGCATTTTCTGACAATTTAAGCACAGAATTCAATAATAACATTGTGTAATATTACTCAAATTAGATTTTTACCTTGTAGATTTGTATACTTTGTAAAAAATACACTGTAGTTTTCAGAGTTTCTTGAAACTTTTATTTTTCGAACCCGTGGTACATTTAGTATTCGTTACTGCTCGACACAATCATAAATAGATTAAAAAACATTTGACTTCGACACGAAGTATATCGATAATATTTTAGCATGGTTTTGGCGTGCGGCGAATAATTTTGGAAAAAATCAAACTTATTGAATACAACACACTTCCTCGATTCACCTATTTTACTGGCACTATTCTTGGAAAGGCTTAAGTCCTGGTAACAAGAGAAAGACTAAACTAGAACCTGGTGACTGGAGCGTCGTATAATGAAAAAAAACTGTAGAAAGAATTGTTGGTAAAGAGGCAATTGATTAAAGGTGCACCAACCTGTAAAAAATAGCGTTAATACAATTAGATGTATACATAACGCTGCTGTTTCGCAGCAGACAACTAGGAACTAAATCACAAGGCAGTCCATTTCAGTCGTCCAGTGATAACTCACGTTCATCTAAAATCGTTTTCGAGGATTTAGGCGCTTATATGGATGCAATCATTATTTGAACGCAAATAACATCTGTTATTTATATATATATTATATATATATATATATATATATAACTCTGAAAACTATTTTTTTCAAAGTATACAAATCTAAAAGGTAAAAATCTAATTTGAGTAATATTTGTATATTGAATTCTGTGCTCAAATTATCAGAAAATGCGTAGTTTAAACGCATGTAAGCAATTAGGCATGGGGAGACTGGATTTTGCCACGATTTCACGTCAATCATAAAAGCCATAAGCACATTATACATAAATATTAAACGTTATCTATCCGCTTATCTCGTATCCTGTCCTTTGAAAAGCTAACAAAAAGCAATCCGTTGACAGAGATATTCATTCTTAAGCGTCGAACACATCGAATATATTTTTTATTGTTTAAGGGTAACAAACAAGCACACTAGATTGTAAGCGATTCCATGACACCCAAATCAAGAAATCACAAACAAAGGACAAATGCGATGAATCATAATACCAGTAATAAAGGTAGGTAGGTAGGTCCGGATCTCTACACTCACCATACGAAACACAGCAGCATTATGCTAGTATTCTGTGAGTGTGTGGTCCATCCTCGGTCAAGCAGACTCATTTGTTCAGCAGCTAGAAACAAGCAACATCGTGCCTCCACCATATGGTATATATATATATATATATATATATATATATATAAATATATATATGTATACACCTATATATATCTATAAACAAAGTCATTCGGAATGTGTTTATGTTATTTGAAAACAAATTGGTCATACCTTAGTACCAACGATTTCAGTTACAGACTACACGAAATCAAATCGTGTAAGTATAGATCTTGCAATTACCGAACGCATGTGAATTTAACTGGTGAATAAAACATTCTAGTATCTGTACGAATATGTGGGTGCGCTTGGGAACGCTGTGAAAGTTCGGTCATAATTTACCACTCCGTCAGACACTTAAGACACCCACACTGTCAAATATTAAAGTTCGTGAATCATCACCTCAGGTGTACCGCATCACCGAACACATCCACTCTAAATTCATCCACGCTTATCTTACCAGCGTGCTATTCTTCGATATGGTGAAAGCGTCTATAAGATCTGGCGCAACGGACTCATACAACTTTATGAGCTCGGAGTGCCAGATCAACTCGTATTAATAATATGAGGCTTTCTGCGTTATCGAACCTTCTGATACCACGTCTAGGGAATGCGCTCCAAAGCTCACCCCATTCGTGCCGGAGTACCACAAGGTTCAGTGTTAGGCCCTGTCTTCTATACACTCTACCCTAATGAAATACCGCGCACTCGCGGTGTAGAGCTAGCCTTTTCGCCTCTACGTGTCGGGACCCAATCCAGGCACCATAAGTAAGCGCCCCCAATCCGCAGCAAATACGTTAGGGCAATGGTTTCAAAAATGGAGAATCGAGGTTAACCAAGACCTACCTTTGGTTTGCACATGAACCGCATGCGGAACCGGACAGCCTTCGTTCTCGATCGTTTGCACCCATTAATCAATTAGAAATAGCAAAATGTTGCTGCGTAACAAAACTACAAAGTATTATGAGGAAGGTTAAACCGTGGCGTGTATATACGGCCCATAGTAGTCCTTTGTTGGCCTTAAACACAACATATGAGAGGTTACAGGCACAGTTTATTTATTTTTTTAGATTAGTTGTCAAACGAGCAAGTAGCTCACCTGATAGTAACTGAATACCACTGCCCATGATCATCCGCGACAACAGGCATGAGTTATATATCTTAAACAACAGGAGAAAGATGCTGAATAAACTGAAATTTTTTTTTTGACATGAAGTAAATATTCTCCTAAAATTTCGGCGTGGTACTTCAATAAAATATAAAAACAAGAGATAGCTTCAATAAAAAATAAAGAAATATTTCTCACTTTCCAGAATTTTGTAGAGAATTCAATTAAAATAAGGCAATGCTGGTAGAAATTGGAAATACATCTCATCTATCCTGGATTTTCGGAAGAAAAATGTAAATATATATTATAATTAAATCTACATGTGTTTTAAATGGGTGGCTCAAGTGCCAGCTCAATTTAAAAAAAAAGTTAAGATATTTTTTATTGCATCCATGGTAATAGAGCTTCAACACTTCAGTAAGTTCCTAGCTACAACATGAATGGGTCGGCTCGACCAGTGAAGGACCACATCACAGAATACTAGCATGAAATAGCAGCATAACAATGCTGTTTCGAAGGGTGAGTGTAGGCACCCAATTACGAGCACATTCAATCTCTATCCTCTGGGGTGACAATGCATCTTGCATCTTTGTTGAGGATAGATGTAGTTATTATGGGATGTAATTATCAATTGCCATCACGTGAACTGTGAAAGCTTGTCACCCATAACATTATAAATTATAGTTAATTTTGAGAACTAAAAAAAATATTAGCACTGTTATACATGTTGTCTCGCAGTGACGACTTGAGTTATCTCTTTTCGTATATTACTTTAGCTTTATTTTGACCAGACTACCTAATTTTATTTTTAATTACTCGCAATCACTTCTACTGCTTTTAAGAAAGTATAAAAACGTATAATATTATTCTAGTTATTTAACGTAAACCAGTTATACAACTTATTATGCAACTGTGTGGACACGCCTTTACAGTGACGTACGAGGTCGGCAACTGCTTTATTCGTCGGCAATTTTTTTATTAGACAAAACATCAAACCAATTTTTGTTTGGCGTCCATTCGTACAGGTGCTTTTTTTATCTTTGCGAACGTAATATCACTCCAACTAAATTACTTTTTATTTTAAAAGAAAACAGACTCCATGCTGCTATAGAACAATTTTATTGACACGATACGGATCATAATTCCTCTTAAACACTGTCCGGTTGTTTTGTTATTATAATTGTTGTTTACGTATGTGTGTTGTGCTATTTCAAACAGTGTGAGTTTAAATTAAAAAGCGTCATGAGTGATAAACAACTTCTACGACAAAGCTCCTTGAAGAAACCGGACCGAACGGGAAGTGTTAGAAGGAGGAACCGCCATGTTCTTATCAAACTTCCGGAATCTGCGAGTGATAAGTGAGACTATTTATTTTAGTAATATATAGATGATTATAGATTCTTTACCTTTGCAATATGAAAAAGCTCCTTTCAAGTGAATTTTGCCGACTCTATAAAATTTTACCGCAGAAAAGTTTACGGTACATACTATATTGTTTTCATTGACAATTTTACATTATATATTAATATCTGTATATATGTTTATTCTTGCACAAAATAAATCTGTCTCAAAATAATTCGCTTTGCCTAAAGTGATTAAAACTATTTATTATTTTTAAATTCGTTACTTATAATTATTTTATTGATAAACATCCTTTGTCATTCCTAACAACTCATTAAAGGTTCATGTTTATATGGATTTCTTTTGGCATATAACTTGTGGTTTACGAACATTCCGTATATCTGATGGTAATTGATTGCTCATAATTGATTGAGTCTCACAACTACATCCATTTTCGAATGTATTACATTTGATTTTACAATTCAGATTCAGGTTTACATTCATAATGTCAGGACTAAGATTCAATCTTTGATTCTACACCAATAATAAATCCTGAAAACTTAATAAAGAATGCCGTTGTTCACACGTTAGTAGGTAAACTAAATAAACTTGATTGACTTTTAACAAGGCATCGTCTATTGCGTAGAATTCACAAAAACCCTCGCGTCCTTCCGGCGGTCTATAGTATGATGGGAAAGCTAAGCTACTCAAACCTTCATTTAAACATAAAACGTGATTAACGGCCTAGTAGCTTAGAGTACGGACTGGGAAAGTAAAGATCTTAGATTTTAATATTATCTTAAACCATCACCTAGCACAAGCAATTAAGCTTAGTTAGATAGGTTAACGGAAATGTTAACCTATCTAACTATGTATTGTTGACATAGCCTTACTGCAACATTTTTTATAAAAGAAAACATAAGTGGACTCAATATGGTCCCCTCCTAGTCCTGACCTCATCAGAAGACTTCTGAGGCAATGTGAGAATTTCACATATGTACCAACATTGATGCCTAGAAATATAAAAGGGCATCGATAGCGGGCGGCTTAATGCAACGTCACAACAGGACAGAATGAAATCCAATTCAATTCAAGGCGACCAGCGGTCATAGGAAAGATCATAAAGAATTACAATACTAATCTGTTGTAATTCGGTCAGTATATCGAAAGGCAGATAACGCCACGGTATATTGAGGGAACCCTCACTTTGTAATGGTGATAGAGTAAACGCTCTGACTTTTGTCAAATGATATTTACATTTCGAGTTACAGTTAAGTGTATGACGAAGAAGTAAGATGTTAAATATAACTTTATATCTTTTTATAATACAAGCGTCCTATAACGTCTACATCTACCCTCAATCCTTGCAACCCCCGTGGAATTACATAATTAATAATTGGGATCCACACACTAGCCGTACGAAACACAGGACATATGCTACCTATGTCACCCTGGTATTCTGTGAGAGCGTGAGGCTAGAAACTACAGCTTGGCACCACCAATTCATTTCGATACATTTCGTTCTCTCATTAAATTAGCATTTAATAATATTTATGTATATTTTACCGAAACTTATGCAAATGACGCTTGAATGTTGTTTTGCTATTCATTGTATATTAGAGAACTGTTAAAACATAAACTCATTGACGTCCTTGCTTATATAAGCTTTTAGTGTTATGATAACATTTCAATAACTTTTAATATTACTGTTATTATTTAACAAAAGTGTTTAACAATTATGTTTTATTAGATAGGTTAACGGAAATGTTAACCTATCTAACTATGTATTGTTGACATAGCCTTACTGCAACATTTTTTATAAAAGAAAACATAAGTGGACTCAATATGGTCCCCTCCTAGTCCTGACCTCATCAGAAGACTTCTGAGGCAATGTGAGAATTTCACATATGTACCAACATTGATGCCTAGAAATATAAAAGGGCATGGATAGCGGGCGGCTTAATGCAACGTCACAACTGGACAGAATGAAATCCAATTCAATTCAAGGCGACCAGCGGTCATAGGAAAGATCATAAAGAATTACAATACTAATCTGTTGTAATTCGGTCAGTATATCGAAAGGCAGATAACGCCACGGTATATTGGAGGAACCCTCACTTTGTAATGGTGATAGAGTAAACGCTCTGACTTTTGTCAAATGATATTTACATTTCGAGTTACAGTTAAGTGTATGACGAAGAAGTAAGATGTTAAATATAACTTTATATCTTTTTATAATACAAGCGTCCTATAACGTCTACATCTACCCTCAATCCTTGCAACCCCCGTGGAATTACATAATTAATAATTGGGATCCACACACTAGCCGTACGAAACACAGGACATATGCTACCTATGTCACCCTGGTATTCTGTGAGAGCGTGAGGCTAGAAACTACAGCTTGGCACCACCAATTCATTTCGATACATTTCGTTCTCTCATTAAATTAGCATTTAATAATATTTATGTATATTTTACCGAAACTTATGCAAATGACGCTTGAATGTTGTTTTTGCTATTCATTGTATATTAGAGAACTGTTAAAACATAAACTCATTGACGTCCTTGCTTATATAAGCTTTTAGTGTTATGATAACATTTCTCAATAACTTTTAATATTACTGTTATTATTTAACAAAAGTGTTTAACAATTATGTTTTGCTTAAAGTATAAATTGAATAAGCATTTGAAAGATATTTTGTTTTTTTTGCCCACCTAAATTAGTCTTTTTTTCACCTGGAGCTAGATTAACGGTTTTTGCCTTTAAGGAACAACATTGCTTAGTCAAACATGAGAATATTTTTTACGAATATGTTTAATGATTAGATTGACAATAAATACATGTGTATCTAAAAACTAAAATAACAAATTCTAAGTTGAATAAACTTTTTTTACACTGGCTATCTTTGCCTTGCGCAATTTGCGGAGAAAAAGCACACAGTTATGCACCTGCGTAAGTGATTACTGCTGCACATGACACATTCATCCAAAATAAAGGGTAATAATACAGGTGGTAATTCGATATTGGAAGCCAAGATGGAATTTATCGTCGCTGTAATAAACTCTCATTTTTTAATTTCATTCTCTTACAATTACAAGATGAAACACTGCCAGCGTGAAGGAGCTATTTATATTAAGCTGGTATTCAATTTTTTTTGGTATCGGGGAAATCTTCAAAAGATACCCTGACTCCTTGGGAAGAGACAGGGTTATGTGGTATTTCTAACCACTAAAACCCTCTCGGTGGGTATTCTCAGTGCATTGGGAGTGGCTCCGGAATCTTCAAGAGAACGTACCGGTGCCCCTCTGCATGATGCCGGATCACGTCCCTGGGAAGGTCAAGCCTCCCCTAGCACCCTCGCTGTGCGACGGCAACTCGAGGCCACTTCGAGTTGCCGTCCTCCCTGGCTTCGCTTACCTAGAAGGTCACAGCCACCCCCCTGATTGCCCGCGAACCCGACGTCGCCTTTTAGTCACCTTGTACGACAGGTAGGACTAAAATACTGATATAAGCGAAGCCAATCCTCGGACTAGTTGCTGTATAAAAACTTCAGGATGACGATACCGTGTACAATGTACTGACGTTAGAAATCAATACAATTCGTTTCTTAACCATGTCGTCATTTTTAATAGCAACGTATAGTGGTTTTATAAACCCATGATGTTCTGCCTACCCCGTAAGGTAATATAGGCGTGTGTATTTGTACTGTAGCAGAAATAACAACCGCCCAACTTAGTGTATACGTCAAACATTTACATTGATTAAGTGACACATATCACAAATAAAGGTTACTCGGAATTCCGGTAAGTAGACCACCAGTAATAAATAAAATTAGTAAATTTATGTGCTACTAATCTTTTTCAATTAATGAATGCTATCTGTGGATGTTAACAAAATGACTGAATGAAAATCGTACTGTAAGTATTCAGGCAACTGGGGAATCCCTCATTGCTATTTCCCTGTTACTAAGTAATGCATTTGCAATAAATTCTCGGAAAGGTTGGTTCGGATCTAGAGTCGAGACACATAATATCTAGATCCAAAATTGAACTAATCGCTTGCCCAAATAACTTCCCTCATGGAGTGTGGGGTCGATTACCAATCGAATATCTGAGTACGATCAGAAGCCAGTGGTCGTTATTAGTAAATTATAAATAATAATAATAGGGATGCAATTTGATCAAATATAATTTGCTTAGACTCTCAAACTTGATTGGTCATTACAAATGGCAATAATTAGTACGTACAATTGTTTAGGGGTACTCAATTAAAATAAATGATGAAAAACGTGGTAAAATGACGTTGCAGTGTTTTATTCCATCTAATTAATACAAAAAAATATGTTATTTCTTGCTTGGTGTAATATTTTTATAATCTTATAAACTTCAATATACACGATACATTTTTTGTACGACGCGAATTTTTTCTCAACCCTTTACATTTGAACAATTGCAGACCTATTGCTAAACAGGTGTAAATGAGTCGACTTGAACTGGGACCTAAAATACTATCATACCGCTGCTTTGTTTTATCTAATGAGTGAAAGTAACAGAACATTTTAGTACTAGTGGTGAAGCATTTATGGTGGTATTATGGGCAGCAACTTTCGTACCACATCAGCTGAACTATGTGCTCGTTATCCACTCCCAAATTTTATTATTAAAAGTTACGCTTCCAATTCATATCCCCCACCTCATGCAGAATATGACATCGTTATTTTACGTCGCCAAAAAAAATGGGCTTCTTTATTCAATCGTGATAGATAGAGATATCAAGTGATACACACATTTCATCTTGAACTGATTAAATCCTAAACCCTGTGGCTGAAAATATACGTTACTGAATGATTTGTATATGTAAGAATCCGAATGATATGAAATGTACCGCATTCAACAAGTATGTCGACAAGCGTGCGTTTGGCTAAATCTTAAACAAAACAAAACGTCCTAATATCATGGAAATTTGAAAGAGAGAAAGGAAGAGCCGTATAACTTAAACAATATGGAAAAGCTACTCGTATCTAAAGTGATAAAGTTTAAGTGATCGTACACTTAAGCTTTATCATACATAAACTTGAATATTGTATAAGCACGCCATCTATCGCAGAAACATGAAAACTATCAAGTGGACCAGCATGAACAGCTGTTTTTCCTATCGATTTTCCCCATACCCGCAAATAAATTCACTGCAATACCTGCAGTTTATACATATTACTGACGTCAAAACTTACACTGTGGAAATGGTGAACAAATATTTAATATTATTAATTTTAGAGATAAAAGGCAAGAAAAATTTGTGTAAAATATCAATTGTTACTTATGAATTATTAACTTGCTAGGTTATCTTGTTATGTGACGGTTTTAAGACGAAAACCCCTAACATAAAGAAAGTAATTGCGGTAAATATAAAATTAAAATGAAGCAGACTCTAAGGAATGGATTGCATAAAAGAAATTTTATCAGTTCTCGCAGTGATGACATCCCAATGGACACAATACGTTTGGTGTCACCTATTAACAGATTCGCGATGTTGCATGGTAACTTTAATAGTGACGAAATAGATTATCTAGAGAAGTAAGTACATATTAAATCTCAGAGACGGTTTATAACATATATTTTATGTATAAATTCACCATTTCCATGGTATAATAAATTAAGAAATCAGTGCAATATTGCCATCTCTGCTTGATAAAAACAGCATCATTATTACATCGATAGAACATATAACATGTTATACCATAGAACAACATTATTTTATTTGAATATAAGCACTAGTTAGTACCTTATTATTACGTCACTTTAGCATTCTCATGTACACCAAAATATAGTACCAGTAGGTAGAAAATTAAACGAATTATTAATAACCAAATATTTATAAAATAGTAAATATAGTTTTCTATACGTATATATATTCATTCTCAGGCATGTTTGTCAGAAAAATTTCTTCAGAGATTTATAAAACATGGCGCTCAAAAAATCTTAAATTTACTTAATCATATTCAGTTTATATAACTAATAATATTCTTCTAAATTGTATTATGACTATCTCTACTACTACTATCTATTCTAAAATGTAGTCATAAAAAATATTATGACTACATTTTAGAATATTAACATATTCTAAAATGTAGTCATAATATTTTTTTAAAATATAATCTTAAATTGTTAACAAAATTAAATAAAACGTAATAGATTATAGAATGCACTGCGATTAAATGATATTCTAGAATTCTAGATTAATTTTATTAAATATAATTAATTTCAACAACTGCCTATTTTTATCTAATTTTTCTTTTATGCAACAACCATAGAAATATATAATATTGGGTATATATTTTTTTTTCTCTTTCACAAAGGTACAGAAAATTAATACAATATAATCTAGAAATATCGAAATAAAGTAGAAAAAAAAATTATTGACAATATATATTTTTAACATTGTTACATTTTTTTTTTAATTTATTACAGGCCATACACGCTAAGAACAAAGATTATAATAACTGCCCTGGTGTTCCTCGTGTTTGTATCGGCGCTGAGCGGTTTCCTTATTGGCAGTGCCGACTACGCAGCATGGAAAAATTCGGAACCTCCCGATCCAGTACATGCCTTAAAACCATCGCCATCAATTCTCCACGTTTTCCAACGGGCAGCCGTTTGCACTGATGCCCCTCAATGCTCGAAAATAGGAAGGTAAGATTTAAAATAAATACTTATTCTATACTTTATTCAAAGTAAAGGCAGATACCAGATTTTACTTCAAAATGTTAATGGATATAAACATGAGAATACTTTTTGTAATTAATCTAAAATTAAACCAACATTCTCAAATTGCAAAAAACAAAAAGAGGAAAAAACGTGAAATTTATAAAGAGATTAATTTAAATGCTTCATGTAATATATTTTTCTAGTATTTAACAAATAACATCTTAAGCTATTATAAATTACCTTTTACTTTGATTTTGTTATGCTACTCGTCAACAGATGGCGTTAAATCAGTTTTCTTGTATTTATCAAATGTTATAATGGTGCTTTCCAAATGGATTTTAATATATTACATTAATAATATTGTGGGACGTGTTTTATAATAAGTTATGATTTCAAATTGCTGATACAAAATTAATAATAACCAGGAAGCTAACAAAGAAGTCAAAGTGTTACCATTATTAACTAGTTCTTACTCAAACGGTAGACTATAATTACTATCCGTGTTTATTATAAGTGACGATTATATTTTTGATGTGTATAAAATGAAAAACCAGCACAAAGTACACTGATAGTAAGTAATTACTGCAGCTCATGGACACCTCCATCCATCCTTGATGAGTTCTTAACCCTGAGGCCCAAGATGAATTTCTTCATTACCAATAGTTGTGGTCTCGAAATTGAATGTAGCGTGAATAATCAGCTTATTTGTGGAAAAACACGATTTATATTTGTGTAAATCGCTTCGTAACGGGAGTGAAACCCAAATAGCGTGTTACTGGTAAAATCTACGTTACACATAGATCTTGAGCTCTTGAGCTGCCGACCATAGCTCAGTACCTGAAGCAAGCTTCTCGCCGATATTTCGACTCTGCCGTCACACACCAAAACCCTTTGATTGTAAGTGCCGCCACTTACAATCCCATCGCGAATCACAGATTTACCCGCGTCCGAAGGAGACCGAGGCGCGCCCTCGACGACCCTGACGACGCAACCACCAGGGCCCAAGACCTTCATAAAACACAACACACATACATTGCACCCTCATATCGCCCCCGCCGACGGCGAGGGCGTTACGAACAAAGTTATTCGCGATACCGCCATATCACTGGCCGGTTCTCTCCAGTCCATACAGACAGAAGCGTTGCTGGAGTTTCTTGCGCCACTTCATCTCCAGCGCCCACTCATTCTGAAGTGGTGGTACAGGTAGTTAATAATAATAGTGATATTAATTAAGATAATCCTCTGTCAGAAGCAACTGACCGAGCCGAGGTTCGGCACTCTCGGGCATCCTTGAGTCAGACGCTCTCGCGAAACAGGGTAACGGTCCAAGCAGAGGCTCCCTCTCGGAAGCCCTTGCGCTGGTTACCCATATATAGGTCTCGACTGAGAGCAATAAGCGCTCGGTCACCTCTCAACCCGGTGAAACTGTAAAAGCCCTGGGGCTAACAGCGCCCATCAGCCCGAAAAAATGGATTATAGCATCAATCGCAATAGAGATATAAGAACTATTAACTTTCAATCGTTTATATGCTAAACAAGGTAGAATGTACTATGAACCTACAGCCGTCCATCGGACAAAGATGTTAGCGAATTAATATTTCTTACGTAAGAATTCAAAATATTGAAACTTATTGGAACAATCAGCAGGATGCGAACGGCATTCACTTGTCATACGTAACGGAAAATTGTACAGATAAAACAAAATGTCTTTCTTTAATTTTATTTTAATACTGCACGTGCTATTCTTCTGTAATACTTTAATTCGTGCATTCATTATTTCAAATGCATAATTTATTTTTTTAGTAGTTTTATTATTCCCTTTTTAGTAAAAAGTGTAGATTTACACATGGCTACCCCAGCCGACTCACCCACACATGTACGAAAGTAGAAATAAATAAATGTTTCTTTCATAACCGGGTCGAAGCAAGCGCTCCACCAATCACGGTTCGAGAACTTTATCGACGCGCATGCGGTCACTGACGTGTCTCGCTGCGCCTATATAAGCGAAACGCTCGGTGCCGTCACGTACATTGTATTAAAACAAAATTCACAGTAACGTTGTCACAGTGACATATTCCGTGTATTATTCCAAGAAACTACATTTTCTAGTCGTAAATATGTCCGAAGCCTTCTTTGACGAATACGATTATTATAACTTTGAACAAGACAAGCACATTTTCTCCGGACACAGTGGCAAGCAACGTACGAAGCGAGAGGTGAGCGAGCACACAAACCACTTCGACCCGTCCGGCCATTCTAGAAAGATCGTCACAAAGCTGGTTAATACTGAGAAGAATAAGAAAGCTGCGAACAAACAATAGATGGATTCTTCGTAAAGCGAACGACTATGGCGAGTAAAAGGATTGTGGAAATGCCAAATGAAAGGAGAACGTTATGGCGGATACCAGAGGAGAGCGCGGGTCGCGGCTCGTCGCAGAGATCACTGGAACATCCAAGGCGATTCCTGTTGACTCAGGGGTTTTACCTCGCACACCACGGCGTTAGGTTACGCTGCCGGGCGAGGCCGCAACGCCCAAAGTAAATCACGTACCGGCCGGGTACATTTCTATTTTGGACATAACATCGTTCCAACGACTGATCTCATCTCTCACTGAGCTTGTTGTAGAGCTCGAAATCGCTGTGTTACTAATAACTAGATACGTATGTTTTATTACATTTTAATTATGTATTGCTAGTGATACACAAATGACTGTAATAACTTAAGGCTAATAAAAATACTTTAAAGTACTTTATTGTTTTCTTACATTGTTCATATTTGTGAGGCGGAAAAAGAAAAATGTCCTCTACCGAGGTCGTTGGCTCGATTGTCATTGATATACAACTATATGGCAGTTACGCTTCTCGAGTTCGTGTTTACATACAAAAACAACCTTGGAGCGCGATAGACTATTTATTATTCGACGACTGACTGACCTTGCTTTGGTACTTTGTTGTTTTTACGTGTTATTTGTTTGTTTAGCACTAAACAAAATGTTTAAAAACAATTTGCAAAAAGGTTTAAATTGAAAAAAAATGCATAAATACATAAATAAATTTAGGTATGATAAGTAAATTGATTAATCATAGTGTAGGAGTTTATTGTATATTGATATCCCAAGTTTTTTTAGGTTAATGATGATGATATTAATTTATCCCTAATGGGAAAGGACTTTAGTCCATACAGCCAGTTTTTTAGGTTAAGTAAATATAGGCAATATTTAAGGCATAGACACGATTTTTCCTAAATGTAAGGAAGGAATTAATAAAACCTCTTGCCTTTATATTCTTTAACTTCCCATATTTTTACAAGATTACAGCTAGTGGGCGAGTTGTCGGTAAATAATAGGACGCTAATGATAATTATTGTAGACAATCTCAAGTACTAGAAGTATGTAAATTATCTAAGGCTGTGGTACCAAAGTTGAGGAGGTAGGAATTTATACCAAAAATTTATTTACAAAGCACCTATTTTATTTTTTAAAAGTAATAAAATTATAATGTAGGTATTTATACTTAAACCGGAAAGTGTTGTTAGTAAATCGGATGAAGCAAATTAATCAAAAGATGAGGTTTATATTAAAAAAATATAAATATCGTTTCATTGCTATAATTATTTAGTGTATATAATAAGTGAATCGAGAGCGAATTATGTAATAAATGCAAAGCATTTTGAGAATTATATTTCAAATGGTAATAAATCTTTTTTTTATATTTCTAGTGACAAATGACTAAACCGTTCTCTTAATGATAAGTTGTTATCGTCATGATCAACCGTGAGGCCTAAGATGGTATGCGTCATGATCGTCACCAGAAAAAAAATATGGGGTTTCTTTTATTCACAGAACGACAACAACACTATATTGCACTCTCAATGTAAAACAACAGTCGGAAACTGATGATTTGGTAAAGTCTATGATTTTTTTTTATTTACTAACCTGTAAATATCCTTAGTATATGCTATTAATATATTTATTGTAACAAAAATTGTGTAAATATTTTTTTTAGTTATATACTTATTATTATCTGTTTAGTTAGTCTTTTTATTTTGGGATAATATTTATTTGTAGTTACATTTAAAATCGTAGTTACAAAAATTTCATTTCTTCTTTGAAAGGAAGTGGCCCGTTGAGAATACTAAACAAGCAGGAAATGTACAAAGTAAGCAAACCATCTTCCTCCAACATATAAATAAAATATATTGTTAATTATTGAGAACCATTTTAGATATTAACTATCTATAATTACGGATAATAAGTTAGAAAGATTTTGATCAGTTCAGGTTCATTTCATTCAGATCAGTTCGGATTTTCACATTAGCTTCAATGTGAAACTCCGTTTAATTCTTAGTTATTACACAAATAAAAATTCGTTATTTTAAAGTATTAAAACTTATTTTACATTTAAGGTCATAATTTATTATTAAAATAGATGGTCTGTGGTATTTAAAAGTCATGCATGCCACCCACACATATATTCAATTCAGCATCTGTAATTAAAATATAAATATAATTATCTTTGAAGATCAGATGAAAATTAACCCAAGCACCCAGACAGCTAAATTTGTCCTTTGGTGTATTTTAAAATTCTTTAGAAGTGTAAACATGTAGGTAATAATAATTTAAATTGTAAACTACCTTATAAATAATTTTATGACGAAAAAAGTTTTAAAGGACTTGTTACTAATACAATAACGTATATAAAATAATTAAAACTGTTTATAAAACCTAAGTATTTAACAAAAGTATTGACACAAAGTTGATTAGACAAAGCTATGTAGTTTAAGGCCAAGCCTACGTGCATTTGTGCATGCGACTATTGATTCGCCAATCGTTTCATTACGAGGTATATTATTTGATCTAATGATTTATTAGTTAAACAAAATATTTTATAGATATATAATTATTATACAGATAGGTAGAGCTACATTGCAGTTTATTTCTAGCTGCAGAATGAAGGACTTAATATTATATTTAGTATGTTTTATACGTTAAATCTTCCTTATAGGTAAAGTAACGTCTTACATTAATTTTACATAAGGATTACATAGTCAGCCACGCGGCTCCATTGCGGATTAGCGAACTTGACACATCTTCGAATTATTATTTTATTACTTAGACAACCAGGTTTCCTCACGATCTTCGTCACTGAGCACGTGGTGACTCACCGCTAAAATTGTAATTAACAAGTTTAGTGCCGGCACGTACCGGGGATCTCGGTCAGTTTACGTACCGAGATTTAGAACGAGCGACACTGAGCACAGTTCAATCGTGCTATATGATAAGCTTAACAACAGTGTAGAGCTACAATGCAGTTTGTTTCTACCTGCAGAACGAATGGGTTAGCTCGACCGGGGTAGGACCACGCCCTCACAGAATACCAGTTTAAAAAAGCAGCATGAGGTGAGTGCAGGGATCTGGAGACCTTTATTACAGGCGACGAGGCATTCCATCTCAGTCCTCAAGGGTGACAACGCACCTGCATTATGATTCCTTGTCAAAGATGAATCTAGATGTCATGGGCCGCAGGAATCACTTATCATCAGGTGAACTGTGCGCTCGTTTGTTACGCTCAATGTAATAAAGAAAAGAAAATAAACTTTATTTACACTTAATATGAAAAATTACACTTAGCAGACTCAATGCCCAAAATCCAGTGTACGTGTAAATTTTATACAAAATGTTATAATATTGTCGTTCTATTAAAAATCTAATATTGATCTTATAAATTTCGCTTATGGACAGAGCTAACTATGTTATTATCTATTGCGGCTGTTCACGAGCAATAGATCTGAATTGGTTTGCTAAATTTAAATAAAAATTAAACGAGGACGTGGAAGCTTGTCCGCAGCCAACCGCAGTAACTCAAGAAAATGTTCAAACTGTCGAAAAAATATTACATTAATACATAAATATACATATATAAATTAAATATATAATAAAAATAGACAATATAAATAATTAAATAGCAAATTCAGATGATATCCCTTGTGCAATAGTCTTTTCATTTTCATTCATCAGAATTCGAAGCTTATGTCTCAGGGCTCCACTATCAGACGCTATCACGGCTGTGGCACGTAATTGTCTAATATTTATCACAATTATATCTTTTAAAAATCCTTTAAACTGTCTTAGATTACCTAAAGCTGGCATTGAATCTCCGGAAATGATCAGATTATTCGGCAACAAAACAAAATATTAAAACATTACTTTTCTTTTCTCTCTTACTTTCTTAGTTTGTTTACATTCCGTTTTAATATGTAAAATTTGCATTACATAAATATACGCATTAAAAAAATCGTAACTTTTTACTAAATAAAGTTCAGGAACAAATAATCAATCTGTAATTAATCTATTTTTGAACATGAGCCCCCTTGAAGGACAGTGTTACTAAGACCTGCTGGTTATTTTAGTATGTAACCTACAATTAGTGTGTAGCTTAAACGCACTTACTGCCTTTATTCGGTCGTGAGAACTCTTCGATTAGCCATGTTGTTAGCCGAAGTAACGATTTCGTTGGCATTTGGAAAAACAGTTAGTGCTCGGTTAGACGCAAGTACCGTTTTGTACACCAAGGTATAAAAACATTTCTATTTCAGACAAATCCTTGCTTCAAATGGGTCGGCAGTGGATGCAGCGATTGCTGCAATGTTATGTAACAGTCTCCTCAACCAGCAGAGTATGGGACTTGGAGGCGGTTTCTTCATGACCGTATACATTAAAGAGGAGGAGAAAGCCTATACAGTGATAGCGAGAGAGACTGCCCCGGGAGCTGCCACCGCAGATATGTATCAAGGGAACTTCGACAAAGCATCGAAAGGTAAATAGTTTTATTCCATTTTAGCTCAAAATGTCTCATCCACTTCGAGGGCAATACCATTAGAGAGAGAGAGTAATAATAATAACGATCTTAATTGACATAGATAATCCCTAGTCAGAAGCAACTGTCCGAGTTAAGGTTCGTCCCTCTCGGACACCCTCGAGTTAGTCGGGGTAACGGTCCAAGCCGAGGCTCCCTCTCGGGAGCCCTTGTGCTGGTCACCCACTAATGAGGTCTCGACTGAGCGGCATAAGCGCTCGGGCACCTCTCAACCCGGTGAAACTGTAAAATCCCTCGGGCTAACAACGACCATTAACCAGAAATAAAACACCATTAGAGAGAGATGCATGCCACATTGTCTTTATACGAATACGACATAAGACATTAATGCTATAAATTTATCAAATCATCGGCAAATAATATTTCGATTAAAAAAAAAAAGGAAAGTAAACTATCACTATAAAGCTAAAAAATATATATATTAACTACTTACAATCTCTGTATGTGTGTTTTTAATATAATTGTTCTTTATTAATATTAAATAATACACTTAGTATAAAAGACGCATTATTTTGAAATATTTAGTTCTTAGAATCGTAACGTAAATCTTTCTCTTTGGCATATATTTGCAAGTCACAAATCGACACAATAATTAGAGTGAAAATCGACTTTCTTATTCAATTAATATATAAGAAGAAATTCTTCTGTCTTTCTTTTGGAGGTTTATACAGGGTTTGTCAAAAAATAACCTAAGTAAAGTTTTGTTGATAAAAAAACTTGAATCAAGCTTCGGTAAAAAAACGTTTTGTACAAAAAATAGGTTATGAGACTAATTTTTTGTACAAAGCGCAAAAAACATTTATTTCACTTTCGTGATTATTGCGATGTAGTTAAACATTTTAATCGTTCTAAATAAACTTAATAAAACGAAAATTATTACATCTTAAATTCATTATAAATTGAATGTATCTATATCTTAACGTGTTAGGTATCTTTTATTATCCATTTACAAGACATTAGCTCCATAATGTTGTTTACCAGGTCGAGGGCGTAAGCACTTATTGTCTTGTCTTATACAATGTCAACTTTGTACATTATCTTATAACGGTAAATGTGAAAAAAAAAATGTTGTACGGTTTCCTTACAATACACGAACTGTCTTAACATTCATGTCAGTTTAGCAATAGTTCACGATTTAGTTATTCAAATATCTTTGATGATATGAGATTTATTTAGAATTAAAATTAAAAATTATCTAATAGGAAATCCAACCGCTTTATCTGTTCTAATTTATTTGCTTATATTGTGGCAAAATTCCTGTAGAAATGGCCACGGGTAGAATGCGCTACCGGGTAGGACCACAACACGAGATAATAAAGGAATGAATGGTCCCACGTTGTAGAACAATTAGCTGTTTAGTGTTTATAGAAAAAAATTGCGTGATGATCAACGTGTTTCGGGAAACATTGAAATAACCAGAAAAAATACCACTACTCCAGATTCTGTTGATGTTGATGCTGTTGATGCTGCCTATGCGGCTTTTACAACTTCATCGGACACAGGGTTCACGGAACTGAGGGGTCCGTGAGCTGTTTGGGTACCACAACATACAATGCATGATGTATTTTTGTATCTACATTATATTGGACTACGAAAGTGAAGTACGAGGGAGTGCTTTTGTGATGTGAATCAAATCAACCAGAGGGATATCCCTATTTAACGAAGCATTGAAGTAAGTTGTAAATCACACGAATAAACAGTGGCAGACGCCACGCTCCGTCTAGTTTCTGGCTACACCATCTGTGTGGTTGGCTCGAAAGGGAAAAGACCCTCACCCTCACGGAATACCAGCGTAAAATATTAACATACCGTTGCTGTGTTTCTTATGATGAGTAGGATACGTGGAACCAATAACAGGAACAGAGGCATCTCAGTCCTCGGGTGTGACAGTGTAACAAACGAGCACACAGTCCTGCCAATGACATCTACATTCATCCTTGACAAGGAATCATAAGGCAGAACCGTTGTCACCCTTGAGGACTGAGATCGAATGCCTCGTCACCAGCCAGTAGTAAAGGTCTCCGGATCCCTGCGCTCACCAGACAGAACAGAACAACATTAAGCTGCTATTTCACGCTGGTATTCTGTGAGCGCGTGGACTTGCCTGGTCGTGCTGACCCATTCATTCTGCTTCTAGAAACGAACTGCAATGTAGCTCTACCACTGTTAAAGAAGATGCAGTGTCAGTTAGTCACGACATTCATACAACAGACCAATACCCAAACAATTAAATATATAACAATCAATGACAAGAGTAATTTACTATATTAATTAGCATCATTTAAGGATCGAAAAAGACAGTTACGTCTTTATCCATTTCCAATTTAGCCTAATGTCTGGTTTATGCTTTAATCATCAATGTTAAAAAAGGTTGCCTACGATTTGTCTTCTCATATGAAATCTCATATATCATTGCTGGAGATGGATGCTGATGTCGTCGGGTATCATCACTTATAACCAGTGAAATGTGTGCTCGTTTAAAACCTCTAATATTATAAAAAAAAATACCATACGTCTCCGACTTCTTTGTTTCACCAGAAAAAACATAATAAAGCTACCACTCACGCCGGTATTCCGAGAACCGTGGTTCCACTACGATCGAACCGGCCAATATTTGCTGCAACTAGTTTATAACTGAGACGTAACTTTACCACCTCAGAAAAATAGTTTTTAGTTCATGTATAGTTACTATTCGCATTCCTTTAGATGTCGATAACGGAATTATCGCATCAGACGTGACCGTTCCAGTTACGAGTGCTGCTTATCGATATGGCCTCTGAAATCTATTTCATTTCATAATATTCTTTTTCTAACATTGATTAATATGATATATCTCTGTATCTCTTTGTTTTACGTAATAATATATATATATATATATATATATATATATATATATATATATATATATATTACGTATGATACCCACGTTTATCCTCGATAGGAAATCTGTTGTACCTGTTCTTATCCGTGTGGACTAAGGTGGATCCGGACACTCACCAGACGTAACACAGCAACATCATGCTCTATATTATGCTATGCTATATGGTATTCTGCGAGGGCATGGTCCAGCCCCGGACGAGTAGATTTCAGACAGTCATTTTGTTTTGTAATTTTTTATTTATACAGAACTGAAATAAAAATAATTCTCCATTATACACTAATACAGAAATATGGGGGTAGAATAACAGATTGTTTTATTGCTCAGAGAGAATTTTTTTCCACACTGAGAATATATAATATAGTTTATATAGACGGTATTTAGGTGCATTGTTACCGTCAATATGTATTGTAATAAACTTTTTCTCATTAATTAATGAAACAAAGAGATTTTATTATACCTACAAATAACCCTAACACAAAATCGTAATCATTTCTATTATAATATATGTGGGTTATCATTAATTTATGATAAACGAACGCGGCTTATCCTCCATTGTTATATGTAAAGCATTTGTTTAAATATTTCGCGTGTGAACAATAAAATACATTTTATTATTGAGAACAACGACCTGATTGCCTTTCGCCTTTATACAGCGTGTCCCGAATACAATACAAAAAAAAATGCAGTTTATGATTTACAATAGAATGAAAAATCATACAATATTTGGAAACGTGATAGCCAACCCATTTCTGCTTTTTTACCTATAGGTTTCCGCACGTTAAAAATCTGCAAATTTAATTCAGCTGATCAGGGATACGCAAGCAAAGAATCTTACGAAGTATAAACAGACTCGGTTTGCCCCAGGCTTTATCTGCTGACAATGGCCACTATAACTATACTATATAGGCCACTTCTAAACAAAAAATAACAAAACATATTAAAGGCGAAGATGATTTGGCACAATCATATTACCACCAGTTTGACCGTCTCGGCTCCAGATATAACTCATCTTATAGCCAAAGACGAAACGGTAACTTAATTCCTCCGAAACCTGAACAAAAAATCGTAGTATTTTTTTTTTATTTAAGCAAGCTTTAATTGGATGGGCAGTATGAATGTCAGTATTAGGTCATTAGACCGATAGTCTGCATATTTTGAGTGACACATAGGTATGAGATTTTTGTTACTTTTCTATAAGAGATTAATATCGTGATAAAGATAAAGTTTGTCTTTATGCCAATCTGTTGATAGATATTTAGCAGTGGAGTGATGATGAACGTGATGAAATGAAGATATTTTATAAGTATAAATTAATCTTATTACTTCGAAAAACAATTACAAACTAATTTTATTACATTTACTTACTAATCCGAGTAAGTTCAAAGTATCAAAAGTTTCACGTGTTCACGTACAAGAGAATATTGTATAGTGATTATAAATTGGTAATAATTATTTATGTATTGTTTATCGAAATTCTTTCATCGATAGTCAATATATTGTAATATATATTAAAGAACTTTTTATTTATGTTTAGTTCATACATAAGGTTAACCTTATAACTTATTAATAGAATTACATTTATTATCGCTTATAAGCTCCAATATAGCACTACACATTTAAAACAACGTAAGAACATATTTTACAAAAACCGTTTTCTCTATATTTGAACTTTTGCCTTTATATTTGAACCTCTACGACCGATTGCAATAAGTTCAAAACTTATAAAACAAAATTGTATAAATGATGTGTGATATGTTAATTGAACTCTTAGAACAATAAAGACAGTTTCTCATACGGCATACCCCCATATACACGCAATCAATCTTTGGCGGTGGCCTGAGTATGATTTCTTAACTAAATACGGTTTCTTTTCACTTAAGTATTTTGTTTGCGACAACTGTTGCATGAATTGCGATCAAAATGATTGACGACGTCAGTGTGTATCGTCATGCATTTGCAACATTTACACATTCTTACAAATACTAAGAATATCCTAGAAGTAATAACGTTAACGAATGACTCAGATGTTAAACCTTGGAGTGTAACGCGATCGATAAGTTTTTATTTAATTTATGTACATCTACTGTTCTAGTCATGAACTCCAAGGATGACATTTTTGTTGATACTTAGGTGTCTCATTTGAAGTTGTACATAATAAAAAATATTATGAAATCATGGCCGATTTGGACCACGGCGATATGTTCTGATAATTACCATTCAACTGCGCCGGATGTATTATAGTGCCTGGTAGCATTTGCGCACATACAGAAACTCGTATCTATAGATCTGATGCATATGCAATAAGAAGGTTCAGATTCAGTGTTAGCGACACTGGACATCCACAATATAACCGAACTCTAAAACCAATAATTTGTAATGCACAAATATAAATTCCTCAGCTGGAAATCGAACCCAGGACCCGCACCGTCACGCACACGGCAGCCGTCTTAATAATTGCACGATAAGGAAAGTTAGAAAAAAATGGCGTTATTGCAAATACGATTTATAAGGGTGACGAACTGGTGGTTAGTGATGATTGCAACCCGTAATCACCTAAATGATTATGCGTTATCATCCCCGAAGAGTGATTAATAATGCCTCTCTACCAATAACTAAGTCCAGATCTTTACAGGTACCGAACGTAACATAATACCTTTCGCTGCTATTTCTGGTATAGTTTTTTTTTTCTTGCTGATGGCCGCTTTCAGCCAGAGGGCTTTTACAGTTTCGCCGGGTTGAGAAGTGACCGAGCGCTTATGGCGCTCAGCCGAGACCTCTATTAATGGGTAACCAGCACAAGGGCTCCCAAGAGGGAGCCTCGGCTTGGACCGTTACCCTGTTCCGCGAGAGCGTCTGACTAGAGGGTGCCCGAGAGGGCCGAACCTCGCCTCGGTCAACTGCTTCTGACTAAGAATTGTCTACATTAATATCTCTATTATTATTATTATTGGCTATCTGTACCACCACTTCGGAATGCGTGGTCGCTGGAGGTATTCTGTGATTCCCCGACCATGATCGTACTTCAGATAAAAACAAGCTTATGCATGCTGCTCTTGCTCTGTTAGTCGTATATATCATTAATTTCATTAAATTTTCATCGTCATCACCCATCATCTATCCACTGCCAAGCGTAGGTCTCATCAACAGGATGTCTCGAAGCTTATCTTGATCAAGTTAATATTAAAGCTTGTGCATGTTATGAATAAATTTAAATATTATTTTTGTTGGATGCAAATTTCGTGGTCATATTTTTTTTTAATTAGGGCAACCGCAAAACATTATGCATAGGGCTATAGTCCAAGATGTTAATATTAAGTAGAAAGCTTCAGATATATTTTTGTAGTAACAAATAAAGGAGAATTAAAATCTAAAATAAAGTAACTAATAATAATTATGTCTCGTCGTATGAAAATATAAAATAAGATCGCAATTGAGAGTCGCTTCGTGCAAAATGTATCGCTTAGTTTGTTTTAATAATGTACCTACAGATTTTGCTTGCCGCTTTCATGCGAAAGTTTCACCAGAGCTTTCTCTCTGATCTGGTTCGACCGACTAATACCTAAGTGTGGCATTATGTTTCAAATTTCACTTTATTATATTTTTATAGTTCGTCAAGCCGTGACGACATTTATTATATTTTTATAGTTCGTCATGCCGTGACGTCATTTATTATATTTTTATAGTTCGTCAAGCCGTGACGACATTTATTATATTTTTATAGTTCGTCAAGCCGTGACGACATTTATTTTTACAATAATATCCTAACGGATTTCTTGGTATTTAGGATTCTTTGGTACAATGAAAGTATTGACGGGTTTTATATTTATTTCATATAATTCAATTACTTTTAATCGACCTCAATAAACGGAGAATGTATACAAATCAATAATACTGCGTATTTATATATTTATATTATAAATCTATTTGGATTATTTATCTTTAAAAGAGTATTTACGTAGTCCGATAAAAATATTATTAAGATCTATTCCAGAAGTATCCAATGAAATTCTACAACGAATAACCGTTATTTATCATGATAGATAAAAGTGTATTTTATATAGAGATTAAGATAAATCAAACTAAGAACGGATTTGATCTCATTAGAGAAGAAGAGAACAAGGGAAGAAAAATCTTCGATCTCTAAATGACTCCGGCGACATGGATGAAGTCTTTTTGGCATAGTTTAAATAATAAATGAAATAAACTCAATTTGTTTCTTCAAAGGTAAAATAACAATTCAAAAGAAACACCTTCTTAGCTCGTTATCTCAATTCAACAAGGACCTAAACGTCATATTGACATTTTTTAATTGAACCATGGCAGGTTTACAATTGCGAAAAGACCACGTTTTTATATTAATATCAATGTAATATAGAAACTAGTGGCAGTTTCGAATATCTGAGAGCATTTAAAGATCAAATTACTGGTTGCTTCTACAAAATTACATTGACTAACCAACATTCAGTTCACCTGACGATTCCGTGTTTATGTCTCAGGTCCTGGGATCGATTCCCACAAGAGAGTGTTTTTGTTCTGATTACGGTCGCATGGTTACGGCACAATTATGCTCGTATATCCTGCGTGGTTGACGTCATCTGCTAATAAAAACATGACCGTCGTGGAAATCGATTCCTTTTGAAACCGGTATTCGCAAAATTACTTTTAAAGGGGAAAACGAGGCGACAATTGAGCGCACACTTCACGTAATGTATAGTGATTTTTGCGGTCCATGTCTTCTCGATAAGCAATAGTAATGCATACATTGCGACGTCAACAGGACATCGAATACTTTTACCAACCAGACAAAGCTCATCTGCGTGCTAATTTAGCTACTAATTTTATTCTGGTATAACAACGTGATCATTCCCCGGTGAAGCTTATAAATTTATGCTACAGCTAGTTTATCCCAGTGACGTGGATCTATCGTGTATAAAATTTTCTAGTATAGTGAACTTTATACTCGTTTCTTATCTTTTATTTTCAAAGAAAAATTTAAAAACTTTGACTTTCGAAGATATAATTTTGTTTTTTAACAGGACCACTGTCATTGGGAGTTCCCGGTGAATTGCGAGGAATGTGGGCAGCGTACAAGAGGTGGGGCAAGCTGCCTTGGGAGAGTTTGGTGACACCAACATTGAGTCTTTGTGAGAATGGGTACGTCATGTCGAAAGCGCTGTACGACGGATTGATATCCTCCTCGTATATCAAGAACGATTCCCAGTTGAGGTAAGCTTTGCTTTTCTTTGAACGTTAATTCGCATTAAGTTAAGAAAACTGCACTGAACAAGATGGCTTTATCGAGTAAAGGCTTTTTTATATATTGTTGGAAAACTGCTCATGTTATGGTAAGTGATGGGTGAAGTAATGTAGATTATTTTCTTCAAGGTCCGTAATTGATATCGTTTCGAAAATACAGCTAACGGCTAAAGCGGATTCCACAGAGTAGTTGTGCGTGACACCGAATTTAGCCACGAGCGTACAGCTGTGGATTGCCCACCATCTAGATTAGAGGTTCCCAGACTTTTTTTCTCATAGAGCAAAATTTAGCCGGTTCCGGTGGACCCCCTGCGGCTACATTTCTACCATATTCCCAAAACTCGGCAAAAAGAAGATTAGATCTTATTATGAAAATTTGCGTTGTGGCTGAGTTCCAACCACGAATTAATAGTTTTCTAAAAAAAAAAAGAGAGAATTGACTGGTTAATTAATTAAGTTATTGCGAAGTCTCGACACGTTGTACTGAATATGGAATATGCAAGTTTTTACAAGTAACAGTCGCTCGGCTTCCTAAAATATTTTTTTTTGTCACGCGAACGTACTACTAAGGATCCAGATGATGAGGATGAAATTTTGAATTCTGACGTGATGCGATGTCATGATCTTTAAACTCAGCGGCTGGAACTAATCCAAACAACTCCTGAGGACACTCCCCATGGTAAATACGGTAAAAAATGCATAGAGATGAAACATCTCTTCGCAATGCAAGTGAATCGAGCCGATCGGAAAGTACCTGATAATTAACAATCAGAGCCACTGTTCTCATCGTGTTTCGTCTGGTTTGTGAAAAGAACCGGAGACGTAATTTTTTGACGAGGCATTCCATATTAGTTCACGGGCTTTCAACGTATCTGCATTATGATTCCTTACTGACGTTAAAGGTAACTATCATGGCTACAGGATTCGCTTACCAATGAAGAGGCAAAACCGATTTCAGCTGAACCATTTTTCTACCTATTATATATATATTATTGAAAGTAATAAACGGGCACACAGTTCACCTGATGGCAAGTGATTCCTGCCCATGACATCTACATTCATCCTTGACAAGGAATCATAATGCAGATGCTTTGTCACCCTTGAGGACAGGAATGGAATGCCTCGTCATCAGTAATCCGGATCCGTACCCTCACCAGACGAAACACAGCAGCATTATACTGCTATTTTACGCTACGTTATTTTCCAGTACGAAGAAAGCCTTGAGTAGATTGGCCTCTAATCAATTGGATTCGACAGAACGTGATAAAAATTCGCCTATATTATTTATTAATGTTATTTTAATTATTAAACATTACCGGCGGCGTGTCGTGGTGGACTATATGTGGGCATAAAACATAATTTCTTGCTTTTCGGATTAAGGCGTTGTATGTGCGTTCCGTATCCCTGATACTATGCAGATGAACCTCCGATCTCCGAAGAAGTGTCTTGGGCAGTTGATATCATCTGACATAAAATATATTGCCGTGGTATATGAAAAAGCTATTTATTTTAATCTTCTGAACAAATACGTACTGTACTTTAATAAATAAACAAAACAAATAAGAGATTTATATTTTTAATACGTAAAAAGTTGTGTTCTGGTTTAGAAGTCATCACTTCTATTTACTAGTGACGCGGCAATACATCAAAGATCATTGATAAAACGGGTACGGGTATCACAATATTTTCATTATATAAAATAATTATTATAAATGAAAAAAGCACAAAACATAGACATTATATTACGTCATATCCATTGTTTAGTAATAGTCAATCACAATCCAAAGGAACTACGTTTTTATTCAGAGTTAAAAATAACTTCACACTTTCAATATCTTAATGTTGCGTATTATGCAATTCACGACATGATTGCGTAATGTACTGTATCAACCGTACTGGCATTCGAACAGTCTCAAGAGTTTATTATTGTAGACAAAGGTCATTACTCGTCGTTGAATTGTTTTGTTTTATAAAACAAAACAAAAAATAAAAAAAAATATATCAAAATATCTATAGATATTTTTATAGGACTACCTACACTATTCGTATATGTACGATGACAAAAAAAAATTACAGGGATATTTATTTTGATCAACGTGAATCGGTCAATTCGAAAATAGCAGCATAACGTAGATGTATTTCGTCTGATGTTTACACTCAATCGTTGGATGTTTAACCGATTACATATAACGAGACATTCCATCACTGTACTCACGGGTACCATCGCATGAGAATTATGAATCTTTATTGAGGATGGATGTAGATGGGGTGTCATGGACCGGGTTATCACTTTCCTACGTGATCATATAAATGATCTATTATCATCGCTAAAAAAAGACAAATACGAGTATATGACAAGAAGATAAAACAATTAAATATTAGAACTTGGACATGGTAAAAGAATTAATAAACTAAACTGAAAATTGACAGACAGATGTACTATACTCGGTGAATTTTCTGGGGTGTTTTGCTTTACCAAGTTAGATATAGAACAAAGTGCAACGATGATGCAAAAACTGATTAGTTTCTGTTCATGCTTTATTGTGAGGCTCAGCTGGTAATAAAACACCACTGTGTCAAGTATACCTATATACTCAGCTCTTAGTAAAGCGGTCATTAACAAACTCCCGTATATAATCTTTATTTGTCAATCTTCTTCTCAATTCTCTTCATCAAGTTTCTTCTTCATTCTCAATCTTAATTTAAAAAAACAAGAATGGGCCTTGTAAATCAACCGGTGAGATGGGGAATAATTGAAGCTGCCAAGAACAAAAGAATCTTAAATAATCTTCGTTCCTTTTTCTCTTAAAGTACTTTTTTTTTATTAGTTCTTTTATAGTACCTAATACGTACTTAGTTGAAGACATAATATAATCATATTCATTATTTTAGCCCATCACTGTTAGCCGGATTTAGATGAAAAGAGGTCCTAGGCTATTCCACTATGAGGCCCTTTCACCTCTCTAATGTTAAGTTTGTAAATTACATGAGAGATAATAAAATACATCATTACTGTGATTTGTTTTATTGTGATTTTGTGATTACAGATCACAAAAAAGAAAATATAAAATTATATACCAAATTAACTTTGTTGTTAATTGTTATATTATTTAAGAATTTCATTCAGATTCAATCCATGGACGGATGTTGTATTTTTTTTGGATACTTAAGTATCCACTTACGTTAGAGTGGATAAACATTTCACTAAAGTATTGAAACTACCAAACTCAAAAGGTGAGAATCTACGCGTGATCTTGTACGCAATCCTGAAATAAGAATCTTTTCTAATAACATGTGCATAACACGTGTTTCATACTATCGAAGTAACACTAATGTAACCGAACGTCGGAATATCAATAGGTCTGTTCGTTTGTCTGTTCCAATCTACGCCAATCTGCACATTGTTTATGCAAGAACAAACCAGAGATTAGGAGCATAAGGCACGTCAATATTTGCCATAGCAATCAGTAAATATATGAACTATACTTTGGTGCAATCTAGTATGTACAAACAAAGAGTCCTATGTTTTCTCATTAGTCAAATGCGTAGAATTTCTCCTTATTTTCGATTCAGTAGAGTAGTTTTATTGTTCACTGTTTTTAGAATAGTATAATTTTAATTTTGCTAACAATTTGAATGTAGGCCGCTCTTGACCTTGAGGTCATAGGCTGAAGACTAGTTAGCCTATAGGGAAATCCGGTCCTGACGGTTGAACATAGACCACAGACTGCCACATTGTCGATCCTGACCCATCTGCATCCATCGGCTTCCCGCATACTTGCACAGGTCGTCACTCCATGTGGTGGGATTCGTTCTACGGTGCGATAGCCAATACGCTGGCTGTCATCACTCGAGAATTTCTTCCCCATCGGTTATCGGTTCTACGAGCTACATAGCCCGGCCGGCTAGTATATTATTATAGTTAGTATAGTAAACTGATACTATGACCAATATATATACTATACTATGCTAATATATATATACTATACTATACTATGACTAATATATATGCTATACTATAACATACTATGACTAATATATATAGTAAACTGAACAAATGTTAGGAAGGTATTTTTATAAATTTCTGGTAATATAGTTGAAGTTTTATTAAAAGACATTAAACCAAAAGAGTTTCAGATGCACTGACGATCCTCGCTTTTTGCACAGTGGTCGGAAGGTTCTTGAATTTTCAGAGTTAAAAGAGAGAGAAAAGACAGCTGATTCACCATTATCTGACTACAGCACGTAGTTTTACCAACACCAATGATTTTACAGTATGTTTTTTTTTAGAAAAACCTACTACAACCCGACCACAGGAAAGTTCCACAAACCCGGCACCGTGGTGAAGCCAAGCGAATCGTTCTGTAAGACGCTGAAGCAGATAGCTGCAAAAGGCGGGGACGAGTTGTACAACGGAAGTCTTGCCGTTGACTTCCTAGATGATCTGCAACGAGTTGGAAGTATCATCACAGCAGACGACCTGCGGAACTATGAGTGAGTGGCGATTATTTTTGGCTATTTTATTGCGTACGGCAAGGCGCAAGTCGAGGCTCTCTCTCGGGAGCCCTTGTGCTGGTTACCCACTAATAGAGATCTCGCCGGGCGACGTACGCTCTCGGTCACCTCTTATGCCGGTGAAAATGTTGAAGCCATCGGACTTTATAAATAAGCGGCAACCATCAGCCCGAAAAAAAAAGCAAACGTATCTCTGCGTCGATGTTTTCCATCCGATTGTAGGCGTCCTCAAAAAAAATTTAAAAACATGAATATTTTGTGTTATTAGTATTTATTATATTATATATTACTTTGCCCTTTCACAGCATATGGGACTGTAGTCAAGCACTGTTTTAATGAAGTAAAACAAAGAGATAATTTTATTCGTATTAGTTAATAATAATTTGAACACTACACTATATATACGCTACAGTATATGCCAATTACAATATATATTCTTACAGTAGATTCTGATTAAACCGGCACTGTTAAAAACCGAAGGCTGCCGGATTTTATAATGTTCGGATTAAATAAAGGGAATACAGTGTATTTGTGTTCATGCTCTACACGTTTTTTGACGTGACAACGTCTTATAAATCGGTAACACTAGGAGGCATTCGCAAAAAAGTACGACTCATTGTCCCGTTACGCTCGAGCCGACAGTAACCGCATCAAGCCAAGTTAAATATTATATATGTAATTATTATTAAATGAATAAAATACTTTAATTATGATTTAATAAATTGTGTATTAATAATTGTTATTCTATGGTACATGTATATTGTTTTAGGATTCGTTGTCACGAATTTAACGTCCGAGCGCCTTGCGCCCAGACACCTGGGATTTTTTTTATAACTGTAACATATCTCACCATTACCTAATTACATAGTTTTAAGTAATCCACAATTGAGATCTGTTTTTGTACAACTTTATGTTTAAAAACCTCTTTTTACATATTTCGAAGAATTATAACCTCTCTAATAGATACTGCCGTTTTATTGCAGGTATTGAAAGAATTAAATGCTATATCTGGTTTACTTTCGTAGTTGTAATAGTTGATGGGTCCAATATTTCTACAAGGCTTTGTTGGACGTTTATTGGTCGGCCTATTGCAGTGCCGGATTAGTGAGATTCTTCTGTATTTTTTTATATAGATTGTCCTCCATGCAAAGTGTAGACCCCACTCTTGATATGGCTCCGTCTTTTTATTGGTTTCTAACACATGCATGTTTTTTCATGTTTTTTTTTCACAATCGAGCGCGTGTCCAGCACTTACAAAATACAGTTTATATTGGTGTAACCGGTGATCGAATTTGGTTTGCTCGCGTACCGTGAAAATATAACTCCGCCACCACCGAGCTATATATGAAATAGATATCGTTTCTTTTCTTTTTTATAGTAAATTAATAACCATTAATTGACTAAAGTTCGGAGATAGACTTGAATTCTTTCACGTTTTGAACTAAAGCTTCCCACTGAAAAAAACTGTTATTAAACTTGCTATAGTTTGTTGTAGTCTACCACGATCGAGTTACTTGCGAGATCATCGTCTCACTATCCCTTCGTCTCTCTTTATATTTTGTTGTTTTTAAAATTGTATGAAATGGTAACACCTATATGCTATTATACATAAAATTGTAAGTCACTCGAGTTTCGTTTTTTTTTATCTAATGTTCTCTTTATACAGTCATTTGGCGTATTGACGTCTGTTTGTCTTCAATGAATAAACTTGTGCAGTGTATTGGAAGGCGGTAAATTTAATGTGTCATAAAATTTACACCGTAAAGTAAAATAAAAGGATTGTTTACTTATCTCGGAAACTAATTAGTCACAATTTCTTCAAATTGATTTCTCAAAATCGATATAGTTTGAATTTGTTGTGAAATATCGCTATAGTTTAGCTCGTATACGTTGAGTCACGCAACAACAATAAACTGGATATAGCATGAATAGGTTGTTTCAACAAAAAAATCACTGTGTATATTATTCATGATAATAGTTCTATATAAAGATGTGTCTCCCCTTGGAGGAATAAAGATTCCAAAACTTTTTCCTATATGCAGATATAGGAAAAAAGTTTTATGCCATAGAGCCACGCTGTTGCTAAAAAAAAATTCTCGAAAACAGATCCTTTGCCTCAACTACGAAGGACATCAGCGTAAAATAATATGGCTGTGTTTTGAAATGGTCCTAGGAAAGGTGACTTGATCACTTGTAAAGAGGAAATCTTAGTCCTTAGGGATTTTTTTAAATACGTTGAGAGACAAGGAATCGTAATTCAGATGCGTTGTTACCCTTGAGAACTGAGATGGAATGCCTCGTCACCAGTAATAAAGGTCTCCGGATCCCTGCACTCACCAGACGAAACTCCGCAATATTATACTGCTATTTTACGCTGGTATTCTGTGAGAGCCGTGGTCCTACCCCGATCGAGCTGACCCATTCATTTTGCGGCTAGAAACAAACTGCAGCGTAGCTCTACCACTGTACAACATAGCTTTTAATTCTTTTTGAGGAATGATGTATGCGGAGCACAGAAAACAAAATTAAATGACGATGTCGATGATATCGTTCTGGCTGATTTCGACCAGGGCGATAACTTCTTCTTCGATGTTTTTACTCGATGACTTAAACTGCGCAGTATGGTATAGTTCCAGACTACGCAATATGGTGTAGTTGGGCACAAAAACATAGGAACAGTTTCACCGTCCACTTCCCTAGGCCGATGTAATACATGTGTAATACGATCAAAGGAAAGTTTAGATGTGGGACTCTTAAACCAACAACAATAAATACGCAAATATTGTTCTTCACCTGGGACTCCAATCCATGACCCGTGCCGCAGTTAGACACTGTAACCACTACGCCACTCGGCTACCAGAATGCACATGCTATCGGTTGAACTGAATTCTCATTCTTCCCCCCTAATTTCTCAAAAAAAAAGCAATACATTCATTTACTTGCGTAAAAACCACAATAAAAAAACATCAATGATACAATAATATTTCCCAAAAAAAAACAACCGAACCTATTACTCATTCCGATTTAAATTCTTATTTATTATTCAATTCTAAGAATTGACGCAGTTACGTAAGTAAAACAAAAGTTGACTTTATATGTAGATATCAGAACAGCGTAGTAATGTTTTGTTTTGATTTTTAATCACCTCCCATTTAAGATTAACATATTACGTAAATAAATAGAACAAGTCACGTGTGCGTCTGTCTGTTTTATCAATATTTATTAATAACGTCTTTCCAGTTCATGTATTTAATATTGTAATTTACATATTATAGTCTATATTGACGTGCGATATGACATTGATCTTCTGTTCTTTTTTGGTCATGGCGATATTTTGATTATGACAACTGTGTAGGATGTGCTATAGTGTCGTAAAAGTTGTCCCAACTCTTCGTTACCATCGTTGTCTATATGCGCAACAAAAACCAATTTGTCTAAAACAAGAGTCGTTCACGTCTAAAAGCTGCATCCTATATTTCATTTGGTACTAAAATCAGCTAATAATATGGTTTACAAAAGCTGCATCCTACATTTCATTTGGTACTAAAATCAGCTAATAATATGGTTTACAAAAAGCTGCATCCTATATTTCATTTGGTACTAAAATCAGCTAATAATATGGTTTACAAAAAGCTGCATCCTATATTTCATTTGGTACTAAAATCAGCTAATAATATGGTTTACAAAAAGCTGCATCCTATATTTCGTTTGGTACTAAAATCAGCTAATAATATGGTTTACAAAAAGCTGCATCCTATATTTCGTTTGGTACTAAAATCAGCTAATAATATGGTTTACAAAAAGCTGCATCCTATATTTCGTTTGGTACTAAAATCAGCTAATAAAATGGTTTACATAAAGCTGCATCCTATATTTCGTTTGGCACTAAAATCAGCTCATAATATGGTTTACAAAAAGCTGCATCCTATATTTCGTTTGGTACTAAAATCAGCTAATAATATGGTTTACAAAAAGCTGCATCCTATATTTCATTTGGTACTAAAATCAGCTAATAATATGGTTTACAATAAGCTGCATACTACATTTCATTTGGTACTAAAATCAGCTAATAATATGGTTTACAATAAGCTGCATCCTACATTTCATTTGGTACTAAAATCAGCTAATAATATGGTTTACAAAAGCTGCATCTACATTTCATTTGGTACTAAAATCAGCTAATAATATGGTTTACAAAAAGCTGCATCCTATATTTCGTTTGGTACTAAAATCAGCTAATAATATGGTTTACAAAAAGCTGCATCCTACATTTCATTTGGTACTAAAATCAGCTAATAATATGGTTTACAATAAGCTGCATCCTACATTTCATTTGGTACTAAAATCAGCTAATAATATGGTTTACAAAAAGCTGCATCCTACATTTCATTTGGTACTAAAATCAGCTAATAATATGGTTTACAAAAATCTGCATCCTATATTTCATTTGGTACTAAAATCAGCTAATAATATGGTTTACAATAAGCTGCATCCTACATTTCATTTGGTACTAAAATCAGCTAATAATATGGTTTACAATAAGCTGCATCCTACATTTCATTTGGTACTAAAATCAGCTAATAATATGGTTTACAAAAAGCTGCATCCTACATTTCATTTGGTACTAAAATCAGCTAATAATATGGTTTACAAAAAGCTGCATCCTACATTTCATTTGGTACTAAAATCAGCTAATAATATGGTTTACAAAAATCTGCATCCTATATTTCGTTTGGTACTAAAATCATCTAATAATATGGTTTACAAAAAAAGCACCATGGTAGCTCAGTGTCTAGTGCTGATTTACCGCGTGCGTGGTGATGAAGAAAAATGTCGCGAGATCTTGGAGAGAATTAAAAAAAATAATTTTAAAATATGTGAAATTCGCAAATCCGTATTGGAGACGCGTGGCGTACCCTATGCTCCAACACCATTTCTAGAGAGGAGTTCTATGACCAGAAGTGTTATGTATATAATATATAGTGTTACTATTTATTATAAAAAAATCAATAAGTATTTTCGTACACTTTATTTATTACATAAAGAAAAACAAACGAGCACACAGTTCACCTGATGGCAATTGATTCTTGCGTCCCATGACATCTACATTCATCCTTGACAAGGAATCATAATGCAGATGCGTTGTCACCCTTGAGGACTGAGATGGAATGCTTCGTCACCAGTAATAAAAGTCACCGGATCCCTACACTAAACAGAGGAAACATAGCAGCAGTATGCTGCTATTTTACGCTGGTATTCTGTGAGGGCGCGATCCTGCTCGCTCGAGCTGACCAATTCTGCAGCTAGAAACAAACTTTAGCATAGCTCTACCACTGTCAAAAGCACTGTCTTGGCCTTCTCATAAAAGTAAAACTCCCTTAGATGCCAATATAAGTTACATTGTTAGTGAAAACTACATTATGCAAGGTCATCTAGTGCATGAAAGGTAAACCGTCAGTAATAAAGTAAACTTTGATTAAAAATGTTATCCTTTAATAGTAAATAACAGTTGCAAATTTACCTATTTTTTCATATTAGCGTATTATTATTTAATTTTAATTAAGGTGGCCTAGCGGCTGGCCTTAGTGTACAGAGTAACTGACTGGCTGAGTCTTGGGTGTGGGTCTTGTTCGATTATCATATAATGTTTATTTGTGCGACGCAAATTGATAGCTTAAGATAACGGGTGTGTATGTGAAATAATAGAAGATAGATATCGCTTTCGTAACTTCACGCCACGAGGAGTGATATATTGATTAATAATAAATAAATTATATTGAAAAATTAAACAATATATATATATAACATAAAAAATAAAAATATACATATTTCTACTTGATTTTTAAAAACGAAAATAATACAATCGTGTTTATTGCGTTATCCATTTACAGTATGCCGTTTCTAATTACAGTTTACGATAAAAATTCTCGATTCGATAAAGTTTCTCGATAATTCGATCTAATTGCTGACACCGGAGTTTCACAAGATGGCGGACATTGTTTATATTATACGTCCACCTATGAACAACTGAATACATAACGATAACAATTTGGATGACTCATTCTTTTGTCATTTCATTGTTTTGGAGGTTAAATTATAATGATTTCATTGTTTCTGTTAAATAGATATATGTAGAGAAAATAAAATGTTGTTTTATATTCTGGCTTACGTAGTCCGCGGCATGGCATTGGCATTTCTTTAAAAAGGATTTCATCTTGTAGTCATATTTCATCACCATTTCAGAATACGTTTTCAATACTATAAAACGTTAGATCTATCAGAGCACATGGCTTATAAGTCACGGGTCATTGTTTGACTACCAAACCAGGAACAATATTTATGCTACACATATTTTTGTTCACCCGCGTCCGACCGAGGCACGCCCTCGACGACCCTCACGATGCAACCTCCAGGGCCCAAGCCCTTCATGAAACACAACACACGTACATCGCACCCTCATATCGCCCCCGCTGACGGCGAGGGCGTCGCAAACGAGGTTATTCGCGATACCGCCATGTCACTGGCCGGTTCTCTCCAGTCCATACAGATAGAAGCGTCGCTGGAGTTTCTTGCGCCACTTCTTCTCCAACGCAAACGCATTCCGAAGTGGTGGTACAGGTAGTTAATAATAATAGCCATATTAATTTAGATAATCCTCTGTCAGAAGCAACTGACCGAGCCCGAAAAAAAAAACATATTTTTGTATCTGGGTGTTGTTCTGTATACATATAGTACACCATGTCTGTGACATTGTATCTGAACCTAACTCGAATCGTAGTGAATGAGTTCTGTACGGCACATTTCGATGGAATGTGTCAGGAACTGGAAAGTCAGAGTAACATGTTTTGGTCAAAGTGGCTCTAATGACGTCGGTCACTTAAATGTTGTCTTGTCCTATTTAATGTCTGACGCGGCTGAGAAAATGTTTGAGTTGGCTAACTTAGTTCTAAGTTAATAGATAATTTTGCACAGGTGTATCACTTTATAGTTCTAATGGGTGTAGTCGCACAGCGACAACGCCCTTCGTTATTAATAATTTAAAAAAATGGATGAATTCTAACAGCGGTGACAGTAACAGCCACTATGCTCCATCTTGTTAGGAATGATGCTACAATGCGTTTAAAATCACTTACGAGGTGGTTTCCATTTGCGAAACTGTCATGAATTTAAGTTACATTAAATAGTTTTAACCTTTATGGAGCCACGCTCCAGATTGTATCTAGTTACACTGTTTAGGTCGGCTCCACCGCAGAAGGTCCACGCCCTCACAGAATAGTTAGCACAAAGCTGCTATTTACGCTGGTGAGTGTAGGAATCCGGAGATACTTATAACTGGTGACGAGGCATTCCATCTTAACCTTGAAGGATGACAACGCATCTGGATTATGATTCCTTATGAATGAATTTAAAAATGAATGTTGGTTTCACGGGCCGCAGGAATCACTTACCATCAGCTGAACTATGTGCTCGTTAATCATGCTCAATACAATAAAAAAAGAATGAATACGGAAAGGGAGGATAAGTAAGTTTGCCTCAGTTTTTGCTTTAATGCTTACGCTACAATATTAGGCATATCATACAAATGATTGTGACCATATAGATATCGTCGCGTCCAAAATCTACCTTAAAGACATCATATGGATGAGTAGCATGGTGGCGGATAGATTGCCACAGAAGTGGTTTCCCGTTAGGTCATCTCGGAGGCCTTTGTGTGGGCTAAAAATTCTAAGAATTTTTTATATATAATTTTTAGTTATTAAAAGAATTCATCATACTGCGACGTAAGACTCGTATCGTGGCGTCGTATCAGTGAACATAAGAAACCTAATCAATAGTAGTAAAAAATACTACCTTTAAGAAGCCGCTAGCAGTTTTTTCACGTTCTCAACCGGTTTTGTCGAAACTCTGCAAACGTATAGAATTATAAACGATATAAATATACGAGTAGCTAAATACGGCTTTATCACTATATGGTCGGTTCTACCGGGACGGACCACGTTTTTTCTGAACCCGTGTATAATAGTGACACCGCTTTGTTTGATATGGTGATATAAAAAAGAACTGTTATTAATAATTAGGCATCTTATGATAATATAATTCTCAGATGTTCAAACGCTTATTAATAATCAGTATGGGTGTGATGAGCATAGATTACGTAGCATCACGTCATGGTACGTAATCTCTGAGAACCTCCTTAAAAAACTTCATTGGCTATGGATAGCGTGATAAACAATTGTGAAGACTTGTTTTATTTATATACACTTGCGTGCTATGATTTACAACGGTGGTAGAGCTACGCTGCAGTTTGTTTCTAACTGCAGAATGAATGGGTCAGCTCGACCGAGGTAGGACCAGGTAGGACAACGTCCTCACAGAATACCAGCGTAAAATAGCACAATAGTATTGCTATGTTTCGTCTGATGCGTGTAGGGTACCTTTAATACTGGTAACGAATCATCCCATTGCAGTACTCAAGGGTGACGTAACGCATCTGCACTCATGACTCCTTGTCAAGGATGAACGTAGATGTCATTGGCCGCGGGATAAATTTAACATCAGGTGAACTGAGTGTGTTTTTACTATCAACGTAATAATAAAAAAAGAAAACAAGCAACTTTAGTAATCACAATTGTAAGTGCTAACTTAGATTGTGCTAGATGCCAACGTTCGTTGACCACCTTTGTGTTCGAACATTGGAGCACTATCTATACACAATGTAAAACGCACCAGAATACACAAATTAATAATAATTATAATAATCATAACATAGAGAAACAATTCTCTAATTTAAATTGCAATTGTTTCATCATTAGAATTAACGTCGCCAATATTATGCAGTAAAGGTGCAACAATTACAATATAACTCGGT
The DNA here is from genome assembly GCA_029286865.1 of Teinopalpus imperialis. Classification (NCBI taxonomy): domain Eukaryota; kingdom Metazoa; phylum Arthropoda; class Insecta; order Lepidoptera; family Papilionidae; genus Teinopalpus; species Teinopalpus imperialis. Next base: position 12,854,552 of record JAGSMU010000022.1, on the reverse strand, counting down.
ATTTTATATTCTTATTTAAAAAAAATATAAGCACTACATGACCAATCAAGTTTCCGTTCCAAAACCTTATTATATAACCCTATATATTTGAGAATTTATTTAATTAATGACTTTAACAGCATTTTGTAGATACTAAAGAATAATATTATTGTTATATTAACATAGGTTAACTTATATAACAAAAAATATTTTAATCTGTGATGATAAGATATATCATGACAGATAATAATCAAATATTTTTTTATTAAAAAAAACGAAACAGTAACCTGTAACAAAGGGCAGACGAAGTAAAGCGTATTAATTCATACAACGTTTTCCTACATTTCGATAACATTGTTATTGTGTTCGTCGTGGAAATATACAGGGTCAGTTGATATGAACATTATATCTGTAAATTGACAATGCTGCTTTAAATAGCAAGCATCGTGACTGTATTTTACTGTAGACAGTTATTACAAAAACATAATCATCATAACGAAATATGAGACATTGTATTCAACAGGCAACCGAATTTGTGTGTCATAGATTAGAGTGAAAAAGTATTTTATTCGCGTCCAAAATTGACTTAGAAGACATCATCGTTTGGATGATGTCTCCTCCTTTTAGATAGCGATCCGAGTCGAGGTTTCGTACCTCCTTATTAGGGGCCCTCGGATCGTATTATCGCACCCCTCTGTTGTCGTCGACGTTCTTCGTCCACAGGGGTCGGAGTACAGCGGTGGTGCAGCAGCGGTCTTCGTACTTCGCGAGTCTAATAAGATAAAGCTGTAGAGGTCACTGGACCAAGAGCAATATTCATACACAAAAAAAAAGGATGATGACGATGTCTGGCTACGTGGCGTGGTGGTGGATAAATTAGCACAGAAGTGATTTCTCGTTAGGTCCTATCGGAGGCGTTTGTATGGTCTAAAAATTCTGACAATAGAGTTCTCGTATAATATTTTATTTAAGATTAAAGTCCTCGAAAAGGCATTAAAAGAATTCAGCGTTACTGTGCCACAAGATTCGTATCGTCGTTTCAGTGAAAACAAAAAAATTATTAATTGTAGTAAATATTATATATTATTACGTAGTCAAGTCGAAACTACAAAAATAGCTGTAGCAAAAATGGGTCGCCTCAGAATGACCACGCTTGTATAGGAAACAAACATTAAAAAGCAGCTGGGTGATCTTGTGTTTCTCTTCTCTTGTTCATAACGGAAACCTATTAATTGGTAATATGGCATTTTATCTTAGTCCTCACGGATGACAATGCATCTTATATTCAAAAAGAAACACGAGATATTGTTGAGTCATCTGTAATATAGTGAATTAGTATAATTATTTTATCAAATTATATATACATAGGTAGAAACCGTTTGCTCCGTCAAAAAAACACCAAAGCAAAACAAGAGTATAAAACAGCTGTGCTACGATTAAAATTATACGAAAATACTGGCAACGAGACAATCTGACTTTACCTTCAAGGGTGATAGCTTATCTGTTTTATTTAAATTAAAATAACAAAAATGTTGTTATTATTATTTGATTTATTTATAATAAAAAGAGTTTTAATTTTCCGCAATGATAACTTAAATCAGAACTTAAAGCTAAACGCAAACATTTGCAAGATTATATGTTTTCTATTTTAATTTTTAGTAGAAGTACGCAGATAAAATTTTAAAAATACTAAAATTTTGTTACTTACTTACTCGTATTTTTAAACGAAATAAATAATTTATCTGTCCATGGCGTTAAACTAATTGTAGCATAAATTGGCTCAGATCTGAATCTGGGACAAATGTTTTTTTATACCTTAGCCAATGAAAGTTTGCCGCGAAGATTTTTATAAAATGATAATATAATCGTTGCTATTTACACGACCTCATTATTTTAATGCGGACATTGAAATAAAAAAATAACACGTCTTAACGTTGTAAACTTCTGCGTCATATATTTATACTAGATGTGCCCGTGACTTCGTTTGTCTTGGTATGTCACATGTTAAAGCAGCTCTTTTTTTTAGACCTTTTAAAGGGGAACAATTCCGTCGTACATGATTTTTGCGTAACTATAACCGTTTACGCAGCACGCAGTAGTTCTTGAGATCAGCAGTTTTGACCAAACAAATTCTTACTATAGATTTAATATCAATTCACAATTATGTGGTCGGCCCCTTTCCCTGATACCGTATCCATGTATACCTCTGTGTGTCTCTGTGTTAAAAATGCTGCTTTCGGGATTATATTTTGCGCAATTTGTCATTGACCACAAGTTATTATCATATGCTCATTCGATAATAAATTTCTTAAGCCCAATTACTGGTAAAATTGATACCGAGGCATTGCAATTCCGTTCTTAGAGGTCGTCCAACGGATGTCTGTATCATGAATCTTTTTGGGGATGTATATAGATGTTTATCGGTTGCAGTCAACCGTTGTCGAGAGGTGAATTGTGTACTCGTTTGCCACATACGATTTTATAAAACTAAAAAGGCAAAGCAATTTCTATGGAACCACTTGTTTTTTTTTGATAAGGTACCTGAGTGTGACATATGGAATGATTGGCTCATTCTTCGGACCACCAAATAAACAAACAAATTATAGGGAAAATAATATTTAATTTATTAATTTAAAAGTACATTAGTATACATTAATGTATCCTCCCTTACATTCTTACATTTAATCACACTACTATAAAATCGGTGACAGTTTCAAATAAAGACTTAAATTGAATATCTTGAACTCAATTTTTTTTAAAAATTTCATGATTTCAGAGCAAAAATCACGGAACCACTCGCCATGCTTCTCAGCAACGGTGACACTCTGTTCACCCCGCCACCGCCGAGTAGCGGCGTTATTTTAGTCAACATACTGAATATACTTAGCGGATATAACTTCACGGCTCACAGCGTGAATACCACCGATGACAAGATCCTCACCTACCATCGAATAATAGAAGCTTTTAAATACGCATACGCCACAAGGACCAAGTTGGGAGACAACGATTTCTTGGATTTGAACGATGTGAGATTTTTGATTTTAACTGAATGTTTTTTTTTAAATATTCTTCTTTTGGGTTGACTTGTGCACTAGGATAATTAACTTGATTAATTTTTCTGTTTACATTTGTCAATATAATTAACTATGCTAGTAGTAAGCAATACTTCTATAGTAGACATCAGCGGTTGGACGTATTTGATGACCAAATATGAGTACTCCGCGATCTTCTAGAAGCTCTTATAAAGTTCCCTGACATTACTGTATTGGTCTATTACAACCCCAAGAAAAGACGTATTGTATACATGCATTAGTTGGTGTTTCTATCGGTAATGCACCATACCAGGTAATACTAGTAATTAGTACCTAAATCTAATAAAGTATTCTCGCAACGATTAACTTGCCACAAGGTGAATTGCGTAGCTTATCTTCTAACCTGCTTCCGCTAAGAAACATATTGTAAAGACGTATATAGTCACTTTTCGTCAGCTGATATAGTTTATAGTTTGAGTTTGATTTGGATGTGGTCTATATTCACCAACTGGTCCACAAAGACTGTGATTGAACGCCTCGTCTCTTTTATTCGGGTGTACCTTCAGTTTTCCTATTGTCTTGCTAGGTCGACTACTGCAGCTAAATTCAGCTGCATCGTGACTGTAAAATACTGCGTAGTATAGAGTAGTAATTCGAAGACCAAAGATAATTGTTAGGGTCACTAAACAAAAAAATTATATCCTCGTTTTTATATTCAATAACGTATACAAGTACACAGTTATCTAATCCAGATAACGTCTTACATTCCTCAGATGATCTTCAACGTGACCACACCAGAATACGGCAAACAGATACGGCACAGGATAAACGACACGCACACAAGCAACGACACGTCTGTGTACGGCGCCACCGAGTACAACCAGCCGGACTCCGGCACCGCGCACATCTCGATCATTGGCAACAATGGTGACGCGGTCTCCGTCACCAGCTCTATTAACTACTAGTGAGTGAAATATATGACTTATTTTTCTACCAGCCAGCATCCTGTTATACCTACGTGATGATGAATGAATCCTCCTTGCCGATTACGATGTATGTCCTCATGATCGATTTCGAGCACGGTAATATCTTGTAGATATTACTTCATGACTTCTGTGCAGGATATATAAAACCGCCGTCAGCATTAGCACTAATATAGAGACAGCTTTTTTTTTTATAATATAGAAGGCAAACGAGCATGCAGCTCACCTGGTATGGCAAGTCATCACCGCCGCCCATAAACATCCGCAACACCAGAGAAGTCGCAAATACGTTGCCGGCCTTTAAGATCCCTAAGGCCGGGCTCTTTTCTTGAAGATCCCTAAGTATACGTAATATAAGTATCGGTTCTGAAACACCGCTGGCGACAATTAACTCAACACAGTGGTTCTGCGTGGCAGGATATTTCGCGTGAAGCGCACACAATCCACCACGCATTGCCGACCATCGAGATGATATGAGGATGACATTTTGAATTCTATCGTGATGTACGATGTTTAAACTCAGCGGCTGGAACTTGAAACTTTGGGCATGATAAACTACCTAAACCCAACTATTCAGTTCGATTTACAATCATCACCTAACGATTACGTGTCGAATTTCGTTAGCAAAACTGACAATGAAATATTCTTGTGCGTGCTGAAATTATGTGACGTTTTAAAAATCGCCACGAACATAGACATAGACAGAAACCTAATTTACATCCAGAACGTCCGTCAGCATTAAAGAATTATTGTTTATTCTTAGGTAATAAATACACTTTTGTGGGATTTGCTTATAAAACAAGTTTTGTAATAAATAAATAACTTTTACCATTGAATAGTAATTGTGTGCTAAAATGTACATTTTGTATTTTAATTGTCGTAATTAAAAATATATTATCTTTTCAGTTTTGGCGCCGGTTTCACAACTCTCAACACGGGCATAGTTATGAACAATGTTATGGACGACTTCTCATCACCAGGAATCACCAACTACTTCGGTTTGAAGCCTTCACCTGCAAATTTCATAGCACCAGGGAAAAGACCCATGTCTTCTATGAGTCCCAGTATAATTGTGGATAAAAGCGGCAATGCTAAAATGGTGATTGGCGCCTCTGGTGGAACTAAGATTACTACTGCTGTTGCTATGGTAACATAAATAATTATAAGAAGGATGAAACTGTTAAAAAAATATAAATTTTCAAATAATATAACACTAAGAATAAAATTAGAACTACAACTAGGACACTAAAACTGGCCAGTATTTTACGTATAATGCCCTCCTAGTCGATTACGAACATGGCTAAGTCTTTTGTTTATTATCAGATAACGAGATCAACTTTGCAGGTAATATAACACTGCAGTAAGCGTTTGCGCAAACGCATAATCACGCACTCGCTATACCCGTCGCAAGATTAGTCTCCGGACGTACATACAATATACCCATACCCGAAAACCAACAATTTGTGATACTAAAATTAACTCTAACCACAACGCCACGCGACCTCCAATGAGTGCGTGAGAATTCTTTTAAAAATGGCCATGCGCTAAACATAAATAAATATTTTTGGGCGTAAAATGTTATAATATTTTGGGTTTTTTTTTTTAGTAAACACTTTGAGTTGTTATAATTTTACAAATGATCAGATATTTCACAGATTCATGAGAGCCACATTCAATCCTCGATAAGAAATCGGCTCGTGAGACTAAACTGAAATATGTTGTCACTACATTTCCATAGCAGATTGTTACGAGTATTATTGAATAAATTTCAAATAATTTTAGCACTATCCGTAATAAGTCTGTAAAAATTCCCTGAAAGCCCAATGGTTTGGGGTACGATCTGCGAAACTTAAGGTCGTAGGTTCGAATCCACCACTCGACTATTATCATGAACCATCTAGCACAAGCATTTTCAGCTTAGTTGGAGTGGTTAACTGGAATATTAGTTATGTTAAAACCATTGCTAATATACTTTACAAAAAAATGTTTCTCTTATTATTTTAACTGTTATGTTTAAAAAAGTTGACGGGTTGAAATTATTAACTAATAAGTAGAAGTGCTGATCACACACGTTAACATTAACAATACACACACATCTCTTAATATTTACCATTTTACTTTTTATTGACTAACTTATTTTTTTTGAAGACAAAAAAAATATTTATGTTAAATTTGTGGCTACATTAATAAAAGGACACATCCTGTGCTATTCTGGTACATGTTTGATGCAATAGCCACAGATTATAATTACAAAAATATTTATATTGATGCAATAGCCACAGATTATAATTATAAAAATATTTATATTTTTGGTATAATATTTCACCATTATTCGAATTAATATACAAATTAAACAGTGATTTAATTTGATAATGATTGATTTACTAATTCCTTTTTAGGTGATAATGCGTAAGCTGTGGTTCGGGCAGACGATAAAGGAAGCAGTCGACGAGGCCCGACTGCATCATCAGATATTCCCAATGTCCGTCAAATACGAATTCGGAATAATAGAGGTAACACTATTCATTTGTATTGATTAAAAATATATAACTTATTTTTATTTTTTTACATAGTAAAGCCACAGAAAAGGTCAATTCGACCGGGAAAGAACCGTCAAAAGAACACGTTAAGGTGAGTGAAAGAAACCGGGTATTTATTGCTAGTGATGAGGCATTCCATCCTTAGTTCGTTAGAATTATAATACTTACCATAGTGTGAACTTTACTTTTTTGTCACCCCGTTGTATCATATAAGAGCACTCGGCATATATTAAAAATGTGCGTGCAATGCAATGCAATGAAGTTAACTTCAACATTTTGTCTGCTCATTACTCACTGGAGACTAACAACGTTGATTACTAAAAAGTGTCACTATTTAGTAATCAACTACTATAATATTTACCGCTTACCTTAGTGATCAGATCAGCTTCTGATCCAGAGCTCGTATCGAGTCCAAAGAAATACATTTGTAAGACATAACATATTATTATTAGCTTCTATTAATTATTATTGCTAAAAGACACGAAGTCTAGGGGTGTCGTTTATATGCCACGCGTACCACCACCTCCGTGCCTTTCGTTCAGACTATGATCAACCTAAGATCAATGCGTGCAAAATAACACGCATTGATCTTTGTGTTTTCTACGAACGACGAATTAGTAAAGTAAAACGTAAAGTATATTTCTTATTTACATCAGCATAATGCTGCTGTTTCAAGCTGGTATTCTGTGACGGTGGCGTCCTCCTTTCCCGGTCGAGCTGACCCATTCATTCTGCAGTTAGAAACAAACTGCAGCGTAGCTCTACCACTGTTGAAATAAATGTATATAAATAGAATCCCACTGAACATAATCTCAGAGACGGTGTTGTTATATATTTCACAGATATTCAAGTTTCCCGACGGCTTTCTTTTACCGCCGACCATAATCAAATCAAATAAAAGCAAATTCGCAATCAAATTAGCAATGCAATTTCAAATGTTGATGTTGCAAGACAAAAAAATTACAACTAATCATTTCATTGATACCGTCACCTACCTCGGATTGCTGAGCTATCACAGCACAGCACGAATGTTTACAACACTAATATAAAATATTCTGTTCAATTGGTGTCATCTGTTCCGTGATAAAAATGGATAATAATCAATAAGAGAGATATCAAATAATAGTATAATTATTTCAGATTTATTATAGGTAAATTAAATTGATATTTTCATTTTCCAGGATATTGTAGAAGGTTTAAAAGCAAAGGGTCATGGTATGGAGCGCTACCGTGACAGAGGATCGATCGTTTGCGCCTTATTCAGGAATGTGTCCGGCATCTATGCTAACGCTGACTTTAGGAAGGGTGGAGACGTAGCCGGCATGGATTAGAATTATATTATAAAGTATTAAAACCAAGTTTTAAAATAGATAATGTAACCTTCAAGGACAATATAAATTTTGTGTAGTGAATCTAACCCAAACAGCGCCATTTTAGTGCCCTAGTGGCTACTTTGACGCACAAATACAGCTTTATTGTGAATATTTACAGATTTGTGTGCTTGTTGTGCTTTCTTTAATTTTCTTAATCATCTTAAACATATTTATGTAACCAACGATGCTTTACAAAAAACAATCTAATAACGGCCGTATATTGTAATGGTATTAAAATTTTAGGTTATGTTAAGACTTCTGTTAAAATTTAAAATCCCAATGAGTTGAACTATTCTTTGAGAGTATTGGGACGAAAGTTATTTAACAATAAACAAAAAAGAAACATACATCAGCGGTGCTATTTTAACAAGCGATGACAAGCGATGCAAGGTTTATTAACTACGAGTCGTAAAATATAAATATTGTTTATTTTGATTACACTTGTCATTACGAAACAGTTTAAACTGAAATTTTCATTTATATAATTTGCATCATATTAAAAGAACAAATGTAAAATGTATATTGCATTTTAAATTGAGAAAATTGAATCATGAAATTGAACTTAAATTGGACGTATGTTAGGGAATGGTTAAGCTTCGTTTAAATCGCACACACAGTAAAACCTAATATAATATATTCTGCTATTTATTTTGGCTTAAGAATTATATTAAGTCTTAGAAATACTTTATTGTAAAGAGTGTTGTGGCTCAAAGAATTATAAGTAAAATATATAAAAAGATGTTTCACTATATTTTTTTGTAATATAGTATAGTCGCGTATATAACGGTTATTTTTTATTTTAACGTCGTTTTGTTGTATTTAAGGGTAAAGAAACCGATTGAATCCATTCTGACATTACCACACGCCCACAAAGAGTTCGACGTCAGTATAACTCCGGTGGAATACGACAAAATTGCGATAAATTGATCACTATTAACAACAGCTGATATATAAAAGCAACGATGAATGTAGATAGTTTAATGACGTGTCCGCAATAAACGTAAGAAAGCAAGTGACTCATGAAATAAAAAATATTTTTTAAGAATAAAACACAATTGCATGCTTTGATTTTATAATGCATTTAGTTTTATAATGCATTTAGACAAAATGGGTGATTTTCTTGTTCTCTCTCTCTTAAACATATTTTTTCACTTCATCCAAGAATAATTTTCTAAATATTATTAATAAGTCTAAATATTTTTAATTCTAAGTAGAATAATGTTTTTTTGCAAACTGCACTATCCATGTACACCTTTTGAATATTTTGGTAAAGAAATTATAATTTCAACGGATTCGGGTATAATTGAATTAATGTAAAAAAATATTGTTCACACAATTTTTCTGACACAATTTATTGATCATATAAAAATATCTTAGTGACATGTAATAAAAAAATATGTTGCATAATGTTTAATAATAATAAACACAAAAATCCCAGTGTTTGATATTTTAAAATACATTTTAGTGCAGTGTTTCGTACGGTAAATGTGGGGGGATCCGGGGACACAATTACCGGTATACGATTACGAGGTATTCCACACCAATCCTCGGGAATGATAACGCGATGAAGACGGATGTAGACCGCAGTTATCCTTTACCATCACTATGTGCTCGTTTGCAACCCCCATTGTTATGTACAAAACTAACATTAAACAATTAGATATATTAGAATAGACGTCTATACGAAATAACGTAATATGTTCACCGGTAACCCAATATACACAAAGGATTTCTTTTATTTTAAACTCATAAATGTGATTAGAATAATCTTCAGTGTATTATTGTCGAATCTCCTAGAAAAATATTTTTACAGTAAAATATTATGTTGTGATAATTTTATAGTATAAATTAAACCTAGCAACTTCTTAATTGATACAGAAAGTCATATATATATATTATTATATATTATAGAAGCCTAATTTATCATAAGGATTAATGTTATTGTGAATGTTTTAATCTTCTATCTTATAATTATGGAGAAAAACAAAAATATATTTTTTCGGCACAGCTTTATCACGTTTGATAAATCCTCTAAAAACAGAGTTTGTTTTGAAATTACTTTGTATTTATTATTATCAGTGAAAAACGTGCATAATTCATTTCCACGCTTAACTGGTTCGTGATTCCTTGAATATTTACAGTATTAAATACTGGAAATAATTGTATTGCATTGGTATTAAATACCAACCTTGTATCAATAACGTGAATTCCTTTAATAAATATGTTCATGTATTTTTTTGTTTCATTTACTAAAAGTATTCTTAACAATAGACTCATTAATGTATATAAGTATCAATAATCAGAACAACAGAGTCAATTCTATAACTTTTTTTAAGAATATGGAAGGATTGTCGACTTCGCTAAATATGTGTTTATTTATAATAATCTTTGGCTATTTATCACTTTTCTTATTACATATATACTTTTGGTTTTTCTATTTGTTTGCAGATGGCATGCCTTGCAGCGCCATCTATTGACGGATAGAAAAAGTAACTAATGATAAAGCGTTAAAGTTCTTAAGCTATATATCCTTAGCTAAAACTTTTGCATTTCTTCAAGATTCCAATATTAAGCTTTAAATTTTTGCAGTAGGCATTTATTTTAAGAAACTCGTTAATAAAACAAATATTAATTATAAATCTTATTATTCTCTGCATTGTAATTTCATTACACTTTTTCACACACTTATAAATCGTTATTATTCGCTGCATTGTAATTGCATTACACTTTTTCACACACAAAGTTCTATTATTAAGTAATTGTAATTCATACGAATAATCATATTTTTAATACAACAATACTCTTAAGAATAACATTAAGCAATAATAACAAAAAAATAGAAATAATATTAAACACTGCCACAATTCGTGTCTTATTTTATGTGTAGATATCATACGTTGTAAAGATTTCTACGATACATTACTGATAAATAAATTACATCATATATATCGTAGAGCAATATTTCAGTCAAATTACTTACCACACATATTCCCTACACATAACTCGACATTTATCTCTTTTTAATGTGTGTGAGATTCGGGGACGTTCTCGTATTTAATAAAACAGCAAAGTACTGATTCTTATGTGGTAATAAAAATTACAGACGTATTTTTATATTACCATTATTAGTAAAATACTTAATCTTATTTATTTAGATTGTTCAAATCAAAAATCGTGCTCACAAAATTATCTATTGCCGGTTTTCATACTCGACAATATGGTTTTTAGAGAAAGGTCCACGATAGATGTTAAAATTGCGATCATTAAGCATATTTTACTATTTTACGTAGAACTCATAAAACGCATTTGGTGTATTTTACGGTTTAGAGTTTGATTTTAAATAATATGCAACGCAACACCTTTACATAAACTTAGTTATTATAGAATCAATGGTGGTACAGCACTTGATTTAATTGCCTTGAATCTTAATCGAAGCATCCATAGGGTTGCCTTAAATAGTTATAATAAAGTGCGTAATACTCGTCAAGATCCCCAATAAAAATAACAGGAATCCATATTTGGTTCTTTTGTTTTTATTGCATTATATCAGTGATCTACCTATACTAAGTGATGGACTTGTGTAATATTTTACTCTTTGCTAACACCTCATTGATTATTTAATTAGAATAACAAAAATGACTACGAAGTGAACAGTGCATAATCGAATTTTTCAATGGAATATTTTTTTTTTTCAAATATATTAGTGCAACAACCTTTTGTCATGTTGAGCGGAGAGGCTCAATTGATTCAGTGACAGTGACTTATGAAGTTCAGACTGTTGACTAATATTGACACTACAAGGCAAATCTATTTTAAGATTTATTTTTATTTAACAAATTTATGAGATACTATTTACTTATACTGATATGGGCGCCATATAATTATCAAAAAGGCCCATCTATAACCTGAAAGCTTTTACTTCCCTCGGTGATATTATTAATAAATACTAGAAATAAGGATGAACATATTGTGCCAAATTTTCGTCTCCACAAAGTTAGTGAATTCTTTAAAGGGTAATCCTTTAAGGTATTCCGCAAGTATACTAAGATTATTTGACACTATATGCAATAAAATCCTACACTATTTCAATATGTAACTATTCTATATTGTACGAACGACACAAATGCTTGGAAATAGAACACATTTATTCTTATGGTGGATGTAAATATAACATTGTGTAAAACTCTTAAATAGAAAAGATTGGCTAGAAGTTTGTATTTCTGGCCAATCTTTACATTTTATTTCCAATTAAGACAGGTCAAGGGTGCTTTTTAAAATATATAGTTGAAATCAATGAATTTGAGTCCAGTTGAAGTAGATAATCAAATTGAGCGACGTGTCCATATTTGCTGTCTTTAATAGTTTCGGTAAAATAATCTGGAGCAACTTAATTACTACACTTATGTCGATTTGGAACAAGACTTAATTTCTTCAAATCCTCTAAATGAAGAGGGATCTAGCTATAGTACAAAATATTTACAAAATCGTAAAACCATATAATCCCCCAAAGAAAACGTTTCTTTTTATAGCATTAAGACATACACTACCTTCATCCTTGACAAGGAATCATAATGAAGATGCGTTGACACCCTTGATGACTGAGATGGAACGCCTCGTCACCTGTAATAAAGGTCTCCGGATCCCTGCACTCGCCAGACGAAACACAGCAACATTATGGTGCTATTTTACCCTGGTATTCTGTGAGGGCGTGGACCTACCCCGGTCGAGCTGACCCATTCATACTGCAGCTAAAAACAAACAGTGTAGCTCTACCACTGATAAAAATAATTAGTGCTTCTAATGCACTGCAACAAATTATTCATCTATCCAATGATTATGTAAATTTAGCAATATATATATATATATTGTATTTATATAATATAATAAAAAAACAATTCGAAAAATTTGATTCTAATGCCGATCATGATTTGTGTTGTTAGACTAAACAACAAAGATTTTTGTTGTTACACTAAACAACAGAATTTTAGTTAAGGAATATCTTTTGGCATTCCCAAGTCGACACCACTATATAGGGCCAAGGCGTCTCGCATCGCCTCCGCTGCGTTCACAAACTTAGTTGACCCTATTAGCAGTATATTGTCGACGCCACTCGCGACAACGCTGCGGTGCAACTGTTGACACTCCTCCGCTGTTGTCCCACCGACAATGAACAGAATTACAATGGGGTTTTCCAATGGATCTTTCGTGCTGCGAGTTTTCTTACTGGTGAGAATGCTGAAAACGTAATAAAATTTATTCAGTGAGAATATTGGTTGGCCCTCGCATTTAAGATGAATCAGATGTCACTTATATATATATATATATATATATATATATATATATATATATATATCAGTTTGATGCTAGCTGTAGAATGAATGGGTCAGCTCGATAGGGGTAGGATTCCGCCCTCACAAAATACTAGCGTAAAATAGCAGCATAATGCTGCTGTGTTTCTTCTGGTTAGTGTAGGGATCCGGAGACTGGTAAAGAGGCATTCCATCTCAGTCCTAAAGGGTAACAACGCATCTTCATTACGATTCCTTGTCAATAATGAATGTAGATGTCACGGGCCGCAGGAAACACTTTCAATCGGGTGAACTTTGTGCTCGTTTGTTACTCTCAATTTAATAAGTATAAAGTTTTTTTTTTATTGTCATATATTCGTCAAATGGAAGCATTAATTTACTATTGACATCTCTAAATCTTTAAAGGATTTTTATGTTACGTACTTAAATCCGCTGCGTAGTAGCTCCTTAATCCCTTCGTTCCTATACCTCAGGTCTGTTAGCTCCGGTCGATCAGAGTTCACTATGTCGTCAACGAGTTGCTGTAAAACACCACGATACTCGTGACCTGAGCCGGTCTCGCACGGCTTCAGTACTGAAGTGTACCTATATAAATAAATATGTTATTTTAAAACAAGTACAGGTTTCTCAAGAATTATACCTTCGACGCTAAATGTTTTATTTTTTATATCATTCGAAATGATTTTAATTATGATAACGTTTAAGTTAAGGATAAATATTAGTTCATTATTTTACTTAGATATCTTCACTTAATACAAGTTCCGAATAAGATCTGACTACACAAAGTATATTATAGTGCCGTATTTTGCAGAAGCACTAGGGGCAGAACACTCACAGAATTCCAGACTAAAAAAGCGATACGTAAATATTTTATGGTAAATATTGATAGCAAGACATTCCACCTCAATCACAACACAAAGGCATCTTGATAGGTTATGTATAGTCACATAAATCACTGATGAACAAATATTTTCACATTATAAGAGGCGTACGACAATTTCACCTGATAATTAGTGATTCCTACAGCCAATGACATCCGCAATCATAATGCGTGGGTGACGCATATGCACGCACACTAACGACTAAGATGGAATCCCTCATCATCATCAGTAATAAGGTCTCCAGTTTCTTTCAACCAGATACCATATATTAGTGCTTTATATTAATGATAATAATATAATAGAATAATTTATTTCAAGTAACGTCAAGGCTCGTAAAGTAATTCTATATACACACACGCATGTAAATGTCAAAATAAAGTGTCCTCTTAAGAGAGAGATCATACCCTGCATACATTAAATGTGCTTTAAGTTTAAATTTAAAAGAAATTCAGATACAGTTGGGTATCCAGTACAAACTTAAAAGTTAAAGTAAAGAAGGTGTATAATTAACTTATTTGTTAGACATTGACACATGAAAGATTATTGAATTTTTCAAAACTGTAAGTAGATACTGTCGACCACACCTTTAGGGTGTTGCCAGTGTAATATTAGGTGAAATATAAGAAATAAGGTAAAAGCTATCTCACCTTTGCAAAATCTTCCTCATCTGTGACACATCCTTTAACCTAGTCATAATTTTATTTGCTATCTCAGCACATTCTTCAGGCGTTGCAATTTTAGCATCTAGGCCAGTGAATAACGTCTTATGGTCTTCGAATATGGCTACACTGAGCGTCTCAGTAAGTGTGTCTTCATGTTGTTTATTGAAAGATACGTCCGTACCAGTAAGAGAATAAACATGGGTGATCAAAGCCAATAGTCTTTCTAGAGAGAGACCTTTTTCTCCACGCATTTTTATAAGTTGACTTATCTGTAAAATTGAATTTGGGTTTTGATCAATATTTGTTTATAAATAAATCTTCATCTTCGACGTCTTGATTACTCATCAAGAATAGGACACATTTAATGAGAAATCATGATGTAGTCGTCACCCATGACTCATTACCAGTCGTTTGGTGTCTAGTTTCCATCTGTCATCCGTAACCTGATACTTTATACAGATATTCAGGGAACGCATGGTCCGTCAATCATCAAGGCCCCGATTCATAATTCACTTTTTTTATAGGTGATAGCAACGGTTAGTCCAAGGGCTATTACAGGTTCACCGGGTTAAAGAGTGGCCGAGCGCTTAAGACACTCAGCCGAGACCTTTATTAATGGGAAAGCAACACAAGGGTTCCCAAGAGGGAGCCTCGGCTTTGACCGTTACCCTGGCCGTGAAACCAACTGACTCGAGGGTGCCGAAGGGGGCCGAACATCGGCTCGGTCGGTTGCGTGTGGCGGATTAAACAGCCGCAGTGTGGTTCAACCACTTACGCAACTTTAAGTAGATGAAATTTCATCTTTGTCCACCCCGATTGGGACAAATCTCTTGGGGCGGAATTATCATTTTGATATACTTAATTGACATGTATGTAACTAAGTAATCTATACGTACATGTGATTGTTTTATTTGCAATTTTGTTAGTGTAATTGTGATTACAATAATATGGCAGGCATGCCTAATAATAAAGATGAGAGAAGGGTTCCGTGTCCCATTTCAACGTCTTTTTTTTAAATTTCAACCTCTATTCGAAAAGAACTCTAATATAATAATAATAAAAAAGAAACTTTCACTCGTAATCTTAAATAGATCACTATATGCAATTACGATATACCGTTATTGATTCACAGATAGAACAATAAAATATTTATAGTGTGTTAAAAAGTGTTTTCTCTCACCGACTAGACTATTTATCAATTTTTTTTCTCTCTTAAATAAGGTTTACAAGCGCAGACTTAATGCCCAATGGCAGTAGATTCGGATATTTCATTTGGATATTCATATCAGATAATCCAATGTTACCACATTGGGTAGATGACAGGAATTACAGCAAAAGTATGCAGAAAAAAATGTTGCTGCTTATTTTCCAGTATGATATATTAAACTTACCTGATGCAATATACTCGTGGAATCTCTACTAGCGGCGAGATTCTGCTGCACCTGTCGCTCTAAGCTCATTAGGAGTTCGATTTCGAACCGCTTTGGTGACTTCAACGTTTGTACTATTCCTAGGGCTTGTTGAAGTACTCCTATGTGCTTATTTATAATGTCGTAGTTACCTGTAAATATAAAAACGTGTACTATATATAACAGTGGGCTCAAGATAATGTGACCTTTATATGGTCTTTAGTGCGGTATCCAGGCTACCAGTGGACTCAGCATAGAAAACGCTAATAATTGTGATGTTATACCTCTATACTTTTGTTTGGATTATGTGTGTTGCTACTGGCCCTAAAAGCCCTTTCAGGTTCAACGAAACAGACTTATGTAAGCATGGGGTCCACAAGTACGATGACGCCGCCGGCTCGATGACGGCCACAACTACGCTGCACTCTGACCCCTGTGGACGACACGAAGAAGAACGACAACGGCGACAGAGGGTGGCGAGTAGCTATCCGAGGTACCCCTACTAAGGAAGTACGAAACCTCGGCTCAGATCACAAAAGGGCACGTCGATTTAGAAGCGGCCTGCATCACTTATGAACCTCGTGTAGGTGGAACATGTGAGTTATAATAATAGTTGAGTCATTCGACGAAGACTGTTAGAAGAATCGGGAAGAAAAAGAGAGAAGAAAAAGAAAGAAAGAAGAATTTAATTTTACTGATGGATATTTATTTCAAAGTATATCTTCAATTGGCATTATTATTAAAATAAGGAT
Organism: Teinopalpus imperialis; assembly: GCA_029286865.1. Taxonomy (NCBI): domain Eukaryota; kingdom Metazoa; phylum Arthropoda; class Insecta; order Lepidoptera; family Papilionidae; genus Teinopalpus; species Teinopalpus imperialis. Next base: position 12,837,632 of record JAGSMU010000022.1, on the reverse strand, counting down.
AAATAAAGAGCATGAGAGAGAGAGAGCTTGATAGTAGGCGATTTCACATATAATACATCTAAGACAAAAAATCAATATGAACATATATGGTCACCACCGAGGGCTGTTATGAATGGCTTTGTTACTAATTTTCATATATTCAAATATAAAAATCACTACGGTATTTAATGTTCTACAAATAGACACTGAAGTCATGAATTCAATGTCCTTACCGTTACAAGCAGTTATAATTTTCTCAAAACTCTGTGGTGTGACTTTTAGTAAAGTCTTAAGCCCCGGTGATTTCTGGACGTCAATTTTAGACAGCTTAGTGTATATATCAAACATCACTTCCTTTTGCGACTTATTGATCATGTAGTCAAATGTTTGTATGCAGGCATCATCATTTGCATGGTACAGGCATCCTGGACTCAATTGGACGTCATCAGCGTGAGATATACTGCAATGATAAAATTTTATTAAGTGCTTCTGCCATCTGCATTCACTGCAAGCAAGTGGATATTGCGTACACTTATTAAATTTGTGACTATTCCCTTCAGATATCACTTCTCATTTATTATTTATTGTGACTAAATATTTTTGTCAGATCGTTAGTGATTAGATTTTTCAGTCTTTTACGGTTTTATGTATGGTGGCATGTATTTCATATGATTATTGATTGATATTTGCCAGATTTTTACTTTTGGATCATTGAAAGTTCCTCATACATATTTATACTACTACTATATATTTCGACATTAGGATCTTTTAGATGGTACAATGTCATCATGGAGATGAGGAGAGATATTATAGGTCAGGTAGGATTCACTGTATTGTCTGAACACTGACCTAATGCTGTCTGTAATCTGTAACCTAATGGTAAGTGATTCCTGCGGCCCATGACATCTACATTTATCCATGACTAGGAATGATAATGCAGATTCGTTGTCACCCTTCAGGACTGTGATGGAATGCCTCATATATGAATTGAATATATGTTACTTTTCTTCTTTATTTGACTCAAGGGTACATATTGTTTACTACAAATCAAAACAGAAATTTGAAAAGGAATCCACAATCTTAGATCTATTTTGTATTCAGACACCAATGTCATATAATAATTAATATATCCATCCTAGCAATCACAGTGGCAGTAGCAATATATATATTTTTTTGATAATGTAATATTTATTTTTAAAGGTCATTTGTAAAAAAATTATATTATATAATGACACAAAATTAAATTAGCATGTTAATAACTTACACATTAGCCTCACATAGTGGAGACATATCGACTGCAACATCATTTGAATGATCCGGAAATCTTGGCAGCATTGACATCACCTTATCCAATAAAGACTCCGAGCAATGGCTGGTGACACCACATAGGTCCAATGTTCGATCTACTATTATCAAAGACACAGAGTTCGTGCAATTCTGAAATATAGAGGAAAGATTTGTTTTAATTTTGTTGGTATTTGTTTTTGTCCAAAACAATACATCTGTTAAAGCAACAATGAGTATTTTACTTGTAGACATCATTGATGATGTTGTCCTACTCAGTTATTGAAAAAAAAAATGCCATACTTTTGTTATGTGTATAAGCAGAAGCAGACAACAAATTTAACCTGATATTTATCTAGTCTTCGCTTATCCTCTACTCCTGATAATACTATGTTTTATTGACATACATCTAAAGCCTAAAAAATATATTTACAGTACTATATCTTAGAACAATATTATACATACCTTTCTTCGTGCTATGCAAACTGGAGAATTTTCCAACACACTAGCCACCAAGGTGCTATATGTACCCATATAAAAGATATCTTCCTTTAGATTCATTGAGTCAAACATACTGTTTAGTCCACTAGCAAGCCTTCTTGCTTGCAATTTTTCCTCACTACCAAGTGTATACATATCAATCAAATTAGACTCCGGTATTAACCTTCCCTCAAATGTTGGATATATTTTGTGGTATGGTGGTGTGAGGAAAACATCATTAGTTGGAGAAATAGTGAATATTGGAATGTGTACCACCTCCATTACATATTGCTGAAATAAATAATATATTTATAAATTTTACATGGTATTTACAAACCATGCAGCATTAACAGGTTGGCTTGACTAGGCTTATACATAGATCATCAGTGGAAATACTGCTATGTTTACATCAAGGATGATTGTGATGGGTTGCAGAAATAACTTATAATCAAGTGTACTGTTTAGGTACAATTGTAAACAAAAACATCGACTCAAGCGTCAAGCATGAGGTTGAATGAATTTAAAAAATAATTATAATAATCATTTTCTTTAGAATTATTAAAGGAGACTTGTAGTTTTAACCGAGGAAGCGGATCCGGCAGAAGAAGGTGGTGGAAGGTGGGAAGGCACATTCAAAATATCTACAGGTATTTTGAATATGCATTAACTATAACATAGACTGACAAAGTGAACTGTATGCTTATTAACCACCTTTATTTTTATTATAGATAACTTATTTATAATTACTTAATGTTACACTGGTAACAGTTAAATGCTGCACTAAAAATTGCTCATTGATGTTTATACTGCATTCAGTAATCAAGAGCATCATAATTTTCTAGTCTAGCACTGTATAAAATAAGATTTCTCAAATGTACCTCTGATTTAGTCCAGTCCATAAGCATCTGTTCCAGCTGCTTTGTAACCTCAGCTGGTGCTCGACCAGCAGTAAGAATGTCACTGGCATTTATCCCATCATTGAGCTCTAAGTAGACCACATCTAAGCTTACACATGATATCAGAATACAGTGTGAGAAATCACTATTGCTTATTATTTCACGAATTGTATGTAATTGAGTTGATGTTGTTTGTGTTATAAAAACTGCCTTTTTATGTTCTTTTTTGGCAATCTGAAAACATATAGTAGTGAAAATAAACAGTTATATATATACATAACAAAAATTTCAGATGAAAATTTATTATGAAATAAAAAAAAAATTGAATTATACATTTACCAAAGAGATATTTAAAAGGAGTAAATTTTCGGAAACAACATAATTATGGGAAAAAATTGTAAAGATAACATAGTAAGAAAATTTGCCATTGAGAAAAATGTTATTAGTAAGTTAAGTCTTATGTAAATACCATGAAAAGACTCTGAAACTTCAAGATACAGATTAGAATCATCATTTTAAAATGTAGAATCACATTCAATTTTTAGAAAAATAATTAGGATTATTTATTTGAAACAAAAAATTTGTAACAAATTGGCAATTTTTCAATCAATTAATCAAATAATATTTTTTAATTGAAATAAACAAATGTAAAAGAAATTAATATTAAGTCAATAAATAATTATAAATATGTGCTTAGTGATTGTCTTCCACTTTTAACCTATTATTTTTTAAGATATTCCATACTTATTTCCAGCTGCAGTAAGTTGGCTTCATAGGGGAGGACCACTCATCACAGAATACCAACATGTAATAGTAGGTAATGCTATATCATCTAGTCAGAGTGGGATGTGAAGATACCCTTATTACTTATTTCATGACATTCCAAGTTATATACAGCAGGGGTAATAATGCATCTGCATTATGATTCCTTATTGAGAACAAATGTAGTAAATGGGCAAAAAAAATACATTATTTGATGTTTATCAATTTTTTTTCCACAATTGGACGGGGTCAGAAAATTTACTCTTACACATAAAATTTACTCTTAACATATAGTAAGAATCTGCTATTCCTTAAAATTTATTTTATTTAAAAATCGATTGATTTAATCTTATGAAAAATTATCCATACCAATATACAGACCTTAAAACAACAATTGAAATTTATTATGAACTAAGGCTACTCTACCTCAAAAGGGGACAAACTTTTCACTGCGACTGCCCCTCCTGTGAGAAGATTAAATAATCCGCCATTCCAATGAAGACACTCAGCGCTGTAATCGTCTATGAATACAACTGCACCAATAATTCTATTATAAACTTCAGACCAGCAAGCTTTGCTGAATTCCTTTATAGAAACAGTCGTCATTTTGGCTTTATTTACTACAAGAGTAGACCGAATTTCATGATAGAACAAATTGTTTTATTTTCTCTATTTCACATGTTTTTGTACGCTGGAAATCCAGTGAATGTTAAAATATTTTGTGACTAAATTTAAGAATAAAATCAAAATTAAATTGATGCCTTAAGCCTTAATAGCAAAAAAAGGCCAAAAGTGACATTTGAGAATAATCAATCAATTCATGTGTCACACTGACAACTTAAAAAAGCATCGTTACGCGCATTATTACATGTGCATAGGAGTTAATATGTATTAGTAAAAAACAACACAATACTCAATATATTCATTCATAATATTATGTTAGTAAGTTATATATGATGAAATAAATAATATAGTAAAAAGATAAAATACTTTTTTATTCATAAACAGACACAAATCTAACATTAAAACAACAACGCTGATTTTGTTTATACCATTACCTACGTTTATTTAACTTTACATAGAATAAAATCGAAAACACAAATAGTTAAACCAATTTCCATGTAGTTTTTAACGATGTTTTGATATAGTTTGGGTTAGCATGAACTGGAGACTAATGTTACTCTTTAATCTAAAAAGTGTCTATTATTATAAAAAAAGAACCTGAAAAAAATATATTGCTTATTACTTCATGTAGTAGAGCGTAGAATCATCTAGTTTAGGGCCAATAGAAACTTTTTCCAATGGTGATAAACACACAGTTCACCTAATGGTAAGCGATGATATCAGTTTATAGACACATACTTTCATCCTCATAAAATATTCTAGACGCTTTGTTACATAGATATGTAGATGGATTGTTACCTCTGAGAATTGAGATGGAATCCCTTGCTGTCTTAGTCAAATCATTCATGCTACAGTTACAAGGTGGAGCATGGCTCTTACAATTATATTCTAATGGAACATAATATAATTCTTATTTGGTCAGCACTTTATACTATATATATATATATATATATATATATATATATATATATATATATATATATATATATACTTATTCCTAATACCACCAATATGTAAGAGTATTTCTATTATTAAGGTAATTTAAAAATGAAACTGTGGTTGCATTTTAATATCTTTTTATTCCTTACAATAAACAATTTTGTAATCTAATATGCAAAACTGAAACATTTTTCTAATAGCTGGTATCACAATAATTTAGTGTTCATCTTCATAGCCACTAGGCAGGGCATTGACATGGGGATTGTGGAAAAGCGATTTCTGGCCATCACCCCATGGGAATCTCTGAAAATGATGAAAAAATAACAATTTATAAGATATTATTTATCAGCTTTAAATATCAATTTTAAAATTGTCCTAATATCTTTCACAATAAAATTACTGGTTTTTGTTTCTCCGGTTTTATATGGTGAAGAAATGAAACTGCAGCTCTTATTTACTAAAACAAGTAATTTATCTTACTGTGTGCTCAAATGTATTTATGGGTGCAGGGTAATATATAAGACTGCTTTTCTTCAGCAATTTAACAAACAGTTTAGGTTAAATTGTAGACTGGTATCCTGTAAGGATTAGTTTCTTTCCTGGCATTTCATGCATATATATGCACAGCAATTCATGCATACTGAAGCTACTATTTATTTGTCAGGCCACAATTATTATACTAAACTATTATATTATTATACTAGAATTTTTAATTTAAAGTCATAATAAGAATCAATATTTTCTATTAAGTAAATTGATAGGCTTGTGTCATAATGATCAGAAAATATGGCTAAAGTATTGCAGGGTTTCATAACCAGCCAAGGATTAAAATTGATTAATGACAAAAAAAAAATTGTTTCCAGGTCCCTCTAATATTATTGTATCTTATTACATCAGTCAAAGGAAGAAAATTACAAATGACTAATTGTGTTTAAGTAAGCACATACAGTACTAATATATAATATATCTTAACAGAGTTACCAAAAGATATTGCCATAAAATCAACATTGAAATCAACCTATAAACCATTGTGTTTGAATGGCAGTACAGCTATATTTTATATTTTTAATTCAGTATTCTAAACAGGTAAGTTTCAATGAACAAAAGGTAAGGTAATTAACACTACCTGTATTTTTATTTGTCTTATACATTTATTTTGGCATATTGTATTTTAAATAAAATTAAAACCAATCATACTTTATTATTAATTGCTTCACCACAAGCCAACAAAAAGCCAAAAATACAAACAATTAAATCTATCATCCAATTTTCTTAATTTTTAAATGGATTGTGATATTTAGAGTGTGATGCCAATTACCTTTGTGCGGATGCGCATAAACTCATAAGGGACGAATGGGGGGCGCTCATGGTGTTCCTCTTGGTGAGCTAGGTAAGCATTTAGCATTCCTAGACCAACAGCTGGGAATGCCACGAAGAAGGACAGCTTTTTCCACAGTTTGTAGCCACCTGAACAAATGTTTTGCTAAATAAATAATATAAATTTTCATCAAAGAAGCTTAAATCAAAACTGATAAGGTCTGCAAAGGGTTATGTGATTACATAATTAAGATTTGTACAGCTTACCTCCATGACCGCCGGCAGTAGCTGAGTGCGAAGCAGACCGTGCTTGATTTTTAAGATACAAAGTCGCCGCCCTTTGCAAGATAGAAGCCATTTTTATGAACTGAGTAATTCAACTGGAATACTTGAGGTAAATTTACTTGTCAAGTTTGTCAAAGAAAAATGTTATCGATTCAATGCTGCCAGACCAATTAATATTATTACCTTAAATTTAGATATTTTTTTATTAAAATTAATTTATTAAAATAACATTATTTTCGTATAATGATAGTTATTATGGTATTGTTAGTTGCATAGTTATATTAATACTAAAAATGTGTTTTTCAGCGATTTTTAGGTTGTCATTAGAAATCATCTATGGTGAGTAAAATTATAGCTACAAAATATTTTTGTTTAACTTAATCAGTTCTTTTTCCTATTAATAGATAAATTAAAAAGATAAGTTGAAAATCAGTTCTTATTAATAGATAAATGTCTACTAATATCACAAATAGTATGTTCCAGATTTTTTGGAACTGTCACTTTTTTAATTTAACTTGTAATAAAATATTTGTACTGGTCACATTGTACATTTATTTAATGAATACTTTCAAATTTGTTGTTGTTAAAGCTGGTAGTAAAAAATTAAGGCTTTACATTCTATCATTAAAACTTTTCACGGCTAACGTAAAACCGGCAGAATTCACTGATAGTAAATAATTTTAAAATACTGTTTTTTTTTCGGGCTTTATCGTTCTGGTATAAAATTTTTAACCTCTGGCTTTTCCTTAAATAAAAATTAGAGATAACCAATATTTTTAATTTACAACGCTTTATTTATTTTAATTATAGAGCAACTATCGACGCCTCTATCTGTGTTGACTGGTGAGAACCGGCTGTGTGACATGGTATCGCGAATAATTTTTTTTGACGCCCTCACCGTCGACGAGGGCGGTAGATTCAAGTGAGATTGTAAGTACGGCACTCACAAGCAGCGGGTTTGGGTGTATAGCGGCAGAGTCAAAGTATCGGTTAAGCGGGAAGCTATGGACGGGTGCTCAAGACCTATGTGTAGATTTTCATTGCGCAAGAACCACGGTGGCCTTGCTAATAAAGCGATTTTAGATTACCTGAAGTCTTATTTGGACGTGCTGAGGGAGGCATTTTTCGGGCGGTGCCTCCTTTTAGGGATTTAGGAATTCGAGATGGGAAGGTTTAATGGTGGAGAGGTCGTTAAAATAGGCGACGTTGAGCCCCCCCCCCCCCGAAGGGTTCTCACCTTTTCGTGGCGGGGGGGCTTAGTAACCGTGTCTTGGTCACCCATGGTGAAGCAGAGAGGACCCCAAACGGCCGGTCTAAGCCACTCTGTGGCCTCTATGGAACTGTCCTCCCCGCCCTCAGCAGCCGAGGCGGGGATAGGGAGAGTGGCAACGAAACACCGACACTCCTCTCCCTCCGCGACTCAAGCGGGGCTCGCACCACATAATGCAGCTGCGGTGGGGCCGCGGGGGAAGAAGAGTGTCGGTGTGCCGTTGCCGCTCTCCCTGTCCTTAGCGGCCGAATATCGGTCATCGGCGGAGATGCAGAGGGAGGCGGACTCGGGGGAGTCCGCTTCCCACCTACAGAGGACGCCGAGTTGGAAGGCGCGTCCGTGTTCCGGCTCGCCTTACCTAGCGGGGTGGAGAAGGCCGCCTTGTCGGCCAGCGCTGGCGGGGTCACGGATGTGTGCGAAAGCGTTCCCGTGACCCCGCCATACTCGATGACGGAGGAACACCATAGGGTTTTAGTCGGTGCGAATCTGACATAACCCATCCTTGCCCTTGTTGGGAATGTCTAACGCTTTATTGATGATCTGTGTAAATGATCAAAGTGCCGTGAACGGCAGCCGCGGCCCACCGCAAAAAGAGCGGTTTGTTTTGGCGGGATTGATTATTATGTTTACTATTTTTAGTTTTTGAGATAGTTTCGCCCGTGTGTTCGTTGATCCGAGCATCAGCTGTTTGATTTTGTGTTTCATTGCTGATTTTTTTTAGTAAAGTAATATATTTTATATGAAACTATGGTTCCATTTAGCTGTACTAACATGATGGAGCGTAAATAATGCTAATAAAACGTTTTAAAAATATGATTTTTTGAATCAGGATCGATTTTTTTCCCATCCCATCATCAAAGGTGTCATTAGAACTATCGTCTGTCTTTGTTTTCGGAAGCGGTCTACTAATACCCAGTATGATATTTATTGTTTAATATATTTTATTTATTAGTATGTACAATAAGCATGTTAAATGTATTGTTAATATTTAAGATTCTTTTTTCATTGGCACCTACAGTCATTGTTCTCCATCTCAAGGGCTGACTGGTAGAGAATGCCAAAAGGCATTAAGTCAGCCCATTGTATACTTTTGTTAAAATAAGGTGTTTACAATTAAAGATTAAATAAAATAAATAAATAGTTGAGGTATTATGTAGATTAGATTTATAAAGGGAAAAAAAATTATCATGGTTTCACATTTCGGCCACAATAATTATAGTAGTACATATATAAATTTTATACAATTGAGATAGGCATGTATTTATAACGAAATCACTAACGTTAGTTCATGACAGAAGTTCTAAAAGTTACATGTAGGTGGCGTTATTATAAATTTATATAGTCAGAAAATAAAAGACGGTAATAATACATTTTATAATATAATATGTTTTATATAACATAATTGCCTTTATCGTCTAATTCACTGAAACGAACTAGCGATCAGAAAATTTACCTTATTAATTTTATATTAATATTAATAATATAATATAATAATTAATATATTATGTTATTTTTATAACACACAAAATCGTATAAAATCGTATGAATTTTTGGCTAGACGCCTCGTATATTACTTGTGAACAAAGTGAATAGAATAAACAGACTGCTTTTTTTTCCTTTCTGGAGGGTAAAGTACATATATACATACAACAAAGTTGTGTTATGTATAAACGAGAATTGTGATATATGTATTTAAATAACAAAATAAAACTTTAATTTATTGCTGTTTATTATTATATATATATTTTAGTTTTTCTTGCTTTTTGTCTGGAATACTTTTTTATACCTCGTTAACATGGAATGTCAAACTGCCTTATAAAAAATAACATAGGGATGCAACTAATAAAATGGAATGTGATATCTTATTTCTATCTGTTATTTCGTAACGTCGTAGTTATGCGAAATGAACTAATATTTATGATATAAAATGGATCCATTACTTAATTAAACTAATAACATCTTTTTCTATAAGTTAAACAGATCTATTTGCACTAGTGGGTCTGGTAGTAATGTAAAGTGATGGGGTAAAAGGAATTCAATCCTAGTCCTTCCCAGGAGTTACAACGTTCTGTATCTGATATTTAGCAATGGTAGATATAGGATCAATGGAAACGTACATATATGTTTTTGTATATCATAACGCTAAAACAATAATAATAATCTTCAAGAACACAAACATGACGATACGACGCTTCTAATATTTAAAAATTAGTATGTTTACATTCACACAAATTTAATAGTCATTCTTACTTGTGCCCGATATTTGACGTTTTAATTCAATTTTTTTTTTTTTAAATATTTAAATTTGAATCTTTAAATAACTTATACTATATTACTGCTAATCCCTGAGAACTAAGATAGAATGCACCTGTATATCTTATCTTATTTTTGTGGGGTAACAATGTATCTGCATTATGTATTGCATATGATTCATAAGAATAAATGTTGGGTGTCACGGGCTGCAGCTCAGCCCTCACAGGCACCCCCGAGCCAGCTGCTTTCACGAGCAGGGTCTCGGCCGGGTGCCCTAAGCGCTAGGACACCTTTCAACCAGGTGAAGCTGTAACTCGGGCTAACAGGGACCATCAGCCATTAAAAAACGGACTGCAGAAATCACACGAAATCATATAATAAACAAGTTATGGCCAGACCAAAATATATTATTACGGCCAATTAAATCACCTTGTTACAGAATAATGTAATAACAATAATAATAAGGTTTATTCGCCTGTTTATACCTATCGTCAGTTATTTTTAATATATAATACAACTTATAATAAATGCAAAGGTTATGCCTATGACTGTTGTAATTTAAGTAACATGTACCATAACTCAACTCAATGTAACAAAACTAAATGCATAAATCGCGGCATTCTTCATGTTACGACTCATCACATTCGAAATGTGATGATTCGTATTAGGATATTTAATCTACATATTTATTTATTCTGTGATTTTCGTGATGAGAAACAATATGGTAAGTGATGTCTGGTTTCTGATTCTCGTATAATACAAGATTTTATTATGACTTTACTACTTACTTATGTATGTTAGAAATAAAAAATAAACCTATTTTATTTTAATAAAAATCGAATATTGTATTATTTACTAATATATAAGACAATTGTATTCTAAATACATTATGTTATGACTGCTGGTTGATCGAATGTTGCAAAAGCATATTCATTAGTGTCGGAAATGGCCACGTCGATCGCTTCGCCATTTTTTGTAAAGTGGCGTTCAAATATTAACTTCGGGAACATCTGTAATAAAATAAATTTAAATTAAATAATGTATAAAAGACGGGTATCTAGCGTGGTGTGGAAGTATTCGTTTATGAAAAAATATTAACGTTTTTCCGTAAATTAGAGACAGATCTAGGTTCAGGTATTTTATGGGTCACCTTTTACTGTTTTCGTGTACTTCTTGGTTTTGTTTGAGAACTAATTGGTGGTTTGACAGACGCAGAACGCATTAACGTCATCCGTCTCTCTCTCTTGCGGCTCGATATCTCTTTGCTATCTTGCTTATTCACGGCGCTCAATATCTCTTTCCATTTGGCTCATTCATCTCATACTCTTGCGGACGGTTCACGTCATGTCACACTGTGAGTACGCAAGGCGGTGCGACATATCGAGCAGTGAGTGAGGGAGAAGTACTATAAATGTGTGCAAGACTATAGTCCGTTTACTATCTCGCTGCAGGCAGAGTTGTAAACGTAGCGTATCGTATTGCGCGATCACTCGCACTCACAGATCTTAGCAACGCATTATGATGTTCAGCGCTCACATCGTAATGTTATCAACAAATCATTTATGTACAAAATTTAAATAAAAACTACATTTATTTTATTCCTGTATTATTTACAACAATGCGCGTTTGTTTATTATGATTGACATTAGCAAGTTTAATATTGTTTGCAAAACACGGCGTTAAGTATTCATATACTGAATACATAAAAATAAAAAATATTTTGTTATTTATATTACCATAACAGAATGCACTATTTAATTGTCTATATGGCTTATTTACTATAGTAGTACTTAAGGGTGCGGATGTGATACACTCACCCCGAGAATATGAGCGATAACGCTCGCTTTATGCGCACATCACTGCGCAAAACATTTACTACCGGGCCTGCAGCGAGATAGTAAATGCACTATAGGTGGATCGAGTAGTATAAAAGCTGGAATAGGTGTTCCATAAAACTCTTATACGGACGTATTGAGCGTAGGGACCAAATTGTGTACACAGAAAGAGTAATCACTCGCTCGCACTACGCTCGTATTACTAGATTTTTTGTTAAATGTGTGTAATGTTGAATTATGGAGTTCACTTAATTTCTTTACCGAACTCCTTAATTATAAAGTGTATATACATTTAAATAATATTGCGTCGTGCTGTATTATATGTATAACAAGAACGTAACAATTATATAGATGGTGATTAAAATCGTTAAGGTTAAATGAGAAAACGTCAATTCCGTTCAAACATTAGGGAACACTTTTTTTTTTTTAATATATGGCAACTATCGATGTTATCATTCTGCCGATGTCTAGTCAGAAAGAGGCACGTACTCGTATATAAAATTGTTCGGTAACAAAAGCAACCAGCGGAATGCATTGAGAGCACTAAGTTGAGGCTTAAAAATATGTCAAAGGACATCACGGTATTACCGTGAGAAAGAACGATGAAAATGAATATTTTTATTGTGTATAATTAATTATACACAATAAATTTATTATCTTTTTAAAGTACGTACGTATAAGTCTAAGAATGTGAGTAGGGATAAAAAAATAACGGAACGGGGAAAATACTTGGGAAGAGTGTCATATAGGGATGTCGATAATTTTGGGCATGAAAAAAAATATATGATCCAAGGTGCCTTCCCACATTCCACATGGCCACATTCGCATATTTCTAACCTTGATCTCAGCTAGGAAGATAGGCATGACCTAGTCGTAGACGGATTAATGTGGATGTACTCGCTTTATTGAAAGATTTGTATTTTAAAAACCAGGATTTCACCGAAAAGTCGCTTTGAACATATGCATATCCAACTTTTGATTCCATATCTTTATGAGATACTTTTTCGCAAGGGCACGAAGATCACGAGTAAAATGACTGTTAAATGATAGGTCTCCAAATTGGATGGCTTGTTTAGCACATGTATCTGCCGCTTCATCACCCAGAACGCCAGTATGACTAGGGATTCAAGCTAGAACAACATCTTAGGCAAGTAATTTGCATTTAATTGTAGCAATAATTCTTTGCACTGAAGTGAAACAATAATATTGTCTATTGATTGGAATGGGGATTTAACAAGGTCCTGAAGAAAACCCAAAGAGTGTGAAGATTAAAGTTTTATTTAATTTATGGGATACAACGTAGGCTATGGATTCAACTGTAAATAGAGAACACTTTATTGCCTTCCTAGTGAACTAATTTGGTTAAAGAAAAACTAATATGACAGTATATGGTAGATGGCGCTATTTCCCTAATAATAGTTAAATATTTATTGTATTCGAATTTATGCTCTGAGATATATATTTACCTATAAAATTTGCATATTTACTTTTTGTTGTAAATATTTGTTTATTTAATTATATCCGTCACACTTAAGATCACGCCCTCACAGAATATCGTATCAAGTAACAAGGTTACTTCGTTCCTCGAGGCAGGAGATAAATAGACTTACTACTTCTAGAGGGATGTAACTAACTGAGTATTGAGAACAGGTATTTAAAAGCAACAAATGTAAATTAATACCAAATATATAGGCTTGTATAAAATAAATTGACTTATACAAAACATGTGTTCTTTATTGTGAAACCATTCATAAGACGGGCTGATATGAAATTACATGACAGTGATAAACTGCACTATGAGTAGAACTTCCTATATAAAATGCAAGTAAACGTGAACTTTTTCGTTTAATTAATATGGCTTATACACGCATTTCCTTTTAAATTCCTTTTTGCTTCAATTCTTAATATTTAAAAGGTATTTGCATGATAATAGTATTTCGATAGATCATCATTAAATGTGATAAATAAAAAAAAATGGGAAAGTTCTATACACGGACGATGTATGTATTGATACAAAACAATTTTTTTTGTTCTCTGTTAAAGACTAGGACCAGCTAGTGTATTGTCTTGTAAGACAATAAACTAGCTGTCCTGTACTATAATTTACTTTATTTGGTCACCCCTAATCGACAGTCGGGCTTTAGAGTACTCTAACCTATATTTTATTTATTTACTCTTTATTGCATTAACCTCAACAAAGTTAGAGGTCCGCAAAGGGCGACTTAATGACAAAGGCATTCTCTACCAGTCAACCCAAGGTGTGGTGAGATATTGTGATAGGTGTAGCAATAAACTAATTAATATAAAGAAAAGACTATAAATAACTAATATACAAATAAAGAATAATACATATTATTTTATATATAAAATAAATAAATAATTATTTATTTTATTTTTATATAGATATAAAATAATACATATATACACACATAATAGAATACAATACAATAGTGGTAGCTACCAATAAATTCCATATGTGGATGATGAACTTATCTGACTATAGATAACTTAAGTAAGTTGTTGTCATGAACCAAACTTTTAGACCTGATTTTATTACTGACCTTCCTGACGTCATTGGGTAAGGAATTCCAGAGTAATGTAGCTCGGACAGCAATTGAATTTGCAAAAAATCAGTAAAGTGAGCTGGAATATAGATCTTGTTATTAAAAGAAGATCGATGAAGTCTATCACGAGATAAAGATGTAATCAACTATTTGCAAACTGTTCAGAGTAAAACCTTATATAACTACAAAATGTTCATCATTAAGAATGTTGGAAGCTTGTTATGATCTTTACAACACTTGATATCGCTTGTGCTGCTTTTGGAGATAAGTACATAAAATATAAGATAAATCTGTGATTATTTTCAGATGAGAGACTATGGATGGTAACCTAAGTAAATATATATAGATAAAGTAAAATTAAAAGTATAAAGCAAGTATTAAGTTGGTATAATATATTTATTTAGGGAGTTATATAATATAAAAAATAACAAAACGTATAATGTTTAGAATAGAATCAAGTAGAATTATTTAACAATATTTAAAATAATATATATATATATATATATATATAAATATGTATATATATATGTATATATATACTTATATATATACTTAGTCCGGCCATAAGTTCTGTTACAAAAGAAAATGCATTTTTTTTAATGAAGTAATTTGATATTATTAAAATTTATACCTACATATTTATTAGTCACTCGGCAAAAAATAATAAAATATTCCATTCGAAATGGCCACATTTGGCCTTTGTACAGGCCTTTAATATGTTTGGCCACGAATCTATGGATTTACGCACTGTTTTACTGCTACACACTGACCATAATTTGAAGTCTAAACTTGTGACCAGGTGCAGAGTCCTGCTGGAAAGTCCACGATATATTTTTAAAAAGTGTATTGCTGAGAAGTTTCACAACATGATCCAAGACTGTATCTTGATACACGTTGGCTGAAGTTTCAACTCCTTTTTCACAAAAATGTTGATTTGTGACTCTTTGATAAGACACGCCCCACCAAACCATTACTGACGCAGGAAGATAACCACGTTTTACCTTTCCGACCACATGAGCAGCTTCTTTAGAGCTGTAAGCGTACATTTTATCATTTTAATAATGTAGTGTTCTTCAATCGTGAAATATTTTTATCGGTAAAGAGGATATTTCTGTGCCTTTCACCTGCGTATAGCGACAGAAGGCGATTTGATCGATCCACTGTCTTTAATTGTAAATATTGATTTAGGGCATGTCATGTATATCGACGATAAGCACCAAGCTTCAGATCTTGTTTTATAATACGCGACAGAGTCCTAGCGGGAATCTTCATTTCTCGTGATAAGATTTTTAGCTTCCTAATGGGGTTTCGACGAATTCCGGCTTTTGAAGTGTCTGGAATATGACCGACGACTCCATACCCACTTTCCCACTTTGTGCAAGGCGATCACTGCAATCCTATTTTCTTTAACACCCCATTCCATATTGTAATATGATAATGAACACGAAAAAATATGTGAAATGGTGCATAATCGAAAGAAGTTTTGAAAATAATATACTTGTTCCAAATTCAAAATAATTAAAAAGTTGAAAAAAAGAAAAGTTTTTATGTAACAGTATTTATGGCCAGACTAGTTATATATATATTCTGCTGCTAGGCACAAATTGGCCGATATCTAATGTCGAAATATTTCTTTTTATTTCTTAGACATGCTGATTTACTCATCACGAACATTCGTTTTCGAGCATATGATAATCAACACTTAAAATTGCTATTACCAACTTAATTAGCACCGGGGATCGAACATGTACCGTGATAAATTAAGGCGAGCTCCCGGACACTGTGCTACCACCGCTTTATATTCTTATAACAGTTATATACGATTATAATAATAAATACCAGAGTAAAATTATAGTTGAGTTTTTTTTATCGCTGATGGCCACTGTTTAGCTTCACCGGGTTGACAGGTGGCCGAATGTTTAGGGCACTCAGCCAAAGCCTTTATTTATGGGTAACCAGCACTAGGGTTCCCCAGAGGGGCCCTCGGCTTGGACGCGAAAGCAGCTGAATCGAGGGTGCCTGAGAGGGCCTAACCTAGGCTCGGTCAGTTGCTAGTGTAACGGATTAAATCTTTGTTTTATACAGGTGTTTATGAGCTCATGTGTCTATACAGTAATAAGTTAAGTAATCAATAAATCATGATTATATATTATATTTCCGTGCAGTGATTTAGCCTTTAGTTCTGTTTTACTAATGTGATATAAATTGGTCCGTTTCCTGGAAGTTTATCGCGGCGGGGTATGATTGTTCATTTATTATTTGTCCAGAATGCAGATTGCGATTTACATATTTATTAAAAGTATTACATATTTTTATTAAATATAATGTAAGTAAGAACCTTGAGATATATGTAGATATATGGTGGGGTTCATGGAGACCTCTTCTCGTAGAGACCTGCAGTTGTCATTCACCGTCGAGCATGTATTACAAATAACAGCAGCTGAGATATCGGTTTTCAGTATCCTCGTATACAATTTCACCCTGACATTTTTCACCCATTTCGAGGACAGCGATAAAACCCGTGATTACCCAGACGAACTAGTTACACTGTCAAACTGTCAATCGACCGACAGCAAATTTTCGTATGTCATCGCTCCATCTATGTGAGTTGTCCTTCCACTACGATTGCCTGTCTGAGTTTGCCACTCCAGAACCATTCTTACCCATCGGTTAACGGCCTATGGCTGACACGATGTTCACGATGAAAACATAACCGTTTACATGTTAATTTTAACTTTAGTAACCTATTATTCAATTAACAAAATAGAATGCTTGACTGTGTACATTTAGTGCCCATTTGTTTGAACAACGACGACATTTTCCCATTTTGTATAAATAGACTTAAACGATTATCGGTCAAGTTCAATCGTAAGATCGTGACCGAGAAGTAATCTAACGCGTGTAAAGTCCACGCACCCCGTTTTTTTTTATTTAAGTTCTACGACAATCTAGGTATTGATGCTTGTCGCGTCCCCGTGTGACAGGCGCCGACGCCGAGCGCGCCGCATCCTGAACATATGTTAAGTGAGGCGCCAAGCCTGAATGCACCGAGGGTTCCCTATAGATATAAAGATACTCAATTTATATATAAGGTATACTTTAAAAGTTTTACGTTTTATTTTAGACATTGTTATAATTTTAAAGTTTTCATTTTATTAAACTTTTAATTTATAAAACAAGTGATACTTGCCAGATATTATATACAATAAAAAAGGGAAAATATATAACTTTGAAATTAATTTTAAATTAACCGTGATACTGGAACGTAAAGAAACACAGAATCCTTGTCGGGCAATCTTGTTCCGGCGCAAATGTTTTAATATATTGTGTGATAGGCTGACAATTTGTTGGTACAATTTAATAAATGTAGAATTTCTTGTCAATATCAGCGGGGAATAAAGATTCTGGACGCTCTGCTTACCCTAAGTGTACACGTATATCTATATATGTATGTATGTATTTATGTATGTATATATTAGAATACGATACCACCATCATCTCAAGCCATCATTAGTTCACTGCTGAAAATTGGCCTTTTCCATAAATCGTCATAAAGTGCAATCCTTAGGCACATAATTATTCACCGTAGTAGGAATTAAATTCACCGTAGTAGGAATCATCCTACATCGAGTTGGTTTATACGGGGTTTTACATATGTAGTATCCTGTATTTGCAGCTTAGCATTTAACCTCGCTCGAGGAACCCAAGTAAAAAATTTCACAAAAACTAAACCAAGACGAACGTGCAATCGATTTGTGATTGCTGGTTACCTTCTTAGCCTTGACGTGCTCAAAGTTAAACCCCATGTAGAACGCTGACTGCTGCAGCTGACGTAGACTGCGCATGCGTACTTTGGGATCACGTTCCAATAGACGCATGAGCAGCGAGCGGGACGCTTTTGACAAGCTCGCGCTTTCCGGCAGAGTGCCTGGTAACGGCTGTATGCAATTCTGCCTTCGTTCTTCCTTCGAACTAATTATGAAAAAATAAGATTATTTTTATAAGTTTTAGTAGTGCCATTTCATAATATTAATAATATTATAATTGAGAATTAAAAATACGATGTTAATATAAAAGAAAAGGAAAATAACTACCATTAGATTGAATACGATAAATAACGGTGATAATGTAAAACCGAATATATCGGCCGAAAATTTATCTCTATTATAATTACAATTGACACAAAAATTGTGTATTAAAATAAAGAGTTTATGATATAAAATATAATATGAGACGAGTATTTTATTTAGAGTCATGATTTGTTCTATTAAAGTTAGCGAATATGCACTGTTTGGAGAGGTTATATCAATAATCTTACTATTAATATTAAGTAATGGAGTGTAATTCTATTTAATACATATATGTTTGTATCTTGTTAGAGTAGACACCGTAAACTTGTTTAATTTTGTCACTAAATGTCAATATGATAATGCTTCGGTACCAGTCACCCGCCTTGTTTTATACTCATTTTATTTTAGTGGTTGTCCAAAGAACAGCGGATCTTAGGGTCGATTCCTGTTAATTCTTGTTATTTTTATAGTCGGCCATATACTAGGTTGTGATTATTTTTAATAAGTATATAAGTATAATGTTATATACTACCTATTGAGCCCTTAAAGCTTAATCATTACTGAATTACATACAAAATAAAATAACTACATTTATCCACACGGTGGTGGTTATTTCAAGTTATTTGAAGTGTCTTTGACATAAGAAGATAAACAATCATACCTAATAGCCGTCGTTGTATCTCTTATGTTGGCGCCCTTGGGTACGTCAATGTCATTTTCGTCTGCACCGCCACAAACTGTTCTTTGACGTATCGCAGACGTTGGATACTGGAAGCAAAATTATGAAATACATCATTTTTATTATTTTTGCCAACATTATAAAATAAAAGCATAGAGGAGGGAAGATCACTCTGATACAAATTCATAGGAAAATTAATTGAACGATGGTAACCATATCGATAAATTCTGTTCCGTTCATTATTATTTACGTTTGAATATTTATTGATAGAAACTGTTTTTCTTTTTTATGGCCAATGGCCACTGTTAACACGAGGGCTTTTACAGCTTCACTGGTTTGAAACGTGGCCGAGCGTTTAGGGCACTTAGCCGAACCCGAGCATTAAGCCGACGTGATCACTGGTAAATTGATCACAAACAAAGAACTAAAAAGTCTATTTGAATGAACTGTAGTAAGCGTCTCACACCAAGAATGCAAGCAAATAAAAGAAATATTGACATCTATTGCTAAAATTAATAAGGACATATGAGAAAATAGAAACGATGTTATTAGCCAGATATGTGGAGTAATAAATTTGAAAGGGAAATGTAATCCTTCAGAAAGCAATAACAATGATGTAGGTACGTTGTAATACATTTGTTAACTCCACTAGCCAATTTGATTTCAGTCATTGGTACATTAACGGTTCATCTAAAACAGCTATTGGAATCACATAAAGTATTTGGTTAACGGTTTATTTTTTTATCAAGTTTAAAGAGCTGGAACGTAGTAAATAAATTATATCACAAGGATTTAATGGGCAAGAATTATGAATGGAAAGTTTGCATTTAAGAGAATATGTTAAATATGACCATACTAATGCAAATAAATATGTAACAATTAAAAATTGTATCATATTCTTATAGAAGAAGATATATTGCTAAACAGAAATACTTGTATGATATTTTTATTTATTTATGGTCACTAATTTCAGAAGGGAACGTTATTTTTCTAAATTAATGTAACTGAATAAATGCAGAAGTAGAATGCCTCAAGGAAGAATAAGTAGTTATTTATAGCAATAGAGAATTATTTTTTTAATAAGAAGGAAAATGGAAACATTAATCAAAGATTTCACTAATGCAAAAAGCACATAATTGCCTATGATTTTAATTAAATTTTATAATATAGCCTAGGTATGGTTTAATGGGAAATTTTTTGTTTAAATAAGTACATTGCAATGAAAATAGTGATTTAAATCAACGGCCGATGTATAAATCCAAATCTGATGTAAGTTCTTACTTTTTCATATAACACTATCATAATTTTTCATATAGAACCAATTAGATTTTTTAGGTAGAGAACAAAAAGTTTCTTAGAAAACAGAAAATTCTTAGTTTTTTTTGAAAACAGAAAATTCTAACTTTTCTGAGAAACTAGCTTCCAGATCTGCTAACCGCGAGCCCCGAGAACGAAGAAGCTTTAATAGTCGCATAGGCTTACGGCGCCTATATCCACTGAATCTAGTATTCTAAGAAATACTAAGTATTAGCTTATAACTTTCATAAAAGAGGAAGGTAAGAGATTTCGTATATATCTTTAACACAGTGTTATTCATTATACGTTATTTATTACAAATACTTAATAACTTTTTATATATGCAATAAGAGAACCCAGTTCATCCGATGGTATGTGATGCCTGTGGACCACAGAACAGAACAGCAAAATCCACCCGTCAAATAACGGGGAACAGCAAATCTCAGTTATAAACGGTTAAATTTTTGTGGGAACCAGTTTGTTTTAGTACTGTTATGTTGCAGTAGATGGCACTGTTATAAATTCCCACGGATATAGCCTAATTAATATAACAGATTGACACTATTGAAGACAAAATACCTTGCGAGTTCCCGGTTTTCTTCACTCACCAGATATAACAAAGCTTTAAACAGCTGTTATATATTATTCTATAAGGCTTCCCCGGTGAACGCTACCCTTTCGTATTACCATCAATTACCGTAGCATGGCTTTAACGTAGAGAAATAGCTGAAATCGAATTAATAAAGGCTCCTAGTTATTTTGATTTAACTTATGAATGAAAAATTACATGAAAGCAGCTTCACATATCATGAGAAGTAAAGATTGGTCTGAATGGAAAAAAACAATTTGAGCTACATTTCTTTTATCAATTCACGAAGACCCCAAAAAGGGGAAGAAAGGCTGGTTAATACTAATGGCCGAAAAATTCTCTAAAAGATTCACAAGCGTGAGATAAACAAATTACTCGTATATGCCTTGTCTCGTCAAAAAGTATATAACTTAGTATATATTTTTTTGATTACGAGCGTTTATACCACCCGAATTATCAAGTACAATGAAACTAGAAATATTATTTTTTTGTTAATAAATATCTATATGGTATAGAAATTCTATATAGATATTTATTTGCAAAAAAATTGTGATTTATTGAAAGGCATACACATTAAAGACAACACAACAGTTATCAATAAATAAACGCAAAACGACTATAAAAGACATGATTGTATGCCTATTATCCAGCATGGAATAACCGGTGGACTTATATAATAAAATATAGTTACGGCCGTTAGTCTGACTTAATGGCCAATGGACATGCGCGTACGCACTAAAATTAACATCCAACGGGGATCAATTTATAATAAGAAGCGACCGCTTGTACTGATCCTAGTATTATCTGTACTAATTTTAAATAAGCCGACGTTGCATGTAGGGTCGCCGTCGTCCTTAACTACAACACAGTCGATATAAGTTTGAGAATAAATTAGATATGTAAAAAGAGAATTAATTATTTGAAGATATATATAATAAATTATTTAGTAATATATCATTTTTCTTCGATTATATAGTTTAATTGTTTATAAATTTATCTAGGCTAAATACTTTTTACAACTTGTAATAATTAATGAAAAACGTTGGCGGAGCGGTAAAATGGCAAATATACGAATCCAGGTAAAACATACAACATGACAACCCTAATGTAAGAAGCGACACAACCCGTCCGCCAAACTCGTCCGATGAAAAAAGTCCAACTCCACTCGTCTGGCTAAAAATAGGGAGCCTGAACCTTAATTGCACACTTGGAATTTAC
Source organism: Teinopalpus imperialis (assembly GCA_029286865.1). Classification (NCBI taxonomy): domain Eukaryota; kingdom Metazoa; phylum Arthropoda; class Insecta; order Lepidoptera; family Papilionidae; genus Teinopalpus; species Teinopalpus imperialis. The sequence continues at coordinate 12,815,292 of JAGSMU010000022.1, read as the reverse complement.
AGCACGTTTTAACGATTGTTAGTACATCGAGATAAATGCACCTTAACGCGGGGGCGGGGTAATGGTTTCGCAAAGATTGTGATGCCTGTTACTATTACATATTAAAATAGATGCGAATACGTTTATAAAACGGTATGTCTAGTCTCACGTAGGCGCCTCATGGAGCCGGTGAATTTTAAAACAAAAAATACATTTAAATTTCGAACGTCTTAAATAGCAACACCTAGACTAGACTACGTCAGATAGGTAACTCCATTGATCGAATAAAATATCTACATTTGAGTACTTCTTTGAAATTTAATTTGCACGGCAACTGTGATTTTAAGAAGTGATAAAATGTTAATTTAATATGATTTTCACCGACTACTTAGGTACACATTGCATGATTTCCCATTTGTAAGAGACCTAACAATTGGTCACTTAGCTTCCATGCGCCGTCACTCAATCGATAAATTAAGAGCACAGTACCGTTAGAATTAGCGCTCTGACTACTAATCAATTCTTATCTTTATCAAAGTTACCATTGAATGTTTACATTTTGATCTGGTCACGATTCGACCGCATTTGTGAATAACCGAGCACTGTTAATAAGTATTCAATTACTTTTGCTACCTGCTGCGGTGAATGTTTTATGTGTATTTTATAGTTTCTGCTTGATAATTTGTTTTCATTGTCTTGTGGGCGAGCTTACTTTGTCTTCACCATGGGATCATGGTCATTTGACTTGATTAAGTTCAAGTTATAGGGGGGAATTTCTAAGTGCATTGGGCATATTGTAACTTACAAAATTGAACCGAAACCAAATACAACTTACGAAATTGTAAAATCTTACTAAAATTATTAATGTAAAAAATCTTTGAAGTTTTGGAAAAATGTGCGCAAAGTTTACCTGATGATAACTACCATAAAATCAAGTATTAATAGCCAAAAAGTAATAATTGCCTTAAAATCAAGATGCAAATGAATCACCCATGAGGTCTGAAATGGGTTGCCTCTGAAATGGTTTCTGGAAATTGCCATGTGCCACATGTCACATTCCGCGAACGTAATAATAGAGCGATATAGTTTCTATTTCACGTTGGAATTCTGTGAAGACGTGATTCTTACACGGTCGACCATTCATTCATACTGAAGCCGGGAACTTGCTGCAGCGTGGGTCTTCCACTTCAAGGAATATTAGTGTTGGATCTGCATACTACTTTGTGTAACATATACTGTTATATTATGGAGTTACTCCATTATGTGCACAGTCATCTGATGTAAGTTCACTATAAACTTATAAATAAATTAAATGCTTGTGTTATAAGGTCGAATTAAGATTCAGACTTGGTGACAACAGACACGGGACCAAAACGGTCTAAGTTTAAAGATTTTCGACGTGTAATGTTTTCATTAAATTGTCGATACATTATTGTTAGTTCCATATTAAAGTAACGTCAACGTTAGAGTTAAACAAATGATATCTATGTTCTTGTAAATTTTAAAATTTAATTATTTATCTATTTGTCTCATAAAAATATTTTATTGCAATGTTCAACAAACTAATGAAATTTAATGACGACCATTTATTTTTCAATTTATTTATATATATATATATATATATATATATATATATATATATATATATATATATATATATATATATATATATATATATATATATATATATATATATATATATATATATTAACTTTTTTTATAATATTAGGGTGACAAACGAGCACACAGTTCACCTGATAACTGCGGCCGATGACATCTGCACCTATCCTCAACATAGTTTCAAGATGCACATGCGTTGTTTCCAGGAGACTGAAGTGGAATACGTCGCTACCTTCAAGTGAGTTCCCGGATTCCTACAATCGCTATACAGAACACAGCAGCATTATTATGCTGCTCTATCATGCAGGGTGCTTCTTCGGACAATCGAACCGACCGACAGACAAATCGATTGGTGAGGGGAAACTTAGAATCAGTTATGTAACATTAGTGCTGTGAAGGTCACGTCAATGAGTGCCGGAACAAACTTGTGTCTGAGGTCGAGACTTTGTTAAACAACGTCTCAGATTGGGGCCGACAAATCTAGACCAATTTAACCCCACGAAGAAACAAGTTTGCGCGTTTACCGCTAAAAAGAATCCCTTTGTCGCATCTCCTTATTTTGAGAACACTCCCCTTGCTACCTCAGGTAGTATCGGAATCCTTGGCGTTGAACTATCGAGCGACGTTCAGTTCCATGGTCACTTGGTGGGTAAGGCCAAATTGACTTCTAAAATTCTGGGCGTGCTCAATAGAATGACAGTATTTCATCGGCTGTGTGCAACTTTACAAAGCGCAAGTTAGGCCTCACATGGATTACTGTTCTACATATCATTCGGAACAGAAGTTAAATAGTACACAAAGTAATATAGTAATTACCAGAAGAAAAAACATAACACGGTGATAATTCGAAATGTAATGTGTGTATCACATGTTAATTTAAATAGCAATTGCTGGATTATCGATACTAAGATAACCCAACAATTTATGTTCCATCAAGCGGGGTAAGAATTCTCGGAACTCGGACTGGTCGCGGGAAATCCCGAAACATCTTAATGTATATGGTCCAGGGAAGTAGGCGCTAAATGGTATATGTCATGCAAATGTTAACCTTAATATATACGCAATAGATACCAATTCATAAATACGTGAATTAAACATCTAATGCTAAATATCTATACATATATAATTACTTATCCTGACTGATTGACTTATTCATCAACGCGGAGCCTAAACAGCTGGGGCTACATACTTGAAATTTTGGCAGTTGATGCATTTTATGTTGTAAACTATGTGGAAATAGAAATTTCACCCCTAACTTACCCACTCAGGGTTGAAATTTCTAAAATCGAAAAATAGGGAAAAACAGTTATATGGAAGTCTGTCATTTTCAAAGTAAGAAGCACGAATATTCATATACCTGCTTCTCTTTAAAAGGAAATGTGTATGTATATCGACGTTTTTTAAAATTCTACCCCTAGGGGGTGAATTAGGGGTTGAAAATTTAAATGAAAAGTTCGTCACTATTGAAGGAAGAATTAAATTCAATATGAAATCTTCTAATATAAAGTTTAGGAAAAAATATTATAAATAAGTTTACATCTAAGCTTGATAGATGGCGTTGTGCACTGTTTCCGCATCGCACTATGGATTCGTTACTCGGCTTTTAGCTTTTCGATACTACGAACCTTATTTTAATATACATATTCCCACGCATGCGAAGCTGCGGGCAACAGCTAGTAACGAAAATGTCTACAAGAAGCAATGGCAACCTAATGATTTGGACGTCGGACTCTCGATTTACCGGTCCCGAGTTATATCATTCGACTTTTAGTGGTGAGTTTAAAAATATCAGTCCTTTCTTTGGGTCTGGCGTAAAACCTACAACTATACAACTGTACTCATGTAGTCCCAAATGTGACAGGGTAAGTTAACGATCTCATATTTAACACTTACAACTTTAAAATTAAGCACAATGCAGAAAAAAGACGTAAGAGCTTTTTTTTATAATTAATGGTGAGAAACGAGCACTTAATATACCGGTTGGTATATGACAGCGAGGTCCAATAAATCCGTCCTCAATAACGAACAACGAAGCTTCAGTAGCCTAAGCATCTCCTAGGCGCAAGTCTCGTTAACCACTCCAACTAAGCTTAAATTAGTTGGAGTGGTTAACGACAATTTTATTAATAATAGCACTGTTAGCATTCTTTAAAAAAAAACAAAGATTCATGAACGCGCGTTCTCTCCCTTGAGGTCCGAGATGCGAGTACTTTATCCTAGTAATTCAAACTCCGGATGTCTAAATTCGATCCGTACGCGGTCGAACCGTCCTATTTATGCATGATGCACGCGTGACTGGTTTGACTTTGCTGGCATAAGTATAAATGTTTGCTATTAGTTATAAGCAAAATTTGCTAATTACGTAATAATTAGTTGATGATGTCGAAACATTTTGCCGGATCAATGGTGGGAAAGACAGACCCGTGAAGTTGTGATTATGGGTTTGAATCCTACTGGTTTTAGTATAATCTATATATAGTTAACATTGGGATTGGATCACATTTATTCACATTATTTAGGTACAAGAGATTTTTTTACCAAACCTTACAGGAGAGTCAGTCAGTATTAGAGTAGGCACATTCATGGTTATTTGAAAAACTGCAAGTAAAAATGTTTAGTCCTTGGATCCTTATATGAGCTTACTTACATATATGACAAATAATGAAATTTTATCATTACTTGTACATATATCAATCAGTAAAAAGTTTTAATAGTGCCGGAGCGACGCCGCAGTTTGTTAAGGACCACGCCCTTAGAGATTACCTGCATAAAATAACAGATTAGTGCTGCCATATTTCGCCTAGTGAATTAAATCAGGATTAATACAGATAATCGAAAAAAAAACATTATAGATTAATACAGGATATCGAATTAATGTAACGAGGCATCTTAGTCTTTAGGGGCGACGATGCATCTTGAATTCTTCTCCACGGTGCCATGACCCGGAGGAATCACCAACAGGTGAACGGTGTGTTATTTTATTTGAAAATAATTTAATTTTATTAAAATTATAATTAAAAATAAGACTTCCTTAATTTATATTAAAACAATTTCCGGCGTATGTCAGCCAGACAAAAACTATTTGAATGGACGTCTAAAGTGAGTAAACGTTTCACCTCTGCGCATCATTTGCGCTTTACGGCCGCAAGGTTAGAAAAACAACCAAAAAAAAATTAATTCAGAAACAACAATTTATGACCACAAACAATTAGCTTCGTGAATTTTAAAAGGTCGTTAAATTATATCTATTTCACTTTATTACTCAAAATTGTAGAACAAAGCTTACCTCTAGTCAGTTTACGAGTTTGAGTTTTCTTCTATTTAGAAATATTAATAATTTGATTACATGAACTATGTATATTAGTGGTAAGGGTCGTAAAGGGAAATATGGGATGATTTTCTTCAAATACTAATCCCATTTGTATGCGTTGCATCTCGTCAACTAACTGATGTGAGTGTTTAGACTGGCTAATGATGGGGAATAGCAATAGGGGTCATGAAAACACTTCCGTTACTAACTCACTTGCTCAAGGATGTATGTATATATTGAAGAAATTTCCGAGAAATTTCAATGTTTACCCTTTCTTGAGGCGTCTCTTTAACATTTATATGCAGTTATAAATCAGATAGTTCGTCACAATACATGAATTGGTTGATCGGAGAAGGTCCACGTTGTAAGTATACTAACGTGAAGTAACAGCTGTGCTGTGTTTGGTATGACGAGTGTCTATAGATCAAGTTACTGGTGAGCATTCAATCACAGTTTGCATGTATATCTTGAATCTGAATCTTGAAAATTTGATGAGGATATATGAAGGTGTTTGTAGTTTGTGTCATTACTTTAACATTATGAATTCTATGGTAGTTTATCACTCACACAGAAAAAAAGTATACCTACGTTTGATTTCTACTCTGCTGCCTTCAATTGCTTTTATCACAAGGAGTGTTCTAAGAAAATTCGAAGAATAAGGAATTGTTTGAATTAATACTAGCCGGTGAGTTCATCATCGTACAGAATTCAAAATTTCATCTTCTCCGTCTTGATGATTGGCAATCTACCACTGTGCGCTTTGTAGGGAGTTTATTGCTTAACCTCGCGCAATCGTCTGTAACCAACGCTATTTCCGAACCGAAATAACTTCCTTTAAAGATTAGCCTACTTACTTATACAACAAAGGCCGGCAACACAACCAAAAGGTTGCAGGTGACAAGTCCCGGGCTTTTTCCACTCAAGGAATAACGACCCCCGCTGGTCCTTTCTCCACCGCTCGAGGACGATTAGAGTAGGTTGTGTGCGTTTATACTTAATAGATTAATAATAATATAATAAAAAAATTAAAGAAAATAAAAATAAATTCGGACGGGCCATTCATGTTGTAGTAAGACGCTTTAAAAACTTTTTTACTTGATAGAATAATAATTATTATTCTTGCCATAGTAGTATCTGCAAACGGGTTAATGCCAAACAGCCCTTCGAATCACCTGAGACGTCGGGACTCCGGGCAGGAAGACCCGGGCTAAAATGTAGAACGCGGTGCTCCTCGACAGTGCTCGTATAGATCGCAGGTTTCTCGCCCTTTCGCCTTAAACCTCGACCGTTTGATCCCTGTCGAGGGATTCCCGTCTTTATGGTCCTTATATATGTTTATTTTGTTGTATATATTTCTCTTAAATAATTATATAAGGGTAAAATAATTAAAACTCAAAATACTAAGGATAATTAGTAAGTATAGTTTGGTTTATTTAAATTATTAATTTTTATTTAACATTGTATAATTAGTTAATTTTCTCACAATCTTAAGTAATTGTACAACTAGTTTTAATTAGCATGATAACTACTTGTAAGTGGATTTATGTGTATTTAGCAACCTATGGCCATATTTCGTATGCCTATAGTATTTTATTTATTTATTTTATTGACCAATCAGGCGGAAATTGAAATAAATATCTCCATAATATTTCTTTTTATTTTTGTATGTACACTATGTTCTTTTTCTCCCCGATAATACATCCAACGCCAGGTCTGCTGGAAGAGATTTTAATTGTAACACTTAAAATCTCTACCAGCAGACCTGGTGCTGCGCCTTTGTACATACCTTTCCTATATTACTTCCCTTATACAAATGATTTGTGTACATAACAGTTAAATAATAATAATAATATAAATCTATAATATATTTTTAACTACATTAACTGCCCTTATCTTTGATTGTAACTAATAAACTCGTGATCGTGTTGAAAGAGTCGAGAGGGTAAACGTGAAGTAACCGATACAAAGCAGTTAAATTCAATATTTCCAATCCTCTTGCTACAGACGATAACGTAGCAATGATGATCTTTTATTGTTATAGCTGCAAGTTTATGGAACTCCTCACTCAGGTATATTACGTACTAAAAGTCCTACCGGTCGATTACGACCACGACGATATCTTCTGGTTTTATTACCGAATGTGCGCATGATATAGTCCCGCAAGCATTCGTGCAAATACAAGAGGCACTAACTAGTCGTTACCCTCCCTATTTTAATGTAATTCAGATTCACTGGACTTGAACACCGAGACCCGAAAACCACAAAAAAGCAATTGGTAATACACACATATTGTTCCTAGGTCGCGTATCGAACCCAAGACCGACGCAGTGGGTGCTCTATACACTACGCCACGCGGCCGTCGTTATCTACTTAAAGCTCATAAGACTTGACAATGAATATTGTCGCGTTCCCACGGATGACAACTGCAAGCATATCTTAGGTTATTATTTATTTATTGTAGACACACCAACAATGTACATATTTGCACATTCATAATAGTTAATAAAGTTGTTTAGCATTAGAAACTAATATGTACACCAATAACAGGTATGCACAGCATTTACAGGCTATAGTAACCATCTTTCATCAAATGCGGTTTATATCTTTTTACAATGTTACCTAAATTCGTATCACAAGGACAATATTATATATATATATATATATATATATATATATATATATATATATTGGCGTAATAAAGTAAGACATAACGGTACACATACAAAAGCATGAATAGTTGACAATCTTCGTGGTGAGAAAATCAATATGGCCATAAAGACATCATAATTCTTGCTCCTATAATTTATTCTTATTATTATATATTCTGTATATATTAATTAGAGACTTATACCATAGGTGCTTGTCAACTGCTAATAAATAATAAATACAATAATGACGATAAAAATAAAAAAAAAAAAAACGATATAAACAATTGATCTAACTTAATGATCCTGATTTCAATCTCAGTAATACGGAGTAAAGTTGAAGATATCAAACAAATTGATAAATAATGTTGTTATTAATAAAAAGAGAAAGACTAGGACTAGGACGGGATAGGGTTTTTTTGAGAGTTTCTTAGATATGTCTGTAGTGCTATTGGGGCCAACAGTCTCTTCAGATTCATAGGAACGCACCCGAGAGCAGCACAGGGTCCGCGAGTGATGATTTTTAAGTCGATACATATTGTATCGACATTGCTTTTTTGCACGGATGAAAATGTCAGTAATCTACTGCCGTCTAGTTTTCCCTCCGTATCCATCTATCATTATGAACAATGATTAATATAATTAGCCAAGAAACACGCATTCGCAAAACGAAAACGAAGCGAATATAAATTCTTGATATTGCATGATTCACTCGCGAGAGCGCTAAGGTCCTGCAATTGATTTTATTGGAGCCAGTATTATACTTATTTTGTAATTTAACTTTTTTTTCGAAGGCCACAACGTAGCTTTAACCGTCCGAGTTCATTAAACGCAGAACCCGCCGCAAGCTACAGGGTTGTCCATTTATCATTTAACGCACTACTTTGACCAAATGATCACGCTAGACCTTTTCCCTCCGGCTTTACCATCTTTTTAACGGTTATCGCTAATTTGAATAACATGGAAAAAAAACGACACCATATTTTTTTCAATCTTATGCCTTTGACTTATTTACCGCCTTATAGGTTTAAATTCTTTAATCCAATAAATATGTATCAAATCAGTTCTTAAAGAATAACATGAAATGATTACTTTCATGCATTTAATTAATAGGTTGCGTTGTTTAAGATTACACGTTACATTAAAAACGATTCATAATAAATGCACACAGTACATACACAAATTTTTAACAGGGAAAAAGTTATGAATTTGTGTACTTTTTTTAATTTTTTTTTAAAAATACTTTTAAACGTTAACTCAACTTTTTAGTATTTTGAATAAATTATGCACAGACAGCGGATAAAAATACGTGTGCGTTTTTCAGATGTGGACCGTATTTAAAATGGAAAACCAAACTATTATCTAGTTGCATGATCTGTTCAAAGCTTGTCTGAAATTTTTCCCACACTCATTATTATTTTCTGATATGTTTTAAATATACCGCATAGGAATGTCCCAATATTAAATAATGTAATCATCTTAAACCCTATTATTAGATAATTAAAATTACGCATATCACAATCTGTACTGTACATAGTTCGTAGTATGTACCCTAGTAATTAAAGATTCTAATGACGATTGCTTGAACAATTTCCATTTCACTATCTAGGCATCACGAAATAAAGGGCATGGTGAAATTCTGCAATTGATTGATGATGTGTCATGATGTTATAAATCTACAGACAACCGCTACGCTTTAGTGCATGGCATTGCATTTATATGTATTTTCTGAATTATACAAGATGCAAAGAATAAAAGACTTATTACTTATATACGCATTTAATTGAAATCGATATTTTAATACAAAGTACACGGATTATGATAATCTATTATTCGGTTTTGGGATTAAAAAATAATTATCTTTAGTTATATGATGATGATTATGTATATTTTGCTTTTAGGTTACTAACATAATTATTCTGCACATATATATGCTGAGTTTAATATTTGACAAGTCATGAAAGAAATGTCAAGAAATATCTTGTTTCCTACATGCTTTTACTAGATGAGACAACCTGCCTTAGTTTGCAGAGCATCGTGGTACTGATGGCCTATGACCATGTGTCATGGTAACCTATTGGGATGTCAAAGGTCAACAGTTGACCAATAAACTAACAAATTGAATTGATTTGTATGAATTTCGGCATCGCATTTGCGACTCCTCTGGTGTAGTGGATGTTTATGGGCACTTACCATCGGGCGAGCTACTTGCTCGTTTGCCTCCTATTCTACAAAAACTAATATTTATTCTCAGCGGTCCCATGATCCTACCAATTTTTCGGAATACGGACTGAATCACGAGAACGCGTACGGACTTGCTTGCGCCGATATTCTAATTTCAATGATTTATTTGCATGACTATATATATGTATATATGTATATATATATATGCTTTCTAAAGATGTAAATAAAACATAGCACGTGTATTCAACTCGTTTCCAGTCATGCGACCATAATAGCGGAATAATTTTAAATTTACATTTGTTTATTTTTTGTGTTCCTCATTTTGTGGTGCTATAAAACAATTAACTAACACCCATTTCGTATAATTAATTTAGAAAATATTTCCATCGAAAACTTGTTCTCGTCAGCTATGTTGTTATATAGTTACGTAAGTATGACACAAATTATTTGCTAGACATATATTTTTGTTCGTCCATATAGCATTTAAGCCAAAAGAAAAAAAACAACAATGGGTCAGAGCTTTTTTTCTAGCGCAAATATTTACGCTACCATACTCTATATGCGCAAATACTTACGCTACTATACCGTATATTTGTATGCGTCCTTGTTAGCGTTGTATGGGCGTTTATAAGTGGGTACTTATAAATAAAGCAACTCCAGCTACTCCCTTCCTCCTAAAAAATCTAGCTCCCGGGTACTTAGCTAACACGACATTATATCTCCGCATTTACTCTGGCACTATTGAATATTTACATTGCAAATTAAACGTTACTAGCGGTGAAATAAGACATCGTGAGAAAACCAATATGCATGTAATAAATAAAAAAAAACAAGTAAAGTTTTGCCAATCCGCAATGGAGTTTTGGGGTCAACGATGCGCTAATTCAACTCTAGGATCGAAGGATCCAATATCCAAACTGATCTCACGTTGAATACATTGTCTTGGACCTACTCTATACACTGTTACTTTTGTCTTTTTGAGATGGCTATTTCACCATATTTCAGAAGCCATGAGTTTATCTTATTAATTTCCTCAACCTATAATGCCGTCTACAGATTACATATAGATTTACAACGATCAATTTGAAATTTACAACACTTTCCACACTGAGTGACTAAGTTATCATTATTAAAGTGTTTATATACGTATATACAAAACAGTGGTAGAGCTACACTGCAGATTGTTTCTAGCTGCAGAATGACTGCGAAAAATAGCAGCATAATGCTGCTGTGTTTCGTATGGTCAATGTAGGGAGCCGGAGAACTTTATTACCGGTGACGAGGCATTCCATCTCAGTTCTCAAGGGTGACAAACGCATCTGAATTAAAATTCCTTGTCAAGGATGAATGTAGATGTCATGGGCCGCAGGAATCACTTATTATCAGGTGAACTGTGTGCTCGTTTGTTGCTCGCAATGTAATGAAAAAAAAAACATATATGAAGAAGGTTTATCCCAACGTACACATTTGTACATCTCTTACTACCGTTCTTTTCAATTTGAGATTTTAGCTACTATATTTAGCTACATTAATCAAAAGTAGCTTTTGAGTCTATAGGTAACACATATACAAACGGTTGAAACGTGGATGTGGGGTTTTCATATAATAACTCAATCCTAATTGGTTTTTAAATCTGGCTCAGTATTATAATAGTACAGACGTAGCAACCCTAAAACGGCTGAGACATCGTACGACGGGTAGCAAGTCGATCATTCAACTTTAAATCTCATTTGTGTATGCCTCGGGATCGGCTCAGTCATTAAGTATACTGTGAAGATATAATTTTGATGGTGCATTTCAGCGAATCAAGAAACTAATGATTAGTTTTGTAACGAAAAGAAAAATGAATGTAAATTATGTGTTTATTTTATAAATGACTGTTGCTTCAAATATTATTATCAGTATCAACCGAATTAAGTTTGATCAATACGAAAGTATTAATTAATCATGTTTATGTACTCTTTTTTTAATTTATTTCTAGATTTACTTGACTTTTATCCTACCTTTTTTTAAATGAATACAAATCTACTATCGCTTGTCTATAATCCCGTCTAGTGTAAAGTGGTGATGCAGACGTTGATAGAGCTGATTAGAGCGCACTAAGACCTAAGTGAGAATTGGATGGGAAAATCCAGCAAAAACGGAGACTTATAATCACTTTAAAGAGGACATTTCAAGCTCTTATATTTTGAAATATCTATAAAAAACTGCATCTAGATATATATGTTAACTCTTCAATTGATCATGATAGATATGTTTAAGTTTGTCAAAGTATTATAAGACTTTTTCTATACATATATAATTACTTGTCCTGACCGACTGACTAAACGAGCTAAACAGCTGGGGCTACAAACCTGAAATTTTGGTAGTTGATGCATGCATGACGTATTTTATGTTGTGTGCATGCACTAAGGAAGGATTTTTGGAAATTTCACCCCTAAGGCGGTAAAGTATTATATTTTTTATATTATAATAGTATGAATGAATGGTTGTATGTGAGTCCGCCATTTTAAAAGTATATATAGTTATAGTATATATAATTTTATATATCTGCTTCTATTTAGAAATAAATGTGTACATATATAGGCGTTTTTCAATTTTTTATTCCTAAAAGGGTGAACTAGGGGTTGAAAGTTTATATGGGAAGTTCGTCACTTTTAAAGGAACTAGGATGAAATTCAGTATGAAAGCTTCTGATATAAAGTCTAGGAAACCATATTAAAAACAAGTTTATATCTAAGCTCGATAGATGGCGTGGTGCATTGTTTTGAATCGCGCTATGGTTTCCTTAAGCGAATTTTAGCTTCTTTGACTTCTAAACTACGGGCCATATTTAAATAAACATATATCTACACAAGCGAAGCTATGGGCAATGTGCATATTTTAATAAACCCTGATCTTCTTCTAAGTGCTTGATTACATACCTACTTGACGTTAAGTGGTGATGCGGTCTTAGGTATTATAGTTAAATGTACTAGCTTATCAAATGCAAGAAGAATAGTGAATCCTCTTCTCATGTAGACACCTGTATTGTACTCGGACAATAATATTTTTTTATTACATTAAGAGTAACAAACGAGCACACAATTCACCTGATGGCAAGTGATTACTGAGGCCCACGTCATCTACATTCATCCTTGACAAGGAATCATAATGCAAATGCGTTGTTACGCTTGAGGATTGAGATGGAATGCCTCGACGCCAATAATATAAAAGTGTGCGGATCCCATCACTCACCAGACGAAACACAGCATCATTTTGCTGCTATTTTACGCAGGTCTTCTGTGAGAACGTGGTCCTACCCCGGTCGAGCTGACCGATTCATTCTGTAGCTAGAAACAAACTGCAGTGTAGCTCTACCACTCATCAAGAATTATTACAATATATTCCATGTTATATTTCGTCAATTACGGACCCAGATCATCAATGCAGAGCCTAAGCCACTGGGGCTACACACTTAAAATTTTGGCAGTTCCTTTTATATTATAAAGAAGGAATTTTGGAAATTTCTCCCTTATAGGGGTAAATAGGGAATGAACGGCTGTTTTCAAAGTCTGTCATTTTCAAAGAAGGAAGCAGGAAATTTCATATACCTACTCTTACTCTACACTAATGCTTCTGGCTAGAAATAAATGCGAAAAACGTATAACGGTTTCAAAAAAAAATTACACTCAAGAGGGTGAATTAAGGGTAAAGTTTAAACGGGAAGCTCATAACCTATTTTTATAATCTGACAAACATACTCACATACAAATAAGCATAATAAATATGCGATCACGATACTAAAATAAAAGCACGCCTGGATAAAGTAAAATTACGGGACGGGACGAGTGACTGATGCAAGATGCCTTACTTCGCTACCATAAACCCGCTTGGTCGGGACCCTCATAAGGGCATTTACCTCCCATGGGCAGCGAGGTAATTCATTAACGTCGTATTAGTAACGTCGTATTTTTTTTATAATAGTGTTACTATGTTGAATTATAAATCAACACATTAACACCGATATAAGTGGTAATAAATACAATAATTAATATATTTCTTGTATATATTCTTTTGACGAAGGATTTATCTCTACAATTCAGAAATCAGTCGGTTTGTCTATTCTTATTTATTCATTATTTAGCTACATTGATTCGAGAACATTTAATTTTATTTATAAAAGAGGGGGTAGACAAACTTCAGATTCGCAAGAGGAAGAAAAGGCGAATGATAGCCAGACATAATGTTTTTAAAATAAATATGACCCAGGACGATAAACGTTTTTGCCTAGACGGTGATTAAAAGGGTTTCAATACGATTATATAAAAATAAAAAAACAAACGTATTTTTTTTGACACATTGCCACGGGATCGTTTAAATCAGGTAAGAATCATGCACATGCCTTAAATATAATAGCTTGTGTCTGCGAAGGTAGGGCAAGTGACGTCCGAAGGTGGAATGGCGGGTAACGAAGTATTCCATCTTAGTCTCAACACAACGCAATGGATTTCTTGATTCGTTATCAAGGACTACCATTGCTTGTTTTTTCCTGAGGGTTGAATAATAGATAAAAATATTAAGTACATTCATAATGATTAAGAATCGCATACATCGCAACAGCCGAATATATTATAAATTTCAAATATTTAGTACTTACGACCGCTAATTGAGTGTAAAGACTCAATTAGCGGTCGTAAGTACTAAATCGCGGAATTAGTCACCATGACAATTCCGTAAAAAAAATGCTACTTATATATATTAAAACTAAACAACGCATACGCGTCAGTAAAAACTTGTAAAGTGTTTGGTAAATGTTTTTCTGTTATCAAGAAACATACCGAAGTGTTTCAATAAAGGTCCTTCGTACTGAAAGAAATGTAATCGTATAGATGTCGCAACCGGTCATCGATAGCTAATTAAATGGCTATTTAACCGCCGGTTGCGTATATCATTGTCACTCTTTTATTTAGCTAAAAGTAGGGTGGCCAGAAGTTTGTTGTATATATATATTCTCTTCATTCTCGCTACGTCTTGAGCGTCGATAGATGGACTTCTCGGCTGACGTCATGGCCGGGGCCCCGGGGCAATAGGAAAAGAGGAAGACCTAGGAGCAGATGGGCTGACGACATTGAAGGGACGGCTGGAAAAATGTGGAAAGAAGGCGCCACAGTTAGAGACTGGTTTCACGCTAATTTAAAATCAATTAAATTCTAATAATTCTATAATAATATAAATTTAATATTTAAAAAAAAAAAATTCAATTCAATTCATGATAATGTTCATTTTCCACTTTCAAGTATAAGTATTGATAAATTAAAATATTGTATACTAAAAATACTCTAAAATTCTGAATATGTTAAATGTTTAAATTTACTAAGTGTCAAATAAAAGGCTTATTTATTTATTTATATATTCTCTTCAGTTCCCCTTCGACAACCTCATATTCGCTATCTCGCATAGTAGGACGACAGGCTTACTATATGCAGACGGTTCAGGTTCATACTCCTGTATGTTGAATATTGAATGATGTATCCTTAAAGGATTTTAATCACCATATGAACCTTCTTCGAACCTGATTCTTTGCTCTTTGCTGGAAACACTATTTTTCATATCCCAACCTGTATAACAATTTTGTCATTGGTAGAGCTACACTACAGTTTGTGTCTGCCTGCATGAATGAATGGGGTAGCTCGACCGGGGTAGGACCACACCCTCAAAGAATACCAGCGTAAAATAGCAGCATAATGCTGCTGTGTTTCGTCCGATGAGTGTAGGGATCCGGAGACTTTTATTAATGGTGATGAGGAATTCCATCTCAATCCTCTAGGGTAACAACGTATCTGCAATATAATTCCTTGTCATGGATGAATGTAGATGTCATGGGCCGCAAGAATCACTTGCCGTCAGGTGAAATGTGTGCTCGTTTGTTACTGTCAAAGTAATAAAAGAAAAATAGGAAGTTGACAATACTTATAACAAACAGCAATAAGTCATCTACGGCTTTGTTAAAGACCAATTATCTGTTATATAATACAAACAATATTATACAATTTTAGAGCTGTGATGACCTGAGAGGTTATGATTTTGTAATTTTTTTTATATCAGTAGAGATAAATTAAACTGAAGATAGATTGTGATCGGTAGGTTTAGGACACTATAGGGTAAAATTGGCTTTTGTAATCTCCTACCTCAATTGGGATAAAAATTGGTGAAACATATATTTATCTATTGTATGTGATATTCATTTGAGTAAAGTCACATATGTAAACTTTGGTTTATCAAAGAATATCCTAAATTTTATATAAAATGGCCACCTTATTTGCATGATACCACGGTCTCATCTCGGCGCAACCTTGACTCGTGATCGATGGACGCAGCAGTGGCATTCGCAGCGTTGTGCAATTTCAGAAAAAAGAAACATTAAAATACAATAGTTTAATCTAAAACCGGTTTAATGATGCTCGTGATACCGGTAAATAATGCCACATATATATTGTGTGTGTCGTGAGACCGTGAATTATGAATGTCGTAATTATAATTTTTTAATATTTACAGATCGATGGTAGCAAGTACCTGGGCGCCCGCTTTTATTTACACTAGCATTTGAGTTCAATCCTTGGTGTATCAATGAAATTGTAAATTGTTAAGTCTTATTTTACTAAATCTGCATATCCAAGAAGTGAGGAAGCCCAGGTGTAGGACTGTATGGGACTGGCAGAAGAAGGAAAAAGCCAAAAGCGCCTCTGTCAAAGCCAGTAAAGCAACAAGTGTGGACAGACATCTATACGATCATATTTCTTTCAGTACCAAGGACCTTTATTGAAACAAACCTTCGGTATGCAGAAAAACATTTACCAAACACTTTTCAAGTTTTTAATGACGCGTATGCGTTGTTTAGTTATAATATAAATAATTAGTGTTTAGTGTAAAAACATTTTTTTTTACGAAGTTGTCATGGCGACTAATTCCGCGTTTTTGTAATTGAAGTGGTAATGGGCCGGCCACATAGTTGGTTGAACATATAGCCAATGGGGAAGAATTGTTGGCATGCGGCAACATCGTATTGACAAACGCTGTATAGAATTACATAGTTCATACAGTGACGACCATGTTCATGTTCCTTTTGATGTAGGATGCTGGTCTAACCGATTTCAAAGAGGAGATATCGATTCAATCAAATATTTTTCTATATGTTTACACGAATTTCTCCAAAATTTCTGGGCCAGATTGTGCGACTCTTCTATTCGCTAGAAGCACAAATTGGTCCCGAATTTTGAACAAAATTTTCTGCTTTTCGCACCCGAAAACACCGTATTGATACTAAAAATTAAACAATCAAATTTTCAAGTCAACGATTGCAATCGTATAATTTGTAAATATTATCGTGCGTGCTTCGACTTTAATGAAATCAGGTATAAACTTTTTTTAAACAGTTTTATTCATATGTTCAAATTTTATTTTAAAATTTTAACCATCTATTGGATTGATTAGAGAAATGTGTCTCATTCTTATGCTTTTTAAAAATATAACTTGTAATAATATTATTATTAAATATAATTTTATTATTATTGTCCGATGGCATCTTTTTTTCTATTTAATACTAAGAAGTAAACACAATTGTTTTCTATATAATAAATTCGCCAAATTGTTGATAGAGTTTGTTGGCGAAGTAGCACTCATTAAAACTAATTACAATCGTATTTTGATATTTCTCTTAATTTTCCAAAAAGTTAAAAAATTAAAAAAGTTCTAATTTGTATCAAAATCTCATATATCTGTATCATCGAAATCGTGGAACTGATTTCTACAGTAAAATAACATTAAAAAGAACATAAACTTAGATTATTAATGTATCATTTAAATTCAACGGGATGGTCATAATATTCTCAAGCAATATTCTAGCTGCAGAATAAATGCGTCAGCTAACCAGGATAGGACCACTACCTCCCAGAATACCAGCATAAAATAGCAGTATAATATAGCTGTGTCACGTCTGGTGGGTGCAATAATCCGGAGACATTCGTTACTGCTACCGAGGCATTCCATCTCAGGCCTCAAGGGTGACAATGTATCTGCATTATGATTTCTTGTCCAGGATGAATGTAGATGTCATGGGCCGCAGCAATAATATAATCCAGGTGAACTTTGTGCTCGTTTGTTACTCGCAATGTAATATTATATATATAGATATCGAAGAATTAAATCTTAAACGTCAACAAGACTCACGTTTCACGCCCTCACAGAATACCAGTCCTGTCTGTCATTAGACAGTACTGGCATTCTGTGAGAGCGTGTTCGTACCCCGGTTGAGCTGACATATTTATTCTGCAGCTTGAAACAAACGGCAGTGCAGCTCTACCACTGTTATATATATATATATATATATATATATATATATATATATTACTATACTATATATACTACTGTTATTTATTATAATATTAGGGGTGACTGACGATTCACTTCACCAGTTCACTGGATTGTAAGTGCTGACAGCGGTCCATGAAGCCATGCGTTGTCAGCCCTGAGAAGAACTGGAATGATTAATCTTGTTATGTGTTATTGAGGTCCCGGATACGTACACTCACCATACGATATTCAGCTGATAATTGTATTCAAGTTGGTATTTTTTGTGAACGTGATTCTTTCTTGGCAGCTGAAACAAGACCCCACTACCGTACTATTCTTAATTATGTTTATTTAAACACTGAAGCGTTACTGCACTATCTAAAATAAAATGGAATTGCGGAAACTTTACTTTTTTTATGTAAATTCACTTGATCGTTGAAGGTCAAAAGCAAAACTATTAAAGATCAATCGGTCAAGAAGGTGAACGGTTAATTAAAAATAAATAAATACATTTATTTCATGTATTAAGGCAAAGTATTATTTCTTATAAAACAGTTAAGGTTTTTTTTTATTGAAAACGTTATATATTATTATTGAAAATATTTTATTTGTATGCGTTGCCAAGACGGGGAACGGACACACTTTCACAGAGTACCAACGTAAAATATACAGTGAACTTTGGTGTATTTCATTTGTCGAATTAAACTGGAACCATCAAACCCAATTCCCGTCAAAGAATGATTAATTGTGGAACACAAACTATTATTATTATTACATATATAAATTTTTGTGGACTGCGTGTGTCGAACATGACGCCTGACTGCATGTGAACCTTCTTCCAGTATAATTGCACACGTATTTACCCTGGATTAGGCAAGAGGACAATGAGTATCATCTGGTAATAACCAAATCGCCATGATCGAAATCGACCAGGAGGATCGTCATTCTCATAAAAACTAGATTTTTTCTTCATTTTTTTAGGGCGCATGGCCGCTGTTTGCCCGAGGGCTTTAACAGTTTCTCCGGGTTGAGAGGTGACCGAACGCTAATGGCGCTCAGTCGAGACCTCTAGACTGTGAAGGTGAGACTAGTGTGAAGGTCTCGTGAAGAAATTACTATAGAAATGATCCTATGAAGTAAGGTCTTGAAAACTAGAATATAACTAGGTAACTATGATGACTTGCCACCGAAGATTTGAAATAGCCTAATGGTTTAGGATATGGTCTGCGAAATTTAAGATCTTAGGTTCGAATCCACCATTAGACTATTGTCGTGAACCATCTCTTAGCACAAGCATTTTCAGCTTAGTTGGAGTGGTTAACTGGAATATTAGTAATGTCAAAGCGTTGGTAATACTATACCTAGTCCGGCCATAAGTTCTGTTACAAATGAAAATGCATTTTTTTTTAATGAAGTAATGTAATATTATTAAAATTTATACCTACATATTTATTAGTTACAACAAAAAATAAAAAAAATATTCTATTCCATAGGTCTAATCTGTTTGGTCACGAATCTATGGATTTACGCACTGTTTCCAAGGGAAATTTCGCCACTTGCTCCTAAGATTTTTTAAGAGACTCAATGACGCCGTGTCGTTTAGAGCAGGCCATGTCCTCTAAATCTGACCATAATTTGAAGTCTAAAGGGTTGAGGTCTGGGCTAGATGAGGGCCAGTCTTCAGCTCTTATAAAGTCCGGAACGTTGGTTTCAAGCCAGGCTTGGGTAGTTCGTGCCTTGTGACCAGGTGCAGAGTCCTGCTGGAAAGTCCACGGTATATTTTTAAAAAGTGTATTGCTGAGAGGTTTCACAAGATGATCCAAGACTGTATCATGATACACTTTGGCTGAAGTTTTCACTCCTTTTTCACAAAATTTAGTTTTGTGGCTCCTTGATAAGACACGCCCCACCAAACCATCACTGACGCAGGATGATGACCACGTTGTACCTTCCCGACCAGTTGAGTAGCTTCTTTAGAACTGTGAGCTTACACTTTATCATTTTTCTTATTGTAGTGTTCTTCAATCGTGAAAAACTTTTCATCGGTAAAGAGGATATTTCTGTGCCTTTCACCTGCGTATCGCGACAGAAGGCGTTTTGATCGATACACTCTCTTTAAAAGATTGATTTAGGGCACGTCCTGTATATTGAGGATAAGCACCGAGCTTCAGGTCTTGTATTATAATACGCAACAGATTCCTAGCGGGAATCTTCATTTCTCGCGATAAGATTTTTTGGTTTCTAATGGGGTTTCGATGAATTCTGGCTTTAAGAGCATTAACAGCTTTTGTAGTTCTAATAGCATGCGGCCGCCCCGATCTTTTCTGGTCTTCGACAGAGGAAGTGTTGTTGTATCTGTTGATAGTACGATATACGAACATAGGGCTGATACCAAGCTTTGAAGTGTCTGGAATATGACCGACGGCTCCATACCCACTTTGTGTTAGGCGAACACTGCAATCCTATTTACTTTAACACCCCATTCCATATTGTAAATTGATAATGAACACGAAAAAATATGAGAAATGGCGCAAAATCGAAAAGAAGTTTCTAAAATAATATACGTGTTCCAAATTCAAAATAATTAAAAAATTGAAAAAAAAGAAAAGTTTTTATGTAACAATATTAATGGCCAGACTAGTTATATAAAAAAAACTGAGAATCCTCTATAGAGGAGAATGTGTGGTGATACCTATTTGTGGTCCAAGATTAGGTTTAGGGACCTATCCTTGAACGGTCGGCATTTGGGGTGTTGAAAACCGCCCTGGAATGCGGGTGTATTTTGTACCACTACGCTTTAGGATATATTCTATATAAGTCCTAAGGGTGCATATTGATTGTTTTTATCTTATATTAGATATTTCGATAACGAGTGATAGTGACTAATAGTGATATTGGCAAAGATCACTATCAGGTAAACTATAATATATTATAATTGTCTTTTTTTTTAATTATTCGTTTTTGGAAACGTAAAATAAAAAAAAACAATATTTTTTCATTATTTCAAACCTTTGTATGTCATGTCGATTATCTTAAAAGATTTTTACGATCGTTTGATAAGATTTACAACATTCCTGTGCCGTTTTCCTGTATGATTGATCATCGAAATGCTACCGTTCGTTCAACCCAAAAACAAAATCAAAACAAGTCTCTTTTATTTGGTACGTGAATCGTAAACATGAAATTCTCCTGGACGTACGTTTAATTTAAAAATAATGTTTTATTTATAGTAAAACGACTTTGATGTATTGTAAATAAGCAATCTTTTTAGGTAATTGTTTTCTAAAATACACTTTAATAGCTTTAAAGGTGAGAAATACCTTTTTTATCTTTAAAATATTCAAAGAAACCATAAGTAACGTAACGATTTCTCGGGTAACATCGTATTGTCAAACGCAATGTGGGACAAGCCCGCACTATACTAGATGAACCTACGTATATACATTTCTAAACATATACATTTAATAAGTTTAAGCGTTGACTTACAGAATTTTATATTCATAGATCTGAGATAAAATAAATATTAGCAGTAAAAGCGTAATAGATTGAATAATTGCTGACTAAATCGTGATAATATTTCTATTTCTATAGACATATTTTGGCTACTCATATGAAATAATAATAAATCGCATTTTCTTTTTTTATTACATTTTTAGTAACAAACGAGCACGCAGTTCACCTGATGGTAAGTGATTTTTTTTGATTCTGAATTTATACTTGACAAGGATAATAATGCAGATGCGTTGTTACCCTTGAGGACTGAGATAGAATGACCACGTCACCAGTAATAAACGTCTCCGGATCCCTGCACTCACCAGACGAAACACATCAATATTATACCGCTATTTTAAGCTGGTATTCTGTTAGGGCTGTGGTCCTACCTCGATCGAGCTGAACCATCAATTCTGCAACTAGAAACAAACTGCAATGTAACTCTACCACTGTTGACTCGTGTAAATCGCGTAGTGGCTAACTTATACCTGGCTGCTCGATCCCAGCCTATGTACAATATTTTTGCATCAAAAATGTTTGTTTTTTGGTATAAGTGTGTTATATGCACGTCCGGTGTCATAGACACTGCAATTGAATCGCGGTTTCCAAACCATACAGATAGAAGTGTCGCTGGAGTTTCTTGCGCCAATTCAACACAAAAAAACGGATGCAGTGAGCTCTTGCCCATCAAGATTGGACTGAAGAAGATTTTAAAAAAGTGCTTTGGAGCGATGAAGACAAGTTTGAACTATACGGTTCAAAACGTAGAATTTACGTTCGACGCAGTGCCCAAAAAAAGATGATGTCAGATTGTGTAGTCCCAACAATCAAGCATGGTGGTGGCTCAATTACGTTCTGGGGTTACTTCTCTAGCCAAGGAACTGGCGATTTGTTAAAATTGAAGGAATTTTGAAAAAGGAACAGAACAAAAACATTTTAGAACAAAATGCCGTTTCTTCTGGGTTGCAATTAATTGGAGATGGATTAATTTTTCAACATGATGATGAATGATCCAAAGCATAGCTCAAAATGATGTAGAGGATATTTAAAAGAGAAAGAGGTACAAGGGTTGTTAAAAAACATGGTTTGGCCTCCTCAGAGACCGGAACTCAATCCCATTGAACTTTTGTGGGAAGAGCTTGATAGGAACGTCCGTAATCTACAACGCGGCTATTATCCAAAAGGCACCTCTCCCCGAACACCTGGAAGGAAGCTGATGTCATAGACTCTCAAGCCCCCAAAACATCCGCCAACCGATCCATCAGCCTATCGACCCATAAGCCTACTCAAAGTCTTGGTAAGGTATATGAAAGGCTTCATCCTCACCCGCCTTCAAGGACTTCATGCTGTCCTGAGGGCTGCCAATCACGAGCAGCTCGGGTTTCTGCACCCAACACTCATGACACATCAAGTGCACGCATCACGGAGCACATCCTCAGTAAATTCTTCAGGGCTACCAAACTGGGGCACTTTTCTCGACGTGGCGAAAGCTGATTGGCGCGTCTGGTATCAACGGGCCTATATACAAACTATAAGGAGCTCGGTGCCAGATCGACTCGTACTTATCATCCGAGATTTTCTCCGAAATCGAACTCGTTACCGCGTCGAGGGAACGCGCCCGAGGTTCACCCCCATTTGTGCCGGAGTACCATAAGGCTCTTGTCCTAGGGTCCTACTTTATACACACACTCTACAATTAACGACATACCGCGCACTCGCGGTGTAGAGCTAGCCCTTTCGCCGATGACACCGGCTCTACGCGTCTGGATTTAAACCAGACGCCATTTGTAAACGCCTCCACCCAGCCAACACCTTAGGGAAATGGTTTCGAAATGGAGGATCGAGGTTAACCCCACCAAAAGTGCAGCCATTTACTTCTCTCGGCGCAACAAAACGCCGCACTTCCAAACTATAGAGATATTTGATCGTCCAATCCCCTGGAAAAGATAGTCAAATACTAGGCGTCACATTAGATGAAAGACTCACCTTCGGTCCGCATGTCAACCGCGTACGGAATCGAGCAGCGTTCGTCCTAGGTCGTTTGCACTCCGTTACTTAATAAAAAATAGCAAAATGTCCCTGCGTAATCAAATTTCATCTAATGTGTCGAATCGACGTATTGTGGTATTTTTTTTTAATTATTCGTTTTGAAACGTAAAATAAAAACAATATTTTTCATTATTTCAAACCTTTGTATGTCATGTCGATTATCTTAAAAGATTTTTACGATCGTTTGATAAGATTTACAACATTCCTGTGTCGTTTTCCTGTATGATTGATCATCGAAATGCTACCGTTCGTTCAACCCAAAAACAAAATCAAAACAAGTCTCTTTTATTTGGTACGTGAATCGTAAACATGAAATTCTCCTGGACGTACGTTTAATTTAAAAATAATGCATGTTTTATTTATAGTAAAACGACTTTGATGTATTGTAAATAAGCAATCTTTTTAGGTAATTGTTTTCTAAAAGACACTTTAATAGCTTTAAAGGTGAGAAATACCTTTTTTATCTTTAAAATATTCAAAGATACCATAAGCTGGAGTGGCAATGGTCAATTGTTACGGCTTTTAGAACCGATAACCCATAAACGTAACGATTTCTCGGGTAACATCGTATTGTCAAACGCAATGTGGGACAAGCCCGCACTATACTTGATGAACCTACGTATATACATTTCTAAACATATACATTTAATAAGTTTAAGCGTTGACTTACAGAATTTTATATTCATAGATCTGAGATAAAATAAATATTAGCAGTAAAAGCGTAATAGATTGAATAATTGCTGACTAAATCGTGATAATATTTCTATTTCTATAGACATATTTTGGCTACTCATATGAAATAATAATAAATCGCATTTTCTTTTTTTATTACATTTTTAGTAACAAACGAGCACGCAGTTCACCTGATGGTAAGTGATTTTTTTTGATTCTGAATTTATACTTGACAAGGATAATAATGCAGATGCGTTGTTACCCTTGAGGACTGAGATAGAATGACCACGTCACCAGTAATAAACGTCTCCGGATCCCTGCACTCACCAGACGAAACACATCAATATTATACCGCTATTTTAAGCTGGTATTCTGTTAGGGCTGTGGTCCTACCTCGATCGAGCTGACCCATCAATTCTGCAACTAGAAACAAACTGCAATGTAACTCTACCACTGTTGACTCGTGTAAATCGCGTAGTGGCTAACTTATACCTGGCTGCTCGATCCCAGCCTATGTACAATATTTTTGCATCAAAAATGTTTGTTTTTTGGTATAAGTGTGTTATATGCACGTCCGGTGTCATAGACACTGCAATTGAATCGCGGTTTCCAAACCATACAGATAGAAGTGTCGCTGGAGTTTCTTGCGCCAATTCAACACAAAAAAACGGATGCAGTGAGCTCTTGCCCATCAAGATTGGACTGAAGAAGATTTTAAAAAAGTGCTTTGGAGCGATGAAGACAAGTTTGAACTATTCGGTTCAAAACGTAGAATTTACGTTCGACGCAGTGCCCAAAAAAAGATGATGTCAGATTGTGTAGTCCCAACAATCAAGCATGGTGGTGGCTCAATTACGTTCTGGGGTTACTTCTCTAGCCAAGGAACTGGCGATTTGTTAAAATTGAAGGAATTTTGAAAAAGGAACAGAACAAAAACATTTTAGAACAAAATGCCGTTTCTTCTGGGTTGCAATTAATTGGAGATGGATTAATTTTTCAACATGATGATGAATGATCCAAAGCATAGCTCAAAATGATGTAGAGGATATTTAAAAGAGAAAGAGGTACAAGGGTTGTTAAAAAACATGGTTTGGCCTCCTCAGAGACCGGAACTCAATCCCATTGAACTTTTGTGGGAAGAGCTTGATAGGAACGTCCGTAATCGTGGCCCATCCTCGCGAGAAGAAATGTGGAATGCTTTATGGGAAATATGGAACAATATATCACAAGACACCATTAACTAATTGATTGCCCGTATGCCGAGACTTGTGAAAAAGTCATATAGTGTAAAGGAGGATTTATTGATGTAAAATCAGTTTAGCTAACTAAAGCCTTTTTTTGCATGGACTGTTAATATTTCTTTACGCTTTTAAATTATATTGTTTGTCAATCAATGTTCTATTAGATGATTAAACAGGTTAATTAAACATTTAATATTTTATTGGAGTTTTACTTTAGTAACTTTTCCTACTTTAATTAAGGTGGTCTTGAACTTTTGGCCTGCAGTGCACTTAACAAAAAGTTGCTGTCTGTTTACCCCGATTGCGATAAATGACGTGATATCCTATTATATTTATTGATCGGCTGTTTGAGTCATCGGAATGGTGTTGCTGCACCAAACAGGTATGTTTTAGGATGCATGTAATTGTACGAACCGTATTTAAGTTTGTCCATACAATTAACACAATACGGCAAATTAAGCTATGCTCGAACTAAGTGCTTTCGGGTCCGGATCGGTTCGTCAAAAAAGTTATTTCACGTTGTTTTAAAACTATGTGGTTAAGTGTTCTTTTTTTTAAATAAATAAAATGAGTTATCAGTTTATCGTTAGTTTTATCGGGACCCATTACCGTTATGGGTTGAGAGTATCTGTATCTGACAGACATACCATTTATTCCCCTTTTTTTTTAAATTGCATTTCCTAATTTCATACCACTCTTCACATCATCCAACTTTTTATTGGTCTTCTTCTAATATGGGATTATTTCACATTCATACGTGTCATAGTAATATGGTTTTTACCCCTCTTCATTAGTTGATTAAATTATGCAAGTTGATGACTTCTCATATTGCTCATTACGGGCGTAACTCAAATTTCATCTAATGTGTCGAATCGACGTATTGTGGTATTTTTTTTTAATTAAGAGAGCGAGAGAGAATAGAGAAATTTAAACATAATACAAATATACCGATATATTATGGATAATATTTCTAATACGCAAATATGTCTTCTTTCAAAAATATTGGCTTTGCCAATATTTTTGCTTGGGATTTTTCTATCGTGGGAACACTAATGAATGGAATCTCAACACAATGGATAAGTAACACTTAACGGTGGTAATTTTTCTTGTTAATTCCATAGTGAGTAATGTTCTTCTGCTTATAAAATGCAAATGTGCGTATGTAATGTTTTATAATACAAATACCAAAAAAACTTTTTTCAATTCCAGTACGAATTTCGAGAAAAAATAAAACACAAACGTATATGAAACCATGCGAATATTTGAATTTTTTTTATTATATTATGTGTGCCAAAAAAGCACAGGTCACTTGATGGTTTTTTTTTTTTATAACAGATAAGAGGCAAACGAGCAAGACGGGTCACCTGATGGTAAGTGATTCACCGCCGCCCACGGTCACCAGCGACGCCAGTGCGTTGGCTACCCTTCAGGTAAGAATATGCTCTTTTCTTGAATAAGCCAATGTCGCAGTTGTTGGGTAAGACCGCTGATGGCAACGAATTCCAGAGATTTACTGTGCGTGGCAGAAAACTGTTTTTAAAACGCATTGTAGTGGAACGCCAACCATCCAGATGGTGCGGATGATAGTTCCGGCGAGACGATCTGTTGCGAAAATCAGCGGCTTCTATTAAATTGAACAACTCCTCGGAACGATGACATGGCACGTGACGTCTACATTCATCCACAACAAAGATTTACGAAGCACTTGCGTTCTTACCCAAATTGAATGCCTCGTTATCTATAATTGGATCCCCGAAGCCCTACATTGATCAAACGAAACGCATCAGCGTTATGCCGCTATTCGACGTTGGTGTTCTTTGAGGATATAGTCCCTGATCGACCCATCCATGTTTATATGTACCGGCAGCGTGGCCCTACCACTGTTAAATTCATTCGTAATCTTTTTTCATTCGTTCTTATATTTCTGGTTTTTTTTTATAGAAAAAGAGAGCAAACGAGCGGCGGGAACACCGAGGTGCTCATCGACGTCCGTGGACAACCGCAACACCAGAGGAACTGCAGATGTCTTGCTGGCCTTTAAGAGAGGAACAGGCTGGCTTCTTGAAGGACCCTAAGTCGTACTGGACCACCAAGGACAGACCACAAGGCAGCTGTGCAGAAAATTCCGAGAGAAGCGCACAGTAGAGGAATGCCAGCCATCCACGCGGCGAGGATGGAATCTGGTGGTCTGTCGTGTCGTCCGATGACGGAACTCGGCGGCAGGAATTGTTCCAAACAGCTCTCCGGAGCACTCCCCGTGGTATATACGATAAAAAATGCCGTGGGAATTGACGTCCCTCCGCAGGGCCAGAGAATCTAGCCCATCGGTGAGAGCTCAGTCGGCGACGATTCGAGTCGCTCTCCGGTGTATGCTGTCAAATGGAAGAAGCTGGTATTGGGGTGCTCCCGCCCAGAGGTGCGAGCAGTATTCCATGTGGGGCCGCATTTGCGCCTTATACAGTTGTAGGCGGTGGCCCGGCTGGAAATACTGCTTCGCCCTACCGAGCACGCCCAGCTTTTTTAAGGCCAGCTTGGCCTTGTCTTCCAAGTGACCGCGAAACTGAACGTCACTCGATATTCTAGACACGACTCTTTAAATAACTCCATAAAAAGAAACCTGCTGGGGATAGGTCTGGACTTCTGGGTCATGGGATATCGCCTCGTCTGCCTCGGCTTTTTCGGAAACATTTCTTTAACTACCGGCAAGGACTCGTTGGATGAGTGACAAGTGGCTCCATCTTGCTGAAACCATGTGTTACGATTATAGCCAGCAACTGCCAGTAGCATCGGTGCCTAGAACCCTCGTAACATTTTCACATACTCAGCAGAATTAACAGTAACCGAACGGCCGCGAGAATCTTCGAAACAGTCGGCCCAATGATTCCTCTTGCTGACCTTGCTACCCAAATAGTTACCTTGGGAGAATGAAGTGGCCTCTCCTGTTTAGCTTTGGGGTTTCGCTGCTCCAATACCTGCAATTCTGTTTATTTACATGTCCATTGAGGTGGAAATGGGCTTCGTCCGAAAACAAAAGATTCTGTCAATATTACTGAATCGATCTAACATTGTTTCGGAATACGACTTGCGCAAATTTGAATCATTAGGCTTTAGCTCTTGCACTATCTGGATCTTATAAGGATGTTATTTCAAATCACATTTCAAAATACGGCGTAATGATATGCGGGATAATCCTAATTCAGCCGAACGTTTGCGCGTCGATAAATCTGGATCACGTCGAATAGAAGCGGAGACTTGCTGCACGTTCTCTTTGCTCCGAGGGCCACCGGTTTGCTTCAAATTTAGTGTAGATCCCGTCTCTTCAAACTTCTTCACCCATATCTTTATTAAAGGAGCACTCGTAAACTGACTTAAATCGTGTAAATCGTATGCAACACGAAATAATCGTTTCACAGTAATGAACGAACTATTGTTTAAATAATATTGTTTCACACAAAAAGCGCGCTGCAGCCCTGTGAAGCGATCTATTGGGAATCAATTTCCGAGAAACAACCTAGCGGCAAGACCCCTGCCCGCACTCCGAGCGGCATTTGTTTGCGTGGGGTGTTAGATGTAAAAGTAAATGAATTCTTAGCCCACCCTGTATAAGGTATCATAATCTCACGTTGCCATATCTCACTAAGATAGATAAGATATAGATCTCGGACTAAGAATATCTACTAATCATCAGTAATAATGTTAAGCTGGTATTCTCAGTGTTCGTCATTTTTTTCATGGAAAAGGTGGCAAACGAGCACATGCAGCCACCTGATGGTAAGTGATTACCACCGCTTATGAACATCCGCAACACCAGAGGAGTCGCAAATGCGTTGCCGGCGTTTAAGAATATACCGCCAGCGACAGCTGATTCCACAGCGTAATTGTGCGTGGCAGGAAATTTCGCATTGAGCGCACAGTGTGGAACCATCGAGATGATGAGGATGAAATTTTAAATTCGGTCGTGATGTACGATGTACCCAGCACAAGGGTTCCCAAGAGGGAGCCTCGGCTTGGACCGTTACCCTGTTCCGCGAGAGCGCCTGACTCGACATTTTATACAACATTCTTAAGCCACACCGGCTTTACCACGTAAAAATATCGAACTTCCTCGAAATACCCAGAATTATTATAATAATAATATTAATATAGAAATTGTTTAAACATGATCTGATAAATTATTTTGATGTTTATCACAAGGGCGCTGTTCTATGTACTAAGTATGCGTCATGCGATCAATCAGACATCTAAAAGGATGTCCGCCATTATGAATGAGATTGAATGGACTCCAACAATTTTGGTCTCAAGTGCCGTGTAACGTTCATTGACAGTTAACTTGGCGGGTTAAGTGCAATTGAAGAACCTACTACCGGAAATTACATTGTTTTTTTTTATAATAGTGTTGTAGTTATTATTTTAAAATTGTCGCGATATGATAAAATCGAATAAAGATAATGTTCAGATATATCTTAAATAGAATTTTATTTACGTGTTTATTTGTGAATTTGAAAATGTCTTATGCTGATTCAAAAGTCACGACATAATCTGGTTTTCACCATAGACATCTTTATTATATTTTCTCAAGTATTAAGGTGCCCTAACAGAAGGACTTCCTTACAGTCGATTTACATCATTTTATATATTTTTTATACATATAAGACTGACACATTAATACACAGTTATTATAAAAAATAGATTAAAAGGCATAAACTCATTGAAAAGTTTTGTATTCATAAGTTCATGAGGGTAATTTAAGTACAAGATAATTTAATATACAAGGTTGGGTAGGACTAAAGAACAAATAATTAATAAAAATCAGGGATATCTTAGATCATCAGCAAAATTTTATAATAACAATCCTGTATTCTGTGTACTAAATATATTTAAGGTTATGCCAAGAAAGCTAAGTAAGGTGATTGATAACTGTAGCTCATAAATATCTGCATCATTCTATCCGCGTGTATCTCATCTTTGTCTTTCATAATAAGAATTACAAAATACTGTCATATAAAACATTAACCTATCTAATACCTATAAATGTACTGCGTAGTTAATTTTACCCATGCATAATTTAAAAGGAAATAATTTCAGATAAACTAAATAAAATGAGACGTAATAACAATGTAATATAGTTACCGGTTTTAATTTTAGCAATTGTTTGTTATGGTATAAAAGACAAGTACAAGATTATAATACACTTTAAAAATGTATGCTATAAAATCATTTTATCATTATTTTCTTTTTACAGTTTTAATTAAATAAAAACATAATAAGAACGAAACGGGAACCGGGCGTGGCGTCGTTGGTGTTGGAGGGAAAGACACTGCGGCCGAGTCGCTAGCGGTCAATGGCCTTGACATTGTCCGAGTTTTGTGTTTACGTTTTACTTTATGGTCTTTCTCTTAACATTTTAATGCTTTTAAACCTTTTGAATAGTTCATATATTACACTACGAAGGTATTGTTTACTGTACCGGACGAATATATTATATTTTAATAATAGATTTCATTATTTGAATTATATTTTTTTTGTAAATTACACATGTTTCAAGTAGATAATATAATAAAATTATAGCAAATAAGAATATCTTCCTGTTAATGAAATAGGTTGGTGACAAACGAGCACACAGTACACATGATAACTGATTCCTGACATGACCCATGACACTCACATTCATTAGGATCTTCAATAAGGAATCATAATACAGATCCGTTGTTACTCCCGAGGATAATATGGAATGATTCTACTCTAGTTAAAAGGGTTCCGGTGTTTGTTCACTCATCCGCCGAAACACAGCTGCGCAATTTGACTATTATTCTTCAAAAGTGTGGTCCTTTCACGGTTATGACAACATAACATTAAAATTATTAATTTATAATCTTGCAGAACGGGATTAGGAATCGAAGTTTTGGATACCTTGTAAGACAACATGGCTACTCATCCTGATTCTAAGTTGGTATTGGAGTTTGGATGTGTGCATCTGAATATGCATGTATGTGATGCATGGGCGGTATGGTCGCCTTACCGCTCATGAATCACATAGGACTAACAAAGGGGGCGACTAGTAAGTGCCTTTGTATCTGCGCAGACAATTAACTAACTGCGTAAAATAAATGTCATCTGGTAATGACCTAAAGATAATAATGATAATGAATAATGTGCCCTTCTTGTAACTCCGATTTTATCCATTCCTGCTTTGTTCAATCCATTCTTCTCTGGAATGCTCTCCTTCCCGAAGTCAGGGCGGCTACAAATCGTTACGCGTTTAAGTTGAAAGTTCGGGAGCTATTTCTCAACAGATTGTTCTGATCAGATCATCTCAATATTAAATAATTATATATTTATATGAATTTGTTTATATACCATATATAAGTATGTATATTTGCATTTGTTATAATATGTCTAATTATATATATATATTATAATTACGCAATATTTTTTATTTATTTAATAATTAATATTATGTTACTATATACACCTCATTTCATCTCTGCATCACCCTAAGGTTGATGACTGGTAGATGAATGCCTAAGGCACTAAGTCCGCCTTTATACATACTGTATATAAAGTTTAAATACATAAATGAATAATCATATTATCTTAGACGTTAATAGGGCTGATTATTTTTGATCTTATATATTCGGAGTCGTATTTTCTATTTGTTCCCCTACTTAGTATAATAAAATAAATAATCCTGTAGTCATCAGGGATGACAATGTTACTGGATTATTGATGGATGTTCATGTGTCATGGAAATTAACGTCAAATGAACTATAAGCTCGTTTGTCACACTAATTTAAAAATAAACTGCCTCCCTCGTCGCAGACAAGCGACATAAAGAGTGAGAAAATGAAACAGTAGGTATATATTCTTCAATATCACCGGACGTCGAAATTTATTAATAATCGCTATAATACCCTTTTGTATCTTCAAGGTAACATAAGATGTTCATAGTTTATCTTATAACCATTTACGTTAAGAATACATAGTGAACATGAAAAAAAAAACTTTTATAACTGAGATTTAAATCGAAACTATCATGTAAGGTATATTCATTATTCTTACGAAAAAAAACAAGCATTCATGAGAGCAGCATGTCGACCATACGATAATATTTTATCTTATACCATGTTTTTGGAACATTACCAAACCCAACATAGAACCAAATAAGCCCACAGGTCCCAAGCTATCAACAGCTTGTGGATAATTTATATTTTTGTACTATTCTTTTCTGAAGTATCTTCGTTAGTAGTCATTAATATTAATTGAAAGCGTACGAACCGGTTTTATGTCAAACCGAGTGATAGTACTTTAACGAATTCTATCTATAAGTAGCAACTTTTTAATGAAAAATCAACATTCTTTTTATGCCGGTATGTCTATACTGGGAACTCTGTTCAAACGCACAGTAAGGGTACGAACTCGATCTTGTTAGGAATCCAAAATGAACTTTTGAAACAGTTATCAAATATCTTATGATTTTATATCTAATTGTCTCGGTACACTATTAATTATTTCTTTTCTTTGTGGGATGTGGAGGGTTTGTTTCGTCATCAGAGAAATCTGTATCGGAAAGACGACAAGAGATCTTTAGTGATGTTGAAATTTTCTTGGAGTAACGTATCCCTATTAGAATGAAAACATCACTTCGGACTTTCGAATGGTACATGCCTATAATTTGCCTCAAAGCGGACTGGATCTATTCTGCAAGGAAGCAACACTATTCTTTTTATATCGCATATAATTTTTTATTGCTTATATATATTGGTTTCAACAAAAATCGACGATTATATACGAAGCTATACATAGTTTTATATAAAAATAATCCGCAACAAAGTGCATATTCATAAAAAATATTTTGCTTTATAAATATTTTTACAATTTTTAACAAGAACAATAACAACTAAGAATTATAACTTTTAATCAAATTAAATTTACCTTGTAAAAAAAATGCTGTTTTAAAAAATATAAGCGTTGAAAACACTAGAGTTGAACTTCACGCCCGTGCATGAATAAGTGAGTTTATTAGTAAATTGACGGTGGGTAATAAACAAGAAAAAATACTATAGTGTGCTGAGAGACTTGAAGGTGTTGTATAAATTGCGTTTTGTTATTATTCAATACATTATGCAACGTATAAATATAGAGTCTGGCGAACCAAATATTAAAAGCGGTAGAGTTATTATTAAATTATTTATCGTGATATATTTATTAGCCATAATCATTAACATATGGACATTAATTTTCGAATTTTTATGAATGATTTTAATTTGAATTCTGTTAAATATCTTCTAAGTCGCTGACTTTTTAATCGCTTTTCCTTGAGTAATCTCTATGGTATAAAAAGCCGATAGGGTGGATCAATCAATATAGGTAAAGAATATCCAATTCTAATTCAGTACCGTAACTTCATAAAAGTACCGCACTGTCGATTGTTAAGTAATTGACTAAATGAATGTTTACTCTTCTCCAATTTTTCATATTTGTCATTTTGAGTAAAAAAACTTTAATAGGGAAAACATGGTTATAAGAAATATAAACAGATACAATTTAGCGTCATTGAAGTTTCTAATTGTAATTCATATTTAAAGGTTATTTGATTTTTACATCCTTCATACACAAACACAAGATTGTTCGTTCGAAATACAACTACCGATATGGAAATTCACGCCAGTTTTCCCTTTACAGGGTGGGCAGAGACCATCAGAGGTTAGAAAGTAACATTACATTGTAGTGATAGATTGCATGCATAAATCATATTGAGTTAGATAAGGAAGTATGGTTCATAATCGTTTTTTAATAGATTTATTATTAGTCATTATGAATAACATTTTAGAACAAATTGTCTTTGTACGCTTGGGTAAAATGATCTTCGTTTCGCATATTAACAAAGAAGGTTAAGTACAACGCACCTCATTTCCGACACGGAAATAGTTTTTAAATAAAAAAACTAACGACGTAGAGTGCATCGTCTTTTTATAGATGGTATATTTGTGCGCAAGTAGACATTTGTGTCTTTGCCGAACATTCAATATTTTAATTTATATGCACTAGAATGTTGAGCAAAATAAGTTTAAAATAAATATATACGATGTGAATATTTTATGTATATGGTTATTAATCATGTCTTTGACGTAAATTTTATACAATTGCCTTTTTTCCTTCTATGAGATTTAAAAACACTGTCTTTACATATGACTTTAAAACTCTTTTGAACTTTGTAATACATTACTTTAGACACATCGACTACATCAAGATATGAAGATAAATTATACGTCAGATTTGTAAATATTTTATTATAAAAAGTTTATGAAGTGTGCTAAAGGTTACAAACGGATACGTTTTACTTGATGATTTTGACCAATTATCTCCTCCATCCATTTGAGGCTTATAATAATAGTAAATAATTTAGATTTATAATAAAACAAAGGATATGTTTACATGAGAAATAGATGAGAATAGAATCTGTGATACATTCGCGGCAATATATAAGCATTGTTGATAATTGGGAAAGATTTCATAACAAGATTTATTCCATCACGGTGGTTAGGTATCAGGCAACACAATATTCTGGACAATTTATCACTACAAACTAATGTTATTGTCCAATCCCTGATGGTCTGCCTACCCTGTAAAGGGAAAATTAGAGTGAATTTCCGTATTTGTAGTTGTATTCCAAACGAAATATCTTGTGTTTTGTGTTTTGTTATTTCAAAATTGTATAAATCAATTGCGCAATGTATTTTGATGACATAATTATATAAAATTTAAATTTAAATAAAAACTTAAATTAATTTTATACTCGTGTTTTTTTATAGAATTGGAAAAACGAGAAGCACCACCTGATGGTGGCAAAACCAGAGTAGATGCAGGTGAGCTGCCAATGCCAAAACCTAATTGCTTAGAATTTCCAAAAATTCACACTATAATATTATTATGACTATATTAGAAACGCGTATCCTAGAAATGTTAAATTATTTATTAAAATTATTGATTTTTCTGTTATATATTATTGAATCGCAGTCTTAAATTCTTAAAAATTAATTCGAACAACGAAAATTGTCGGTTTTCAAATTGAGTCTATAATTGTCCTGTATCGTTGACACTGTATAGGGTTCCTCCGATCTTATCGCGTATACCTTAAAAGGGGAGATAAAAACGACTTAATGGCAATGTATTTGCGAAAATTCTTACATGACGGATACACATCCTGCACAGTTGGTATCATCTGATGCCAACCGGAAGTTATCACCGTGGTCGATACGTCCACGAGGTCAACAAACAACTTGATAACAAAGTAGAGATAATCTCTCGTGTGGTCTCATATATAGATACTTCGATATAAAGATCTTTTATGACGACAGGGTTGACATACGAATATGTGATAAGTGATTACAGCGGTCCGAATTCATCCTCAATAAGGAATCATTATGTAGATGCGTTGTCACCACTGAGCTGGACTTTTTTTTGGGCTGATGGCCGCTGTTAGCCCGAGGGCTTTAACAGTTTCACCTGGTTGAGAGGTGACCAATAGCTTATGGCGCTCTACTTGACCTCTATTAGTGGGAAACCAGCACAAGGGCTCCCGAGAGGGAGCCTTTGTTAATAGTTGTAGCCTTGTTAAAACAGATGTTTTTTTCTTTGTTTTCCAGGCTTATGGCCGCTCTTAGCTCGAGGGCTTTTACATTTTCGCCGGGTTGAGAGGTGACCGAGCGCTTATGCCGCTCTGTCGAGACCTCTATTAGTGGGTAACCAGCACAAGGGCTCCCAAGAGGGAGCCTCGGCTTGGACCGACACCCTGTTTCGCGAGAGCGTCTTACTCGAGGGTGACGTCAGTGATTCGGTCTCCGGCTCTCATCTCGCACCATGCGAAATACAGCAGCGTTACGGTGTAATCCTACACTGCTTTTAAGTTATGACAGGACTGCTATGCTCATACCCTGTCGGGCTATGACCATTTTTTATTCTACAGCCATATAACATAGTTATTGTTACTTCAATAATGTCTTTCTGATCGATTTGATTCTAGGTATTAACATGCGTTATAACACCGCAGAATTTTAATATTGACTTATTTCGTTAGGATTCTCGCTACTACTACTATTCATTGGACCCTCAGTCTAACAGTGGCCATCAGACATAAAAAAAACAATAAGTGATTCCTGCGGCCCATAACATCTACATTCATCCTTGACAAGGAATGCGTTGTCACCCTTGAGAACTGAGATGTAATGCCTCGTCACCAGTAATACAGGCCTCCGGATCCCTACACTCACCAGAGGAAACAAAGCAGCAATGTGCAGCTATTTTACGCTGATATTCTGTGAGGGCGTTAAAATAAGAGCAAGGTTCACATGCTTTATCAAACACACAAAACACTCATTAAATACACATAGACCAGAAAATAAAAAAAATATGATACTCATAATTTTTGCACCTCGGCTGTCAATCAAACCTCGGCCCTGCGACAGAGCAGTACTATGGACACGTGGCCATTAATCTATCGAATCACCAATGTCTTGTTAAATGGCATAAACTATTGGTATATAGTGAAAACTGATTATATTCCCTTGGTTACTGGTCTTAATAGAATAATATCTATAATTATCTATGCAAGGAAAACATAAAACAAAATGCTACGTCGCTTATGACTAACATCGTGATTGCTTCTGACCTTCTTTCTGAATACGTCCAATTACTGTTCACTAAACAAAAATAGAAGATAAACCTTAATTCTCGAAACGAACGTTAAATAAGTAAAACAAAAGACGGAGCTTTGATGAGTAGGGTGATTATGTTACGTAAGAATATTATTTATTTATTAAGAAAGATGATCGCGTGGCGTAGCGGTAACAGCACCTGGCAATTGCGTCGCGGGTCCTGGCTTAGATTCCGAGTGGAAAAACAATAATTGTACATTGCTAATTTGTGGTTTACGGGTTTAAGTGTGTTGTGCATATGCCGCCTGCATGACACTGCCTCCGACCTTATTTAATATGAATTACGTCGCAAAAGGGATTGGAATTACTAGTGAGTGGGTCTATGATTGCGCAAGTACGATGATATATCCAGCGTAGTTGATATCAGGGTGAAATAGAAGATATCATCGTGATCTATCTCTACTAGGAGGATATCAATATTTAAAAAAGCAAACCAAGGTAATGTGAAGCTATAATACAAATATTTTTTGAAGAACAACAAACACGTCATCACAAGGATAATAAGGAAGCGAAGTGCAACTTGTTTAAAATCAATTACACAATAGATTTGAAAGAAAGGGTCGTTATGGGGAATGGCGGGTAGTTATAACATAACATTGTTGCGACAGGGCCGTACTGAGTGTGAAAAAAATAAATTTATTCATTTATGGTATATAAAAACATTTTTTTTACTATCTACATACATCATAGTAATTTAATAAATAGTAGCTCTCTAATATTATAACATGAAATAATTTCTTGCCTGGAGAAAATATATGACCTTTTCTCGGATTCCAATATATCTACATCCATTTTGAACCAGAGAGGCTGACTGCGTTCGGAAAACTGATTGATGCTACACTTTGGGGGATGTGTTACACTATCGAATATTTAAATATTATAATAATATCATTTTAAATGAGAGTAGGTGAGAGAACTCTTCCCTTTATTACGTATCTTGGGCATAGAAAATTATTCAATCCATAAGTTCATGGGCATTTTTTCATTTGTGTAAAGTATCTGCTTTTATGTGCTAGTACCATTACTAATATTTCGGTTCACCAATCACACTAAGCTGAAAATGCGTGTGCTGGGAGATGGTTCACGAGAATAATCGAATGGCAGATTCGAATCTCCGAACCTTAGTTTCGCAGACTGCACCCTAAACCATTACGATATTTCTCTCTTCTTAATAAACAAATAAATAATATAGCCGTCACAAACAATAAATCTTTCCAACCAAGCGCCAGAATTGGCAAAAAATTTCATACTCCTGTAGCTGGACGGGCATTATGTAGTGATGTGCCAATCCATTCCGTGAGCATTCCAGGTCGGTTCTAACGATACTTTCATAGAGTACTAAAGTATAATGCTACCTTAGTTCTGATCTGTGTGCCGAGTGAAAGAAACCAGAGAACTTATAACAGTTTACTATGTGTATTAGACTAATTTGCCTGTATGCCGAGTACGGACCTGAGTCACACTGTCGTTCGCAAACATTTTAACGATGCTGAAACAAAACATACTTTCCAGTTATTATGTATCGTTATTTAGAAAACGATTAGCAGTAATGACCGCGGGGTAGGTACTGCACCAACGGACAAAGCCATTTTTTAGATATACGTTATCTATATTAAATTTCTATTACAATAAGTGCAATCTCTTCAAATTCTCTCTAAGATAATAGAAAGAAAACTTATTTTTTTCTTAGAAAAAACAACATTCTTTTGTGCACAAAGGTTTGTTAGGTTGTTCTGTAATCTGAGGTAGGTACGTACAAGCTTATACTATGGCTGGAATGATTTTTAAAGATGTAAGGTTGACAAACGAGCACATTCCTGATGGTTAGTGACTTCTGCAGCATTGTCACCCTTATCAAGACATATAATTTTTTATTTACATTGTGAGTTACAAACGAGCACACAGTTCACCTGATGTTAAGTGATGCCTGCGGCCCACGATATCTACATTCATCCTTGAAAAGAAATCATAATGCAGATGCGTTGTCACCCTTGAGGACTGAGACGGAATACCTCGTCACCAGTAATAAAGATCTCCGGATCCCTACACTCACCAGACGAAAAACAGCAGCATCGTGTTGCTATTTTACGCCGGTATTCTGTTTGGTCCAACCCCGGTCGAGCTTACCCATTCACTATGTAAACAAACTGCAGTGTAGCTCTAGCAATGTCAATGCAATCTGCAAAAGCAATCAAAAGAAGATTGACGCTTCTTGTCTTATGGTTTAGGGTGCGGTCTGCGAAACTTAGGGTCAGAAGTTCTAATCCGTCATTCGGCCATTGTCGTGAACCATCTCCTAGCACAAACATTTTATGCTTAGCTAGAGTGGTTAGCTGGAATAGTAATAACGGTACTAGCAATGCTTGTAATCTTTAAAAATAAAAACAAAGATTCATATACATGCGTTCTCACCCTAGAGGTTCCGAGTTCGTTATCCCAGTAAATCTTACTCCGGATCCCTACATTCGATCCGTCCGCGGTCACGCCGTCCTATAGCCTATAACTTGATAGAGATGTAGTGAAAGTTGCCCTAAGATTGCTTTTCTTCAAATAAGTTTAAGTTTTTGATGAAGAAAGCTCCATCACCTAATTGTGATGAATGAGGTGTGGCTGAGACCGTACAGGCGCGTTTTGATGAAATGTGTCCGGAACGTGAACGTCAGTGTAATGTTTTAGTTTTAGTTTGCTTAAAAAAAAACAGAAAAAAAAGTTCTAGCCATCATATATAAATCAAGCCCGGTCGGACGTTACTGTACCTAGTAAAATAAAAGTAAATGTATGAAAAGAAACACTGTACTTAAGCAATTGACTTTTACCAGTAGGTTTATTAATGTTGTTGATTATTGTCGTGTTGTTGTGTCCTACCCCTTTCGAGCCAACCTATTCAAGTTAAAGCTAGTTTTTGCCTACGGCGCGTCTCCACAGCGTACAAAACGTTTGCAAAAAAAGTCTAAAGTTCAGCAGTGAATTTATTATAAATTTAGATTCAGTTTTCATTTTATATTTTAAATTCAATCTATTTATTTATAATTAATACATTAGATAAAACCTATTATTGAACAATATCAAATTATTCTCTATTATTTAGCGTGTCAATGTAGCAGAATGATTTTTTTTTAAAAGTAAGCGAGAAGCACGCCGTTCTCTTTATGGTATGTGTTGACTGCAGCACATATATACCTGTAAAATGTCCTGAACGATATTCAAGTTGCAAATGCGATGAATTTTCACACTGTTGAATGTTTTGTAATGAAATATTTTTATACCTTAACTGCGTTAAAGTAGAAAAAGATACGACAGTATTGAATAATGTTGGCAATTTTTTATGAAAAGTCAGGTAGTTGAAGCCTTAAACTTATATACTATATACTCGCTCAGTTACTACTTAAAAAAGTAGTAACTGAGCGAGTATTCGTAGTAGGGAGTGAAGTCATTAGAGCATGAATAATCGACATCACTTCGCTGCGGCAGGGCGCCCGGTAACTACTTACATATACGATCGACAATATAATGAACACAGAAATAATTACAAAAGTACACACAAAAATAACCATTACTACAGTACAATACAGTACAAAGTTACAAGTACAGCTACAGAGAATACTTGTGACCACTGCAGGGACTCTTATATCAGACGGGACACGTTAATCACTAATGAAATTAAATGCATACATCAGTTTGTAAACAAAAATAAATTACCAACTTATCTATCCGTTAACATTTACATTTCAAATTGTCGTTTATTCAAATGCCGTAGGCGTTTATAATTTTCCTCTTGAGGCTTCGTTATCGAGTCACGGTCATTGGTCGCTTTGAGAAAAATATTATTTATATATAGACAGAAAATTTTTGTTCTGCACAATTCATGTTCTCCAATAGCTTACTCATGAACATGAATTCCAAAGAAAACAGATGCGAATGTCATTACGAACACATTAGCAGAACTTGAACAGAAAAATATCATTGTTTCTATAAGGAGATTGTCACGTCCGTAGAAGTTTTTATTTAAGCTGAATCACTTAGATGTGGTTATTACCGATTTGAATATAGTAAGTAAAGGCTGTTAAACTTTATACGTATCCCACTGTTGGCCGTTAGAGCATAGCGCCACATGTCTACATTGCCGATTGTATACCTTTTCGAAATATTTATTTATTTATTTCTCGGTCATACAGTTGTTCTTACGATTTTGTCCTTCACTTCCTTACACACAGACAGTTTACTAGACAGATCACTTCTCTAGACAAGGTAGGATTTGGAACGTACGCACCATGCAATTTGGCATACTTTATCTCCATGTCTTGAAAGTATTTTTTATTGACTTATTAGCTATGCAAATGTCCTCACGGCTATATCCTTCACTGCACAGGTCGTGGTAAAACAACACTTGAAATTGCAATTAACAATTTCAAGACGGTAACGGGAATGTAACTCGCGTGTCGTGTAGTTAAAATGAGCGCCTGTACATTGAGTTACGTTTCTCACACAGCTTCGAATTATTCTTATAAATTACAATGTTCAGTAATTAATAACA
This sequence comes from Teinopalpus imperialis, assembly GCA_029286865.1. Classification (NCBI taxonomy): domain Eukaryota; kingdom Metazoa; phylum Arthropoda; class Insecta; order Lepidoptera; family Papilionidae; genus Teinopalpus; species Teinopalpus imperialis. The sequence goes on along the minus strand of JAGSMU010000022.1, from coordinate 12,773,521 downwards.
ATTTTCTGAGTCAATCACCTGCAATAAAACTCCGATAAATTTGTCAAAGTTTGTCATGTGTTATCGATAGACATGTTTAAAGATGCTATGTCGGCAACTTATTATAATGTTAAAAAGTAACAAGAGACAGATTCACAGACACAACGGCCGCGTCAGTGAACAATTTTCAAACAGAGTAGAAATATTTTTGCATCACAATTTATTGGGTTTTGGGTATGGATGTGTTGCATGCCCTAATACTGCCTCTGGTTCACTATTATATTACAGTGTCCTACGCATTTCATATCTGTTAATAAAAGTCCTTGCTCAACACGGATAAAGAGGTGGAACCTAAATCGCTACCACTTTTTGACCATATGTCAAAAACTAACATAGACCGACAACGAAACACGAAACAAAAAACGAAGAAACATCTAAAACACCGTGAATACTTTCACAAGTTTGGCTTATACTTAAAATGACAAACATATTTTAACTTCACTGATGCAATTTGTCTATAGGAGTAGAATATACTAACCACGAAAATATAAGGTTATTGTGATGGTAATATAAAAATAAATTATGACCTCTTTAATTATATCTATAAATCATATTGTCAGAAATAGTAGTGTTAGCATTAGTTGGTTATTTAGATATAAGAGAGATATTTAGAAATTACCGTGGACACATTTGACATGATTAAGATTATAATAATTAATTATTATATTATAATGATAATTAATTATTATCTAAGGTGATGACAAAAGAGTACAGTTTATTTGATCATCATTTACGATCTTGCGGCCCATGACTATTTTATTATTTTTTTATTTAGATTTATCCTTGAAAAGGAAATATAACGCAGATTGATTGTTCCCCTAAGGACTTAAATATACGATATGTCTTGTCTCGAGTAGTAAGGGCTCCGATTTCTTTCACTCACTTTAAGAAACTGCTTGAAATACGTAAGTCTTGGTATTTGGTATTATATTCGCAAAACAAACGATCGAATAACAAGAAAACACGAGAAATACGCGTTTTAAAACAAGCATCGGGGTCAAAAATAATTGGAGAGGTCGGCAAAATTGGTAGAGCAACGACGTAAATAGAAAAACCCTGACAAGATACGTGCATCATCCAACCTTAGCATACATAGTATACTTGGTTTTTGTCTCATCTATGCAGCTTCCTGTGGCTAATTTATATAATGACATTATCTATGCCGTAGTCAGTCACGAACATTCAAGTTGTGAGTCCTAATCATGGAAATAATATGTACTACATACAACAGGAAATAACATAAATGCAAATAATTAAACATAATATTAATCTTTTGACGTATGTAATATGATCGCTTTAGCAATATACATAAATGAACGAAAAGAATATGTACGAGAGAACCACTATATGTATTTTATTGCGGATGTGTTAACTAAAAATATTGTAATATAGTTAAAGTTAGGCATATTATTTATTTATTTATTTATCTATAAATAAATGGATCAAACCCTCCGCTTCCTTCTTACTTCCTTAATATTCGAATTATATTATAGATATACGATAGAATATAAAAAAATAAGATACTATGCAGTAATTCGGTATATAGATTATTAACTGAAGTTAAACCCGATTTAGGAAATCTTGCAGCAATGAGTTTGTTCTTGAACGTCTCTCTTGTAGATTCCTACCAAATTTTATTAAAAATACTGTTTTAAACTACGGATTAGTTCTTCCAGTTCAGGCTAAATCTCCATCAAATTGTATATAAAAAACTGCATCCAGTCTCTATATACTGCAGCGAATAAATTTTAAATTACATTCATCAAACATTTTTTGGAATAAATCAGTGGGCTTGGATCTTATTGTGGATAAGATCTGCTAATAAAAAAATTACGAAGATGCTTTATAACCATTTATCTGACAGCCCGTCGTACTTTGTACAATTTATAAAAAGGATTTGTCAAAGGCAAGGCATAACATATGCAATGATTTCAAAGACAAAGTTTAATTAGGTATACAAGATATTGGTATTATTTTAGGCAAAATAATTTATTTTATGTTTAAATTTTAAATTTATTGTTATATTATCCTTTTTATTAAGTGATCAAAAGTGTTGAGTGAAGTGTCAGAATGATGTATTCGTTAAGAAATATTTATATTTATTAAGTTCCTTATTACAGTATTACAGTTAACGAGGTTTTAAATCTCAGTCCACCGGGGTGATAATGATTGTCAATCTTGAATCTTTGTTGAGATGGATGTAGATGTCGTGGACTGCAGAAATCACTTACTATTAGTTGAACCGTGTGCTCTTTCGTCAAATTTAATACAGTATTATTTTTATTACTTTCATATGAAGTATAGTATAAACGACTAAAATAATAATAGTATACTAATTGTACTAAGTAATAACTTACTACGATTAATATACGACTGATGATTAGGAGTTAATTAGGAGCGTGTTTGACCGTAAAACTTTTTATCGTATTAACAATCGTTTGGTTTTATACACGGTATTTATAGACTTAGCTGTAATAAATTACAAATAAAATATCGATTTGGTATTGCAATTTAGTGGGCCGCCATTAGCACTTAATATTTAATGACATTTAACGGTTTACTGGAACCGGAAAGCGGACGATTAGTTTGCAAGTTAATATGCCTCAGTTGTTCATACATAGGTTTAATTCATACGGTTTAGTGCTAGACGCCGGCCTCGTGCATGTACGGTAAAGTAATTGCACACTAGGTAACTTAAGGGCTTTTCACACTCAATGTTTTTTTAATAGATTTGAGTGTTTTCAATATTTTACATGGCGAGTTGCATAGCAGTCAGATGGCTGCCGAAAATATAAATTAAAATAACTTATGATTACGAATAAGTAATTCTTACATATTTTTTAAAGAATTGTAAGTTAATTAAATTCCAGTAGGTCAATATTCGAGAACTCTGTTTTAGTTTTACGGTAAAGGTTGCAAACCTTAATTCAACCAGTGGTCCTGGCACCAATGAAACAAATAATTGTACTTTTAAGAGCGCTAATTCAACACAAACAAAAAATCATTATTCGATTACAGGAGTAATGTAGAATGTAGGTAGAGAGTGGTAGAATATGCTGAACATTGTAATAATAAATCGTTTATTTGAGTTTATAATATTCATAGACAAAAATACTCAATCAAACATTTAAAAATAAAATTAATTATTTATTTATTTGTTTTTTACAATTTTTAACACGTAATATTTGAAGATGTACGAGGGTCCTGCCAAAACAATTAGATACTTTTTATACATATGATTGACACTAGTAAGGTTTTAGTCTATTCATATTTTGTATCTCAATTAATTAACGATATTTGCCCAACATTAATTTGTGGTCTTAACGTGCTCTATTATAGTACAGTTACCGATCTTACGTCAAAGTGTCAACGAGTACCTCACCAATGCTTAAGGCACTATATCCTGCGCGGTGGAATAAGAAAACATTATTAGTATTTAGTAAAATGGCAAGTTGCTAGTAGGCTACCATAACATTTAGAACTCCAGATTTACGTTCTAGTTAATGTGGGTTCGAACTTTACTATTGTTGAGTGAAACCTAGTCTAAAAACCTAATTACGAATACTCTTTATTCATAATTTGATTTCTGGTTACATTTTACTCCACCGTGGTGACCTTGTACTATGTTCTCGTCGTGGCACTTTATCATCGTCATTATCATGGACTTTATATCGGGGGAACTGTGGGGTCGGTTGTTACGCTTACTTGTCCACGTTAGCTACGCTACAAGACAAAGAAGTATACTAGTATGTAGAAATGTTATTTTTCGCCAGATAATATTTAATATTGTGGAGTTTCAGTAGCCGTTTTTGAGAAAATCTGGTACAATAAATTCTAACTTTTTCCAGTGTATTTTTCCCTTTTATGATATTATGAGGCAATAAACAAGCATGCAGTGGACTTGGAGGTAAGTGAGATAGAATGTATCGTTACTGGGTCACCGGTTATCTAAACTCGCCGTACGAATCACAGCATCGTTAAACTTGCCGAGGCACTGTGGTAGTTTGATACGTCAACAACATAGTAGGTGTTCCAGAATTTGTCATGAAGCACAATCCTTGTCTATCTCTATCCGTTGACTTCCCCGATATACGTCGTCACAGATCGGCCTACATTTCATTTACACAGACAGTCGAGTACTTTATGCGGAAGAGTCACGGTGCAGTTATGAACAAAGTGTAAAAGTAAGTAAAGTGGTTATTTTACCTTCTCTACGTAGTCACAGACCTACCGGCTGCGAAGATACTTTTCGCAATAACGATGAAAAGATGCTGTGGTGCTGAATAACCTGAAGATCCGAGAACTGAATGGCGCCATCTTCCTCATTGCAACGTGAACACAGTTTCTGATACATTGGAAGAGTGAAACACAGATAGCATTGGTGAAACTAATCAGTTGTGAGGGGCCACTCGCTTCCATCTTAAGGTTAAGGTCAAAAGCTGACACTTTCCAAGGAGAAGTAATGTCTTAGGAGGCTGGGAAAAAGGTTTGCCATTCCCTACTTCGGTTACTCCAGCCTTCTTATACTTTGAGCTTGGTCTTTTGTTTTTCATCTACAATCCTAGTGTGTAAGGACCTTTAAATAAAGAAGCAGGTGCATTGACAGAGAAAATGATGACACTCGCCATTTCCTGTCTGACCTTTCCTTCGTTTACGTTAAGTACACAATATTTTTACTTTATTATTGTGTATAAATTACAGGTGTTTCATAGTTCAAAGAGCCTTTATAGATAGTTTACGTTGTTTCTTGTTTTGTTATTTGCACCTTTAGTCGACTTATGACGGAATATTTTGATTATTATAATATATCACATTTATAAATTATGTAAACCTTTGTTAAGAAACAATCGGTGCATTGACGAAAACCTGAAAAGACCTTCGGCATGAACTTTATGTGAAAAAGTAAGGGTGGTAAACTGGAACACATTTCATCTGGTGACAATAAGTTACTTTGGATAATATATTAAATCGATCCTCGACAAAGAATCAATTCAAGAATTGAATGAAATATTGAATTGATTACTACTACTACTATGAGTGGAACTATAGTATTTTTGTTTTAATAGAAAGAAAGGGACTTAAAACAACGCTAACTGCAGGTCTGTGTGCTCGGTTGTCACTTCAATTTCATAAGATATTTCTTAGACTGAGGACTTATAAGAAACAAGGAGAGCTTTCTTTATACAGTTGCGAATGGCTTATTATACTAATTAATACCTATTATTTATGGTATTTAAAGAGGCTGTCATTAAAGAAATGGTTTACCTATAATCATTTTAACGGAAGCTCGAAGAGAAAGTCTCGAAAAATACAACGGATAATATCTCTCTTATTACATAACATAAAAATATAAACAACGGTTTTTAATGAGCGGGGAAATGACAATTGCGTATTACATCGTACCCCTTCGTATTCTTGGAATAAATTTCTGTTTTCGCGACAATCCCGTTACATATGTTTTAATTTTTTATAAAAGCAATAACGAACTTTTACATCTCTATAAGGGCTGCGACAATGATAAAATGTCGAGTGTTTTTGCATTGCTCGGTTTCGTAGTAAAAGTTGTTATTTAAGGTATGTATTTTTTTTTTTGCAAAAGGTTTTTCATTAAATAAATAGGACATGTATATAATACTAATTTATAATGATTTGTTATAGAAAAAATAACCAATTATTCCCGTAATTTATATTAGATTAATTGTACATATTTATAAGCGCAATACGTACGATATTTCATTATTTCATTTAAGTATGTGTGATTAAGTTAGCACGGGTACGTGCGTGTGTTCGACGTTTATGAGTAAGTGTGTGTGTTAGTGTTTAATGTTTATTAATGTGTATGATGCCGATAGAAATGTGTGTAATGAAACATTTTATTTTATCACTTTAGTTGGGAGTTTGTCTTTTATGTACTGCGATACTTTTATCGATTTGAGATTTTTTTACTATATATATTTGGTATCCTTATAAATGCACAGTTCGAAGCGAAACCAGTATGTTCACGAGGCACGTGAAAGAGAAGCGGTTTTGTATAACGGGTGCGTTCAAAATTATTATCAATAAACGTGGGCCAACTCATTCGGGCGAATCAAAATGCCTTGCAATTATTGCGTGTAAAACACCATGTCGCGCGAGTTCACAGGATTCTTTCAGCTTTTTGTTCCGGAATTAGAAAATTTAGGGAAATAATAAGACTTACATTTTATTAGGTGAAGAATTGAGTGTCATATAAATTTTTATTTGACAATCGATATTTTGTAAAATATCAATCTTTATTATTATTATTGATGATGATAATAACGACTTGAGATGTACATGTACAGAGCGAAGATCATGTCTAATGTCATACTTATACCGGTAATTGTTGGAAAGCACAAAGCTCGAAGTTGTTGACGAGTATATTTACCTAGGGCAAATAATCCGGTTATGTAAGTCCAATTTCGACGCAGAGGTGATTCGACGGATCCAACTCGGATGGGCAGCGTTCGGGATACTACGACACATCTGGACTAGATCCAACACCCCTCAGTGTGTTAAAACAAAATGTCATTAACCTGTACGTGGCACTAAACTGGCAAAGTGATCACTTAGGGTACGGAGACATGGTATTTTACTGCTGGCTGTATGAGAAAGCTCAGACTCACTCAGCGAGCTATGGAGCGGGCTACATATTGGTGTTTCTATGCGTGATAGAATACACAACGTAAACATCCGCAGGGTGGCCGACATATCACAAAACATTAACAAGCTGTAGGAGCAATGGGCTGGTCATATTATAGATGTAGCAGAATCGATTATCGATGGGAAAGAAAGGTTCCAGGGCAACCTCGGACTGGCAGACGCAGTGTAAGACAATGCCCTATTGGTTAAACGAAGCGACTACCTATGCAGATTTGCGGGAATTCGAGGGATGCAGGTTGCTCGGGACCGTCCTTGGTGGCAATCTATGGGGGCAATTTCAGCAGTCGACTATGGATAGGCTGTGATAATGATGAAATGGAAATAAATCATAATTGTCCCCCCAAAAATTCTGACTAAAACAATATAATAAAAGAATATTTTTGTAATATAATTTAATTGTACACAACGAAATAATAGTCTTAGTATTACCAATAATGTGACGACATATACTATAGTATACAAGTTTTTAATAGCGGCCACAAGCGCTCGACAAAACTTTATAATTTAACTCCGAAAAAGAAAAGCTAGGAATACCAATATGTAATGGAGAATGATAAAATATTCCGGTGTGGTGTGTGTGGGTGTTGATGTACGAGTATGTTGTGTAAGCGGGTCTTAACGAAGTTGTTTTTTTTAAAAAAAAAACAATAAACATAATAATATATAAATGATAAATTAAATCTGAATCTACAAAAAAAGTAGTGAGATGATTTGTCTTTTTTCTAAACTTATAGAAATAGCTGTTGATTTTTCGCTTTTCCTTAAAAAAATCACCAGTTTTTTAATTATATCAATATATTGATTTATTTGCCATTATACAAGGTATTGCGACCCCCTAAGACATTACGGGTCATACGACTTTATCCTAATTGTGCCTGAGCAATTTGTAACTGAACTAGTTTTGTTGCGTCTTGGTATGCCGATGTCACTAGTTGTAAAGCCACGACTTTATTTAATCCCTGATAGGATGTCTTTGAAGAGTCTATTCCTAAATTTGGCCACTAAAGTTTGATTTATATGGTGATGTGGTTTAATTCTTTTAACATTTTTAATTTCGTTAAAAAAATTATGATTCTGACATTTTTTTAGTCACGATATGGCGTCCGTCTTCATAAGCATGTTATGAAGGTTGGTCCTTTACTATCTTCTAATTAATCGTTTTTAATTAACTGTAAGAATAACTGTTATCACTATCATATATATATATATATATATACATATAAAATATAATTTACATACATTGGACTCCTGTAGGAATGTACTACAATGACAAAACATAGCCCCTTACATAGTATGTTAGTTGGCTGGATTTTTGGTGTATCCATTAATTTTATCTGGTCATTATTCTATACCGCACGCTAGACTGTCCTATCTTTTGTGATCTTAATCATACCCTGAAGGCAAAACGAGTGACTTTGTTAGAAAGATTTCAGATAAGTTATGCTCGATAACTCTCTTGTATAAGGAGGACAAATGTCATTCCTAAAATTCTGCTGTGATCGGTATTAAGATAATAGAAATTAATTATAAATATTAAAAATACACAAAGGTACAACGTACGTATTCTATCTCATCTTCTCAGGGATAACAAAGCTACTGTATTTTAAAACTTATCTTAAATAAGTGGGTCTATGGAAAGGAATAATCACTTAAAACCATCAAGTGAAATGTATGCTCGATTATCACCCCTAATTTCATAAAAAGAAATAAAAAAAACAAGCCATATAAAGATAAGGTATCAGGGAACAGTTGCTTCAATCGACGTTTCACTTGGAACTGACCGGGTAGCGACAGATGCAGATTTCTGCATTGAAATTCGTCGCAGCTCGACTCGTGTTCCATTACGATAAACAAGTCGGACGAATTTTAATTAGAAAACTCGTTAAGTTTCGTCGCGAAACCTCGAACCTCCATTTTTAAAAATAGCCTAAACGCAAACTAATAGTAGGCCGCCAAAACTCTTTGAGAACTAATGTAATGGAAATAAAAGCATTCATTGGTTGAGAGTTAAGGCATGAACAACCGCAGAATGCAATCTTAAATTCTAATAGAGGATGGATATAGGTGTTTACAAGAAAAGAAGAAACGTAATCAAAAGTAGACTACACTGTCTGTTCGTTTGTTATCCAATTCCAGGTAGATAAGCTGTGAATATACTACAAACTATAAGTTTACAAAAACATTAATTAGCATATTGATTTGAATATTACTTTTTATTAATATGTTTCAACAATGATAAAGCCATACTTTGGCTCGTATCGAGCTACAGTTTTTAAGGGTCGCGACCGGAGAAATGCAACCTTACACCTTACTTAATGCCATCGTGACTAGTACGTGAATAGTACGGTAACACTGCTGTGTTCCGTTTGGTCAGGATCCGGAGATCCAGTTACCGGCACCATCATCCAAGCATCTCAGTTCTCGGGGGTGACAACAAATGTGTACATTGTATGCAGTATTTAACACAGTACAGTACACTTAACATTTATTTTCCTTGAGGAAGGCAAACGAGCACAAAGTTTACCTGATATTTATACGTGTGATTGTTCGTCTCCCTATATTTTTATATTCAAACTATTCACATCTATTCGATTATTTGCATGTAGTGTTTTTTTTTTGCAATTGTTTATTTATTTAGAAGAGCTTGTGTTGTTGTGAATTCATATATATAGATTATAGGGAAAAATATTTATTGGGTGAACTGATGTTCACCCGTCTATAACTCTCTAATTAAAAAATTCTAGCATCAGTCAACGAATGCTCGAGGCCGTTTATCATGAAATAAGAGTTTCTTAAGTGTTCTTAAGTTTAACTTAAATCAGAAAAGAAACAAATGTATATAATCTACGCAAGTACAGTAACTCGGAGAGGTAATTTCCGCGTTCTTTTTCTTGGTCTCTAAAAGGGCGGACGTACGTAAGATAACCAAAAAGGACCTGTTACGAAGCAATAAAAACGAAATAAAGCAATCAAACAAAAAAAAAACAAATTATTGAATTCGTTGTCGTTTAACCACTCACTCTTTAATTGGTAAATTACTTTTCATTTGCCATAAACTTATGCTGGGTATTAATTATCGCTCTTTTTCTTTTTGACATATTATTTAAAACATAAAAAAGTATCTTGTGTCGGTCCATTTAATACAGACTACACTGAAACTTTGTATCCGAAAAGATTTAGCAATTACATCCCGGAGCGTATCATTTTAAGGAGAAAATGGGTATCATATAGCTGTTTTTCGCGGATAATTGTCTTCAAGCTGTATTTATTCCGAATTATAATTACCTCCGTATATAATCTAATAATTAAATAAATATTGTCGGGCGCTGAATTTTGTAATACGCCATTGTATCCGATACCCTATTTTCATTCAATCGTTGTCTTGTGATGCTGAATGCGAATGGGTTTCGGATGGTTGGTTTGACTGGCACTACTTTCAAACAAAAAGAATAAAGAATTTATAAATAGTAAATAAACAATTTATATATATTTAAAACTACCACCTAGTAGTTCATTGCATTTGTAAATATAAAATCATCATTGAGTAGTAGTCATAAACGGATGCAGCACATATGATTTTCCATTACTGACTTTTTGCAAAGTGTAGGTCTTTCCTTGAAAGGAGAGATTCCTCTAGGTTTATTCATATTGTGTCAGTCTGCTATTTAATATTCAAATTTAAAATTATTTATAAGAAACAAAAATCTGAAATTCTTTTAATTAGAGTTCCGTTTTGACGTTTAAGGTACCGAATCAACAAAACCAAGCAATCAAAGGTAAGCTCTCAAAATTTTTATCCCAAGACAGAAGCACTAAGGCCTATCTTGTTGCCCCAAGTTAGTTGGGTTTGGACCCTCGCCTAACTAACTCGGTCACTAGACGGTCGTACTAGGCGAGATTATATAATCAACAACAAATTTATTTATATATTTTTTATTACTATTACATTAAGAGTAACACACTAGCACACAGTTCACCGGATGGCAATGATTCCTGCGGCCCATGCATATTTGCAACGTAACTCTCAACTGTTAAAATTATATATATATATATGTAAAAATATGTATAATGGCGCACGTCCATTGAAGAATGTCGAACAGATGACTTCTGCTGGCTGATGATCACGATGATGTCTTGCATGTGCTGGTTTCAATAAAATGTAGACGGCATTAATTATGTAATCATAACGAGCCCGGAAAGTTAACCTGTTCTGAATGTTTACGCATTGGACGACATTGCAGACACGAATTCTAATTGTATCTGTTAGTTTTGTTACCTTACGAACATCACTTGTGGTTAACTACGTAACTTGTCTGTATTCTTTACGATTTTATATTCAGGATGACATATTGAACACACTGTCCATGCATCTGTGATTACTGGGATGCACACATTCTTCATGTAGCAAGTATTAGTTTATTTTCGACTGGGTGGTATAGATTTCTAAAAAAAGAAGAGATCAGAAGATGCTCCACCAGAAGTGACCATCGCTTCATTAAGGATTAATTTGCATTTGATTGATTGAATCTTCTTCGCGAGCTTCAGGTTCAGCGCTTTACATACATTCCAAGGGTAGGGCAGACAAGACCACGTGGTATCGGAGCGCTTTTATTCATTTTTGCATAATGAATGTTTAAATAATAGGATATGCCATATTTTACTAAAATAATATTCCGAAAACTGTATTACACACGCTCTAGTTCCTATTTACTGTTCAATGGTCATATTCTCGTCGCCAATTACCATTGAATTTAAAATCGGCGGAAAAAAAGTTGAGGAGTAATCGTTTCAATTTCATGTATAATATTAATGTTATAAATCTTATTTTTACAATTAACGAAAGACTTACTACTTACTACTTACTACTTACTAGAAGAGCTAATATTTTACAGCAAACTAATAACATAATTAATACAGAAGGCCATTTCAATTCTCCAGAAATAGTAAAAACAATATAATAAAAGAATATTTTTGTAATATAATTTAATTGTACACAACGAAATAATAGTCTTAGTATTACCAATAATGTGAGGACATATACTATAGTATACAAGTTTTTAATAGCGGCCACAAGCGCTCGACAAAACTTTATAATTTAACTCCGAAAAAGAAAAGCTAGGAATACCAATATGTAATGGAGAATGATAAAATATTCCGGTGTGGTGTGTGTGGGTGTTGATGTACGAGTATGTTGTGTAAGCGGGTCTTAACGAAGTTGTTTTTTTTTTTAAAAAAAAAACAAGAAACATAATAATATATAAATGATAAATTAAATCTGAATCTACAAAAAAAGTAGTGAGATGATTTGTCTTTTTTCTAAATTTATAGAAATAGCTGTTGATTTTTCGCTTTTCCTTAAAAAAATCACCAGTTTCTAATTATATCAATATATTGATTTATTTGCCATTATACAAGGTATTGCGACCCCCTAAGACATTACGGGTCATACGACTTTATCCTAATTGTGCCTGAGCAATTTGTAACTGAACTAGTTTTGTTGCGTCTTGGTATGCCGATGTCACTAGTTGTAAAGCCACGACTTTATTTAATCCCTGATAGGATGAGATAGGAAGAGTCTATTCCTAAATTTGGGCACTAAAGTTTGATTTATACGGTGATGTGGTTTAATTCTTTTAACATTTTTAATTTCGTTAAAAAAATTATGATTCTGACATTTTTTTAATCACGATATGGCGTCCGTCTTCATAAGCATGTTATGAAGGTTGGTCCTTAACTATCTACTAATTAATCGTTTTTAATTAACTGTAAGAATAACTGTTATCACTATCATATATATATATATATATATACATATAAAATATAATTTACATACATTGGACTCCTGTAGGGAATGTACTACAATGACAAAACATAGCCCTCTTACATAGTATGTTAGTTGGCTGGATTTTTTGGTGTATCCATTAATTTTATCTAGTCATTATTCTATACCGCACGCTAGACTGTCCTATCTTCTGTGATCTTAATCATACCCTGAAGGCAAAACGAGTGACTTTGTTAGAAAGATTTCAGATAAGTTATGCTCGATAACTCTCTTGTATAAGGAGGACAAATGTCATTCCTAAAATTCTGCTGTGATCAGTATTAAGATAATAGAAAAATAATTATAAATATTAAAAATACACAAAGGTACAACGTACGTATTCTATCTCATCTTCTCAGGGATAACAAAGCTACTGTATTTTAAAACTTATCTTAAATAAGTGTGTCTATGGAAAGGAATAATCACTTAAAACCATCAAGTGAAATGTATGCTCGATTATCACCCCTAATTTCATAAAAAGAAATAAAAAAAACAAGCCATATAAAGATAAGGTATCAGGGAGCAGTTGCTTCAATCAACGTTTCACTTGGAACTGACCGGGTAGCGACAGATGCAGATTTCTGCATTGAAATTCGTCGCAGCTCGACTCGTGTTCCATTACGATAAACAAGTCGGACGAATTTTAATTAGAAAACTCGTTAAGTTTCGTCGCGAAACCTCGAACCTCCATTTTTAAAAATAGCCTAAACGCAAACTAATAGTAGGCCGCCAAAACTCTTTGAGAACTAATGTAATGGAAATAAAAGCATTCATTGGTTGAGAGTTAAGGCATGAACAACCGCAGAATGCAATCTTAAATTCTAATTGAGGATGGATATAGGTGTTTACAAGAAAAGAAGAAACGTAATCAAAAGTAGACTACACTGTCTGTTCGTTTGTTATCCTATTCCAGGTAGATAAGCTGTGAATATACTTCAAACGATAAGTTTACAAAAACATTAATTAGCATATTGATTTGAATATTACTTTTTATTAATATGTTTCAACAATGATAAAGCCATACTGTGGCTCGTATCGAGCTACAGTTTTTAAGGGTCGCCTCGACCGGAGAAATACTGCGACCTTACACCTTACATAATGCCATCGTGACTAGTACGTGAATAGTACAGTAACACTGGTGTGTTTCGTTTGGTCAGGATCCGGAGATCCAGTTACCGGCACCATCATCCAAGCATCTCAGTTCTCATGGGTGACAACAAATGTGTACATTGTATGCAGTATTTAACACAGTACAGTACACTTAACATTTATTTTCCTTGAGGAAGGCAAACGAGCACAAAGTTTACCTGATATTGATACGTGTGATTGTTCGTCTCCCTATATTTTTATATTCAAACTATTCACATCTATTCGATTATTTGCATGTAGTGTTTTTTTTTTGCAATTGTTTATTTATTTAGAAGAGCTTGTGTTGTTGTGAATTCATATATATAGATTATAGGGAAAAATATTTATTGGGTGAACTGATGTTTACCCGTCTATAACTCTCTAATTAAAAAATTCTAGCAACAGTCAACGAATGCTCGAGGCCGTTTATCATGAAATAAGAGTTTCTTAAGTGTTCTTAAGTTTAACTTAAATCATATTTACGAATAAGAAACAAATGTATATAATCTACGCAAGTACAGTAACTCCGAGAGGTAATTTCCGCGTTCTTTTTCTTGGTCTCTAAAAGGGCGGACGTACGTAAGATAACCAAAAAGGACCTGTTTCGAAGCAATAAAAGCGAAATAAAGCAATCAAACAAAAAAAAAACAAATTATTGAATTCGTTGTCGTTTAAGCACTCACTCTTTAATTGGTAAATTACTTTTCATTTGCCATAAACTTATGCTGGGTATTAATTATAGCTCTTTTTCTTTTTGACATATTATTTAAAACATAAAAAAGTATCTTGTGTCGGTCCATTTAATACAGACTACACTGAAACTTTGTATCCGAAAAGATTTAGCAATTACATCCCGGAGCGTATCATTTTAAGGAGAAAATGGGTATCATATAGCTGTTTTTCGCGGATAATTGTCTTCAAGCTGTATTTATTCCGAATTATAATTACCTCCGTATATAATCTAATAATTAAATAAATATTGTCGGGCGCTGAATTTTGTAATACGCCATTGTATCCGATAATTCTATTTTCATTCAATCGTTGTCTTGTGATGCTGAATGCGAATGGGTTTCGGATGGTTGGTTTGACTGGCACTACTTTCAAACAAAAAGAATAAAGAATTTATAAATAGTAAATAAACAATTTATATATATTTAAAACTACCACCTAGTAGTTCATTGCATTTGTAAATATAAAATCATCATTGAGTAGTAGTCATAAACGGATGCAGCACATTTGATTTTCCATTACTGACTTTTTGCAAAGTGTAGGTCTTTCCTTGAAAGGAGAGATTCCTCTAGGTTTATTCATATTGTGTCAGTCTGCTATTTAATATTCAAATTTAAAATTATTTATAAGAAACAAAAATCTGAAATTCTTTTAATTAGAGTTCCGTTTTGACGTTTAAGGTACCGAATCAACAAAACCAAGCAATCAAAGGTAAGCTCTCAAAATTTTATCCCAAGACAGAAGCACTAAGGCCTATCTTGTTGCCCCAAGTTAGTTGTTTGGACCCTCGCCTAACTAACTCGGTCACTAGACGGTCGTACTAGGCGAGATTATATAATCAACAACAAATTTATTTATATATTTTTTATTACTATTACATTAAGAGTAACACACTAGCACACAGTTCACCGGATGGCAATGATTCCTGCGGCCCATGCATATTTGCAATGTAACTCTCAACTGTTAAAATTATATATATATATATATATGTAAAAATATGTATAATGGCGCACGTCCATTGAAGAATGTCGAACAGATGACTTCTGCTGGCTGATGATCACGATGATGTCTTGCATGTGCTGGTTTCAATAAAATGTAGACGGCATTAATTATGTAATCATAACGAGCCCGGAAAGTTAACCTGTTCTGAATGTTTACGCATTGGACGACATTGCAGACACGAATTCTAATTGTATCTGTTAGTTTTGTTACCTTACGAACATCACTTGTGGTTAACTACGTAACTTGTCTGTATTCTTTACGATTTTATATTCAGGATGACATATTGAACACACTGTCCATGCATCTGTGATTACTTCATACACATTCTTCATGTAGCAAGTATTAGTTTATTTTCGATTCACTTAGGATTAATTTGCATTTGATTGATTGAATCTTCTTCGCGAGCTTCAGGTTCAGCGCTTTATATACATTCCAAGGGTAGGGCAGACAAGACCACGTGGTATCGGAGCGCTTTTATTCATTTTTGCATAATGAATGTTTAAATAATAGGATATGCCATATTTTACTAAAATAATATTCCGAAAACTGTATTACACACGCTCTAGTACCTATTTACTTTTCAATGGTCATATTCTCGTCGCCAATTACCATTGAATTTAAAATCGGCGGAAAAAAAGTTGAGGAGTAATTGTTTCAATTTCATGTATAATATTAATGTTATAAATCTTATTTTTACAATTAACGAAAGACTTACTACTTACTACTTACTAGAAGAGCTAATATTTTACAGCAAACTAATAACATAATTAATACAGAAGGCCATTTCAATTCTCCAGAAATAGTAAAAACAATAGAAAAAGATGTAAAAATTGAAAAATAAAAAGAAGTACAAAATATTAAAAAGTAAAAACAACAATAGATAGATGGAAGTAAAGCATTTAAAAGTCCTTATTAAAGAAGATTGAGATTCTTTCAATTTGAGCTCCGGTTGTATTAAATAAATCAATGTCAATTGTCAATGGAATTAAATTACCATAATTGCCACCTATGATAGTTTAATTATTTTGCCTATACTTAGTTCTAGCAAATGGAATATACAAAACGTTTTTATGTCGAAGTGTTGTAGAAGTAGTGCTTGATCCTATGTTCTCCAGTAGCTCCAAACAGTGAAAATATATATACACTGCCAGCCAAAAGTTTAAGACCGCACATAAACAACATCATCATCCATCAATTGTAACAAAATTCCATAAGACAAATAAAAGAAATGCACATCTGCATATTCTATTGTTAGTATGGAAGATATAAAGAAGTCATTATTTTGTTAACTTTCAAGTTATTGGACAATAAACATCTATTGTTTTCAAAAACCGACAAACGCTGCGCTACAGCCAGGTGGTAGAGTCGTAATAATATTTTTATAATGTCCTCATTACTAATTACTTTGCTTTTGTTACGAATTGGTCAATAATTAGGATTATTTAGCTCCTGAAAGCACGTGTTTCTGACTTATTATTACCCGAGTTTACTTGTGTGTTTTGTAGCGTTAGTTTGTTCACAAACAATCTCAATTAGTCTAAACTTGTGGTTTCTACAATGAAGACGTCATAAAATGGGAAAAGCTCGAATCTGCTTTCCTCTCCTTCTGAATTGTGTTATTGTGCTTAAAGTATTATTGATGAGCGCATTAATAGAACATCTTAAATATTCATTTAAGTTATAACAATACATAATAAGAATGTAATAAGTTTACCTAAACAACTCATATTTTCTATTATTGTAATAAAGAAAACACTAATTCTACTGCCTGTTTCAACATTGTTAAGTAACATATTTTGGATATTTTGGTGGTGATGTCACTTTCTTTTAGTGAAATAATTATAAATAGTCTGAGAAAAGTGTGACATTTTGTAACTGGCCCTACTAAATTATCTCTGTATCGATTTACTTCAGAATAAAAGAATGCGGTGAAGTCTAGTTAATAATTTTTAGTATTAAAAAGTTAAATGGGAACGGCGTTCAGAATACCAAATATTCTAGAAGTAATATCAAACAAATAAATAGTCGATAGTTATTGAAACCTTCTTCCTTTCGAGGTGAAAAGAAAATCTAATTATACTATGATTATGTTTTCATAATCGATATCGACCGTGACATTATTTTCAAGGAATGACTTTATTGAGCTTTTTTTGGGGAAAAAGGGAAATTATTACATTTTAATCGTTAATGTATTTATTTTTATTACGTTTGACAATACGTGTTGTCAAACTAATAACTAATATAAATATTGTTTTTGAACAAAATATATTCTAGATAATGCTATAGACACAATTCTCTTTATGCTTGGATATCAATGCTAATTTATGATGGACGTGGACATTTAAAACTTGACGGTACTCGACGTCTAGCATGAAATACTGACAGAAGTGAACAATGCAAATTTTATCTGGTTTTACATCCCTGAATATCTATCATATCAATGTTTTTAAAAATATAAGCTATGAAAATATTTATTAAATTCATCAATTTATCTTTCGTTTTGCTTTAGGGTAGAAAGACAAGCACTGTCTGTATTTCATCTACAACTTATTGAGTCCCAAACACTACTTTAGTTATGCCTTATGATGACTATATCGGTACTTTTTAATATGTTAGAGTTGAAAAAAGAGAAAGTCACTAAAACGAGTAAGGATTCGTATCTACGACCGATCGTGCGTGCGACATCAATAAAGTCGTAAAAATCCCGATCACGATAATGCCATCGTAAACTATTTTATTTATTATGGACGAAATCTAAAATAAGTAGCTTACGAGTTAAGTACTCTTAACGACATACTTTACTTTTAGATATTACGCGAGTTAAATCTTATAAAAGAAAGATTACTTATTATAATAACAGTGACTGTGGTAAAGCCACGCTGCAGCTCCAGTGTAGTTGGGTGCTAAATGGGTGGACTCGACCAGGAACACCACCTTCACCGGAATTCAATTGTGTTTTATATGATGAGTACAGAAACACGGGAGCAAAGTTTATACTATTGTTTATCTCAACTCTCACAACTGACTAGGCATGTGCCTCTTGAGTATTTGTTGGGTATGGATGTTTATAGGCCGCAGCCATCATTGCCCACCCTTAAAATTACCATCAAATTAACCCTAAATCCTCGATAACATAAAACATATTAGCATAAACTTTTTTCGTTACGAGTAGTTATCTAAGTCAGTCGTCGTTACGAGTAGTTATCTAAGTCAGTCGTTGTTACGAGTAGTTATCTAAGTCAGTGTAAGAAGATCAATGACAAGCTTTGGATATGTAATTTTATTCTGTAATTTTTTTTCCTGGTATAATTTTCACATAATTGTAACGAGTATACAGTTCACAGTTAAACTGCCCCAGATATAGAGTCGATTGGATGAAGGTCCGTCTTGAACCTTAAGGGCTACGCCAGTTGTTTTATGAGGTATTATATATTCTAAAAGTTACCCGTCAGCAACTCGACTGAGAAAGATCACATATTCATGGAATATCAGTGTAAAAATAATTTGTTAGGACCTTAAAAAGAGTACCTCTTGTGATTAAAGGAAACTGGAGAAATTATTACCAGTTGCAGGATTTCAAGCATTCCACCTTAGTCCTCAAGGGTTACAACGGATCCTTATCGAGGATAAATCCTAGTATCAGGAGTCCGTCGTCTCTCGTGTGAGTAAACTTATATTACCTTTGAAATAACTACGATCTTCTATAGAAAATTCAACTTCTAAAAACCATATATTATGGACACATTTGATTAGGTACAGTTTCTTGTAACTTACTGCATTTCAATATGAGCACGTACATCTAAAGCGATTCTTCTTCCTTCCTTCAGAGGGAACAGAGAGCGGTTAAAGTAACATTGAAGAGACCTTACATTATTCAACCGTTATTCCAGTTCTATTTATATAGCACTTGTGGAGTACTAACGGTAAGGCAGCTGTGCTTCAGACTGTATTCTTCTACTACTATACTATACTCTTTCGTTTACATTAAAGCAAAAACTAAAGAAACGCCGTAAAGACATAGTCTACGTTTCTTAAACTCCATTATCAGGAAAACCTCTCGACTTTAGAATAAAATGAATAAGGCTACTAAAATCTATCGCCTCCTTATTGTGTATTCATATTTAGTTAATCAATTCTCACTAAAGCATGAATAACACACCAAACATTCATAAAAATATTTAGTATGCTGTTAATTTTCGTATTATCTTGTATCTTTTCTTATTATTTTCGTCTTGTATATCAATTTAGTTTTATATCACGAATTGTGCAGTTAGTATACAAAGTGTTGCTCTTTGTATACTAACTGCACTATCTTGAACCCTTTTGTCGTGGGACGGCGCCGATCTCTGTCACACAGTTTATGATATGACTGACCGACACCTTCGTTAACTCCATCCTTTATTTCTATAATAACAATGTAAGTAATTTATAAGGTTGCTTGTATCTTTACTGGAATTAAATAAATAAACTATTAAAACTGTTAAACTAAACTAAAACAAAATCACTTACCGCCAGCGCTGTTTGCTTATTTCTCATTTCAATGTCATGAAAGAGAAATAAAATCTCAAGAATATTTCAATTGCTATGCACAACAATGTAGCCATATTTTGAAATTTCAAGCTGATGATAGGGCGACCTTGATATAGAATAACGTCCCATGCTACCACCAGGTTTCCTGTGCTACAAAATTAAGTATAAAAATTTCATCTTTAACTCACGTACAGATATAAAACGTCGAAAACATGTTATTATTTCAAAGGCTTATTAAGTTTTAGGTTTTTCCTCATATCGTTTGGAACAATACGTAAGAAAACAAAGCTGCTGGTCATTACTTAGTACTTTTATTGTTTACCGCACACGTCAGATCCTACATGGAAAACAATGACAATCTTAGAAATTGCGGTTTAGCATAAACAAATATTTTGTCACGAAATTTTTTGTATGAAATGTATGTGAATCTTATTACAGTTGTAGGAAGAGTAAAATTCAAAGCGGTAGGACCACATTGTAGCATGTTTCAAGTTGCAGCATGAATGGGTTGGCTCGACAGGGAAAGGATCACATCCTCACTGAATACCAGCGTTAAATAGCAGCATAACACTGCCGTGAATCGTACGGTGAGCGTAGTGATGTCGGGATCCAATCGAGGCATTCCATCTCATTGCTGAGAGGTGAAAATGGAAATGAATCTTGAGGAAGTATTAGGGCGTCATGGACTGCAATAATCACTTACCATCAGGTTATATGTAATTCGTTTGTCACCCACAAATTATCCTAAAAAAATAACATCAGCAATAAAACGAAATAAAATATGAATATTCATATAATATGATCGATAACAGATATTCTGGCAATTTGGCACGCTAATCTTTACATATGGATGTAGTTTATTTTGATGTATTGAAAGATGATTGGGCTAACACGTAGTGTTTGCTTAATTTATATCTGTAATTAAAAGATGGTTCAATTTAAAAATATCAATTTTATAGCGTTTCCAGGTGTACGGACATGATTACGCTAAAATTTTATATTTACAATTGTTTATTTTTTGTAAGGTAAATATGCTTCAACCATGTGATCATTTAATCTACTCAGGTAAATTATTATAAATGACATTACACATATTATGTACATCGCGTTTTATTATAGACTACTAGAATAATACACGGCACAGCACGACGCAGTAGTAAACTTGCTAAAATATCGTCATTAAATAGTTCTATGTACACCGGAGCTTAAGGGTGTTTTAAATATATAAATTTTATCCTACACTATTTACACTGTGACAAAACAGTAAAATAGTAATTTTTACGCCGAAACAGATAGTTTATGTGAGAGAAAAATATGAAAATATAATTTGTAAATTTTCAAATCTTTATAAGTGATGGGTAATTCACAAATGATTATATACTGTTTAGTACCTCGAATCCGATGGAAAAATCCGTCATCCGAACTAACCATGTGACTGACATCAGACCGTGAATGATACATTTTTTGTTCGAAAATCCCGCGAAGACGCAACACAGATTACGTATAAAAAGTCTTCAGTTAATGGAAAAACAAGGATATTAGGGATACGGTCAATTACTTAGCGCTGTTAAAAAAGTAAGGTCACCCAGGCTATTGCAAACTAAACTCTTTTTCCGACGTTTATGTTTCATTGGATTTCCGTTGATACATTGGCGAGTATTTTGTTGTTATTTTAAAATACACGTAGTACAGTCTCATAGCAACTATAAATTACCTGTAGAATGTATATAATAGGCTGACTCGACCGGAAAACGACCACAGCAACTTACGCTGTTGTGTTTCGGATGTTAAATAAAAAAAACGTAGACTTCCATCTTAGTAATCAGGGATGATAACGCATTTGCAGTATGATTCTTGATCGAGAGTGAATGTGGATGACATGGACCATAGGACTCACATATCATCAGTTAAGCTGTGTTCTGCTGTGTGTTCGCTTGTCATTCCTGATATCATAAAAAGAACAGAACATGTATCGAAAATGTAATTAATTTGTAAATACATTTTTAAATTTATATTAATTCCGTTACAACTGATTGTGTCACCTGATTGATTATCCCGTACAAATTGAAGACGTTGCTAAATGTCAAGGTCTAAAATGTTTTTAAAAACTAAGCAAATTGTGTTAGTGGATAAATATTCCAAAATGTTATTAACCATTCTTCTGTCATTTAACCTTTATAATTATTAATCCCAAATAATTTTATGAAGTGCTTGTAGTTTTATTAATATTCGTATGTACGTTGCAATAGATGGCACTATTATAAAACGTCGACGCATGCTCATAGAACAAAAGGGACGAATTATGAAAATATATATATTTTTTTTAAATATAATAGTAACGAAAAGAGCACACAGTTCACCTGATGTTAAGCAAATCCTGCGGCCCATGACATCTACATTCGTCCTTGACAAGGAATTATAATGCAGATGCGTTGTCACCCTTGAGAACTGAGTTGGAATGCCTCGACACCAGTAATAAAGGTCTCCGGATCTCGCACTCACCAGACGAAACACAGCAGCATTATGCTGTTATTTTGCGCCGGTATTCTGTGAGGGCGTGGTCCTACCCTGGTCGAGCTGACCCATTTATTCTGCAGATAGATACAAACTGCAGTGGCTCTACCACTGTTAAAATTTGACATAGTCCGCTAGATTAAATTAAAAATTGCCAACTCTCTCTAGTACTTTAACTCGGGGACTAAACTATTTTGGGCAAGAGACCCCTTTTCCAAAGCAAACTGATACCTCAGACTCCCATAGAAAAATTACTTTAAAAATGCTATATCAATAATAATAATATGTAAAACTTTGCGGTTGGTGCAGTGAGTAAATTTGACATAATTTTCTCATCAAAATTTAACAAAATAAATAGACATAAAATTCAATAAATCACAAGTGTAATATAATTTATAATAACGTGAAAATATATAAGTAGGTACTTATTTTTTGAGAAAAACATTAAAATGGCAAAGTAAAGATAAAAAAATAAAGAATTCATTGTGATGTATGAACTGGACTTTCTACCAATCTAGCTAAATCCGGTTTAATATTGGTGAGTTAGAGCCTCAAATCTCCGCGCGTTCCTTGATTTTTAAACAGTTTCTTTGTTTTATCAAAATGTTTGTAAACACACTAAAACCTTTTTCGAATAAGTATGATGATGGAAAAGCAATAAGGTATGTTCCACAATCCAGGATGCTGTGTTTCAATGTAACGTTGCAACCAGAACTTCTGCTTAAACTCCTCGTCTATGCTGATAGTAATCAACTCTTCAAATAAGACTTGTGTTAATTGTTAGTGGTCGACTTTTAAGACCTTGTCGACCCCCAAAATCAGATTTCGTTTATCGTCGACCCCTAGGAAATCGGTCAGCTTGGGAATCATTGGTTTAACTAAATATTTCAGGGTCTATATATATATATACATATAAATATATATATATATATATATATATATATATATATATATTCATATATATATATATATATACATTCACACACACACACACATTTATATGATTGTCTTGATAAGTCATCAATATAATATAGTTTCAACTGGTCGTAATAAACCACGACGATATCTTCTGATTATTACCACACAACATCAGCTGCCCAGGATATATAAAAGAAACGTATGAATTCGCGCGGACCCAGGTAATCACTGTGAAACTCAGGTTCCCTTTTCTAGGTCTTTTATAGCAATAGGAATAAGCAGATATAGCAAGTGCTATTTAAATTTCACTTCGAATTAATTACATACATCTTAAACGTGACAGACGGCGAATGTATCGCATTGGACATCGAATCTAAACTTCTCGTCATGCAAAGTATAAGCAGAGGTAACAAATAATTTGATTAATACGTAACAGTCAACGGTAAAAGTTGTGTTCGTTACTCAGTTTATTTAATGGTGAGTGAAGACTTCAGCGTATTTATTTAATTTAATTTATTTCATCCTCTGTTATGTTAATAGTTGTTCTATTATTATGCGAATCAATGTTCAGACTGAGATTGAATATGTGACACCAGTGTCATTTGGGCTATACAAAACACATCGTTGTGTTGATATTTAAGAAACAACATAACACAAAATGTAATTTTGATCAGATAACCGTGGTGTACCTTCACTGCCAATTTTTAAGCAGCAGCGTGGCTAAAAATCAACATGTGGATTTATTTTTATTTCTTACAATATAAATATAAAATATTTTGGAAAAACTATTCCAGGGTATACATATTCGTGATACTAAAGATAAATTAATTGTTTTTAAAATGTTTGGCTGCCTATCTGAGTAAGTACGTTTCACATGATACCTATTAGTTGGTTTGCAATAAAATTTGATGTGAACGAACGTATTTTATGACTCAGGGTATCATTTAGGCTTTTTATCCGACTGCCACGGTGTAAAAAAGGATGGTTATATATATTTTTTCTTTTCTTTAGAAGAACCTTGGATCCACGACGTAACCATGTTTTTCAGCAGCTTTTATATATAACGAGCAGAATCCCCGATATACAGTCAAAATTATCATGGAAAGATTTTCATTAAATTAAAAAATAAAAAAGCTTAGCATAAAACTTAGCACAGTAACATTAAAGATATACAAAATGCTTAAATATTTTGAGATTTAAAATTGTTAGGGTATTGAGGGCAATCGTGAAAGCGGTGCCGATCTAAGGCAAAGATTATAGAGTAGGGCACTAGATAGGGGGTCTGGCAGGTAGCTTTTACGGTTTTGCACATTTTAAGCATTCAGGTTATGCTCAAAATAGTCACATTTTAATACCATTGTGTTACCGCTGATAGAAATTTTAGATTGTTACTTGTACATATGGTAAGTCTTTTACAAAATAGTTTCCGATTTTCGGTTTGATGAAATCTACAAACAATAGACACATGCTTCTATTTTTCGTTCGTACGCGTTTTTTGACAGTATATAATAGTAACGGCGACGGCGATCAGGGGGCTCTTAAAATATTTAATTGAAATTTTTGAAACCTAATCTAAGTCTCTCGTTTATTTTCTCTTTAAACAGTACGTTGCCCTCTATTAAAAAGTTTTCCCCAAAAAATATAGTGTTCAAGAACCGTGTTAGTTATTCATTTGGAAACACGTTGATACGCCGGAGGTAGCGTCAGTGGCAATGACAATGTCAGCGTATGAATAAAACTACTCCCTGTAGACGCATTACTCACGTGTAATGAATATGAAATAACCAAGTAAATTTATAACAACATTCAAAATTTTGCATACGTTGATAAGACATCTAAATTTTCCCTCTCTTTATTCTACCGACAAGCAATTTGTGAATTAGACAAGAGTTATTATAGCTTCGAGCGCATTCCAATTTCAACTACCGTTGCATCACAGATTACAGCAAAAAAAAAAAATTTATGGTTGCGCTAATTTAAACACATACAAGTTAACAGTCTTCGCTCACTCACATCTTTCGATGACACATGTAGCATATTAAATAAACCAGATTTTATCTTAATCTTAAACGAAGGGTTGTGTAGGGGCGATGTCATTCCTGTTAGAGACGGAATGTCTCTTAACTAGTGATTAGGTCGCCGGTCATCGTAATAATAAACAGTAGTGATATGATATGAATCTGTACTTGATATAATTCTGTTACATATTTACAACTAAATTTTTATTCAATAGTTAATTACGATGAAGTTTAACCCATTATTTTAACAGCACAAGTTGTCTACGAAAAATAAAAAAAAAGTCTAGATAATCTACATTACACAAACAACCGAGATGTTTTGAAGCGACGAAGACTACGTAAGTAGATAAATTTATCATCAAGGTAAAGTAGTTATACATCATGACAATGAATCAACTATGTATATTATATCAAACTGCTATGGAAAATTTGCTACTTTTTTAGTCAGAAATTTACATCACTTTGTATATTATAGCGATATCTTCTTGTTGTTATAGATATTATCAACAGAGCCGAACCACTGTCCTCTTCCCATTTGATTATAATAATTGGGAATATATAATATATTACTTTGATGTAATGCATGTAAAATATAAACGGGTTCTAATTGTATTGTCAAGAACACGGCATATGTACAAACACAATCAAACTCAAAGGACTCGTAAACGAGCAAATTTGTGTTACACAAATTAATTGCAGTCGATGCTGTTACTGGTACCCAGGCTCTGCATTTCGGAAGCTTTACCACTACATGATATCCTCCTGTACGATTTTTACCACAGCGATGTACACAGCCATACTCGTGTACAAGCTACGTTTAGTTGGCCCCCCAAAAGCTTTGCCTCTTTAGTACCTCTTGCAATGGGAGTCCTAGCTGAATTGTAACATTTATGCGTCACCAATTATTGGTTTTCGGGTTTGGGTTTGTATGCATGTCTCAAGTCACTGATACTGCATCTGAAGTTTCTGACGATCTTGTTAAACATACTACATCGTATCCGACTGGGTAAGGATATGATGATCTATAATAAATCCTGCGCAGGTACCAGAAATATATCGCCGAGGTACAGATCGACCAGCTGATATCATCAAAAATCATAAGCAATGGTAATATTCCTTTGATTTTCTTTTTATAGAATACAAACGAGCATGGAGCCCACCACCACCCGATGGTAAGTGATCACGGCCGCCCATGAAAATCCGCAACATCAGAGGAGTCGCAAATGCGTTGCCTGTGTTTAAGGAAGATGTAGGCTCTTTTCTTGACGGTCCCTAAGTCATCGGCTTAGAAACACCACTGTAGAAAGCCGATTCAACAGAGTTGTTGTGCGTGGTAGGAAATTTCGCGTGAAGCGCACAGTGCTGGATTTCCAAACATCGAGATGATATATCATCGATATCATGATTTATTATATAATTATATTAATTGTAATTCTTTTTGTGATGGGTTCAGTATGTTTCAAGTGGGAATTTAAATATAACTTAACATTTGGTGCTGCGGATATTCATGGTGATAACTTACCATCAGGTGACTCGCTCCTTTACCCCCTCTTCTATACAAAACAAAACAAAATCGGTTTAGTATTGAACTATGTGCCTCTGTTATCCGATCTTCTCTCTCAAAAATACTTATTAATATAAAATATGTTAACGTTGGATTAAAAAAAGGACAAGCTTTTCAAACAAAGAACCTCTCTGAGTAGAACGCGAAAAATATGCAGTAAAGAAAAACCAATATATATTACAAACAGTGGTAGGGCCACGTTACTGGTTATATCTAGGTACCACGTAGACCATGCCCTTACAAAATACCAGCATGAAATAGAAATGTAAGGCTAATGTGTGTCGTAAGGTGAAGGGATCCGGAGACCCATTATAGGTGACTACAGAGTATTTTTTTTTCGGGCCGATGGCCAGTGTTATCCCGAGGGCTTTTACAGCTTCACCGATTTCATCTAAAGAGTTATGCCTTCTTCAGTCCTCAGGAGTGACAGCTAATGCGCATGTTGAATCTATGTTGGGGATGGATATATATGTCATGTGTCACGTTTGGTGACAAACTAATAATATAAAAATAATTCTCAATACACGATACGTATACTTCAATAAAGTGGTGTCATTTTTTCATCTAAGGAATGTTATATATAATCTATAATTATGTTATCTATCCTCTTTCTATGACATGGCCTCTGCTAATATTTTTAGTCCCCGTCTGCGTATGCGATTTTTACTCCGCTTTATAGATAAGGCAATAACCAAACATAAATGAATGTTATTCGCTTATTTTGTACGGTGATTATTTTAGCCTATAGGTCGTTGATACTCTTATGTACTATAAGGTAATATATTCTATTCCGTTCCTTACGAAAATACGTGGTAGTCAGGTATGTATAATTGACGGTCTCCAGAGATGACCATAGACCTGTTTATAAAAAAAACTTCTTTCTTAGGTGTACTTACAGAACTTTGATATATATGTATTACGTTTGCAACTTAGTTCATTCCATTTTCGTTCATTTCATGTTCCCCATGTCATTAAAGGTTGTTAGGATAGTGTTTAAGATTGTTTGAATAGGGATGTTTTTTTCAACTGGAACCTAAGTTTTGTTTTCTTGTTCGAGTTCATTACATTGGATGTCCACCTCTTCCAAATGTTATGCGCCGAAATTCGTTTAATACTGATGAAGAAATGAGATCTTGGACGAATTTTTCAAATAGAAACCGTGTGATTTCAACCAAGCAGGTATTGAAAATCTTGTTGAAACGTAAGTGAAAATTCTTGAAAAACAAGGGAGACTACATTGTCGGTTTAATATTATTAATTTTATTAAAAAATAAACATTTAAGATATTAAAAAAAATGGAAAGAACTTTGTTGCTAACCTATTATTTTGTGTTTTTATTATAATTAAGTTACTTTAAAACATTATTATAAAAATAAATTCTAAACATTCATAAATAAAATTGATTATCAATTAAATAATTATGAATATACATATTTTTTTTCGTTTTTCTCGAATTCAAAGCAAACACCGTCGATAGGTATAATTATGGGTGCGCCACGATGCGCCATAACAATTCCTATTTTTGTAACAAACATACTATTAATTTAGTCAAATTAAAGTTTATATAAAGAAAAATACAAAAGTTCACAAGAAATTCTTTATAAATTGCGTAAAAATTTGGTCTCTGTCAGCGATGAGACCATAAGGTCAGAGAGTACAAGGAAAAAAATTAGTCGTCAACTGCAAATTGATTATATAAAATGTAAATTGGTTGTGTTTTTGTCATCGAATGATTCTATATGAGGAATTGTTATAATTGTGATGATGACGGCGATGTCCCCGGTCAAGTTCAACAATCGCGACTTTTTTTTTTTACACTGAGAGTCACAAACGTGCATACAGTTCTCCTGATGGTGAGTGATTCCTGCGGGTCCCATGACAACTACATTCATCCATGAAAAGGAATAATAATGCTGCATAGATGCGTTGTCACCCTTGAGGACTGAGATAGAATGGCTCGTCACCAGTAATAAAGGTCTCCGGATACCCTACACTCACCACACGAAGCACTGCAGCATTACGCTGCTATTTCACGCAGATATTCTGTGAGGGCATGGTCCTACCCCGGTCATGCTGATCCATTAATTCTGCAGCTAGAAACAAACTGTAGTGTAGCTCTACCGCTGTCAAAAGT
This sequence comes from Teinopalpus imperialis, assembly GCA_029286865.1. NCBI lineage: Eukaryota > Metazoa > Arthropoda > Insecta > Lepidoptera > Papilionidae > Teinopalpus > Teinopalpus imperialis. The sequence continues at coordinate 12,744,443 of JAGSMU010000022.1, read as the reverse complement.
GAAATAATTTGATGATATAATTAGGGAAGAAAATTATATCGTCGCAAATGTCAACACAAACATAATGCACTCACACATTTTATTTCCTGTTGGGAATCGAATGTAGAGCAAGTGCTATTTAGTCTTATTACGATTTTATATAATAAAGAAGATAGATACAGTTTAACCGACATTAAACTAAACGATGTGAATCATAGATTAGGAATGTGAGAATTGTATGTAATGGAAAACATCAATTACAACATGAGAAGGAGTAATGACGTACGGTGCTGACACCAGGAATCGAATTGGCTGCTGTGTCACGAGTTCTAAGTTTTTACCAGTAGGTTTCGAATTCACGACCACCGACGACAAGTCTGACGTCGCAACCATCACCGCTTATTAAACTTATTAAGTCTTACCAATATAGCTAGTACTGACCATATGAAAATACTTTCCCAAATTCGATTTTCTCCTTCGGCACTTTTGTTTAGATTTAATATCTCTTTTTTATACCATTAAGGTGACAAACAAACACAACTCACCTCATGATAACTGCGCTCCGTGACAGCTGCATCTTCAACAAAGATTCAAGATGCAAATGAATTGTCAGCACTGAGATGGAATGCCGCCTCGTTGGGTTCTCAAATGGGTCCCCGAATTTTCATACGAAAATCAGCATAAGGAAAAGCATACAATAGCATAGAACGGTAGTATCATGCTGTTCTGCGAGGGAGTGGTCCTTCTCTGGTCGAACCGACCCATTCATGGTGCAGCTAGAATCTAACTGTAGCGTGGCTCTTCCATTGCAACCAACACACACCATACGAATTACAGCAGCATTATGCTTGTCATTTCATCTATGGAAATAATAACCGTCAAGGAAGTTTTGTACGTATATTTTATTAAAAACATTTTGTATATGATACTAAAATATCCGCAGACCATTGGACCGTCTAGTTTTTGATAAAAATAAGTTAAGTAGGGAATAAGCATTAGCTAAGATATCTAAACAAGTTACAATTTTCAACTTGACAGGGAATAAGTTGATACTACCACTTTGACAAAGTGGCTATTACGAAGATGCAACGCAAAGTTTCCGTTGGCAGGCTATTTACCGGTCTAGACATTCATCGGTTTAGTCTATGATTAGATCTTTAAGCTGTTTCTATTTCCAGCATCGGTAGAAATGCAGGGCTTCAATAACTTGACGCGTAATTTAATAAACTGCGCCATAATATATATGAACATGGCCGTTAATGACAATGTAAAAGAGATATAAAGCATCGATCAATGTTTATTACAAAAAATATAAAAATACTTTTAACCATTACTTATTTTCGTAGTCATTTAACACATATTATATTTTTATAATGCGTTTAATTAAATAAAAAATGTTCATAATTTTGACATAAGACTGTTTAGCATTGTCTACAAGTGATGTAACAATTTTTTAACAAATGTCAGAAGCGAACAAGTGAGCCACCATTATTTATTTGACAATTGAGTTTAATTGTCGACTGGTTGGAAAATATATAAAAATAAAATTAATAAGAAAACAACCTAACCAAAGACCATCCTCAGGGTAGTATTATTAGGTCATTAGAATACTTTTAATAATTAAATTTTCAGTAAATTCACCAAATTAAGTATATATATATATATATATATATATATATATATATATATATATATATAAATCGTAGTAATTATGCCATTAGTCAAATGTGTAAATAGTAAATATAGCTTAACAAACACCATAACTTTCTTTATGTAATCACAACGGTTATTTTAATTGGGCACTAACGCTGACTGCGTTACAATAAAGCATAAACGATTGGAATTTAAAAATATTTAAAGTGAGACTTTCACGTAATAGACTCTGACCAAGGTTAAATAATATTTATATTATTATACTTACGACATCAGGTAACATATGTTTTAGATCATAATCTTTAGGCCTCTTTTAGCCTATCGTGAAAACTACTTTGAATATATCACAGCTAATAAAAGGTCAATCATCGGAATATAAAATCACTTACAGGACGTATCACTAATACATTAGAGGGGGCGTTCGAAACGGTAATATTTTATTTCAGTCGAAACGGTAAAATATAATAAGTTTTTTGACCCACCAGCGAATTTTATTGGATCGTTTATAACAAATACATCTGTACGTATGTTTTCTTTAAAAAAAAACTTAAAGAGTGTACTTGTACGATAAAAGAAATAAAATAAAAAAAAGCATAACTTTAATTTTATTTATTCTATTGTTGTTTTTTGTTTTAATATAAGGTGTCACATTTGTTATCTTAATCGAGATAGACGAGGATAGCAAAAGCTATCCCGTTGTCATATTTAGATTTTATCTCAATATGACAACGGGATAGCTTTTCTTAAATCTTAAATCTCAAAAGAGACGGGGTGAACCTAACGCCGCATACCGGGTGCGCAAAGGTTAGCAAGTGATTTATAATACACAATAATCCAAAACCATTAAACTCTCACATATAATCCGCTGTAGGATTCGAACCCACAGCGACGCATCGTAACGACAATAAACATCGGTATAAGGTTCCGCCGGCTTATACATGTGACACACAAAGCCTTATTACTAGGGGATTGTATATGAGAGATAATGGATATGAATGTTGAGAGATGCAACACGAGATGAAGAGCAAGCAAAGGATGGATGGATCTTGGTGGGCAATTGACGGAAAAAGAGTTGAACAGTATGATATGCCATACAGCTCCGAGACAGAATTATAGGATATGGTATGGTTCCACTGAAACAAAAACTTAAATTAATATTTGTAATAAATGTCTGAAAAAATGAATAAAAAAATATCTAAAACTCTAGAAAGGTTGGTAAAGAGGCATTCAAATCCTTAAATATTTTTGAATTGCAATATAATTGGACTTTCTTACAAACTTTATATTTACAAATATACTAAATAGATATTAACATCTCACAATATTTTTGATTTGTTTTATAACAAATTAAAAATGCCTAAGGTGCTGCACTAATCGGCATCTCTTTCTCAAAACGTTTAGAGAAATGTCTATAAAGATCAAAAGTTAACATACACACAATATTTCCATCCACAAAGTTAACGGGAATATCAGAATTTGAAAATATATCCATTGTAACACTGAATCGATGTCTCAAATAGGTATATATCTTGTTTTCGAAAGGAAACCGAAAAAAAGAAACATATTTTATATTAATAGTAAATTAGTACGTACCACTGCACAAAACATTCGTGTGTTAATTTTGATATACTGCCATTTAAAATTGTATAAACTTAAATTAAGTAAAATAAGTTTAGATTCAATTTCTCAATCTATCTAACATATTAACGCATCTTACAATACGTATTTAGTAAGTTCATTATAAACAAAGTCTTGCTAATGATTTTTATCTTGCAAAGACAAGCCACTTTTATTTTTAAACCGCATTATGCCATGCACAAGTAACACATAAAAACTAGCTTGTATTTTGTTACATAGGCATGTCACTTGTGGTAAGAAAAAAAAATAAAAGCGATCGCCATAAAATGTTTTTGAAACGAATTAAGTCTAAAACAACAAAGATGGCCACGAAGCTACGGAGCAAAGCTCGTAATGTGGAGATGGTTGTACGCAGATCACTTGCAATAGCAGCCGACACGGCTCCGAAACGCAGTGCCTATATAAACACAGAGCACTATCAAACCACCACCAATACATTGCCGACCGTCACAGCGCTAGCATATAAAAATAAACTATAACAGTTCTTTTTTTAAACTTGTGTTAGTGGTTGCATTCTCTCGTCGCTTCTTTAACTTGCAGGATCTTAATTTCAGGTGAGTTCAAAAGTCTTCTAAGATACTTTATAAAAAATCTAAAATATAATATTAAGAAATCTTTATGTTATTTTTGTAACACGTAGATTCTTTATTTATTTATAATAATATTAATATTTTTATACCTAGATGGTATTTTTTAATAAGAAAATATAAAAAAAAATAAAGACATCTTTTCTGAGTGAAATTAAATAATATTTTTAGTAAATGAAAATACATGAATATATATAACAGAAATAAAATAAAATTATTTCATTATTTACTAATATTTAAGTTATATGTGCTGGTATAGACAATGATGTATAAAATATGACGAAAACAGAGGTGGCTGCGGAGTTTATTTCAATATCGTTTCGATTTAAAAAAAATTGGTGGTGGTATGTAAAATAAAAATATTATCTATATTTTTTTACGATAAAAAATAAAGATATTTCATTCCAAATTATTTTATCCGTTTGGCAATAGTACATTGGTTGTTACACACAATAAATAAAGTCGTATCCTTCACGCTAGGTCGGTTAGGAGCGGTACATTTGTAACTCAGTACCTATAGGATGGACAGTTTCCACTTACGCTTCAATGATTTCAATACATATTTATTTATCGTTTATTTTATAGATACATACATTTAATAAGTATATTAAAATATAATAAAGACTAAGCTTCGAACATACCAAGGTATTCCCAAAACCATTCTGTTCACTTATAAATGTGGTAACATATTTATTTTATATAGGTAGGTACGTCGTGTAAATAAATACGTTACTGCATACTAATAACAGAAACGTTATTTCAAAAGCTAAGGAAGTTTGATCATTGAAGTTTTTTTTTTTTCGGGCTGAAGGCCACTGTTAGCCCGAGGGCTTTTACAGTTTCACCGGGTTGAAATCATTGGAGTATTGTACTAATTTTTTACAGGGGTTTTCGATATTTGACTGTAAAATAGTAGTAATGAAGGTTCAAAATGTAATATGTTTTTTTTATATCTTAAAAGAATATTGCACTCTAATTTGCTTGACAGAAACTTTAAAGACTTGTAGATAATTGAAAAAAAGAAACACCAAAGAAATCTGTGATTAAACCACGATGGGTTTATTTTACTTCTGCGCAACGCGGCGTTACTTAAAATTTATGGGACTATATTCGAACAAAGAGATCAATTTTAAAATAGATAATTCTATAGTTGGCGATTATCTATGGGCATTATTAGTCAAGGCCCGGCAGCTAGGCGAAGCAACAGGTTTAATAATTTCAACCATTCACTGTACTTTACCCTTCGTGGTACGACTATAACAAAACACGACTTACGCGACGACATCATTTTAAATTTCAATTCCCAGATAAAAAAGGTTAAATTCGAAATACGATGAAGTATGACACTGCTATATTGTGTGTATTGCAGTTAAAAAAAAAAAGAAATAATAAAATAAAAAAATTATGTATTAAAAATAATTAACTGTTTATCATAAAAGATTAGCCACACTGGCCACTAAAAATCAATGGCCCTGTAAGCAAACTATAGAGAAACAAAACAATGATAAAAAATGCCCATCGAGCTCCAGTTTAGCGCACGCCTGAGGATAAGAAAAACTAATCATATTCGTGACTCAGCCCTGAGCTATCTAATTTAGATCGAGATAAAAAATTACTCTTTTGTTGCGCAAAAGAACACTGTAATCATCCGACCGGGCAAACACCGCACGACGAATTAAATATAAGCACTTATCACATAAAGCATAAATCAATCATGGTGCATGACGCGAGTTTTCCTGTCAGAATTGCCAGTTATTAATATTGATATGAAAGAAAAAGTCAATGCATTATTGACAATTTAGCAGTACTAATTTTAATTAGTGCCTGCATTAAACTTTTTCTTTTTTATGGACAGAAGCATGTACGTCTGTATGTATTAATTTCGAAAACGTAAAACGAATTGTCGAGGAAGATTTTTAAGTATAATAGATAATTGTTATATAAGTTAGGTAAACTGTGAAATACGGAAGAAAACTGAGCCTATAGTTAAAATATAAATTATTTAGCGCCAAATAAATTGATGTACATGTAAAAATATCTAAAAGTTCGCATTGTAGTGTCCATATTAGTATAAAAGTAATATGGCGACGGGACGCGTACAATCTCCCGCCAATAGTAGCTTAGGCACGTGCATTGTGATTTACGCAGTATATTTCCTTTGCAAGCGACGTTGTTCGTTATTTTAGTCGCGCACAAAAATTCCATAACACTTTATTCAATATCTGTACAATACGCGAAAATGTCAATTATACCGCATTCTGAAATGTAAATAATTGATACTAATATGGTCAATCAGATATGGTTTTTAAAGGACATTTATATTTTCGTCTACTATGCATAAAATAAACGGTAAATTTAATCAAAGCCTGGAAAAAAATGTTTTATTTTTATTTTTCTCGAATAGTATTAACGATAATTCCGACAACACTAAATAAAAACATGCAAGTACAACTCGGGGCGTCTACAGAATTGTATTCTCAAGGTTACCTTCCAACGAGGACAATAATTATTGTTTAACACTATTACAATTTTTACGGATCACGGGTATTTAGTCAAGCTAGTAACAACAGATTTGAGATTCACACAACAAATACTTATTATAACAAAAAAAAAAATAACCAGACCCAATCAATTTAATAACAATGCACAAAATTAGAAATGGTAGTTATCGAAAATACTAAATAACTTAAATCATCATAATATCAGTTACAAATACCACAAAGATCATTGGCCTCTCCACATACAAATATTAATTTCTGATAGATAAATTATTAAGTTGTTAAAAGAGCAGGCGTACGACAAAAATAACTTTTGTACTAGTATGCGACATAATATATTGAAAAGCAATATATGTATTAAGGATGTGCATTCTCTTTAAAAGAAATCACATATCAAACATCATGGAACCTTGAGCAAAAACTGTAATTGGTAATTAAATTAAAATACACCAGGCCTAAAATATGAAACCTACTTCCTAGCCGGTACGAAGCCTTGACAATTATTAGAAGGGCTCATTCATCGGGACATTTTCACATGATGCATCACACTATTTTTTTAATAATATTTCCTATTACTAATATGTCAAACTTTTAATTTAGTTTTATTGCTTTTACATACAGATAATATAGTGCTTATTCGGGTCTATTACAATCTTTTGATTTACTTATTTTTGTTTGAGATGAAATTAAATGAGAGACATTAAATTAAAGTTCATCGTAAATGTACAGTTATTGATTTATTCATTGAATCACCATAAAAATAAAAAAAGCTAAAGCTTTTTTTCAATAAATCACAGCAAGTCAATAACCCAGTAGTTATGTTAACGTGCAATCGAAATATTATCCAATCGGTATCAATATTTATATAACTTAGCCCCAGCGAGGTTGTTCGGCTCGAAACGGGTACATTTGTTGACATTTAGCACTTGCTCAAGCAGGCTTGTGCCGTTACACAAACCGAACGGGCGACTCTTCCGCTGGCATTGACCTAAGAGATGCTTGGATGAGATGGATGCTCACTCATTTACCTTTACATTTTGAAATGCATCAGATTATATAATCCGTTATTTATGACATAAATTAATTGGGCCCCGGAAAGGTTACCGATTACCGCACTGTTACTTCTTATAAATTACAATCTTTGTATGAATAAATGTCTATAGAGAAATAAATATTTTCAATTTTTAATGTGAATTTTAGAAGTGTTAACTTAAATAATGGTAACTGTATTTTTACTGCCCGTAACTGTATTTTTTTTTTACATTTATCTCAAACTTATATTTTCATAGTATTAACCGTAGTCAATATATTATTTTCTTAAATAACCTATTTATAAGATCAGTTGAGCGATGGAATAATCAGTATTTATATTACAGATGATATAACTCATTAGACGAGTTGCACTACTTTGTTAATAATTGAAAAAAAAGCCATAAATTCTATTTAAAAAAAAACAATCTAAATTACGGAGCCAAAATATTCGTAACTATGAAATAACTCATCGAAGTTAACCTTGTAACAATTGCTTATACAAAAGTGTCCTTGGAATTGACAGTATGTTACATGTAGAAGAATATATTGTGTGAAAGCCTCTTGTCATCGGCTAGGCAGTTTGATTTATACACAGTCGGATAATAGGATCGATCGAGGGTCCCAATGCGTCGACAATGAACCGTGGGTCGGACGTTGCACAATTGCAAGCGTTCATATAACGGGTTTCACCAGACACAGACTTGCCTCGTAAAGGTCTGATTCGATTTGACAATAACCGAATATAATATACACTTATAGCTCGAAACTGAAGGAGTTATAAAGGATTAAATTACTAGTTTGTAGCCTTTTGTTGTGGCATTAATCGTGGTGCTTGAGTTATTTGCTACACCAATACCGCACGTTCTCCTTGTGTCTTTTAAGTCCACTTCAAGACAAACCTTTCTAAGAAAGAGTCATAAATACTGATACTTTACGAAAGGTTCGTTCCAAGTCTTCACGCTGGGCAATCGTGTTCGAACGCTGCATGATGTCGACAAAAAGACAAACATTTTCACGTGCATCTACTAGTTTCAATGGTTTCTGAATAAAGTAATTATATGTTTATTTAATTTTTACTACGAATAGCTATTATTTGAAAGACAAGGTACAGATATATATACACATAGAACGGGCCGGCCTTTCTTCTCGGGCACACCGTAAGAGCAAAATACGGGACACAATGGAGATAGGTGTTTTTATGCGATAGCCTGATAATTGCTTATTGCAATATAGCGTAAAATATAATATAGGTTACACTGTTCATTTGGTAACATATATATTGAAAATATTAATAATAGAAGCGTCAATAGCCTAATGGTTTAGGGTGCGGTCTGCGAAACTTAAGGTCGTAGGTTCGAATTCACCATTCTACTATTGCCGTGAACCATCTCCTAGCACAAGCATTTTCATCTTAGTCGGAGTGGTTAACCGGAATATTAATTTATAATAATATGTTGATAAAGTTTATGGTATTTAAATATATTTTGTAGCAAATTATAGTCATATAAATACAAATACTAGGCGTAGGTAAACACAGCTGTAGAGCAACAGAGACTTATTTTTGTTTTATAAAGAAAATTAGCAGTGTTGACAGTATTGCTATTATATAGCTATCATTTGCCATAAAATATACCAAAATATATTTAAATACCATAAATTTTATCAACATTAAACGTGTTATTATTATTACTTTGAGAGGAACAAACGAGCACACAGTTCACCTGATGGCAAGTGATTCCTGTGACACAAGACATCTACATTCATCCTTGACAAGGAATCATAATACAGATGCGTTGTTACCATTGACGAGTGAGATGAAATGTCTCGTCACCAGTAATAAAGATCTCCGGCCCCCTAAACTCACCAGACGAAACACAGCAACATTATGCTGCTATTTTACGCTAGTATTCTGTGAGTGCATCGGTCCAACCCCGGCTGAGCTGACCCCATTCATTTTTTTTATTATATTTTTATAATCAATTTATCATGCGTTGTCTGTGACACTAAAACATCAACATAACCAAAATACTAAACCAATAGATTACTAAAAGCCATTGCCATAACATTGTTTCCAAAAGCGATTAAAAAACTCGATTACTTTTATATCATAAATATTTCATAAATTGGACAGTGCCATATTATGCACATAGTTTATAAAACTCAAAACGTAAATTTTTTAGTCCAAAACTTTATCTAGATAGAGTTGTTTTCTAGTATGAAAATATATTTCTGAATCAATAAACAGAAAGTTATATTTAACCCGTTTACTTACATAAGTAAACTAAAAGCACTTGAAGAAATCCAGACTATAGTCGTAATTTAGTAAACGGTCAATTTAGTTTCAGTTGAAAGTAGGTGGCATAACCAAACAAGTATTGGAGCGAAAACGCCGCTCACGTTTCAAAAGTTCAAACGTATATTAAAAAAAGCGTCACAAATCTAGACGACCGCATCTTAAGGAACAGGCGCGCTCTGCTGAATTTTAATGTCAGACTGTGTCCAATTTAATGTAAGTTACAATGCAATTGCACGTATTCCAAAGATGACTGAGGAGCGATAATGTGAATGAATGAATGAATTTTGTGACAGATGAAAGTCTTGACGAGTTTGACATTTGTTTGCCAGTGACATTTATCTGCTTTTGTTAAGAAAACAACATTTTAGAATCTTTAAATAATCACATTAATGTGGTATTTAAATATGAAACAATCGAAAAACTTATACCTAATGACGTAATTTCCTTTAGAGTTAAAGGAAAGAATCCATTCAAAGATAACGCAATTGGTAAGGGCACGCTGCGACGGGCATAATAAAGATTCCTTTAAGAGAAACATAATGACAAACGTGATTATGCGATTTAAAGAATTGTTAAAACATTGCAAATAAATATGGAAACAAATTGTCTCATTGTACGTGAGGCCAATATAAACACGAGTTATGGCGTTGCTACTCTGACACATGCTCCACGGAATAACTTTGCACGAGACATGGCAAATAAGTAATTGCACCATCGAATAGTCACGACTCGCCTTCATTATGCTGTGGATGAATTGCTTGAATCTAAAGGACGATGTTGATTTTCTGCAAAGTAATTACCTTAATTTGAAAATAAGTTGAGATTGCCATCTCTGTGAATTTTATTGCTTTGAATTACACGTTAAATTAATAATAAGAGTTCTCGGTATCTTAATTGTTATTCTCTCTAGTCCATTTATTAACATGATTATAATTTATAACTATATAAGTGACAAAACCCAAGGATCTATAATCCTTATTTTTTTGGATTTTATATTAATGATAAACCGCCACTTATGGTCACGAAGTGTCCTCGTCAATCCAATAATAAGTTAGAAGTTGGTAGTAAATCCAATAGTCATTGACTATTGCCATATTAACCAAGAGTTTCAACCATAATAAATAAACATCGAATTTATGAGACGGGAGTTTTAATAATTGAAATATTTTCAAAACTCCTTTTTTCTTTAAAACCTAAAGAAAGGATAAAATACTATTTCAGAACATGCAAAAACTTAATAAAATGTGTTAGTAATGTTATATATAATATATATACATATAATATATATACATATAATATATATATATATATATATAAATAGTAATTTATCCTTTCGTTGGGTTCAGCACAGACTATAGCTAGCGGCGCATCATCGAATTGTCCGATTCAGCTGTGATAGAACTCGCGTAAAAATTGTCAACTTTTCTTTCAGTAAACATGGCTGTATCACTACAATAACGAGAAAGCAATACAATGAAGAAAATGTTTGACCTTAACCCTGGTCTAAATAACGTTTTCATGCATATCTATGTCATCAAAGTACGTTATAATTTCTGTTATATTTATATTGGCTACGGTCCACTGATAAATATATACATTTCATAAATACAATCGCTGGACCGTAACACTGGATTATTGACGCAATAACAGAGAGATCAAATTTAACAAGTTGCAAGGCCTGCATAATAAATAAGCACGTAACTTATTACTGTGAACAAACTAGGTCTAGAAACTATCGAAATAAAACTCTTATAACACTAAGAGTTAGCACGTAACCGTCTTAAATGTTCCAACAAATTATTTACTTTGGCAATCTAAATTTCAAGTTGATATTAAGAAACTGTAATCGAAACAATGATAGGAAAAAGAAACTGAAGGCGGTAGATTACGCGCGTAGTTCCACGCTTCGCGAGGGACGTCACGTGGATAAGCACCGTATAAGTATTAACAGTCGCTTGCCGGCATATTTTTTGATTGGCACAATGAGCCGAGCATGCCGCTGCTTCAATTGAAAGATTGCCCCGTTCGTGTGGGAAGGCGACAATCCTTGCCCTCAGACCACTGCGAGGATATCCTTCCAGAAAATAACTCTCGAACAATCTCCTAAATCATCAACGTAATCCGTTTTGCAGCATATCACTTTAGTTGGAACAAGTAGATTCAACTAGAAATATGAAAAAAACTTTGGATATGTTAAAAAATAAGATTCTTATAACAACACACATCAAGATGTTTGATTGCATCTGAATTGATGTCAATGACCGTGAGATTGATCGTAGTTACTAGCAAGACCAGTTCTGCAGCGTTGTCTTATTACTTTCAATTGATAGATTAGTAGTAAAATGGATTTATTTATTTATTTATTCTTTATTCTTTATCGTTTAAAAAAAGGTTCTATTGGGCGAGCATTTTGGTATTCTTCGCCAGTCTGTGGTTTTCACATCCTGGGTGGACTGGAAAACCACAAAATATTAGTTCTCAATAAGGACTATTTCTTCCTTTTCGCATAATAATTTTAAGGCTATTCTGCTAGACTCATAGGCACATATAAAACATGCGACATACGTTTATTGCTTGTAAGGACGGATTGGTTGTAATAACAAATAATAATCGAGTACATGTCATTATGCATTATCAGAATGTAATGCAATTCAGTGTCATTGGTTGCAACAAACCATAAAATACAATAGAAACCATCTGAAATATCATTGAACTGATAAACGCTTTTGAAATTATGAAACAACAAAAATAGTCAGAGCTGTTGAATTACTATAAAAAGCTATATTGCACACGTAAATATAAATAGCAGGAGTGTTAACACATTTGTGTAATAGTTTGACGGCCGCGTAAAGGTCCTGGGTATGATTTTCAGCCGGGAAACTATATTTGTCAATTACAAATTGTTGGTTTTTGCGTCTGTGTAACATGAGCACATATTGACACTGCATCTGAGCCTCATTTCCATCTCATTGCACGCGCATTATCTAATGTATATGTATATATATCATATCCTATGAAAAATATATAAAAAGGAAAGGAGCGACAAGTTAGTGCTTTTGTTTTTTTTTTCGGGCTGATGGCCGCTGTTAGCCCGAGGTCTTTTACAGTTTCCCCGGGTTGAGTTTTTGTGTTTGCGCAATCACTCACAGCACTATAATATAAATATGACGCAGGTGATGTCATCTGGTAATAAGCAGAAGATATAACCGTTATCAAAATCAATCCAAAATTTCAATTTACAGACGCAAAAAAAAAATACCTATCATTATTTTATCATAACAGTTCGGCATTCTTAATAATTTGGTTTCCTAAAAACTTAACGAAAAAAAACTGGCTTATGCGTAAGCCAGTTTTTTAACTGTCAGGTTCATTCACGCGTTATTCATAATGTCCACACAATTTATTCTCAGGGCAAAATTTAATGCAAATATTACAATAGCACTTATGACCAAATTTGAATCAGATTTAATTTATCTTTAAGGTACATGTAACGAGTAGTTCTGTAAACGTAATGTGTACGTCTCTGAGAATGAATCACGGCACGCATACGATGCCATCTATTGCATTCTAGTTGGCAATTCTATTCAATGAGCCCATTAAAATTCAAATAACGTGCACTAGACGTCTGGCCGGATCATCCATATTACAAACGCGCGTTTCGCATCCTGCCGAGCAAGCACGCGCTAGGAAGTGTCCATCTTGTGTGAACTTGCAGACCAGTTTCTGTATTACACTACGGCTAATTCTTTCCAATGCCCACTGCATTGGAAAGAATTAGTCCTAAAATCCATCGTGACTTCTAATCTTGTAATTGCATTTTGATTACCGAAAAAATATATTTTAAAAACGCCAATATTCCTCGTAAAGTTTTATTGTTTAATACGTTGCTTAATGAGATAACGATATGGCAATAAAAGTCAGGTGTAAGAAATTTTATTCAAGGTAAATTTATACCGAAGAGCGTAGACTAATCTATTTGTGGATCGGCGCCAAACCGCATTCCAGTAGGACCTGGGTTATCGCCTTAATGCCTTACCTACCCCGCTCGCTATATATAGACCGATCGGGTTCTACGACCGTCTGTCTAATGGGGTGTAGATGAGATACTTTGTATTAACGCAAAAGGCAGAATACCAATATATATTTGACACGAAAGTTTACAATACAGAAGAAAAACTTCCATTCATTAGCAATCATTTTTTCTTGTGAGAAAACAAATTTCACGAACATGGGAAATTATATGCATTGCATCAACAGTAGTGTGCATCCTATTTATGAAATTAACTTTTATTCAATGTGACTGATAGATGGGGGCACCTCTTCGGGCGCCCTTAGATGATTCAGCCTTAATAGGAAAATTGCTGTAAAACGTCGAAGTCGGTCGACGGCGCGTAACATTGGCCTTACTGTGTTCATGATTTGCTAGCGTGCGATAAATTTACAGGAATTTCTATACGCGATAATTCCGTCAAACAACTAATAAAATAATTTGCCTTTACAGGATGAAGGTCTTAATAGTATGCATGGCCTTTGCGGCTGTGGCGTTCGCGATGCCGGTCGCTGAGGAAAAACCTATAGCCCCAGTTCCAGCTGAATCAATTTCAGTACCCAAAGTTGATGATGTTCAACCACAAGTTAAAGCTGATGCTGTGGTAGTTGAAGAAAAAAAACCTGAACAAGCAGTAGAAAACAAAGAATCCGTAAAACCGCAAGAACCGGAACTAAAAAGTGTACCTATTGAATCCTTGCTTGAAGATACAAAGCAAGTGGAACCAGCAGTAGCTGTGAGCTCCTCTGATGTTAAGAATGAAGTTCCAGAAGGTAAATCGATAGGACCAGTTAACGTAGAGCCTGAAACTAGACCAGTAGAGATCAAATCGGTTGCGGTCTCCGAGCCAGAGGACAATAAAGAAAACTCAGAAGTAAAATCAGTTGTTGTTGAAGAAGTTAAACAAGAATCTGAGGCTAAGGTAAAAGAAGTTGTAGAGGAGGCGTCCGTGCCATCTCCTAAATCAGTTTTACCGGAGGAATCAATTGATGTTGTATCAGCCATCAAAACTCCTGCTGCTTTGGCTGACGATTTTGTCGATATTGCTGGCCTTTCCCCACCAGAAAAAACAGAACTACCCATCGCAGCAACAAAGATCGCTGAACCCGTCTCGGATGACAAAGAAAAGGACATTCCTGCACCTGCGCTTAAAACAACTTTGCCTGAAGTAGAGAAGCCTATCGAATCTAAGCCTGCTGATAAAGTCGTGGCCGTAGAAGCTCCTGCCTCAGTCCCTGTTTTAAAAGAAGCCCCTACCGAGCCTAAATCTGCTGTTGACAGCGTAGTTCCCGTTGATGATCCCCTACGAGTAGTTCGCGACACTGTGGACGACAAGAAGGCCGTTGAAGTGCCCGTCGTAGAAACAAAGGATGCACCAGCCACAGAAATTGAAGCACCAAAAGAAAGCGAAGCCGACAAGAAATTGGACTCAAAGGACTTAAAAGCAATCGACCCTGTTGTGCTAAGCGAGTCGGCCAAAGACACTCCCGCTGCTCAATCTCCAGTTGAAGCGCCAAAACTTAGTGAAGGTGAATCCAAAGCTATAAAGGACGAGGAGAAGCCTGCGGGCGATGCGCCAGCGGACAGTTCGGAGGAGAGCGCTGAGAGCAGTGAAAATAAGGGCAATAGCGGAGAAAAGGATTCGTCGGAGGAGGTCACCGACAAGAAGGAAAGCAAAGTTTCCAAATCTTAAAGAAGTGGTGGAGGGGCACTTGGCGGTAGGCGTGTGTCGACAAAGTGCCTCGACACGCGCGTTCCGCCCGCGGCGCGCCGCTGTGCAGTGTTTGTGATGCATTCCTCGGAAGTGCGCGACGTACGATCGCCAACTGGCGTTCTCATGATCATCACTCAACTATTCATTAGATCTAGAGACTTATTTAAATAGCGGAGCCGAAAAATTACCTACGTTGTAATTATATTTTCATGAAGTAAATTATCGAATTGCCGGTAATGTAAGAAATAAATACGTTTTTATAATAATCTGCATTTTCTTTATCTACTTTGTACAATTTTAATAATTGTTATACAATACTTATAATTTATTTACCTACAAAATAATTTACGTATTGAATTACGTATGAAAACGCACATTTATAAAATAATAACATAATTCATGGACCGCATCTTGACTTACACCGATAACGTATCTGTATGCCTTAAAAAAGATATCGACCTCAAAATAAAATACGAAAGTAGTTTTCATAATCTTTATTAAAATTATTATGTTGTGCAAACTATTGAAATATGAAATGTGTTGCATTAATTTCTTGGATCAAATAAACACAATGCAAATAACGTACGGGTACGTAAACAATCATAATAATATCAATATATTTTGTGAAGAAACGGAAATTTATCAGCAATCTGAGTTAACCTAATATTAAGCAATGAATATCTTTCGTGGTATTACAACAGTGGTGTTGACTATTATACTAAAACAACAATTCACTAACAATTTCGAAAAAAATCTTACTTATCTTATGAAATATAGAGAAGTAGAATTGTTGCAATGTTGATTAGCACATCAATGTACAGTGTGATATCCCTTTTAGTACTCTAAAACATAAGTTTTCCCATTTCCCTGCAAAGTGTCGCTATTTAATCACAAGTATTTATACGACATCCGAATAGCGTAGTGGTCAGTGTTTTGCTGCTAAATCGCGAGACTAGAGTTCTATTCCTATCTGAGGAGCAATATATTTGTACTTTGACTGTTGATCTTTTTATCTAGCTTTTATCCCATCTGATGCTAAGTGGCGATGTAATCCTAAATGGTAAACACGTTATGTTTCTAAAATAACTTTCACTCTTACCTTGAAGACACACAAATTATATTCATGGTTTCGATCATGATTTCATTAGATATATTCTTACGGCACTATAAGATAATTGCGCAGTTGATGTAATTTTGTGACAAATCAATCAGAAGTTACCGTCATTGTCGAATCTGACTAAGGAGACGAATAACTCGAATATATTTGATAATAGGGGGATTGAATACCAACGTGAAATATCAATTTAATGTCCGATGTTTTGTTGAGTAACTAAATTAAACGACTACGTAGGTAGGTGCTAGATACTGAGTACTTAGTCCTCATGAGGGGCAAACGTATTTTAATTCATTACTGAGAATGAGTGCATGCTATAAACTCTACGGAACTATTACTATCTACTACCATACAACGAACGACCCTCCGGCCCAGACTTATACCCTTTGGATTAACATTGGCAATACCCTGCCGACCAAAAGTTTAAAACCGCACATAAACAACATAATTATCCATCAATTGTAATAAAATCCCATAGGATAAATAAAAGAAATGCACATCTGCATATTCTATTGTTAGTATCGAATATTTAAATAAGTCATTCTTATGTTTACTTTCAAGTTATTGGACAATAAACATCTATTGTTTTCAAACACCGACAAACGCTGCGCTAGAGCCAGGTGGTAGAGTCGTAATAATATTTTTATAATGTCGTCATTACAAATTACTTTGCTTTTGTTACGTATTGGTCAATAATATTATTTAGCTCTTGAAAACACGTATTTCTGACTTATTATTACCCGAGTTTACTTCGGTTTGTTCACAAACAATCTCATTTAGTCTAAACTTGTGGTTTCTACAGTGAAGACGTCATAAAATGGGAAAAGCTGGAGAAATTAGCAGTGAAGTGCGTTCTGCCATCGTTGTTTTACATAATGAAGGCAAATCCGAACGTGAGATTGCTTCACATCTGAAGTTATAGAAGACTTGTGTTCATGGCACAATAACTCGATGCAGGGAGACAGGCAGTTTTCAAGATCGTCCACGCTCGGGAAGGCCGAGAGCTACCACGTCTAGTGAAGATAATTCCATTATTTTTACCAGCAAGCGAAATACACGATTAACAGCACCAGAAATCCGCGTTGTAATAAACAAAACCCGAGTTAAACCTTTATCATTGACTACAGTACAGAGCGACTGAGAGATGCGAAGTTGTATGATCGCGTTGCCGTTCGAAAACCTCTGCTAAGGCCGCAAAACGAGAAAAAACGGATGCAGTGGGCTCTTGCTCATCGAGATTGGACTAAAGATGATTTTAAAAAGTGCTTTGGACCGATGAATCCAAGTTTGAACTGTTCTGTTCAAAACGTAGAATTTACATTCGACGCAGTGCCCAGGAAAAGATGATGTCAGATTGTGTAATCCCAACAATCAAGCAAGGTGGTGGCTCAATTATGCTTCTCTAGCCAAGGAACTGGGGATATGATTAAAATTGAAGGAATTTTGATAAAGGAACAGTACAAAAACGTTTTAGAACAAAATGCCATTTCTTACGGGTTGCGATTAATTGGAGATGGATTCATTTTCCAACAAGAAAATGGCCCAAAGCATAGCTTAAAATTATGTAGAAGATATTTAGAAGAGAAAGAGGCACAAGGGTTGTTAAAAAAATGGTATGGCCTCTTCAGAGCCCGGATCTCAATCCCATTGAACATTTGTGGGAAGGGCTTGATAGGAACGTCCGTAATTGTGGCCCATCCTCGCGACAAGAAATGTGGAATACTTTATACGATATTTGGAACAATATATCCACAAGACACCATTAACAAATTGATTACCCGTATGCCGAGACTTATGAAAAAAGTCATAAAATGTAAAGGAGGATTTTTGATTGATTGAAAAATCAGTTTAGCTAACTATAGCCTTTCTTTTGCATGGACTGTTAATATTTCTTTACGCTTTTAAAGTATATTGTTTGTCAATCAATGTTATATTAGATTATTAAACAGGTTAATTAAACATTTAATATTCTATTGGAGTTTTACTTTATTTTCCTACTTTAATTAAGGTGGTCTTAAACTTTTGACCTGCAGTGTACATGTAATGTGATTACATCTAGTTTCTTTATTAGTTAACATTTTACATTTAGGAATGACAAGACGACATAAACATTAAAATTGGCACTTGTCAAAATACAGTGGCAATTTTGCCTGCATGTCATAGTGTAAACGTTTTGGTGGCTTCAGTTTTAAGACTGTTGACGGTTTCTGTATTATTCTGTGGTCGAAGATTTTTTTAATTGTTTTATTTTATTAAGGAAAACAAACAATTGTACACCATTTACAGTTACGCAGTGAATCACCTAGATTGTAAAAGTATATGTACAATCCATACCGTTTTTCACATATTGTAATGTATAGAACACAAAAACAACATTAAACGATGGTTATTAATGGACTGACTTAATCAGGTTTATGAAGGCCAAGTGTACGGGAGTAGCGGATGCGGTTCTTCGAACGGAGCTAACAGCGATTCTAGTACATCCTCGCCTGTACCGCCTACCTCCTCAGAACCTTGATTTAACTTTTGTGGGAATAGCTTGATAGGAACGTCCGTAATCGTGGCCCATCCTCGCGAGAAGAAATGTGGAATGCTTTATGTAAAATTTGGAACAATATATCACAAGACACCGTTAACAAATTAATTGCCCGTATGCCGAAACTTGTGAAAAAAGTCATAAAATGTATTGAGGATTTTTTGATGAAAAATCAGTTTAGCTAACTATAGCCTTTCTTTTGCATGGACTGTTAATATTTCTTTACGCTTTTAAAGTATATTGTTTGTCAATCAATGTTATATTAGATTATTAAACAGGTTAATTAAACATTTAATATTCTATTGGAGTTTTACTTTATTTTCCTACTTTAATTAAGGTGGTCTTAAACTTTGGGCCTGCAGTGTATATTTATATATATATATATATATCCATCAAATCGCATATACTTCCCTCTGGAGAGTAAAAGATAACGATAACGATTAGATCGTTTAATTTGTTTTATAACAACGTTTTATGTACTCTTATAAATGTCATGAAAATTATAAATAAACTGGTTACCTTTGCTCACCATACAAATGGATGCTTTTTATTAAAGATGACAAACGAGAACACAGTTCACCTGATGGTAAGTGATAAATGCGGCCAATTACATCTGTAGCCATCTTCAACAAATACTCACGATGCGTTGTCACCCCTGAGGATTGAGATGGGATGCCTCTTTATCCATACAAAACACAGCACCGTTATGGCGCTATGCTCACGTTGGTATTTTGTGAGGGCGCGATCCTTCCCTGGCGGAGCAGACACAAGCATGCTGTAGAGCTAATAGTTCACCCTAAGACAAAAATGGTCACCCCGCACTCAAGAACCCAATACTCGAACGGAGAAGTACCCTCGTAAAGTATTCAGTATATAGTGTCCATACACTTCAGCGTTTGGTCTGGTGAGTGAAGTAGCCGGCCAACCCTTCCCGCCCTAAACAACACGGTAGCGATATTTTCATAAATTCTACCCCAGGAAGTTCGGAGTACCAGAACCTTCGGTTTTGGCGAATTACTCACTGGGCGTCGACGCTCTAGTTACCCTGTGCAACCTGGGCGTGTTATACTCAGGCGAAAAGGCTACGGCAGGTCATTCCTGCCGGTCTTCGAAGCTGGATGCAGCGACGAGGAGGAAAGGAGGCTGCCGAGAGGTATAGAGAGAGGACCGACCCTGCTCGGAGAGGGCGCCGACACGGCGCTCGCACTCCTCGTCACGGCCCTCCTATCGGTGGTCCCCTACCGTACACGGAGCCCTTCGGGTCGGTGACATTCGGAGTGAAGCCTCTGAAGCGGCCCCGAGGAGGACAACGGCACGAAGTGGTACCATGTCGTCGTGATAGTTCCGCGAAGGTTCTGGGGGTGTGATCATTACGAACACCCCCGGGACGGGGACTATTCCAGCGAAGTGCAGGGGGTAGCGGTTGTGTTCCTTACGGAGATCCCACGACCATTCGGCAGCACCGAAAACCATAGTGGGGTTTTACTCGGTGCGTGTCCGACATAGTCCAACCTCATCCCCTCGGGGGCGGGTATGCTTAGACATTTCCCTGCGTACACAACTCACGTACTTTCTTCTATGCATTTATTACCGAATTTACCATGAGGAGTGCTCTAAGGATTTGTTCGGATTAACTCCTTTAGTGGTGCGGATGTTCATGGGCGGCGGTGATCACTTACCATCAGTGAGCTGCTTGCTCGTTTGCCACGTATTCTATATAAAAAAAAGTATATATCTGATAAAGAAATGGAATCAAAATGCAAATATGTGAAAACAGTGTTAAAACCTACGATAGATCCAATAGCAGTCAAACACGCCAACATCCTCCATCTTATCCACCACCCTGTTCAGCATAGATTTTCAAGAAACACGCAGCAACAGTATAGAGGATTTTATATCATTTCCATATTCTTCACATCGCTAACCTATCCGCCTTGTTGATGATTTCTAACCAACATATTTATAAAATATAAAAAATAGCACAAATTTTTGACTTTTACGATTGACCTTGATATTCAAACTATTTAAAACTAAATTTTAATGAGCCTACATAAGATTGACCGTGGAATTTTAATTCGGCTGAAGCAACTGACCGAGCCGAGGTTCGGCCCTCTCGGGCACCCTCGAATCAGTCACATACGTTTATAGGGTAACGGTCCATGTCCACACTCCTTCTGAACCCTTGTGATGGATGCCCATTAATAAAAGCCCTAAGCGCTCGACCAATTTTCAAGCGTAACTAGCATAAAAAAAAACGGTGGAAATAAAATAGTGGGAATTTGCAACTAGGTTATATATAATAAAATTATTAAATATCGTAGTAACATCTCAACTACACATGAAAATTTCATAATAACCTCAAACAGGTTCCAACATACCTCATCAGTTAACATCCTACAAGTGATGACGCCCAGCGACCACCAGTCGACAGTGTGACCATACGGCTCTCGACTGAGAACTTCAGGAGCTACGAACAACGAGAAATGGAAAACGCTTAATGAGCAAACCGGCTACATATTTTATATGTCTGTACAATAAGATATGTCCTACATGACATCATCACATTTACAAATTCATATATCAAATAAATCAATATAGCAAATATTATACCAAATAAAAAGTTACGAAAGTGTACACAGTTCACAATGAAAAGTGATTGGGATGCAGCCATCTTTCACCAGACTAAACCCCCAATATGACCATATAGTTGCGATTTACACGTATTGCGGTAATTGTAATCCTATCCCAGTCGAGCAGATCTATTAGTGCTAAAGGTAGGTTATAAAGGCTGTATGAATTCAATTTAAAATATTTATTTAAATTTGAAATTGGTAAACAGGGAAATGGCAACAGATACTATAGAAATAGAACCTATTTCCAAATATCCGTATAGTATTAGATTTAAAACCGAAATTCGTTCCACGATAGACAGTTGCTGGCCGTCGTTTAGAAAAAGTAAAGGAAAGAGATATTAAGATTATTTTTTAATTATCCATGGTCCTCACAATATCTCTTTTGCCTCATTAAAATCATGTTTTAAAAAAATATTGTAATAATACTTTAGCTATTGCCGACTTGAATTCAAATACATGCAGAGTATTTTTACTCTGGCACATTACATAAGCGAAGCCAAGGGATTGGCGTGAATAAAAACAGGCAATCTCAATTGATAGTATCATGTACAAGTGGTACATCCTGTTCAACGACAATCCTGTACCTATGAGTGTGAAATACCAGATTTTACATTAATCTGAACCATCAGAAAAACAAATTTTGATATATTTTGTCACATGTTATATACTTAATTCAGTGTTAGTTCTAATAGGTTTCGGAACATATTTTTTTATTTCCGAGTATTAGGAAGTTATTTTATTTACCCTAATAACTATAGATAATTATTTAAAAATTTAAAAATTATTTTTTATAACAACTTTTATATTTTAGAGACTACCCGACACTACACATTGTTCCAATTTTATCTGAACACTTAGTATATTTACAAAGAATGTGAGACACGATTAGATAAAGTCGAAATTTCAAACTACGATTATTGTGCCGATTTGGTAGTATTAAAAAATCAACAACAATGCAGAAGAAGTTTGTGAGTGTTTACTGTTTATATTTGACAAGTTATACAATATTGATGCAGTTAAATATATGTTTGAAACGTGTATTTTTAGATGAGATGTAAAAAAAATATTCCTATGTCTGGTGGATGTGAAAAACTCGTTTAAGATTCTTTGACGTATACGTCGTCGTACCACCGACTATAATTCGTTTAAATTACATCTTTACAATAGGGTCAAACCTAGCGTTATAATACAACAATAAAAAATAGGCATTGTATGTAATACAACAATATATCAGAATAACTATAAAAAAAATCATTTTAATCAAACACATTTAATGTACATCGGATGTTTGTTCTAAAACTGTATACGTTAATTCTCGGTAACCTTACAATAAAATAACTGGCTGCAAACTTGTAATAAAAGGATAAAGCCAGTATTGCTCTCCTGCTTTGTCAAATTTCATTAAAAATTATTAAAAATAATAATAAATATTCGCTTCTGATCCTCGTGATACGTTTTAACTTGATTCTTCAGTATCAGTACTTCCCACTAAAAATTTTCCGCACATTCCTTATTCTCTTATTTCACAGGATTTGGGACAAAAAACAGCTGAGAATTTTTGCTCAAGCTAGACTCTATTCAAACATTTTTTCAATCTATCACTCAATGATATAAGTATATGTAATTAACTAAATTAAATTTTTATTTAATTAACTATATTATATAGTTTTATTACTGACGTTTTATTATTCTTATATAATTTTCTATTAACTTTTAAGAAACACTTATAGTTCTTACAAGTTTTAAAAGCAAAATCGAACAATAAAAGTGTGTACCCTACCAAGTAATTCATATATTCAAGTATCAAAAAAAACAATTGGTTAATACTTCATTATTTATTCACATATTTATAGTATAAATTATCACAAGACTAAGATTTTTGCATTTTTTTGAACTTATACATCACAACAGATACCTCCTATCTCATTTACCATAAACTCTAATGTAAAACAGCCGTTATTAGACATTTAAGATATATCAAAATTATCTGCTATATAAGGCCATAGGATGTGCAGTGATATAATATTTTACAATGTGCTCGACATACAATATATTAAGACTTAAAACGAGGCACATAATAAATGTACTAAATAGAATAAAATATATTGTCCTATCACCGAATTCACCACATAAGACTATATAAAATCAGGCAATGCGAAATCACACTTCATAAGGTACTCGCTGATATGAAACGAATGGATATAAAACAATAAGACATTTAGAATAGAATAGCATTTATAAATTTGAATGTTCCCGCAGTTGCAAAGTATGTACAGCCTCTTCTTTGGTGATAAATATAATGCTGATTAATATAACTAGGAAATAGTAAACCACTTCCCAATTGAGATGCAAAATACACTAAGTCTAGAGTCACAAAATGAGGTAGGAAAGTAAATCAGAAGTTCAAATACGGATGGATTTTTATTATAGAAAAAATTGCTTAGGGTGTGGTAGAAGTGTTCATAGTACTTAATAGATAGTCTAAATTCAAATTGAAAATAGCAATATAATGATTTTTTTTAATAATTTCACAAAAAATTGACAAACAAATCAACATAAAGTTTTTTTTAATGAAAATGTAAAGAAATGAATTTAAATCTATTACTGAGAAAATACTCCTGTTTTCTAATTCACACAATATCTATGCACCAATTTCTACTATAAAATTAGAGCTCTGAACACTAATTATCTTAAAACTCACTTATTAAATTATAATTCACTGTTAAAAAGGTTCATATAATTTCATAAAGCTCTTAATACCTCAACCTACTCTATACAGAACACACAAACACAAATATATTATATACTGTACAATATTTACAATTTCTTTAACATGCACCTATATTATCATATCATTAAACATCTTCAATCAATTGCTAGATAACTATGCTAAAATTCTAAAATAATATAACTTCGAAATGTACTTTTAAATGTGCATATTATTGCAACATTATTGGCAATATCACAAAATAAGATTCAGATTAAATAGACAAAACTATGTCATAATATAACAAATGTCACTCAGTGGCACTTTTATAGTGGCTAAAATGTAAAATAACATTCTTCGGCAAATATAATTCTCTTTCTCAAGCATCTTCTCATACTCAAACTTGTCATAACTGATAGAAATGGCAGGAAGTTTTATATACGAAAATGTACAATCCTACAGTGCATATGCTAAAAATTATATCTCAACTAAATCTAGTTTGTTGGGTTAGATAATAAATGATCATTTTATTATTAATCTAACACAAAAATCCTAGAAAACGCTAATAAAAACTTAGGTAAGCAACTGACAAATCTTAAACAATAAAAATGAGTGGACACATCAACCAGCCTTCCGAGTCTTTGCTCCGAAATCATAGTGCTACAACTAATCTGTTTATCTACCATTATTACACCAGAATAATGTTTAACATTTATATCACGAAATAAATACATCAGTTAGTTAATATAAAACAAAATATTACACACGTAATAAAAGGAAAAACAATATGAGTTACAATAAGGACTAGTTATGGTTAGGCTGACAGTCTAGTATATAAAATTTTGTGCTAAATAAGTACATTATTCCTAAGAAATTCCATATTAAAAAAATCACACACTTGCAATTATAATGTCATAAATGATTATTGCTATAAATGGTCAGTGTAATAAAAATACAATAATTGTAAATTAGTATTTACATAATTGCCACAAGTTAAACAATTGCACATTAGAAGTTATTCCGTCAGTAAAAAAATATAATCCATGACTTGTAAATTACATTGGATTACTCGAAAGTGTGAGTAAATATACAGAATATATAAAAACGACACAAGATAAACAACTTCATAACCATAAAGTATATACAATATTACACATTTTATAAATCAACAACACCAGGTAATTACTACCATCATCTCTATTGTAGTTTTGCCACAGATAAAAAAATAAACTTAGATAAAATATTGATCACAAAGACAGAGTATCGCGAATCAATTTGCGCACAGTGTTGCCAACTGAAGTCGATGGCGCTCCAGATAGGTTGTATTGTATTTTAAAAAGGTACGGTTGTATATCTGTGTACGAAGTGTCAAATATTAAGTCAGCATCTGATCGGCTGGGCATTTTGGGGACATATTCGTGTCGGTTTATAATTTCCGTGATGTGAACTATTTTGTCCTGGAGCATTTCTACTACGCTTTCGTGCTGGCTGTGCATGTCATGCTCGTTTCGTGATTCCGTTAGTTCACAACAAACTGTCCACACTTCCCAAGGGACACATTCGGGCTGAAAGGGCCATCTAGCACGTCGCTTTTGGAAGAACTCAAGACTAATAGACCCTCGTGGCGGAGATGAGTTAGCTGTCCGCAGCAAATCGGTGAACTCCGATATCTCTCTTTTCACAATCCGCCCGAGAGTGTTGGACTCGCAGCAAACGTAGGTAAAATCAACGAAGTCGCAATCTACGTCTATGTAGCTGACAGTTCGAATGGAGTAGCTCTCTTCGTTGTTGTATGTAAACTTTCCACTTGAACGGTGGAATAGCACAGTGTGGAATATGCTGGCTACCACCTCGTCCACTTGCCTTCCTTCCATGGACATTTCGAAACAGATACTGCGGGCGTTCATCTTGCCCGCGTCACTGGCAAGTGGCTCGCGGAGCTGTTTCCACTGACATAATCACCCAAATCTCGTCCCGTTACACACTCCCGATGTTTTTCAGAAGTGAAAAAGTGGTCACAGAGTGAGCAGCACACATGGCCATCTCACACTGAAATAAAGCAACGAGTCAAATCCCACACTGAAAATGGAAAATGACCGGTTCAATTATACCGTCTCACGTTGCACATTTTTTGTCCAATAAGTATTTGGGTAATAAATGGATAAGCATAAATATGAACTTACCCATATATTTTAAAGTGCCACAAAGTGTAGTTGTTCTTGAACCAATAGATAGCCACTTCGAAAGTCCAAAGTCAACGAGTCTGATGTGAAAGTCTGTGTCCAAAAGTATATTTTCCGGCTTCAAATCACGGTATATAACTCCGGCGTTATGAAGGAAATCTAGAACAATATTTAATTATGAAAATATCATGTATAATGTATAATATATGTAGGTATATCAAAATTATATTATCAAATTAAGAAAACTATTTCTTAAGCAAGATGACACACAACTTATTTTTGGCTTTTATAGCTTCAATAATTATAAAAATCAACATAATATTGCTTAATAAGTAGAGTGGTCGGTTATTTGCCAAGCACTTAACACTCACAGATAAAACTAAAATGCATATTTCTTATTAATATTCGAGAGAAAGTTGTTAAAGTATGACGCTAACAAATGACTATACTTAATACGTTTTCCAGTCTGGTAATAATATTATAAAATGGGCATAAAGTCTGTGTTTCGTCTGGTTAGTTTAGGGATTCAGCAAACCAGACCAGACGATACACAGATTTACGCTGGTATTCTGTGAGGGCTTGGTCAATCGTTTTCATTCTCTACAAGAAAAAAAATATGGAGCTAATAGATATCTACCACAAAGTAGTTTAGAGAAAAACATACTCCAAATTGTACATAATCTGTTGAAAGTATATAAACGGTTTTTACCCCCAAAACTTGGAAAGGGACTGTAAGTACTATCAACACGCTACCTTAGTCTAATCCAATACTTCTCTAGTGTTGCAAATATTCATGGGCAGCGGTGATCACTTACCATCAGTTAAGCTTGATCGTTTCCCACCTATTCTATAAAAAAAATATACATAGACAATATTCTGTCTGTCAAATGTATCCTGTCACATTAAAAGGTATTTAAAACGAAAAATTAACTTATTAAAAGCAAAATTCATTGTAGATAACAACAAGTTCAATTTAACATTCAATAAATATAGGATATTTATTTATGACCAACACATACCTATGGCTATAGCAATCTCAGCAACAAACACTTTCACTAGCTCCTCAGGCAATCGTTTATATTTATCTAATAAAGCTAGTAATTCACCACCCGGAATGTATTCTGAAACTAAAGCATTTTTAAATTTAAATTAGCATACTTGACATCAGTTGGTAATGAACTTTAAATTAAGTAATTAAGGAACTTCATTACAACCAACTAACCCAATGACACAATTAAATCAAGTCTGACCTCGTTTTTTAATAAACATACGTGAATAAACCTAGCGATACCATTCCCTATTAACTGATAATGCGCACAATATGATAATCGAGCGGAGCAACCACCTTTGTTAGTAGGTCACTCCTTATCAATAGCTCTTTAATCAACATCACAAATAATATATACCTTAATATCATAAATACATTGTAAGAATACAATTAGTTAATTATGGAAAATCTCGTGACTCAAGACGCAACCTCGTACTGGCGGCAAACACAGTATAAAGTTACAATTGCCAGTTTGCTAGAAGTCGATTAATGAATGTGGTTCGAAATCGTTCTTCTTAATGCTGGTAACCTTGACACATTTCTGCATTTAGTTGACTGAAATTATCATGACGATAGATTTCGAAAAACCACCTTGAATATTTAAGGCCGAAAATACGCAATTAAGTGACGACGATTTTTTATATTGAGAGTAACAAACGAGCAAACACTTCACCTGATGACAAGTGACTTCTGCAGCCTACATTCATCCTTGATAAGGAATCATAATGCAGATGCGTTGTCACCCTTGAGGACTGAGATAGAATGCCTCGACACCAGTAATAAAGGTCTCCGGATCCCTGCACTCACCAGACGATAAATAGCAGCAATATTCTGCTATTTTACGCTGGATTTCTGTGAGGGCATGGTCCTATCCGGGTCGAGTTGACCCATTCATTCTGCAGCTAGAACGAAACTGCAGTGTAGCTCTACCACTATTAAAAGGTATCGTGTCTTTACATCCACGATAATCTAAATATATAAATTGGGAATATTTAATAGTCAAATCTACTTATTACATATTTTTTTAATGATTCGTTGGACTCATATGCTAAGAAAACAACTGAAAAACACAAATACAACGGCATATAGTTTGAGATATTACATTTCAATATTTCATAGGTTCTCCAACGTCTTAGACGAAGATATAATAAAAGTTAGACTCGTTTACTTAAGCAAGTTTTGTTTGGCGGAGTTTAAATGCTCTGCTATTTATTTTCAATCACCTGGACGTTTTTATGGAAATATTTACAATGTGACTATTTACTGGAGTTTTATCACAGATATAAATGTTTACCCGTAGTTGTCCAGTTAATTCAAAGAAACTGCTGTGACATCCTTTAATTACCACAAAATTCTAAAAAGTTATATACCAATCAATCAGCTTGTAGCTGTACAGAAATACAATAAAAATTGAGTTGTTTCATTGCGCGGTGACAAGAAAAGTTTCGAGATCAAGATCGAGGTATGTACATGTATAGGATATTTATGAATTAAGTTTAGATCTACATTCACAATGTGAGGAGTGTATTATACTAAAATCAATCATTTTTTTTATTTTTAAGTTTAGATAACAGACTAACACATATTTCATCTACCGTTAAACGATCTCTAGGCCATTGGCCCTTTGTGAGCAAAAGTTCAATAACCTATTGGTATTGGGGACCGCGTGCAAAACTAAATGCTTGGATGTAGTCGACAGGTATATTAGTAATGCTAACACGTTTGCTAGTTCTCCTTAATATAAATTAATAAATACATGCATCCATTATATAGGTCGAAGGTATTCTAAATTAAGATGCATTTCCATTAGTAAAGTCGATGCTGATCCGTGAAAAGGTGATCCATTCCCGGTCGAGCGGAGACAAGTCAACATTACAAACAAACTTAACCCTACTTACAATGTCCATACCTCATACATATGCCTATATTTAGAGCGAGATAGTAGGGTCAAATAGCATACAAGTGATAATCACGGCTTCCCCCAGTGTTCACTTTGAACTTTAGACAGTGCCCGTCAAAATAATAACAAGTATAAATGTATTTCTTTAAATACCTGTAATATAAATGTCAAATATTATATTTTAATTGAATATTGGTTTATTAGAAAAATATTATTTTAAAAATAATAATGTTATAATATTGTGTCATTGACAAACGTAGAGATTTTCATTATATTATCTGTATTTGAGTGTTTGATCGGATTTTTTTCTTTAAAAACATTGGCATCTTACGGCCGCCATATTTTTTTATGAGATATCATCGATGTGTGTATCATCTCGATTATCATAACGAATCAAACGATATCTCAATAATTAAAATTCTATCCGGTTCTTTGAGTGCCACTAGGGAATAACGAATCTCGATATAAATAAGTACGCGTAAGAAACATAACCCTATTTGTTAATAGTGAGACAACGAAGAGGTTTTCAATTTATCTATATTTTGTTACTTATATTCGGAATAATATACCTCCAGTGTAATTAGAAAAAGGTCTAATAATACTTTATTATTTAGAACCACGCTGCAGGTAGTTTTTAGTTGCGAATTGTTGAATATTCGCACAAGCGAGGAAGAAACGCGCCCAAACATATTACGAACTCCTTCATTACATACGAAAAGTATAGGGAAGATCCAATTTCATAAAACAAGGTTAATGTAGTACCGC
Source organism: Teinopalpus imperialis (assembly GCA_029286865.1). Classification (NCBI taxonomy): domain Eukaryota; kingdom Metazoa; phylum Arthropoda; class Insecta; order Lepidoptera; family Papilionidae; genus Teinopalpus; species Teinopalpus imperialis. Next base: position 12,714,112 of record JAGSMU010000022.1, on the reverse strand, counting down.
TCTTACCTCGGCTCTCACCGATGACAACGAATGACAACCCTGAATCTTTGTTGAGGATTTAGTAGACTTTTATGGACCGAAGTCGTCACTTACCAAGTGTCCGAGTGTGAACGCAACTTAAAGACAACAAAACAGCTCAATCTTAGCAGTAAATAGGAATATTTAAGGCAAATTTCCTAGATTTTCTGACGGTTGAGTAATGTAACGCAGCAGTCAAGGATGTTTGTTGGTGTGCTTCACTGCGATAGGTTCACATGTGCTGTGCAATGCGGTACCCATTTCTCGAGCATTTTCGCTTTTCGCAATTTGTTTCAAGTGAATTAAAATTGATTTGTCACTCACACCGACGCCTGCCGCTAATGTGTTTTGCGATATATCCACTTCCACAATCACCTTTAAATCTTCACCGGCGGCCGGAGACATAAGTTGACAAACTTGGGTCACCGGCCGCCTGTGGGGGTTGTTTTGGAAGTCAAAATATCCAGAACGAAAACGTTGGAACCAAAACATACGATGCCTTCTTTTACAGGAGCTTCCCCATACACATCAATAATACTTCAAGCTGTTTCTGTAGCGCTGTTGTCACGGTTCCACCGTATTCGTATATAACGCCGATATTTCAAATTTTCTATTTTGTTAACAGAAGGGTGTCAAATAATAAACAAATGAATCACTAAAATTTGAATTTGGAATTTAAAACCAAACGCCAGATTATTTGGTTATCAAAGTGGCCAGTTCAACAAAACGCCGATTACAAATTATAGCTTTATTGGACTGGATGTAATGTATGTATAAACAATTTCTTTGACACTGCATCTAAGCCATCCTCCGATCTCATTGCACATGCATTACATCAAAAATAGGGAAGGGCACGAAGACGTGTTTTCTTAAATGATTACGGCACTATACTAAGAGCACGAAGACGTGTTTTCTTAAATGATTACGGCACTATACTAAGAGCACGAAGACGTGTTTTCTTAAATGATTACGGCACTATACTAAGAGCACGAAGACGTGTTTTCTTAAATGATTACGGCACTATACTAAGAGCACGAAGACGTGTTTTCTTAAATGATTACGGCACTATACTAAGAGCACGAAGACGTGTTTTCTTAAATGATTACGGCACTATACTAAGAGCACGAAGACGTGTTTTCTTAAATGATTACGGCACTATACTAAGAGCACGAAGACGTGTTTTCTTAAATGATTACGGCACTATACTAAGAGCACGAAGACGTGTTTTCTTAAATGATTACGGCACTATACTAAGAGCACGAAGACGTTTTCTTAAATGATTACGGCACTATACTAAGAGCATATCCAGCATAGTTGTTGTTATCATAAGGCGTGTTCGAAATTTACGAGGAGAATATCATCATTGTTATGGGAGGTGACAAAAGATCAAACTCATCTAAAGATGTAATCCACATACATCCTCGATAAGGTATCATAATGTACATCCGTTCCAACTCCTAAGAACTAACAAAGAATACCTCGCCACTAATGTGGTCTCCGGTTTTCTTTTACTGACTGGTATACAGTGAAATTGTGGGAGAAAGTGGCTCTTCCCCGATCGAGCCAATTATTTTTTCTGCAGCTAGTTTAAAGTGCGACGTGGCTTTACTATTGATAAAACAATGATTTGACTTGTTAAAGTCGACATATGAAATCTTCTTGACTTTAATATATAACTTATATATAGCTAATTAATTAATTTAATTAAAAAACTTTTAATCAACAATGACTACAATCTTTAATACCAATGACAAATAAAATATTTGGATCAAGGTTAGTCGGCGTATTATCCAGAACACTAAATCGATACTTTTATTTAAATAAATTAATAAAAAAAGTAGTATTTGTTTTCGACAAGTTAGCATTTTGCAATAAAATCAAAAATTAGGAAAAAAATTAAGTTAGTTTATGCTAAGCATTATTTTATGACAATACTCCTTCAATGTTGAGTAATATAGTAAAATAGACAAAAATTCTAAAAATTAACTTAATTGTCACTTTATCTTAATTTTCTTAATAATTTTACGACATATTTTCCTTTATATATACATACATATATATATATATATATATATATATATATATAAATATGTATACATAAAAAACTACGCAAACAAACCAAATATTTTTAAAAAATACATCCAATTTACTTTTAAAAATAGAGACAGATAATGAAATAAATTACATAGAAGCATGAATATTATTAATTAGAATATAACAAACTTACCAATATATAGTGACTTCTTCGTCTGCCAGCGCGAAACAGCGCCGGCGATAAAGGAATGGTGGCCGCAAGCAGACTGAATACGCGCCTCTTCCTTCACTTGGCCAACAGCCCTCTCAGCCACTACCTGGAATGAAAATAGCAAACAATAGCAAAATAATTACCTTAACACTTCTATTGCCTATCAGCCTATTGTTAAACATAGACAAGTTTAATGTTCTTTTTTTTATGTTATACCTACTGTGAGTTTCGCGTAAGAAAGACAATTGAGTTATAAAATGTTATTTATTAAGTGTCATTTATTAATTCTTAAATACCTTTAAATAAGAAATTTATTACGACAGAAATTATGGAACTATAAATTTATGGGAAAGAGATGTCTATACTAGACACATGACTACCTTCTGCCACAGGTGGGTTTCTCATCTTTATTTATTTTAATTTTAGTACGATGTTTTTTTTTGTTCGATCATGGGGAGACCCATCAGCATTCAAAATTGTAAAAAACAAGAAAATCGTTCGCATTTTGTCTTACGAGAATGGTGGTATCAATGCGTCGACTTACACAGACCCAGCCGCGGTTTAAATCGGACCATCCGTTTTTTAGGATGTTAAAATTGTTTAGACAAAAATATGTTATATTGATCACATTAAATATATCAAGAGTTCTCCACCAGCCATACATTCTTAGGAATTGGCAAGTGTACATAAAGGTGTGTGGAATTTAATAATTTTATTTAGTGTACTACAAATTTTCAATGATAAAAGAATTCGGCAATGACATGCAGGTTATAACGGCCGCAATACATCACTCCAATGTACAGGCAGCAATATATTTCTCTCTCCGACTTTATTTACTATTGATAATGCGATTTCCTACGCTCCAACGTATATCATATAAAATTTTAATTAAAATTGATCTCCAAAAAACATGTGTTGTTGTTGTATTTAAAAGCTAAAAATATGTGAGGTGTTCAGAGTACGTAACAATATTTATTGTTTTTATAACAAAGACAATACTAGATGCTTGTGTATCTAAAATGTGAAATTGTTTAGTTATTTATGAGAAATACATATAAGTTATTAATCTGTTGTCTCGACGGGACACGACTACACGACAACTCTAACCATTTTACATTCGAATACTTGAAAGGTTTATTATTTAAAATCTACTGTTGGTTTTTCTTTACTTTAAGTTAATAAAAGTATTTATTACGAATTTTATCGCGTTTAGAAGATAAACGCGATTAAATCCGTCCCTTTTTTTATACCAATGTTTCGAGTGGTTAACTGTCCTGTAACGTATACGTATCGAGAACTGTAAAAAAGAAGTAGTTCAGATTGCGAAGTCTGTTTTCTGTCACAATGTTATCCTATAAAGATAGAGTGGAAAATACACGAAAGGTCGCAAAAGAGGTCACATCCGCGAGGGATGCACGATTTATGACTCTTCATAAGAGTTCTAAGAAATCACACTGACTTCTTCTGTGGTTAGTTAAAAATCATAAAATGTCGACTAAATGGGGCTGGAATATAGGCGTACTTGTATGCCATAGGCCCCTTAGCAACCACAGGTCTCTATCAGACCTAAGTCCAATTTTTCTCGCTCATAATGATACCGGGAAGATTATATATGAGGAAAAGAACTGTTCACTGTTGTCCCGATGCCGTAAGCGAGACAATAGGTGAGTTCGTTATCAGAAGAAAGGTGGAGGGTTAGAAAATGTATATGGGCGGTATTTCCATAGAGGCACATATAGAGTTACACATCGTGAAAACCGTGACAGACGTTTTAGAACAAATTGTGATATCTTTTTCCTAAAATATCTAAATCCTTAGTTCCCAAAGTGATCCGGGTGGCCCCCAGGGGTCCACGAGAGACTCGACGGAGGTTTACGTTGGCGTGACAAAATAATGGGGTTCACAATTCGTAAGCGTGGGTCCACGAAAATTTATTTGCTTTCTTTATTTTGATAGTGAAGAACTAAAGTGTTGGCTCGACTTCACCTATGAATGTAGGCAGATGATATTTTAAGAAGCTCAGCCACTGTTACTTGTAAAATGTTGCATTAATCAATCAATTAATTAATTAACCTATCAATTCTCACTTTTTTTTTTGAAAACTATAAGTTCGTGGTTGGAACTGAGCTGCAAAGCAAATTTCCATAGTAAGATCTAATCTTCACATTTTGGTCGAGTTTTGGGAATATGGTAGAAATGTAGCTGCAGGGACAGCCATTGGAATCAGCTAAATTTTAAAAGTGGTCTATGAGAAAAAAAGTCTGGGAACCTATGATCTAAATCAATGTTTTGTTTTAGAGTGGTCACTCACTCGCCCTAAACATGATTGAACATGTTTGCGATAAACTACCAAGATAAATTCAAAAGCGAAAAGCGAAAAAAAAGACACCTCAAAAAGAGGAATCTTCTACCTTAGAAGGCGCTGGTAGAAGAACGCAATCAAGTGTCACAAATTTAAATTGAAGACTTAATAGAAATCATGCTAAGAATGCAGGCAGTTTTAATAACTAGAGGGTGTAACACAGTACTGATTATGTCAACAACACAAACATACAAGAAAAAGACCAGCTATGAGAGTTCTTTTAAAGTTTCAATATGAAAGAAGCAATAAAACATTTCAATATAAAGAATTCGCCTTTAAACATAATTTTGAGATTTTTGTTCTTTTTTAGATAGTCTAATCTGATAGCCCTTTACATAGTTTATAGATTTAGATAGTTTTCCAAAGCAGTCCATATGGAACCTTAAGGTCCCATGGGTCTATGAGAAGGTAAATTTATTTTGGGGGTGTGCAAAAAAGTACCAGTGGGCCACGAAAATATCGAAAGCTTTTATAAATAAAAAAAAACAACATGCAGCACAGACATTATCAATCATACATAGTATCATTAACCTTAGTTCTTTATGCATTTCTTTACAATCATTTCCTTGAGTTCCAACATATGACTTAAATATTGTCTCTATAATTCTAATATCATTATTTTATATGTAATTACCATACCAAATATTAATATTTTAATAAAAATTAACATTTGTGTACAGTGTTCCGGATTATTGACCCAAATTTGGAGTATTTCTTTCCTACTGTCAATATTTAACATCTATACATCCTGACTTTAGTCAAAAATTTCATGACATTCTTTATATTAAAATACCTGATTGGACATTGGAAATTTCAGATATGCCTTAGTTGCTATATAAGAGCAACTTATTGAAATATCCACAAATTGGGAGCTAAAACAAAAGCCTGAAGTAGGATTCCCAATTCTCTTATTTTGCTATAAGAGCAAGTTCCATTTATCTATACCATGGATTATGAGCTTTCGTACAGAAGTTAGATAGAATATAGATTTAATACTGTGATCAACTTATTTCAAAGAAACAAAACCAACTTATGAATGTTATGGACAAAAATGGCTAAACATAAACTAATATCATTCTTATAAGTATTTAACATTTATTTTATTAATTATCAAGTATAATTTTCAAATTCAATCAATTTTATTTATTACATTAACAAGTACTTAAGAATATTTTCAAACACAATTGCATTCTTCTTTTGTTATCCTAAATTTAATTTACATTATTTTCAAAAATATATATAGTTAATTCATGTACATTTGGTTCAAGTGGTTCATCCGAAAGGACAAAATGTAATATTTTTAGTAGGGTTTATTGTATCGTAAAACTTTCATAAGATTACATGAAAATTTATTTAGATTCATATTTTTGTTATCGAAATTAGTCTGAATAATGATAGTCTAGCCCAGAGGTGAGCGAACTTTAGCAACAGGCCTATCCAAATTTTGAATTTTTGGCAGGCCAAAATCACACTTCTTAATAGTACTTAAAACATTAGAGTACAACTTAATCTATTAACGGGAGTATATCTGTAATGCGCCTGGCGGGCCGCATGCGTCCCGAGGGCCTAACTCTTAATTTTTTAGGTGATATTTTTAAAGAATATGTTTCTTTTAAATGAATAGATCTAACAACGCAAAGGGACCAAGATTACATCAACTGCTTCTAAACAGTGCAGTGCTGGATAAAACTATCTTTCTTGGCAGGCAAATTGGAAATCACAGTATGAGTAACAGGCACTTTAGACTATTGCCCAAATTACTTTGAGACCAGAGAAATTTGAAATTGATCCCTACCATATATAGAAATAATGAGGGCTTATAGGATTTGCCTTATTACCAACATATACCTGGGTGAGTCATGGACGTTCAGGTGATGGTCGTAAATGAGTGAAAATTATTATAACCAAAAGCAAACAGAGTTAGATGTAGCAGCATAACATGACTGGGTTTTTTTGGGCGAGTACAGGGTTCTGGAGACTCAGTTATTGCTAGTGAGGTATTCCACCTGTCCTTAGATCACATCTTGATTCTTTGCTGAGGATGTATGTAAATTTTATGGAGTGAACTTATCACTTACTATTGGGTAATCCATGTGCCTGTTTGTCACCCTTTATTTCATAAAATAAGAAATTTGAGACATTGTAGATTGATTTTTTGTTTTGTTTGTTTTGACAATTTATTTAGTTTGATAAATCCCTAATATATAAATTCAACATTCTTTGTAATAATTAAGGTGGGTTACCTTTGATTTACTTAGCACTTTCAGTGCATACTCCTTTCCATCACTAATTTTTTTAACTTTAATGACTTCACCAAAAGCACCTTTAGCAATTGCTTCAATTAGTTGAAAATCTTTTTGCAACAGTTGAGTAGTGATTGGAAAATCAGGTAGGAAAATGGACTCTTTGTGAGCAACAGGCCAAGCTGTTTTACAGCCTTCCAAATGGTTGTTTAATGTTGATTCATTCCACCTGAAATAAGTGTTACACATAATTATAAGTTATATTTTATATATGTCAACAAAAGTAGTTATTTTATTTTTCAGTGATATATTGCTAAATATAACGAATATGTCCAGACCGTTACAAACGAGAGCATAAGAGCGTGAAATGGTAAAAAGGGGCGACTCAAATTTTAACCCGAGCACAAATGTTTTACTAACCTTCGTCTAGAAACCCGAGACCAAGGTCGCGATGCGCTGCATACGGACTGGTTGCTTGTTAGGCTAACGAAAGAACGTCCGCTAAGGTTGCCGACGAAATGGGACAGGCTGAACTACACACAAAAATAAATTAATGTCAATAGTCGCCTGCCTAGGTAACAAAGAACATCCAAACAATAGAAATAACATAATAACATAAGAACTGCGCGTTTGTTAATATTAACGAACAGATTAGGTTAATCAAGACTAATAATATTATTCAATGAGCAACAAAGCGTTTATATTACGTATGTTCAGCTGAGAATGACATTAGCAAGTTTGCGTTTGATCGTAAATTATACCTGACTAGTAAATACTTGGCCGTCTCTGTTTGAAAAAGCTGTTTGCTTATGGTCCCTGTATTGATTACTTTTATTGTGCGAATTTCCCATTAAACTAAGTTACTGTTTATATAGCCTTTAGTGAATTAGTAACTCATGTTTCTGTTTATTACACCAACAAAACCTTCTTTGAACCATTATCATATCCATAAACAATCCAAGTGTCAGAATTGCCAGCTCTTAAATTTAAAGATACTACGATGTTATCAACATCAAAAAAAAATATGTATATATGCCATGATTATTCAATTTTAAAATTATTTTTTAAATATTTATTGAACAAATCAATTGATTAGTTCATCACTAACATAAAAAAACTTTAAAATGAAAAAATTAAAATAAAACTTAAAGAAATAAGTAATCCGTAAAGGTAATAAAAAAATACTATTAATCTCTCATTAATTAATAAAGTTATTATTTTGTTATAACAATGAAAATGAGATTGACAATTTGAACATAAAACTTAGAAACAGTTCATACAGCTCACACGTGTCAAATGTGACAAATACATTAAAAGGAGTTTCAGACCAACCATCATACGAACAAGACCTGGCTGTATGGACTAAAGTCCTTTGCCTTTCCCATTAGGGATAAATTAATATCATCATCCTTACGATCAAACACAATGAAGACGTGGCTTCGGCCTTTAAAACTACCAAAATTCTCCAATTATTACCAAGAACAAGACCTGGCTGTATGGACTAAAGTCCTTTGCCTTTCCCATTAAGGATAAATTAATATCATCATTATCATCAAATGCATTAAAAACAATCAACATGTCCTTATTTTTATGATTCGGGATGTTAGTTACCTAAACTTATTCATTCAAGATCTTCTATCACATTGCTTGGGCCCGCGATGTGAGTATGAGTCGATCTGCTGCTGGCTCTACAAGTTCTTTATAATTTATAAGCATGGTCTGGGGTATGCGGTACAGGCGAGGATGTACTAGAATCACTGCTAGCTTCGTTCGAAGAACCGCTTTCGCCGCTCCCGCACACTTGGGCGTCAAGACCCGATGAAGTCAGTCAATTAATAACCATCGTTTAATGTTGTTTCTGTGTTCTATACATTACAATATGTGAAAAACGGTATGGATTGTACATATACTTTTACAATCACCTAATCACCGCGTAACTGGAAATGGTGTACAATTGTTTGTTTTCCTTAATAAAATAAAATAATAATAGCGATATTAATTAAAGAATCCTCTGTAAGAAGCAACTGACCGACCTGAGGTTCGGCCCTCTCGGGCACCCTCGAGTCAGACGCTCTCGCGAAACAAGGTAACGGTGCAAGCCGAGGCTCCCTCTCTGGAGCCCTTGTGCTGGTTACCCATACACCCATACATAGAGGTCTCGACTGAGTGCCATAAGCGCTCGGTCACCTCTCAACCGTGAAACTGTAAAAGCCCTCGGGCTAACAGCGGCCTTCAGCCCGAACCGATCTTCATAACTGAAGATGCGTCTCTCTATAGACACGAAGGACACGTGCAGTGTTGCTGGCTCCTGAGTTGTGAGTCCATGGTGCAATTTCCAGCCGACGCGCAATATTTTCGTTTCGTAAATTGTTGGCTTTCGGGTATAAGTATGTTGTATGTGTAACACATGTCCATGTCCTCGTTGCTGCTTTAGACCGCGTTGACATTTTTATAGTACAGTAAGCATTTGTGTAAGCACGGTGGAACTCACCCATAGTGATTGTGTGAATACTTACGGTACATCCATAGTCATTTAGTAATTTTTAGAGTGTATCACCATCTAGGGCACAAGGATATGGTCTAGGAGCCCAAATGTTAACAATTATATTCGTTAGTAAGGGTCAACAATACGAATAAGATAATTATTTTTTAATTGGAATAAATTAATTAGGAATATTCAATTCAAATACTTTACACATTACAAATATAGTATAGTATACTGTTAATAGAAAAAAATCTGATTAAAAAGTAAAAGTAAGTAATTATTGTTAGGTAATTATTGTGTCCGAAATGGAGTGTAGTAATTGTTTTATTCATAAATAATAAATTGTGTTAATTTATTATTTATTATTGTGGAAATTCAGAATACTATAATATATATTCAGAATAATATATATATATATATATATATTATTTTTCATCTTATATACTAAACTGAAAGCCAGATTGGATTAACATTATCTGGGTAAGCAATGTTATAAGTGTACAACAGTGAAGAGGAAACAAAATTATAGTTAATAAAGATGTTAATAAAAATAAAAGTGTTACACATGAAAACAAAAATGACTTATTATTAAAAGTGTGTATGCACGGGTGTGATTGTGTTTTGTTGTGTGTGTGTGTGTTTGCAGATGTGTTACTGAGTGTTGCGTGCGTGTGTGTCGTTTATGGACATTTTATTTGCTTATGATACCACTTCCTCCATAAATAATTTTAAAACTGTCCTTGTTTGTGTAAAAAATTGTAAGTAGTGAAACTTTATATTCATTTTTCAGGCGATTAACTTCAGAATTCTGTGCATAACGTGTCGATGATTTAGCTACAGCAAATAGGCGCGCATGTCTGGTTCGAGTTTTTAGAGTATAGAAACGGAGAACTTTAGCGGCTAAATCGCCGCAATCAACACTTCCTGTACTTAGTCCAAATACAAAAGCCATGTCCAACAAAGTTCGTCGATTCTCAAGGCTTGTGAGGTTGTAATACTTGCATTAGTCTTCATAATTATCGGAACGTCTGTTATTTCTGAAGCTTAATGAATTTATGATGAATATTTACCAAATAGTTTTTTTGTGTTATATAATGCGGATTCCAAGAAGTGCTACAGTATTCAAGTATGCTTCTCACGTATGAAACATATAGTAATTTTATGCTGTTAATATCGGAGAAGGGTTTACTAATACGTAATATAAAACCTAGGTTTTTATAGGCTGAATTCACTATGAAATCTACATGATGTGAAAAGGTTAATTTATCGTCTATTTGGATTCCAAAGTCTTTCACAATAACTTCTTTACGAAGACTAAAACCGTTTATTTTGTAGCAAAATTTTATGGGCTGTTTCTTCCTGGTAAACGACATAAAAAAAACACTTGCTAACGTTTACATCTATATTGTCATCTTCTATATAAAGGCCGGTAATTCTTAATCATAGTTTTAGGACCTTTGTTATTTATAGGAACAATATGACCCTCTTTCCATGCAAACGGAAAGTATCCATCGCGAAGACACCGATTAAATAGCAACGTTATTATATATATATATATATATATCTGCTGGTATCCCTCGATAAAAGTACCATTACATTTTGACTAGTACCGTAAATATATCCATTTTCTTGTACAATTCCCATTGTGGAAATTAGACTATTATCCTTATTGCTCTATTACTTAAGCTAAATCATTATTTACATTACAGTAAAAACTGTCTCCCCAAAAATATATACTACAACTTAGGCTTAACTCCACGAGAGTGATATACATACACGGATTCAATATATTCATAGCCTATAACATCCCCAAAGTTTCTTAGAGGATAATAACAAGCCAAGCCAATATTTTCTTAGACAGAGTTTAGTTCGATCTCTCAATTAAGTAATTTAATAGTGATTAATTATATACCACATTAATGTCGTGGTTAATTTGTTAAAAACTATTTTATTCTATCATTATAATATTATTATTACTATTAATATAAAATATCTTCATTCCTATTATTAATGTTTATAGTTTTAGCTTAGTTAATAAAATTCCTAATAATATGGTTCTCATGAACACTGACACACATGGTCATTGGCCTATCATCGTGTCGCAATCTGGGTCGCAACCCTGATGTGGTCGTGTTTGTTATTAAAGAGAGTCGAAATCTGTTTAATAAATAAGACCTGTATAAAAAATATTTTAGTTTATTAAAGGAATGAATTTTAATGGCTTACTTGACAAGTTCATAGATGTAATGCTGATGCGCAGGTTAAAAGTGCCGACATTCGTGATTTTAGATCCTCAGACAGGCGTGATTTACACGCAATCATTTACATTTGTTCTTCGTACATTTTACATTAGGACGCCTATAATCTTACATCCTACTGTTACAATAAAATTGGGTCCCCCTCCATGGGGAGAGTCTTAAAACTTTAAACATATAAATAAAATTATAATTAAAATATTATAATTTTTTAGCGAGAGTCAAAAGCCGTGTTACGTACTTGCTTTGCTTTTTCGACATTAAAACGGTTGTGAAATAATGGCTTAGATTTTTATGACAAATAGTAACCGTATTTTGTTTTTTTTGACATTATTTGATTGTTTTAGAACAATATTGTTTAAATTTTCTTAGAATTTTAAACGATATTTCACATAAAAATATGACGAAGCTTAAAACCAAAAATAGAACGTAACATTTATAAATTCCTGCGACATCCTCCCAACCCATAGCCCGTACCGGTGCTTCTTCCTTGATCTCAGTGAATCTGTACTGCTCCCATTTTGTGACTAAGCCACCTTCAACTATAGCTAAAATATATTTGTTAAATACTTCGGTCATTGGAGAGTTCCTTGAAAAAAGAATATTGAGATAATGGCCATGAGCTTTGTCTTTTGCAACATGCAAGTATTGCTGTCCCTTGTCGTTCAGTCTATTTCTTTCCAAATACTTACAAACCGCACAATCAAGCAGACAAAATCTACGGCTGTCGTTATCCATTTTCTTAACGCATCCAAATAAATCTTTATTAATCACATGTTTGGAGTTAATCAAACGATATATTTCTTTGGTATCCGGAAGTACTACATCGGGCGACGCCATACCTTCGATCATATAACCTTTCTCAATGATATCCTCTAAAGTGTCCACTTCCTTACCTCTTTTAGCGGCAGAGAAGAACGATATGATTGCTGCTTGAGTAGAGAAATTAATGATAAAAAAGCTCCAAAGGGATATAAATAAATATATACGGAATGAACCTTGTTTAGGTGGATTATACAGACCTATGGATAAAATTGTTCTTACAGTATTTACAAGATCTTTTCCAGCCTGATCAAAACTAATACTTCCGCGCTGTTCAATGTTGAAAATGAAGAAAATAAACCAGGAGCACAGTACGACAAGCAGAAATTGAAATGCTAAGCCTATATTGTTAAGTAACAACTTTGCATCGAAAAGGATGGTTTCAAAATCAGCACGATGGGCTAAGAAACAAACACCACTTTCTTTATATGGGAACGTGTTATCTACATGTACAAGAATTAAATCAAACTGATAAACGGGAAACAAAAATAAGTCAATCTTTCTAAGTGAGAATGCAACAAGCATTTGAATATTTAAATCATAATCAAAGGGCTTTTTAATTTTCCCCTCGGCGGGGGATAAATTAATTGTAAAATTCATTAACTCCGCTATTGTATTCCAAACGATAGCGTCCCTTTTATGTAGTGTGTAGGTTCCATCGCTATAGTTCCGAATTTCTAAGAATGGTAATACTTCGATACCAAACGCTCTAAGTGGAAATCCGTGAAAATTCTTTGCTTTGTTCTCAAATAAATTGATTTGTCTCAATATTGATGTATCATTATATAGCATCGTTAGCGTGTCATATCCTAGGCAAGTGCCAAAGAAATTGATTCGAATTTTGGAGTGAATAGGCATCTTTTGGCAACCCTCTTCACAACTAAGCCCCGTTTTAAATTCATCGAAGGGCATACCGACTTTCTTCGCCAATCTACAACTATAGATGTATTTAAATCGATATGGTTCACTTGTGAAGGGATTATAATTTGATATCATCAATAAATCTTCAAAATCATCGTACTGAACGATAATCGCGTTTATTGCCTTATAATACCACATGATATAAAATAGTTTCGCCATCATATTGCCGTCCTCAAGACTGTGGTAGTATAGAATGACATGAGCCAGCGGATGCCAGTATGGTGAAGAGACCACTTTAGTTATAACGTCTTGAAACTGTTCAAAGCTTTCACAATTAATTATAATGAAGTTGGAATGGTAAGGTACAACACCTTCGATGTCGTAATCATCTTCTACGTCGATATTTGAAATAGAAAAAGTAAAATGGAGATCTTTAATTCTCTTGTAGAATCTGTCAGGTAGATGTCCAAAGCAGAGAATGTTATTCCACCCATTTGTTCTTAAATTTTCTCGCACTATATCAGCCTGTAATTGTTATTGTAAATTAAATATTTCATTTTATATATTATTTTTACAATATATATTTACTTACAATAATATCTATTCTTTGTTCTTCTTTATCTTTTGTTACCATTAAATATTCTTGACCGTGGATTGTAGATGTTCCTAAAGATAAAATGATAGATATGCATGACCAAGACATAATTTTGGTGAAAGCCATGTCTCCTGATGTAATGATGACTCCTGATAAACTGATCCGTGTCCTAGTATGCACTCCATTAAATACATACTTACTACTATTAAATATGGTATACTCATCAAGTCCCAAAATTGTTACAGCACTTAAGATAATGGTACGCGATACGGCTCGATGCCAAATGATTTTCGATCAAACATACCATGATTATTTTAAGAACTAATGAGGCATAGCTAACATAAAATATTCAGAACAATAAATCAGGCATATTGAAATAGCACATAGTATCTGTAAGTATGTTTTTAAAAATATCGATATATTGCCCTGACAAAAAATACAATTTATTATACATAACGCGACAATTCTAATAGAGACAAGTTCCCATTATTTTACTACTGAACCCTCCTCTCCCCAATAAGTGTTTTAATTCATTAACAAATCAGTGGAACCACACCTATCAATAATAGGAGGAATTATTGACCGTGGTGAGAGATGACACCTTAACAATATTCCAGTGTATAAAAGTAACTTGACGCTGATGTGTTTCCGGACGAAGGTAAGAAACCAGAGATCTAATTACTGGTGAAGCGTTATTTCTTCTTAACCTTTGGGGACAACCCAACTGCATTATGATTTCATAATGAGGATGAATGAGTGTGAAGATATTATTCAACATCGGGTGAACTACTTTTTACATTAATAATTCATTTACTTATTAAGTCTATTATGTATGTTTTATTTATTTATTTATTGAACACCAACACAATGAACATTTTTACAATCAGTAAATACAAAAACATTGGAATAGTTTCGTGGTTAATGCCATCGCAATTAAAGGTGAATAGTACATCATACAATTCGTAAATGGCGAGTGACAATATTAAAATGGAACAAAGAAAAAAAATAAAAAGTAATATTAAACAAAATTTTAAATTAAAATTAGAACGAAAACTACAAAAAAAAATACTTTACTTACTTTTCGATCACTTGTTTTGCAGTATTTATACCATGTTATCGTGTGTACATTTTGACGAATATACAAAATATTACTTATCATATGTTTTTTAGTACGATGTTTTTTTTGGTAAGACCATAAAAACATCGTATTTAAAATATATGTACGTGAAGCTCGATATTTTATCCTGGGTTGCAGAAATCACGATTAACCTTTTTTGGATATTTGAAAATATAGTTTATATTGGCAGCTTTTGAGTCATATTATTATAATCATCCATTAAATATTCATACATCAGTCCCATAACGATAAAATACCAGCTACTGTTATTTATCGTTATCGTTATGGATCGTTTTACGCTGTTATTTTATAGTCTAATTGGAAAATCTTGTTTCTAATACAGTTAATGGAATATTTATAACTCGAATGTCTGCACTGACTGAATGTCCGAATGTCGGACTATGTGTGAATGAGTTTTCGACTTAACAAGGATTACGACGTACAAAGGATTTAACTGCTAAAATTTCGACTTATATTTTTCGATTTGTAGAGCCAAATAAGTACTGACCAACAATGAACAAACATAATGTAAACAGTTTAATGAATGTAATCATTAATT
The DNA here is from genome assembly GCA_029286865.1 of Teinopalpus imperialis. NCBI lineage: Eukaryota > Metazoa > Arthropoda > Insecta > Lepidoptera > Papilionidae > Teinopalpus > Teinopalpus imperialis. The sequence continues at coordinate 12,698,550 of JAGSMU010000022.1, read as the reverse complement.
GCACATGCACAAGGCAGAGACAATAGATTAGAATACCCGAACAATTCTTTTGGATTTTATTGCTATGATTTCGGGGAGTTCCAAGTTAGATGTCATTATATTTTACTATAACTACGACTTACGGAGTCTCCTTTTTGAACTTCGAGTTACAGAATATAATATTAATTTAAGTTATAAAGTCTAAATAATTCGAGATACCGCGTATAGGGGTTCAGCGGACGGCAATGGGATTTTCTTTCTACCTACTGAGAATTTTTTTTATTTTTTTCGGACTGATGGCCACTGTTAACCCGAGGGCTTTTACAGTTTCACCAGGTTGAAAGGTAACCGAGCGCTTATGGCGCTCAGTCGAGACCTCTATTAGCCAGCACAAAGGGAGCCTCGGCATTGCCTTTTCGGGAGAGCGTCTTAATCGAGGGTGCCCGAGAGGGCCGAACCTACTAATAATTCTAATTAAAGAGGAATTATATTGGTTTATAAAAACACACCATATAGCGAAATGAAAAATATGTATTTGAATAACACTATACACAATTATTATAAACATCTTGGAGAAATAATATAAAAAAAACAATTGATATATATTAATTACTACAGAATATTTCTACTGTGTATTATTTCATAAAATTCATTTAATCTGGTTAATATAATATCAAACTTCAGATAAAAGGATATCGATAATTGAATCGTTTTGTCGGATACAATATTTCAATAACAATTCTGAGCCTTAAGCTCGCATCGGATATATTGTTTGATTATTGGCCCGTATTATAAATTTAGAAGGAAAAATTCTGCAGCCAAGTTGTACAAATAGTTTTGAGGAATATTTCCTCGTTTGCCACCTATTCTATAAAAAAAAAACCTGTCCCATTTGAACCTAGAATACTGTCATTAATATATACTGTAGGTAGTAAGGTGTTTATACTAAAAACTATATACATTTAGGTTTTTAATTCATAAAATTAACAATAATATTTTATACCATTCCCAAAATGTAAAATTAATGAAGTTCTTAACATGTCATAGTCAACGACCGTTTACCAAACAAACTGAATATATTTCTTTTTTTTTTTATTTAATATTAAAACCAAACTAATAAACATAATAAAACTAGGAGAAAGAAAGAAATATATTTTTTCATAATACAGCTTAGTTAACAACTTTCGTGTTTGCAGAGCGTGCTGGCTATTATAATGATGTAAAAAAAAACACGAAAACATCTGTCAAACATGCAAAACTAGTGACACTAAAATACGAATTACGAATGCTCATTTTAGTTCTGTAAATTTACGCTAGGGGCGCTGTGCAGTATTCCATACAAACAATTTTACTTTTTACTAGTTACCAGAGTAATTGATCTCTGGGTAAATTTCGATTACGACGCAATGTTTGTTGGCTGTCAACCGTACAGGATATATTAGTTTCACCTCTCGTCATCCCCTTTTCTGGGTCTACTGTAAGGAATACCGAATCAAAAACAAAAATTTCTATTACTCAAATATTGTTCCTCGGCCGGGAATACCGAAAATCCGATTGAGAAATGTATAATGTTTAAGTAAAATCGTTTTAAAATTAATGTCAATCAATTAAATCTATTTAGTTCATTTAACGAATAGGAAATATATTTCCCATAAATATGCCAATAAATTTCGTAAGAAATACTGGGTTTTGATTAGCTTCATATTAGATTAACGAGTGTGAGAGAAAAAAGAGAAGAACTTCTTTATTTAATCTATTTTTAAAAGTGTGATCAACTTACTATTTGAAAAAAAATATATATTGTCCATACATACTTTTTTTTTAAAGTGACGCAGGATGTTTTCCTTACTTTCTACACAAAGTAATCGATAAAATTGGGCGTTCATTTCTATATATACTATTCAGCCCTTCTATTTATCCAGTACATATATTTTTTTTCGAATAATCAAAAAATCTTCTTAGCATTTGTCTCTGTCAGTGTCTTACTTATACATGTACGTCTAGTATTGCAAAAAATGATAAAAAATAAATGCCTTTTACCGCGTTTCTATTGAAGTGTATTATTTAATTTTTCACAATTTAGTACATCTTAGCCCGCAATAAGCGCAAAACGCTATTATTAATAAAAAAACAGCAGTTTAACAACAATTTGAAGAGTTTTAAACTCTATGGAATATTCGTTATAAATATTTTTTATATTATTTAGATGTCTCGTTGTTAAGATACCGTTGTAAATGGTCCCAGGCCTTGTCTATCTGTATTTGTGTGTATTCGTAGCTCCAATATGGACTGAAGACAACATTAGCCGGTATCACTTGTTCCTGGTTCGATGGTTGTGCTTCAATACGTTGTCTCGCTTCCACCTCCGTCAGATTGTTACGCTCTTGGAGTCTCTTAATCGCCTATAAAATATTATTAATTAATTTATAAAATAATTTAATCGGGAATTAATAGGAAAGGTGAGCAGAGAAATATAGTTAGTTTCCTTTTTAGCACGCACATACACAATAAAAAAACGGCCAAGTGTGCCCTGAGACGATTTATATATATACCTAGTCCTGCCATAAGTTCTGTTACAAATGAAAATGCATATTTTTTTAATGAAGTAATGTAATATTATTAAAATTTATACCTACATATTTATTAAACTCATCAGTATCTTGATACACTGGCTGAAGTTTTCACTCCTTTTTCACAAAAATGTAGTTTTGTGATTCCTTACATTGAAAACCTTCAGCTTGAGTATGGGTTTGGGGGGGGGGGGAGTGTTAAATAAATAAATACATAGACGAATTTAGTTTTACCTCATTCGGTGGTATAATAACGGACCACAGTTGGTGGCAGTACCTATACCACTTGGCTCTTATCATCACGGCGGCTTCCACCACCACCACTTTGTAACCTTCGTCGCCAAGCGTCTTAATTCGCCTTTGAGTCTCTTCCATTATCGCAGGCCACATTATTTTGTTTAACTTTTCCAATTCAATCTAAAATTTGTAATTTTTATTGCATTGATGTTTTTCTGTCAAATCTTCTTCCTAGCGTAAAACAGGACAATATGAAACGAAACGTAACATTGCCGAGTTTCATACCATGTTTGAGTTTCAATGGACGAAAATTATATATGTATATTAATTATATATCTATATAGTTCGTATCGTGAGAAGGTAATGTATTTTCTTAGTCTTTATAGTTATTTCACGCGGTTATAAAATTGCACGTTAAAATAATAATAATTTGTCGCATTTTTCTTCCCTACAATATTATAGCATATTGATTTATGTTATTATTTAAAATTGAATGTGTGCAAAGCATTTATATTAGGCTGGCCTGTGACACAGTGGTTAGAGTATTTGTAGTTAGATTCTTGGATTGGAATGCCAGACAATTTTTTGCCAGTAAAGTATTTTTTATAACATTGAGAGTAACACACGAGCATACAGTTCACCTGATGATAAGTAATTCCTGCGCCCCACTACCGATCAACATTTAATCTTGACAAGGAATAATGCTAACGCTTTGTCACCCTGCAGGAGTGTGCACCCTGAAGGGATGCAGGACTGAGATGGAATGCCTCGTTACTAGTAAATAAAGGTCTCCGGATCCCTTCGCTCACCAGCCGAAAAACAGCGGCGTTTTACGGCGTAGTCCTACCACCGGTCGAGCTGACCCATTAATTCTGCAGCTAGAAACAAACCGCGGCGTAGCTCTACCACCGTTAATCACGTTTGTCTTTTACACTGTTGCTCATGCAATACATTCTAGGCACGAGTGAATGCGTACTGAACAATACCTCATTCCTGGGATGGAATAGAAAAAAGTTTATTTCTTTTTTTTATGATTAATTTTTTAAAATGAATATCCATAAAATAGTATCAATTCTTCAAAAGTTTCTTTCCCACCTTATCGCTGAAGACGATCTGGCCCAGCATTCTTCTATCCACTTCACCCCTATCCGTTATAATACGTGAACCGAATGTGTCCGATAATGTTTGGTTGAGTGGCAGGCCCGGCTTGTAGAGCTCGTGAGCTAATACGTCACAGTTCACAATCGCAGCTCCTTTCAATCTGAAAGAATAAACTTTTATCTAAAAATAAAAAAAAAACTATTTTTGACTAAAACATTTTTGTGATATTCGTAAAAACAAACGCACTCTTTTTAACTGGTCTTATAGTGATTCGAGTGGGCTCAGAAAACCAAAAGGTAGAGGTTGAACCTCTATAGGTGATATTACAGATTCGTTGGCACATCTGTGGCTTAAAATGAAATGCCATGAGTAATGAATATATCTTGACTGCGACACGTAGATACCGACATCTTTGATGAATCAGTCACTTTTTTACCTAAAGGGCACGATGGAATGCGGATTATATGCAAATGGGTCTTCGTCTACTCCACTACCATTATTGCTACAGCCAGATTTTAATATATGCATCAAACGACCACTGCCACGAAGGACGACCATGGACCATCCCGCATCTTGACTTCTTAGAGACCCACATATGCATATTGACGCTATATCTAGTGAAGGCCGGCTGCATGCCCTTAGCGCTCGGTCACTTTTCAATACGATTGATCTGTACAAGCCCTCTGGACAATCGAAGTCATTGGCCATTAAAAAAAATCGAAGGTTCTTTTATGTCACTGTATGACAAACAAACACATAATCCATCTGATGGTGGCAGGCTTCATTCTCCGCAATATATCAAGGATGCACAGGAAACGTCACTCCAGAGAACTGAGGCAGAATGTCTTGTTAAATTATCACTTATGATAATTTTTGATAGAAGTACAAGATATGACACATAGGTAATAATAGGTGACTCGAAAATGTACGCAATGTAAGACGGAATTGAGCGTTTTTGCGTGCAAATAATGACATTTGACATATATTTCAATATCGCGTTTATTATCTATAGTCAGATTTAGTCTATGCGCATATTCAAAGAGTGTACACATTAGTCATCATCGTCATCATCTCAGCATCACAATCCACTGATAAACATAGATCTCCTCACAATATTACCACACGAAGCTAGACCCTGAGTCGCCTACATTTTTTTTTCACATTGAGAGTAACAAACGAGCACACAGTTCACCTGATGGCAAGTGATTACTGCGGTCCATGACATCTAAATTCATTCTTGACATGGAATCATAATTCAGATGTGTTGTCACCCTTGATGACTGTGATGGAACGCCTCGTCAGTCGGCCAAAGTAATCCGAACACTCACCAGACGAAACACAGCAGCGTTATGCTGCTATTTTACGCTGATATTCAGTGAGGGCGTGGTTCTTCCTTGGTCGAGCTGACCCATTCATAATAGCTAGAAACAACTACCACTGTATCACACATAACGAGTACCAAAAAATTTTATTTACTTTAATTTCTCGGCGATATTACTTTTCCCACTTGCAATGCCCCCGGACAGCCCTATGACATACGGATGCACTGGAATGTTTGGATTTGGCTAGAACAAATAAAAGTATTAAACAGGAAAAATAATATATTGTTATTATTTTATTTTTCCTTTTTATAATGTTTATTGTAATCTCTAACAAATTAAGATTAGTAAATATGGTACTGCACAGATTTCAGAACCGGAATCAGAACCAAAATCGGAAAGGAACACGGGGGTAAAAAGGAAATGTATTAGGTGCAGTTCAAAACAAAATAATACGACTATCTTCCCCGCAACCGGGATTCCCCGTACCACATGTGTAAAGTTTATACATGTTGTACGGGGAATTCCGGTTTATATTACTTTGAAGGCGCCGACGGTCTGCTTTCGCCGACGCTTTAGTATGCTTCTAAAATCTCCGGTTCAATATTACCGGATCCGAAGTCGAAATCGGAGGTGTAATATCAATCGGAAGTTCCGTCCTTTCGGTAACGGAATCGAACCTCCGTAACATCCGTAGTACACATATTTTTTTTTAAAAATTACATATATATATATATATATATTTTATATATATATATATATTATATATATAAATATATATATATATATATATAAAACAAACAATCCAACTAAATCAAAAAGGTATGTGTAGTTTGCTTATATAAACACTATTACTAAATGTGTGTTTGTATGTGTACGTGTGTGCGTGTGTGTATGTATGTGCGTGTATTTCTGTGCGAGAGAGTGCGCATCTGAGAATGAGTGACATTTTCTTAAAACGGTTTATTATACATTTTTCATGGTATAGTTTCCAGCAACTATTCCGTCTTATCGTAATCCAGGTTAAGTAGTCATATAGTCAATGTTTTGTTTTATAAAATTACACCTCTTTTTTATATGGGATAGGTGGCAAACTAAAAAAGTAAAAAAGTAAGCAGCTCACCATTTTTTTATTACAATAATAAACGAGCACATAGTTCACCTGATGGTAAGATTACATTCATCCTTGTCAAGGAATAATGCAAACGCGTTGTAACCCTTGAGAACTGAGATGGAATGCCTCGTCACCAGATCCCTACACTCACTATACGAAACACAGCAGCATTATGCAGCTATTTTACGCTGGTATTCCGTGAGGGCGTGGTCCTATACCGGTCGAGCTGACCCATTCATTCTACAGCTAGAAACAAACTGCAGTGTAGCTGCCATTGATGCCAAGTGATTAAAATCAAATCTCAGAGACTACATAAAGTGGTCTATGTGCCTCCATTTGCTATAGAGGGTATATGAGTATAGTTGGAAAAACAGTGTAAACGGAATAGCGGACTTCACCTGTCTTTGAGACTTGATTTTTATTTATTTCTTTGAAATTCAAATTTTTTCCGGATGTTTTTCTTCGCGGACAAATAACTAACGTCACATAAACATTTCACACTTCGTACGCTTCGCATACTTAGTACCAGTTTTCAATGAGAATACCTTCTAGAAGTTTACGATTAGATATTGTTTAAAACCGTTGAATAATTTAAAAACTGAAAGGAAGGTGGGGCGATTTTAATTTGTCTAAACTTTGCATTCCATAAAGAACTTACGCATCGAATCGAGAACTTCTCTAGCACGTGTCTTACAGCGGATATCATGTTGGTATCGTGCCGACGATGTCTATCGATTTTGTGAAAAACACTTTAGAAATCGTACATTCAGGTAATTTAATTCTAAAAATCTATTATAATTAACTAAAAACTATGATATTTTCCTTACCTCTGGTTCCTTCAGGACTGTTCCAAGTAATCTCATTCGATGATTACTAGAGCTAACTTTACTTTCTTCCTCCGTTGACCGTTGTGATGTCATATCCGTTGCTAGTCCTATAACGTAAGTATCGAGTGGTCGCAATCCGGTCTCTTCGCGTTTCTGGTTGATTTTTATTGCCCCTCGCATTGTCTCTTCACTTATAACTAATAACTAAAATTAGATAAAACAAAGTTATTTAACTGACATTCAATTAATTACCCGCTTACATCCGTGCCTATTGTAAGGCGATATGCACATCTGTTGGTCATGTTTGCGTCTAAAGGAGGTAAATTTAATACATGGACAGCATTTGCTGTCTCAGATTTGTTTGTCTCAGAAGCTGTACCGCAAATTAATACTTGATAGTGATAATAATTTTTTATTACCTAAATTACAATGAATAATATTACATACATCCAACCATTGAAAATATGTCCTTTGTTCGGAAATGACATGAATGACGGAAATGCATCTATTGGTTGATCTCAATCCAAATTGCATATACTTTTATTTATGGCACTTTATTAATAGTAAAACCATGTATGCATTCGTTAATTAACACCGTCACTTATCTATTGTAATAAAAGTGGAATTGAAGAAATTCATATAACTGTTAACAAGACATTCCACTTCCTCAGGGATTCTTGTCTACCATGAATGTATGTGTTATGGGCTATACAAATACATTTACTGTTAGGTGATCTGTGTGCGCATTTGTCACCACTAATAAATATAATGATAAAAAGAAAATCAGCGACTAAGTGTCAGCAAATTTCTCAGTAGTTGTGTGCCATATACAGAGATTTAAGATCAGGAAACATTAAAAAATCAATGATGATTATTTTATGTTGTAACTAATTTGACAAATTCAGAAAGAGGATTGATCAAATTTGAAAATTCTTACCTCATACCTAGGATCAGATTTGGTTGGTCCATAGATGTCTTGTATAGGTTCAACTTGATACTCAATGTCAGGATTAATGTCCGTTAGAAAGTCAAGAACACCCTTTATTCTTTTTTCTATCGGCTCTATTAATTCCCAAAGAACTTTTGCTAAAATAAAAATAGGGTTTCTTTGAATCAACATTGTCTATATGTAACAATTATAGTAAGTATGCAGATATCAACGCCTTAAAGAGCAGTCATTCAGAAATATGTGAACATTAAGAAGGTATGATGCATTACACAAAATCAAGCAGGATAATAAAACATTACCTTTTTAATATATGATAGTAAATATCCATAACTATGTTGCATTACAAAGTTTTATCCATATAAGCATTATAAAACAACTTACATGAATGAAATTTAAGAGAAATTAAAGAATACTTACTTATTGGAAAATAACACAAATCTATCTTACCTTAGAAATAATTATTTATGATAAAGTTATTATTTAGTTTAAAAAACTGGTCAGACGAAGCATAATATGATAGACATATCTTAACTTTACTATTCTTTAATGTGATAAAGTCAGATCAATTTAAATAAAAAAATTATATCAATATCATTGTGAAAGTTATTTTCCTTAAAATTATTATTTTTTTAAATTTCTTGCAGATAATAGAAAACAATGAACATCATTCAATCAACATAAGATAAACCCACTTGCTGTAACACAATTACGGTAAACACAGTTACCCAAATTTCATTGCCATTCATTTTCTAATAAATTATTTAGAATAAAATTTCATGAATCAATTAATTTTAACAACAGATTTTATTCACTAAGTACTGCAAATATTTACGGATTATATTGTTTTCAGTTGACTTATAATGTTGTATGATAAACACTAAGCCTACCATTATTATTATCATTCTATAATAAGAAATATAATTAACTTCTTCAAGATCGTTCATATCACCATTCATGGTAGGTAGGAATAGTTATTTAACCGATTGTACCACACATTTAGTGTCAATAAACATAGACATAACATTAGAAAACAACATGCATTGTTGTCACACCAGTATTTCTTACATTGAATCATATTTACATCAGTTACACCCACAGTCACATGTTTCGTTGATCGGAGCACAGCTTGTGATAAAAGAATTTTGTGCCCATTATGCAATCTGTCAAATGTTCCACCAACAGCTACATATTCATATGTCCGAACTTTTTTCTCCGTTGAAGTTTCTTCTACACCTTGAATATCTGTGGATATGAAGCATGGGTTAATATTTTTTGTATCTATGTTCCCATGATAAAAGTGATTGATGTGGCATATAAATATCATCCTTAATAGGAAATTAAAATACACATGCATTGGTATTCTTGAGGAAGTGACATTACAATTTATCAGCATAGTAATATCTGGTCTCAGTCACCAATATATTTCTATATTACAATAGTATTACTACAGTATTGATAGTATATAGCCGACATATTCTGTAGTTTAGTTTTAGTTGGAATATTTCTTAAGATTCTTAAATGCTTATCAAAGAATACCCAACTAGTAATTGAAATATTGTATATTATTATGTATATTGTATAAGTAAGATTGGCAAGAAGAAATGTGCATATTACAATTAATAACATTATGAAGTCTATTAGTATAAACTCAAACTTTATTTTATTTAATTTGGGCAGGGATTATCAAATAGAGAAATCACTCTTGAGTAGGCCAGACCAGAAGCACAGGGGCTCTCTTTTTTAAAAAGGTTACAATGTTATCTGATTTTTTTATTCCTGTTGTCGTAAAAGTAAACACATTTCTATTTTTATATACTTATTAGTACTTCTAATATAACTTTTAAAACTCTAAAATCAATGACAGACCCCAAACATATTCACGGATTTTATACTCAATTTTAGAAAAAAAATTGTACTCAATTTAAACAAAAATTACAAAACAGTTAATACTTATTACAATATTATGGATATTTATTCCTTATGGGTATTTCTGGTATAATGTTTGGATATATATTTATTCCAAATAAATATTAGTGCTACAATGACATTACATAGACATCAATTTACTTTTTTTATTTTTAATGCATATAATATGCCTGAAAGGCAGACTAGACGCTGTGCTTTGCGCTAATTGTTTAGCATTTAAGTGAGCATAATTTTAAAATTATTAACAAATATATATATTATTTTACTTACCAAGACTTTGAACTTTACATCCCATTTCTAAATTATTGATTGATTGTTTCAAACTCTCAACTTGCTTGGCTAATTCACTGTCATAAAGAATGAGATCTAGAGCATGATTTATTTGTAGTTTCTCAGTAGAATGAAAAGGCTTCAACATCAGTCTTAGATCAATATTTTGTGAAGACAACTGTGTAATAAAATAAATGATTTAAATAAGCTTGATCCAACCTCCCAATATTCAAAAAAGGTATACAAAAATATTGTATACTATGATTATTTTTTATTACATAAGCAAGAAAAGTAGTGCACACATAGTAGTAAGTATATTATATGGAACAAATAAATAGCATTATAAATCTACATTTAAATGAAGAATACTGAATTCCCTATCCCTAGAATTTCACACATCTGATCTAAACATTAAGTATGTTCTTACTACATTGATTGTATACTCACATTACTATATATATTAACAATTTGCTTATTTAGAATTGGGAGTAAATTTTCAGGACCATTGTTAATTTTAATATATAATATATTTTTTACATATTTTGCCACTTTTGAAACTATATTATGAATTTTTGCTGCATTAGCAACAAAAACCAAACTATTATTAGCCATCATTTCCAACTCTGAAACATTAATGATAATCAGGAAGAATAGAGAAGAATGTACAAAATTTTTAAGACATTTTTAGACAGAACTATTTAAGACATACCTGTAACTGTATTCATAGATAAAATATATGATAAAACAACTGATAGTGATACAATGGCAAGTGGTGCTGTATATATAGAATTAAACATCTTTGACAAAAGTACAAAGGTTGACTCATATTGCAACTTCATGAATGTAAATAACTCAAGCTAACAAATAAATCGGGAAATGCATAACGTAACCATTCATCCTGTTTTAAACGGATCTGGTTGTTTATCATGCCGATATTGCAAATTTACATTAGAAAAACCAAATACCAGTCCACTAGCTGATTATTACGATATGGTATCAAATTAATATTTTTAATTGCCTTATCTCAAATTCATGATAATATAAATAAATCAAAAGTTTAATTACCTAAAAGTTAAAAATACACATATATATTTGAATGTATAACTATAGAAACAATGTAAATACGAAATTCCCTAATCACTTTAACACTATCATCTGTCAAACATTCTTAAATGTCACATAATTATCGTAGCGATGATGATGATATTAATTTATCCCTAATGGGAAATGCAAAGGACTTTAGTCCATACAGCCAGGTCTTGATCGTATGATGGTTGGTCGGACCATTATCGTAGCATCATGAGTAATGATGATGATATTAATTTATCCCTAATGGAAAAGGCAAAGGACTTTAGTCCATACAGCCAGATCTTGCTGGTATGATGGTTGGTCTGAAACTCCGTGCATCATGAGTTACCTCGACAAGACAGGTAGGAATAAATCAAAATCATTAAAGAAATATGTACTATAAATATTATCAAAAGCACTTCGTTCCATAAAGAAGGGTGACCGTATAGCGTAATGAAATTGATTGTTTTGGATAGGATAGGACAAAATGTTTATAAGTAGCTAGTAAACAAGTGGACGGAAAAATAACAATTAAGAATATTTAAAAGTTAGGTACTAAAATAAAAACAAGTACTTGAAAAGTTTTGAGCTAGGACTAGATGTTATTAAATTTTTGAATATATAGTAACTTGCTTATTCGAACATTACAGAAAACATCAATATTTCTACGTTAGTAAGTGAAAACAACACAAAACTGAATATAGCATTTATGGGTATAACAATGATGTTTCCAAGCACCATCTAGTGCTGGGAAATATGATTGTTTCAAGAAAATGGTAGAACATCTCGCAGCAATTTGATATCGGAATGTTTAACCCTTTTAGACTTCGATATATTTTTGACCTGATTTATAAATATTAAATTGGAACTGATTTATTGATTATTAACTCGCGCACTTTTAGCCACGAAGCGTATGACCAACCTACCTCAAAAAATATTTTTTACGCTTAAATTATGTTATTTATGTTACCACTGTGTTGACGAATTAGATATAAGTTCCACGGGATCAGTATTCTTTCTGATAAAAAATTCACGAATAAAACATTTTTTTATTATTAAAAGGTATCAAATGCCGAAATGTGGATTATAAAAGGAACAAGAACTATAAATATGTATTTTTCATTTTCATAGTTTTTAACATTTCTGTCACCCTACAGATTTAGTTTACAATTAGCTTATTACGGGAAGAGATAATCTCTGGAAAATGAATATAGTCTGGATCGATAGTTCTGTTTACTTTAAATATATACTAATAATCTCTTAGATTAATATTTGCAATGTTCCGATTATGAAGTATCTGTTTCAGTTGTACGTAGTATATCCCTTTTTATGAAAGAAGTCCATTATACATAATAATTCAGAATATTCTTTCTTAATGAAAAAATTCCGTCCAACTTGTTATGTTAGAAGAATTTTTATATAAATCCCATGGGGAGAAAAGGTAAACAGAAATAAATTGTATAATAAAATAATGTTTACACATAGTGTGAATTTTGAGATCAAGCCTGATGGGGATATGTGAGTAAAAGAGAAGTGCATGTCTAATTTATTTCGATAAGTAAGGTATTTGAGCCGACCTTTTCATGTTACTAATATACAGCTACGGTTTGGCACTACTATGTGTAAATACTGCTCTAACGACTAATCAATAAGCTGGTAAACAATAATAAACAAGCCTTCCGTGTTCTTAACAATCTTATAAAAAAAATCTTCCGATCTGATCGTACTAGAAAAGCGTACTACGAGTGAGTGCCTTTGTTTTTGCTTAAACGTAAACAGCACTGCGCAGCTGATGTCATCTGTTAATAACCAGAAGATATAAGGTGGTCGAAATCGATCAGGAGGACGTCATAGATTTAAATACATATATATACATATAAACGAGAGCTCAAGCCAAGGGAAATTTTACTTCCAAAATATAATTAGGCTTTTCAAAATTAAGGTATACTTGCAATAAAAGATTCGTTTAATTGATGTTATATTTATTTTTTAAAACACGTAAAATTTTACGACTATAATAAGCCTAATAAGTTTTATTACAAAGAATCATTAATATTATTATCATAAGTTTAACATACGTTAGGTCTTCTAGGCTCTATCTAAAAGTCTAGTTCGGTGGTTTACTATAGCTTGGTTTACAATTTTCTTTTTGTTGAATGCATAGTTTGGTAACTATCATTTTTATTTGTAAAGTTACCTAAAATTTTTATAAAAGCTAAATCTTAACGTCAATGCTAATAAAATAACTTGGAAAATTCTCTATCCATAGGAATTAAAAATATTTTCATCAAATTGTGAGGAAAGACCTTAAATTAACATTTTATTTCTATACGTTTATATTTAAAATTACAGGAATATATAAATAGTACTATGGTTACTTATGGTCACAGCAATATAAAGGTTTAAAAGTACCCATATTGTCATCTACATTTTTAAACTTGAATATTTAAACATCTACTAATTTCATAATAAAAGATTTAAACTAAATTATAACGTTTTTATAGAAAGTACCTTTTGGTTCATATAATTGTAATTTCCATTACTTTTACTTTAAAAACCAAATAACAATTTTGTTGTCACCCGCGTGGACTGCGCCGGATGCATCGCCTTTTATTTACATTACCAGTTTTATTGATTTACAGTAAACAAGATTATGAAAAGATTTAACATTTTTATAAATTATGCATAGATATGTGATATATGAACCACAACGTAATAATAATTGTTAGAGTAATTGATAACAAACCTAAAATACTAGAAATTGCTATTGCTTATAAAAAGTACAAGTTTTTTGTGTGTACTATGAAACATGCGTACAACGATGTAGCAAAAAGAACTGTCATAATTTTTAAAATATGTAACTGCTTATACTGAGCTAAAACAAGGACCATTCCGTGTTCTTTATAATATATTAAGAGTCTGTATAACGGACATATTATGAAGTTATCAGATACCCTTTTTTTTATTTAGTGTTTTTTTTTTTTTATGTTGTATTTGAAGTTTTTTTTTATAAAATTATCCTTTAATATGTCAAAAAAAAAACTTGTTTATCAACATCAAAAAGCATCCGTCAAAAGAATTGATCAGATTTACATTAAAACTAATGTGTGGTGTATTTAAAACAAACTGAATATCGCATTACATTAGAAAAATCAACAATAAATTTGTTTCGGTTATGATGGTTATATAAATTATATCTATCACACTATATTACTATAATAACTGGTACGAAACACTAATTGCGTAAGTAAAGATTGCACTTGGCCGTTTTGATGTAGTGTTGTATTATGACTTTTATATATCTTAATTCTAGAATATATGTAATTTTTCTTATGACATAAATGCCGTCATGTCTTTATAAAATAATCATGTCAAATAATTACGTATATTATACAAAGCTTGATCATATTATTTTTTTATATACATATTAAACATTGATCTCTCGGTAAAGAGGCTAAACACTTACAAACCCCAAGTAGTAGGAAGCAGAATGCGTAAATGTAAACACATTGCATACTGCGTGATCTTCTGGTAAAGTTACTTGACTATTAAGACTCAAGTCCTGGGTTTGATCCCCAGCCTAAATCTTTTATCGTATTAAGTCATATACCTACTTGTATCTTACGGTAGACTATGAGTGAATGCTTCAACTTTTGCGGTAATATTTACGTCGCTATAATGTATCACGTGTAGTTGTTATTATCTGATAACTACCGGAAGTTGTCATACATAACATACATACATACATGGTCTGCCGTGTATCAAGAATCTCTCAAGCAGTGTAGATTATATATTTGTGCCAGTTCCAGCAGGGACCGTATCCAGCTCATGGAGTATCCAAATAATAAAGACCCTAAAAGTACATTATTTGCGACTACTCGATGATGTCGGTGGCAAGGCCACCCTATCACCCTATATTTTTGATAAAAAGTTAGTTCATTGCTAAACGGTCATTCATCTCGGTTCATTGATGTCGGCTTTGCAAATTAGTATAACGACGCCGTACAAATTTCATCATGGCAAAATTTTCAACTTGTTCCCAGATGACATACGATAGGAGAACATCACGATAATGTATTAAAGTATTGTGACCATTCAAGTAAACACATCGAGTAGCCCAATGTGATGTATGCGCATTAAGATTTACAACGGCTCCCATACAAATCATTGAATCCCATATAAATAAAAAATGTGGCACAACTCACTTAGAACTCGAACCTAGGAACACTGTCACTCAAAAGCTAATTACTCTAACCATAACGTCACGCGGGCGTTCTAATTACTATCATAGAGAATTATACAAAGTGATTACAACTGAATAACTTGACAATAGTGATAAATTTATACAGTTAGTATCATTATTTATTTTAATTACTAAAAATACATTGTTGTCCTTATCATTTATGGCAACATGTTAATTATACGTTATACACATATATTGGACATATTGTAATTGACGATAAGGAAAACAATGACGATAAAAAATCTATAATTATTTAAATAGAATTAATTAAATCTATGTAATATAAAATTGTTTTATAATGTACATTCAGAGGTAAATTATTAGAAACTTAGACTGGACACGGATTTAATTTCACTGCCAGCAGTAGTAGAGCTACACAGCAGTTTGTTTCTAGCTGCAGAATGAATGGGTCAGCCCGACCGAGGTAGGACCACGCCCTCACAGCATACCAGCATAATGCTGCTGTGTTTCGTCTGATGAGTGTAGGGATCCGGAGACCTTTATTACTGGTGACGAGGCATCTCATCTCAGCCCTTAATGGTAAAAACGCATCCGCATTATGATTCCCTATCAAGGATGAATATAGATGTCATGGGCCGCGGGAATCACATACCATCAGGTGAACTGTGTGCTCGTCTGTTACTCTCAATGTTATAAAACAAAAAATGCACATACGTTATTTGCCTTGAGGACATTGATGAAATACCTCGCTTCCTGTAATCGGTTCTCCGGTTTCCTACACACACTAAAATCAGCAGCCACACTGATATTAATTTTTTTTAGTATTCAGTATGGGCACGAACCTTTTCGTTCCGACCCGGTCATGCCGCATCTAAAATCTAGCTACAGCGTGGTTCTACTGCTGTTAATACTAGATATGATATACAAGCGTCTGCATTCTATGCTGTACAAAAATATCGAATGAATCAAGAACATTTCAATTAAATTCATTGTATGAAATATATGAGGGTGTTTTTGTAGGCTGAGAGCCCTGAAACGAAATGCAGTTCATCTCTTGGGCCTCCCATCGCGTTGGCGTGTCTTCCTGCACACGAAAAGGGCAAGCTTCACGTATATAGACACTTTAGGGCACTTTATTTGGATATATGTCACTGCTCTCATCGTTACCAACCGTGACATCAAAAGGCAAAAGCCCAATGAATAATTTGCTTACATCACAAAGAAATATATTGGTGAAATTGTACTGCCGTGTAATATCGGAGATCTTTATGGGTCACAAAGGTTAAGCATAACAAGCCAGTTGGTGTTTGAACACACAATGTGAGCCCGAAGCACTAACCACGAAACATTGCCACTTATCACGTGATTAGATGTAAGAAAATTGTGTAAAATCAAATCTGGTAAAAATTATACATAGATAGATGATCTTCATTGTGCTAAGGCTCTAATTTAGAGACTTCAGTTTATCATTCTAGCAAGAAGCTTGTGTTCAGTAGTGCATTTATGAGACTGGAAGCTGAATCGCCAAAATCTGAAAGAGATTTAATAATAGATAATTAGATAATTAATAGTACTGAATGATATCAGTTGGTTCCTTTATATTAAACTTTTTCCACAATATAGGTAATTTGTTCGTAATAAAAAAAGAAGAACTAGAAGTACACTGGTCAATTAATTTAAAAAGAATCCTTACTTTGTTAATAACATCGTTTTAACTTCTCCAATCAAGCTTTAATGATTATGTTAAGAGATGATTCACGATTAAAGATGAATGGTGCATTCGAACCTAAGACGTTAACTTTCGTCGACCGTACCCTAAACTATTAGGCTATTGATGCTTGTACATCACTGAAAAGAATTTGCTAGAACAGAAACATACAGAAAAGTGAAGAATATGATATTGAATATAAAAACGAAAATAATGAATTATAACAGTAGGCGCCGTAATCATAAGTTCTACGAATTATCTAAGACTGTTCACTTATTCCTGAAAATAACACCATTGTCATGTGTTCCTCTGTTTGATTTCGACTTGAATGATATCTGCGTTCTCATTATCACTAAAGCGATGTACCCACACTGCTTACAACCTGCTAAGAAACATCCGAAAGCAGTAGTACCATGGGAAATCATGCACACACCCAGACCCGAAAACGTACATTTTGTGTTAATGATATATTTTTTACTTATCTAGAAATTCCGTCTGCTTCTTTGTAGATATGTTCTATGATAAATAAACGAAACGGCCGTCGTTTCTACCTTGGTGTTTAAAAGCGGCTACGTTGTGTATTTTATTTTAATTTTATTTGGAACAACATACAATAGTACAATGTATATTACAAGGAAAGAAAACAAAACATAAATAAGTGATAGATAATTGTACAATCAACTACGTTATCCACATCTTACCCAAGTTGTACTGTTGTTTCCAAATATTTCATGGCAATGATGAGGCATCCTATATTATATCAGCCTTAAAGATTTTACATTGTAATTATAAGAGATATTTTAGCTACTTTCCTCTGAAATAGAGAAGATGCCAGTGTACGCAGCGGGAGACCCATACCGCTGCGTACATTGGCATCTTCTTAGCCTTAGTATACCAGCGTTATTATAACAAGCACTATCCGCAAACACTGCGACTACTGCGCTGGTAAACATTTCGTGTTACTATTAGTGCTCTATAATCAAATTTATTATAACATATATGATATAGAATCATAACCTGCAGCAAAAAAAAAAAGGTGTAATAGTCAATGTTTCCTACTAGCTACTGCGTTGCAGGTTTTGATTTCGATTGCAAGCCTAGGGACAATGTTTGTCGAACACAAATTGCTGGTTTTCAGGTCTGAATGTGTTATATAACTTGCTATATATTATCTGAATGTTCCACCGTTCTTATTGCACATACAATGTATCAGACTAGGGAAGAGATCTATCATAGCCCGAAGTTGAAGTCATCTGGTCAAACCATTATTTCATAAAAATCCTGACCGTGTTCAATCTTCAGTGCATGTCCTTAAGTCGCAGAGCGTCGTCGTTGGAGACACGCGTGTCCTCTGTGGGAGCGGAGCTGGAGCGTGTGACCCAGTGTGCAGCGCTGTCTGACGCTGACGCGCGCACGCCACGCACACTGCGCCATCTGTAATGTTACACCATGATAAAACTGGCCAAACGTATACAATACTATACTAATGTAACAAATATAGAACAAAAAGATCTCTCAACAGGAGGGACGTCTTGTTATCCGAAATGTAAGACAGCAAAAATGCCCTAAAAAGTGCCGCGTCCCTTTTTGAAAATGGTATCGTTTTGTACTTGTTAATATTATTATATAACCAGCAGAAATCATAATAGCGTAAATACTTTGTAAACGAAATGAAAAGAGACAATAATATTATTATTATTTTATAATATTACGGGTGACAAAAAGGACACAATTCACATATAAAATAAGTGTCTCATCAATACACTCATGGACTTCCACCAATGGACTTTTTACATCAGAGGGCGAACTCGTCGGGATACGTCAATTAAGTGTAAATTCCTTTTTTACTTCGCTAACTACTAAAGTATCATTGGTTGAATAGCAGTGGTCCACTGTACTGTTCAATTTCACATATGTCACGGAAATTTCATATTTTCATTAAAATTTGTTCATCTCTTTTGTGTTCTAATTCTGCCTATGTGAACAAACATTCCATCACATTCAATGGGTGTTAGCGCTGTGATAGCATAAGCGTAACGTAATAATAAATTCCTTACAAGTGACATAGGGTGTATTACATTATGCAGACCTCGTGATTAGGGGAAAATTTCCGTGCTTTTAGAAAGTTTAGTAATTCGTATTACTGGAACCAACGATAGCTCATGGTCCCCGTAAATACTTCCCGTGGTGCTTGACGGCTAAGCAATGGCTGGTTAAATTCACGACACTCTCTCATCGTTTCAGGTAAATTTTATCACGCACTGCAATGTAGGGCAGTCTGAAAACCGTTGTTTTCAGTTTATGTCCTGCTGAGTCCTGCTTATCAGAAAGTACTGTGGTGGAAAAGAATGGTGAGTTCTTTAAGAAAGTGTTCTGTTTTACACACTTTTAATATTTATTAAGCATATAAACGAGCATACAGTTCATCTGTTAGTAAGTGATACCAGCGGCCTAATCTAACACCTATTTTACGCTGGTATTCCCCGCTGGAGATAAAACATTCTTGCTGTGGCTGTGTGTTAATTATTAAATCTTTTTGCCAGATCACGGTAAGGTCGGCTAATAGCGTACAAAGTTGGATCATTGTCATCTCTTGTTGCAATTCTCTTATCTCCTTTGCTTATGTTCTATACAATTTTTTTTGTTATGTGCTATTATTAGATACGGTTTTGTGAAAGCGTTTGATTTGTTATCCTCGGCGTGCATAGTTTCTTAAAACTTGTAGTATTAATAGTAATCTATCTGTTTTGTAAATTCCGTATCAATATCGGATCATACTATCCATATTTTTTAAGTTGTAATGCATACGGAATAATAGGTATCAGTTTACATATTATACATTTGTATTTTTTATGTTGGCATGCCTTTTAAAAAAAAAAAAAAGTAAATAAATGCTCTATGAGTACGAAAATCATTTTCTTAAATCTTTTTTATTGTAATGAGCGTGGCAAACGAACACACACTACATTCGAAGGGAAATGATTTCCGCAACACATGACACTCAAATTCATTCTCGATAAGGAATCACAACGCTGATGCCTGGAACGCCTTGTCACCAGTAACCAGGGTCTCGTATCCCTGCGTACACATGAGCGTTATACTGTTATTTTACGCTGATATTATGTGAAGGCCTTCCTTTCCTGATGGAACCGAGCCCCAGCTAGAAACAAACTGAAGCTCTCTATCAATGTGTTACACCTATTTTTACTATTTCAGTGAGTGCTAGAGCTATCAAAAACCCTCGGCTTCTACGCTATTTGAACATCGTTTCTCTCCACCTTCTCACCAATTTTTACTTTTATATACACTTACTAATAATAGAATTACAATTATTTATTTATCACAACATAGTTAGCAAAATGCGTCACGCTGGAGGTCATGTATTTCGTGTGGTAAGCATTTCAGCTGCAAATTCAGTTTTAGATTGACAATCAGTTTCCACAGCCCGCAATAATTCGTCGTCGTCGACCATACTCTCTGGGCGATGAAATCAAAATTTTCGGAACGGAAGCTTTGATACCAAAGTTGTGCGATCGCTCGTAGTTTTACCGCTCTATAAACATCGTTTATATTGCGTAGTGTTTACGCCGTGTGGCCACCTTGACGGAACTTGGAAAAATTTCTCATATTTTGATCGTGTTCACGTTGACGCAAAATGATTTTAATGTGGATTTTATTAAAATACAAACGACTGAATTTGAATATAGAATTCTATACTTTTCAAATTTAGAATTCTCAGTGAAATTACATAGTCAAGCGATAAATAAATTTAAATAGCCAATACCACTAGACTGGAAGTTAATTAGTATTTTAATTTTTGTATAAGTCGAAAATCAGTACGAAGTCAGATCTAGCTGATAGTATAATAAAATTTACAAAATGATTAAAAAGTGAAACGTTAAACAAAACCACCATATGATTTCTCCATTCTGTAAACTAAGTCTAAACAAAAAAAAAAGACGAAACTTCTTATGATAATGCAATTATTATGCCGTATATAAACTGTACTTACTTCTTAGCAACCAAATTACGGACTTTCTTCTTCCAGACGAAAATGAGAAAGATGAAGGCTCCAAGCACAATGTTAGAGATGTCGATCAAAATCCAGTACCAATTAGAACCCCCAACAGAGAAACTAATAATCTCCACGGTCCAGTTTACACCCATTACAATGAATAGCTTGAGGTAGAGCCCGTATCTGTGGAAATTATTATTATTAATATTAACTGGCAACAATAAGTTAAATACTACTGGCAACACTGCTTAAAATGTCACACGTTCTGTGATAATTTTTGTTAATTATTAACAATATAGGTTAGAGTATAAATAATTGTAATTAATAAGAATAATAAATTAAACAACATATTGTAGGATTATAAGTAATTAAAATAAACAACATTTACTCATACATTACTCTGATGTATTAAATCATGAGTTAAAAAATAAGACTGTGTTTTGTTTGGTTATCCGACCTAGTTTTGTAATAACAAAAATAGATACACCGACCGCTTCTAGCGTTATGATGCCATTTTTCTCTGGTACGTAAAAAGAGAGTAATTGTTATTGAAGTCGATCCATTTGCGCTACAACTGGTATGTAACAGCAGCATTTAGGCAATTAACTATCAGCTCGAGCGCTAGCTTGAGTTATCTAAATTCATTGAGCACCCAAACTTAGACGGATCATCGTCTACAAGGTCCACCCTGCGTATGTCAACATGAAGAAATCCTAAGAATTTTGCCTTACAAAACACAACCATTAAAGGACCATTTTATTTATGTATATTAATACTTTTTGAAAAAAAGGCAAGCAAATATCAGGGATATTTGCTTGCTTTTTTTAGTATTACAAAATTCACCTCTGCTTATCCTTCTTAAGTTTATCACTCCTTGCCGACTCGGCTCCCTTTAAAATTGCAGTCTCCTGTTTAATAGAACGGATGCGGTGCGCCGTCACCGAGAACAGCACCACGTTGCAAACGACAAGGACCAGGACTGGTGTTAGGAAGTAGACGAGCTCGCTTAACCAATCTGTAATTAAGCATTTTGTTGTATTAGAACGTCTTTCTGGTCGTTATGGACTTCCACGGCATTAATCGTTAACACAAGACTTCATCAGCTCAGGAAATATTATATGGCAACAAGTGTTGTCTTGTCACAGACATCATTTACTCGCTCTTCTTTACCTATTTACGTGGCGGATTAAATTGTATGAATGATGAATTTTCGAACAGCCGAACCGTAACGATAGGAATTACCTATTAGTAATATATATATATATATATATATATATATATATATATATATATATATATATATATATATATATATATATATATATATATATAATAACCCTTAACCCTTAGCGGCGTTATTGTTCTTCGGCAAATGAGAATGCATCTATCTATGTAGATGTACATACATACACACATACATCTAGATATGTATACATATATATAAAATAAAAAGCCTTTTGGATGATTTTGGGTTAAAAATGAAGTCTCTTACTGGTAAACCAACATCTTTTGTGACCAAAACCGGGTGTGATAATATTGTCTGGGACGTCTGCGAATTGCATGGCCAGGGTGGCTGCAGTGAGTACAACTGGCACTCCCCACGCGTATATGCCGTATAGGGCAAAGCGTTTCTTCTCGCGTCGCTTGTTGCTGCTTCCGCGGTAACCACTAGACATTGCAAATGGAACATTTTAACAAGTGTAACTTAATAAATTTGTTTAAATAAAATAAAAACATATTAATTGTACATTTACATTGCAACACGCACAGACATATAGAAATCGAAAAATCTTCATGCGTCGAATGCAATAAAGACGGTTTTTTTTATGTACTAAAATAATTTTATTTCGCTATGTCAGTATCAATGTATATTTTGAAGAGTGATAAAGTCAAAAAACACAGACAAGAAACATCTTAACTCCTGAACTGATTGTGATACTTGCTAAATTGTGGAAATTACCCCGCAAGTTGGAAGACCATTACAAAACAAATATTGCTATCAGGTTTGTAGTTACTAAGCCTTCATACCACATACAATAACAGCTATGAATAATTACCAATTAACACCAATATTACATACGTAACGGGATGCTTTTAGGACCTTCATTTTTTCAAGTGTTACAGTAAAAAAAGCTGCATCTGTACGAAGTTTGCGGATTGTAATTGTGTACACAAAGCATCCGCATCGCAATTACTGCACGCTCCGTGCGAGTTGAAACAACTGGTCCCGAATGCGTTCAATGCAGACGAGGTGCACGCGGCCATTCGCTTGTGTGCAACCGTCAAATTACAACGTTGAATTGAATACAGTAAACACAATGCGAACACTCGTGACGTTGCAAAATAAATAATTCTAAATTTAACTTATTTTACTCGTATATAAATAAACTACACTACAATCCTTTGGTCCTGAGTGGTAATACAGACATTAATGGTATGGCTCATTCGCTTAGGAAACGCGTATTCACACATCTCGTCAAGGCACCCGAATTATACTGAAAGTAGTATAGGAAGTACTGACGGAGACAAATTATTCCATTCGAAAATTATAAGCTGTACGCATTAAAAACGACAAGAATTTCAGTACAATATTTTTAAGTAAATGTGAGATGCTAACTATTAGTTTTACCTAGATTTTTGTTCACCTAGTTGTAAGTGATCACCACAGCGAACACAATATTAGTGACACACGAGCACACAGTTCACATAATGGCAAATAACTCCTTCATCCCACGACAGCCACGTCTAAGTGTCCACCTTACTCCTAAGGATTTGTATGAAATGCCACATCACCAGATGACATCGCACCTCGATAACGAATCATAACATTTCACAATTGAGATCTAAGATAGAATATCTAATCTCCAGTAATAAGGTTTAACTCTCATAACTTAAACTTAACTTTAACTTTCTTTCACTTATAAGACAAAGCACAGCAGTGCTAAGATGTTTTTTACTATTTGAAACGATTTATCCGCCCTAAAGCTTTTAAGTTCCAAACTCTAACCAGTGCTAACGGTGTTAACGGTGATGCTACGCTATAAGCGTAAAGGCTAAGATTTAATTGTTAGTTGTAGGTATCTCATCTTACCCATTACAACAAACGCTGTACTATTAGGTTTTTTTTGTCTAATTGTCTAGATTCTGGTGATGTTAAAGCTATAGCCTATGCGGCTCTAACAGCTCCGTCTGATTCAGGGCTCACGGAACAGAGATCCGTTTACTGGCAAATTTTTTTGGTTCCAAGGAGTGCTCTTTCTGTGCCTGTGTGTCTGTCTGTGCTCTCTCTCTCTCTCTCTTGCTCTATGTGTCACAAAAGTTGCTAACTGGCTAACTATCTATGTTTCTTTAATCTAATTCAATACCTTAAGTTTTAACGTCCACGAAAATTTTATATTTGTCCGCCGTTATTGTTTATTGTCTTACCATTTAGATTGTTGTGACGAGGCTAACCCTCCAGTCCTTGTTTCATTGGTATGCATTAAACAAGCACATTAAAACCTTATTATTTTATAATTTTGACAAACAAATAATTATACATAATACAGAAATCATTCAATAAATATTTGTGTGCAATACATTGTTATTTACGACAAAATTATTCATGCCAATTTTATTTTCTTATTTAAATATAATAATATCAAAAATTTTGAATATTTATTTGTGTGTTTTATTAAGATGCGAGTGGTTGCGATGGCTATGATAAGTTGTAAGAACAACTAAAAGAAACTAGATTTTTTTTAAATAATACAAATTTATCTAAAACTTAGAGAGAATAAGTTGAAATTTCTTAGGCGTCTAGACGTGACAATTATTTTTTCTTTTAAAAGTAATAAAACTTTAACAATATTTCATTGATTGCATTGCATTAAAGAAACTATTACTAAATGACGTACATGCGGAATATACACATACTAAATAAAATATTACGTATTTATATATTTATTGCCTAAACTTCTCTAATCTAACTACTTTATCTATGAACTTTTCATACGAAGAATTTTAAATCGAGCCATAAACTTGATAGCCTTTAAAATGTGATACTGATTTTTAATCGTAAACAAATAATTTTTATAGAAAAATATTTAGCTATAATATAAAGATCGATCTAAATAAACATACATATAGTTAAGTTATATATTTATGTCTTTTAAATTTTAATTTATTTATTATTTGCCTTTCTTTGAGTATCACACAGTAAGTGCGCACACTTTATGTTAAAACTGATACCGAACATCTACAAGCAATAGACAAGACTATTACAACCATAGAGAACTGAACAGAATATCGTAACTACTGAAATATGACCAGCATGCTAGTTATGGACATCGACCTGGAAACTAGTCACATGAAGACCTACAGGGATGCGGTGCAGTCGGGTAGAATCGGCATGACTGTTCTGTAATTTATACACAACCAATTAAACGAAATGTTTTAATAGGGAAATTATAAATTCTAAATCTTTGACTTTTTATATATATATATATATATATATATATATATATATATATATATATATATCTTTGTGTGAATATATAATCCTTATTTAATAGAACGTTTGGTATCAATTAATAAAGTCTAGAATTATAACTTAGTACTAAATATTTCCTGTGCTGTTTGTGCTAATTCTGCTTGATTCGAATGCTTCTTAAAAATAAACTTGCTTCGTTTTGCAATATATTTATTTAAATATTCAGTCAGACTGTTTTTATTTCAATAACATCAATCGGTCTATAATCACCTGAAGGTCCTCCATATGTCGAAACACATTACGTTGAGCCAGAAGAAACTCGTTTGGAACGCGTAGTAAACGATGAACGCTGAAAAAAAACTTATGCGAATGATTCAAAGTCAAATAGCATTAAAAGTCTTTATAGATGATTGTGTTTTGTAAATATGTAAGTTAATTTTTATCATAACAGTGGACAGCTTGGATAACAGGCCGCAGCAGAACCAGCCGGGGACAACATCATTTACGGTATCAATTTATACGGTACTATTATATAAGCAATATTATTGTTATACTAGCTGTGCCCGCGACTTCGGTCGCGTAGACTGCAGGATGCTTGGTATGTCTCATGTAAAGCAAAGATTTTTTTAAAACTATTAAAAGGAAACAATTTCATCATACACGAGTTTTGCATAACTTTAACCGTTTACGCAGCACACGCAACGGAAGCCCTCAAAGGAATATTGTTTCCCGCTTTTGCAGGATTTTTCATTGATGCTCCGCACCTATTGATTCTAGCGTGATGTTATATAGCCTATAGTTTTCCTCGATAAATAGACTACCCAGCACAAAAAGAATTTTCCCATTCGAACCTGTAGTTCATGAGATTAGCGCGTTCAACCAAACAACCCTTCAGCTTCATTATATTTGCACCCCCTATTGAATGAAATAACAATTATACCGCACTCAATATCCTTTAATCCTAAATCCTATTATCCTTTTATTATAGATGCAATATTAAAAAAAATGTATAATTGCGCGTGACCTAATAGCCAGACAGGCTAATGAGTCGTGGGACTGTTAGCGGCCAATATTTCATCATCGTAATCACCATCCATATTAGTCCACCGTTGACGTCACTCGATAAATCTTTGTGTGACACATATGTTGAAAATATGATGGATGGCGATGACAATCTGATCAGATCAAACTTTTTGTACTATTTTATTGCATTTCTTCGGATTAATAAGGGTGACGAAGGGTGAGATTATCTGTGTTTGGGCAAATAGCACGCTACATTATACTCGTATACTGTACAATTGAGGACATCTTGAAACAACTATAATATATGGTTGTAGCTGATATGAGTAATTTTATTGTTATTAAAAAAGAGTTTTATTTTTTTCATTCCACAAAGCTTGAACTTATATTGTATATTGTGTAAAAACATTAATGCATATAATATTTCATAATTGTAATGATATTTTATTTGTTAAATGTACATAAGAAAATAATTAGAGAGGTATTACGATATACGAAGGTCGACTTTGAAACATGCCCCATGTTTAACAGAAAATCTTCTTGGCGACTGGCGTTCTTGACGGATGGCCTCAGCGGTGGTAGCCTAGGGGCGTTGAAAGAACCATCGAACGGTTTCAACCGGTGTAATTCTGTACTACAACGCTCTTATTCTGATCTAAATCTATAAGATGACTAATAGGCAAGCTCTCCACTAAAATTAGGACATGGAGGATGGAAATACGGTGTGGTCTACGACGTAGCCCGGTGATGGTTCTATGATTTTTTTTTTTCCCGTTAGCCCGAGGGCTTTTACAGTTTCAACGGGTTGAGAGGTGACCGAGCGCTAATGGCACTAAGTCGAGGTTCTAGGAGAAGCGTTTACTTTGCAGAGGTTTCAGTGGGATATTCCGAACCCGCTTACACCGCGCTGAGGTTGGGCACCGAGGAGGTTTTTTTATAGAGCCTATAACCCTGTGAACTATACTCAAAATTATTGTATTTTGACTGCGAAGTCCGTTATATCGCTACTGAGCCGCATGACAGAGTTCGTTCCAATACCTGTCCAATACTCATATATATATAGAGGCTGTTAATTTACTTTCACAATCAGGATACGGAAACGGGCACCATCCACGTCACCTTGAGCTTATTAGAAGCCTAGGGTGACTAGGGCTGGGCCTATCATGGTGTGATTTTTTTTTACTTTTTTGAGACTGCTAATCCAAAAATAAGAAAACCAATGCAAAATTGAATTAAAACATTGGATGGCTAGATAATGAACCGAACTTCACCAAACAATTATAAATTAGGTTTTGTCTTAAACATCATTAAATAAAATGAGTCCCATCACTAACAACCACGATCTCGCAATGTTGTCCCGTCCGTGAAATGTCATTCGTCACAGTCTTTAATCTTCTTGGCCTATTTGTTGTTTATAAAATAAATATGATTCTAAAATTGTGTGATCATGTTGAATAGTACGTTTTTTCATCGACACTTTATTTTAATTTTAAAATGTTTTCAATTGAATACACTAAAGTTTCTACTGCGATAGAAATTATAATAAACACTGATATTACGCAATTTCGTTTTGTAATAATAATTTAAATTTACAATTTTCTTAAAGTAATTATAATTAAGTAATTTAAAATAAAATAATTCATATGAAAATATTAAAAAAGTAATTATGTATTGTTATATGAAAATAATGAATTTGGCAGTAAATTGAAAACAATTAGTTAGTTTAAATGATTTCCCCCAATTTTGTTTAGATAATGGCAACCCTAACAAAGTTTAGCAAGCCGTAGAAAGCATTAACGTTAGGCAAATGCAAACAGTCATAAAAGCATTCAGGGCCGATGATAGGGCGCAGGTGTGGCTGATTACCGAAAAAACAAACAACTCTAACCATTAAGGTCACTAGGACTGACAGGTTATATTAGCATATATAAAAATCTACTTTTGTTTATACACCTCTGACTCAGATTTTCTCATTGTTCTTCTCCAAACTTATCCATTCAAAGATGGTGTGCTGTGGACGTGATTGCATTTGCCGATAAGACTGCCCATTGTAGCACCTCCGCAATAAAGTAATTTCTTCTATTGTTCTTTTTTTTGTTGCGTAATAAAGAGTCCTAATTATTATTGAATATGGTAATGGAATTCATATTTATATTTGTTGAA
Source organism: Teinopalpus imperialis (assembly GCA_029286865.1). Lineage (NCBI taxonomy): Eukaryota > Metazoa > Arthropoda > Insecta > Lepidoptera > Papilionidae > Teinopalpus > Teinopalpus imperialis. Next base: position 12,669,609 of record JAGSMU010000022.1, on the reverse strand, counting down.
TTTTATGCAATCCCTTCCTATCACCACCCCCACCCCTGTGCGTGCAGGGGGGTTACCCTTAGAGTGATTTTCCAACACCAACAGTGGGTCACATGGTTGATTGGTACAACAGTTTAGAAGTAGGTCATTGATTTTTATTTACATAGATTGAAGTAAATCCATAGCTGTTTACATAATTAAAGAATGAGATATAAAAATAAACAACTTAAATATACTATCAAAAAGCCATAAACATGATACTACATTTATTAAAAAAAATCGACTAAAAATGTTATGCAAATTTGTGTAGGGATATTTTAAAATAAAAAATGTATACTCCCTATTTCTACATATAAATAAATTATATCATCAAATTTTATTGTATTTTAAATGAAATTAAAATAATACTATTGTAACGAACTCATGTAATATGTACTTGGTAACGATTAGCCATATATTATTATAGGTGTGCCCGGTTTTAATTATGTTCCATGTAGTGATTACTTGTGGGGAACGTGATTTGCGTGTTGTACGTTTGCGTGTTAACACGTGAATAACGTATGTTCTAAATTTTTCACGTCTATAGATATATTTCATTTTTTTTTGCCTTGCAGTGGCATTTAACTTTAGTGTTATTAAAATATCTATCACTAAACAATACTTATGTAATATAATAATAGACCCACGCTAACGCAAAATACTAACATCATAGTATATATGAAGCCAAGGCATGATTTGACAGAGAAATGAAAGAATGAAAGAACTGAATGCTGTTCACTTACAACTATCGTCAGTATTTCATTAAAATTAAATGTTTTTGTGCTAAGGTTACGCAGAAGTGACAATTACTGAAAACTGTGTTTGCTAGTTGCCCCTATGTCATAAGGAAAATAGTGTCCAGTAATCAGCAACTCCCTTCAAGATATTATGCAGTAAACTTAGTAACTAGTACTAATGATAGAGTTATATATATATATATATATATGTATATATCTTCCAGTCAGAGTATGCAGCGCCGATGGCCGCTGTTAGCCCGAGGGCTTTTACAGTTACACTGGGTTGAAGGGTGACCGAACGCTTATGGCGCTCAGTCGAGACCTTTATTAGTGAGTAACCAGCACAAGGGCCCCAAGAGGGAGCCTCGGATCGTACCCTGTCACGCGAGAGCGACTGACTCGAGGGTCCCTGAGAGGGCCGAACCTCGGGTCGGTCAGTTGCTTCTGAATACGGATTATGTAAATTATTATCAGTATTATTATTAACTATCTGTACCACCACTTCGCAGTGACAATTAACCGATCCTAGACGTTGCCTACTGTGCAGAAAATATTGGTTGTAGCATTGTAAGTATTTGCGCAAACACAGATCTACTCGTTGCCAAGTTCATCGAATTCAACACATACGTCTCAGAAGTCAGGTACTACATATTACTATATAATTCCCCGCGCCTCCTTCTAACTACTCCCAGTGTCGTAAATTTCAAATTACTCAACACGTTATAACGAAACAATGAGAGTGCTATATTAAACTCACCAATAATGTAACAGCCGGTCATGGCCACTCCAATTTTTCCGCTATACAGCTTCAAATAGGCTAGGAATGTGTAAGCGATGATCAGACCTCCGCAGTAAGCCATCAGACACATTCCATGCAAGTTCCTTAGTTCTGGGATAAATGCGTAAACCAAAAATGTCGCTACGAGGAATGGGATTGACACCATGAGACCTGAAACAGAAGACGTAATAAGAAAAGAAATTTAATACACTCACAGCAGACAACAGAAGTATATAACAATAGTATTACGTTAGTTAGTTTATAGTTGTAGTATACCATGTGACCACGCTCTCACAAAATACTAGAGTTAGGTTGCTCTTGCGGTGTCTAACTTGAGTGTTATAACATAAAACCGCTAATTTGTTTTATATGACAGTGGTTCGAAGGGATCCTCGGACCAAATTACTAGTAACGAAGCGTTCCATCTCATTCCCCAGCGGTGACAACGCATATGAATCTTGAATCATCGCTGTGTACGTACGAAGTTATTAATAGGCTGCTAAGTTTTCACTTTTTTTCGCACAATCTTAGGTTCTGCATGCTCATTTGTCACCATTAGTTTGAAAAAAATCTCAGAATGCTATTTGTATCGATATAAAAGTACACTGTTTTATTATTATATTTACTAGGTTTTACAAGCGAATTCTTATTACCTCTATATTTCAGTCTCCGAGATACAAGCTAGTGGAATTATATTATGCTAGCTGTTACCCGCAGCTTCGCAAGCGTAGATATATGTATATTACAATAAGGCTCGTAGTTTGTGTAGTAAAAAAAGCTAAAATCCGCGTAACGAAACCATAGCGCGATTCATTAAAGTGCTCAACGCCATCTATCGAAGTTAGATGTAAACATATTTATAATATTTTTATATAAGAAACTTTCATTTTGAATTTCATGCTTTTTCCTCAATAAACGCTTCCCGTATATAAAATAATTAAATAATTTTCAACTCTTTAATCCACCCTCTTTGGGGTATTCGTAAAATTTTTAAAAACGCCAATATACATACGTATACATTTATTTCTAAACAGAAGCAGGTACATATATGAAATTTCCTATTTATTACTTTGAAAATGACGGACTCCTATACAACCATTCATACCCTAATTTTCCCCTTAGGAGCGAAATTTCCAGGAATCCTTCCTGTATGATTGCAACATAAAAGGCTCATCAACTGCCAAAATTATAAGTTTGTAACAGCGGCTTAGGAGCGGCGTTGATGAAACAGTCAATTGGGACAAGTAAATATATATGTATTTATAGTGCCACGCTGCATATAAAAACTGCTATGGTATGAAAGGGTCTCTTCTACAGGACTATATACACAGCACCATACTTTCACAAATGATTTCCGTAAAATATCAAGTTAGAGTTGCGGAGCTTACTATATGAGATAATCCGAAGCTTTATAAATCACAACATCTTAGTCCTAGTAGTCGTTGTTACTGTCACCTTTACTTGCGGAAAAATAAGAACCGACGGTGTATCGCTGGTCTGTTCTTCCATCAATCTTTCTAGATTCTCATCTCTTAAGTTGATTTAATTACTATCATGTTATATGATTTATTCGTACAGAGCAAATTGAGCACTACAAAGACTGGAAGTACTTATAGTAAGTCGTTATATCACGTTTTGATAACTAGCATTTGTCTATGTTCTACCAGTAACTCGTAAACTCATAAAGTATGACGCTTTCATCTACAGACTACACAACTGATATTGATGGCGATAACCGATTTAGATTTCTCAACATTACGTTAGACGTCGAACGATGGAAGACGTTTTGTCTCTTCACGTTTTTAATTATAATATATATGCTGTTCATTTCTTGTGTATGTCAAAAAATTGATATATAGTGTTTTTGATTATTATATTTATGTTCAATAAACATATTTTATTTTATAAAATGGTGTCAACACTGGTTGTTATTAGTGGTTATCTATTTTTAAAGACGTTTGTTTTTCACTCGTAAGAAAGGATCTTTTGAAATGAAAATCGGTACAGTCCGAAGAGATCCTTACATTATGTACAAATGCTGAGAGTATATAGTAACTTAGATATATTCAATATTTAGGGCAGAATTTGAAATAAATTCGAACTATGGTATGGAATGCAGTCTTTCAAATCGAACAATGAATGTAGCTCTTAAAAACAAATATCAATAGTACTGAATTAGTTTTTCGGAGACAATTATTTTATACAGTGCCCAGAGTACAGTTCATTTAATTATATTAGTTTTGTTATATATATACATAAAATGTGAGCTGACCCACTACGTGTGTACCACCTTTTATTTTCTATCCTATTTCTATTCTATCTCTCATTATCGGACTTAATAGCATTACGATCGAATCAACAGCAAACAAATTTGGGTTCCAACAAAACGGCGTGGGCATGTCATAAAAGTTAACAACCTATTAACTTAAGCGAAGGCGTAATATTAGGCTTTTTAGCTCAGTTTGATGGATGATACACAAAATATATGAAACTAAATGGACGCTTTATGGTGACAAGGTTCTTACTAAATTGCCAGTAAGTAAGTAAAGTTCAGTGCCATATATTAGCATTGTTTTTTATTATATTTTCATAGACAATTTAATAATGAGCTGTTATAACGAAATGGTGAATATTTTCAGGCTATGGACGTTTTTTTTATAGTATAGGCGGCAAACGAGCATGACTGCATGCTCGTTTACCTGATGATAAGTGATCACCGCCACCTATGAACATCCGCAACACCACAGGAGTCGCAAAAGCGTTGTCGGCCTTTAAGTAAGGTGTAGGCTCTTTTCTTGAAGGCCTCTACGGAGAATCGGATCGGGAAAACCGCTGGCGACAGCTGATTCCGTAGAGTAGTTGTGCGTGGTAGGAAATTTCGCATGAAGCGCACAGTGGTGGATTGACAACCATCGATATGATAAGGATGAAATTTTGAATTCTGTCGTGATGTCGATGTTAAAACTCAGCGGCTGGAATGAATACAACAACTCCTCAGAACACTTCCCATGGGCAATTCGGTAAAAAATGCAAAGAGATGCAACATGTCTAGGGGAATGATTTCAAAATAAGGATGCGCCAAAGGGAATCTTTTTAGCGGTAAACGCTCAAACTTGTGTCTTTGTGGGGTTAAATTGGACTAGATTTTGTTGGCCCCAATTTGAAACTTTGTTAAACCAAGTCTCGACTTCAGACACAAGTTTGTTCCGGCACTCATTGACATTTTCTCGAGAAATATTAGCACGGCCAGTGTATGATGAATCACCTGTGTTGTTATCCGCATGTCAATGAATGTTTAAATTGCAACATGTCGTTGATGTGTAGAAGAAACAAGGTAGGAGACAGCACACAGCCTTGTGGAACACCAGCATTCACTAGTTTGAAGTCAGAGCTTTTATCACAATTGGGGTACACAGAGACCCAACTGACGTTGAATGGAACTGCCAAGTGATTTTTTGAACGGAAATTAAAAACATAAAGTCGTAACATCAATCGCTAGATCGCAGGTCTGAAGTTCTCATCACTAACTCTGGCTATTACCTACCTATAACTCTCTCACAATACTTTTCCTTACTTTTACGACTACATTTATTCTATGTTATTTGCTAGCGGTAGAGCTACGCTGCAGTTTGTTTCTATTTGCAGAATAAATGTTTCAGGAAAAACCGGCACCCAGTACGGATAGGATGTTGGTCTCACTCAGATATTTTATTCAATAAAAGCCAATCCCAAACTCTACATAAACAATAAATTTGTACCAGTTAAAAAAAATAAGGTGTCTAATTTGACTATATGAATTATTATAATACATTTTATACTGCATTTACGGAGAACATGGCTCTTTCAGGTAGGTTTACATAGTGAAGCCATTTTTTTTTCTACATTATATTTGTATTTCATTTCATTAGTAAGATTACAATAGTAAGGACATATACACAAGATTGGCTGACACGAAACCACTTTCTAGTGGTATCGTGCGAGCCCAGTTGTAAAATTGTCAGCTTACAAAGATTTACTACGATTGCCATACACCCGGGAACGTGTGACCCGCCTAACAATTCGAGCAATTGATGCTTGTAAAATTAAGCAAGATTTAATATACTGGTATTCTGCTGAATAAATTGTACAAATTCAGATAGATTTCTTGGGATAAATTCACCTTTAGCCTTAGGGATGAATGATTAGGATACAATAAAATAAATAAAATTTTAAATGATGGCAATTAGGCCAGATTATAATTAACATATTTACTTATAAATAACATATGAGTAAGGGTAGTAAAAAGTACAATTTCAAATTCATTACTTTACTAACCATCTCATTGGAATACATTTTCATACATTACACAGAGTCACGTCCAGATATCGCTGAGAGACTATAAGCTAGTCTATATGGCCGTGGACCACGTCTCGGTTCGTTGTCTGTTTATCTGACAGTAAATGATTATAAGAAGATCTTATTTATTAAAACACATGTATGTCATGTTTTTGGGTAAGTATGAGCTATTCGTAAGAACCTACATTCGATGAAATCGGCCTAGAGAATTAATTAAAACGTATTCTAAAACAATGGTATAGAACCCAGGGGTGTTTAAGGTGATAGCACCTATTAAACTGAATGGAACCTCACTATACGGAGAAGAATAGTCCATATAGGAACAGTATTAGATCATTTTTAGATTTTTTTTTATATATGTATACACTGCACCTACAACAATTCTCTGTCCATACTGCGGGTTTACTGGATATTTCCTTAAGGCGCTAAGTTCCTCCTTTGTACCCTTTTCAGTAATATGTAAACGCAAAGTTTAAATAAACAATTAAAATAAACCAAGTAACTTCGACATTCGGTGACCTCTGACCTAAAGGAGAATGTAAACATTAAACGGAAGCACAGATTGTTGTCTGAGAGAGCCAACATGATATCCCGCACGTTTGCCCGTTACTCCACGGAAATTAAGATAATTCTGTTTAAAGCTTTTGTACATCATTATACACTGGCATTGTGGATTGATTAATCAGAAGATAAGTACAACATACTACGCGTGAAATATAACAACATATTCAGAATGCTGTAGGCCTAACGCATTGGGGTAGTCAGCCGAGGCGCGACAAAAAAAAAGAAAAAGAGGAGAACACGCGCAAACGGTGTTCATGCCTTTACGCAGGAGCCCAAGCCAGCTCCAATAGCGCCGATATCATCATCAACTATTCAGGTTTGATTGTTTATCACATCATCTATAGATAACTATAAATCACATTCGTTATAAAATTAAATTCAATGTTTATATAATTTGTATGCATATTATTTTTGTTGTATTTATATACATATATATAAACATATTTATTGAGATATCTGTTTTGTTTAATGACTTTTACCAAATAACATTAATTTAAATTAGACTATTATCTTCATAATTTTGCACAAATTTGCGTTTACTCTTTGTAACATTAGAAATTGATTTATAGACTGTAGTAGTAGTGTCTCAGCTTTTAGTAGATTACCCGGCAAAATACAGTAACACTGAGCTATTATTTTACTCTGATATTCTGGCATAGCATGGTCCTTCTGCGGTTGAGCCGTGCTATTTGTGCTAAAACTAGTTTATATCTGTGCCGTGACATAGTATCATATCAAACAGACATTTAATAGTCTTGAAATGTTTTATTGCTCAATATTCCGTAAATAGTTCAAAGAACAGAACAATAAAAGTTCTGGCAGTAAAATTTATTTATTGGGAACAACAGAAAAAAAGGTAAAATATCGTTGGGAGTTTATATTAAAAAGTTAATTAATATCCAAGTGTCTGGCTGTCGTGTTATTTGTCATTGCCTAAACGAACCAGATAGTGCATCGCAAGTATATGGCATAGATGTATATTTATACTTGACCCAAAAGAATGACACTATAACAAATAACTATATAACCTTACGCCAACTCAGGAAGGCGAAGACAAGAAAGAGAGACGAGAAGAGTTTCCTCTCTGTTTGCACAAGTACCACTTACCAATGGCATAAGTGATGTACAGAACAGGACTGTCATCGTCAGACACCTTCTCTGGATAGCATATCACTGCTACCATCCGTGTGTCGTTCTCGGACAGATTGGTCATCATGTCCACGCAATATTGTGTAGGATTGAGCCACACCTGGCTCTTCGAAGTTTCCAAGTAAAGACTGCCATTCTGAAAAGAAACAAGTTCGATAAGTATTTTTATGTAACTTAAAATAGCGACTTACCACCGAGTTTCCTAGGGCAAGTAAAGGAACCGGTTACTTCATTTTGACGAGGCGAAGAAATGAACTGTTCCATCTTAGTCTTAGTGTTAGGCTGCAACTAAAACGTAACTGTAACATGAATGGGACAACAGAAGGATATCCAGATGATAACCGCTTTAGATTTATGCTGTATTTCGTCTGACAAGTGCAGGAATTGGAAACCAAATGATTAACTACGATGCACTCTATTATAATCCTTTGGGCTCAAATCATCATCATTTTTGTTCCAGTACTGATATGTATGTATGTATGTCATGACAATCTTCTCGTTAGCTCTGTTTACTAGATAACCCGTTTTTACAAACTTGACGATTCCGAATAACTTTAAGTAAAATTTAATGGAATAAAGTGTTTCTTTTAACATTTAAAGTGGGAATCATAATGAAACTAAATTGTCGTCCAGATCTGTAATAAATATTTTATTTTTTTAGACAATAGGTGAAAGTCGACCAAGCAGCCCACCCGATAGTAAGTAATCGACGCCCATGAACATCCGTAATACCAGAGGAGTCGCAAATGCGTTGCCGTCCTTTTAAGAAATGTATAATAAACAAAACTTTTATTTTGGTATTGTTTAATTTGTCGTTTTCAATAAGGTAATCACTATCACAGGCTAAGTTGAACGTATGTATTAATATCAAATAGAAATAACTAACGCAAATATGGTTCGTTAATTAATGACTATATGTTCTTAAAAGATGTAAAGTCATGAGACCCCGTAACCATGCGTGACAAGATAGCTGGTTCTTGTCTTGCTAACCTTAACTTCTCATCCAAATATTTCGAGCAGCAGTTTGCTTTACACCATTTATGGTCACGGGTGGTAAGGTGTTTGACGAAAGTCAGATAGTTAATCCGAATGTTCATATTTGTTCCGGTCTACGCAGATCTCACAATATCTTGCAGTGGTTTGCGATTTAATATTAAAAGCGAATCACATTAAAAGTAGGGTGCCCACGGGGTTGTTGAGCCCCAACGTTCAGAGTCGTGCAACAGTTGATTTATTAATTACGAGTATCGATTTATGAGGGGAAAAGGCATTTAGGTCAGTGGCGTTTAACGTAACATAAAGCAAAGTATATAAATAGTAAATATAACAAATGTTTAAATATAGAGTTAACACATAAAAACCAGAGGTAGAGTCACGCTGCCGTTTGCTGCAGGATGAATAGGTTTGTTGGAAGGTGAACCACGCTTACATTGAATATCAGTATAATAAAATGTCGTACAATCATTGTAGGCAACCGGAGATCTTAATACTGTACAGGGAACGAGGCATTCTATCTTATTCCTTAGGACTGAAAACATATGTTGCTCTTAAATCTACGATATATGTACGTGTTTATGGGTATGGTATTATGATCGAGGTCATCTGTCTAATTATTATCTTAGGAACTTAAAGGTCATTCATTTCGCTAGTCCAATATTATGCACGTGCATTATAATCGGAGGAAATTTCTATGCAGTGGCAATGGACACGAAAATGAAAACCGACACCAGATTGACAAACACAAATGACGCAATTGAAAGGTACTCTGAGCACTATATCTACTCATAAATAGACTGAACATAGAACTGCACAAGAAAAACGAATTAAATTGAAAGAAACTATAGGTTTCTGCAACCGGTCGTTCGTTACAAATCGTTGCCGCTGGCGACTCAAGACGGGAATAAAGTAGAAAGACGCCCCTTGGCGAAAAGAGTATGGTTTTTTTAACTTTATGCGATAAAAGATATACTATGCATAGTTCAATACAACCCTAGAATAATATTTTCAATACATTATCTGCTATCGTGTACATCATTACAATCTCTATCATCTTAACTTATGATTGCTGAACATAGAACTTCCTAGACTGGCTTCGTGTCGATCTTTTTACGATCAGAGTCACCTGAATTGCATAGATGATCGATACATCTAATGTGAACACGTCCTAGCTAACGTACTCGTATGTATATGTATGTCAGAACGGAAGTGCTACTCGATACTGGTACTTAACAGTTATAACAGTACTACGATCTATCGTACAAGTATATGAGAGGCTATATCTCATGAATAGTTTGGGCTCATCCAATTATAAATATATCACTTTAATCCTTGTACAAATAATGTCAATGTCGGTTATAGATAGATAAAAAATAGCTGTTTAGTTAAAAATAGACTTCCGTGATTTGATTGTTTTATTGATATACATTGTATATGGTAGATATTAGAGTTGCATGTAGTGTTTATGTTATGCTCGAGTTCGAAAAGAACTTTGAAAGAAAAACTAAAAAGTATCTCAAGCGACCTCAGGAGTTCTGAGAACGTAGACTTCAATGAGCATGAGTAATGATGAAATAAAGACAAGAGATTTTTTTTTATATTTTAAATCCTTTCACAGATTATACCCGTAGTAGATCTAAGCTGTCCCAACACTAAATTAAATTGTTTTTTTATAATTACAACTATTTTCTAGAAGATTTATGCCGTTCATCAACATTGCACTACATCGCCACTCAACATCCGGCGGACACGTAGTACGCCTGTAGTATATGCGTATTGATAATATAATCATATATATGCGATACAAGATCAGGTTATTAAGACCAACAACTATCGGAGACGGCATAAGGACGGCACCGTCTACGTGTGTCGAGCTTGGTGCCTTGGGAGCCTTGGTGAGTCCCTCAGGCATGTTATCTCCGGTTATTCGGCACTTTCTAACTCGGAGTATCTGCACAGACATAATCTAGTAGCCAGCATTCTCCATCTGGAGCTCGCTCTGAAATATGGTCATGTGGATTGGAGATCGCCTTTTTATAAGTACATGCCGGAAGCCGTGCTCGAAAATAACCACGCCAGGCTCTACTGGGACCGGCCCATCATCACGGACAGGACTATTCATGCGAATAAACCTAATATCGTGTTGATGGACCGGGCACAGTCAAGGACGACGAGATCCCATATGACGAGAACCTTGTGAAAGCCGAAACAGATAAAAAGACAAAATATCTAGACCTGGCACACGAGGTTACCGATATGTGGGGTGGTATGCCGATCAAAACCTATATATATATAATATTATATTATAATGTATATATTTGTTTCTTTATATGTTTTTAGTTTTTTATTTATTTATTATATTGACCAACCAGGCGGAGATGGAATAAAAGTCCCCTATAATAATCACAACAATCCTTTCATTCAAGCAATTTTCGGACATTTTGATAAGATTATGAATGCGGACGTTCGTGAGCGTGATTTCATAATAACTTTACATCATAGCGAGATAAAAATTGCTAACAGGATTTTAATAAAACAAACTATTGCATTATACAATTCACATATACTTATATAATTAATTATAAATTATATATATAATCTTAGACCCTGTAAAGTCCCGACATCAATCCTCTTGAAAATTTGTGGTACCATGTAAAGAAAATAGTGGCCACAAAACGTACCCCTAACGTTCATTAACTTTATATGGCTTTTATAGAAACATGAGAGCGAATTCCAATATCAACTTGTAACAATATAATCTCTTTATTGCCTAAGCGACGTCATTCTATTACTCCTGCTAAAGGACATGCGACAAAATATTGATAATTAATCTACAATTAATTATAATGAACTTTATTTTTCAACTTTCAACTTAAAAAGTTTTATTTTTTGTATTCTCGTTTTATATTTCGTATGCATGTGAAATTCGCCAATCCACAATTATAGGCATGTTGGATATACTCCATTACACTCAGTAGAAGCCACTCTCCATTACTATCTCCGGTTAGGCAAGTCCATCTTCGACGCAGAGGTTATTCGACGGATCCAACTTGAATGGGCAACGTTCGCGAAATTGCGAAATATTTTGTTTTTAATAATTTATCATGTACATGATAAATCAATTAATTTAAAAGTTAATGCAAATAACTGGATTGGAGATCGAACTCTGCTTGCTTGCGTAGCGTGACATTAAAAGCGATCTCTCGTACACTGAGCCAATACGACTCAACTAGATAATGTCATAAAATCTCAAATCATCGCATGGCATACAAAATATGTTGAATCCATATTAATGAAAGATAGACGTGGCGGATATTGATAACACGTTTAAATATTTTAAATATTGACATGACAAGTAGGCGTTCATTTTTTTTTCTTCAAATTTGTTTGTTTTGTCTACAGCACAGATGCAATAGATCAGTCTGTGTCTGAGGCCAAACATACACGCGACTGATCTGTGAAATCCGCAACTTTTTTGCAATTCATAAATCATCGCGAAAGTTTTAGACTGATTGGAAAAATATGGCATTTCGCTCATTCAGTGTCGATTCAGGTTTTGTTTGAGTAAAAAAATGGGATATCATACGACTTGGTATATAAATGGAAATAAACTATATAGAAGTTTTTTATTTATAAACATATTTTTTTTTGTGGAGATTTTGACGTGCATATTCGCGTCAAAAACAAAATATTCACTGAAAGCAAAACTTTTAGAAGTACCTTAATTCACCAATATTTATGTCTGTAGTTGCTTTATTGCATTAAGTCTACTGTTTATTCTTTAATATGGTATTCATAATACGAATATATGATGAAGTGGTAAAAAGAGTCCGAAAAATCATGATATTCCGATGTGTCCAATTTTTTTTTTATTGTTGGTGACAATTAAGCTCACAGTTCACCCAATGGTAAGCGATTTCTACCCATGACATCTGCATTCAGCCTCAACAAAACATCAAAATACGCAAGCGTGGTCACCCCCGAGTACTGAGATTAAGCCTATACGAAACAGAAGCGTTATTCTGATATTTCACGCTGGTATTCTGTGAGGATGTACTCTTTCGCCGACCCATCCATGTTGCCCACTACATATATTAGCAGCGGCATGGCTCTACCACGTCAATTTTCTAGTCGTAATTTCTTACCGGGGATTGGTGCGGTTGTCACGGACCATAAGAATTACTTACCATCAGTTCAACGGTGTCACTTCTAATATAATCAAATGAAGAAAAAGTTTTTATACTTAAAATATATCTAATATATAGGAGGGCATTACATAAGACGGCACGCAGAAATATTCCTTCTTTTATAAGATTTTTATTTATATAACAAATATTTCTTGTACAATGTATCATTCATTTTCTATAAATTACTAATACGTTTACAATATCAATAAATTAAGACAATAGTTCAGAATTATTAGTGGAATAAATGCAAAAAGCATTAACAATTCAAATTGTTACGCCTACATGAAATTTACATATCTCGACTAATTCATTCATATACCGTGGAGCTAATTTAAAGGTCGCCTGTTATGCGTCTATTTCTGGCGTATGATAGTCACAGCTCATTGTTTCAAGCACTGATTACATTATAAATTCTCACGCATGCTAGCAGTCAATTACAATAATTAACACTTTTGTACTAATTACTAGTTTCACTTAGTTACTTATTGGTCTAATTAAAATTTTAAATTATTTTCTTTAGTCAAATATTTTTTATATTTACGCGAATACAACACATTGAATAAAACTATGATTTATAGATTTTATCACGGTAGTATTTTTTTTATCACTGCGTTTCGATTGTTTTATAGACTCGTGGTCACGGATTGGCGTGAGGTGATTGACACCCCCTTATCATAATTAACCCGAACTATCACTATTGGAACTTCTTCTCTTGTGTGGATCGGACCAAAACTAAATAATTGCTTTCTTTTTTTGCTTAATTTGACGTTTATTTTCCCTACGCTTGTTAGTCTTCCATATGCCTGATACATTTAGCAGAAAGCTTAGCCAAATTTGTTTTTAACTTTGTGAATATCGATTTAATGTACTAACTTCTTTTTTTTTAAACAAAATACTAATATAGAACTATAATAAAAAGTAACTATAATTGGACAAGGCAATTCTCAGACAATTGTGATTAAAGCTCGATGTGAAGGAATGCTACTCGCAACATAATCTGTTGGATAAATAAACACGACAAATGGTTATTGTCGCTAATGTTAGGGAATGCGCAATTACAATAAATCTATATACCTATATATATATACGGCGAACCGCTAACGTACATTTGACGTATACTGCTAATCAACGTCAAAGTATTTTAGTCTAAATAACCTTAAATAAAGTATTATACAGACTTGACATCCACGCAAGCCATAGAAAATATTATTATGTCCAACAGTAGTAATCCTACTACTGCTAACGACTTATTACTCACAAATTCAAAGTTATGGTTAATAAAACAGCTGAATAATTTAAATACAGTATAAAATGGGTTTTACATTCATATTTACAAGAGAGAATGTCGGTACGTATAATCCTGCCAACTTAATAAATTCAAAATCGAAATAATAAAATGTCGGTATAATGTTCACTTTTGACATAAACAGATTCAAAATTTTGGTTGATTATTATCTAATCTATGAACCAGGATGTTAACAAAGGACGGCTTCGCATTTGAAATTCCTCTAATGTTGCGGATGGTCATGGGGTGGGGGGGGGGCGGCAATCACTTACCATCAGGTGACTTGCTTGCTCGTTTCCCACCTATTCTATAAAAAAAACATGTAATGAGTACTACAGTATACTACAGTATTGTAATTAATAGTCATAGCTGATCCAATACCATGTATATGTAATAAACATATTTTTGAACGCAGATGTCAGTAGAATGAAAAAACTAACATCGATTCGGGAGGATTTTATAGTCAAAGATTTTTGAGCGGAGTACAGCACACGCTTTTTCACACTTTTCTTTTAAGTTGTTGATCTATCACGCAGTTTAACTTCTTTTAACAAAATGCCTTTACTAACTTTTTATTATCTTATCATACAAGTGCTGTATGTTAACATATACGAAAAACTATGGTCCGTAGCTAATATTTGGTGCTACATTATATCGGTATATATAGTATCGGTATCTCGTAAGGTATCGGATACTCTTTAGCTTGTTTAATGATATGTCACTAAAGAGCATTAGTGAGTAAGAGTATTAATACCGATTGAAATAAGGATAACCTTCAGATTACATTGACAAACAAAATCTTAAATTAAAATTCAAACCTAAACATCAATTGTTTTGTATGTTCTAGAATGGAAGTGCCGCACTGAACATCTGTGTGATAGCTGAAAATCATCCCGATTGTCAGTTCGAAATATCACAATATCACGGCGCCATTTCGATCAGTGCCCTAGGTATTGGCAGTTAGGTTAGAAAAAAAGGTCTTGACGGTTAGGTCTGAATACGCCCTAACTGTTATTATTCGATCATTTCATTTTAGCACCCAGGATTGAGTTTGTAATTCCTTAAAAAAGACCTGGCCGACCCTACAACTTAATAGCGTGTGTAACGATTCCTATAGGTAATTTTATTGCGATTATGTCATTACGACGATTATACCAATGGAGTTTTAATGAGATAGGTTATTCTCACCGATTGTTTTGAATTAAAAACTATTCAATAAAATATTAATGGTCAATCATCAATTTGCACGGCTGCATCTTTTGTTCACTGCCATTATCTAAACCTTTTTCTATTCTATATGTTTTTTTATTCTCTATACTGTTATTATTAACGACAACCAAAGTGTGAGATGATCTTCCATTAGATGAAGTGGCGATCTATGTAAATCTGTGGGACAGATTTAAGTCTCGTAATTTGATGACAACCTGAGAGGTATGTTCGACTTATGAGGGAAGGAGATAATGATAATATTCACTGTCACCGAGCCATATTTGTATACTGATTGTATTAATTGGTCGACCGTTCAGAGGTCACTCGCCCTAATCTACAGATTTTAGATTTTTTATTCAGGCACGGATTTAAAGAAGAAATAATTCTGATAATGAGAACAACACAATTCAACTAAAAATCAAGTTTTATTATTGCAATTTGAATAAAAAAGAACTCAACTGATAATGTGTAATTCTTGCCACTTATATATATTTAAAACCACACTCACTATGGAATCTTATGTAAGATCCGTTTGTCGCTCCTGTTAACTTAAATGAAAATCTTTCATCACGACAAGAATCAATATTCTTCATTTTCCTTCACACACAAAACGGACAACAGTATTATTACTGTTACAGCTTATGCTGGAATACTTTAATGTTACGCCATTAAACAATTCCAGCTAGGGGGAGCGAATATTCCCTCTCTGAGAGAGCTGGCATATTCGTGATAGTTTTTAGCAGCAGTTTGACTCTACCGTGGGTAAAGCTATTCCGGGAAATTATTAACTTTTCGATCTATTTGACCCTGAAGTTGTATCCAAACCAAATTTTATTGCAAATGCATTACATTGGATTCAATAAAGTGAGTAGGAAAGTAAGTATGTAGTAATTCTACCAAAAGAATCGCTGCGGTCGAAATAAACCAGGAAGACAACATAATCGATTATTCTCTCGCGCCTTTAACTATGCGTTTTTAACACCTTACTCATTAACATACTAAATATGAAACCACTAAATCAAAATCGATTGATGAAAACGCCGTCTTTGTATTAAGTTTATAGAACATATGGTAATTCTCACGAAACATTGTAAGCACACGAAGAATTAAACAAGCGCGATGTAACAATAAACAATTGATCCGCTGAGATTATTTAGACCCAAGCTTTGTTAGCACTTCGAATTGGAAGCCACCATTTTGTCTTGGAACACGTTGGCGGGTTATTTTTGGCGCCAAATTTACGAATAGCGGACGTCAAAATTCACACGATTCTTAGTAATTTATATAACCAAAAGTAAATAGTTGTTGTATTGTTAAACTAACAATTCTCTTTCACAAATCTATTTGAATTATGTTCTGTTAGAATCTGAGAAGTTTATAAGGGTAAAAAATAAAATAAAATGCGGAAACGATTTCGATAATGAGAATAGCTTCGAATAATCAACAAAGCCAAATGATACAACAGTAGAACTACGATTCAGCTACTATCTAGCTGCAACATGATTGTGCCGGATCGACCAAGACACGACCACGCCCTCACAAAATACCAAAGTAAATTTTTTGTGCTCATTTGTTACCCCTATGTATTATAAAAAAGGAAATGACTAACAAGGCCATATTTACCAAATTAGAGGCTCAATAGCCTTCTATTCATCTCCATAGATTCTATATTATACCGCCATAATGAACCAAGTTCTTGATGCGTTGCTCACAGGCGTAGGGCTGCCACCTTTTTAATTATATTTTTAAATTATATTTACATAGAAAAAATACAATATATCAAAATAAAAGATTATCAATTTTTCAGGCACTTTAATTCTTACATAAAGCATTGTAAATCAAAATAGAGTATTATTTAATACGTGTGGCTACCTAATAAAGATCTAGAATGAAATGGATTAGGTTAGGTCAGACGTCATTTCAAATGCAATATACTTTATTGAATTAAAAATGTAATGTAAGTTATAAAACTTTACACCGTTAATAGGTATTAATGGGAAAAAGAAGGAAAGAAGCACGTACATACACACGGGTTAAAAAAAGGTTCTTGACCTCATAGTCGACTTTTGTTTGCACTAGGGCAATTATCGGTCATGCCAATATTTCATTTCAAACGAAACAGAATATCGGAATTAAAAAAGATGTTGATGTTGATATGAAACTAGATTATAGATCTTCTTATCATATCAAGTATAATTTTATATGGAGTTGTCTGCTTAGTGTTTTAATGTAGGAGTCTATGAATTGAATATGGAAATTGACGAAGGTTTTCGTAGGCCGACTGTAGCAGTGGTAAAGCTACACTGGAATTTCTTTCTAGCTGCAGAATGAATTGTTCAGATCGACCGGGGTAGGACCACGCCCTCGCAGAATAACAACGTAAAATAGCAGTATAATACTGCTGTGTTTCGTCTGGTGTGGGGATGTGGTGACCTTTATTACTGATGACAAGATATTCCATCTCAGTCCTTTCTTACTAGTGACGAGATATTCCATCTCAGCCCTCAAGGGTGACAACGCATCTGCATTATGATTCCATGTCAATGAATGTAGACGTCACGGGCCGCAGGAATCACTTGCCATCAGGGGAACTGTGTGCTCGTTTGTTACTCTCAATGTAATAAAAAAAACCTCACATTATTATATTAATTGAAAATATTTGTATGAGAATTAGTGAAACCAAAGTTATACTACTAAAGCAGTAAATCTTGCAAAACATACTTTGTAAAACTATTATAGCTACTCCGAATGTATCGTAAGGCCGGAGATTATTGAGAACAGTAAGTCAAATAGGACGTTGGCGTGAGTGTTGCAAATTTACTAGTAGAAATATTTTGTACTGTGTCATAGAACAAAAATATCTGTTTTCACTTGTACCGTAACTACCTAATTTTAACGTAAAGAAAATTTAGGTGTGTGACCTCTTATACCGTACTTTGTGTGCTATTTTGTATCTCTCCCAATTCTGAACCGATTTAGTACCTATTCTTCTTGTTGAAAGGGTAATCTTCTAGTGTAGTTAGAAGATAGAAAATGAAATATTTCCACTAGTATAGTCGACGCATTATGAACTGAGGCTTCAGATCATAAATCATATTTATATGTCTGTCTCGCTCGCACTTACAGGTCTTATGGAGAGGTGTAGTGATGGGCGTAATAATGGTAGAGGTGCATATCGATAACGGGATAGGTACGATCGATATGCTAAATTATGTTAAGTATTAATAGGAATAATTTTTCGCTATCTGAAAATATTTCTTCAAAACCACGTTAGAAAATAAATTCTCCATTTTGCGTATTGCGTAACGGAGCGTAAGTAATGTAATGAGAGTCATAACAAAAAACCTTACATTCATAGAAAAACAACAACCCTTACTCGTAACGACCAATCAGGAGTCACAGCGCTAATGAAGGTTACGATGACGCATCGACCCCGCGTGCGCAGGTAGCCAAGTATCGATAACGGGTTGCATTGCGTACACATTCCTACTGTCAGTGACATTTATTGCCCGACGACTCAGTTTAAAATGCGTCGTAGTATAAATCATCTTCAATTGATACTCGTTTAGTGTCTCTCAGAAATTTGCTTATACAATGTTAACAAAAATTTTATAAGCAATCGACTTCGAAAATCTACTCGATTTGTAAGGATATGTTTGGCCATATTTCGATATTGAAATCGGTTGTTATCCAATTTTTTTTCTCTACTCGAACTGTCTAAGGACTCACTTGTCACTCATCAAATGATCTAATCGGACCACTGTAGAGTCTCATTTACATTTTAATTAATTTATTAAGAATGTGTACTTTATTAAATCATGTCAAGCGCAATGTCAATAGCCAAATAGTTAAGGGCATGGGGAAATGGTTTAGGTAAACTTGACGTAGATAAGAAGCCGCCGTTCGGCTATTGGTCGTGAACCGCCTGCTAGCATAAGCATAGTGGGAGTGTTAACGGTGTAGTAATGTGGCATCTACCTTCACTCAGCTCTAATGTTGCGAGCACAGCATGCATATGCCATTATGGGGAATATCTGTTACTGATCCTTCCTGCTTTGGTCTTCGAAAGAAAAGATCTAGTCTACAAAACATCTTCATTGTCTGCGTTCTAGGATTAAAAGACTCATCTTTTGCAATCTAGATAACATAGATAATACCATTGTATTGTGACATGTCCTAAATATTTAATAAATTGCTACTTTCGCTATAATTATAGCCAAAATAGCAACGGCAAGTTTTTAGCTGCCAATAGACAAAAGAACAGACAGAGAGCTAAATTGTACATATCAAATGGGAAGGAGGTAAAGCCGTAGCTTGGACGTGTAGCACTATTACGCCAATTTACGTAGGTACTCGGTGAGAGAACAGCCGTTTTTTTATAGAATAGGTAGCAAACGAGCAAGCAACTCATCCGATGATAAGTGTTAACCATCACCTATGAACATCCGCAAAAACAGAGGAGTCACAAATGCGAAGCCGGCCTTTAAGAAAGGTGTAGGCTCTTGAAGTTCCCTAAGTCGTATCGGTTCGGAAACAACGCTGACGACAGCTGATTCCACAGATTAGTTCCAGAGATTAGTCGTGTGTGGCAGGAAATTTCTCGTAGAGTGCACATTGGTGGATTTCCAACCATCGAGATGATGAGGATGTAATTTTGAATTGTGTCGTCCTTGTCATCAAGCCCAAATATGGGTGCTACGTATAGCTTTTTGATGAAGGAAAGTTGAGTGACAGATATAGCAGTGAACGTCCTTCAAATCTCAATAAATTCATTGCATTTATACAGATATTGTGAAGTTAACAAAATCATGGAAAACTACATTAAGTGTGTTATATATTTACAATGCAAATAATTTGCTAATTGATGCCATGCCCGTGCCGTTTTACTTAGATAAGAAAATAAAGTGAACCGTCCTGTTCTATCTGCAACTCATAAACTATATAAATATTCATATTGACAACATTTTTTTAGCTGGACTAAAACTGAAGCTGTGCCCAGAATCGACCGAGCCTAGTTCAGTCTTCGGTGGCGACAAGTTCAATGAAACTGTTTATTGCATTTTAAATTCTGTTTCACCATGCGTACAAAGCTCGACGATGAATGGAATATTATATATATGTATATATATATATATATATATATATTCCATTGTTAAATGTAAGGTTGTTATTTAACTTTTTTTTCTTACATGCGCCCGATGGTAAACAATACATCGTTAGGAAAACTGTGTCTTAGAAATAAATAAGGAATAGGTGTTCGCCCCATCACATAAAAATCGCGTAGCGGACAGTTCTTCAAACACTATCTAGACAGGCCTGTAAGACTTATTATTAAAGCTATTGCTTTAGTACAGTTTATTTGCCAAACAAAGTTAAGTCCGAGCTCAAAGGGTTGAACAAGTTTGAATTAGATTTGAGAAAGAAAAGTCTTGAGGTAGACGCAGAGAAGGTAGCAAATAGAATTAATGAGACAGGCAGAACGTAGAAACTTAGATGATGACGGTCATTAGATAAATTTAATGTATTTATAAATTCTATCATCTGTTATATTTATTTTACATATTAAATTATATGTAAATTAAAAATATATGATGCATCATATAATTATCTATTATCTTTTTACTATACACGAAGGCGTATATCGTGAGCTATAAACAAACAGTGAAATTATGGCCTAGGTCATTTCTCTCGGGAATTAATTCTACCTTGTTGGGGCAACATGGTCGTGAGCTAGGACCTAACTTGTATCATGAACATAGCTGTGCTAGAAATTTAAAACGTCTTATTCTGACAAAAGCTGTGGTACCCTAGTGGCTAGTATGTACTCACAATCTAAATGCCGTAGATTTGAACTTAAGTTGTTTGTACCAATCAATGAGTCTTATTTATTGTTTTGTTATTGATCAATATTACTTGAAAAATGTTCATTATGTAAAATTAACTAAATTACTAATGTGTGTAAATAGCACTTCATATCTCAACCTAACCCCATTGGATAATAAACGCTTCTTTTATATTTTAATAAAACAATTTAACTCATATGTATTAATAGGTCTTTACCTATGAAGTTGCCGTTTTGTATGAAATAAGTTAAAGTATTTTTTTTTCAAACTTTTTATTTCTGTTATTCAACATAATCACCCATTTAATCGATGCATCTCTACCAACGCAGTGGTAATTTATTGATGCCCTTCTTGTAAAAATCAGCTGGACAGGAAGCAACAAACTCTTCAAAGGCATTTTGTACTGCCTTTCGGGAATTGAATTTTTTTCCCGCTAAAATGTTGTCCAAATTTTGGAACAAGTAATAGTCGGTGGGTGCAAGGTCTGGTGAGTACGGTAGATAAGGGAGAGCTTACAACCCCAACTCTTTCAGCTTGGAGACTGTCTGTTGTGCAGTATGGGGTCGCGCGTTGTCGTGTAGGAGCAGCGGGGACGACCGATTGACCAAAGCTGGTTGCAGATGTGCGAGCTTCTCCATCATTGTCTTCAGTTCTTCAGAGTACACATCTGCAGTATTGCTCATCCATTTGGTAAAAAACTGTGATCAATCACACCGGCACTAGACAACCAAACAGTGACCATCAACTTTCTAGAGGTCATTTTTCATTTAGGGAATTGCTTTGGGTGCTGAACCAGGATCTAACCAACTTGCTGAGCTCTTTCGATTGTCGAATAGAATTCACTTTTCATCGCACGTAACAATTCGGTTCAAAATTCTTTCATTTCTGCGCCTGTTGTGCAGCGCGAAGCAGGTCTCAACGCTTACGTTGCGCTGGCGATCGTTAAGTTCGTGGGGCACCCATCTATCAAGCTTTTTTACCTTGCCAATTTGTCGCAAATGGACCAATATTGTTTTCATGGTAACATCAAAAGCTGCTACTAGCTCGGCTGTAGATTGAGTATCATCAGCTTCCACAATCGCCTTTAATTCATCATTGTTGACCAAAGTGTCCGGACGACCACGAGGTTCATTTTGCAAATCCAAATTTCCAGAACGGAACCGGGCAAACCAATAACGGGTTGTGCGTTCGTTTGTAAAGTTCTCTCCGTAAACGTTGTTGATGTTACGTGCCGTTTGTGCCGCGTTGATGCCACGACGGAACTCGTATTCCATAATTACATGACTTTTTAAAGTATCCATTATGACGAAAAATGTTCAAACGTTATGAAAATACAAAGCTAATCAATAAACAAAAGACTGACTTCGTAAAAAGAATGTCATGTTTTTAAAACAAAATTAATTTGAATTTAGAATTCACAGCCAATCATAACTTTTTTTTAGTTTAAAATGGCCAATACTGAAGAACGACCTAATATTTAAGTCTTATATAAGAAATTACTTATGTAAGATACGTACTTCGGAGTCGTGGTAGCTCAGTGCTATATGCATGCTTTTAATTCTCCAGAGTATCAAATCTGTATGATGTTGAAAATATTAATTATATGATGGAAAAAACAACATCTTCAGATAACCTGGATATCTATGAAATAAATTTAAAATTAATTGGAGGTCATGTAAAATAAAGCTCCACATGCATAGGCTGTTATCTTACTTTTACATATATTTAGATTTCATTTCACATGCGACCTTGAACTATTGTAATAAAAAATATAGGTCTGGAAAAAGTTTTTATAGGGTCTACGCCATAATTATATTATAAACATATCATATATATATGTACGTCAAACATATTATATGCTTTCAATTTATGTTCTTATAATTTAAACTATGAAGACAGTTAATTTTGAGAGCAATATTCAAGTATTAATATCGTAATCATGGTCGTCCTGGTTAAATTCGTCCCCGGCCACATCGTTAGATCGTTCACATCATATCATCGTAGCATATAAAACAAAACAGTAATGCTTTTATCCCGCTTACGTCCCTTATATAATATAATGCTTTGTAATTATTATTACATAAAAAGTAATAAATGAGCACACAGTTCACCTGATGGTAAGTGATTCCCGCGGCCCATGACATCTACAATCATCCTTGACGAGGAATCATAATGCAGATGCGTTGTCACCCTTTCGGACTGAGATGGAATGCCTCATCAGCAGTAATTAAAGACCTCTGGGTGCCTACACTAATACGCTGGTATTCTGTGAGGACGTGATCCTACCCCGGTCGAGCTGACCAATTCATTCTGCAGCTAGAAACAAATTGCAGTGTATTTCTACCACTGTAATATAGTAGAATCTTATAGCACATAAGATACACAACCAAAACCTAACCAACAATTTGTTGCTCCACACAGGACTCGTGAACAGAAGCCGGGGACTCGTGAACAGAACTTACCACTACAGTTACACGGTCGCAATTATTTAGTGTTGTATCGTGTATATAAAAATCCTTTAAAATATATTTTGGACCACGCTAAAGAGTCTAATTTATAGTAACTATATTTCAAGAACTAGATAAGTTATATTTTAAATTTACTTAGTATTTACCTTGACTGGCAAGTTTCTACAATTTATAAACTAGACGATCATAGGATAGGAATAGGTAAAATACCTACATTCTCCGTCCCTAAGGACCGCAGTTATCGGTAACTATCGGGTGAACTGGGGTCAATTCGTCTCCCTTTAATTGCAAGAATATTATACTAATTTTCATTTCAAATTTATTGAATTATTGCTATGATAGAAATACTCATTCTCATCGTAGTGTTTGATTACTAAAATAACTAAAAATATGTGGCGCATACGGAAAGTTTCCAAGACTTACAATAAAAATAAAAGCAATTACTAAATTCCAAAATTGAAATCTCTGGGAAAATGATTCGATGAAATTAGCATGACTGTCATTTGTTTTTTCGTTATTTAAAAAATTGTGTGTCGCTATTAAGATGAATTCAATTCGTGAAAATTTTCTACTCACTGATATTTACATTTTCGCTGTGGCTTAAGTCAACAAGAGAGCCGCCACCGACTTCAATTGGCATTTGGTGATAAAGCCCTTTGTCGCAGCTCTGTGTACTCGTGGTTCGGAGAATTTAGACGTGGACGTTATATATCATCATGGAATATACGTGAAGGTCAAGTACGACAGCTGACAAAGAATTACTTGTCAGCAAATTCGTACTGTATAGGGCATTGTAATCAGTCAAGTAGAAAAAAAATTGCACGTGCATCTGAAGATTCAGAAGCATTGCACTATGGATACCGCATGGTTTAAGTCCAGAAACGGCTGCGTGGAGGTTTCATTGGGGTGTAATGCTTTAAACCCGATAGAAAAACAAAAAAGGGTCCTTCCTTTTGAAGACTTGCCGACGAAAGTTTAGAGCAGTCTGAGCACCGGCAAGAAAAATGTTTGCTTTTTTTTTTCAGCAAATCAGAACATTACTACACAATGCCACTTCAAAACCAAAGTACAGTGACTGAAGATTAGTACGATTACAATTGCTTGTCAAGTGTTAGAAAAAGTTCGCGAAAAATGTCCTCGTAGCAAAAGTCATCCTTCACTACGATAACGCATCACATTCCGCTAAGATAACGAATACATATTTGAAGGCATCAAATGTGGAACGGATGACGCATCCGCCATACAGCCCGGACTTCGCACCTTGCGACTTTTTTTTTCCAAAAATTTAAGATAAGCTTTAGAGGCTTACGATTTACAAGTCCGGAAGTGGCGGAGAATGCGTCCCATAAAGCCATTAAAGAGATCCGTACTGAAGACTGGATCGACTGCACACAATGAATGGAACAAATACAAAAATATATAAATAGTGAGATCATATACTTCGAAAAACACTAAATGTATCAAAAAATAAATAATACTCGTTTATAATATATCGGGTCTTATTTATCAAAATGCAGAAACTTTCAGTATGACCTAAGCAATATAATATAGTTATAATAGTTAATATATATAATAAAATAAATAATACTACAAATATAACAGAATGAAATAAATATGTAAAAGCAACCAGGTCTCACTACACCACACACCACTCTACAGTCCTGATCACCAAGGGTGCTCAGCTCTGAGCGTCCGTCAGAAAATTCCAAACGCTACTATTACTTCAATTTTATAATAACAGGGCAAACGATCATACGTTTCACCCGATCGTAAGTGCTTACTGCGGCACATGAGATCAAATAAAATAAAAGAAAAATAAATATATACTCGTATATTCATCCTCAAGAAAGTTTCAGGATGCACAAGCATTGTCTTTTCTGAGGACTCACGTGAAATACCTCTTTCCTTCCGTGTAATTGGGTCTCTGTCCCCCTTCACACACCATAAAAAACAATACCTACATTTAAGTTACATTTAATTTTTTTTTTAATAATACTAGGATTGTCATTTACATTACTAACGTTAAAGTTTATCACTAAGCGTGAAATCGAACCTACGATGTCAATCCTGCCTACGTAACGTTTCGCAGAGCGTACCATTAACCTTAAATATATAATGAATTCACAGTCATATCGTACGTGACACTACATTTTCCATGAAAATTTATGAGTATATTTATATAGCATTGCTTTTCCGAGAATTCTTACGAACGCATCGTTTACAATGCCTTATAAAACTCAGCCACAAACAACTGTTAATGACTCACACTTTGACAAAGCGATTTTTTAAAGCGATAATTTTTTTTACACATTTTAATAAAGAATATTTAAATACTAATATATACCATATGTCATTGTTTTCTTTATTAAAAGATTATGAAGTTGTAACGTGTACAATGTCTTTTAAAACTCAGTATAGAAAAACTGAACAACTTTGACAACTTAGCTTAGACCTTTTTTACATCTCTTCAAGAGAATTTTACATAATAACACATTCAAAGGTAGGCTAGTAGTGAAAGCCTGTAAGCATTAAGTCGGCATTTTTGTACCAACAATTTATGAAACACAAATTGTAATCCTCGGCTGAGAGTCAAACTCAGGACCCACGAAGTAGTATACCAAAGCAAGATTCTGTGAACTTGGATTGGTTACATGTAAGTTCATTGTTCAAATATGGAATTTATTGCTATTTATTTATTGAAACTCCAGCGACGCTCCTATCTTTGAAAATTGGTGAAAACCGCCCTTAGAAATGGCGGTATCTCGAATAATTTTGTTTGCGATGCCCTCGCCGTCGTCGGGGGCGGTAGGTTGTCGGGTGCAGCGTAGGTGTGTAGTGTGTAGACCAGGGCTTGGGCCCTGGTGGTTATGTCGTCGTGGTCGTCGAGAGCGTGCCTCGGTCTCCATCGGACACGGGTGAAGTTCGAGATGGGACCGCAATCACAATCAGTGGGTTTGGGTGTTTGACGGTGGAATTCAGGTACTGAGCTTTGGTCGGAAGCTCAAGATCTATCTTACGTTACGCAAAAACCACGGTGCACCCGTGGTTTTGCGCATTTGAATTTCACAGCGATATTGGATTACCTAAATTCGGCCGAATGAGACGCAAAGACGGGGCTTGCGTATGTAATGACATATGGGTCGGATGCACACTTTATAAAGTGTAATCTTATTACGCAGGGACATTTTGCTATTGACACATAGATGATGAGTTGGGAGATGGCTGTA
The DNA here is from genome assembly GCA_029286865.1 of Teinopalpus imperialis. Lineage (NCBI taxonomy): Eukaryota > Metazoa > Arthropoda > Insecta > Lepidoptera > Papilionidae > Teinopalpus > Teinopalpus imperialis. The sequence continues at coordinate 12,642,813 of JAGSMU010000022.1, read as the reverse complement.
ATTATGACATGCATCGAGGATGAAGGAGGATGGAGGAGGATATAGGATAACCCACCAAGCGGTGGGGTTATTCTAGATTAAGTTAACTTCGATCCTCCATTTCCGGATTCATTTCCCTAAGGTGTTGGCTGCGGATTATAGGCGTTTACATATAATGTTTGGTTTGAATCCAGACACGTAGAGGCTGGTATAATAAAAGAGCGAGTGCGCGATATATATAATACCGAACTGCTCAGTACGTGGTTGCCACTCGCGAACCTTTCTTCCCCATTATATACAGGCTTACATATAAGGCCGGCCCATTGCCACGTCACTTCAAGCTATATAGACTACGTCATTTCGCCCGCGGATATCCACATATAGTATTCTATCACGCAGTGAAATACCTAGCATAGCCCTCGCCATAGCTTACGCCATATGGCGAGCAGTGGAGTTTCGTAATTCACCATGGCAGTAAAGTATTTCGATCCGTTTCCATTTACGCACTAGTTGTATATGCAACTAAAACCGGAAACCAATATTTTTTTTGAGACACAAATATTACTAATGTACATATATTTGTGTCTACATATAGTACATTACACACTATTGTATATGCAAATCCAATTTATCAAAGTTCGAAATAAACAATAAACAAAACAAAGAAACAGGCAAAATAGTTTTCACCGTTAACCACAATTAGGTATCTGTTTACTCCTGTAATAAACCACTGTTAGTAACGACTGGTATTCACATTACTTTTCATTATCTATGCTTAAAATCACTGAGGTAATTAACATTTTTTCGTTACATCATCGATGGAGAAATTGTGCGATATCAGTTAAGTACCATGGCCTATATTAAATGTTGGTTAAAAAATAAACTAAAGACTGATTTTAATATAATTTCGATTGACTAAAATAATTATCACAATCTCTTTTACTACTTAATTTAATACTGAACAGATATTAGTCAGGTTTCGATCGATAACTACAATGATTTTCATAAATGGTTTAAATGTATAAGTAAAAAATAAAAAATACAACAAATGATTATTTGTTGTATTTTTTATTATACAATAATATAATATAGCCTTCACAGTATAGCAGCGTAAATTAGCATAACCCTGCTATTTCTACGGGTGGGTGTAAGGATCGGGGACCCTTATTACCGGCGACGATAAATTCCGTATTCGTCACACCAACTTCATACATACAAACGTAGTCAAATCTCTGGACTAGCCTCTATAGGGTGACAACGCATCTGCATTATGATTCTTTTCGAGGATGAATGTAAATGTGTATCTGTGTGTGACATCTGTAAAACTGTGTGCTCGTATGTCACCCCGTACATGATAAAAAAAAAAGTATTCACAAGGATATTTGTAAACAAAGTTTAAATACCGCGTCGTTGAAATAAAATAATTATCACTTAATTGATTCCACCCGGCCACGGAAATATCACATTTGAATAAAATATCGTATAATTTAACGTAAAGTATCAAGTATCAGATGAATTGTATAAGTAGCCAGTGTCGGTTAACCACACACAAAGCATCTTGGTTCTTTCATTTCAAGAATTCATCTCCGTCGTCACGAGTCTACAGCATTGTAGATTAGAATGATTTGCAATTAGTTATTACAGCTTTATGTGACTCAGGACTAGTGAATCAGATATCTGGAAACGACAATACGAATACGATACAATACATCTAGATTCATTAACGAGCATGGACGTAATTATAATGGACCGCAGTGATTACTTATCGGCCTCTGAACCGCGTACTCGGTATGTCACCGTCACCTATTTACATTTAAAAATAATAAATCTATTTTCTTAAAGAAGGAAAGATATATCTTAAGGTATGTGGTACATATAAATTATGTAAATAAAAAAATGGCGGAATGTTCGTATATTGCCCAAAAGTCACAGGATTTTCTTTCAATATATTTATATATACATATAGCAAAAATAAAACTAAAACCAAAGTTTTTTCTAATCGGAATTAGTAATCATAAATATTATTATATGAAATCATCCATTACAGTTTTTAATTCTTGTGCATGTTTACTATGATTGGTTCAGCGGAAAATCAATTTATATATACCGAACTAATCTCACTGATGGGAAGCTGAATCACTGGCATAAGGGTGCCAAGAAATACAATATTTTGCTGACGCACCTTGCTGAAGGCAAGGTTTAAAAAGGCTTATGTCCAACAGTCAACATACGACAAAATAACTGAAAAGTTAAGTTGGCGATGGATAACTTGAGGACACTGCACTATGTCCACCAATCTTACCTAGCGTAGTGGTAATAGTCAATTTCACTAATACTGATGGCATTTATATGGGTCACATTTCCCCGGACCTATCTATGGCTTCGACTGCTACGAAAAGATTGGCTATAAGCTATAAGTATTTTGTTGCATTTATTAAAATAACGCAAACCTATATAAGCAATTATATAGGTTTGCGTTATTTCACATAATCGAAAAGGAAGCATGAACTATTTCTTATCTTGAAATGACAATTTCAATATATGCGTCATGTTAACGTATCTAAAAATATGTATTCAATACCTACAATTTTGAATAAATGCGTATAATATCAGTAATGTTGTATTTCTTTTACCGGTATATTCAGAAACTATTCAAGGATTACTGACCAAGAATGGACGTAAAAGTCAAATGAAGAATGAGCAATAAGGAATAATTTACCATCAGATGAATTGTGATAATTACTAAAAATAAAATTGGGTTAGTCGAGATTTTGCATGGAGTATGGGCCTCCTTGCAAAATCTCGACTAACCCAATTTTATTTTTAGTAATTATCACGTTTTAAGTAAAGCCTATTAAACTTACTAAAGAACATTATTATAGAACCAGCGTTTTAAAATTATATTTTAAAACGCCAGTTCTAGTGATTTTTCCCTCGAATAATAACATCGGTCTAGAATTTTCAGAGAGATTCGATCTACATACACAAAGTATCGAAGAACTCGTCTCGATTTTAAAGCTAGTTATTCATTAGACGTTCCATTAAGGAGCCGGAGTCAAACAAACTCAAATATTTGTATTATACATATTTTCGATATTTTATTTTCATATTCAAAACATTTATTTGATATTTGAAATTTCAGCGGCAGCGTTCATACTATACCTCTACCACTATTTCCTAATAAATTTCCTCAAAATGGGGAAGAAACGTCGAAAACATAACCACAAGTATTTTGTCACAGTTTTGAGGTAGAACGACGGTTCTGTCTCTTCCCACGTGTGATGTTAGCCGTCTTTAAAACATTGACTGTGATGAATCTAGGTCTCCTCGCGTTGGTTTAATGTTTTTCGCGGTTAGTTCTTTATTTAAACCACTGACGCTCTAAAAGTGTCACCAAAAATAATATGGATATTTAATTTTAACTCACTGATCGCCTTCAGTGATTGGGAATCTAAATTTCATCGAACCTTAACTATGGACGATTCATCGAGGCCAGGGTGAAGATAGCTGCAAAAAAACTTCAAGTCAAGATGCAGCGGTATTTTTCTGTCCGCCAGGCGCCGCTAAATGCCATCTCGCAGCTTTGGACTCGGTTGAAAGGTGGGCTAAGAGGCTAATTGACGAATAAGTGACGCAGCCGTAACCAATCTGCTCAGTCTTGAGCACAGGAGTAAGGTAGCTAGCCTTTCAGTGTTTTACAGAATGCATTTTGGAGAGTGTGCTCAGGAATTACATGATCTTATTCCCCCATCCCCGTTCCACCATCGGAATTCACGACGCACTGCTGGATTTCATCCTTTTGTTGTGAACATCTCTCAAACCCGAACTAAGCGTTTTGCTTCGTCTTTCATTATTCGTACAGCAGAGGACTGGAATAGTTTGGCCGCGTCAAGTTCAAATTTTTTAAATAAATAAATAAACTCACAATGCGTCCTCTTCCCAAAGTTAAATTAAGTGAATCATATTTATTTTGCAACTTATTTCACAATAAATGAGTTTATTTAATCTTCATTTTTTTATGACAATCATCATACTATGCAAAGGATTTATCAGTCTTGATCTGCTATAGAATATTGCAAACTACGAGGAGTGATCCAAAATTAATGATAATCAGTCATTTCTAGTGAACATAAAAATCCCACAAAGTAGCTGTTTTTGCATGCCCACGCAACTTTTTGTGAAGGGATCTGGAGACCTTTATTACTGGTGACGAGGTATTCCATCTCAGTCCTCAAGGGTGACAACGCATCTGTATTATGATTCCTTTACAAGGATGAATGTAGATATCATGGGCCGCAGGAATCACTTAACATCAGGTGAACTGTGTGCTCGTTTATAACTCTCAAAGTAATAAAAAGCCACTAGATCAGCATATAAAATAATATAAATAGGCCACGATTCCCGTGAGGTACATTTATTTCAATACGATTTATTGATTACATACAATTGAATTTATTGTCATTTACTTTGTTAAAATTTCTTAAGATTTTTTTATTTTTGTATAATATTCCTATTTTACGCTGGTGATTTTGAGGACTTTGTCGGTCCCTGGTCGAGCCAACCCATTCATACTATAACTAGAAACAAAAATATTATGAGGTTTTATTATTTAAACATAGGCCGCGGCTTTTAAAAATGAGCCAACATGTATATATTTTTTTTTATTACGTTAAAAGTAAAAAACGAGCATACAGTTCACCTGATTAAAGTGCGTTTTCACCCTGGGGACTGAGATGGAATATCTCTTCACAAAGATTCTTCTTAAAGATCTCCGGATTCTTACACACACCAAACGAAACACAGAAGTATTATGCTACTATTTTACTCCAGTATTCTGTGAAGGTTTGGTCCTACCCCGGTCGAACTGAGCCATTCATTCTGCGGCTAGAAACAAACTGCAGTGTAGCTCTGCCACTAGCTGCTAGCACTCAAATAAAGCAACATTAAGTCCATGTTATTATATTATCTAACGACCCATTGAAATGTTGACATAGTGATAACCCAATATGGATTAATGTGTAATTAACCGAACACTAAATATAGCGCGCCAATCAACTAGCTGTCTATAGTTCTCGTGTGTCCAGCACGAGTTGATTTATGTATACATATGAGCGTCAACATCCTAACGGCCTAGGATTTAGTCTACGACACTTAAGGTCGTAGGTTCGAATCCACCATTCGACTGTTATCGTGAACCATCACCTAGCACAAGCTTTTTAAGCTTAGTTGGAGACGTTAACCGGAATATATAGAATATATCATTGTGTGATTGTTTGTTGCCCCTAATATATTAAAAAAAGTTTAAACACTTTCTTTTACTTTTACTTTAGAGTATTTTAGACGTGAGAGTATTAAATATATATACTCGTGAGCAAACTTTGTAATTAATAAAAAAAAATATTAATACAAAATTCATCTTAGACTTAAATAATAAAAACAATTCAATATTTAGTTTTAACCCCTGGCTATAATTACAGCTCCTAATCGGTTTTTCATAGACCGGATAAGATTTTTCACCGCACCTTGAGAAACGCCATCCCATTCTTTAGCGAGTGGTGCTTGAAGCTCCGATCTCGTATCTGGCGCAGGATTTCTAGCCAGAACTTTTCTTTTAAGCTCATACCATAAATGCTCAACAGGACTTAACTGCTACGTGCTGGCCACTCCATTCACTCAATTTCGACCTCCTGCAGGTACCGTTGAACAGAAGTTGCATGATATGCACCGATAAAGATTGTGTAAGAATATCTCTTCAATATATCAGTTCGCCGTCAAACCTCCTAGTTTGATGAAAACAAACTCGGTTTTTTCCTCCATTGAAATTCATTCAATTCATTCACTTAGCACTCTTTTAACTATAGTTCTGCTAACCCCAACTAAACGTCTCTAACATTTATTGCTTGCGGACGGGATTTCGTTGAACTTGGTTCATCACATCTGTTGTCTCTCATCTTCGAAGGTCGAATCTTCACTAAATCATTTGATAGCACGATAAACAAAAAGGTATTTTATTTTGAAATTTTGTAGAAATACATAATTCTTCGACTCTTCAAATCTTCACTGAAATAGACTCGTAAACAGAGGGTCCCCGAGTAACTTGACATTTTGTAATTGTATATCAATCTTACACTCAAATACAACACTCACATACATATTACAAAATTTATCATTTATATTCATAAATTTTAAAACCATAAAGCTATACAGTTACCTTTGTTTATGTTTGAGTTTGTTAATACTTTTTTAGTTCATTTTATACACTTGATCCACTAATAACAGTTTTGGTCAGTAGGTAGTTTTAAGTTTATTACAGTTTTTTGAATTTAGGGCAGATGTACCCGGGCAGACAACCCTTCGAAACTTGTACGAAAAGAATAGAAAGATAAAAGTGAATTTAGCGAAAATTATAAGTAGTATGAAGTTTTTATTATTTCGTTTTCTCCATATATACTTGTTTACTTCTTAGAAACCGATGAACTACGAAAATTATGAACAATGTACTTATTTTTAAGGATAAACATTTAGATTAAGTAATTCCAACTCAAACAAATCATAATATATCTCGACCCTTGTTGACTTCATAATTATTATAGGACATGAAAATATTTTTCACTCCTGTATTAATTATATTTTGTTGATGTTATATTTCTTAAGGCGCTTTAAGAAAAAATTAAGTGAAATTTGAAATTTACATAAAAAAAATATGTTTCATATTAAAGATCTTATTTAATTGTTCATTTTTAATAATCCATGCGAATCCTCTAAACTTGCTTTATCTTTACGACAAAGAAATCTTACTTCTCACACGCGTTTATAAATAAGTAAAGGTGCCACTTTTTTATTGTTTCAGTTATATTTTATTATATCCGTAGGTACATGATGTGTACCTATAAAATTAACAAATCTCATGCACTTGCCCTTTACATCCTTAGGTCATCCAAGTCGAAGCTCCCTCTAGGGGGCCCTTGCGCTTACCCATTAATAAAGATCTCGACTGAGTGCCCTAAGCGCTAGGCCATCTTTTAACCCAGTGAAGCTGTAAAAGCCCTCGGGCTGAAAATGACCATCAGCCATAAAAAAATCTTTAGAAAGATATATTTTGTTAAAGTAAAATAAAAAAAATCCACGGGTCATTGACTAAGATTACTTTATAAGTGACTATACTGCAGTCATATTACATTTCTGTCATAAGATAAACCATTAAGAAAACGCAGCCAGCTTTCTATACAATAGATATACCGAGAGGAATGGAGCTCTATGATAATTTTAGTTTTTAGGTTATTATAAATTTAAACATTATTCTGTTGTACGGAAGTTAGTAAATTATCGAATTATAATTACCTTTTGTATAAATATTTCTTCTGTGGGTGAATTCGTGTCAACCAAATATCTATCTGTGCATAATCTTGAATGCATATAGAAGAAGAACCGATTTGATTCAACATCTAGCAGCTCTTTACCCTTATGAACTGGAGGGCTGAAGGGATTCACTAAACTAATATCTGTGTCCTCGCAAGTCTTGTTGAAGAAAGCCTGGCCATCACCACAACACTTCCAAAGACATACACGTCCTATACACGGACAGCCCAGTGTGATCATAATACCATCCTCTTGAATTTCGTACCAAGTTTCCCTACCATATTGCACTCCACCATGTATTATCGTACCGTTGGTGGTCTTAACACCATCAGTAATGTTTAAACTTTCAACTCTAGAGCATGGATTACAATTACAACACACAATAAATAAACTAATCACTAGAAACTTCATTTTTTCTATTACACACTACAAAACCACACGTAAAATATCACTAATTCGTAACTCTTCTCAGAGTTTTAACAAATTATGGAATAACAATCCGAGTGTATTGCAATAAACACAGAAATAGAAGAACCGTTTATCGCGTATTAAAGTGCTCTTTATCACGCTTGTGAGGTAATTCGATGTATCATTTTTATAATGATAAGAGATAAGAGTTTGGTCGACCGCGGTCGAGACTACGAAGTTAGGCGAACGTCATACTAAGGCGGTACCTGGTTCCCGACTGACTGTAAACTGTTCAACGCGAGGCAAACTGATGCAGCTGCCAGGAAGCGGTGATAATCATGATCTAAATTAAATACGATATTTTAATTAAAAATATGTTATTTTGTTTCTTGTTCCTTACTTTGCCACGGAAAACACTTAATAAATGGGGAGCCCTAAAGTTTGTCTCTTTGAACTTATAAACAATTTTATATCGTTTATATAAATATGATTCTTAATCATTTTTTACAAATATCTTTTGTCAGCGGTGGCAATTCCTATAAACATATTTATAAATAAGTTTATAGATAAATTATCTAAATTATCAAAGAAGAATATAATAATAATAATATTCTATTCTTTCCTCCTATCATTTTATATTATTTTATATTATCGGGAGGAGAGGATAGGAGAATCTAATAAGTGTATTCATCTGCTTCGCGGCCGTATATTTAAACAGCGGGTACTACTTATATGGTAAAAAGACAAAATGTCGTACCCGCTGTTGATTTAACCAACGCATGAACAAAATTCCAAAAAGCACAATCTCGACGTTCGCAATCAACCATTGCCAACCGTCGAGATGGTGCTGTTTTGAACTGTAATTTAATCACCATTTTATATCGCTTTTATAACAAACAATTTTTTTTTAATTAGTATCAGTACGCTTTTGTTTTATCCAATCTTTTTTTATTTATCTTTTGTCTGACTTAAATATGTCAGCCCCACCGTCATCTAATCTTATGACTTTTTTTTATAATATTAGCCTTGTGCAGTTCACCCAGGTGGTAAATGATGACTCATGTGGCACATGACACTTAAACCCATCCTCACCAAATATTCAAGATGCATACACCAGTCATACGTGAAGAATAAAGCATGCCTGCCCCATAAGCCTCACTGCAGTTAGTTTTTGGCTGCAGAATGAATGGGTCGGCTCGACCTGGGTAGGACCACGACGGCACAGAATACCAGCGGATATATAAAAAGCAGCTTAATGCTGCTGTGTTTCGTCTGGTGAGTGCAGGAATCCGGAGACCTTTATTACTGGAGACGAGATATTCCATCTCAGTCCTCAAGGGTGACAACGCATCTGCATTGTGATTCCTTGTCAAGTATGAATGTAGATGTCATGGGCCACAGGAATCACTTAACATCATCAGGTGAACTGTGTGCTCGTTTGTTACACTTAATATAAAAAAAAAAAACTATAATCGGGTTCCGGGTTCACTTGGACACTCACCACACGAAACATAGCAGCGTTATGCTGGTATTGTACGCTGATATTTCGTGAGGGTGTGATCCTTCCCCGATTAAAATGAGCCATTTTCATACTACGGTAGAATTATTTCGATGTAGGTATTTTATTCAAATGTAGTGTCAAGTTAAAGTTTAGAACGATATATTTCTCAGCTATGAATCTAACCCAGGACGATTGACGCAACTGACAGATAATTTCACCGCGACTACTAGATGCCATAGAATAGGGGTCTGAAAAGAAAACTCAATCAAGTTAAAGATTTTTTTGTGGACACAAATCGAGAGCTTATTTAGCTTAATAATAAAGGAATGGCGCAAATCGGCCTAGAATTTACGGAGAAATCCTAGTTAATACAAAAACAATATTCATCGCTCTCTCACGAGCTCTCTCGTTTTGAAGTCAGTTTAAAACTGATAGTAACATTATTGGGGTCCAATATCGTACGTACGTTCAGGGCAGTTCAACTCACTGTCACCTAAACGCAATTGGTTATGAGAAAAAATCAAATTTTTCAGTGTCCACAAATATCCTCCGTTAAAACGAAGATAGCTTTTTAATCTAACTTATAAATCTGCCATATGAAAATTCAAATTAAATAACGTATCAGTGTTAGGTCGTGTATTTCCTGTAATACTTTAAGATAATAATTTACACGACTGGTAAGACATCTTTGTATTTGAAGTAATGGTGACCAACGAACATCCAGGTTACTTGATTTATTACCGTAAGCCGCAACTAGTTATCGCATTTGCCTCTGCGCGAAAAGATCCTCTACCATAGAACATATTCCTGCTAAATTTTTCTTGATAACTTTTAGAAATAATTTGAAAGAAACTTATTACCATTTCGTCTAATAAAATGTGGAAACAGAGATCATGATGACTATACAATATATTATTGAAGTTAATGACTATAATTCCGATAATTATCAAATCGATGATAATGTGAAATGATTGAAGACGATCACTAAATTTCCACCGCCAGTATTAGCCATATTAGAAAAAGTGATTTGATGGAAGGAGTGACGTTTTTGCCTTAATAAAGTGTGTATGAAAAAAACAATAGTTTAATTCAATTAAATTTTTCATTTAATTCATAATATTTAACAATATTTTATAAGATAAACGAAAAGAAGTAATGTTCTCTCAAAAAAACTGTACCGTTATTTTGGTAAGTGTACAATGCGCAAACCGATTTCTACCCTTCGAGCGCTCTCAAGATCCGTGTCGGTCACTTTACTAGATAATACCAATGGTACAATAAAAAACTGTCCAATTTCCATATTAATATTTCTTCTTAAAACTCAAAGTGTATTTGTTTTTTTTTTTGTAATTGTTCTATGGAGGTTGTGGGTATTGTGTACTGTATGTCAATAAGGAATACTACTTTCTGTTGCCTGTCGTTGCTCCCCATTCTCCTGTAACGTGGAAAAGGACGATTATTTAACGAAAGTTAAATTTTTAAAAAGTTAAAAGAAAAGTCACTAAAGTAATGAAGAGTTCGGGGAGAGACCTATAGTTGAGAGCTGTCTGGAACTGTTGCGTGAGCATAAGACACATTTATCAAGTGATGTAGTCCATAAAGCTCTTATAATTGGGGACTCACCGGACCACCACGTCTACGTCATTCAACGTAATACTGTGGGGTTTAAGGGTGTTACATCTTGTCACATTTTCTGACCAGGGTGCCACCGTGAGTTATGGGTTGCATCAGCTTGATCCTTCAGCCTTTCTCAGTTACCGATAGGTGATACCGATGAACCGTTTCGATCTCTCGTTATATCGCCGTATCCGATTACATGCTGCAAATCCTTTGCTTCAGGATATGCGCTTAGTTTTGTTTGCTAGTGCAGTGGGAAGAAGCTTACTATTACGTATTTGTGTCTAAATTCAGTTCATTTTTTCCCGAAGAAAACACTAAACTTGGTCTGCCAACTTCTGTTCGATGACGGTCGACTTAGCAGCTGCCTGGATCACATGTATGTTCCATGCAGGCGTAAGACAGGATTAAGGCCTTGCACTCGCCGTGAATGTAATGTGTATGTAATGGGTAAAATCTCGGCCAAAAGTTTTTTCGTATGACATGAAATAGATGACATTTTAAAAACGAAGATAGCTTTTTAATCTAACTTATAAATCTGCCATATGAAAATTCAAATTAAATAACGTATCAGTGTTAGGTCGTGTATTTCGTGTAATACTTTAAGATAATAATTTACACGACTGGTAAGACATCTTTGTATGTGAAGTAATGGTGACCAACGAACATCCAGGTTACTTGATTTATTACCTTAAGCCGCAACTAGTTATCGCATTTGCCTCTGCGCGAAAAGATCCTCTACCATAGAACATATTCCTGCTAAATTTCTTTGATCTTGATAACTTTTAGAAATAATTTGAAAGAAACTTATTACCATTTCGTCTAATAAAATGTGGAAACAGAGATCATGATGACTATACAATATATTATTGAAGTTAATGACTATAATTCCGATAATTATCAAATCGATGATAATGTGAAATGATTGACGACGATCACTAAATTTCCAACGCCGGTATTAGCCATATCAGAAAAAGTGATTTGATGGAAGGAGTGACGTTTTTGCCTTAATAAAGTGTGTATGAAAAAAAAAATAGTTTAATTCAATTAAATTTTTCATTTAATTCATAATATTTAACAATATTTTATAAGATAAACGAAAAGAAGTAATGTTCTCTCAAAAAAACTGTACCGTTATTTTGGTAAGTGTACAATGCGCAAACCGATTTCTACCCTTCGAGCGCTCTCAAGATCCGTGTCGGTCACTTTACTAGATGATACCAATGGTACAATAAAAACCTGTCCAATTTCCATATTAATATTTCTTCTTAAAACTCAAAGTGTATTTGTTTTTTTTTTTTTGTAATTGTTCTATGGAGGTTGTGGGTATTGTGTACTGTATGTCAATAAGGAATACTACTTTCTGTTGCCTGTCGTTGCTCCCCATTCTCCTGTAACGTGGAAAAGGACGATTATTTAACGAAAGTTAAATTTTTAAAAAGTTAAAAGAAAAGTCACTAAAGTAATGAAGAGTTCGGGGAGAGACCTATAGTTGAGAGCTGTCTGGAACTGTGGCGCGAGCATAAGACACATTTATCAAGTGATGTAGTCCATAAAGCTCTTATAATTGGGGACTCACCGGACCACCACGTCTACGTCATTCAACGTAATACTGTGGGGTTTAAGGGTGTTACATCTTGTCACATTTTCTGACCAGGGTGCCACCGTGAGTTATGGGTTGCATCAGCTTGATCCTTCAGCCTTTCTCAGTTACCGATAGGTGATACCGATGAACCGTTTCGATCTCTCGTTATATCGCCGTATCCGATTACATGCTGCAAATCCTTTGCTTCAGGTTATGCGCTTAGTTTTGCTTGCTAGTGTATTACGTATTTGTGTCTAAATTCAGTTCATTTTTTCCCGAAGAAAACACTAAACTTGGTCTGCCAACTTCTGTTCGATGACGGTCGACTTAGCAGCTGCCTAGATCACATGTATGTTCCATGCAGGCGTAAGACAGGATTAAGGCCTTGCACTCGCCGTGAATGTAATGTGTATGTAATGGGTCGGGGAAAAGTTTGTTCGTATAACATGAAATAGATGACATTTTAAAAACAGAAAATAAAAAGTAAAAACGGTTTCCCGTCATTTGTCTATTGTTTTTCAAATTGAGTGAATCTAACGAAGAAATTTGATACATTTTGAAGTTTTATTACAAAAAGGGGAAAATTGCGGCGGAAAGAATTTGTGTCATTTGGACTGAACCCAGTGTCAGTCTCTTACTGACAAGCACAAACATTAGAACAAAATTAGTTCAAGCGTTTTGCAGTCCGGGAGTTTTGATGTTAAAGATGGAGCTCGCTCTGATTGACCTGTTAGAGACAAAGTCTATACGTTTTTAAAAAAATGGAGCAAGGTCAGCATATTATTAGTTACGACCTAGCTGAACAGCTAGGTATTTATCACAAAATAGTATTGACTGATTTGAAAAAGTCTGAATCTACAAAAAAACCTCGATATTTGGAACTCCGCAAAGAAACCTAATGAATCGTGTGAGTACACGATTCATTGCCATTCTCTATTGAAATATATATCTGTTTTTGAAAATATTGATCACGGTGATATAGGAAAAGTGGATTTTTCGATTGTTCGACAAGAACGTGCGAAAAGATCATGGTCAAAGGGCAGTCAAGCTCAACAAACTATATCGAAACCTGGATTAATCACTACCAAACAAAATACAAAATGGTAACAAGCTATCGAACAAAATTGAACAAATATATTATAATCAAATGTAAATAAACTATGATAATAAATATCTTGAATTTGTATATAAAATAAGAAAAAACTTTTTCTCGAGACATTAAATAATATCGTTCATGTATACACATCATGCATCTTCCAATTCAGCTCGTGCAATCTTTTAATAATTTTGTCGTAAATGTTTGCCGGCAACTTTTTATCAGGCGTTATCAATGTATGTTCGGACGTCTTTCATGGGGAGATCCTTCAGGGAGGAGTAGGCCTGTTACCATATCGACGAACCCCATCTACAGGATATTACTATGCTGCACTAACTCATATTATATTATTTTAACATAACATAAAATTTCCAAAAGTATTTTAGAAACATTTGTAACTCATCTTGCTGCCTTCTAATATTTACCAATGTCAAAATAAGATATGGCATAAAAATAATACTCGTAAATACTTCTATTGAATTAACCAATAATTCAGATAACTCTTTTGAATACGAAAATCAATTATTCAATTAGGTAAATGATTACCAGAAAACCATTTCCATTTTGGCACCTAATATTCAAATCTATTTCAGATTTAGTCTAAATTTATTCATGGCTTTTTTCTCATTTTATTATTTTGTTCATCATCATCAGTCTTTTCAATGGTCCATTGCTCAATATAGGCTCACATTTGATTACCACAAAACATGATCCTGAACTTGAACTGAACTTCCCGCAATCACGCATGCATTATTAATATTTATCATTTATTTTATTTTAAAATACTCATTTTATTAATCCTATTGTTTTTAAAGAGAAATTTACAAAGAAAAGTTAAATCTTATTACGTTCTCGAAATGATTGTTGATTTTGATTTCATTATATTTAATTAAATTCAAAGTCCCTATATTTAATTGCGACTATTACTGATTTTGTATATTTCCTTTTTATTACAATTGCTTTAGAACATTTTAATATCACTCTATCAATGAAATAAAAAAATAAAATAAAAAAATGGCGTTTATCTCGTACCTTTAACATAGATTCCTTTTCATGAAAAAAGTCACGTTTCACGAACAAGACCTGGCTGTATGGACTAAAGTCCATTGCCTTTCTCATTAGGGATAAATTAATGTCATCATCATCATGTTATCAAGTTCGTTTGTTGTGGTAGATTTTTGTGAGTTTTTAACTAGCTTAGTACATTTTTAAGATTGTTAACAATGCCAAAAGTTCGGCTCAAGAAATGATATTGAAGGTGAAAAAGTTCTGTGAAGCTGAACAAAAGAATCAAGGTGTTTTAATACCACTAAACAAAAACAGTTTCTCACCTAACAACATAGTAAAAAGAAAACTTTAGTCATTTGAAACTATTTAATAATAACACGACACTTTCAGAGTCATAATAACGTTAGTTATTTGCACTTATTGCATGGGTCATCCCATGAGTGGGTTGGTAGACATTTTGATAAAAATGCCCAAATATACTTTTAACTTATCAGAAATATACACGATTCACTAATCTGAACTATTGTTATAGTATGGGCTTAAGTAATGAAATTACAGTCCATCTAAAATGTATTTATTTCTTAATACAATTTAAGAGCTTTTATTGTTTCATCGTTTCAATTACATATGCTAAATGTAAAATAGGTAATTTTTTTACTCATAAATGGCAACATTATGTCACGCGAATACAGCGCTGCGATCTTTCATGAAAAGTACTATACATTAATGCGATAGACGCCATGGGCACCGTGACGTGTTCGAATTGATTAACATAAATAACGATTAAGTTCAATTATTCCTTATTTATATATCACATAAGTTTCTAATGTTAAACTTCGATAAATTAAGATAAAGCTCTATCTTAATTATCAACATAAACAGTATATTGCAAATAAACATCTTTCCAGAAATAATCTCTAATCGTTAAAGTCAATCTATTATTTTGTAAAACTAGTGTTGTCCGAATAAATAAGTTTTAGAAGTGGCTATTAAGTAAATTTACTATAGTATACTATACTCCTAACTTACAGAACGAATTGATATTTTTTTACTTTTTTTACACTTATTATGTATATGTATATATATATATATATATATATATATATATATATATATATATGTATATCTAAAGATTATAAATATGGATGGCTTTAATTACAGTAATTGATAAACCATTATATTTCAGAATCTAACGAGGGTGTATAGGTATGTGTAATAGTATCGACTGCTATATTTTTATTTATATTCGATCATCGTTTTCCTAAAGAAGTAATTAGCTCATTTCGCACGATACTTAACCACTTCGCTCCCCGATTTATTGGGGACTTTTTTAAAGAGGTTTTACGCTCTAAATATAGGAGATATAACTAAGTGGAGACTAGATACACCAATTTTATTATCCACCCTCGGAACATTTATGCTTTGCCTTTAATCAACTATGTCATCTTATTTCAGTTTATCACATCGAACAACAAAAAATACTTTCCTTACGTTCCAAACAGCTAAGTTGAAACTGGCGCGAGAGGTCATTCTCATTTGTCTTGCATTTACTAACATTTAATTCATATTTTCAATGTATGCTTTTACATTTTTAAAAGTGATTTAGTCTAGGATGACGTTTATTATATTTTTTATACCATGGAGTGAACGTAGAAAGTTCTAGAATCGTATTGATTAATTAAGAAAAAGGGAATTTCCCTAATTTGTTATAAGTGTGGTCATGACTACTTACTTCTTATTTTACACGGGGTAATTTTATTACTATCGTAATAAAACATTTTTAAAGAGGAAAAACTTTAAAAATATTGTGAAACATTTCAAAATCTGTTAAAATTTTCCATTTCAGGCGGTATCCAAATATAAGTTGGTGTTTCTTCGTAACATCCAAAGATTGTATTGTTGGCTATGTTTTCAAATCAAGTAAAGTTGTTCTACTAGAACAAAGCTTAAAGTTATGCTGTAGGTAAAACATAAATAATTCGGTTAAACTGGATAAGTCTTAAATAGCAGCTTATCGATGTTATCTTGCACACGGCGACTAAAAATTAAAAACTTTAGATAAAGCATTCCATCTTATTTCTTAACAATATCTTATGTGCTAGATGCACTTTATGTACAGATTTGTGAATGTAAATATAAGATTACATTTACAGGGATCACTGACTATAAGGCAACGATCCACATTTATATCCCTTGAATTGGTAAAACATAAAAGGAAAATATACAACTAAATATAAAATTGAATAAATGTAGTATACGAATCTTAGAAAAAGTTGTTAGTATACTGTTTATATAAATTCTAAAATTTTGTGAACTAGCTTAATTAAAATATACATTTAGCAGCCGTTAATATAAACAACAATATAAAAGTAAATCCTTACATATATCCTATTTATGCTTTCCCACCTTACCTATTATCTTTCCATCTTTCCTTTCCAACATCTTCATTTGATATCTTTCTATTCATATTTGATTTCAGCAGTTGTTACAAGAAAATACCAATTATGTAGAATATATGCTTTAACAGTGCCAATTAGATCAACGGAAGTTTTAGGTTGAGTGCCAACGAAGGAAATGCGAAAAGTACAAGATCAGAAGAACCGTAAATCCGCAAGAATTTGAGGGAGTATTGAACTCCGCAAATAAATGCAATAAGATATGACACGATAAAGTTAATATAAATTCACAGAAAGCCCGAGGCAGGGGAAATTCAAATGATCTAGTATTAGAGAGAAACGAAGAGAAATCGGTAAAACAGAAGGGCCGTCACATATTCTCAATTGTTGTACGTGGTACTTTTGTATTTGTAAAATAGGGAAATTTAGTTCATGGAGAATGCCAATACTAAATTACTGACGCAACCAACTATATAAACATGGCTGATATATTCGCAGTCAAGTAAATCAAGAAGCGCAGTAGTCGTACGACGTGAATGTAAAGAAATAGAACAGTGTGAATCGATTTGGTAAGTGTTTTGTTTTCATAACTTTGCAAGTGGGTTTGATGTTTTTGGAAAAACATTAGAAACGACAATTGTTTTTGCAAATGGTGACGAATATTTAAAAATTAAATTGCAGTTTAATTTCAAAATTGTTTACTTTGAATTTCTACTGGTGTAATGTTGCTATCGTACCCAGTATATATTTCACGGAAGTGAATTTTGCTAACAATAATTTCTTGTTGCTTGTTATTTATTTCATATTGAATAAATTTAATACTTTTTGATTGTTGCTATCAACTGACCATTTTATGTCGTAATATTAATGTAGTATATTTAATTCTCAAGATATAAAATATTAAAAAAAATCTAGTCGCTGTTAAGAATAGAGTGCGACTCGTGTGCAGTGGGCACAGTGCAAATGGCGTTCATCTCGTACAGTAATGGCGATGGACGCCATTGGTACTACGCGTGAGCGAAATGTAACATCTATGGGATTGGAACAATTGCATCTGAAACACCAGTGTTTCGGATCACTGATATGTAAATATAATTTGGAACATAGGTTCACTAGATATGAAATAAGTGTGAATCACTGGTTGTTAATGTTACGAAATACGAACCTTACATAAATGATCGCGGTCTATAATAATTAATTTAGGTAGCAACTAAAAAAATTTATTACTTTAATATTATAAATTTAATGACTTACTTCAACTTTTCTAAACAGCGAAAAGAAATTTCAATTTTGCGAACTCAAATATTTTATGACATTAAAATAATAATGCAACTATCTGATCACTACTGAACATAAATATACAAGAACACAAATTTTTAACGCAATTACGAATAAAAACTTTTTTAAACGTAAAAAGATAAGAACAATTTCTATTAAACTTTACAAAACGGCGAGAGATATTTCACTAAGAAAGCGACAAAACGTACAAACAAATTCAAATTTACTCTAACATAAATATTATTGAAATAAAAGTAAAACTAATAAACTAACGCATAAAACTTTCATGCATAAAACGCCTCGTTTGTAATAGGTTATATACATTTTAAAGGTCACTTTTGTGTGAACAGAAAATATTGCATTTCTTAGCAAAATCTAAAGTATGTAGTGTCTCTTTCTCAATACAGATCTATATATCTTCATATTTTATGTCCCTCGTAAGTCGCTAGTGACGACATACCGAGCGAGGGAGATATTAAATACCAAAGTTGCTCAGTTAGAACGAGCAGGATAACATCGGGATCACCGCTTGTTTGTTCGCTTCGAGGTTCAAGTCGTGTCACGTTCGCGTCGAGTAGGTGTTTCAGTTCCAAATGAGACAAACAATTCATTTGAAATATTGGTACCGTTCCAATCTTTTGGAACACTAATATTTCGGAACAGTGAGTCGTTCCAGTAAAGAGTTACACACGCCTAATTGGCACCGTGACGTGTTCGAATTGATTTACATAACTATCTATTAAGTTCAATTATTCCTTAAATATATATTACAAAAGTTTTTTACCGTCTACTGGCCAGGCAGCAGCTTGCACAGTGTAAACGAGCCATAAGTGTCTGTTTTAGACATATATATATATATATATATATATATATATATATATATAAATCCTACGAAGTATCCAACTTTGATTATCAGAGAATAAAGAATAATAATAAGAATCGCGGTCTATAATAATTAATTTAGGTAGCAACTAAAAAATTTATTACTTTAATATTATAAATTTAATGACTTACTTCAACTTTTCTAAACAGCGAAAAGAAATTTCAATTTTGCGAACTCAAATATTTTATGACATTAAAATAATAATGCAACTATCTGATCACTACTGAACATAAATATTATTGAAATAAAAGTAAAACTAATAAACTAACGCATAAAACTTTCATGCATAAAACGCCTCGTTTGTAATAGGTTATATACATTTTAAAGGTCACTTTTGTGTGAACAGAAAATATTGCATTTCTTAGCAAAATCTAAAGTATGTAGTGTCTCTTTCTCAATACAGATCTATATATCTTCATATTTTATGTCCCTCGTAAGTCGCTAGTGACGACATACCGAGCGAGGGAGATATTAAATACCAAAGTTGCTCAGTTAGAACGAGCAGGATAACATCGGGATCACCGCTTGTTTGTTCGCTTCGAGGTTCAAGTCGTGTCACGTTCGCGTCGAGTAGGTGTTTCAGTTCCAAATGAGACAAACAATTCATTTGAAATATTGGTACCGTTCCAATCTTTTGGAACACTAATATTTCGGAACAGTGAGTCGTTCCAGTAAAGAGTTACACACGCCTAATTGGCACCGTGACGTGTTCGAATTGATTTACATAACTATCTATTAAGTTCAATTATTCCTTAAATATATATTACAAAAGTTTTTTACCGTCTACTGGCCAGGCAGCAGCTTGCACAGTGTAAACGAGCCATAAGTGTCTGTTTTAGACATATATATATATATAAATCCTACGAAGTATCCAACTTTGATTATCAGAGAATAAAGAATAATAATAAGAATCTTGGTCTCTAGTTTTTCCCACATATTCGGATAAAAATATATGAGAATTCATAAAAACCAAAGTTTTCGCCCACAATCGTGTGTTCACAATTAGACCTTATCACCCAAGTATTTAGGATGAATTTTTTCGTCATAAAAACAATCTTAATGTAACAAGCGACATATGTGTTTCAGATTACAATGGGCCTGTTAGCAGCACTCGCGGTCAATGCTATTGGTGGAGCTATAATATATGGCACCGGGGGGCTTGGAGCCGCGTGGGTGGCGCCAATGCTGGGCTTCAGCAGTGGCGGCATTGTTGCGGGGACTACCGCCGCCGCAGCTCAGGCCTACTACGGCAATTTAGTTGCCGGCAGCGTCGTTTCACAGATGACTGCCATCGCTATGGCTTCGCCCACACCCTGAGTCTGTTGAATAAATCCTTTCTCAACCACAAGTGATATTAATTAATAATAAATTAATAAATAGTGATATTAGATAATCCTCTGTCAGAAGCAACTGACCGAGCCGAGGTTCGGCCCTCTCGGGCACCCTTGAGTCAGGCGCTCTCGCGAAACAGGGTAACGGTACAACCCGAGGCTCCCTCTCGGGAGCCCTTGTGCTGGTTACCCATATATAGAGGTCTCGACTGAGTGCCATAAGCGCTCGGTCACCTCTCAACCCGGTGAAACTGTAAAAGCCCTGGGGCTAACAGCGGCCATCAGTCCGAAAAAAGTGTTATGTAACGCGAAGTTAAATTTTTTGGCTGTTTTGTGTAGAACGTATAGTTAACAAAAGATAATAAAAACACAGCCGAACTCTTAATACCAACAATACTCTTGCAATTTCATTACTGACGCGATGGCTGCAAGCTTGGTAAACATGGTGGCATAAGATTTAAGACATTTCGCGCTACTGACTTGAAACGTTTATAGCCCAAATTAAATGTCCCCTCATAGTAGAGTACTGTATTTATTATTATGGTGTACACTTTTTAGATGGGAATGACTGCAAATCGGAGTTGCGATCACGCGGATCACCTTCCGTTATTTTATCAAAAAAGACCCAGATAATCCCGATCCCACTAAGAATGAGTTTTATTGTGTGGTTTTTTTCTTATGACTGATGGCTACTATTAGCCGGAGAGCTTTTACTAATAGTAATTAGTGCTTAGGGCACTCAGCTGAGACCTTTATTAGTGAATAACTAGCACAAGTGTTGCTGAGAGACCTCGCCTTGGACGCGCGAAAGTGACTGACTCGAGGGTACCCAAGAGGACTTGAACGGCTCGGTCAGCTTCTAAGGGATTAAGAGTGTCTGTACTATCTGCAATTTATAGAATAAGAAAAATACCGATTTGCATATAATCATAGAATGTTATTCCCCAAATTTACAAGTACATTGTTGATCTACCGTACCAGAAAACGTATCATATATAGCAGATCGATTGGCGAAAAGAATTTCCCGATTTAGTAGTAAGTGTTGCTATAAATACTACCTCCTAATTTTACGTCGGGGAATTTTATTTATTTTAGTTTTGTTATAAAATAAAAATAAAGAAAAAGAGTTTTATACATTGTAATTAAACTAAATTATATTTGTCGGTAAACAAATTTTAACTTTGCTTCGTAGACTACAGTTTTTTTTATTGAAAATACGACAATACTTCACAAGGAACAGTGTGATCCTTTCACGAACAAAACATTATGTAGTAGACATTAAGTGTTGCGGAAATGGACTGGGGAAGGACCGGGCTTTCTCAGAATAAACTAATCGTAAAATTATTTGTCTTCTGACATCGAAATTTGAATATCGTTAGATAAAAAACCTGTAATATATTTTTATTCCTAATGCGATATAATAATATGCAAGAGATCGATTCAAAAGTTCCGATCGCAGACCATGTTTTGGATGGAGGTATAATCAAGCCAAGTGTGACTTATCGGTCAAAAATATTAAATGCGGGACTCTCCTGATGGAGGATGTATTGATGGCTTACACAAAACATCCACATTACATTTTGGGCTGGAAACCCATTTCACGGAACCTTCGGTGGTAATAGAAATCAGAATTATCAATAATTAAGTGGTTGGCTAGTAGCATGATATTTTCCCAAGCTAAGATCAGTCAGCTTGCTACAGGCTTATGACAAGTACGGACTTATATCAGAGTAGACTTATATCAGAGTAGACTTATATCAGAGTAGACTTATATCAGAGTAGACTTATATCAGAGTAGACTTATATCAGAGTAGACTCATATCAGAGTAGACTCATATCAGAGTAGACTCATATCAGAGTAGACTCATATCAGAGTAGACTCATATCAGAGTAGACTTATATCAGAGTAGACTTATATCAGAGTAGACTTATATCAGAGTAGACTTATATCAGAGTAGACTTATATCAGAGTAGACTTATATCAGAGTAGACCTATATCAGAGTAGACTTATATCAGAGTAGACTCTATATCAGAGTAGACTTACATCAGAGCAGACTTACATCAGAGTAGACTTATATCGGAGTAGACTTATATCGGAGTAGACTTATATCGGAGTAGACTTATATCGGAGTAGACTTATATCGGAGTAGACTTATATCGGAGTAGACTTATATCGGAGTAGACTTATATCGGAGTAGACTTATATCGAGTAGACTTATATCAGAGCAGACTTACATCAGAGCAGACTTACATCAGAGTAGACTTATATCGGAGTAGACTTATATCGGAGTAGACTTATATCGGAGTAGACTTATATCGAGTAGACTTATATCAGAGTAGACTTATATCAGAGAGACTTATATCAGGAGTAGACTTATATCAGAGTAGACTTACATCAGAGTAGACTTATATCAGAGTAGACTTACATCAGAGTAGACTTACATCAGAGTAGACTTATATCAGAGTAGACTTATATCAGAGTAGACTTATATCAGAGTAGACTTATATCAGAGTAGACTTATATCAGAGTAGACTTATATCAGAGTAGACTTATATCAGAGTAGACTTATATCAGAGTAGACTCATATCAGAGTAGACTCATATCAGAGTAGACTCATATCAGAGTAGACTTATATCAGAGTAGACTTATATCAGAGTAGACTTATATCAGAGTAGACTTATATCAGAGTAGACTTATATCAGAGTAGACTTATATCAGAGTAGACTTATATCAGAGTAGACTTATATCAGAGTAGACTTACATCAGAGTAGACTTACATCAGAGTAGACTTACATCAGAGTAGACTTATATCAGAGTAGACTAATATCAGAGTAGACTTACATCAGAGTAGACTTATATCAGAGCAGACTTACATCAGAGTAGACTTCTATATCAGAGTAGACTTATATCAGAGCAGACTTATATCAGAGTAGACTTATATCAGAGCAGACTTACATCAGAGTAGACTTATATCAGAGTAGACTTATATCAGAGTAGACTTATATCAGAGTAGACTTATATCAGAGTAGACTTATATCAGAGTAGACTTATATCAGAGTAGACTTATATCAGAGTAGACTTATATCAGAGTAGACTTATATCAGAGTAGACTTATATCAGAGCAGACTTACATCAGAGCAGACTTATATCAGAGCAGACTTATATCAGAGCAGACTTATATCAGAGCAGACTTATATCAGAGCAGACTTATATCAGAGTAGACTTATATCAGAGTAGACTTATATCAGAGTAGACTTATATCAGAGCAGACTTATATCAGAGCAGACTTATATCAGAGCAGACTTATATCAGAGCAGACTTATATCAGAGTAGACTTATATCAGAGTAGACTCTATATCAGAGTAGACTTATATCAGAGCAGACTTATATCAGAGCAGACTTATATCAGGAGTAGACTTATATCAGAGCAGACTTACATCAGAGTAGACTTATATCAGAGCAGACTTATATCAGAGCAGACCTATATCAGAGTAGACTTATATCAGAGCAGACTTATATCAGAGAGACTTATATCGGAGTAGACTTATATCGGAGTAGACTTATATCGGAGTAGACTTATATCGGAGTAGACTTATATCGGAGTAGACTTATATCGGAGTAGACTTATATCGGAGTAGACTTATATCAGAGTAGACATATCAGAATAGACATATATCAAAGTAGATTTATATCAGAGTAGACTGTAGTTGTGCCGAATCGCGGACAGCTGTTTTTTTAGCCTATGGTACGCAAATAATAGTACAACGCAAATCGTTTATTGTTGAGGCTGTTGGTGGATTTATAAAATGTCCCGTGTGATAGATACAGCATTAAAAACCTTCTTATATTGCATATGCCTTACATTGGATTTAGTTACGTGAAGACGTTTCCACTGTGCTTGCCCCAATATTTACAGCATCCTCATATGAACATATTCTGGCTAGAACTATTAACAACCAGAAAATATTGTCATGGTTGCAATCGGGAGGGAAGGTTTTTGTAATCATATTCATTTCATATAATACAGTATTATATGAAAATGTGTGCCAAATTATATAATTTAGGGAAATTTTGTTTAAAGGAAGTGGCAATACTTGATAATTATAGACTAACAAACGCGGAGAATATATAGGAACTTACAAGAATGTAAACTTTATATTTACTCCTTACTCAACGGGCTTTTTTTACGCGAGTTCATTACAGGTCAGCAGCATTACAGATACATCAAAAAAAGAAACGCTTCTATTGATTGTAGAAAAAAGCAAGGTGTACAAAGTAAAGAATATTAAAGAAATTTTGAATTACATTTGAATAGTAAGAATTTTATATTGTAATATTTTGGTTGGTTTTAATGGTTTTATGTGACTTCTACATTGCAGCAATTTGGTTCATGTCCTAGTGTTTAGTTTTAATGCCGTTAAATATTTCATCATAATTATCGCATTCACTAATGACTAATTAACGTAGGTTATCCCAGATCCAGATTTTACCTACATCCATCCACTCCATAACCTTTCTTCCTCTTCGGTTACGATCCCACTGTCATTATCTTTTATGTGCGTCACGTCAAATTAGTTCTGACACATATTTTTACAAATAAATTTGTTCAGTTTACTTTTTATAAACATCGGTCAGAATGGATATTCTGCCTGTCCAATGTCTATTAATCATATAGGTTTTAAATTTTGTATAAGGTGCAAGTTCAAAGTGCAATTGTTTTGCGAGGATGAATTAACAACCACCTAAACGTGTATTTCAGATTACAATGGACTTGTTGGCAGCACTCGCTGTTAACGCTATTGGGGGGACGATCATTTACGCATCGATCCCCCCGTTGCGTAAATGATCACCATCTTTATCACCCAAGTATTAAGGATGAATTTTTTCATCATAAAAACAATCTGAATCTGAATGTAACAATTACAATTGGTCTGTTAGCAGCACTCGCAGTCAATGCTATTGGTGGAGCTATAATATATGACACCGGGGGGTTTGGAGCCGCGTGGGTAGCGCCAATGATGGGCTTCAGCAGCAGTGGTATCGTTGCGGGGAGCACCGCCGCCGCCGCCCAGACTTACTACAGCAACCTAGCAACTGGCGGCATCGTTTCACAGTTGACAGCAATTGCTATGGCCTCACCGACTCCATAAGTTGGTGAAAAAAATCATTCATCACAAGCCAATTTAGGATCTTGTTTTAAATGGCTAATAAGTTTTTAAATAACCCGTTATTTGAATTCTGGTGTAAACACAGGTTATATTAGTTTTAATATTAATATCTAATACAAAATCAGCTGGTTTTGTAAATATTTCATTTTGCCTGTAATTGGGTATCCAATGTTCCCAAAACTCATACGGCAGATATTTAATACTACGCCCTCAGAATATTTCAAGCTAGTATTCTGCGAGGGTGTGGTCGTTCCAGAATCCTTGTTTGTATATAAGACATGCTAATTCCCATTCCTATTGTTTATAATTTAAGTACAAACTACTATCCAGATACAGTTCTCTACCTCTAGATATGGCTTGACTAGTACTTAGTAGCGGTGAAATCACATGTGATATCGAACTTTCTATCTAATAAAAATATAATAATGAAAAAAATCGTTTATTTTCAACCCACCACCTCTGTTACTCCACTGTTACACCACTCTTATTTTTGAAGAACACAATACAGTACCAACAATAACATATGTGCACACAGCCCACTTAGTGATAAATGATTCCTGCGGCTTTAAGACGCCCACTTTCATCGTAGATAATGGATGATAAACTCTGATGAGTTATTACCACTAAGAACCAATATATGCCTGCCTCGCCTACCTTTGCAAATGATACTTAAATTAAATCATGAACTCTTTATTTATTAAGAGTCTGAGTAATACCATGATCGGAATCACTACAAACTTCAATAATAAAATGTTCGACGGTAAGACCATTTATCTTAGACTTTAATATTAAACTAAATCATAAAAGTTTGAACTTCATTCATTATAATTGAAACAAGGTTTATTTTTATATTTCACTTTTGTTATTGAGAATGCTCGAGAGCTGTAGAGCACCCGCTCGGCACTGAGCGCATCCGCTTTAAAAGTGCCCTGCCTGGCGATCTGTGTGAAACTGCTCGGTCGGCTCCGGCCAGTTCCAAGCGTATAATCCGCGCCGGTCTGTGTGAAAAGAAGAGCACCGTTCGATGCTCTCCGAGCCTGTCTGTGGGAACGGACGAAAGAAGACTGCGGGCGCTCAGGGTGGGGTCTTTGACCGCCCGGGTAAGCGAAGCTGGAAAGGACGGCAAACCGAAATGCCCCAGGGTTGCCGTAGCACAACGGAGGTGCTCAGGGAGGCGCGGTCTCCCTTGAGATGAGCATAGGCACTATGCTGAGGGGTGCCAAAAAACTTTTACTATTATCTTCTAATATTTGATCTCTGAAAATAACTTAAAGAAACCCGTTATACAATATATACATTTATTTTTCGTATATAGGTCTTATTTATTGAACATATTGTGCAAATCCCTGAATGCAGTATGGCTGTCACATTTGGGGAGACATTGTAATTTTGACTCAGCAGAGAGGCTTGCCACAAGGCACACAAGGCAAGGTTTGGTATGAAACTAAACAGCTTAGGCTTGATCACAGGTGCAAGGTTACTAGTGTCTCAATGTATTATAGGATACGTTTTAGATGTGTGCAGAGGAGTTACATAACATGCTTATTCAATCACCTTTTCATCATCGGATAACAAGAGCTACGGTGAGTATCTTTTCATTGTGGATATTCCTTGTATTCGCACGAAGCAATATGATTAATCGGAATGCGAACCGGGGATTTAAATAATTTGCCTGAAGCAGTCTATCCGTCCAAATTGTTGACTTGTTGTTGTGAGTACCAAACATGTAAGTCGTATTAACTAATCAAAGGGCAGTGGTGACACTAAAAAAATATATTGTGCTGTTTATCTCAGATAGCCACAACTTTCTCTTTTGGCACAAACTATAATTGATGTTTAAATGCTTGTGTAAAGGATGGCAACCCTGTTAATTTCTTTCATGCTCAGCCAATAATTAACATACATGCATACATTTCCGTACATACCGTACGTACGTAAAGAGTATTTAGAAAAAATCATAAATTTTGCAATCAATTCCAGATCAACTACATCCTATTTTATTGTTTGCAGGAGGTTACTTTTAATGTTTTCTTTGATGTGATTACTTTTTATAAAAAATATTGCTAGATAAGCTCTGTTTATGCTAGGTAGATGGTTTATGACAATAGGTGACTAGTGGATTGGAATCTCTGACATTGTTTCGTAGATCTTACCCTAGGCCATTATCCTATTGGAACTTTAAATTAATTTATTTTTTGTATAACAGTGTCTAAGGACAAAATAGATCTCATTTAATTATTTCTTTATTTATATTGTCATCTATATTTCCTCCGTTTATGAGAGGTGTTTTGTGCAAACTTATCAATAAACAGTTCTTGATAAATTGTACTGTTAGATTCTGAACTTAGATATTTAGATATTTCTGAGTAAAGAAACTTTTTATAAGCCTCTTCATTCCTAGTTGTTTGAGTAGACGCAGTCTTTTTTTTTTGTGATGTTGTTTCAAGTGATTTTTTAAGGTCAATAATTCTTTGAGAATTCTGGTCTATTTTGTTTAACAACAGATTTTCCATTCTGGTCATTCTAGCTTCAAGACTGGATATATATGCATCACTGTTTTGCAATACCCTTGTTTCAGACTTGGACTGTACTTTTTCTTTATAAGGCTCATTTAATTGCTCAATATTTTTATCATCATTCTGTGAAGGTGCTTCTAATTTTATTACATGAGATTCTATAACATCTTTTAATTTCATATTAAATTTTCTTTTTTCTTTAATTGCTGCTATTCTTTCTGGAGGTATTTTGCTTTTCAATATAGACACCTTTGTCATTCCATTGCTGTCTTTGGGAGTGTTAAGTTTTTGATTAAGGGCTTTAATATTTTGTATATTGCCGTTTTTTGCATTTTGTGGAGATGCAATCTCTTGTTTTGGTAACATTATAGATTCAACTTCCTGCTTTGTTATATTTATATGTTCTTCTGGTGGCATATTTTCTAACATAATATCTTTTGTTTTAAAATTATTGGATTTCAAATGTGCCACATTTAATAAAACAGATGGTGATATTGGTTCGAAATTACCTGTAAGTGGAACAGGATTTGTTATTTTTTTTTCAGATATTATTCTAACTTTTGGTTTTGTATTTTGACTTGTCGGTCTTGTTTGTGATTT
Organism: Teinopalpus imperialis; assembly: GCA_029286865.1. Lineage (NCBI taxonomy): Eukaryota > Metazoa > Arthropoda > Insecta > Lepidoptera > Papilionidae > Teinopalpus > Teinopalpus imperialis. The sequence goes on along the minus strand of JAGSMU010000022.1, from coordinate 12,614,086 downwards.
ATCATTCTGAACTGGACAAAGATTAAATTTCAAACATTCATTGCCTTTTATAGTTTCTCCTTTATTATTTTTTTCGGAAAATGGTGGCACAATAAGCATTGGTTGTACTTGGAATTTGTTTATCTTATTTTTAATTTCTATCAATTTGTGATTTAATAAATCAGTTTCATTGATATTATTATTAATGATATTAATTTTATCATCTGTATTATTGTCCAATACAAAGTTAAGCTCAGCCAAATTATTAGATTGTGTTGTTGGTAGTGTATTCATTTCATTTTTTAAGTATGAGTTTTCCATACTTTCAGAATTTGTTAAAAAATCTAAATACTTTAAAGAAAAATTTGCTTTTTTATCATTTGTTGAGAAGTATTCATTTTCAATATCTTCAAGAACAATGGGATAAAGATTAGAAAACTCTTGTGAGTTATCAATCCATTTGCTTGGGTCACAATAGGGTCCATCCTCGGTGGGTATTGCTTCAAAGGTAAGTTTTTCTTTCTGGAATTCCAAAATGATTAATTATTCTAGGAGTCAATTTATAGTGATCAATGATACAAAATTGTTTTAAATAATTTTGATACAATAAGAATATTTTATTATATTCACATAAATTATCTGCTATGAAAGCAAAAATCGAAATATAACTAATATCTCAGATATTAAATAGTTAGAATTGAAGGGTCAGGCATTACCAGTAATTAGTTTCACAATATATAACACATTCTTATATGCTTGAAATTCATTATTTGTTTGTACAAATATTATGTAAAAATTACAAATCCTAACTGAATATTTTATTTTGAAAAAATTCAGGCCATCATTTGAAATAACATTTAGTTCTAATGTTTTTAATAAATTTTTACTTAAATGTACACTATTAAGAATTTAAAGAAAAAGATTTCAAAAATTTATTAACATTTCTAGTTCACATAATAATGATCACTGCAGGCAACAGATACATGCATCCATTATTGATAAAGACAAAAACTCATTGCCTTTACCAGTAATTGGCCATGCAACAATCATCTTTTTTAGCAAAATGCAGTAAACATGATGCAGTTTCAAACCACTATTCAATGGCTTTTGGTTGAGCCAAGGTAAATGGTGTGTAAGTAATTTGATTAAAAACAAGTATAAAAAAAATATGTTATATAACATATGTTGAACATGGTAATACCACAATGCAGCTTATAAACTAGCTATAGCCAAAAGAGGCTTGACTATGGAAGGACTTTGCTTTCACAAAATAATAGCTTGATGCAGCTTTGCTTTGTCTGATGAATGATAAAATCTGAAACATAGTTGTGAGGCAATAATGCCTAAGGAGGACTAAGATGTAAATCATAGTTCTCAAGTGGTTGGCATTATCATTTCTTATTAAGGATGATGATGATGATATAATCACTTACTATCAATTAAGGTGTGTACTTGTATGTCACCTCCAAATTTCATGAAAAACAAAAAGAGTAATAAATTACTTAATTAATCTTTCCTTCTACATCAATGTCATAATAATTGGTAAATAGTCTTGATAAGAGGTACCTTATTTTTTTCCTTAGAATATATTTTTTAAATGATATGATAGTGGAGAAATTCTTAATTGGACAAAATACTGTTTATCAACCCTATTACTTTTCTATTTCAATTATGAAATTTACTTATTTGCATTATCCTGGGCCACCTAGATACATCGAATTCCCACTAACTTATGCAAGTTGACATTCCATGCAGTACTATGGTGCTGCTGCATCTAATACCCTGCTTAGTTGTTTAGCAGATCTAAATCCAGATCAAGTAAATTTGTTTAAATGCAGATGCCTAGATTTATATATTGAAGCTTGTAAGCAAATAACCACATGGTTTCCATTGAAAAATAATCCAATATTTTTCTTTTATCTTAAATTTTTTTTATCACTCCCCACTTCATCCGTCAACGATGAACGAATATTTTCGCATAATAATCTTATGAAAAAAAAAAGCAGTAAAATAGGCTGTCTACTCAGTCAATCACTGGTCTATTGCACACAAAACAACTCTTTAATGACGCTAATTATTATGACATTGAAATTAATTCAAATATGATTGTGGCTATAGCCGAACAATATTGGTATGTTCTTAAAGATTGTAAATGAATAATTATATTTAAGTATTAATAATAATTAATAGTAAGTTCATATTGTTTGATGTAAATTAGTCTGAAAGTTTATTTTTTGATAAATAAAGCAATTTTATTGAATATTGTTTTTTTTTGTCATATACTTATGATTTTAGTGGACAGCTCTATTGATTTTGCAGAATGACATTCAAGACCACTAGTTTCAGTAGTCATTTGTCATTGGTCCTACAAGTAATGTACCTTGTCTATTGGCATCTAAATGATCATTTAAGCCATTGGTCAACAAGCAATCACTTATTCCCTTCATCAGTTTTTATAACAGATAGTCAATATGCCATGATAATTTCTGGTTGTTGTATATATTTATGTTTGACACATACCTTAAAGTTCATAAAGTATTCATCTTTAAAGTGGTGTTGACATACAACTCTATTTTTCAGCTGTGACACTTTTAAATTCAGAAACTCTAGCCGGTGTGCATTGATTAACCACTGGTGACATCTTACTTTATCGAATACCGGATAATGAAACATATGGGTCTTTCCATCAGTTTTCACCATACAATTGCGATAAGTACAGCGACATCCTCCCATTTTTGTGGCTGAAACAAACACCAATAAAATATTATTAAAATAATAATCACCAACCTTTTCAAATTAAGAGGTTTAACAAAGCACAGCTACATTAAACATAGCATCATAATGTTGCTGTTTCATCTGGTGAGTGCAGGGATACGGAGGCCTTTATTACTGAGGGTGACAACGTATCTGCATTGCAATTCCTTGTCAAGGATGAATGTAGATGTCATGGGCCACAGGAATTACTTACCATCAGGTGAACTGTGTGCTTGTTTGTTACTCACAATGTAATAATAAATATATATACATATAAATATATATATATATATACTTATGCGAATGAACACGATGATAAATTTCATACACCTTATCGTTTCACAAACAAGAAAGAGATATGCACAAAGAATATTTTTTACGGAACATAATCAGCGTGCACTGTTAACCAAAATAAAGACTCAAGACAATTACCTTACTTATAGAGCACAGATGTACATAAACTAGGCAATTCCGGCTTAACTCATATATGATATTATTGGTTTTCGTATGCCTTTGTTATGACATTTTCTTTATTTTATTATCTTAGAGAATATAGTAATACAAATGTTTGTGCTCATATACATTTCATATTAATAGTTACCAAATTAAAGTAAATGCACCTAAAATAATTCTTAGCTTAGAGAGAGTTTTAACACGTTTTCATTGCTGACATTAGATTTAGGAAATTCTGTTCTAATTACTAATTCTAAAAACAATATTAATTATAATTACGAGATAAACACATAGACGTTTTTTTTACATTGTAATGAATTCATTTGTACCACAGATAACAGATAAACACAGAATACATCGACGGATAGTAGGTAAATATTCGTCGACGACAGATCTAATAATAAACCAACAAATGAGGTTCTAAATTGGATAATTTGGTTATCCGAATGTGATCAATTCCTGTCTACTTGTTCATATTGCACAACACGTAAATGGATTACAAGGAATAACCAATTATTATTTTATTATTATTTATTTTCTCTTTCACAAAGCTACACAAAATTAATACAGCAATATAATACAATATAAAATATTCCTTTGTGAGAGACTGGTGTCTGCACTAGGTTTCCCTGTCTGACAGATTATCAGGCCCTCGACATGATAAACGAATATTGTAGTGCCTTAAAGTTTGCAAGAAAAATAAAGTAATATATAATAACAGAAAAATACTAAGAAAAGTGAAAATAATAAATAAAAAAAATTCGGGAAAATCAAAAATGACTGCGAGTGAGTGTCTAATTGTGTGATGAGTGAATATATTGCATATGTAGGTGAGTGTCATGGATGATGTATGATTTTATGTGTTTAAAGTTTATATATTTATGTATTAAAAGCCGTTTGGTAAGCGGATTATTCCAGTGGTTTAATATTATGTTATAACTCGGCCTTGATTTAGAATAGGGCTTAGAGCAGATTATCGTTAGAATCATAATCCAGTTTTTGTAACCACGCAAACAATTTTAATTTGCACTTGCTTTTAGGAAGAGGGTACAGAGATAGAATTTTATTATTTTATTGTAAAGGTGATTACTAAGAAAGCAGAAAAAAATAAGGTAAAAGCTAGTTCTAAATTGCTGTGATTGGCAAATTGTCTTTGTCTTTGTTTTTTAAGTACAGTTTGTAAAATGAATGCCTGTCTGTAAGAAAGCTAGTGGTTTTGTACAAGTCAGCAGTGTGATGGAAAAATGGAAGAAAGTTACTTACTTTAAAAACAGATCTTCGAGCTCGTTCAAGTTGTATAATTTATGATTTGGGGGCACCACCGCAAATTGTATATATACTATACACTAAGTAATCAGTGAATGACACAGAGAGAAGTAGAGCATTTTTATTATTTTGTCATCAGCGATGTTTCGTATGTTTTTAAAAATAAATATTAGTTTTCTAATTCATGGTGTTAGGATGTTTATATGTAATTTATAGATTAGATTTTTATCTATTATGACTCTGACTAGGTATTTTATGCTGTCTACCTTTTCAAATCTCTTGCATGTACACGTTGCTAAAGTAAGTTTGCAATTGTGGACTATTATTTTATTGTTCGAATTTGAATATGTTGTTATTTAACATATTTAGTTTTTTCGACGTTAATTGATAGTAGATTTTCACATTGCCAATTTGTCATCTGCAATCTGTAAAGAAAAAAATCTAAAAAAGGCTGTATCATCTGCAAATAAAATAATCTTTCCACTCTCTAAGATTAAATTAAACAAATCATTTACATACATTAGGAACAGTGTGGGTAACAATATACTTCCCTGGGGAACTCCTTAAGTGACAGTTAATTCCTCACTCTTCCAGTTTTACATTTTTATATATTACGAGTGGCAATTTAGATAGCTATTAAAGAAGTCTACTTGTGTACCCCTAATACCCATATGTCTTAATTTGTTTAATAAGAATGTTACCGACACCATATTAAACGATTTGGCTAGATAATAAGAAATAGCCATTACTTTCCTTTTTTATCTAACTTACTTACTACAAAGTCATGGATAGCTTCACTTGTAGATACGACTTTTCTAAATCCATGTTGACATTTTGAAATTAAGTTTTTATTTTTAAGGTATTTGTTTAGTTGTTTATGAACATTTTTTTCCAATGCTTTGGATAACGAAGGTAAAATAGATATGGGCTGATAGTAATAGGCAATTCCTGGCGCCACTCTTATAGATAGGTTGTACTACTGATCTCTAGAACTCCTTAGGAAATACACCAGACATTATTGACAAATTGCAGATATTTATATTGAGAGAGCCAGCAATTAAATCTTTGTATCTTTTAATGGCATAGTTTGGAATATTATCTTGTTCCACAGCACAATCGGTTTTCAAGTTACTATTTATTGATTTCACTTTTTCTATATCGGTGGGTAGTACAACAAATGATTGCAAAGGTGAGGTTGTTGGATTTATTGATGGGTTTATTGTATTATTTTTATTGAATGTCTCTGCCAGGGTCTTAGCAATGTTTGTGAAGAGTTTATTTGCCTCCGTTATTGTCTGTATTGGATTTAACACTAGATTATTAGAGAAGCTTGAGTTTTGGTATTTGTTGATCCAGTTAATAATTTATTAGTTTTTTATTACCTCCTTGCGATTTAGTTATTTGCTCTTTTCATATTCACGTTTTAGTTTTTTTAGCAATGTGTAATACATAAAATTTTATAACACAGGTATGTTCATCTTATATCATTATCTGGTATAATTTCTAGAATGTTTTTTGTTTTAAGATGTAGTCTATCTCTATTTTTTATTTATCGTAAGTATCCACGAGTAATCCACTTTTTTAAAAATGTTTTGAAAAAAACATTTTTAGAAAAGTGATCATCCATTAGGTAATCCGGACTTAAATCAATGTTTTCTATTGCCTCATTTAGACTACAGTAGTTAATATGATTTAAGTTCTTGTGTATTTTATATGAAGACTGTATAGAATCAAGGCTTAAATTAACAGTGTTATTTATAGTAGAAGGAGAGACAAAATATATTACTTTGAGCTTGGTTTTAATAATGACGTGTTCTAGAAAGTAAATGAACGAGTAGGAATGGTGTGGGCAGGCATTGTGTCATGTGAAGCGAGCAAATTAAGATAGCTCTGTGCTCTGCTGTTAATTGATAATGTGGATATGTCTATATCTATGTATATCACTTGTAATGGCATTGTTTTTGAATGTAATTAAGCTCGACAGTAGATAGAATAGATTGAGGCATTCCAGGAATTTAGTGAAATCATGACCATCCCCTCCAAAACTTGAATGTAATGGCTATTGGATAGCCAGTATTCAGTTTGTATAATATAATCCTAGCCTATGTCGGCTTGGTTTAAATGCTGACTTACTATTTGTTAGTACTTTATTAAGGTTTTCTGTAGGAATATATTATCAAGGTCTTTATTATTATTTGCCGGCATTTTAAAGTTTTATATAATACAAAGCGGATTCAATACACAATTAATTCATAGTAGCTAAATTCTAATAAAATAACTAAAAAAAAATCTAATAAAATAATGTTATTTTATTTGGCACAACTTAAAATTTTGTTGTTTAAGTTTGGAAAAAAATATATGTTGGGCTTAAATGAGTGGACTAAAAAATATTTAGGCACTAAATTACTTTATAAATTGAAAGGAATATCATATTACAAAAATGTGGCCAGTTAATATTTTTTTTAAAATTTGAAAAAAAAGTAAATTTTCATCACCGAAACTGTACTATTAATATTACCCGACTACAAAACTTTATTATTACTTCTTTTATTATTATTGATTTGATTTTGAAACTCTGTTTATTTAGCGACTAGTTTCTCCAAATTAACCCCTTTTCTGTAAGATTAAAATATAAATTTGATTGGTTTGGCCAACTTTAATGGTCGCATTATAAATGAGGGACTACGAAAGTGGTCGATATATAGACCCCAAGGGGTAGATATCGGTTTCCCACGGTTCGACGTAAACAAAAACTGATTTTGGGTCGACGAGGTCTAAAAATCCACTCTTAATTAACACAAGTTCTTATGCGAAACTTTAAAGATACCGTGTAAACTTTGTAACTTATACCCACTTAATATAAGAATGACTTATATTTTAGTAGGAAGTATCATTGTTGAACTCCTAGATTCTGTTGTTGTTGACGCTGTTAGCCTATGCGGCTCTTACAGCTTCATCGGACACAGGGCTCACGAAACTGAGGGGTCCATGAGCTTGTGAGAATTTGGATCTCTTATTTACACCAAAGCGCTAATACACTGAGCGTGTCGGTCTGCTCTGATCACGTTCCTATCTGAATGCCACCTAAGTTGCCAGTTCCCTAGCTATCAGAAGATTCTCCAGAGTGGAGAATGGATGGTGATGACTGACCACCTGTTATCTGGTTAATCAAAGGCTGTGAGCGGTGGAAACCGCCCTGACACGCGGGTGTATCTAGTGTACGCTGTGTCGCGAAGATTACCCCGCGCTCGAAGGCGAGGGCGACGTGAAATGTAAGAGGTGTGTGATGGTCCGGAGTCCGTTGAGGACAGACTGGAACTCGGCTCCTCCATGAAGTCGGGGTTGTCGAGGACGTGACGGGTGTCTACGGTTCCAAGTTGCTCGATTCGGTACCGGCTAGTAGGTTCCGGCGTTTACCATTAGCGGGTTAGACTGCGAGAGCGCTTTCGCGAAGAAGAGTTGCAGGAGAGACTGAAAATATTCCGGAACAGTGACGTAAGTCACTGTGCAGATCGATGTCGCGCTGATATAGTTCTGCTCCGGTCGCTATGGGGCTGAAACGGTTTTATAGGTAGGATCTTAATTTATTCGTAGCTACATGGGCGAAGACGACGCTGGCATAGGCCATAATCGGCAAGATTTTCAGCTATTTTAGAATCTATGTTGGAGTTTTTATAAGAAAAAGATCCGAATTTTAAAGGTAATCTGAATAATTGCAAAATAGATATTTATTACTTGACTGATATCTTTGGTATATTGAACAAAATTAATTTTCAGCTGCAGCTGTCGATCTCAACTTGATTAAAACTAACACTAATATCGGTCTTTTTGGAGAAACTCATCCTTTATAAACAAAATTTAAGCAGAAAAGAATATTCATAGTTTCCGCATTTGTCAAAATTACCGGAAGTGTTTCAAGACTATGTTATTTTATCATATGTCACTCACTATGACGTATTACGCAAACATTTTACTAAGAGGTTTGAGGAACTCTTAAATTTACAAATTCCTCAATGGATAATATATCCGTAATATCACGTCCATGGAAGAAGACAATGTGATAATGCAAGAAGAGTTGGTTACTATCAGGACGGACGAGATGCTTATGCAGAAGTACAACCAAGGCTATCAGAAGTTCTGGATGCAACGCGAGATTGAAACATAGTATCGTACATTGTGGAACATTGAAAAAAAAACCTTATCGCTTTTCCATCATAATACGTAGTCGATTCAGTATGTTTACAAACATTTTGACAAAACAAAGAAACCGTTTGAAAATCAAGGAACGCGGAGATGACTGCAACTCACCAAGATTTAGCTAGATTGGTAGAAAGTCACCAGGTTCATCCATCAACTGAATTTTTTGTCTTTACTTTGCGATTTTAATGTTTTTCTCAAGAGATAATTACCTACTTAAGTATTTTAACGTAATTTTAATTAATAATTATTAATTACACTTTATATTTACTGAATTTTATGTCTATTTATTTTCTTAAATTTTTGATGAAAACATTATCATCAAGTTTACTCACTTAACCAACCGCAAAGTTTTTAAATTGGTAAGTATTTTGTATCAATAGGAAAAATACTAGAGATAGCATTTCAAAGTAATTTGGCCATGGAGGTATCAGTATGGTATTTGGTATCAGTTCATTTTGGAAAGGGGATCACTTGCTCAAAATGGTTTGGGATTCCCTGCTATAGATGATTATGTCACCGTATTTACCTATATTCCAACTAAATTATATGATATTTGACTGCGCATTTCGAGAGCGCGGTGATATTGTTTTTGAATTAGGACTATGTAAAGCTTATGTTAGACCGTTAGCAATTATGTTTTCTGTCTGTGTAATCTCACCGGTTGCCAATATAAGACGCATTTATGTACTAAAACAACAAGTAAAAGTTAAAGAAGGTTAAAATAAATAAGATCAATAAAAAACTTTGGACAGTTTTCAAAAAAAATACTTATAAGAATCCGTAAACATTATAACGTATAACGTAACATATCATATATTAAAAATACTCAATCATCTAAGTTCATTTAGCGGTTTATGGAATACGCTTTCATAATTACTTCTCACAACACAGGCTTATTCTCATAATCGCTAATAATTCTTTAAGGTTGTGTGTCGACTCCCAAGTGTACTAGTGTAAACTAAAAGTTTTAAAACTTAAAAACTGATTATTAATATAGTCGGTCAGGAGCAGACAGAACAAACCTTATCTTAGTCCTCAGAAGTGGCTACCTTTTTAATTCCTTATCAAGGACCAATGTGTCTGATGAGCTGCAGAAATCACTTACCAATAGGTGAACTGTATACTCGTTTTTCACGCTAATATCATTAAAAAATAAACAATAAAGGTTTATACCAATATATAATTACTGAACCATCTAATAGTCCCATCTAATAGTAGTTTAATTGATTAATTCGTGTTATTATCATAAAGTGTTTACGTCAAAATTTATATATTAAAGTATTTCCATGACAATTACGGACCACTCAAGTTTAGTAATTTGAGCCGTATATCGATCGTCGTCACACCTATCCACTCTACGTTAATGAATACAGTTATAAAATAGTGATAATTGTACATAAACATGGTGTTGTATATATTCGTAGGTACTCCATAATTCAATATAAACCTTATACTACGCGAGAAGCCTTATTTCGACCCCTAAGGAAGTGGAAATGAAGTGGTTTTATCAATTTAGATGCAGGTTTACCAACTTTTTGGCGGAAAACATTATAAACAAATCTAAGGAGACAAAAATATTGAGAATAGCTTCTTGGTTTCAGGGCAATGACTAGATCGTGATGTGCTGCGTGTGTATGGTCTTTTTATAACTTTTATCATAACAAAATGTAAAATTATCATTATAATTAGTTAGCCTGTTGACCTAATAATAATTGCTACAATATGACTAATAATAATGGCTACAATATGACTAATAATAATCGTTACAATATCACTAATAATAAGGGCTTCAATATGACTAATAATAATGGCTACAATTTGACCAATAATAATGGCTACAATATGACTAATAATGGCACAAATGACTTTTTTATGGCTAGGCTATGATTATATCAGTATACAAATTATATATTTATTTTTGTTTTCACTTAAGTTATTATACCTCACGACATAAAATCGGTGTATAAAAGATAGTAAAACATAAAAATATAATAATTTAGTAAGATTTAATTGTTAAGATTTTTCATAAATAAGTATGTCTGAGGATTCATACAATAGATTGGCAAAGATTTGAAGGGCCCCATTATCGCATCGGTCGTATTTAAATATGGTCCGTTATCGATTTTTCTGGAATGCTCTAGAGTTTATCAAGTCTCCGCATTTCAGGATTTACGAAATAGGCATCACGTGAAACAACAAATTAATAATAAACTAGTGAGCACAACCTAAATGCAAAATGTTAAATGTTTTATCTAAGCTGATTTATCTCGAACATCACTCGAGAATTTTCCGTGACGGTCTCTTAATTTTTTCTATTTGAATACATATAGGTATTATTTTATAAAATTCGCTTCTAGACCTATGATATTAAAGTAATTGATTGTTAAAGAAACTCTACTCAACCAAAGTTACCAAACCAAAGCGAATTGACTCGTCCTTCCTAGTGCGTTCCTACAACAAGGTATTGGAATAGTTTGCTTGCTGTATTTCCGTCCGAATATCACGTGGACGTCTTCAAAACCCTAGTGCTAGTGGGTTTACTATCTAGGGCGACATCCCTACTTACCATAAGGTGGAATACTAATGAAACAATTTAATAGAGTACTCTATGAAGAAAGAGTCACCCAAATGCCCCCAGAATTTCGGCTGGAGCAGAGAAATCATAAACTTTCTATTCCTATTTTGTAATAAAACAACATGCTGTATAGTATTCACAATAGGGAACCCTTATTATCCACCTTCAATTTGCATGCTCACGCTTAGTATAAATTGTTTTGTGTAATGTGTAAATTTATTATCGCGTGTTGACCAGTCATTGAATGTATACATTTCAAGCAAGTGGACGTCCGACTGAAAATCCGTGCATCCATGCAAGCCAATACGGAAACAAACATAAAAACAGGAAACAAAAATATGAATATTACATTCACGTGTGACACCTTGAGGCCACTTCATAAATTTCTAAGAATATTTTCATTACAATGCAAGAAAGATAAACGTTCTTCCTCCACTTCCTGCTTAATCTACAGAAGTATACTGATGGGCGTTATTCTCGCATTTTTGAGTGTTATCACGTTATATTGGAAAATAGTTTACTTTTACTATAAAATAAATGTGTCAATTAAAATAACAGATGGAGTTCAAATGATATACGATTTGTGCCAGTATATAGTAGATTTGTCATTCGTTTTTATTTATGGCCAAGACATGAGTTTTGAATATTTTAAACAATATGATAGAATTGATACTATTATAAGCATGAGCTATTATTCAGAAATTAAGCATAGACTTGTCAAATTAATAGTGTTCTTTGCACTAATCTGGGTTACAAGCAGTGCTTTTGATTTCGTGGCCTGGTCACTAAGCTTCGGATGGGTAGCTCCATTTATTTATTCTCTTGCTTATGTGTACTTACTTATAAAAATCCTAACTACACTTGATCTTATCTCACAAGTAATGCACATTGAATGCCGTTTGCGCTGCATTGGCGATTTATTACTAGGTTATTACTGTGTCAATGCAAAAAGTTTTGTTGAAGATTGCGCTTTTAAGCATAATTGGTTTTATACTAATAAGGTGGTAGCGTGGAATCCTGTGAAAAACATATCGTCTAATTTAACGGATGTGACGAAACGACTTGATAAATATTATTTATTGCTTATAGAACAAACTGCTTTTATCAACAAAATGTACGGGATACGGGTAAGCTTGTTTCTACATGATCACTTTTAATTAACGAGTAAAATATCCATATATATATATATATATATTTATGTGTATGCATGTAGACGCTGCTATGGAGGAAACTTAAATAATAACGATTAAAAAGTATTACGCAATACATACCGGAATTGTTCGAGATTGTAAATTCTACCCTTATTTTATTAAGACTGAAACTGCAACGAGGGTCATCATTTTGAAATTGTACGTTTATTTCGAGTTTTCACAAAACTATAAAACTAATGAGTTATGACTCTATAAAAGATCTACTCTATGAAAGATATTATTAAAAAGATACCTTGCCCAGTAGAAGGAAGTGTATATGTATACTGAAATCACTAAAAACTTACCATGCTTCACTCACGTGCTCAACATTTAATCCAATTATTCAATATTTTATTTTTATTTGTTCAGAATGATCGATACACTAACGGTAGAATAGTAATAAAATATCTTGACATGTAACATTATTTTTCAGATATTATTAAACAGTTTGAGTCTACTCATAGATATGGTGAGATTCACAAATATATCTGTGCGATTCATGATCAGTTCTCAGGTAATTCAATCTAATCCACGTACATTACACACACCACAGGAAACGTAATTAAGCGTTAGACGTCTCTGTCTGAAGGAGAGTGAACTATCGAAAGTTCTTCCGGCCACTGACGAGGTTTTGGCAAACTGATCTGTGCCCGAATATGCGTTTGAGTAAATGCTACTAACGGTTCCCAGCGTCTAAGGTGCGAGGCATCTGGTATTGCAAATGGGAATCCGCTTCTTTAATTAACATGCTATCAAAGAGAGAGGATATTGTCTCCCCTTATCCCAAATATCTTTTCATATGGATATGGATCGAGATAATAAGGTATCACTTACTGATGCCAAATGTGAGAAGATAATGAATAGGTAATGGTAGGTTATGAATTATACTATAGAGCGACTTTTATTTCTTATAATATTAATGAGTTAAACTTATCCTCATATAATTCATATAACTCCGACATCATGTCAGATATTTCAGGGATTTATGAAAGTGGGATGAATTAAGCGGGCAATACAATGTCCGCTTAATCTCCGTGCCTGTTAATTCGCGGGTGTGTGAATGCGTCAAGCCTTCAATGCTAAAAAATAAATTAAGCCTATTTATAGGCTATATTCTGGTCGATGTTATAACAATATAAGTATTTAATGAGTATAACAGTATAGATTTATATCTATTCTATTACATTGAGAGTAAAAAACGAGCACACTATTCAACCTGATGTCAAGTGATTCCTGCGGCCCATGATATCTACATCATCCTAGACAAGGAATCATAATGCAGATGCGTTGTCACCCTTGAGGACTGAGCTGGAATGCCTCGTCACCAGTAATAAAGGACCCCGGATCCCTTTACTCACCATACGAAACACAGCAGCATTATGCTGCTATTTCACACAGGTATTCAGTGCGGACGTGGTCCTACCCCGGTCGAGCTGACCCATTCATTCTGCGGCTAGAAACTGCAGCGTATTAGAGGTACGCTGCAGTTTCTACTTCCACTATAAAATATATATCGATCTTCAAAGTATGTTGCGGTTGTCCGTAGGATATTTACAAAATGAATGTGTTATACATTTCTTCATTGTTACAATTTTTTGACACAATAACAGAATACCTGCGTGGTTCCTTTTTGGTTTAGAGAAATCTTATTATGAAATTACATTGAGTATTATATACTTTTACGTAGTACATAATACTTTAAAATTATAATTTCTTACGTTGATAAATAGAGATATTTTATTTTATTTAAATTTACAGAACGCTGTTGGCACTTTGGACTATTTCCCAGCAATATCCAGTCTGATGCGATTATTAACATGTGTTGCTGTTGTAATTAGCCTCGTGGATCATTGCGAAAAGGCATACCGCGAGAGAGACAGGATTACGTGTATAATCGACCACTATCTCATCATGAGAGACCCAAGTAAGCTGAATTTTAGTAATTTATGCATTAAGATAAACGTGCGTTATGCCCAATTATTTAAATCTTTTTGGATTGAAATTCCAAAACTCACAGCCAACTCTTTAGCTCGTTCTAACTGTAATATGAATAGGTATACTTGAAGGACCACTACCTCACAATAACAGCGTAGGAATGTGGAGACCCAATTACAGGTAAAAAGGTATGCCATTTTCTGAGATGTAGGACTGAGGATGAGAGGATTGCCTCAGGGATGACAACACATGTGGATCTTTGCTGATGATCTACATGTCATGGGCCCGAGTTATCACTTACCATCACGTGAACTAAGTGCTCGTTTGACAACTCTAATATTATAAAAACTACTTTTATGAAATATTATGCAATGTTGCGTCTGCGCATGACATCGTCATACAACTTATGTTAAGTTGATATATGCTTGCGCTTCATCCATAACGCAGTCACCCAGATGTAGATGTTTTTATCATGGTGACTAGCGAACACATACTTGTACTAACGCTGTAGAACTAATATGTTTGTTATTCCTCGATGTAGACTGGTCATTAAGGCTGCTGACAGTTTCCAACTGCAACGTATCTAGACACAGATACGACGCTGCGTCACTAGTAATACAGTTACAGCTCCTCTACACACACCATATGAAATATAACAGTGTTAAGATGATATTACACATCAGTATTGTTATTGTCCCTACCTGGTCGACCCGCCCGTTCATGCTGCAGCAGCATAGTGGCCCTACCACTTTTTCTCGATGTCTAAAATCTGTAAATCTTAAATTTCACCATCACACGTTGCAAGATTGGATGAGGCTAGGACGATCGGCTGTTAGGCGAATTGCGTCTGGATAAAGCGAATCCAAATCTCACTGGCAATAGGCAAGGGTGCCGGGAACAATCGTACCAACGCGTCTGCCAAGGGTAGTATTGAGGAATCTCAAACTACAATCAGCTCTGCACTCTTTTCACGATAATTGCCAGCAGTACGTTTTAAAACGTTGACGTTGGTTATTAAAATTAACAATCCTTGAGCAAACAAGTATAAGTAAATTTAGCACGAATTACGTCACAACATTGCTATTGCCATAAGTTTCATGTTATGGTAGAAATACAGTGTCTTTTAGCTGAGCGGGAAACATTTTTGTATTAAGTAAATGTAAATATACTTTATCTTGTTCTCTGTCCGTATCTAAGCCATTTTAAAAACCTATGTCATAAAAATCTGGTATTCCCGCTTAGGCACAATAATACTTTATCAAGGATTTCCGTATTCAGTGTTGACATTCATTACTTAAATTATTTTTTATTAAGTTTATTGAAAAAAAATTGAAATAAAACTTTTTACATACTTTTTCATTATTTGAATTCGAATCTGTGAATGGAGGTTTGCTAGACATATATCTCTTTCATCTTCTACCTTCCTTTGAAGTAAGGATTCTTTTAACTTGCTCCTATTAACTGGGTGACAATATTAAAAGCCTTCCATTTTTTATCCTTTATCTCTTTTTTATCTATATATTAACGGTTTAATATATTTAAGACCCTTGGTAGGTTTTACAGTGCTAAAGCTAAGCTGGAGCTAGCTTCCAGCTGGAGCATGAATGGTTTGGCTCGACCACCTGAAAAAGCTAGCCTAAAAATGCCATATAAGTCTGTTGTGTGTAAGGGAACAAGAGACCCAATGGCTGGTAATGGGGCATTCCATGTTATTTGAATCTCAGAGTTCTGGAACTCACTTTCGATATCACTTAATTTTGTACGTAACAGTCTGATTACCCATGAGGAGAGTACTACCTCACGCCAGAATACCACCATAAAATATCAGTGAAATACCAGCATTAAATAACAGTCAAACGAAACACCGCAGCGGAAACACCGTGCTGCTTTGTTTCAGTGTGTTCGTAGTCAACACTAAACGGAGAATGTTTGTTGTTGTGTCGCTTATTTGTTCCCTTTAGTTTAATGAAAAACTCTTTAGTAAAAGTCAGTAATGTATCCGTAAATCAAGACACGGCATAGCTACAATTATAGACGACGACGCCCCATTCATGCTACATACAAAATTTTGCTAATTTAAGGATGCTGGCTGCATTTCTTCAATGAAATTAATCTTTGAACGATCAATCCCATAAATCAACTTGTTTCCGATGCCAACGACTACTCGTGGACCAAGTCTCTAATATTAGGTTCAGTTCATGATATGAGGGGTAAGCACGCAACACGATGGGATGACTGATGACACTTACATTTTTCCTCGATATCATCATAATGCAGACGCAATGTCACCCCTGATGACTAACATGGAATGGCTCGTAAATAATAGAAATGAAATTTCCGTTTACCTATGAAATTGCCGTTTTGTATGAAATAAGTTAAAGTATTTTTTTTTCAAACTTTTTTATTTCCTTTATTCCAAGTAATCACCCATGTAATCGATGCATATTTGCCAATGCAGTGGCAGTTTATTGATGCCCTTCTTGTAAAAATCAGCTGGACGGGAGGCAACAAACTCTTCAAAGGCATTTTGTACTGCCTGTCGGGAATTGATATTTTTTCCCGCTAAAAAGTTGTCCATATTTTGGTAAAAGTAATAGTTGGTGGGTGCAAGTTCTGGTGAGTACGGTGGAGGTGAGGGACAGCTTCCAACCCCAACTCTTGCAGCCTGGAGACGGTCTGTTGTGCAGTGCGAGGACGACCGAAGCTGGTTGCAGATGTGCGAACTTCTCCATCATTGTCTTCAGTTCTTCACAGTACACATCTGCAGTAATGCTCATGCCGTTTGGTAAAAAAAACTGTATCATCATGTGTGAATCACACCGGCACTAGACCACCAAACAATAACCATCAACTTTCTACAGGTCATTTTTCGTTTAGGGCATTGCTTTGGTGCTGAACCAAGATCTAACCAACTACGACGCTTTCGATTGTCGAACAGAATCAACTTTTCGTCGCACGTAACAATTCGGTTCAAAATTCTTTAATTTCTGTGCCTGTTGAGCAGCGCGAAGCAGGTCTTAACGCGTACGTTGCGCTGGCGATCGTTAAGTTTGTGGGGCACCCTATCTATCAAGCTTTTTTACCCTGCCAATTTGTCGCAATTGGACCAATTTTGTTTTGATATTAACATCAAAAGCTGCTGCTAGCTCGGCTGTAGATTGAGTATCATCAGCTTCTACAATCGCCTTTAATTCATCATTGTTGAACAGTGTCTGGACGACCACGAGTTTTATTATTCAAATCAAAATTTTCAGAACGAACCGAGCAAACCAATAACGAGTTGTTCGTTTGTAAAGTTCTCTCCGTAAACGTTGTTGATGTTACGTGCCGTTTGTGCCGCGTTGATGTCACGACGGAACTCACATTCCATAATTACACGAATTTTTAAAGTATCCATTAAGACGAAAAATGTTCAAACGTTATGAAAATACAAAGCTAATCAATAACCAAAAACTGACTTTGTAAAAAGAATGTCATGTTTTTAAAACAAAATTAATTTGAATTTAGAATTCACAGCTAATCAAAACTTTTTGGTTTAAAATGGCCAATACTGAAGAACGGCAATTTCATAGGCAAAGACCTAATAGTAATAAAGTCTAGCTATAATCTAAGCTTGAAGATTTTTATTTGCGTCCTTAATGAGTTACCTCTGATACCACCTTAGTGCTGATATGATTTGTATACATTCTCGTAGATTTTTAAGAAAACAGTATTGTGATTAAAATAGCAAAATCATGATATCCCGAGTTATGTCAAGATTATAATTAAGATAACAAAGGATGGGTATATAATTCATATATTTAGAAAAACACTTAATAACGCAATCAAAAGAACATACAGTAATCAATACAGCCATACAATATATGTGGCAATTAATATGTTAATACAATAAAATAACTGACTTAAGTTTATATTATGGAAAATAAAATTTATTTTTAAATTACAATAATACTTCTGTGGAGTGAAAGTAATTTTCTATGACGGTCAAGAAATGTTATGTATTTCAATTAATTCGTTTTATATTTTCCAAACACAAATAATTTCAAATAAAACTTTTGTATTTTCAATCTTCATAATTCAAAGTAAGGGCACTTTCAACCTCATTCAAATTGTTCATTATTACCCTCATTTAAATATTAACGCCTCATTCAAATCAACATACAAATTGTAATTAAATCCGTTTACTAACAGCATTAAGGCACACCACTATTATCTATACGAACAAAGTAATTGAATATGCTTACAAACAAGGTTATTGTAGCGTAACCTAATAATCAACAAATCAAAATAAAATTATTTCTTATTTTTTATAATGAATATCAAAAATCTTATTATTAACACGTATCACGACACTAATATAATAATCACTAAAGCGTATACATATACTCTGGTATTCTTAAGAGATCAGCTAAAATTGAAGGAATAGTATATAATGACCATAATTATGCATAAAAATAAATTAAATACGATAAACATACTTTTCCAATCACGATATTAGCATTCTTAGATTTATTTTGGGGATATTTTTTTTTGCCTGGTTGGTCAATAATATAAATAAATAAAATACTAAAAACAAATATATACAATACAATATAGTACATATAAAATACCGACCAGACGGGAATCACTCAACAGGGGAGTCCAAACGGTCGGGGTTAGGGCGAAAGGGAGAGAAACCTGCCGACTTTACGAGCGGTGTCGAGGAGCAGCGCCTTCTGCATTAGAGCCCGGAGCTGGCCATGCCGGAGTACCAACCGCCTCAGGTGATTCGAGAGGCTTTTTGGGATTAACCCGTTTGCAGATACGACTATAGAAATAATTTCTAAATTTATTAATTTGTAATCACCATCGCCAGTCGCCAAGAATATTTCTGACATTCAAAATCAATATGGCTTTGTTCCAGTATATCCTTCAAATGTCTTAAAGGCCGGCATAACACCCGGGATGCCTGTGGATGTTCATGAGCACTTATTACTTACTTTCAAGTGTTTGCGCAGTTACCACCTATTTATAAGTTATAGAACTTAAGAAGTTGTAAAAACAAATCGTGTTTGCGTCCAGAAACTAACATCAAACTTACATCAACAAAATATAAAAAGTTCTACCAAATGCTAAGCTTAAATATATCGTATGTATACCTATTCTCTTTTCAATAACATTTATATTACAAATCAACGGTTGAAAATACGATAATACCTTACTAGATTTGACCTTTCCTGATCCGATATATACAATATAATTTTCGATAAGTTAGCAGGCAGATGCGGTGTAAACAACCCTCGCGTACCTATAAAAAGGATCTTTTTGTAGTACATAATATTAGCCTCGGTTGTGAATCGAACACATGACTTAGTATTAAAGTTGCTGGTTGTTTAAAATAGCTGATTTTTTTTTCAGGTGATGAAATGCAGATAGCAATGAAGGAGTTTCGAAATTTGGTACAGTCAAGGCCTGTCACTTTTCACATGGCATACTTCTTCCGTTTCGACTACTCTCTACTCGTTTCCATCGCATCAGTGGTTGTTACTTACACAATCATTATTTTGCAGAGCGCAAACTAATTTATTTGATAACAGCTAGTTAATTTAAAAATTAAATTTAATAATAAAAATAAAGTTTTGTATTTTTAATTATATCAATGTATGTAGCATCCAAACGGCTGAATATTTTTTTAAATAAAGGTACATACACCGCTGAGCTTCCCTATAGACTGTTTATTTATGATGCGCGGTTTCAAATAATATTATTTTTTCATTTATGTTTCATTAAATATTTTTCAATTTAATGAAACGTCTATAAGCAATTTAATTTTAGTCCCAGGTGTGCTAACTCATCTGAATCTTGATAATCTGATTCGAAATAAGACTTGTTATTGTCTTTTTCAGTCCAGTAGTTTTGTAAATGATTTCCCTACACTCCTTGTTTGTGGGGCACCCTATCTATCAAGCTTTTTTACCCTGCCAATTTGTCGCAATTGGACCAATTTTGTTTTGATATTAACATCAAAAGCTGCTGCTAGCTCGGCTGTAGATTGAGTATCATCAGCTTCTACAATCGCCTTTAATTCATCATTGTTGAACAGTGTCTGGACGACCACGAGTTTTATTATTCAAATCAAAATTTTCAGAACGAACCGAGCAAACCAATAACGAGTTGTTCGTTTGTAAAGTTCTCTCCGTAAACGTTGTTGATGTTACGTGCCGTTTGTGCCGCGTTGATGTCACGACGGAACTCACATTCCATAATTACACGAATTTTAAAGTATCCATTAAGACGAAAAATGTTCAAACGTTATGAAAATACAAAGCTAATCAATAACCAAAACTGACTTTGTAAAAGAATGTCATGTTTTTAAAACAAAATTAATTTGAATTTAGAATTCACAGCTAATCAAAACTTTTGGTTTAAAATGGCCAATACTGAAGAACGGCAATTTCATAGGCAAAGACCTAATAGTAATAAAGTCTAGCTATAATCTAAGCTTGAAGATTTTTATTTGCGTCCTTAATGAGCTACCTCTGATACCACCTTAGTGCTGATATGATTTGTATACATTCTCTTAGATTTTTAAGAAAACAGTATTGTGATTAAAATAGCAAAATCATGATATCCCGAGTTATGTCAAGATTATAATTAAGATAACAAAGGATGGGTATATAATTCATATATTTAGAAAAACACTTAATAACGCAATCAAAAGAACATACAGTAATCAATACAGCCATACAATATATGTGGCAATTAATATGTTAATACAATAAAATAACTGACTTAAGTTTATATTATGGAAAATAAAATTTATTTTTTAAATTACAATAATACTTCTGTGGAGTGAAAGTAATTTTCTATGACGGTCAAGAAATGTTATGTATTTCAATTAATTCGTTTTATATTTTCCAAACACAAATAATTTCAAATAAAACTTTTGTATTTTCAATCTTCATAATTCAAAGTAAGGGCACTTTCAACCTCATTCAAATTGTTCATTATTACCCTCATTTAAATATTAACGCCTCATTCAAATCAACATACAAATTGTAATTAAATCCGTTTACTAACAGCATTAAGGCACACCACTATTATCTATACGAACAAAGTAATTGAATATGCTTACAAACAAGGTTATTGTAGCGTAACCTAATAATCAACAAATCAAAATAAAATTATTTCTTATTTTTTATAATGAATATCAAAAATCTTATTATTAACACGTATCACGACACTAATATAATAATCACTAAAGCGTATACATATACTCTGGTATTCTTAAGAGATCAGCTAAAATTGAAGGAATAGTATATAATGACCATAATTATGCAAAAAATAAATTAAATACGATAAACATACTTTTCCAATCACGATATTAGCATTCTTAGATTTATTTTGGGGATATTTTTTTTTGCCTGGTTGGTCAATAATATAAATAAATAAAATACTAAAAATAGTACATATAAAATACCGACCAGACGGGAATCACTCAACAGGGGAGTCCAAACGGTCGGGGTTAGGGCGAAAGGGAGAGAAACCTGCCGACTTTACGAGCGGTGTCGAGGAGCAGCGCCTTCTGCATTAGAGTCCGGAGCTGGCCATGCCGGAGTACCAACCGCCTCAAGTGATTCGAGAGGCTTTTTGGGATTAACCCGTTTGCAGATACGACTATAGAAATAATTTCTAAATTTATTAATTTGTAATCACCATCGCCAGTCGCCAAGAATATTTCTGACATTCAAAATCAATATGGCTTTGTTCCAGTATATCCTTCAAATGTCTTAAAGGCCGGCATCGCACCCGGGATGCCTGTGGATGTTCATGAGCACTTATTACTTACTTTCAAGTGTTTGCGCAGTTACCACCTATTTATAAGATATAGAACTTAAGAAGTTATAAAAACAAATCGTGTTTGCGTCCAGAAACTAACATCAAACTTACATCAACAAAATATAAAAAGTTCTACCAAATGCTAAACTTAAATATATCGTATGTATACCTATTCTCTTTTCAATAACATTTATATTACAAATCAACGGTTCAAAATACGTTACTAGATTTGACCTTTCCTGATCCGATATATACAATATAATTTTCGATAAGTTAGCAGGAAGATGCGGTGTAAACAACCCTCGCGTACCTATAAAAAGGATCTTTTGTAGTACATAATATTAGCCTCGGTTGTGAATCGAACACATGACTTAGTATTAAAGTTGCTGGTTGTTTAAAATAGCTGATTTTTTTTTCAGGTGATGAAATGCAGACAGCAATGAAGGAGTTTCGAAATTTGGTACAGTCAAGGCCTGTCACTTTTCACATGGCATACTTCTTCCGTTTCGACTACTCTCTACTCGTTTCCATCGCATCAGTGGTTGTTACTTACACAATCATTATTTTGCAGAGCGCAAACTAATTTATTTGATAACAGCTAGTTAATTTAAAAATTAAATTTAATAATAAAAATAAAGTTTTGTATTTTTAATTATGTCAATGCATCCAAACGGCTGAATATTTTTTTAAATAAAGGTACATACACCGCTGAGCTTCCCTATAGACTGTTTATTTATGATGCGCGGTTTCAAATAATATTATTTTTTCATTTATGTTTCATTAAATATTTTTCAATTTAATGAAACGTCTATTCTGCTGTCATGTTCACTTTTTCTGAAAGACAAACGAGATCCTATTACAGATAAGCAATTTAATTTTAGTCCCAGGTGTGCTAACTCATCTGAATCTTGATAATCTGATTCGAAATAAGACTTGTTATTGTCTTTTTTAGTCCAGTAGTTTTGTAAATGATTTCCCTAAACTCCTTGTGATGTGCGTGTTATGAGCAACCCACACATTAGTGAAGTTGTTCCATATCAATAATATAGATATTTTTTTATTTTATATGTGGTAAACGAGCAAGCAGCCCACCCGATTGTAAGTGATCACCTCGGCCCATGAACATCCGCAACACCAGAGCAACTTTAACTAGCAGCGAGCACCTCGTAAAGATTGGCATTCGGAGAAAATGTTAGAATATTCCCTCTTCCAACTTACCTTTTATAACTTACTTTTCAAATTTATAAGCAGAATACCGTGAAACCCCACAATAAACACGTATTTTACCATTTGGGAAAATTGATACTTAAGTGTGTGTACATGTTTATATTTGTCTTATTAAACTGTAAAGATAAGGAATCTTTATTATCTATGATTACTTTCGTTTCATAATTTTAACAAGGGATCCGCATTCTTATTTTTTTAATGTAAGAAGGGAAAAACGGTTAGGTAGGTATACATATATCACTAATCAATTGCTAAATATTAATTTTTAAGGAGACTCGATTCTTCTGTGTAAACTGACCGTTTTCACTATTTCAATTTTACTGTATATTATTATCACAAGCAAATCTTCAAAAGATGCTTTTTATATATCTCTACAGATCAGTTGTCCAGTGTATTGTAAATCTACAGCTCCTAATAGGAGATTATAAGTATTCTGCTGGACCAGAAATGTCCATGGACTTCGAAACAAATTTGTACCCAAGACGTTATGGAGGCGTGTCGTATAGTGCAATGCCGCCGCCCTCATGCTTATGATAATACTATTCATTACCAGCCTATAAAATTTGCGTTCGGATTTCGGATAGATTTATCCCCATACATAATACGTATACATAATACACGCGTTTGTTGCTTCGAAAGGAGCACCGTGAACGCGAAACGTCACCATACGCTGAAAACCAGTTAATATTCATTCTTATTGACAATCTGTCAGCTCAATGAGAGGTAAAAAACAAATATGAACTCCTGATTGATTAGCCCACATTGAATCCTAGACCTGTTAGGCTATAATGGCGCCACTTGTGACTGAGATGAAACCCATTATTCCCATTGGACATTTTTATGTGACGATATGAGATACCGATATTTTAATAGTTATGTCTAAAAGAAGAGATCATCACTATAATATGAGTAAACTATATTTTTTTATCAACGGAACCATATGATACGATGTTTGTGTTTAGCGTTCCTCTATTTAATTAACAATTAAACAACATATAAGAGTTCGAATTAATCTAAATGACGCCAGTTACACTTGAGAAGACTCGAGGATGTGACACGTTAATGACGTATAAAAATATATGTGGTGTAATAGAAACACAGTCAATTTATAAGTAAGTAATTATTTGGTCAAAATGAAGTCACGAGAAGAAAATGTGATGAAGAAGAAAACAGAAGATAATTTGTCTAAAGTCGTGTTCACGACAAATGGTTCAGCTAAGAAAGTGAACGGGTGAGTAAACTCTATATTTCTTAAATCTACGTGATATGGGATTACCAAAGTGATCGCTGGTATTAATTAACACAAGTACTTATTTGAAACTTTCAATTTTTCTATTTCTGTTAAATTTTTATGAGAAAATGAAGTCAAGTTTGGCTCCATAGCCCCCATGGGTCTGAGGTTTAAGTTCATTTTGGAAAAGAGATCTCTTGCCCAAAATAGTCTGGGAATCCCTGAACTAGAACATTCGATTTTTTACTGACTATATATAGTATTATATATATATATATATATATATATATATATATATATATTGCCGTGGAATAGTTTCAGTCAATAGTCAGTCAACGTAATTTTTTTCTTAACAAATTATATCAGGTATACTTTCCTCATTCAATTCTTATAATACCGTTATCTGTACAAACAAAGAATTATGAACATTATAAGACAATGATAGAAAAAAAAGCGCGTAAAACTCAAAGATGGAAGTGAAACTTCTTTATCGATCTACGCCTCGATTTGTAACAATATTAGTAAAATGCACAAGGCGGCAGAAACAGGGAAAGAGACAGAGAAAATGGGAAGAGAACAAAAAAGAGTCGTATAATGCAACGTAGGTACATAGTGTACATACTCCCCGTGCTTGTTGCGTCAGCTTCGTTGCATTAAACGTTACATATATATATTTTTTTTTAAATATTCGTTTGAACATACTTTTGTAGAGTTACACTGCAGTTTGTTTCTAATGGGTCGGCTCGATCATGGTAGGACCACGTTATCACAGAATACCACCGTGAAATAGCAGCATAATGCTGCTGTGTTTCGTTTGGTGAGTGTAGGGATCCGGAGACCTTTATTACTGGTGACGAGGCATTCCATCTCAGTCCTCACGAGTAATATCTGCATTATGATTCATGAATGTAGATGTCATGGGCCTCAGAAATCACTTGATATCAGGTTAGCTGTGTGCTCGTTTGTTACTCTCAATGTAATAATAAAAAAAGACACGCGAAGAAGTTTAACTTCAAAAATATTTGAAATAACGAAAATAAAAATAGGAAAAATAATGAACAATGAGTAACATTTATCATTATTACCGAATGCTCAACAGCTTACACGAGTAGCGTATAAAGGCAACTTACAGTAGAAAGTCTGGCTTTGAATTGTGTTGTTATATAAATTTTATAATTAAAGCGTAATATTTAAAAAAAAAACATCCATAGCAATATGTAACAATTCAGAGAGTTCAGCGGTTATTGAAAATTTATTACAATACTTTTGTATAGATAATAAACTTGAGTTTTAAATGTTGTAGGAATAGAATTTTTACTGTTAACTTTGTAGCTTATTAAAAAACGACAGTTTAAATCGAGTATCAATTTAATTTTTTTTATTAGGGGTGATAAACGAGCAGACATTTTACGTGATGATAAATTAGGACTGCGCCCCATGGCATCTATGTTACTTCTACATCGTGATATTCAAGACGCATATGCGTTGCCTCGTTACCTATAAAAGGATCTGCATAAAATGTTATCAAATGATTATAAACATAAGGATGTACAGAGTTTTGAAGAATAAAAACCTAAATCGGTACCATCGCTGGTCACACAACAACAGCGCTGTTTCCTTTAAGCACGTGCTAAATAACACTTAAAATCGGGCATCTAACTTACTATACTCTCTATAAAACCACTATACAGCAATCACGTGACAAGTATATTGTTGCATTAGTCAAAAAATATCCAATTGGAAGGATTTGATAAAACGGTAATTATCACTTTAGATAATTTACAGCTGAACCTTTTTAACATGTATCATGTTTTTGGGCTGCGGATAAGGGTAAAATTCGCGCGTTCGCTCTCTTCACCCATATCCGAATTGCGGATAAAATTATTTCAATTGGCGCGTTCGCAGCCACTCGTTCACACCTTTATTTATTATAGTACTTGTGTATGTTAGGTGACCGATAAAAAATCACCATTTCTGTTCCCAACCAAAATCATGTATTGTGTTGAATTTTTTTTTAATACTCATTTAATGAATTTCAAAATGATTCATGATATTTATTATTGCTTGTGAAAAGAAATGGTGATTTATGTTTTGAAGATGATTTGAATACACACATATATTTTAAATAGTAGTAACAGGCGCATGGCATAGTGGAATTACCTAGCTTCTGATGTAAATGTTCTCTTCGTGGATTCCTGGCCGAGGCCAAATTATTGGTTTTCGAGTTTGAATCTGTTGCCTGCAACTGTATCCTGAAACTCAATATTTTTTTCATTATATTCTCCGTTTGCCAATCTTATCTTGGTACGGCCGGCACCAGCTATAATGTTCTCGTACACAAAATGTTTCTTTCATCGGTGGGTAGATGGTAAATTAGATATATGAAGTTTACGCGATTATTGTTTGATTGTTAACTTAGTCTAATTTATATATTTAATCAATAAATAATTTATGATTACAGTAATACAAAGGGTGACGAAAAAGGCAAAAATGTACCAAAAGTATCGTTTTTCACATTGGTAAGTTCCTAAATATATACTGGATTTTATAATATATGTTGATTCGTTTGTATCATATAGTATATTGTATATTGTTATATTCTGCTATTATTCCGGCAAACATGTCCTCCAATATATCCATAGGTGGAAAGAGAACGAAGATATCGCCGTCTCAGATGACACTGTATGATTTGCAGATGTCCATTTTTCACTAGACTATATAAAATTTTATCCTACAAGGTCGGATGGCCAATCTCTTTGTATGTTGGAGCCTATACCCGTAATATAAAGCTATGGATTGTACTATCCTTGCGTAGAGGCTCCATACTTTCTTCCTTAGTTCCCCAACAGTAGACAGCAGTCTATTGCATAAGTGCATGACACCCTATGTGTTATCCCTTCTATCCAAAGAAGTATTCTTCGAAAGCCAAGCTACTGTTCAGAGTGATGCCGACCACCCGACTACTTAGAACTATCTGCAACTTCCACACAAATCTCACCTTGATCTGAGGTTCTCCCCATTCTGCCCATGCTAGTAATCATCGATGTGTCGTTCTCATAATAAACAATTTGTATGGTAGAGGGGAGATTAATAAGCACGACAGCATCCTAAGTGAGGTACACAGTAACGAGGCCGAAATTGCCCTATATGAAACCTCACACTGTATCTCCCTCCGATTCCTACTATGGTGTTTGCACATGTGAAAAATGTACCTGCCTCGCAAGAAGTTCACGATAATTCCTCTGAATTTAAAGAGCTGTTTTAGAGTAGACGCTTGTGTCAACGATGTGATCAGAAAACAAAATTTACTTTAATTTAATTAAGAAATGTCGTGAGTAACCTTTTAATTTGTTTCAGTTTCGTTTCGCCAGTACGTTGGATAAGATATATATATTTCTAGCGATTGTTTTTTCAATACTGTGCGGAGTGACGACTCCATACACTGTTATTACCTTCTCTGATCTGCTGCAAGCTATGGTGATTTATGGTCAGTCAGTGTTAGCCGGTAATCCAGGAAACGAAGAATTTCTAAACGCCATATTTGACTTCGCAATATACAATTGCATAATTGGAGTAGTGACCTTCGGTTTCTCGTATATAGCGACTGTCCTCATGAATGTAGCCGCTTTTAATCAGGTAGCGATCAAATTTAATCGGATTTAATAATGAAATAAAAATACAAGCTTTTGCATTTTTAAACCGCGGGCATCTTTACACTTGGTACTATTTATTTATGATCAACCCTCGCTGATTCTATTGTATTTATTAGCTGTAGTACGAGACAGTCTGCTCAGACGAGGAAGAACCACGCTTTTAAAACAATACTATCTTAAAATAGTAACTTAGTCTGCTATAACAGACTAATGTTGCGTGAAAGAAATCTACAATCTTATAACTGGTGGCGCGGCATTCCATATTAGTACTAAAACGTGTTAACGCATCCGCAATATGATTATGGAAGTGGCTGTCATGGGCTGCAGGAATTATTTACCATCAGGTTATCTGCGTGCACGTTGGCGCTACCTTATCGTGCATTACATATATGCTTATATGCTGGGCACAAATTTCGACGAGTAATTTTTTGTACGTAAAATCTGAAACACAGGAAACGTATCAATGCGTTTCTATTGTAGAAACAAACTCATAACATAATTATTTTTACAGGTGTACAGAATTCGACGAGAGTATTTGAGAACGGCTTTAAATCAAGATTTCGAGTATTTCGACATGCATCAAACGGGAGATTTTGCCGCTAAAATGACAGAGTATGTTCTATTTCTTAACATTCTAATGAACGTAAATTTATATAGGCTATCGATTAAAATATATTTAATACATATTACATCAGGTCATTGTGATGATTTCTCCGATTTAAAAAACGGTGGATCTATGATAAAAAAAGTTAACAAATTTGTAATCTTATTGAGTCCTAATATTCTAATTAAGTTGCTATTTTATACGGTTAACAGTGGTAGAGCTACGCTTCAGTTTTTGTCTAGCTGCAGAATGAAAGGGTCAGCTCGACCGGGCAAGGACCAAGCCGTCACAATACTAGCTTAAAATAGCAGCATAATGTTCCTGTGTTTCGTCTGGTGAGTGTAGGGATCCGGAGACCTTTATTACCGGTGACGAGGCATTCCACATTAGTCTTCAAGGGTAACAACGCAACTGCATTATTATTCCTTGTCAAGGATGAATGTAGATGTCATGGCCCACACGAGTCATTTACCATCATATGAAATGTGTTCTCGTTTGTTACTCTCAATGTAATTAAAAAATAAGTGTAAATATATATATATATATAAAATTTGGAAAGACAGAAACTACGAATCTCAATATGATATATTTTTTTAATGCCTTCAGTACCCCATAACTAATGAATCAGTGCAAGTTTTATTAAAATCTTCCTTTAAAATAAATAACCTATTAACTGTTACTAAAACTGTTGTTTTGTTTTTGTGCATTAAGACCTTATCACCATTCTTTTTATAAAATAAACAAACGAATTCATTTTAGTTTTTTCAGTGGTGGAGGTACGTGGTAGCTAGTTTATTGATGCACCATGGATAGGGATGAGAAGAACTACAACCTCACAGAATACCAGTGCGAATAGTAGTGTAACACTGCTGTGTTTTCTATGGTGAGGATAGGGATCATTCCATGGCCTTCCTCATGGGTTACAACGCATGTGTGTTTTGAATCTTTGTTGCGGATGGGTGTAGAGCAAATGTCACCACCAGTCAATCAGTGAGCTGTATGTCGTCCCTAATATTATATAAAAACCACACACATTTAGATATCGAGAAAATTTCGTACGCTGACGTAAATAAATCAAAAAACAAATGGCCGACTTAGACATTTGTTTTATTTAAAAAGTCTTTTAATTTTAGTGTAGAAAATGTCCTATTATTGTAATACTAATGATATGTGGATTAAATTTCCAGCGACATAGTGAAAGTCGAAGACGGCATTGGAGAGAAACTAGGAAACTTCATATTTTATCAGGCATGTTTTGTCAGTTGTGTCGGCATGGCACTAATCAAAGGCTGGAAACTGGCATTGTTGTGTTTGATTTCATTTCCGATCACTTTTATCCCGGTTGCTATGACCGGTTGGGTAAGAATATTATTTAATTATTTATTAATCATAATTTTAAGATCTGGATTCTTTTTTGCTAATTAAATGTAAACATTTGAGGAGGGTGTCCTTATATTTGGAATGACTGTTGAGTTTCGTTTGATGAGCGCAGGCAATTCTTATACCTAGTTACTGCTCGTGAGGGAGTAGAGTCATAAGTTACAATCAAGTAAACTGTGTGCTGGTTTAGCACCCTTAGTTTCATAAAAACGATCATAGCAATTTTCTTTGTCTTAGATGGCTTTGCGTTGACCTCGACGTGATGTAAATACGCAATATAGACCTTCGAAAACTTAAATTCCATGTCGTCAGTAGTTTTCCAACGTAGTTGAGCAATTTCGCCTTTCATCATCAATCGTCGCAAATTAATGCTGTTTGTACCTTCAAGCTCTTAACCTCGGTTCAGCGTGCGACGTAATGGAGAGATAGTAGGCCTCACTAACGGATCTCCACTACTTTCCCATACTTTTCTAACCGCTCGCCTTTATCATGATTCACTCAGAATTTATAAAGGGCACGTGACTTACTCAAGTCACTGGTAAAACAAACATTTCTGATAATATCATTCATGACGGCACACTAGACAATGATTCTAGTACTACTCATCCCTGTTCTGAGCAAGAGGGTAGTGTGGCAGCACTAGAATATATACAGATAATTCTTAGATATACATTGGAGCAGTAGCATCTCTCCATGATAGTTGAGCCTTTTAGTTGATATCCCTTTTGTCACCAATTCCCATATTTAGGTTAGGAAATTATCGTAATAAAGGTTCAACTATTGAACTTGATTTCTACGGTGTTTATTACGTTAGCTATATGTAATATTAATTAAAGTCACATATCTCTTAATAGTTTAAAATATTTTACAGCCTGTTTTATTTATATAATAAAACGGGCTGTATATAGTACACATAACATAGGGCATCATATCAACAGATATCTACTCAATTTTCGAAGACAGAAGCTGAAGCTTCTGGCAAAGCAGGGTCCATAGCAGAAGAAGTACTTACAGCGATACGTACTGTATACGCCTTCAATGGACAACAGAAAGAAGAAGAGAGATATGAAAAATATCTTTTAAAGGGAAGGGACGCTAATATAAAGAAAGGTGAGAGGGAAATTACATTAGATGGACTTTTAATAAATAAATGTAAATGGTGTATAATATATCCAATGCTACTAATTCACTCTGGATTTTTCATTTTACCAAAGGTATGTCATTAAAGAAGTTTTCTTCTCCAAGAGTTAACAGTTCGGGCTTTGTGGCGGGTTATTGCCACTTCAGAATGCGCATAGATATCGTTTTGATTTTTTAAGATATAAAGGGTGACATATGATTTTGAATTCACCTGATATTTGAGTGACTTCAGTCTACAGTCTACAATGATGACTGCTGTATATACATTAATACCTACATTCATCCTTAAAATGTACTAGAAGAAATGTACTAATGTACTATGTACTTGCACATATGAAATAATTATTGTAATTTTAACTGTTTAATTGTCCGCGTCCTATAGTGATGGAAATCGTGAGGAAACAACTTCTTGTATACAAAATATGTATATTTTTAAGGTTTCTTAACGGCATAGAGAATACTCTATTAAATAATTAACTACTTTCTGTGAGAACACAAATGATATAACTTAGGAGAAGAGATATCTGCAAATTTTCCTGTTTATTTTCGGTCAAATACTTTAAGTATTTAAGATTAATTTTTAATTTGCAGCTCTGTACAACGGTATATCCACGGGAATTCTATACTTCTGCATTTTCGGTTCATACGCTTTGTCTTTTTGGTTTGGCTATAAGTTAATGATAGATGAACCTGAAAATTATGATATTACCACTATGCTAGCGGTTTGTATTATTTATAAACTATTATATTATTTATTTATTTAATCTTATATTGTAAACACTTATGAAAGGGTACAATGGACAGACTCAATGCCTTTGTCATTTATTACCAGTCAACCCTTGAGACATTGACTGCAGGAGCCAACAACAAAATAATCTTAAATAATAACGGTTTGTAACTTACCTCATATATATAATAATATATAAATATATATGATATTGAACAATAAATATCACAAAATACATAATAAATACATAAGTCGTATAGTATCATATATAGATAAATACACTAAATATACTAAACTGAAAATCTCCTCCACCAGTTTTTTTACACACTCATATACTTCTCCACCCCTTCCTCCTACACACACATGTACGGACACACATACAAAAACACACACCAATACACACACAATATACAAATTGAGAATATTTACGTCTTCTGCCAGTCTATATTTACTGCCTGTGTTAGACACTTAATATTTTATTATTTATATATCTTGTTATCGTTTAAAAAGTTCTCTACATTGTTGTTAATTGTATTGTTTGATATAGTCTTAAGGCTCAATCAAAAAAATTGCTGCATCATTCATTGGAAGGATGCTGGTGCTTATGGCTCAGGGATTCCTATTTTAGAGATCTTAACTGTGTACTTCTTATGTTTCATGACAAGTTTAGACATGCTGAAACAGATATTGTAAGAAAGTTGTTTTAATAATAATTATTATTATTATATAATAAAAATAGACAATATTAATAAATTAAATTAATAAGTAAACTGGAAATTGGTTCTATTGTAATTATTCACGAATTCATCTTTTAAAATTATTTTTAGCCAGGACGTTCCAGAGCTGTATAGCCTGATTAAATTATATACCTAACAGACAGATCGTGAGCGGTCTAGCTTTCACAGAAGTCATTTTTTATATCGGTTTTTTTTACTAGGAGCGGATTATCAGTTTTTCATCGCCACTTAGCACGTTCGTTTATATGTAGTTTTAATGATTTGATTAGCACTGTTCTATATCAAAATTTTAAATTTATCCAGCACTGTTTAGTTTAATTTTAATTATTAAAAATTTTAATGGTCAACTTGATAAAAATATATTTCGTAATTATTTATTTTAACCGATTTATTTAATTAGTTTAATATTAAGAAGAGAATTATGACACTAGCCTCAACTTGTGTGCATTTTCCTCTTTTATTATTAAATATTATTATTTTTATTTTTTATCAAATATGACTTTCTAGTCAATTGTATAACGTAATATTACAGTTTATTCTAAAATAACGGATATATCACTAAAATTAAGACACTATACAGAATTTAAATCATCAGTTTTTAGGTATTCTACGCATATGTATATTTTGGTATAAGATATTAAAATATATATTGTATTGTATTAAGTTTTAATCTTTTTTTAGGGTTATTTTTTGGTCAGATATTTTAAATTTTAGACAAATTTTATAACAGCCATTAAATTTTCCAGGTTTTCTTCGGAGTGATGCAAGGGACAGCTCAGTTCGGGATCTCCTCGATGTTAATGGAAGTGTTCGGGATAGCTCGGGGAGCAGGCGAACAAATCTTCACGCTACTTAACAGCGTGCCACATATAAATCCTTTACTAAATAAAGGTATCAACCCTGTCACCATCAACGGAAATATTGAATTCAAGAACGTTGTTTTCCATTACCCGTCAAGACCCGACGTGCCTGTAAGATACTCATTATTACTAATCTAATAATTTGAATTTTATTTTTAATCAAAATGAAAAAACGTTGTCATTCACAAAGTAGTGTTGAATTGAGTACTGATACATTGAGTGATGCTGATAGAGCATGTTTTGGTCACAATATCTATTTTTATATTCTACAAAGTTTTTTTTAATGAAACTAAAGACGAAAATCGAGTACGATTATGTGATATTTCAAGATCACCCCTAAGACTGAAATGGTATATCTCGATTTAAATAATTGCATAGAATCCCTATATACCATACCAATTATGGCAGCATTTTCTGCTATTATGCGTTGAAATTCAGCGATGTGGTGACGTGATCCTGATTATCAAAGATAATATCAATAACTCTAACATAATTTTACGATCAGGTGCTGAAAGGTGTGAGTTTGATTGTGAAGAAAGGACAATCAGTCGCATTGGTGGGACACTCCGGCAGTGGCAAATCCACGATCATACAACTTATATCTCGTTGCTACGACGTTGTCAACGGCAGTGTAAGATTTTTTTTTTGTTTTGAAAAGGTATGACAAATGATGCCTTATGCACCTATGCAATAATCTACTAAAACATACTATGATAGGTATGATAGGTTAATTCACAAAATTAAACACAATATCATTATACCAATACAATACATCATTATATGATTCCCGTAAAAACTTTTAGGATATGTTCTGTAAAAGGAGCAGCAATCAATGTTTTTCTGTTTCTCCAAGTGCAGCATTGTAAGAGTAAGAAATGTAAGCATCGTAATTCCTACATTTTAACAGTGGTAGAGCTACACTGTAGTTAGTTTCTAGCTGCAGAATGAGTGGATCAACTAGACCGGGGCAGGACCACGCCTCCACAGAATGCCAGCGTTTCGTCATGTTGCAGTGTTTCGTCTGTTGAGTGTAGAGATCCGGAGACCTTTATTACTGGAGACGAGGGATTCCATCTCAGTCCTCAAAAGTAATCACTTGCCATCAGGTGAACTGTGTGCTCGTTTGTTATTCTCAAGGTAATAAATATATATATATTTATTACGTTGTTATATATACTATTTTTTAATAGCAAGAGTGACAAATGAGTATACACCTGATGGGTAAGTGATGATTGGTCATCAACATATAACATTAACATCCTTTCTTAACATATATTTAAGATGCTTTTGGATTGTCACACCTGAGGACCTGGTATGACCTGAGTAAATGGTAAATCTCGTTACCTGTAATTAGGCCCTAGATCCCTACTACACTCAATAAAAAGCACGCTGGTATTCTGCGAGTTGTTTTCTTCTTCGTTGTCCTTCCCAGGTAGGATAATTTAGGTTTTTGAGATATTGATAGTTAAAATTATAAATAAATTAATAAGTTCGTCAGTTTTTTTTAACTGTGGGTAGTATTTTTCAGTTAGAACGTGAACAAACGCTTTGAATTGGAAATGTGCTTATGATTTTCAGGTGTATGTGGATGGTTACGATGTCCGCGATTTATCGGTGCGTTGGCTACGGGGTCAAGTAGGCCTGGTGAGCCAAGAACCAGTGCTGTTTAACACGACTATACGTGAGAACATCCGATACGGTCGTGCTGACGCCACTGACACGGAAATCGAAGCGGTGACCAAACAAGCGAACGCCCATGATTTTATTATGAAACTCCCTTCGGTGAGTCAATTATTTCTGTTTGACAAAACAAATCTTATTAATATTGTTGTTTTGAAACCTGTTCATAAGTCTCTCTGTATAAACATACGCTCCAGACGGCCTAAATATATGATAAAATATAAATGTATATATTATTTTGAAAGAAGTGTGAAACATGGTAATGCAATAACTTAAGCAATTATAGTGATTTTTTAAAAAATTACTTAATGTAAATAAATGACTATTAATTATTTTTTTACTGATATCTTGTGATGTTTGACAGAAATATTCTAATATTCGGAGTAAGGTCTCTTTAGACTGAAGTAATCATTAATTTTAAAACTAGTGCAACATCTTTAAATAAAACTAAATAAAAGAATTGTTTCTTACATCTTTGTTTACTGCGAGATAAAACAGTTCAGTGGAGATGATTATTCCGGTCTACTCCTTGATGTTTCGTTTCTAAGACTTTCCTACTTTTAATTTGAGTTTTGCTGTAATCAAATTGTAACTTGAATCATAGGGCTATGACACATTAGTGGGTGAGCGTGGGGCATCACTTTCTGGGGGACAAAAGCAGCGGGTTGCTATCGCCCGTGCACTCATCCGAAATCCACACATCTTGCTTCTGGATGAGGCCACAAGTGCCTTGGATACGTCTTCTGAAGCAAAAGTTCAGAAAGCACTCGATAAGGTACCTATAAAACACAAGATTATTAGAACCACATATGTTTAAAGTAAAAACTATTCATTGAAATGCATGCTCGACTTTGACTGATACAAATTTAAAATGAAGAAATTATCAGCTTTAATATTTTTTATTACATTCAGAGTAACAAACGAGCACACAGTTCACTTGATGGTAGGTGATTCCTGCAGTCCATGACATCTACATTTATCCTTTTTAAGGAATCATAATGCACCCACCCATGCATTGTCACCCTTGAAGACTGCGATTGAATGCATCTTCACCAGTTATAAAGGTTTCCGGATCCCTACACTCACCAGACGAAACAGCAGCATTATGCTGGTATTCTGTGAGGGCGTGACCCTACCCCGGTCGAGGTGACCCCTATTCATTCTGCAGCTAGAAAAACTGCATCGTAGCTCTACCACTGTAGGATTAAATGTATCAAAAGAAAAAGTTAAGCAAGTTGAAACGACATTTAGGTGGCCATATTGGTTGTTAAACTAATTAGGAAAAAAGTGGAACAGCTGCATACATAAAAATTAATGGCGCACGCGACGCAAGACTAAATGTAACTAAAACTTTGGCGTTTGTTTAAATTTCACGAATAATTCTTTTTTTTTCAGTTATCCATGAGCTTATCCTATGTTTGGTTTATATTTATGATGGATTGAAATATTGATAACGTTTTTTTATCACTTTATAATAGTGCCGTTGCCTTATTTTAATATTTGATATTTTTACAGGCGCAAAAAGGCCGGACAACCGTAGTTGTAGCGCACAGGCTTTCCACAATAAAGAACGTAGACGTGATATACGTGTTCAAAAGCGGAGAGATTGTAGAATGCGGAAACCATGAGGAGTTGATGGATAAGAAAGGCCACTATTACGACATGGTGATGGTACAGTCGTCTCCAGAACAGAATGAAAAAATAGGTTCTTATATATTTCACTATTAAGACTACTTTTCTATCTTTTATATAAAATTCGGGTATGAAAATTAAAAATAAGCGCACAGTTTTGATAAATGTCTCCTCCCACTTATGACATCCGTATTCATAGTACGGAGGCCTTGTCGCCCCATGAGGACAAAGATGGTAAACCTGGACACCAGATATAAAGTCTACCGTCTCTTACAGTTCACACTGTTATTCTACGGATGAGTAGTTGTTTAATCGACCCTTTCGCATTACAGCTACTTTGTAGCTCCACAATAATCCTCCCAGAAGTCTCAAAGTTCTTGCTACTTGACTCAGGGTCGGATTTTGTGGAAATATTAAGAAAAGTCTAATAATGTAAAAGATTGTGATGTACTGAGATGAGATTACATTTGGTTTGACTATACATGCTTCATTGAAAGTAAAAATACTCGTATACTTTTAATAAAACGTGTTTAATAAAAAAATAGGTAAATACTAAATTACTTTCAACAGATTCATCAAATGCCGTCGTCCGTTTAACATCGATAAGTAGTGAAGTAGATGAAGACGAATGTGTCAATGTCAAAATGGAGGTAAATATTATTTATATATGCGAATAAATTAAAACTGTATCATCAGTTTAGAAACTGAAAATAAAAAGAAAGTTGTAAACTTGTTAGATTGATGTGATAATTCTAGTTTTTATACCTATATTGGGAAGTCGATGGAAGTCGGTGTTCTGTGTGGTGTAGATTTTGTAAAACGTGCCAATGTGCTTTTTTTATTACATTGTGAGTAACAAACGTGCACACAGTTCACCTGATGGTAAGTGATTTCTGCGGTCCATGACATCCGAATTCATCCTTGACAGGGAATCACAATGCAGATGCGTTGTCACCCTTGAGGCCTGAGATAGAACATGTCACCAGTATTAAATATCACCGGATCAAACGAAACACAGCAATATTATACTGCTATTTTATGCTGGTATTCTGATACCTCGGTCGAGATGACCCATTCATTGTGCAGCTAGAAACAAATAGCAGTGAAGTTCTACCACTGTTGACATTCAAAGTCTAAGCTATTACAATCATTCCCATCAACCACTCTAAGCGTTAATATTTGTGCTAGGAAACGGTTCACGAGAACAGTCGAACGTTTTAAAAT
The DNA here is from genome assembly GCA_029286865.1 of Teinopalpus imperialis. Lineage (NCBI taxonomy): Eukaryota > Metazoa > Arthropoda > Insecta > Lepidoptera > Papilionidae > Teinopalpus > Teinopalpus imperialis. Next base: position 12,575,821 of record JAGSMU010000022.1, on the reverse strand, counting down.
CGAAAAATTTAAGCTATCGACGCTTATGCATTTATTTGACGCTGGTGAAGCAGAGAAATCGTAGTTAAATGATTTTAATTATCCTTTACAAGACAAGACAAGTTTACAAACGTGGATTTTGATTTTAAATCCAGATCAGATCAATCACTGAATGAAATTGAGAATCTATTTACTTAATATAAATATGAACAATGTATATAAAGTAATATTAAAAAAAAAGTAATATGTAAATGTGGAAATCATAATTGTTTTTTGTAGCAATTTCTTAACCTTTGTAGGAAGCGAAAGATGACAAAGTTCAAGAAGACGTACCATTTTGGAGCGTGGTTCGTCTTAACTCGCCAGAATGGAAGTCGGCATCTGCAGCTAGTTTATGCTCTTTACTGAGCGGATTCTCGATGCCACTATTTGCAATTATCATGGGTGACTTCATGGGGGTAATTACATACATATATTTGTTAATGCAATGTAACTATGAACATGCAATTGTAACTATCGTATGATTAAATTGTAAATTGTTTGATTGTTAATAACTTAACTATGACAGTATGTATATATAGGCAATAAGGAACAATTAACGCAATATATTTTAAAACTATTTTTAATATTCGTTATCACTTGCTTAAGTTATCTGAAGTCAGATAAATTTATCATCCACATATGAAATTTATTGGTAGCTACCGTTATTGTATTGTATACTAGTGTGTATATATGTATGTGTGTATGTATGTGTATGGATATATATTTGTATATATATATATATATATATATATATAATAAACAATTAATAAGAAATCTAGTTGTTACTAAGGTTGACTCTCATTTTAATTTGTTTCATACACTAGACGTTAATAAAATTTAATATTGGTGGTAGCTGAACTATCAGTAGAAATTGAAATAGTATTAATTAAGTAAACAAACTAAAATAGTAAAATTAGGTAAAAAAAGTAAAAAGTTAATGAATACTATAATATTTTAATTTATTTTCAAATTGCGATGCAAAATAACATCGTCCTCGACGTTATAGAAAAATACCGTAATTTATTTATTTATAAACTTTTGTACAACTAACATATGCACAAAGGCGGACTTAATGCCTAAGGCATTATCTACCAGTCAACCTTGGGAGGGTTCAGAGAAATCAAGGTAGGGATAGAAGAATAATAATAAAGAAAAAAGAGACACAGCACATATATATCATTATATTATATATATATATATTAATTAATTAATAAGAAATCTAGTTGTTACTAAGGTTGACTCTCATTTTAATTTGTCTCATACACTAGACGTTAATATAATGTAATATTAGTGGTAGCTGAACTATCAGTAGAAATTGAAATAGTATTTATTAAGTAAACAAACTAAAATTATTTATTTAATGAATACTATAATATTTTAATTTATTTTCAAATTGCGATGCAAAATAACATCGTCCTCGGCGTTATAGGAAAATACCGTAATGAATCTGCAAAGAAAACACTTTCGATATCTGTTAAGTCTTTGGTGGCCCGATCATAGCAGTACCCACATAGGGTTTGCTACTTCTTGATAGAGATCTGTATTCAGATTTTTTTGTAATTTTCAGGTATTATCAAATCCTAACACCGATGAAGTACTTCGTGAAGTCGTTAAATACGCAATAATATTTATCGTCATAGGTGTCATTACGGGAATCGTCAGCTTTATCGTGGTAATTATACTGTTGACATTTTGTAATCTTTGCATCTGCGTAGCCCTTTCTATATTCGACGTAGCAGTCGTATATACTGATGAGTGGAAATTTTATTTGCATTTAAAGTATGCTGTTCATTCGTAATGCTTTCGGAAATCGAACTTTTTGCAACTCGGAAACTATAGAACATTTACTTTTTATTATAATTTATGGAAATGGATTCCAAACAGTTTTTTTGGGTGTACGGATAAATGATGTAATACCTGTTATGTATTTTAATTTATTTGTCAAATGTATTCGTTTGATGATTTACGGTACAAAGACATGGGCCTTCATTGCTGGCCATATTACAGCCATCTATGGACTGGGCTATGCTCGGCGTTTCTCTGCGTGATATGATACGCGACATATATATCCGCAATAGAACGAGGATGACCGACATAGCTCAAAGGATTAGTCAGCTAGTTGAAGTAGCATATCAGATCGTAGAATCTTGGACTGGCAGTCGCGGTGTATTACAACTCCCCATTAAACGGAGCGACTATCTACTCAAGTTTGCGGGAAGTCTATGCATGTTAGGCCTATGTTCAGCAGTGGACTTTGGAAATGCTGTGATGATGATATAGGTATGTATGTATTCTTTTTTAAACGCTTAGGGCTTCTCTGTATATCGTGTTTGATTATCTGTTATTTTCTCTTAGCAAAATTTGTTAGTTTTCTAAAGTTCCAACATTGTCGAGATAAGCCCATACGAGTACGAGTATTTGCCCAGGGGGAAAAAAATCATTTTCAAATCAATGCTCTCCAGAGTTAATGTTTGTTGTCTCTGGGACTAATTTATAGTATTTCAGAATTATTTATAGCAAACGATACTTTGACTAGAAACCAAAACCTCCTAAAGGATATTGACAAATCTGTGGAAATCATCCGTATGCGCGGTATATGAGCTTGTTACACGTAATTGTCTCGCTTCTGGAATGGTCACAATGGTAGCTACGATTGAGATTACTTCGCAGTCCTTTATTAGTAGTCTAGCATTGCGCCGGCCGTATATTCATTGAGCCTTTTTTTTCATTACATTGAGAGTAACAGATGTGTTGTTATCCTTAAGGACTGAGATGAAATGCCTCGTCACCAGTAATGACGGTCTACGGATCCTCCACAGCTACATTATGCTGCTATTTTACGCTGGTATTCTGTGAGAGCGTGGTCCTACCCGGGCGAGCTTACCCATTCATTCTGCATCTAGAAACAAACTTCAATGTTTCTGCTCTACCTCTATGAAATACCCCTAAAACCTACATATATTTTCTTTATTTAATATTATATCCTAAACTATGTGACTAAACACAGAGGAAATATTACCTTTATTAAATTTTCGAAATAATGATGACAAAATTACTAATGTTTTTTCTTTTCTTACCTTTTCTTTATTTATGAACACAGTACAGTTATATTTTATGTTTAGATATACTTCTATGGCATAGCCGGGGAATGCCTGACGACAAGGCTTCGCAAGATGTTGTTCAAAAACCTGCTACAACAAGAAATTGCATATTTCGATGACAAAGCTAATTCCACCGGGGCTCTCTGCGCACGACTCTCCGGGGAAGCGGCCGCAGTACAAGGGGTATGTTGACTGGAACAGTTCTTAATGCTTGAACCTATGTCTTAATTTCACGACTATCACATCCTGAATGCTATTAACCCGTGTTTGTTGTTTCACGTGTTGATTGCTAGTTAATTCATTGTATTATTTTAACATTAAACGTAAATATTATATATATATATATATATATATATATATATATATATATATTTATAGATATATATATATATATATATATATATATATATATATATTTATAGATATATATATATATATATATATATTTATAGATATATATTGATAAACTAATCCATAAATCCATACTTCTTACAGGCAACTGGTCAAAGAATCGGCACAGTCCTACAAGCAATAGGGACAGTCCTATTCTCTGTGGGGCTTGCACTTTACTACCAATGGCAGGTTGGTTTAGTCTCCATGTGCAGCGTGCCAATTATGGCCATTGTCCTTTACTATGAAGGCAAACTGACCAACGCCGCAACCTTCGGAGCCACAAAATCTATGGAGGCCAGTTCGAAAGTAAGAATATTTCATGTCTACGGTTGCCGCGTACTAAAGTAAGACAACATTAGAAAGTGATAAAATTATATGTTGGTATAATCACTTAAGAATAAACAATATTTAGTCTCTCATCCTGAAATGTCATGGTAATCAAACGTCAAGGCTTTTGAGATTGAGACGCTGATTAATATGACACAAAAAAAAACTTTAAGATATATTTTTTACACGGAAATGAATAACAGAGTCAATGATTTACTAACTTTTAATCTAAAATTATATTGTAAGAAGCTAGAAAAGCTCGCGACCAGACCTCACGTACTCGTACATCTTACAATACGGAGTAGTGTGTGCAATACATTGGTCTAGGGAAGAGGACGCCGAGGAAGTGCTTGTTTGCACGAATCCTTACAGCATGATAATACGTTTATGATATATAGTAACGAGTAGGAAACTTTAGTAACATAAAGCTTTCAGACACTAAATCTTTTCCACGCAGTATAAACTATAAGAATCTGATACGTATTAAGACGTGAAAACTAAAAATGTTAATTTTTTCACAAATATTTACTACGACTGATTGTAACTCAAAACTAAAACTTTCTCGGTTGAGCTTCGCGATTATTATAAACTTAAATGTTAACTTAACTTACTTACTAAATACTAAACACGTAAATATTAATTCGCACTATACGTTTATAATTGATAAATTCACGCTATTTTCGTTAAGTCAGAACTTAGTATATAACAAAATTCTTGCATTATTTGCAGTGAGTTATGAACTATATCTGGCATATCATATATCTTTTAACACCTCAACTGACGATTATAAAACCCTTCGTAGCAGTATAGCTACAAACTCTCGTATATAAGCATTCAATTAATTTAATTATTTCATAGTTGGCAGTAGAAGCAGTGGCAAACGTGCGTACGGTGGCGTCCTTGGGCCGGGAAGAAACGTTCGTCCAGGAATACTCAAAGCATCTTAAGCCCACCCTTATGCACGCTAAGAAAATATCCCATTGGCGTGGCGTGGTTTATGGTCTTTCAAGAGGGATCTTCAACTTCGCCTATGCAGCTTCTATGTACTACGGTGGGACACTTATGATATACAAACACATTGACTACGTCCTTATTCTCAAGTGAGTATTTTACTTAAACAATATTTTAAAGGTTAACGTGAGGTTCTACGTCTTCTTAAGAATCTGTTAGCTTGCCAAAGATTTGCCCTTCCTACCTATGGCAAGCAGGTCCACCGCAATACCGCCACCCTCGAGCAAATATTGCATTTTTTCACTATATGAGATTCGGAGCAGCACCACATATTGAAAAGTTTTCCGCGATTAGTATTTAGTTTATTTAATTCTTTAAGTGTAACAAAATTAAAGACTGAAGATTCGATGATGATGGCAATCGATGCAAAGATCGCGTTGAACAGTAGAACATCTAGCGGTAGAGAGACGATAACTGTACTGGTTTAAAATGATTCTCAAAGCTCAAAATATTTTTTACGGATATGCAAGCGACAAAAACATTGATATTAAGTGATCACCTACCCCTAATATCTACATGAAGATTAAGTTTGACAGCTTTGTTACTAATAGGGTCTCTGTGAAATATGGATAGTACTATGCTCTTACTAACGCATTTGTGATAATAGACTTAAAAATCTATTTATTTTAAAACAAAAGCCTCGGCCTCATCCCAATTGCCTCATCACCTGTAATAAAGTTCTCCGGATTCCTACACTCACCAGACGAAACATCAGCAACATTATGGTACTAATTTACGATAGTATACTGTGAGGGCGTGGTCCTGTCCTGGTCGAGCTGACCCATTCATTCTGCAACTAGATACAAATTGCAGTATAGCTCTACCACTATGATGGTGGTTACATTAAAACAAGCGTTGAAACTTATTTTCCAGATCAGCTGAAGCACTATTAATTGGTGCCTCTTCCGCAGGCCAAGCTTTTGCCTTTGCGCCTAACTTCCAAAAAGGTATAAAAGCTGCCGGGCGGATTATAGTAATCCTTAAAAAACAATCTAACATCGTGGATCCTGACAAACCTGCGGTAGAGAACTTCGTAAGTCTGTTCTATCATTACTAGTACACAACGGCCGATTGACCTTGTAGTCAATGAATCTGAAAACCCAACTGTTGAGTTATGGGTTGAGTTAAGTACACGATTCCAAGTCGGTTCCAATACTTGTGTAAAATAATTATTAATTTTGGGTGTGGGTGTGTTTAAGGTCCTGGTTATTGATTCAGCGTCCGATCCTTCCTATATATCCGATCTGACGCTGATGAATGAGTATATATATATATATATATATATATATTCACGCATTGCACATCTGCCGGTAATAACCATCGCCGTGTTCGAAGTCGTCTTGGAGGGCATCAATCATTCTGCAAATACATAAATATATAATATAAATAGTAAATACTAAACAAACTTGAAATTGACATACATTGTAAATTAGTAAAGTAACAACCTATACATATATATAAATCCCACTTTTGGGCATAGACCCGTCTCTATAGATGGTGTAAATCATAGTCACCCACACGCCTTCACTGTGGATTGAGAATCTGAACTACCACGGGTCTCGACGACATAAATAACCATAAGTTAAATTCACCATATTGTGTCCAGTCATATAGTTACAAATATTAATTTCTTCGTTTACTGTATAATTAATGCTGTCCATTAATATACGAGTATATTATGTTGTTGTTGATGTTGGTTTATGTAAATTATTTATTTCTACGTGTCACGTTTATATTTTTGAAGATTTCTCCGATCTGAAGCCATTTTGCGACATCTTTTGGTTATTACCAGAAGTTTTAGGCATGTTACATATATATTTCTACTCTGCCGTCACACACTCAAACCCCTTGACACTTACAATCCTATCGCGAACCACAGATTCACCCGCGTCCGAAGGAGACCGAGGCACATCCTTGACGACCCCGACGACGCGACCACCAGCGCCAATTGAAAAAAAAAAAAATATTTACGTATTTACGCAAGTCAATTTAAGAAAGATTAAGAAAATCATTTAACTAAAACATTGCATTTGTAATATAATGTATGTAAAGATTCTTTTGATTTTTAAAATACAAATTTATCATTTTTGTAGAGAGGAACCGGCGGAGCTAACCTTCAACATATCGACTTTAAGTATCCTACCCGTCCTACTGTACAAGTTCTGAAAGATATGAATCTGGAAATACCACGAGGCAAAACAATTGCATTAGTGGGGGCCAGCGGATGCGGTAAAAGCACCATTATACAACTTCTAGAAAGATACTACGACCCCGACAGCGGCACCGTGGTAAGAAATTTTGTATAAATAGGCGCTGTAAAATATCCCTAAATTATTATTTTTATATTTACATTTAATTTTTTATTTGTGCATTTAAAAGATTTCAGGAAGTCAATGGAAAGGGTAACCCTATATTAGTCTGTAGACTTATATTTGAACGTTCGAGTATATTTGTGTAATAATTTGTTTTTTTAACTTATAAAACTTAGAACCGTTCAATTATATCATTCGTTTTTTTGATACGCTAAGATAAAGATAAGCATAGCCCATGCAGCTGAATTTTAAAAGATGTATGAACTCTCATTAAGAATATGTCTCTAGATATCGCGGTGTTCGTATACCGTCAGATAAATGTTAAATAAAATTAACTTTTATATTATACTGGCATGATCCTTCTCTAGTCGAGCCGGCATTCATGCTGAACAACAATCAAGCTGCAGATTGACTCCATCACTCTAAGACTAGGAATATTTGTCGGAAATCTACAATGTATCATGAATAATTTACATAAATAAATAAATATAACGCTTTACAGAGTCAAGATGGTATTCCCTTACCGAAACTCCGTATCGCGGACTCCAGACAAACTATTGGATTTGTTCAACAAGAACCTATTCTTTTCGACCGCACTATCGGCGAGAATATAGCTTATGGAGATAACTCTAGGACACCTAGTATGGAAGAAGTTATTGAAGTTGCAAAACAAGCCAACATACACAACTTCATCCTAACGTTACCTTTGGTAAGTTTTTCAGTCCATTCATCATCTAAATATTGTTTTTTTTCGTTCGTGTAAATTTATTTTGATAATTTTTTTTGTAAAAATTCTTACATATTTTTAAGAATTTTTGTAAAATAGACTTCCTCGTTCTGCGAAACTTGGACTCGCACGTATTGGAGATTGATTGCTTGTAAATCGGCAGAACTAAGACCGAGTACCGCGACCAGCATTCCGACGTTAACTCCATCGTCATTTTTTTTGTGCAGTTTGTGCAATTTAAATCAATTTTAAAAAACTTTTCGTTACTCCAGTACAATGGTGACTTATTTCTCTTTAAATAAGATTTAGAAGACCGCAAGTTATAGTAATAACCATACCCTCTTAGTATTCCGGAGTGATAATGCTTGCACATCTTGATACCTTTTCGAGAATGGGAAGACGTCATTATTATATCATTGCCGAAGAAATCACTTACCATCAGGTGAACTGTGTATTCGTTTATCACATAAAATACGTATATATTATCATTTATTTACAGGGCTATGATACGAACATTGGATCAAAAGGTACACAACTCTCAGGAGGTCAGAAACAAAGGGTTGCGATTGCGAGAGCACTTATACGAAAACCTAAAATGCTGTTACTCGATGAAGCTACTAGCGCATTGGACACGGAGAGCGAAAAGGTTTATATATATTTCTTTTACACCATGGTAAAGCCACAATGCAGTAGCAGTTTCTATCTGCAGGATGCATTGAAGGTTCCGTGGAAGGACCATGCCCACACAATACCAGCGTGAAATAGGATAGGCGCTTGTTTCGTACAGTGAATGTAAGGAACCGAATACCCGATTACAGAAAAATTTCAATCTCAATCCTCAGGAGTGAGAAAGCATGTGCATCTTGAATATTTATTCAATGAGGTTCTTTATGAACCGCATTTGTCACTTTCCATCAGGTGACCTGCGTATTCTTTTGACACCTTTGATAAAAAAAAATGTCATCTCGTTCTTAATGTTAAATAGTTTATTATTATAGGTGTAAATGGTCAAAAGTGGCATAAAAGGTCTTGACATATGGCCCTACACAAATAATCATATTTCCATGATGCTTTATAGGTGGTGCAAGAAGCGTTAAATGTGGCGAAAGCTGGTCGTACGTGCGTGATGATCGCACATCGGCTGAGCACGGTGCGCGATGCGGATCGCATCTGCGTGCTGCGCGACGGACAGCTGGTTGAAAGTGGTACTCACGCAGAGCTCATAGAAGCCAAGGGCTTCTATTACAACCTGAACCGATGGGGTACCGTATAGATCCGAAATCTGTCAATGGCGTACACATGGTTGGGTTCAGATGCGAAACAATATTAAGATTGGTTACTGCCCAGTGATTGGAATTATATTTTTCTACGCTTTTTTAGTGCTACGCATGATGCTTGGATTGGCAGTTCTTTCCCATTTCAATATAGCTGTTTCCCATAATTCCCCCCTCCACCCCGTCCAGAATAGTCCTATTGTAAATAAATGCATTTTAGTTTTAAGTATATTTATTTATTTTATTTTATTTTTATGTACACATAGTATTTATGCAAGAAAACTATGATAAGAAAAGTATGTTATTGCTTTTTTGTACGAAATATTTTTATTATATTCAATAATTGTCATCTCTTGTTTTATTTCGCAATTGTAACACCCACAAAAACAATATACGAGTAAATACACACATAAAAAAACAACTGGAGAAACTTATATTTTATGGTTATGATATAATACGTAAAAAAAGCCTTTAATAATACTTAATACATACGGCTTGTTTAAAACGGAGTTTGAACTACAAATTAAATAAAAACTATCTTGTACTTTTATATAAATTGAGATCATCACAATCCTATGAAATATTGTTACAAAATAAAAAGGGATCATTTAACTAAAATAAATCAATTTATTCCTTTTAAAAGTTATCTTTATCACAAATTAATGTAAAATAACTCCTCCTTTAGATCGAACAAATGCGGAAATCGATATGCTGAAGATCATTTATCCAATAAACTGCGGTAGCCTGTCCCATTCTATAATGGCAGCATCTCTGATCCCTGACAGGGTCTTTGGGATCAACTGGCGATTCTAAATAGCTAGTTTAAGAGCATCCCATCCATGTTCAATCGGGTTTAAATCAGGCGGGCTGGCCGGCCAATCTCATCGTGAGATGTTATACTCTCGGAGAGCGGTTTTCACTTGGTCAGCTTGATGTGTAGGCGTTCTATCATCGACAAACACGAATCAGTCCGTAATTAAAAAAAGGTCCGACAATTCAGTTTTCTATAAAATTTGTTGTCTTGGAGCCTTGGTATGGAATCAAGTGCTTTCTAACTCCAATCATTATTCCGCCCATAAACGACACTGATATGTTGCCATGATGAACGGTTGTAGTCGCAGTTCTTTGTCTTTCCCTGTCTCCAGGTTTTCCCTTCATACGGACATGTCGATTATCTGAGTGAATATTGATCCGAGTTTCGTCAACAAGAGGGCAATTTTCCCTCATGTCTTCATCTTCGTCTTCTTCACTTTGACGCTGCCTCGCCACATTGTAATCTGCGTGTTAGTCTTTGTCGTGTATTCCAGTTTTGCTCGTCAGGACCTCATTGCTCGCAATTCAAAATGATGTAAACAATTCGGAATGGTCTGAGTGTTAATTTCACGTCCGATGGCGGCTTGCAATTGTGATCTCAATTGAGTGGCGTTGACTGTCTGATCATAGGCAGTCAGGCAATGTCTTTTGATGCTTTTTGATGATTCTTGTTTCTACCAGTAATGTATTATAGTCGGTGTATTCACCGATTTTTTGTCTATCTAATTTTTGTCTGAAATAATCTTTTGAATATTAACTGATAACATAAATTGTGAGGGTTATAGGTTGTTGTAATAATTTACGTATGCACCAAGGCAATCGTCGTCCATAATTTGTGTTGCACAAATATCTACAAATAAGTAAAAATTACTAAACATTTACTATAATTTTAGCATAGATGAATTGACCAGCCAGATCTATTTGGTTCATGTGCCTCTTCGTAATTGATGTGTAACTAAAAAGAACCGAGATAACGTTAGTCATCTTCGACATTAATTATTAATTGTACAAGTCGTGATAAATTGGTTGGCCGTTGCCTACAAACCGCAAATAGCGTTAAAATGTACCATAGTCGATCTCCGGCATATCAATGAAGTTTGACGTGGTCGCACGATACTACCAAATTTTTTAATAAGCGTCACCAATAAAATATTTTTCGTAATGTACTTAAAGGTCTCGATGGTACGGACGTGCGAATTTATCTATTTGATAAGTCGTATCATAGATAGTTGATTTGTGACTGTCAATGCGTGCGAACGCGGATTTTTTATAGACCGATCGATTGTTTTTTTTTTCAAAAAAAATATGTTTTAGGAAATTGTGATTTTATGTGTCCGTGATTATATCATATTCCACCATGAAAAATTCAAAGGATAACAGATTGAATATACTAAATATGAAGAAAAAGTATCAAGTTAACGATTTGTCTAACGTAGAGTTTACAAAAAATGCCTCTGGAAGTGACAAAGACAGGTAAGAGGATTTTTTTACTAAACTACTATTAATTTAAAATGTTAAACGCACCTTTTCGTTTTGTAAGAACAATAATCATCGACTTTGGTCACATTGTGCATTTAAAAATGACAAAAGTTCAAACTCAAACACATTTTAACGTTATCTGAACTTTGGTGTATACAAACTTCTAAATTTATTTTGGGAAACTATTTTAGTAAAGGCCTTGAATAAAAACGATCCTGTGTTTTACAGTGCTTCCATAATCGTTGTTTCACTATTGAACATACCGAAATATTTTACTAAACAACGATGTAATAGTGTTTAATACGGGTCAAGAACCTAAACATTTAAATAAATACCTCGATTTCGTTTGACATAAGACAAGAAATATTGTATAATTTACTATGTCCGAGCAGCCGGTGTAAATACTAAGAAAAAACAATCATCTAACTGATAACCTTTTTTGAAATGCGTTAAATAATAATAGGTCGGTGAAAAAAATATTTATTTGATAATAAGCTGCTATATTTACATATACGAGTTCATGTGTCGCCTTGCTCCATTATCACATCCAGCTATAACTACAAAATTTCCCTGTAGAAATCGTTCAATCAATAAATTAATGAATCAATCAACTTGTAAACTACTGTAGTTAGAACGTATTATATATTATTACATCTTTTGCGTCAGTCTGCGTACTTCGAATATCATATACCACTTATATTAAAGCAATCAGTGAAATGACTTTGAAGAGCGCAAATTAATTAATTCTTTTCGCGGTTCCACATGTCATCACTTGTCTATGTTATATTGTATTATAAATACCACGTATACATATAAAATACACAAGTAAAACATGTGTTAATTCTATTACTTATCTCACTTTTCTAAAAGTATAAATACTATCCAGAATTCGTCTTATACTATCCCAGTCCAAAAGTAACAATGAGTGAGATTACGGCATTTGGGAGTAAATAATGACTTTTAATTTTCCTGTACGTAAACATATAATTCAATTAAATTTAACATTAAGTCACCGATTCACACATATTCTACTTATTTATAAATAGAATAAATATAATTTGTTGACTTCAATGTAGGTAGGTTTTTGTTTTTTATCTATGTACTATTTTATTCCTTGATACGTATTATTATTTAAGAAAGTAGTTAACCTTGGTGGTCTCTTTAAATAAAAACCCAAAACATTGTTGTAGATTTTTTTATATTGTTAGGCGTAAAAAAGGAGTGCGCAGTTCGATGTTGTAAGTGATGGATGTGGCCCTAGTGTTGTCACCCCTCAGGGCTGACACGGCATGCCCTGTGCTTGCTACCTGTAATCCCTACACTCACCCCAAGAAACCGCCTTATTTTGCTATTTCACGCTTATGTAATGTGAGGTCGTGGTTTTGCCGACCAAATAAAAAAGCAATCATATATAAATATATACATAAATAATAATTATATATATGAATAATAATAATCATATTTATTAATTTATAAAAGGTTCTCCAACAGTACACGCATAGAATATATATTTATAAAGATTGTGTATAGGTTTCGGTCCAATGCGTGTACCAATTACGGGAGTACACAGCACTTACAATTGCACGTAATCATATCAACCATAGACAAAAATTAATAATAGCCCATATATTTTTCAAATTTCTACACCCATTTAAATAAACTAAACTAAAACTCTATTATATCTAAGTTGAAAGATGCTATAACTAGGACAAAAATTATCATTGCCTCAGATTTAGAATATAACACAACGGAATATAACATTTGGAATATAATAGAATAACGTATACGCAATACAGATAGTACATATATGCAATCAAATAAAAATTTGGTCCAATATTATACGCGTGAACTCAGAACTTGTCGGCTCAAGACTATTCCTCATATACCGCCGTCCTAGCCAATTGACTGTCATCGCCGCATTAAAAAAAAAGAGAATAAAGCATTCACATATCATTTTACATCGGGTGTTTACATCACGCTCATGCGGCATGTATAATTCGGTTAATCATTAGTCACTATCATATAATGCGTCAATTATCAAATTCCGAAAACCTTTTCTTTATAACTAATACGTTTCTTAATTTCTTTGACCACAAACGTAACAGTAATTTATATATAAAACAGTATTTTTAATGTTTGTATGTACTGTCTGTACGGCAGGTCAGCGTGTTATAATCGTCATCATTAACAGTCCATTGCTGAACGTAGATTCCCCCCAAGATTGCCACAAAGCACGATCCTGAACTACCTGCGTTCATCGACTTCTTCCCGCAATCTTTCATAGGTCATTTCGATCGAGTAGGAGGTAGTGAAATTGAAAAATTACCGAAATTAATTTTCACACCTTGTTCAATATCTTTATCACTCTTGAATGTTGAGAATTTTATGAACACGATTGAAGAATTTTAGAAGTGCTTTAGAGATGCGGTATTTTCGTTCATTTGAGTCTCATTATTTGACTTATTCTTCAAAATATTTGTTTATTGCACTAACGTTGAATTTTGGAATCGAACGATTCATAATCAAAGATTCGTGATCCATCAAGGTCACGTCACCATCCAGCATCACCGTTGAAATCCGTCCACTGTTAGACACAGGCCAATGCTATAAACAGGTACAAGAAACAAGGTTTTGTTTCATTTTAAATGTTTCTAAAATCCAAACGAAATATAAATTATCTTTTTTAATGACCATTGTACGCAAACTTCATTGCGGGATTAGTATTTTCTATTTTATATATTATTTATTATTATTTTCTCGGTCTACTAGTGAATATAAATATATCATCAATCATAAATAAAAAAAAATTACTTCCTTAGTATTTTTTTTTATCAATAATTTTATGTAAAAACTCTAGTCCATTTTGAGAAACAGTAAATAAAAGAATTTCTGTGAGTACTATAGATTTCAAACAAGGAGCTAAAGCTTTTAGATATTGTGAGCGCATCCTCATAGCCTATAAATACAATAGAAATAAATTTACCGATACCCGAGGTATAACTTCGCTGGTATATGTTTGGAATTCATATAGTATCATACTCGTAATTAAGCAAGAAGAACTTATCCCAATTTTTAAGATCTATGTATATTTTTAATGACGTTATATTCAACTTTGCTGTTTAGAATTTTGCTGTCAAAATGTCATGAGATGTCAATTTCTACTCTACAAGTTACTATTACTATTCTTTTTCGAAATTTCAATTAAAATTTTAATTTTATACAATACAACAATTGTACGGTAAATATAACTGAAAACTTATTTATCCATGTTCGATCGCAGACATCGGATGTTTTGAAATCATATTTGTGGATATTCAAGATTACGAATAGAACGTTCGTGTTTTATTATTTTGATCAAACAATATATTTTTTAACATTCCTTGACTACGAATCGTACCCAGGAGGCGGCAGTTGAGTACTTTGATCGCTATGCCATCTTCTGTAACTACGCAGTTATATGAAATATGGTACAACAGCGGTAAGCCGCTGTTTAACGCTAGTTTATATGTATATAATTTGTCTGACTGACTGATTCATAAACGCAGAGCCTAAACCGGTGTTGCTATAAACTTGAAATTTTGGAAGTTGATGCCTTTTATGTCGTAAGGAAGGATTTTTGGAAATTTCACCCCTAAAGGGGTAACCCCTTTTACACTAAGGGCTGAAAGTTTATATGGGAAATGCGTAACTTAACAAGGAAAAAGCATGGAATCTTTTATGATAATATGAAAGCTTCTTATTAATATAAAGTTTAGAAAAAATATTATAAATTACAAGTTTACATCTAAGATCGATAGATGGCATCGCGCACTGTTTCTGAATCGTGCTATGGTGTCGTTTCTCGGCTTTTAGCTTTTTTTACTACTCAAATTACAAGCCTTATTTTAATATACATATGTACGCATGCGAAGCTGTGGGGAACAGCTACATATTCTATAAAAACTTAACTCCCTGGTTTAAGTCCATTTTTTATATAGTCAGTTTATAACTACAACTCTATATAGTGTAAAAGCAATCATACAAAATATAATTTGAATAAAAATTTATAATTCATAGATACCTTGCGAATTAGTCACCTGTTCGTGGAAAGCTTTCTGAAGCATTTTTAAAACCCAAAATTTGCCAAGTAGTTTTCCTCCATTCATAAGCTCAAGGTCCCCAACAAGAGTTGACGTGTCACCCTGTATCTTTTGCATGCGTCCTTTTCACAATTTTTATTTTTTATATTTATATTTTTCATAAAGTACATTGCTTTGATGATAGCCAAATCCTTATTATACATGAGTGTAATTGTGAGACACTAGTAAAGTATTTGGGTACTGACAGTGGTATATATACCAATGTACCTATAGTTACTGATCATATATCACAGCTGGACAATGCCTTGTATTGTGTAATGTATTGATAAACGTATTTCTTTCCTGTGCCTACTTAAAGATAAGTAACCAATCGCATTTGTTTCCAAAGTATGGCACTATAAAATCATCTTGAATGAGCTTAACAACCTCGTATCATATAAACTATGAACTCAACGGATTTATGTTCAATGTTAAAGAAATAATCTTCTTCACTTGTTGCAGTTCCTCAGAAGCAGAGACAAAAACAGAAGAATTGCCTAGTATATCATTTTTCACGCTGGTAAGTTATTTTGTGAATTTGATATAGCTTATTATTTTTTTTATTAATAATGATTTTGTACTAATGATACATTTTCACAGTTCAGATTTGCTAGCACCAAAGACAAGATCTTCATATTTTTTGGAATAATATGTTCTCTAATATGTGGCATTATAACACCTATAAACACTCTACTATTCGCTTCTCTGCTACAAAGTATGGTGGACTATGGGATTTCAGTCATAATAGGAGCACCACAACATGATGAGTTCCTCAGGGACTTAAGTCTCTTCGCTTTGTACAACTGTTTAGCTGGACTTGTCCTTGTAGTTATGTCTTATGCGGCAACAGTGCTCATGAACATATCAGCTTTTAATCAGGTAACTAAATGAAGACAATACTAGTAGATATCAATTTATTGTAAAAAAAAAAAACTAAAATGTCTTCGGCCCTCAGGTATATAAAATTCGTCAAGAATATCTTAAAGCAGCATTGAACCAGGATTTCGAGTACTTCGATATGCATCAAACAGGTGATTTTGCATCTAAAATGACTGAGTAAGTGCCTGATAATGTTATCAATAATTAAATATAAACAAGTGCAAGACGCACTATAACCACAATAACGGATGATTGCATTGTTCTCGTAGTGATAGTGGATATATTGAGAGATAATTATCATTGTAGTATAAGAATATGAATTATCAATGTTAAACAGCTGTGTTGCAATGTCACTACACATCATAATATCGCGGGGTCTTTTATTATTTAAGTGGTTAGAAATAACTGAGTGCCTTTTCCTTTTTTGACAAAGATTCAAGTATCTATATTTGCTCAATCGTTTTCGATATTTTCATAGAACTTATCCACTATAGCCTGTTTAAATCCACTGCAAATGTATGTCCATTTCAACAAAGCGAATACTGCCCACATTTATCAGGAGGTGAGACACATATTCCGTCCCCAATTGGTCGCGAAAGAATTTTATTCTTTTTTTGAAAATAATATGCTTATAACGTTATTAATATTCCGCTTAACTACTCCAACTAAGCTGGAGATGGCGGATTCGAACCTACGACCGTAAGTTTAGCAGACCGTACCATAAACCATTAGGCTATTGACGATTAGTCAATATATTTGATAGATTATATAATTTTTAGCGAAACCTACATATGTCCTTGAAATCAACTAGAATGACGTCGACATGTGCGACATCATATGTACATATATTATACCCTAGACGTCCGCAAAGACGAGCGCCAACTTACTTTTACCTAACATATTTAACTAATTCATGAGTGACTTAGGACAAATCTTCAATAGTTTTAGCTTTAATAGCTTAGAACCATGTCAAAGAAATATGCTTCCTAAGCATACGGATACATCATACAAACTTAAAATCGCAGTTTGAATATGTTACCAATAGGTTTAGTGCGTATAAGCCAATGCAGGAAGCAAACTGGCTTTGGCTTGGGTAGTTTAATTCCATTTTCGAATTTCCGCCTGCTTCCTTTGTGATCATTTTTTTTTCAGTTTCTTTGAAATAAGTTCCTAGATGTTATGCATTATTGGAGAGCTAAGAAAAACGGTTATGTTTTTAAAATAATCTGAGGACAGTGGGATATTATTTGAAACCGGCAAGATTTATTAAACTTTTATGTACACAAAGTATTTATGTGTTTATATAAGGAGAATACTCGGAATTTATATAAACAATTTTCATAATTTCAACTATTAGATAAATGCTGCATTAATACACAATGAAAATATACGAAATTCTTTGCAGTGATGTTGTGAAATTAGAGGATGGTATTGGAGAAAAATTGGGAACATTCATCTTCTACCAATCGTCTTTTGTTAGCTCTATAGCAATGGCTCTGATCAAAGGATGGAAACTAGCACTGCTTTGCTTAATAACATTCCCTGTAACACTATTTTTGGTTGGCATCGCTGGATTGGTGAGAATAACTGTTCTTATTTTTAATCCTATTATTAAGCAATTACATGGATACTAATAAATAATTATATGGAACTATATAGTTCCATATAATTCAATACAAGTCCATTTTCACCTATTTATAATTATTTATAGTCGATTGAAACTTTGCTAACATGAGACTATGTTTTTTGGTTGGTTAGCTTATGGACTATACTATAAGCTTTTTATGCTAAAACAATGTATTTCAAACTACTTATCTTTTTGTTTCACTTTTTCTTTTTTCACTTCTCACAACATTCTTTACTGAAGAATTACATAAGTACCAATCCTTTATCCCTAATAAAACTTCTAGAAGGAGAAAACCTAATGTTGCAGAATCGAAAGTGTTTCAAAAAGAATTTTCCCGTATATGAGACAGTTAACGTATAATTACAGCAATATAGACCAAGAAATATACTTCAATTATGTTCACGTAACTGTAAACAAATTGTAACAAAATTAATCAAATCAATAACATCTATATGTTCAGTATCACACTTGGGCCTGTAGCAATATTACACTCTATTACTTAATAATTCTGCCCAGACTTGAATAAAGATTGATACAACAAGTCAAAATGCCTTTTCAATAATTGTAGAATCATATATATTTTAGATCTTTGAAAATATGATTACATCTTAATACCTCACGCAAGAAAAGCATATAATAAGGTATATTTCAAAATACGAACTTGTAATTTAAACATGTCTCAGTGTACGAATTATATATTGGGGAATTTATTTTTTTATGTAATACGTTTGTATTACTATGTATCTATATATATATATATATATATATATATATATATATATATATATATATATATGTGGATATTTAAATTTTAAATTTCAAGTTTAAATAAAAATATTTTTCATATACATAACTTGAATAAATTTCGAGGTTACATTACCGATAGGTTTTGTTTGTAAATAACTTTATGTATCACATAATGTGTAGTCACATAATAGTTTAACGCCAACTACAATATTTTAACTGTCAAGCTGACAAACCTGGCTCAAGGGAAAGATAGCAGTACAGTGGTGCTGTGTTTCATCTGGTGAGTGTAGGGATCCTGAGACCTTTCTTACTGGTAACGACGTATTCCATATCAGTTCTCAGGGTTGACAACGCATCTGCATTATGATTCCTTGTCAAGTATGAATGTAGATGTCCTGGGCCACAGGAATCACTTGCCATCAGGTGAACTGTGTGCTCGATGGTTACTCTCAATGTAATAAAAAGTCAAATGAAATCTTTATCATTTTGGAGTAAATGATGAGATGATGATAAGAAGAAAAATATATGCTACCCTACCCTAGGAACAGTTACCTAAACTCTGTAAATTTTCATAATTTACAACACAACTTCACATTTACCAATATCACTTCGTTCCCACATCAGAATTAACATTAAATTTCAAATTACATTTTATTAATAATTTTATAAAATACTAAACAAAATATAAATTTTGTGCAATAATAAATAATTTTCGAACGATATAAGTTTCATTCTCTTATTTTCATAATAATTACTAAATCTATTAATATAAAAAATTTAATGTTTATTTTGGTCATGTTTTTTATTATTAAATTTTGTGGATATTTTTATGTATCTGAATGTGTATCTCGAGTTTTGTATACAAGTATTTCTGTGGTCTATTTGTTTTAAATAAATCAAGAAATGACCAGGTGGCGTCACGACTTTCTAAAAAAGAAGCAGTAGCTTCAGGAAAAGCTGGCGCTGTGGCTGAGGAGGTGCTGTCCGCAATGCGCACTGTGTACGCTTTTAGTGGACAAGAAAAAGAAACGGCGAGGTACAAGACATATCTGGACCAGTCGAAAAGTATTAATATTAAAAAAGGTAAAAGTGGAGTAATATATTATCGGATATTAAAAAAAGTATTACTCATATAACACTAACGTTAATACGTGAGGGATTAAAAATCTGATGTAACATAACAGTCCCACTACTAGACACATATCGCATAATATCGTTTATAAATGTTGATAGGACATATTGCCTATTATTAAAATTTTGTTAGATAACTAAGCTAACTAATCTATATATACAAAGAAAGAAAAGTAACAACATGTATAGATAAATCCCACTGCTGGACACACGGTTCCACTGCGGATTGGCGGACTTAAATGATATTTTTTTATTATTTCTTCGACTTGAGTTAACCTGCATAATTTCCTGACGATGTTTTCCTTCAACGCTATTATTAGCCTCTGTTATTCTTTTATTAATAATAGGAAAAAACAGAAAGATATTTATTTTTTAAATAATACTTCCTTAGACATTGTGATAAGGGTTTTTAATCAACAGCAACATAAAGATAATTATAATATTTTAGCTTATAATAAAATAAATGTAGAAAATAATGACGTACAGATATTTTAGGTTATTACAGATACTTGTTAGATAGTGTGTATCGGTATTAATCACCTTAGCAATAAATAATAATAATAATCTTTATTTGTAACATGACATAAGTACAAGTTTGTGGTAACTCTGAAACTTGTGCTAGTGTAAACTATGTTAAATAGGATTACATGTTTAAGGAATAACCACGAAGAACATTTAATGTTAATTAATAGTTGTAAAACACGATGAAACTAATACGCATTATCAAAAATATTCTTTAAAAAATTATTAAGTTTAAATTTGAAGTTAAGTATGGATCTGTTTTTATTCGTCTGTACTCGCCGATGATACCGATGGAACACTTTTAACACATAATTGGTTCATTAGACAAATATACACAGATCTGTTATTATGCTCGTCACGTGTTTTTAATTAATAAATATTAATTGATGGGTTTTATCGGTACTCGTTCGTTCCTCATTAGCTGTGCATATAGTTGAATGTACGTGTTGCATAATTCAAATTTGTTTCAGGATTTTTCACTGGACTGGCGATGGGTTTTCTATTCTTCTGTATTTTTTGTTCCTACGCCCTGTCATTTTGGTTTGGCTACAAACTTATGGTAGATGAACCGGAGAATTACGATGTCAATACAATGATATCTGTAAGTATGTATTAATAAAAAGGTGAATATTTTTGATGACTAAAATGAGTTCTTTATCACTAATCCTTTCGCGCAAGCACGAAATCCTAGACTGCTTTAATCTGGTGTAATGATATATGCTATATTAATATGGTGGAATGTTTAATTTAATGATAAAGGGGTTTTATATGCAAACGAGCACACACTACACCCAATCATCATTGATTAACTAATATCAGATCGACATCGATTCTTACAACGTATGTACAACTTAAATCTTTTATGAGGATAGATGTAGATATAATGTACGACTGTCATTTCTTACCTTCAGGTAAACTGTGTGCTCGTTTGTCACCTATAATACTATAAAAAAAATGCACATACGGCAAAATGCAACAATATACCATCATTTTTAGGGTTTCGTATCACATAATAACTAAAACCTTTTAGGATCACTTTCTTGTCACCATCTGTATGTATACGTCGAGGTCATTTCTCTAAACAACTTGAAGTGGGAAGTTGAAATTAATATCGTATACTAAAGTATATACTCTATAAGTAAATAATATTAACAATTACTTATTTAATTTCGAAAATCAACTGACACGCACTGGGCCTCAACAGGCAGTATTTTGATTCTCAGTATTATACACAACGTATTCACTTATATATAAAGAGTCGATGTAATCAGTAAAAACTTTCCAAGTTTATTTAAGTGATTGTAAACAAAGGGTGGAATTAGAGATGTAGGGACTGATAACGACGTTCACGACATGCGGAAACCTACGGTGTTCCACAAGGTACCGTGTTAGGGTACTCTCTACTAAGTTTAAGCTTTAACGTGGACAGCGGTCCCTGATAAAAGTTATGCATACACCCACACGTAATGCATTTGCACTCACGCATGCATATACAGTACACCAGTTCCACTTACTAAAAGTAACATGTGTTTTATATGATTTGGTTACGTCAGTTTTAATACACATATATTTAACTACCTTTTTTTCCATATATATATTTTACACAAACATCAAAAGTCATACAATTTATTTAATGAAGTGTTTGTGATAGAACTTATATGACCAGTCTAGGTATATCTTATTAAGGTAAACTTAGATACGAAATATATTACTTTCATTATAACTCCCCGTCTTTGCGCTTACCTCCCCGCGTCACATTCACCAGTACTTCAGGTAATACAAAATCGTTTCATGTGCAAGGCCACCGGTACGCCGTGGTTCTTGCGTAATGAAAATCTACACATAGATCTTGAGCTGCTGACCATAACTGATGCAGGCTTCTCGCCGATATTTCAACTCTTCCGTCACGCACCCAAACCCGCTGATTATAAGTGCCGCCATTTACAATACATCGCGAATCATAAATTCACCCGCGTCCGAAGGAGATCGAGGCACGCTCGCGATGACCCCGACGACGTGACCACCAGGGCCCAAGCCCTTCATAAAACACTACACACGTACATTTCACCCTCATACCGCCCCCGCCGATGGCGAGGGAGTCGCAAACAACATTATTCGCGATACCGCCATGTCCCAGACCGGTTCTTTCCAGTCAATACAGTTAGAAGCGTCGCTGGAGTTTCTAGCGCCACTTCTCCAGCGCCGACGCATTCCAAAGTGAGGTACAGATAGCCAATAATAATAATAGTGATATTAATGTAGACAATTCTTAGTTTTCTACATTAATATCACTTTTAGATTCTTCTAAGAAGAAACTGACTGAGCCGAGGTGCTTTTCTAAATTTAATTTTAAATCCAATCACAGACTCACCATCAAAATCTATAAGGTACTTCCGTAAACCTCACTTGAAAATTAGCTTGAAGGGAGGTCTTCTTCGTATTGGCAACGCTGGCTGAAGATGGCGATGGGTTCAGATGGTCGTACACGTTTGCCCTCTTTATTATAATGCAATAAAAAATATTACAATGCAAATAGCAAATAAAGCATATACTATATTTGTGTAATTTGTCTAATTATACTAAGACTCAAAAATATTAAAACATAACAACTTTTATTACCAGGTCTTCTTCGGTGTTCTGATGGGCTCAGCTAATTTTGGTATATCATCAACCTTGATGGAGGTGTTCGGAATAGCTCGCGGCGCCGGCGCACAGATCTTCCACCTTATCGACATGGTACCCACGATCAACCCATTGCTGAATCGTGGTGTAGTTCCTAACACTGCAGAGGGCAACATAGAATTAAAGGATGTGTATTTTCACTATCCATCTAGAGCTGATGTTCCTGTAAGTATATTAAGATCGGTCAGTGCAATCGTCAGAGAACCCTTAACCGAGTAATAATTTTGATGTATTGACATAATTTTCTATTGAAAAAGTACTAAAATTGGCTAATAGTATATATATAAATTAAATAAAATAGAAATTTCTCGTAATCTTGTCAGGTTCTAAAAGGCGTGAACTTAAGCGTGAAACGAGGACAATCTGTGGCTCTAGTGGGCCACTCAGGCTGTGGCAAGTCTACCATCATACAACTCCTATCACGCTACTACGACACCGTGGATGGCAGTGTAAGTAACCTTAATTATTAAAGCAGATATCGAAATCTAGGTTTCGTACATCAACTTATATGAAACCGATACTATATTTCATTTAAGCAATTTTAATAAACGTTGTAATAACGTTTTCTTGTAACATAATATAATTATTCCCCATTCTTCACAAAATAATTGCTCCAAATCTAAGGAGCCTGGCGTACCAAGTTTTTCATCAAATCTTCACACACTGGAAAAACAAAAAATACAAACTTCTTACAAATACAAAAAAAAATCATCAAAATATGTTAAAAGTGCCAGCCTTTTTACGGAAGCCGTAACATTACTAGATATGAATTATGATACAGATTGGTTGTCTTTACTAAGACGAAATGACTTGTAATAGTAATAAAATATCCGTTGTTTATCCCTCGCCATATGAATGCAGCACTTCATTATTATTGCATGAAATGCATTAGTACAGCTTGCAGGGCGCGCCCTCAAACCAACCGCATGCGGACTTTTCCGTTTCGATTATATCCAAAGCTTTTACTATAAACCAACAGATTGTTTCTTACGAATGATTCACTATACATATAACTAACGTGTAACACACGCTACCTGATAACGTGTACCCAAAGATAGTACAAACAGATAAGCGTAATGCAGTAATGTTATCTATTTGTCCTGTATTGGATTTTTATAATCATATCAACCCATATGCTCCAGACTATATAGGAACACATAGAAAAATATAATTATGATTTATCTAAAGTAGTACTTGTAAAATCTAATCTCTTATATGCTCCAAAATGATACAGTGTTTGTAGCTATCATTTTATAAATAATGTTACGTGCTATTTCGGATTTAGATTAATTAATCACAAAAGTACGAGTATAAATTACAGTTATACTAAAATGCGCAATAGCTAATCACAACTTGTTAGAGCACAGAATGACCTTTTCCCGTCCTAGTCGTGTCGTTATAAATGGTCATCGACTTTTTTTGAATACTTCAGATACGACTTAATCATTATCCGCTAATCGGACCAATTTCTTAAAAGTCTACGTATCAAAAGAAAACACTTTATACGCAACCTTATCCTAATCTATTTTTTGCTAGATGTTGCCTCCCTCACTGAAGGCTTTTTGTTAATATTCTAGATTCTTAGCGATTCTTATATTTAGACTATGTCTCGAATTTTCGTAAAAATACATTACATATTTAGTAATGATAAAATACTAAATGATTTTCCGTTTCTCATTCTCCCATGTACAGAGAATCACTCGTTCATCTACAGAACACGTCACGTTTAGAATCCAATTACCTTATGATATAATGTGGATAGTAGGTGTTATCCATGTCTACTTTTATTTAAAGATGTAGAAACTGATTGATTTCTTTTTATCGTAACAATAATTAAAGCTCATGAGTGCTCTCTAAACAATCAATCTCAGTTTGGTTTTCAAAATCATCGTTAATTTGGTATATCTGACAGAAAGTTTCAAAATACTTACGAGAAAAACAAAAACAGTTTCGTAACTGTCCATCTTCAGGTGTACGTGGACGGGAAAGACGTGCGTGATCTATCCGTGCGATGGCTTCGCGAACAGATTGGCCTGGTGGGCCAGGAACCAGTGCTGTTCAACACAACTGTGCGCCAGAACATACGGTATGGACGAGCTGACGCTACTGACGAAGAAATCGAAAAAGTCTCCAAGCAGGCCAATGCACATGACTTCATTACTAAACTTCCTTCGGTAAGTTATTGTCTAAAACAGAATGCCTTATGCATTTGTTTTATTTTTTCTAGGCAATAAAAATAATGTATATATATATATATATATATATATATATATATATACATATACACATTATTGTATATACGCCATGCAGCACCGCTGCAGCCGTCAACTGGTGCCGCGTACTTCAAACCTTCACACCTTCACCTTTGATTTTTTTATTCACATATTTACCATACAATATTTTCCTTCACTACCAATCACGGGATAAGATTTTAATTAACAATTTCATTGGCGCTCATACCGGCGTTCTAACTCTAATTAATCTTAATTAAAAATTGACGGTACGCTAACAAACCGAGATTTCCAACTCAATTACTCGTATATTTGTATTTTTTACCCTTGGTTTATAATCCCAACGGCGTTAATATGTTGCATACAATGATCTAGTAATAAACCCTTATGGTATTAAAGAGAACCTGGAATGTATGCGACTTTAAAGCGGTCTAATCATGACAGGATATGGTCCACTCCATCTCGAACTGACTATTTCAAGCTACAGGTAGTTTTTAATCCCGTAAAAATGAACATTATATATATTTATGATTTAAATAATCGCAGGGATATGATACATTGGTTGGCGAGCGGGGAGCGTCGCTATCTGGAGGGCAGAAGCAGCGAATCGCCATTGCCCGAGCACTTATCCGCAACCCTCGTATCTTGCTACTTGACGAGGCGACCAGCGCTCTTGATACGTCATCTGAATCTAAAGTACAAGCAGCACTTGACAGGGTAACTTTGAAGATTTTTATTTTGACACAATCTTTTATTTCGTCTCGGTACTATTCCTCTATATCACTGAAGCTAAAAAAGAAGCAAAATAATGATGATAGTTTTCAGCTGAGATAAGGCGTTATAGACTATGCTATATCGCTAGGAAATATCAGACTAAAGTGTACTTTTAATTTATTAACAGATTATATATAAAACAAAATTCGTAATCTCCACATAGTACCTTAAGCTTGAGTCAAATCTTTTTACCAAATTATTTTAACACTTTTTAGTCAACATTTGATTAATATGTTTATTAAAACTGTATTTAAAATACATTTTGTCTACTGTACGTCTGCAATATAAAACTTTAAGAGAGGGACAAATATTTTTCGCATAATAATTATTTACCGATTCCGCCCTAAAGCTGATTACTTTGTTTTATATGTATAATTAATATGGTCAGTTTGCATACTAGACAAATAATAATAAAAGTGGACAATTATACTTTTTTTAGGCCCAACAAGGTCGAACTACTGTCGTTGTTGCGCATAGACTATCGACTATCAGAAATGTAGATTTAATCTATGTCTTTAAAAGTGGTACAATCATCGAATACGGAAACCACGAAGAACTTATGAAACTTAAAGGTCATTATTATGACATGGTTACGATACAGTCCTCACCGGAATGTGATGATACTGCGGGTAAGTCGGCATTATAAATATTTTTTAAGAAACATTTACATTAACACTTACCTAACTTTGTATTTTAGATTCATCGCGTGTTCTAGCAAGGAAAGAATCTGTGCTTGCTGAAGAGGATGAAGATGAAAGCTTTAAACCGAAAATAGAAGTAAACAAACAATTTCATTATTTTATTTCCTTCGATATCAGTGCCTCTGTAGTTCTCATAATACCTTTTTACACTACACGAATTATAGCAAAAAATAAGCTGCTATTTTGCCTTGATGTTCTGTTAGATCAAAAACCTGGTCGAGCCGACATATAGACATTATTTTTTTTATTTATTAATTTTTATTTACTTATTTATTTTCTCTTTCTTAAAGGTACATAAAATTAATACAACAATATAATACACTATAAAAAATTCCTTTGTGAGAGACTGGTGTCTGCACTAGGTTTCCCTGTCTGACAGATTAAAACTTTGTAAGAAAAATACCGAAATAACAGAAAAGTGAAAATAAAAAAAAAATAAAAAATAACTAAAAAATTAAATAAAAATAAATAATGGGGAAAACAACATATTCGTATATCTATAATATGTTATAAGTTGGCCTTGATTTAGGATTGGGTTTGGAGTGGATTTTCAGTAGCATCATAATCCAGATTTTGTAACCACGCAAACAATTTTAATTTGAGCTTGCTTTTAGGAAGAGGGTACAGACATAGAATTTTAATAATTTTATTGTAAAGGTGATTACGAAGAAAGCAAAAAAAAATCGGAAAATCGAAATCGCTGTAATTGGCAAACTATGTCTTTGTTGTTTCTTTTGTGTGTGACGGAAGAGGTTTACTTTAGGAGAGAATGTTTTTTAAGCACCATTTCTAAAATGAATATTTTCCTGACTGTAAGAGCACTAGTAGATTTGTACAAGTCAGCAGTGGGATGGAAAAATGAAAGAGAGCTACATACTTTTAAAGCAGCTTTGAGCTAGTTCAAGTTGCATCATTTATGACTTGGAG
Organism: Teinopalpus imperialis; assembly: GCA_029286865.1. Lineage (NCBI taxonomy): Eukaryota > Metazoa > Arthropoda > Insecta > Lepidoptera > Papilionidae > Teinopalpus > Teinopalpus imperialis. The sequence goes on along the minus strand of JAGSMU010000022.1, from coordinate 12,548,024 downwards.
GCACCACCCCAAATTGTTATCAATGAATGACACAGAGAGAAGTAGAGCATCTTTATTATTTTCTCATCAGCGACATGTAGTATTTTTTTGAAAATAAATATTAGTTTTCTAATTCGTTAGGGTGTTCATATGTGATTAAAAGTTAAGATTTTTATCAAATATGACTCCTTGATATTTTATACTGTCTACCTTTTCAAGGCACTTGCATGTACACGTTGCTGAAGCAAGTTTGCAATTATGGATTATTATTTTATGGTTCGAATTATGTTGTAATGTGCTATTTTTAAAAGTGAATTGAACAAACTTTGTTTTATCGACGTTAATTGATAGAAGATTTTCACATAGCCAATTTGTCACCGTATTTAGTCCATTTTCGGCAAGTTCGTAAGTTTCGTGCCATGTATCTCCACTGAGCACAAGAGCAATCTGCAAATGAAATTTACTCAAATCACTTACATACAAACAGTGTGGATCCCAATATACTTCCCTGAGGAACTCCATAAGAGACAGTTAATTCCTCACTCATGCAGTTTTCAATTTAAAACATTGCGAGCGGCCATTTAGATAGCTATCAAAGAAGTCTAGTTTTGTATCCCTAATACCCATATGTCTTTGTTGTTTAACAAGAGTGGTACAGACACCGTGTCAATCGCTTTGGCTAGATCGAGGAAAATAGCCATTAATTTCTTTCTCTCTAAGTTACTTCCTACAAAATAACAAAATTTATGGATTACTTCAGTTGTACTCCTTTTCTAAATCCATGTTGAGATTTCGAAATTAAGTTTTTATTTTCAATGTATTTGGTTAGCTGTTCATTAACTATTTTTTCCAATACATTAGAAAACGTAGGTAAAATAGAAATGGGCCCGGCGCCACTCTTAATGATAGGATGTACTACTGACTGATCTCTTGAACTCCTTAGGAAACACAGAAAACATTATTGATAAATTGCAGATATAGGTGAGAGGGCCAATATACATATGTTATGTATATGCACTATTTGTTTTGTCTGAGTGTGTCTATATAACATTCTTTTGCTGTTATTGTATCCGAATTATACTTCGACCATATGGCATAATAGGTTATCGGGTTAGGGGAGTGATCACGTGCCCTAAGAAGCCTTGTCGAAGAGAACATCCTGTCAACACCAACGCATTTCTCAGAATTCTCATAAAATTATGCGATTTACCCTTCTTCCATTGGCCACTATATCGAGGGATATTTTCTGCCACGTCTTTGCAAACGGCTCGAAGTGCGTCACGTTATTTATTTGAGCACTTGGTCTCTTTGAAATTGTCATTCTGTAATTTATTTATTTTTAATTGCAGGAAAAAGAAGACATTGAACATGAAAAGCAGATGTCATTCTTGCGCGTAATCCGTCTTAACTCACCCGAATGGAAGTCAATAACATTGGCCAGTTTATGTTCTCTATTGAGCGGTTGTGGCATGCCCCTTCTCGCTGTGATTCTCGGCGATTTCGTAGGAGTAAGATTTGCTCTCTGATTATAAAAAATAATTCATTTAATAAATATTATTGGAGCGCTGTTAGCGTTTATAATGGATATGAACGTGACAACCAAGTTACCGTTCCTTATGTCGTTGATTAATTAATATAATGACACATTGAAACATTTTCAAGCAGTATGCCACTTATCTACATAAAAATGGTATCAATTATGTTTTTATTTCTCGCATTTAAAGTCGCAAATATTCTGTGTCCATTTACCATTTAACTAATTACATATTTGTTTAACTTATTATTGTACTGTAAGAAGGGTATCCATTTCCAATTTGGAATATTGCTAATAAAAAAAACCCTTACCAAACAATTGTGCCCGATATACGGTGTTAGGGTCATACTTACCTAGTCACAGACACTATTTAACAAGTGAACAAATGAATTGTATCTGTCTCTAACCTGACTAGGATAGAAAATGAAAAACATCTTATATCACTTTTTTATTTTATCTTATATTTATTCTAGCGGGGTTATTATTTATTCTTGAATTTTTTTATGATTTTTAACAGGTTCTCTCTAATCCTAACACGGATGAGGTATTTGCCGAAGTACGAAGGTTTGCCCTTATATTTGTCGGTATAGGTGTATTTACAGGAATCTCCAACTTTATAACGGTATTTATAAATATATATAACAATATTATCTTGCATTTCTTTCACATTTTCTTGTTATTCTGGTATACTAGTAGCGTATTGTTCCAGGTATTCATGTACGCCATAGCTGGGGAGCATCTTACGGCACGCTTGAGACTATTAATGTTTGATAAATTGCTACAACAAGAGATTGCGTATTTTGATAATAAAGATAATTCAACAGGAGCACTTTGCGCTCGTCTATCCGGCGAAGCTGCTACTGTCCAAGGGGTAATTATTTTTTGTATAATGAAGTAGGTAAATTAAAAGAGGGTCAGAATATAAAAAATAATCTCTACTACTGCGAACATTTTCAGGACTGAATCAGATCAGGCGTTGTAGATGCTTTTTTTTTCGAAATGACGAATACAAATAGATTTCGCAAAAACGTCATGTGTATCATACAAGTACACAGTTCACCTGATGGTAAATGGTGAGGGTTGGTTTTTACGACTGCGGTCTTCCACTTAAAATGTATTACTGTCCCATAAGGAAGACGAAATAATTTCTTGAAGACCCCGCTATAGTAGATTAAAAGGAAGACCGTTTTGATGCAGTGCCATCAAAACGGTCATCCTTTTAATCATCATACATATGATTGTATAATGCATTATGTGCACTGTGCACATTGATTATTGTCTATGAAATTTTGTTTTTGGGCGATTCATATATGAGTGTTCGATAAATTTGATATTACTAAACCGATTTATCAAAAAGATCGAAATTACGTCAATTTTAATTTCAGGCAACTGGACAAAGAATCGGCACTGTGCTCCAAGCTATAGGAACTTTTAGTTTCGCTCTGACTCTTTCCCTCATATACGAATGGAGGGTAGGTTTAGTAGCGCTAACGTTCGTTCCAGTACTATCTGCTATATTATACAAAGAGGGTCGGTTGGTTAGTGCCGAATCTTTTGGCACAGCACAAACAATGCAGAATAGTTCAAAGGTAACAGAATCATTTAAATTATAAATAGCTGAACTTCGATCAACAGTGACCAGATGATGGCTCCAACCACAGAACAATAAAACGCCCTAAATAAAAAAACGAAACTCATACAATGCTACAACACCTATTTAACACAAAGCAAAATATATCAGACTGGCAAGATTAAGTTGTGAGTATTTCGCGTGTTATAAGGCAACTCTTCAGTTCAGAGTCGGTTTTTTCTGGCTTCAATGTTTCTTTCTTTGCTTTCCTTTTCGTATTTGGGTCCAGCGCATAACAAGTAGCAGGACAAATAATGCTTAGTAGGTAATGTGAGACTCTAATATGACTTAATTATATCAATCAATATTTTGTTACGATATTTCCAATTGTATAGTAAATTATTTATAAATAACAAGTTTATTTAAATGACTCTTACTTAGATTTATGAAAAAAGGAACCTAAGAATATACTTGTAAGGTCCATTTTATTTTGAAAATAATAAATATGTACCTATTTGCTGCGTAACTATCAATCTATTCTGTGTGTAAACGCCAAAAAATTTTGGTTTTGTTTTTCTATGCGACGAGGCTTTAATGTTATTGTTATTAGAAGAAATTAAATCAAATAAATAATACGAAAATAAAAAATATAAATTATTTTTTTAGTTGGCAGTAGAGGCAGTAGCAAATGTACGTACGGTCGCGTCTCTAGGCAGAGAGGAGACTTTCGTTAATGAATACGCGCTTCAACTGTTGCCAGCCTTACGAATAGCTAAAAAAACTACACATTGGCGTGGAATTGTTTTTGGATTCTCTAGAGGACTCTTCAACTTTGTATATGCCGCTGCTATGTACTACGGTGGGACGCTTATGGTGTATGACAACGTCAGTTACGAAGTTGTACTAAAGTAAGTTGCTATCACTAAACATCTGAGAATTAGATTATGTTAACCATAGTAAGTGTGACAAACGAATACGTAGTTGAAAACTCTAACGATAGGTCGCTCCTGCGGCTCACGGCGCCTTCATATGTATATCATGATTTTATATATCATGATGCCGGTGTGTTGTCATCACCGAAAAGTAAGATGTACAGTCTTGTTTGCAGTAATAAATCACTTACCTACTTTTATGTAACACAGTTGCGCTAAGCGTTTTACCCAATATTTTACACAATAATTCTCAGAAAGCGTGGTCTGTCACAGGTCGCTTACTCTATTTTTGCACATAAATAATGGATATAAATTAGAAAAGATTAATACTTTTAACAACCTTTCAGATCGGCCCAAGCACTATTAATGGGAGCATCGTCAGCAGCTCAAGCATTTGCATTTGCACCAAATTTCCAGAAGGGAGTTAAGGCAGCAGGACGTATTATTGTTCTTCTGAACAAACAATCCACCATCACAGATCCAGATAAGCCTGCCGTTGAAAACTTTGTAAGTTGTACAATTCTAAAGTTATAAAACATAATCGTAAATCTATAACTTTTTATTTGGTTTCAACGCTAACTCTTTATATATTTTTCCACCCAGTATTTTGAAATCCTAACAGCATTGTCATCCATTAGCCGTTCTGCGTGCAAGTTCCCCAGGGCGAAAATGTTAAGTGCGTCATGATATGTGGAACAATACGCCGCGTAAAGCTACTAATAACTAAACGGTTTAAATAGTTTACATTTTGGAGATTGTAGAGAACAGTTACACATTATAATTCTGTAATTTTCTATCATCGGATATATCATTCCCTTTTTTTCCATCGCACAACAAGACGCACAGCGTGATTCCATTCCTTTCGTTATAAATATTCTTCACATTTAGACGAAGAGATATGCTTCATCGTTTTTAATGCGAACCACGAATAATTGGAATAATTTGCCGACGGTAGTCTTTCCATCCGATTATAATGTGACTGCCTTAAAGACAAGAGCGAAATAGTAGTTAGTGGTCTATGAAAATGAATTAAACGTTATAAAATACCGACCACTTTTAAATATAAATCACGCAAACCTACATTTTAAATTAAATTTTCAGAATGGCACAGGAGAAGCTAGTCTTCAAAACGTGGGCTTTAAGTACCCAACGCGTCCGCTGATTCAGGTGCTTAACAAGTTCAATCTTGAGATAGAACGAGGGAAAACCTTTGCTCTGGTGGGGGCCAGTGGATGCGGAAAAAGTACTGTTATCCAACTCCTACAGAGATATTACGATCCCGACGATGGTATAGTAGTAAGTTTATAATTTCTGATGTTCACCTAATCGCCTTTGACCACGGCAACATCTTGTTTTCTAGATATGTTATAGTATTACAAGTATTCATTCTGCAAACAGAAGTAATAATATACCTCATCACCTTCTCTGATCCAATTTCAGATATATGCAATAAAATCTCGAAGGAGAAGAAGGTAGTGTAACCAGCACGGGAAATTTTTCAAAGGCACTATGATATCGAATTCAAATATCAATATTTATATTTGCATTTAGAAGCAGTGTTGCAGCAATTACAATTCTAACACAATAACATCAACGTGCGAGACATACTTTAAAATTCACATACCTTTTTTATTTATCAACCCATTTAATTAAAGCAATCACTAAATGTAAGCTTAAGCTTGTCTCATTATATTACTAAAAAGTTATGAGCGTAAACAAACGCACAGACAAACAGGCAAAAAGTCTGTTTAAGATTTTGTTAAATATATAGATTTATTTTTTCATTGAATTGAAAATAAAGAATTACATAACGGAACTATTTCAGGCACTCGATGGCATACCATTACCGAAACTACGGCTAAAAGACGCTAGACAATCAATCGGATTTGTACAACAAGAGCCAATACTGTTTGATAGAACCATTGGAGAAAATATCGCCTACGGTGATAACTCGCGGAAACCCGACATGGATGAAATAATGTCGGCGGCTAAACAAGCTAATATTCATAATTTTATAATATCATTGCCCTTGGTAAGAAAAATGTATTATATGTATTTATGAATTTAGGGGTGACAAACTAGCACACAGATCTGTTCAGGTAAGTGAGCTTATGGCTAAGGGTTAAAGGTATAACCCTTGGTGATCAAGGCGGACGATTGGAGAAAGCTGTTAGCAAATGCTTTTGCAAAAAACAAAAAAAAATGAGTTCGGGACGCAGAATTTGTAATACACCACTACCTGTGGTCTATGACATCCACATTCATTTTCGATAAAGAATTATAAAACACTAATACCTCGTCAAAAGTAAGTAAGTATGGTCTCCTGTATCTTTTATTTACCAAGTAAAACAAAGCACCAATATGCTATGCTATGCATATATTTTATGTTAGTGTTCTTTAAAATTATAGTTTTTCCCCGGTTTAACCGAATTAAACTTGTTATGGCACGTTTGTACCTGCGGCGTGAGTCTAACAAATTATAGAAATTATGATCAAGATAGCCTATTGGGTCTTATTGGGTCGACACGGCGATTCTGTCATGTTGTACGAAGTTTAAACTCGGCGACTGGAATTAATCCGAACTATTCCTCATTCCTCAAGCATTTATATCGAATTTACCATGGGGGTTCCATGGTAAATTCGGTATAAATGCTTAGAGATGCAACATCTCTTCGCAATGCCAGTGAATCAAACCGATCGGAAATCAAGTTTTTAAAAAAATAACTAGTCGATTTTCTTGCTGTTTCTTCTAGCTGCCTTTTGAAGTCTTATTAGCGATTTTAACAATTCAAAAGTATTTTGTATAAATTTATTTGAATAAAGCTTCTTTCGATTTGATTTAATCTACCTGATCATCAACGATTCGAATCGCTCATTGAATCGGCCCAGAGCAGAGAACTTGCGCTTTGTAAAGTTGCGCGCAGCGGGCCGCCAAACAAACAAATACAGCACGCCAAGATTTTAGAGGCCAATTTGGCCTTACCCTCCAAGTGACCACGGAACTTAACGTCACTAGATGTGTCAACGCTAAGGATTCCGATACTGAAGTAGTATTAGGGGAGTACTTTCAAAATTAGGAGATATGACCAAAATTTCTTGACGATAAACGCGCAAACTTGTGTCTTCGTAGCATTAAATTGGACTAGTTTTGCCGGCACCAATCTGAGACTATGTTTTATGTGTATCTCGGCTTCGGACACAAGTTTGTTCCCGCCCTCACGTTTTCCCGTGAAATGCTGGAACGGCCAGTGTATATCATATCCCAATAATCAGCTGGTGTTCCTCTGAAACCTCATGAGCTGGCAGTTTACAGGGACTTTCATTATTTTCGAGAACGAGAAGGCCGCTTCGAGAAGGGGCAATAGGCCTTGAGTTGCACGGATCTGATCTGAAACCTGTTATCCGTCAGTGCGCAGTGACGCCTAAAGAATAAGAGTATCGAAAAAGTGCGTAAGACCTCGTCAAAATTGGAAGGATTCCATCAGACCCACTCGACTTGTGAATGTCCAGGGAGAGAAGGGCTATGCGCACGTTTCTTTCATGTCGAACATCTGGCATACAACTCTCACACAGCAAAATGATAGGCGGTAAGTTCCCCTTGTCGTCAAGAGTTGAGTTGGTCGCAAAAATCCTCAGAAATTGGCTTTACGTCATAAGGAGTTGACATCATCTGACAACAACCAGAAGATATCTCTATAGTCGTAATCGACCACGAGAGGACATCATCATCATTTAAGCCAGTTAATTAATATTGCAGGGTTATGACACGAACATTGGTTCAAAAGGCACACAGCTGTCAGGGGGGCAGAAGCAGCGAGTGGCTATTGCACGAGCCCTCATACGTCGGCCCAAAATGCTTTTGCTTGATGAAGCAACCAGCGCATTGGATACGGAGAGTGAGAAGGTACGACAATTTTTTTGCTTTTTGCGCTACATGTAACAATATATTTTGGTTTTTGTGTATTTATCCAACACGGTTTTTCACCTTATTGTCAGTGATTGATTGGTATTGCGTAGTGTTTTAGGATAGTATAGTGAAGCATACTTGCTTAATAAATTCGTATTCACTGTTCTCTCACAAATGTGAAGTCCTTATGCTTTATATTTATGATAGGAAAACAACTGCTTCCTTCCATATAAAGAATGGATGAACACGTCTGTACTCGTTTCTTAAAAATTGTGCACATAAACACAAGTTAAAATATTTTTATGAATTATATATACAGTGGTGGTCGTATAATTAGAAACACTACCAACGGTCCTTGACATTATGTAAGATACTTCACCGCAATCGTTTTTATTTTGAAATTAAACAATAAATAGGGCAACAATATGTTCAACGATTTATTACTTATTAGAACAACAATTTCAATATTACATTACTGACAAACATTTAAATCATTTTTAATATATTAATAATAATGGTCAACTAATTACAAAAAACATCAAAAAAGTATAAAAAACAATATTTTTTTAAGTATTAGTAATTAGTATTGCTATTTAAGAAATAGCTACTATCCCCAGCCTACCAATAGTTATAATTAATATTTAGTGGCGTATCCCTTATTTTCACAGCACTGCAACGACGTGGCATTGATTCAATAAATTTGATACATTTTTCTAGGGGGATTGAATTCCATGATTCAACAAATTCTTCATATAGTTCGTTTTGACTGGTGTTACGTTTGTTGGAGACTTTCTTTTTAACAATATACCAGAGATTTTCTATCGGGTTTAAATCCGGACTATTTGCTATCCAGTCTAAAACAGATATACGCTGTTCGCTAAGGAAACATTCGGAAACATTTTGCTATTGACCGTATGTTTAGGGTCATTGTCATGCTGAAAGATCCAGGTTACAAGGAAATGATCGTCCCTAGGGAATCATTGTGTGCTCTAAGATATTTTTGTATTGCCATTGATCCATTGTACCTTCAATCTTCCGAATGGGTCCAACTCCACATCCGGAAAAACACCCCCATACTTTAATGTTACCGCCACCGTGATTGACTATACTCCTTGTGTATTTATAACATATTATATCACAAAAAGTACAAGACCTATGGTAACAGGCGACTATGAATCATTTTCTTGCTTACGTGCTAGAGCTAAGGAGGTTGAGAGAGAATGTTATCATAATTATATTACACACCCTGAAAATCTTATAACTGATAATCCAAAATCATTTTGTAACTATTTTAAATCAATCAAGGCAGTGAATTCTCTTCTGTCCAATATGTCTCTGGAAAAAACTGAAACAGCTACCAGCGGACAGCGTATAAGCGATCTATTTGCTAAATATTTTCATTCCACTTTCTCTACCTCCGTTGATAACACCCAGCCCGCTCCGGCTTCTAATCATGAGTGTAAAATTTATTAATTTTTGATAAAATAGACCATCAAATTCTTTTAAGCAAATTGGCCATGGCAGGTATACATGGGGACCTATTGCGTTGGTTCTCCTCTTACATTGAAAATAGGTCTCAAGCTGTTGTTCTCAATGGTTACATATCGGCTTGGTTGCCCATCCCTTCAGGAGTTCCACAAGGCCCCTTGTTGGGCCCTTTTTATCATCTTTGTGAACGATATAGAGAAATGTTTTCTATACTGTAAAATATATTTATACGCAGATGATATGAAAATACTAAAAATAATTGCCAATAAAGAGGATACTGAATTACTTCAGTCTGATCTGCACAGATTTGTGACATATTGTGATACTAATAAGTTGGACTAAAATCACTAAATGTTGTTTTATGTCATTTTCAAGAAAAACCCATTTATATAATGGTAATTATCATTTAAAGGGTACTCTCATTGATAAAGTAGATGAGGCACGAGACCTTGGAATACTTCATGATTCCAAACTTATTTTCGATAAGCACATAAATAACATTGTTTCAAAAGCTTACAAAGCATAAGGTTTCATAATACGCAATTCCTCAGTTTTCAGCAACCTAAAAATCATTAAAATACTATACTGTTCTTTTGTGCGACCTATTCTTGAATATGCCTCACAAATCTGGAACCCTGAATATGAGATTTATAAATATCGAATTGAGGCTATCCAGAAAAAATTCTTAACCTATCTCGATTATAGAACGCATAAGAGATCTCAAAACTATAACGAAAGATGCAAACGCAATCATTTTTTTCCTCTTTCTGTACGACGAGCTATCAACGACGTATGCTTTTATTTCAAAATTTGCAACATATAAATAGACTCTCCGTAATTACTGTCTAATGTAACTTTAAATATATAAAGCAAAAATACTGTAATAACATGACCTAAACATTATACCATTTATATTTGTAAACATTTGCATTGTTTGGTCACTTATTCTACATAATTAAATGTTCAAGCTTTTAATTGGCTGTATTAAATTTATTATTATACTGTATTACTATAAGTAATAGCTGTAAGTTTTCCTAATAAAATAAAATAAAAAAAATAATAATAATAATTAAAATCATTGTTTACAGGACTTCTAACATAGCGCTTTCCACCGGAATTTACCATATTTATTTTTGTTTCATCTGAAAATATTTTTTTTTCCATTCTCGTACCGTCCAATTAACATATTTTTTAGCGAATAATAATCGCTTCTCTCGGTGTTGCTTGGTAAGAAGCGGTACCTTTCGTGAGATGCTTCCATACAGTTTAGCTTCCACTAATCTTCGGCGTATCAGTCTTGACGAGATGTTTTTCGGGACATCAGGCGAAAAAACTTCAATTTCAAAAACTGGTTGGAGCCTTTACTTGGGTCTTTTTTTTAGCAAAACGAACAATTATCGTACCTTCTCTGGGGGAGGTTTCCTTGGCCTTTGCCTTTCTAAGAACATTTTCAACAGTGATCAATTGCATTAAAAACTTTCTTAACAGAACAATTTAAATGCTCATCTATTCTTCTGTATTTTTGCCCATTTTAAACATGCCATAAATGCGTACATTATAAAAAAAATACTCTAGTTATAGGCTTGGCGCACAATAATTTAGAGAAAAATATAAATATAAATACTATAACAGGTGGTGCAAGAAGCACTAGACGCAGCGAAAGCTGGCCGCACTTGCGTGATGATCGCACACCGACTGAGCACAGTACGCGATGCAGACCGCATCTGCGTACTGCGGAACGGATACGTAGCTGAGAGCGGCACCCATACAGAGCTCATGCAAGCCCAGGGACTCTACTATAACCTCAACCGACGGGGATATACGTAGTATTATAGTTTGATTTACAAGGAATTTCATATTTATTGTAATCTAAATTTATCGTCATCATTTTAAGTATAGTGCACTCATACACAGACATAAAAGATACAAAATAGCTAACAGAAGATATATATTTGACTTTTTTTAATACCCTAAATTCACTATGACAACTGCAATCGATATTAAGTAAGTCATTTTGACAGGAAATAGAGGAAGAATCATGAAAGAAGAAAGTGCGGGTTGTGGAATTTATATTTGTTGATGATGACGAACACGGCACAGTAGAAACCATTTTTATGTATTAGAATGTTAACATTCGAGTGAGATTGTGTGTACAGTTTAGGCTTAAATAATAATAATTGAGACTCAATTCATCGTTTTTAAAAATCTGTTACGCATGAGAACGAATCCTAAATTACTTATATATTAGTAATAAGAATGAATTACACGGACATAGTGTAAAAATATTTTATATTTTATACCAACAATTGTTATTAAATATTTAAATATTTCATGCTTGTTTTATTTAAGCTTAATGAAAAATATGTAAAGCTTATAGAACAGTTACCTTGAGGCTCTGTCAGTACTTGCGAGAGTTTTTACTGTCGACCTTAAAAAAACAGCATCTCCCATCCGTGCAGTACACTAATCTATAAACATATATAATTTACTGACTGACTGATACATCAACGCAGAACCTAAATCACTGGGGGACACAAACATGACATTTTGGCAGTTAATGCCTTTTTATGTTGTAAGAATCCACTAAGGATTTTTGGTCAACGGTTGTATGGAAGTCCGACATTTTAAAAGTAAGAAACATGAGATATCATATACCTGCTTTGTGTAGCAAAAGAGCACACAATTCACTGTGCTAGCCCATGACATCTACATTCTTCCTTGAAAATGTGTAATTAGTAAAAAATATAATACCATAAAAGAAGTGCTTGTACCTCTCGGTTTATTTTGACAATTGCAAATTATACTTCGAGAAATTAGGCATTCCCTCACACGCAATGGCTATACAAAGATCGTGTGCTACCTTCATTTACGTCCGTATATACCCATACTTATTTGTGCTTCTGTGTGTTCGGCGACAATTGTAAACATCTATTCGCATAATATTTACACCTTAGTTATGGCAAACAACCATACGCGTAGTGCTGCATCAACGTTAACGTTGCCATCTCGTGATCGACGCGCTTCCCGGACCAGTCAGCGGAATGCCAAATTCACCGCAACTCAATTGCGACACTGGATGTAACCTAATCCGGTTGTTTGCCAAAACGAAGGAATCTTTTTAAGTATAAATTAAACATCGTGGACTTACATTTCTAACATCGAATTGTTAGCACATAAGCTAATTAGTTGTAATTTTATTTTAATATATTATTTTTATTAAGTTGGTCTTATTTTTAGGGGTCCTTAATCCTATATCCTATTTAGGGTAAAGAAAAGTATTTACAAATAGTTTCAATTAGTAGAGTATTTACAATTTTAGATAGGCATATATGTTTACTGAACTGGATATACTCTATCCTGCAGGTCACCTTCCAATACCGGCTGCTCCAGGCACTTGACCTTTCGCCCATAGAAAGTTGCACCCTAGTATGGCTATGCTGAACATTAAGCTCTTATCTCTGCCTTGCTGTGGATATTTAATGGTAACCCTTAATTCAACAGAAATATAAAATAAAAATAATCCAATTTTATTGCAATGTTAGAATAGCTGTAAAAATTATTAAAAATACAGTTAGGTATTACAATTTTGGAAAATGATAGTACAATATATTATCTATTTTTAGGTCTTTGGTAGACAAGAATTAATCAAATTTTTATAGTACTAATAATGACTTGACATCTGGCAATAATTCCTATATATATCCTGAGACAGTTATTTCTATTAGTGCTCAAACTGAATATCAGACTTTTGTTGCACAAGTCTTTTTGCATCATTCCTACATTAATTATTATTATTTTTTTTGAGCACACTTTACTTTTTTTAAAGAAACCTCCAACACCAGGCCTGCTGGAAGAGATTTTTATTGTTAAAATAAGCTGCTTTGTCTATACTTTTCCTTATCTTAGTTTTCTTGTATAAACATTGTGTACATAGTTATAAAAAAATTGTTAAAGACAAATAATATATTTTTTTATTATAATAATAAATATCCTTATATATTTATAAGGATTTTTTTTTGTTTAAATTGCAAATTGCACTTTTGGCTCTGTAGTTCAGGATTTACTCATACCATAAAATTATATTTTCTTAAATGATGATAACGGACCTCATTAATTATTTTTACTATGGCAATATATTGTATTACCAGATGACATTGTCTGCTTATCAGGATATATTATAGTACATCAGCTTTTGTGCAATCACTCATCTTCCCACTGGTCACTAAGCTAACATAATACACATGCAACAAGACGGGAGGTAGGAGCATCAAAAACACAGGACATACATATACTTAAACCGGGAAAAATGGAAATATTTGTAATATATTGTTCCTTGACCTGGGTATTCAACCCAGGACCAGTGATGCAGTAGCTAGGTACTCTAACTACACCATGCAGCCTTTAGTTTTTAATTTTAGCCATTTTCGTAAATATTCAGGAAGGAGGAGTATGGTTATAAATATGAACCTTTTATAAAGATAATATTGTCTTTTATTATCACATGTTTGTTATATTTAAGTTTAAATATGCATAAGATATCTCATATATGAATAAGATATAACATCCTTTATATTCTTAACCTTCTCTTAGATACTTATGCAAATTTCTTTTCATGTATTAAAAGCCATTCTTTTCTATCTATACCACAGCTAAATCCACCTTTAGAACTAGAAGCAACTAGCCTATGACAGGGTATCACCAGTACATGAGCATTAGCACCACAAGCTGCCCCTACTGCTCTGGCATGGCTGCCTGGTCTGTCCAAAGCTTTTGCAAGATCTCCATAAGTATATGTGGATCCATATGGAATCTCCAGTAATTTGTTCCAAACTTCCTGTTGTAAATATATATATATGTTAAGATTAATGAGATTAAGTTTAAAATATATTATGCAAATGATATTTAATTTCAACAAAAGGAGAAAATAATGTTATAAGTTATTATATAGTGTATTCCCATATTTATTGGTGGATTAATGTGTGGTGTATATATATGTCTATGTATATTTATAATCTTCTGTACTTCCAACTTATATAATGAAATACACTATACACTTTTACCTGGAGAGAAGTTCTCAACATGACAAGGGGCAACTTATCTTTATGCATCACTTGCAAGTATTAAAAGTATTTTTTTTATTAGAATGTAAATCCCTGGTGATTTAAAAACCACAATTACTAGATGGTGATGAATAACACTACATCTCAAGACTTCCTAAACTATATTTAATATATGGCTAAGCAAAAGTTTATTTGCAAAATGAATACAGCATATATGGAAAAGGAATTGTTTTTCAGATGATGATTGTGTGTGTTTTCAAAATAACTAAAAAAATCACTGAGGACAATTCAACGGTCGGATTCATTTTTTTTGTAAGATATACATATATGTACATCTGTATAATCAATTTATGTTGTATATGTATCATAAATTTTTGTTGTATGACCAAAAGTTTGAGAAAGCTGTTAAATTACCTTAAATTTTTGTTAACATTAAATAATATTTTGAAGTGGATACCTTATTAATATTTACATTGTGATGTGAGATAGCTTTGACATTACTTAACCATTTATAATATTCAACTGGTTTCTTAAGTGATGATTAACAATGAAATCGATGAGAACTGCAAAAAGGCTAACTAAAAGTTAATTGATTTGACTTGCCCTTTTCATCTAGACTCGGCGTGGATGGATCCATTAATATACTGTGACTAGGCCAGTCCGCGTGTTTGTGACCATGAAAGAAATCAAGTACCTTAACAAGTAAATTGCTCTAAAACAAACCTTTTGGAAATCAGAGCCATTTGTTTTTACAGGAACAGAAAATTTCTTAATTTTACCATCGAAATACTGCTTCAATTCGGACTCAAATTTTTTAAGAACCTTATTTTTGTCCTCTGTATAACTGCAATTATTTTCTTTAGCAAGTACTTCCAGTGTTTTATCTAACTTTTTTGAATCTTCAAAAGAAACAACATACAAATAATTTTCATCTGCTGCAGCTACAATTTTTCCCAAAGGTGAATTAAAAACATATATGTACATATTTTTTACTTTGTTTTTGGAGTATTGTTCAATTTTATTTGTAAGCATTTTGATATCACAAGCGTTTTGAAATTCAAAGTTCAAATTTTTGAGACTTCTAGTTTGCTATGGTCAAATCAGGTCAAAAGAAAATGTACTTGGAAACTATAGACAATAAACTACTTACCAAATATTTATACAAAGCAAAGAACCCAATAAAACATAAATATATAATATTAGAGATTAATTTTACATCAGTAATAATAAGTTAATAAGGTTCAGTTGGACAGGCGGGAGCCTATCACGACGTTGTTAGAATACATAGACGATCGGTTTGTGGTCTATATAGATCGTAATGTGGCGATAGTGTTGATAGGCTACAATAAATCGCGAGAAGCTCACGGTAATATGCCATTGGGATTGTAGGGAGTTCAGCTTTTTGCTGAAGAAACCCAGGAGCTCCCAAGAATCATAAACTTTCTGTTGAAGGCAGGCACCAGGCACCAACATGAAAATAGGAGGCATCGATGAAAAGCCCTATAGGAACCTCCGGTAACGGGTGAACTAAAGAAGAGCAGATGAGTAGCTTTAAAGACGCACCTTTGCCTTGGAAGGCTGCGATTGCGTTAACCAACTACGCTTGCAACTCTGCAGCGTTTTGTAAGAATCGACGATAATAGTTAACCATTCCAAGAAATCGCCGGAGGCCTTGTACAGTCTTTGGCAGTGGAAAGTCTCCGAGAGCCTGAATGCGCTCAGTTGGCGGTCGCATACCTTATGCGGTAATGCAATAGCCGAGGAAAGTAAGCTCAGGGACACCGAAAATGCAGTTTGCTGGGTTGATAACGATCCCATAGTCTTCAAGGCGCTTGAAGAGAATACGGCGTATGTTTAACATGGTCATTATGGCTCCGGGGGTAAACCAAAATGTCGTCGATATACGCCTTGGATGTTCTCGTCAATAAATCTTCGAAAAGTTTGGCCTGCATTACGCAGATCAAATGTCATGTAATTGAATTCGTATAGTCCATATGGTGTCGTGATCGCAGTCTTACAAATATTGTCAAGCGCGACGGAAATTTGGTACCCGGAAATATTGTGACTGACGTCACCAATATGGCGGACCGGATATCGGTCTGGAATGATGCGAGAGTTTTAGATACAATAGTCACTCATGCACTCATTTACTCAATGTTACTCAATGCTCTGATTGAGCTGCTAAAATTGCCTGGAGATGTTGTGGGAGGTGACGCTTCCACAGCTGGCGGAAAAGGTTCTAATCAGTTGGAGCGTTCCCAGCCAGTGACCGAAGATATCTCAAAAATTGGGATGGGCGGCGGTCACCCAGTTCCTCATCGCTAACAAGCTACCGGACATGTTGCTCCTCAGACGTTGACAGTCGACGGATGAGCTCATTCTTCAACCTACCAATTTATATATATATTAATATATATTTGAATTTAAGTAGGCAGCTTGACAGGCGATGCGGACATCTATCCCCTGGAGCCCAGGGGATAGATGTTTCTTTTTAAAGATCACTCCCTTGTTGTGTAAAAATTTGAGTATTTATTGCCCCTCAGCGATCACGTCGGGGTCACCATTTTATGGTTGGGAGGATGAACAAAACAATGTGTTGATTTCAGTTTTCGTTCGCAGGAAGTCCAACAGGAAGAAAATCACCGTTAACTCCCTAATAGAATTCTTTTCATCTGTCTCTCAAAACGTTGATCTGTTTTTTTCATTTTTATTTTTTTTTAACCGCCCTTCCGTGTCGCCAGTCCCCGCATTTCGAAGTGTCGTTGGGAAATCGGAGCGGCCCATACTCGCGAGAATAGGAAACTTGGTCACTGGGGATAAGACTTTTTTGCTCTAAATTACCGACATAGTTGTCTATCATTACACACACCAAGAACATTCGAAGAAAGCGAATATTCAGGAACACGTTTTATAATTTTCTGGTTAGGTGTTATTATTATTAGTTATTGATTTATATTATTAAACAAACAGACCAGGATGAATAAATAAATACCCACCATAATAATTATAATAATTCAGATTATAATTAGGGTGAAAGGGTATTATTACAAAAGAGTTATCAAGCAAATTTAGAATTTGTTTTTATAATAATTATATAAATGCGGCCATTTAGTTTTGTGATTTTAAATTTGGCTGAGTAATCACTTATTAGCAATATTCCGTCTAAATGGCAGGATGTACCTGCCTTTCACAGGTCACAACCAATCTGTTTTTATCCATATAGAGGACACAGGCATTATGGTAACTTGATCCATAAACATAATAAATAATAGGTAACTATTAATAATAGTAGTAGTAATAATAGTTATTGCCGTATTGTGCTGACGTTAAAGTTTTCTTAGTCACCGGTAAATCTAATGATTATTACAATATGATCATTATTCTTATTGTCATAAAATTCTCTTTGCCGCTTAGCACATTGTAAATATAAAACTAAAATTGCAGTAGCAGTTACAGCAGTATTTGAGTTAATACTAGTATCTAAAAGTGCAATATCACGGTGTACCAGTTGGCTGGCTATTTCTGTAATATTATAATATAATTGAAATTAAAGTCATTATTCCCACAACATTTGTTTTATTCATATAACATATGGAAATGAAAGTATATGAATCATATTCACAAAGCACCAGAACATATATAATTATGTGAATGTAAAATTTATAAAAACTCTTGACTTTTAATTTACTAGAATGACCTGTTTGTAAAGACAAATATATATGTATGTATAAAATTCAATCTTAGTATCCACCTATGGACTGAATTTTTATATTCTTTTAATTCTCATCCTTCACTTTTACTATAGCTTTTCCTGTATTCTCTCCTCTTAGTATACCAACCAGTGCTTCAACCATATTGTCAAAACCATGGTAAACTTTCTCATGATATTTTAATTTACCCTCTCGTAGCCAAGCTAGATTTGCATTGATGCCTTCGCTCCAGCGATCCAGCCATCGGCTTACAACAAAGCCCTCCACTTTAAGTTCTTTAAACACAATTGATGGCTGCAAAATTGTCACTAAAACAGAAATTATATTTTACATACATATTGTATTAAAATGTAATATATACATGAATATATATATATATATATATATATATATATATATATACATATATATATATATATATATATATATATATATATATACGTATATATATATATATATATATATATATATATATATATATATATATATTTAATACCTTTGGGTAAGACAGTATCATTATAAGATGATATGGAACCACAAACGGCGACCCTTCCGCCGTTATTCATATAACTCATTATAGTTGAACTTATTTCTCCACCTACCTAAAACAATTAAAAATAGTCATAAGTTCAACGTTATTATTTCTGGATAGAATAGCTTATAAACAAAAACAGCGAATCTCTCCCACAAGATCCACCATTAATTAACAAGGAACTTTTACACAACAATTGTTCTTATTATATAAATATGCCAATTTTGAGTCAATTTAGGACAATTAGGAGTATAAAAAATCTTATCTATTTTATAGCTAATATAAAAAAATGTATTATACCTTTATTTCGAAATACTGTAAACTCTTTAAGATCATACACTATTCAGAAATAATTTCTTTCGTATCACACTTACATTATCAAAATAACAGTCGACGCGATCTGGCGCACCTTCCCTAAGAGCAGTTTTTATATTGGTTGTTTTATAATTAAAAGCCCGGTCGAAACCAAGTTCCTTTTCCAAATATTCACATTTCTCATCAGATCCAGCAAAACCTACAACTCGACAACCTTAAACAAAAATATAGCTGAATAATGTATGCTTTTGTTATTAATTATACAGGATGGGCCAGAAAGTTTGGTGGATTTGGATGGATCCAAAAACATGAGGAAAAAAAACTAAAATTGGTACATATACAAGTTTATTTTTAAATTAAATAAGATAAATGGGGAAATAACATCATCCACATGTAATCCATGTCGCAAACTCTTTTCGAACCTTGTCTTTAAATAGAAAAACCCGCTGGCATAGTGAGCTTGGAATAGAGGCGGCTATTTCTTACCGGATATTGGCCTATAACTGATCAGTGGTGTGGATTATTGCAGTAAACCCTACTTTTCAGGTAATATAAAAAATAAAATACACATAATAATAATCTAAGGGTATCTTGTCTGGGCTTCTGGGGGCCATGGAATGGGATATCAGTTCGTTATCACTTTTGCGGAAAACATCTCGTATATGACAACTATTAAAAGTATGGCATGTGGCGCTATCTTGTAGAAACCAAAGTCTCACGGTTAGAGACCTGCAGTTCCGTAAAGAAAACATCACGTAACATGCTTGTTTACGGAATTTACGGTTACTGCTTGCTTTCGCTGATCCTCAAAGAACTTTAACTGCATCAAATGCTTCTTGTGTTCTTATTGACCTTGGTCGTCCCGCAGGTTTTTGATTTAACGTGGAACCGGTGGAATCATACTTCCTGACCCAAGATGTAATGACACTCACTAGGATATTGATGTAAATCTTGTAATCTGAACTTGTAAGGTATGGTGTGCTTGTGTCCAGTGTGTATTGCAGGAAGATGTTTATTAGCAATAAGCAACTCACGGTTCAGTCTAAGCGTTTAATCCGTAATAAAAGGAGAATGCGGAGTAACGTACAAAGATAGAAAGCATAGAATAACAGTTCGAAGGGTGAGAAAGAAGCACGGAAAGGGTTTATGTAATTGCATAAATAAGCCAGTAATAATAACTAAGTAAAAAGCAAGCGAAAGCCTGGATCGTAAGCAGAGGCGAGGAGCACAGCGACGCGCGCCTCACGTCAAGAATAGATTGTGACATGCACGTACACGTATAGCTTAGAACAAACTTCAAGGTTCATGTCAGGGTTGCCAACCGTAAAAAAATCCCTTGTACATATGCAGCTTAAAATCTCGTATTTTGACTTTCAAACATCGTACATTTATTATGCATCGAAAACAACCAAAATTACGGCTTATTGAACTACTGGATTTAGGACTCTTTAACAAAACATCACTTTTTGTTGTATTTTTAAAAAAACTTTACTACTACTCAAATCAAATGTGTCTATATTATACAAAAAAAAAGTAATTGACGCAATTTCCAGTACGGGTTGATCCTTTTGCGTTCTCTGCAGCAAGAAGTGTGCCGTTCATTGTTGCCACAGTTAGCCGGTTTCTTATCTCTGTCTTTATTAAATTGACGTTACTAAAAACCCGCTCACAGTCAGCATTCGCATGGTGAAGGGACAGTGTAGATAGGGCAAAATTAGCAAGGTCGGAAAAGTCTTCAGTTTTCAGTAATTGAGCCCTAAACTTATCTGGCTTATTAATTTCATTCAACCCTTTAGGATGACGAGCTTGTGCATTTGGCAAACTCCTCCATTGATTGTCGATTATTTGTTTCTTTTCATGATCAGCTGGTACGATTATACGGGGGACCACTGCCATTAGAGGCATAAGTGTAGTAGGGAAATGGCTCCGAATATTGTGGAAGAGTGCTGATGCAGGTTCAAAATGTTGTAGCTTTAACAAGACGGGATCTTCTATGTTATATCGTTTTTATACACTTTGACGCCAAGATCCATTGCAGCGTCATGGAGCTGATGTCACTGGCTTTCAGGGTTTATTTCACCAAGATTTGGCCTCAAGAATTTTCTCATGTAGATTGTGAACAACTACTTGCTCGCTTTAAAATTCCAGAAAGAATTTATTGAATAAATGGAGCGATCATTCAAAGAAACAGAAATAAATTTGTAAAATGGATTGCTGAATTTTTCGAGGATAAAAACTGCTCGATTTCTTATATCTGCTCTTGCTCTATATGCACGATTTGTCCTAAAATTGATAAAAAAAGACGTAGGGCCACCCATTGCTTTAATATCCTTTCAACCACTGATAATAATGAAAGCTATCTTGTCTGTGATGGTTTCAGTATTTTGTGAGAATCCACTGCAGCAAACGACTGGAAGTTACGAAAATTAAATAGCCGTTTATCACTGTGTTTAAAAAAATTGTAGATATCTCAAGCCAATTGTTCTACACTTTCAGGCAACTGTTTACAGGCTTTACTGGCACACAACTGGGCTGCATGCACAAACAAACGCACTTTATGACTATGATTCCAGGGAAATCGCGTATTAACCTTGTTTTTACTGAGTCGTTATTATCCATCATGACATTACTACACCCATCTGAGCCAAAACCGATCACATTTGTCAATGGAACATTACGGTTAGTTAATGAATCGATAAAAGCTTTGTATAAATTCTCGGGATTGGCAGTAGAAATATCTTCAGCATCGGGTGTTTCCTTAAAAACTTTTTACAGCTCTCAAAATGCGCTACATATCTTTTGAGCTTCTTGATCAAAATAGTGCACCACAACGCAAGCAGTTTTGACCGTAGAAACATCGGTCATCTCGTCCGTCATCACCGAAAACTGATTATTTTGTAATTTTTGGGCTAAATCTGCTTTATGACCTTCTCCAAGAAAGTTATTCACCACACCTGTAATTTTGGTTCGTTTAAGTTCAATTTCCTTGATTAATTTAGAATTAGTCAGTCAGTCACAACTTCTTTTAATAAATCTGTCAAATGGTCAGCAACCGAGAATGATATATTGTGCTCCGCAAAAAAAGCAGAAAGTTTAATTTCTACACGATTCTCATCTTTATTTTATGGAGTTAGACCTCTTTGGAATCCAAGCAATGTTAATGTTTGTGTTTTTTCACTGGATCCAGGTTTGTTGCTCAGGTGTTTCTTGGAGACATGAGATGAGACATGAGTTCTTAAATTAAATAGTTCAGCTACCATTGATGTTCCACATTTAGCTTTTGTAAAAGTATTGGTGTCTGGCAAAAGCCAGTCTTTTAAAGTCAAATCCTTTAACCATTGCTGTCTAAAATTTTGTACACGATGCTGTGATAATGTGTTACTTTCCTTTTTTCTTGTCCAACCACCTTTTTTGGGTAATTTTCTAGGTGGAGTCAAAGTAGGCGAGCGCTCACTATATTCGTCGTTATCACTCATAACGATACTTCCAAAACACCAGTAAACAATGAACGAAATAACGAAAAGACTAGATTTAACAATAAAAATCTTCATTTTGTAAAAAAATATTCAATTAGCTACACGTACTAACGTAGTACAACTAAACACGGATGTCATGCATAGATGGAACTCGTAAGGTACAGAGAAAGTATAAATTTGCGCTATGTGTGACAGAGACGACTAATGCGAAGAACGAAATGTTTTATTAGACGGGGATTTCCCGGTTGACGGGATAGCTATCATAGACCGTTATCGCGTAAAAGCGGCAATGGAATTTTTGGTGTAAGAAGTTCCTACAAGTTCTGATAGATGGCACTAGTTTTTACTATTTTATAGTGGTGTTGCAAAATTTTCGTATGGTCATATTATCAAAATCTCGTACATAATTGTACGAGGATGATAGTGTGCTCGTACCTCGTACGGAAGACCACAAATCTCGTATTTGTACGAGGAACCTCGTACGATTGGCGACCCTGGTCCATATATAGTTCAAGTTGAAGTTGCTTTCAGGGAATGCAAGATGGCATTATCTTGAATTTGTCTTTGCCCGACACCGTAGTTTATGGTTTATTTATTAATTCGTCGCATTTATTTGGCGGTTGTTGTTCAATTTGAAACGTTTTTGCTCTTTCTCTATATTTTCTTATTTTACTGGCTTGTTTGGATATTGATGATTCCACTCATATTTGTTGACCGGGCTACGTTTGAATTTTATTCTACCGCATAATTTGATTGACCCATGCACTATTGTCGGACTTTGTGAAAAATTTTAAACATGACGAAAAGAAATGTCATGTGCCAAGCTGTTCGCTAACTCGTAAGTATATTTCCACTATTTTTACTAATTAAAAACTATATTAGATAGATTGCCAATTTCCGGTATTTAATGTTATATGGAATCGATAGAAAAATACCACGGCAGACATAATTCTCTATTACAAATGCACAATACAAGCTATATCTAATACCTTATACCTTATAACAGCAGATCAACCTATTATATTATATGTATATATTCATTCTGTTTTAAAAATTATGGCATTTTTTTCAAAATCGACGGCTTTCTGTTGGCGTCATATTACTTTTTTAGTATTAATGGATTCTAAATATATTATTTATAATTCCAGGTATTATAAATTGTTACCAGGATAATGATCACGAAGATTCAAAAATTGTCGATAGCTTAAGAAACGAAAAAAATAAATTTGAAACCTATAAAATTCATGCTTTTATTTCATCCCAATAACGTCCTCCATTTGAACCGATTCTTTGATCTACAGTTCTATAATGATTATGTATTGTCAATATTTATATCGTTCAAATGATTTATTTTTTATTTCGTCTGACTGCTTTAACTGGTGTTAGGCAAAATAAATTAAAATTAATAGTAACCAAATATATAAATATATATAACTAGTCTGGCCATAAATACTGTTACATAAAAACTTTTCTTTTTAATTTTTTTAATTATTTTGAATTTGGAACACGTATATTATTTTAAAAACTTATTTCGATTTTGCGCCATTTCACATCTTTTTTCGTGTTCACTATCAAATTACAATATGGAATGGGGTGTTAAAGAAAATAGGATTGCAGAGATCGCCTTGCACAACGGGTATGGAGCCGTCGGTCATATTCCAGACACGTCAAAAGCTTGGTATCAGCCGTATGTTCGTATATCGTACTATCAACAGATACAACAACACATCCTCTGTCGAAGACCAGAAAAGATCGGGGCGGCTGCGTGCTGTTAGAACTACAAAGACTGTTAAAGCCAGAATTCGTCGAAACCCTATTAGGAAGCAAAAAATCTTATCGCGAGAAATGAAGATTCCCGCTAGGACTCTGCCGCGTATTATAAAACAAGACCTGAAGCCCTGTGCTTATCGTCGATATACAGGACATGCCCTAAATCAACCTTTACAATAAAAGAGAGTGGATCGATCAAAACGCCTTCTGTCGCTATACGCAGGTGAAAGGCACAGAAATATCCTCTTTACCGATGAAAAAATTTTCACAATTGAAGAACACTACAATAAGCAAAATGATAAGGTGTACGCTCACAGTTCTAAAGAAGCTGCTCAAGTGGTCGGAAAGGTACAACGTGGTCATCATCCTGCGTCAGTGATGGTTTGGTGGGGCGTGTTTTATCAAGGAGTCACAAAACTATATTTTTGTGAAAAAGGAGTGAAATCTTAAGGCAAAGTGTATCAAGATACAGTCTTTGATCATGTTGTGAAACCTCTCAGCAATACACTTTTTTAAAATATACCGTGGACTTTCCAGCAAGACTCTGCACCTGGTCACAAGGCACGAACTACCCAAGCCTGGTTTGAAACCAATGTTTCGGACTTTATAAGAGCTGAAGACTGGCCCTCATCTAGCCCAGATCTCAACCCTTTAGACCTCAAATTATGGTAAATTTTAGAGGACATAGCCTACTCTAAACGACACGGCGACATTGAGTGTCTTAAAAATTCTTTGGAGCAAGCAGTGACGAAATTTCCCTTGGAAACAGTGCGTAAATCCATAGATTCGTGGCCAAACAGATTAAAGGCCTGTATAAAAGCCAAATGGGCCACCTTTCGAATAGAATATTTTTTTATTTTTTTGCTTAGACTAATAAATATGTCGGTATAAATTCTAATAATATTACATCACTTTTCCTACTGTCCGTTCCGTGCTCGAGTGATGTCTATTTCTCAGTATATAAAATGTACTCTGTGATCACCCCACACTGCGATGCGCATGCGCTGACGTCACATCGAGAACAATGGAGCTAGTTTAACAGTGCGCGTTTCCTGTGACCTCCGTCGGCCAGCTAATTCTCGTCCGACTTCGTGCTAGACTAGCATATATCTATGTATGTATATTATATAAATATTGTATGTATATATAACTGTATAGGCAGATGCAGATATATATATAATAGATGTAAGTATTTAAGTATTATGTATATTTATGCGGGCATAGACCACATCTACATACATAGCCTACAAACTCTTTGCGGAAATTAACGCCAAATGAAAGTGCAGGTGCAAATCATCATTTTTGTAATAATTTATACGCTATAAAACAACTCGGCACAAATTATAACCGCAGAGCAATAAGCTATCTTCCGTGTTACGTTTACGACTTAGTAGATCCAGTACGTTAATAGGGCTTGTTTTTCGGCTAACTTGACTGTGATAGGCATGAGATAAGAAATTAAAAAAAGTAAAGTAACTAACAACCACACTTGTAGTATTCGTATATCTCACAGTTGGACTTAAGTCTCCTCTTTAGGGGAGGTTTTATTTATTTAATTCTTCCGAGCACTTTACCACCTTCATCCGCAATTAAAATAACCTTAATTATTTCATTGCTGCTGGCACCGAGCGTTTAACTCTAACTATGAAATTAAAAGCGAGCGCCTAAACACTGAGCAACCAGGACTCCACGCTCCTTTTGGTATCATCAGAGATTAATATTACTAATTACATTTACCTAAGATCTTGCCTATTTGTCCAACATGGGAACCAACCGCACCAGCTGCACCAGTTATTACAATTGTTTCACCAGCTTTTGGTTTACAAATTTCCTTTAATCCAAAATAGGCAGTGTTACTGTAATAAAGTAAGTATATATGTTCTTTGAAATAATACATATCATATATCAAAATATCATATGTGTTAGAATTGTTTTTACTTACCCAGGCATTCCAAGTATTCCTAATCCAAGGGAAACAGGATATGGGCTTATATCCGGCAATAGATATAAAGGTAGGAAGAGTAAATTGGGTGAATTGGAAGGGTTACAAATAGTTTTAGTTCGCCATCCTAAAGATCCCACTACACAGCCGCCAACTGGATATTTTTCATTCCGACTAGCTGTTATCCTTGAAACAATAATTATCTATTTTAATAATGTTTATAACAATAAAGGGCCGTAGCTTAGTGTCTTATACTAGTATCTAACAGCAGAGGAGTCGCGGTTACACTGCCGGCTTTTAAGAAAGATGTAGGCTCTTTTCTTGAAGCTCCCTACGTCGTATGAATTCGGAAACACCGCTAGCGACAATTGATTCCACAGAGCTGTTGTGTGTGGCAGGAAATTTCGCATAAAGCGCACAGTGGTGGACTGCCAACCCAGATTTTGAAATACAAAAATTTGGAAAAAATGAAATTTTGAATACTTAAAATACTTGAATACTTGAAAATCGTTGAATGTGATCAAATTTGAGTTGGTACTGAGGTGCCCCGGCCCAGATATGAGAACAATATTCCATGTGAGGCCAAACTTGCGCTTTGTAAATTTGCACACCGACATGAAATACTGTTGCTCTATTCAGCACGCCAATTTTTTAGAAACCAATTTGGCCTTACCCTCCAAGTGACCGCGGAACTGAACGTGGCTCGATATGTCAACGCCAATGATTCCAATAATAGCTGAAGTAGTAGTGTTTTCAAAATTAGGAGATGGGACAAATGGATACTTTTTAGCGACAAACGCGCAAACATGTATTAAATTAAATTAAATCTTGTCGCCCCTAGTCTGAGACTTTGTTTAACAAAATCTCGATATTTGACACAAGTTTGTTCCGACACCCATTTCCCGAGAAAAATTGGCGCGACCAGTGTATAACGCATCTCCTGTGCTTACAACCCTGAATACAGTTAAACCTTTCACATGTATAACAAACAAGGGCTATATCGGACTCGCACCGACTAAAATCCCCTCATCGGTGGAGTAAACCCCCCCTCCAATATTTCGAAGGAAGATGTTTCATGCACATCTTATTAAGCGCCACTTCCTACATAACCCCTTTTTTCTTTTTTTTGAATGGGGAAATGCCTACGCATTTTACCTACGGGATCAAAGATGGGATATGCCAGAGTTGCATCGATTAAAACGCCATGGTATGGTATATTCCTCCTTCATCACGTATGCCAGGGCCACGGGAACTCTTACGCTACAAATCCGCTAGCCCGCCTGCTCCGCTCGCCAGGAGGTCATCCCCATCTCCACCCTTCCAGGCAAGGCACGCCGGATTCCGAATGCACCTTCCTGCTTGGCCTCTCTGTTGGTCGGTAGCGGACCCCCCGAGTCCACTCCCCAGAGGCCATGGGGGCCACAGCCCCGCATCAGCGGTGCGACCCCCGTTTGCATCGCGGAGGATAGGAGAGCGGCAACGTAACACCAACACTGCTCTCCCTCCACGAGTCCGCCTCTGCTGCGGAGTGCGTGGATAAAGGTCGCTGGCACCGTCACTTCGGCCACCTGCCGACCACGCTTCCGAAGTGAGTTCCTTAAGAGCCCATAAAAAGCGGCCCCCTCGGCCGGCCGAAGAGCGCCTTAGGCCATGCGTTTGAGTTCTTCACCGTGGGTGACCAAGCCACGGTTACTAAGCCCCCAGCACGCCACGATAAGGCGAGAACCCTGCGGATGGGTGGAATGAAGGCCATTTTTTTTTTATACATGGGGAAATGCCTACGCCTGCGAGGGAAAGGATGGGTTATGTCGGACTTGCACCGACTAAAACTCCATGCTCGTTCTCCTTCGTCACGTATCCGCCATACGGGGACGCTTTCGCACACATCCCGACCCCACCTGCACCGGCCGACTAGGCGGCCCCATCTCAGGCGGAGGACATCTCCCTCGCCACTCCTCCAGGCAAGAAAAGCAGTAAGCAATACCAGCCCCCTGCGGCGGATCTGGTCTGCGTCTCCACCGCCAACCGATGTTCGGCCGCGGAGGACAGGAAGAGCGGCAACGAAACACCGAAACTCCTCTTGCCCTGCAGCCCCACCGCAGTCGCATCATGCAGTGCGACCCCCGTTTGAGTCGCGGAGGATAGGGAGAGCGGCAACGAAACACCGACACTCCTCTACCTCCGCGACTTCGCCTATGCTGCTAAGGGCGGGAAAGACGGCCACCGACACGATTTCGAGGCGAGCTCTTTACGAGCCCAACCGGAGCGGCCTCCTGGGACCGGCCACAGAGCGCCTTCGGTCGGCCGTTTGGGTTCCTCTTTGCTTCACCAAGGGGTGACCATGCCACGGTTACTAAGCTCCTCCGCCACGACAAGGCCAGAACCCGTCGGTTGGGGGTGGAAAGTAAAACTTTTCTTTTTTGTTATCGGGGGGGAAATCTTCAAAAGATACCCTGCCTCCTGGGGGAGAGACAGGGTTATGTGGTATTTATAAACCCCCCCGGTGGTCATCCTCAGTGCATTGGGCTCCGGGATCTCCAAAGGAAAGCACCGGTGCCCCTATACACGGTGCCTGAGCACGTACCAGGGGAGGTCAAGCCTCCCCTAGTACCCTCACTGTGCTACGGCAACTCGAGACCTCTTCGAGTTGCCGTCCTCTCCGGGTTCACTTGCCCGGGTGGTCAGAGCCCCCACCCAGATCACCCGCGAATCCGAAGTCCCCTTTTAGTCGCCTTGTACGACAGGCAGTGGGTACCTTAGCCCTATTCTTATGCCCGGGACTAAAGGGCTGACGGGCCGGTGCGTCCGTTGAAACCACCCCGGCGTCGCCGTCTCCGAGCGGGATCGGCCCTCTCCCGATCACGCTCGGCGGTCTCCTTCTGTACCATTACGGCTTCACAGAAGGAGACCAGCGCCTTTATCCGCCAGCACAGCCGCTACTGCGACTGGTGGAGAGAGGCCTTGCCCGACTCTTTGGACCATGATCTGAAGAGATCTAGTAGACCAGGCTAAGGCCCGCTGTTGAGCCAATGATAATGATGGCGACGATGTAATATGTACGATATTCAAAACAATAAATTTAATAGCTATAGTCGGGCGTACCTTAAACCGATTCTCGATTTTTAAATTTAATTGTGATCGTATTTGAATTAAGTTTTACACTGATTGTTATACAATAACTATTAATAAACCCGTAACATGAACTATATTAATTGTCGGAAGCTAGTAGTCTTAGTGCTTGCGGTGCGCAGGGAAAAAATCGCGGGTCCGTAGTTCAATTTTCACTCAAATACCAGGGCATTAAATTATTTTAAATATTTGTGTCTCCAGTGTCAAATTCATTATCCAAAAAAACTGTAATAATCATTATTCATCTTACTTAGCTACCTGTCCTCCGATCATATCTGTTGGCAATTTGAAACCTATCATATAAGCTCGCATGTATGGGTCTACGCTTAGATATATGGCCTCCGTTAATATTTCTGAAAGCAAACATAATTATGGGAAACTTTTTACGTACGCTAAAAAATATTTTACTCTAATTTGTTTATGAAGTTTCGTTATTTAAACCTACCTCCATCTAATAATTCAGGGAGTTCTTCCTGGACAATTCTAAAGTCGCTTTTCTTAGGTTCACCTTGAAAATGCTTTGTCAGCACGTATTTTTCTGCCTTCGTTTTTCCACTATATCCAGAATACAAACGGCGAGTTATGCATAAAACATTAGTGATATTAACCATTGTTATTTCTGTGTAATTTTCAAAGCTTAAACCACAAAAGAATAAGTTAAATTTTATACAATTAGTTAATGTCACTATTTTAGGTTAGTTAGATTAATAAATTAATACTAAGGCGATAAAGATACTTTGACCTTGCCGCGAAATACGGTACCATAACACATTAGCGATAGACAAGTGATTGGACATGAATAAACAGATTTAAGTTAAAGTCTATGTCTTATTCTAATAATATTGATGGTAATATGATTAGAATAAGACATATATTTATATATATTTAATAACTGAATAAATGTCTGTCTTTTTTATAAACAAAGAACATAATATTTGCTTGTTAAAATTATTAGTTTACTCTGTTTCACAATTTGTAAATTACATATATTTTATTATCTACATTCTAAAATGGCTGGCTTGCATTGCATTCGCTTGTTGTCCAAATTGAATCTTTTTTTGTGAAAAATCTAGCGATGTTAATGCGAAATATATAACTATAATTGAACATTGTACAAAATATATTTAGTTATAGCTCATTTCATAATTATGATGTGATGAATAGGGGCGCATTAATTCAGTTACCGGCGTCGATTATAATTATCCTAAAATAATTCTGACCCTATTGTGTCTTCATTATGACTTCAGTACAGGAATTTTCATGTATATTTTGTCAAGAAAGCTTTGAAGATAAAGAAACATTACAAATACATTTCAGGTGCTCTATAAACTTTTCTTTATTTTATGTATGAAAGTGCTTGTATACTTTGTCACAAACTTAGAAAGTATTGTTTTAATAGGAAACATGGAGATCCCAAATTTAATCACACAACAAAAGGTAAACGAAACCAAAATGAATCGCCGACATCAAGTGAGGCTACAAAAAACGACACTGAAATGGTATCATGCGATGTATGCTCTGAGGAGTACCCTACGATTTCCAAAGCCATAACTCATAAACATAAGGTGCACCCGGATCATGATGCTAAGTATTTTTGTCCTTGGTGCGGGAAGCTGTTCACATTAAAGGTAAATTATTTTATAGTTATCTTTTTCACCCTATATAATTCTAACCTAACATAGTTTGTTGTCTGCTAGAGAAGTTGGCATCTAGAGGAATAGTTGATGTTAAATCTCACATACAATACTTTACAATCACACAACTTTGTGGTCTCAGTTTAATACAATTTTTCTGAATATAGTAGACACCTATACCCTGAAAAATACATAAAAATCTATTTATGTTATACACAACATATAAACAAATAGACATAAATAAATTAAAATATGTCCTTTAAATAGTTTATCTTATTTTGTTTTCATTCCCTATTCTGATAATTTACAAGTGCAACTTGCTTATGGTTAAACTATTATTTTAACCACATCATTAATTTTATTTAGTAGAGAAAGTCAAGCTTGTGACTTTCTCCTCTGTTTTGTACTTTAATGTCATTAAAATGACTATAATAATCATTCACACATTACATTCTGTAATTAGTTAAGTTAGAGCATTTTTATATATATATATATATATTATATTATAAATTATATTAATTTATGCATTTCAGTATCTTTACCACAAACATCTGCAATCAAGTCATGACGCTGCCTCCTCCGAGGTTCCTAGCTGCTTCCATTGTGATTGCTGCAATG
Organism: Teinopalpus imperialis; assembly: GCA_029286865.1. Taxonomy (NCBI): domain Eukaryota; kingdom Metazoa; phylum Arthropoda; class Insecta; order Lepidoptera; family Papilionidae; genus Teinopalpus; species Teinopalpus imperialis. The sequence continues at coordinate 12,516,428 of JAGSMU010000022.1, read as the reverse complement.
TAGATTTTTTTATTCCTTCTGCCATGATATATCACAACAAGTTTTTTCATAGGCAAGATACAGACATACCTGATGTGGGTCACTCAAAAAAAGTTAAGCTATTGTGCCAGGTTAGTTGATATTTTTTTATTTATTTATCTAAACTTTATTGGTCACTTACAAAAAGGGGTACTAAGGGCAAAATTAATGCCTTAAGGCATTCTCTGCCAGTCAACATATCTTAATTTATAAATGATTATAGAAATTAACCACCCTATCTATTTACACACTTTGATATTCTGTGAGAGTGTGGTCTTTCCCCGTTGAGCTAACCCATTCATGTTACAGCATGGCTATAAAATTATAATGAGAATTGAACAAATATCTACAGTTGACATTATAATTTATTAATGATATTGAAATTAAATTCTTGAGAATAGTAGTTATTTGATATTTAAAACATACTGATAACTGTTATTTTAACAATTACATATGTTTTTCTCTAAATAAATAACCATTCATATTTTTTAAATTTTAAAAACTACAAAAATTTCTTCTTTATTTACTTTTTTTCCCATAATCAAAGCTGCTCTTGAAGGAATTCTTCCAATATCATGTCAGTCATGGGAGTGACAATAGATTAATTTGTTTAAAGGTATTTTAATTTTTGTTAGAGATTTCCAAATCTAAAATAGAGTTAAATCACATAGTAATAACATAATTTTATATTGTTCGTACTAATAAAATCACATAGTCTTTACAAAGGTTAGCTGGTTGGTCATGGATATTTAGGGGTAGAATCATATAAAGAATAATGTAATTTAGGACAAAAAAATAAATGATCTGTATTCCCCTCATCAAATCCACATTCACATATGATGTTATCTTTGATCCTAAGTTTAGCTAAGTGTACCGGGGCTTAGGCATAGTCTGTATCACATGGGGATGATATGGGACAAAGGTTATTTAAGGATATCTTCCTGATGATTCCACATATTCATTACTGCAAATAGTACAATGAACTAGAATCCAAGCCAAAATAACAGTTAGGCCTTTTTGATTACAATTATATAGTGCATTTTTGATTTTATGTATTGTAGGTCTTCTGAATTTAGATATTGAAGACAGCTTGATGAATCTGACAAAATTATTATTTTCTGCAAGTTATGTGCCTCTGAATATAGAATGATCCCAAGAATAGCCAAAGGTTCACCAGTGATAACTGAATCATTAGGGGTATATTTATAATTTAATACAATTCTGTCCCTGTCTCTGGGGTCATATAGTTTAGATGCATCTGTAAACATAAGCAACTAATCATGCCATTTTTAGAGAGGATTTCGTTTATGTTAATATCTGCATTGATTGTGTCTACTGCTCCCAAGATCCAGAATTACTTGCAGTTGAAATATTGGGGCCTCATATGTCATTTGTAATAGATTGAAAGATAAGGGACTACATATTAACAAATTAGCTTTTTAATAATAAATGTGGCAGTTTTTTATGAGACCAATATTGAGAATCCTTAACCAAATGGGAGAGTGTTTGTAGACTACAAACTACTTACTTTTAGTTAGTAGTAGGTGATGAGAAGATTGTGCTACTTTAAAAAGAAACCTGTCCGAGATATATTGTCTACATATGATGACTTCATGATGCCTGTTATTATGTGAAAACATTTGTTCTGTATTCTGTTGTAGTAAAGCTAGGTCTAATAAAGTTAGTTAGGAAGAGTTATGTTCCAAGTGACTATGTATGAGGTTATTATATAAAAGCTTTTGTGTAAAAAGTGATAGCCCCACCAAGTGCCTGAAAGTGATATTAATATATATATGATATTACATAGGATATTAAGGTTTTTTAACTTTTAGTTCATGATAGCATGATGAGGAATTTGAGTCAACTTAGTGTCTCAAATAACAACTATAAAGTTTACTTTATTTTTGCTTGGAATATTCTGGTCCCACACTGAAATGGGGAGGTCCATAATAAACCTATGTCTAGTAAAAGTAGCAGTGCTGTTTTAGAAAGAGATTGAGAAAGACTATGTTTGGGTAAAGATATATAAGGTAACCAGACATTTAAATAATTAACCTTTAGAGCATGAAGAGACTTGTGATATGGGAGTCAATAACAAAAAAAACAAGATCATCTGTATATTGTAAAATTATTGATAGACACTTAAAAGATTTATTCAAATCATATGTGTAGAGAGCCCTGAGGTATCCTTATCATATAGTTCTAGGTATAAGAAGACACTTCTGAATGTGAAGAAAAATGCACCTGTTGGATTAAAGGTTGGATATGAAATTAGCTATACTCTCAGGAATGCTCAGTTAAATCATTTTTATTTGAGCAGCGGAACAATTACACATTGTCATATGGTGAACAGATCCAGAAAGCTGCAACAACAGATTCTTATTTAGAGATTGTTTGTATTTCAGACACAAAGGCCATTATGCTGAATCCCTTTGTAAAGCCAAACTGTGGTTTAAGTGAAATTCCTTCATTTGTTAGAGCCATTCTAACCAAGGCTAAGTTTAGGTTTTTAACCAAGTGTTCCAATATTTTAAAGAGTGGGGTAGAAAGAGCTATAGTTTGGATTTTTACTTAAATATTACATTTAAAATGTGTAAAAGGTAATTATAAAAGTATGAACCAGATTTGGTTAAACATGTATAAGGAATAACATTTGACCCAGGCAAAGAGTCATTAAGATTACTCAGAGCTAACTGCAGTTCATGAGTAGAAAATGGTTTAATCATTGGAGAGAGGCATATTATATGTGTTGGTTGACAAGGAACTCAGGGAGGAGCTATATTGTTACTAAAATCATTAAGCCATATTTTCGTGTCTGGAGTTATAAAGTTGTTATTGTTCAGAGCACCATGAAAACGCCTTACATTTTAGATTAAAGAAAAAGGTGTTCCAGGGAGACAGACCTTCACAGAAAGAAAGCCAGCCTTGTGCTTTCTTCTCTGATAGAGTTTTTTTAGTTTGTGTACCTATTTTCTCATATTTCATAAATATGATCAGTAGACATGCATTCAAAGTACTTTTTCTCTGCTTCTTTTCCTTGATAAACTATGGAATCGCATTCTGAGTCCTACCAAGGAGAAGAGGATGTCTTATTGCGGGAGGAGTTTTTAAGGATATTGTAAGGTAATTATGAGTTAGGTAAGTATGATGACTGTTAAAATGATCTACAACAATAAAACGGGTGGAAAACCCTGAAAATAGAAGTTTGAGTTAAGGAATACAAGCATGAGAAGAAGTGGAACACAGATACAATGGATAAATCCATTATTTTTAATGCAACTGCTTTTATACCGTCTGTGAGATAAGGAGGTAAATTGAAAATGGAAGAGAAAGGAAGATTGTATCTGCATTAATTAAGATTGCCAGTATAGCCATTTCTATCATCTCAAATATGTGAATAGACTGGAATTTTAAAATGCTGGTCTAAGCCAAGACTTTGCAATAGCAATTAATGATAATGATGGTTTATATTGATGAATCAAATTGGACTTTTTTTTTCTTGATGATCCTACAATTTCCATTGTACAGGCACTATGGACTGGAATTTTGAAAATTTTGGTGAAATGGTCATCAAGCACAGTGTGGTAAATCAGTGTCGACAAATTTACCTGCCAGTTATGTGATGAATGACACAGGGTTTTCTAAAAGATTGTCTCTAGATTCTTTTGAAATAGGTTCGATCTTAGAGCATGTCTATTGAGAAAAGTAGCAGGAGTGTACATAATATCTTCATGGGCAGCCTTATCATAACTTACTAAATTTTGAGTGTTATTAAACTTTAAGAGAAAGGATTTTTATAGGAGGTTGATAATTGAGTGGGAGTGCTGTCTTTTTAGGATTTGAAGAATTTGAACCAATTGGGATTCAGCAAATTTTGAATATGGTCTCCTAACTGGTGAAAATCTAGCTGAGGCTTCAAGATATGAAACATTTTCTTAAGATATAACTAACTTAACTGACTTCTGTCTAGAGTCTTCTGGGCAAGATTTATCTGTGGGCAGCATGGTTACCTGAACAAAATAAGTTTGTAAGACTATCGGAGGTGTAATTGTCGCCTGTATTTGAGTAAATGTAGAAAGGTTTGAATATAGCTATATCGACAGCATTTCATGCATTGGATTGTAGGAAGTATCTAAGTTTCAACTGGACATTGAAATATAAAAGCAATATACATAGGAAGGAAGCACTTGTCCTGAAAAAGTTACCACTGTTGTTTGAGCTGGTTTCCAGTATATTCATCTCCTCTCCTATCCTTTCTGTGCAAACTTCTGGCCTTAATAATCTCTCCACAGTCCGAAGGCAGTTCAAACTCATTTACAAGTTCTTCTTTTTATGTTACTTATGGGGGTACCCATGAGGAACATATAAAGTTGAAATAACAATTTTCAAAGATGACTTCAGCAGTTGCTTAAATTCTATATAATTTCTGTTCCTTCCTAAATTCGTGATTCTTGCTTAATTATATTTGCCACATTGTTATGGGCTAAGAACTTTTTTAATCGGATTAATCGAATAGCCAGAATTAGGACTAGTTAGGACCTGCTAAGGTGTACAATAAACGGCCCATTATTGTTATCTGAATACTTTTTTATCCTGATAATTGCATGAGTATAAATATGACGCTGAAGGCTGGTCCGTGTGAACTTTTTTATTAAGGTAGCTGGTAGGTGACCCATCGTCTATTTTGAAAGCGTTCATTGTTCATCACCGGGTTTATGCGGTAGCTCCGAATATTATAAAACTACAGATTACAGATCTTGTAAGAATCTCAAGACGTGAAGGAACATAAACTAGTCTCAAAGAATTAGATAGTTGTGCCTGTAGTTCACATCTAGACACTGATATCTATATGTTTGAGGTTCATATCACTAATAAATTTCTTATAACCTCACCACTTTGTGAATAAGGCCAGTGGATCAGATGGTAAATCAGTGATAGTATTTAAGGCTTGTGCACCCAAATTGTCACCTGTTCTGACGTGTCTATTCCCCCGATTCATAGAAAACTGGAATATTCTTAATTCCTGAAAGCTTCCTAACGTTGTGCTGATCCCTGGCAATTATCGACCAATTTCCTCAATAGTCTGCAAGATTATGGTGCATATATTGAACCCTCGCCTCTTGACAAATCTACAATGCAATGCCAAACTTAATGAAAGAAAGTACGGGTTCTGCCTAAATCGATTCACCACTCGACCTACTAGCATTCTAACATCTTTTAGGTGGATTTTCGCTAGATGTCTCGAAGGCCTTTGACAGGGTCTAGCTCGCCAACTTTATCACCAAATCTCACTTACGGCATATCCCATGGGTTGATCACTTGGATATAGGACTTCCTGATGAAACTGTCTCTTCATGAGCTTATTTTGTTTGAGGCTATGACAAAAATTGCTTGTATTCCTCAGGGGTCAGTTATCTCCAGCATCATTTTTCCGTTGCATATCAACGATTTATTGAAGTATGGTAGTTTTGGGTATGCAGTTGACAGCATAATTATTGAAAGGTCCTCTCCTAGTCGAAAACTAGAACAGTCTGAAGAGGAGGCTTTGGTAGAAGGTATCAATTATCATCAATATTACATTAAAACCAATCTCCAATTGGGTGATGCCAATTTCGTGAGATTAATACCGCCAAAACTTAGACGTATTTATTCACCACTAGAAGGGAGGTACCTTGGTTCCTACTTTCTTAAATGTATCTTGTAAACCTATGGAAAGTTTATTGAGTCTAAGGCAAAAACTGCCGCAAGGTAACATTAGTTACGTTCACACTGGGACAGAATTTGACCCATATAATACAAGTTTGGTTGTATGTGGAATACTGCTGTCATATATGAGCAAGCTTTGCAAAATATCAACTTGTAAATTTAGACGTGTTAAAAGGTTGCTAGCCCCTCTGTACATAATATATTTTGGAGAGTATCCAGAGGAGATATATAACTTGATTCTCCCATCCCATTTTCATCATCGGATATCGAGACGCGCCGCGGTTTCCTTTTGTTGCAGATATCCCTCGCATTGGCATTAAGCGATATGCTTCCTCTTATTTAAGAGTGAATAGTCATTTAATAAGCTAATGCGATCTACTATCAACGTCTACATAACCACTTAACACCAGGGATATAGACAAACATAGGGCTTGCATTAATAAATAACATATTTCTTTAAGTACCTGCACATTTATCCAACTACAGATCACGTGATACTTCCAATATATTGATTGTTTACATACTTACACAAATTATAAATATAATCAATATCCATTCATCACCGTCACAGACTATCCATAGTTCACAGTTACAAATAAGCCTCACCCATAGATTGCCACAAAGCATGATCGTGAGCCACCTGTATCCATTGGCTTCCCGCAAACTTACATATATTATAAATTATAATATTTACTTTAAAAATTACATTTTAAATTGATTTACAGGAACTGGTGCAAATCTACTATTGTCCATTCTGTGGTGAAGAGTATGATAACAAGATTAATTTACATGTATGTATTTACTTTTGAAGTTAACTATTAGGTTTTTATATCAATTAAAATGATACATACCCATATTTAATCAATTTCAGAAACACACAGTAGATGATCATAGTGATGAAAATCAAAGGCCTGAAGATGTACTCCGGTGCCCTTTATGTGAGGCTGTATTTTATCATTTAGATGCATATGAATTGCATCTTACTTTTCACTCATCTGAAGATTTGTACAGTGAAGAAAATGAAATGTAAATATTTTTTATTTTATTGAGGTAGAATTTCAATCGCTAGATAGCTCTTATTCTAGGCATTGCTTTGACATTCTCGATTTTCAATAGAATGGCAAAAAAATTCCTGTTAGTATTATTTAAGGAATAATTGTAAAATATACATAAAGTTTGATTTATTATATCATATCTATATCAATATGAAAAGAAAACTCCTGTATTATATTAATGAGGTAAAAATAATTTGCTACTTTCAGGCTTAAACAAATAATTGAGTTTTCATTGGATACTGTACCTCCTCTAATGGAAAAAGTAGAAACTGCTGCAATTATTGGGGATTGTGAAGATATGAATGCCATGGGAATCGTAAGTCTAAATAAGAATCAATAATATTATATTAAAAAAAAAAACAGGGCCAAGAACCTTAGTAATTGTAACTTGGTCTTATAAATTTAATTTTGTCAGTTCTTTCTCGATTATGAAATTAGAGGATGACAAAAAAGTACATAGTTTTGATGTTATACAAGTTATACCCGACCCCATGATTTACACATTTGTTCATGATAAGGATTTGATAACTTCGCCTTAAGGTGACATTGGTTTCCTGGATGACCTGGAATATAAGTAGTTAACTACTTATATTCCAGGTCTATTTTAGGTTGGTATTCAGTCTGGATCTACATTAGTTACTATTATAAAGCTTCGTTTTAAAATGTTTCCTTAAACACTTATCTTAATAAGCTTATCAAGATATGAAAATAAGCAATTTATATTTCCTGTTTACATGCCGATGGCAGTCAAATTATATCTGCTCGCTCAGGCACCTGGATAGCATTGGTCCTTGTATGCATTAGCTTCTCCCAGATGCAAGTGAAATGTAGTTTAAGAAGTCATAGCACATTAACACCTTATTTCCACTCCAATTTAGACTGCAGAGTCTATTTAAACATCTAATGCTATGTCACATGTTCGATGTTCAGGAGCCGCAATCACAATAGGATCGACAAACGTTAGAAAGTTTTTTGCGCCTTTGATGTATTGTTGTATAGTTTTGCATAGAGTATCGGGTATCCTTTTCGCGCGTTTGCCCCTCAAATAATTGGTACAACGATTCCAGCCAGTAAATACAGCATTTATCAGGCAGATTTCAATTGATGCTGCGTCAATACAACACACATGCACCGGCAGAAAAACCCGCCAACGACATTACATACGCTCCTGATCGAGTAGCTGTCAGTCTCCAAAGCAATTGTTACGAAGAAAGAACTTCTGCTTGACGCCCTTGCCGTTTTTTTTTTAAGTTTTCTCTGTCTAGCGTAATGCCCAGATGTTTACGGTGATTGCAATGATTTTATGATATCACCCATGAGATGTTCGATTTACTACATGCTGCCTTATTGTGAAAACAAAGGCCCTTAATTGTATTTTAGACGGCTTTAAAACTTTTTCTATAAGATAATTGCTGAAGATATATTTGATTCCTAAATGATTTAGTGTGAGAAACCAAATCCAAATAGCGTATATAAAGCGGGCCGTTTATTCTTGCTTGTTAGTCGTTAATAAACATGTTAAACAGTAATGGCGCAGATGAATTTCTAACCTACGGTTACTGCGTCCTGAGAATACTGAAAAAATTTCGATCACCCTTGATGTATATATCTTAAATAATAGTAGGCGATTGAGATTCATCGTACCGTAAGCAGTCGTTAAATCAACGAATATAACGCTAGCGACCTTCCCTATTTTAATTCTAGGCAAGTAAGTATCCCTTCAAAAAGTTTGTAAGTGTCAGAAGGCTGGAACTTCTTAGGATCGTCTGCAAATTTTGATGTTTTTGGAATTTAAACTATACTAGACTTCATCCATGGGGAAGGAATCTTGGCTGAGACGAGGCATTCGTTGAATAGTTATAGCAGCAATGATTTAGCGACCGCTCCTTGGTTCTTTATCAATTTTACACTGATGCTGTCGGCTCCATGTCGGCCTTTGCCACACTTCAGTGCTTTAATAGCGTCCTAAATCCGTGAATGCTTATAATGTGCATTAAGCGCATTGCTTCCGTTCTCTTTTGTAATAAATAATAAGTTTGATATATCTATAATAAATATATTTTATTTCAGGATCAATTCCTTCAACTGACCATGAGCAAAGACCCTGAAGAGGAACAGGGAGAACACGTCGAAAGGGTCAAGTCGAAAAAACACAAGAAACATAAGAAGTCTAAAAAGGCTATAACATTAGATGAATTTCTAAATATGAATACTGATGTTTTTGGAGAGGGGTTGAACTTCCAGGGTATAGAAGAAGTTCCTACACGAGTTGTCGCCAAACAACTAAAATCAATAAAAGAACCAGGCATTAAAAGTAATCACAAAAATGTATTACCTTCTGATATTGATAAATTAAAAAAACAAGGTATTACTATTAAAATGAAATCTGGCAAAAAGTCGATTCCTTCCAATGTCAATCAAAATCCAAGTTCTGTTCCATCTAATAGAACAAACCCAATGAAATCAAATGTAATAAGTACTTCTAGTGAAGTACTCTCAAAGCTTATGAATCAAAGCAATAGTCAAATAAAAATAGTTAAAAAGACTGCATCAACAAATTTTAATACAGAACAAAACTCAAATGAAAAAATCATTACTAAAGAGCTAACAAATGTACCCGAAGATAAATATCATATGGAAGAATCTAATCACAATGATTCAACAGCATCATTAGATGTAGATAAAGATTTGGAAAATATAAATACGCCAGATTCAGATAATAATATCGAAGATCCTAAAAAATATGCCACAATGGTTGACGTCAAAGAAACTGGTGAAGGCACTTCAGTATTAATGGATACGATACAAGATATTTGTTCTGATAAAACATTATTAAACGAAACTTTAAACAGTAATAATGGTACGAGCATGGATAATAAATTACTCGCAAATTTTGATAACTCTGATAATATTGAGAATGAAGAGTCTGCTATAAGTTCGGAAATTTCTAGTTCATGCGTATTAAACAATGTAAACGAACAAGCTATTGTCGAATCAGGACAAACACTAAATGATTTTGAAGAAGATCTCGCTAGTACAAAAATTCTTCGAGCAAATATACTGGAAAATATAAACATGGAATCTCTATCTAATGACGCTTCTCAACCAAATGAGAAGAATTATGGAAATAATGAAATTAGTAAGGAGCAGGAAGCACAAAATGTTAAAAATGATACATTAAATGCTATTAAACATCTTAGCCACTTTATTACAGTTAAATCGATTAACCATTCCAAATCATCGCCTTCGGGAATAGAAGATGATGCTGTGAATAATTCTAGTCAGGATCAAGTTGAAGATTCACATCAAGAAAAAAACGCCGAAGTACTTGACGATATTATTCCAGAAGATAAGTGTATTGCCGAGGTAAGTAAAGTAGAAAACCTAAAAGAACCTAACCCTACTACATTGAATGCTTTAAAAAATATAAGTAAACATGTCACTATTAAATCTTTGACATCACAAGCATCATCGCCGAAAAGTGTGGACAAACTTAGTGACGAAATTGATGACATAGAAAAGATAAATGATGCAGAAAATGGAGAGTCGGCTTATAGAAACTTGACAAAAAATATTGTTGGTAGAAAGGTTGTTAATTTAAAAAATCAAAACAAACCCGATGAGACAATCAGAAGCGTACAAGTAGGAAGTCCTAAGCACGGAACTACTAAAAATTTTATGATAAAAAAAACATTACATCATGAAATAGCATCTGATACACTAGATGAGTGCATTAACAATTCAAATGTTAATCTTTTGAAACGGTTGACAAATGTCACAGCAAAATCAATTCCATCAAAAATGCACATTAAACAGCAACAAATAGTACAAACTTCGGTACATTCAGTGAATATTAAAAAAGGGAATACCGAAAGGGTTTCTAATCAAGAGAAAATAACTGAAGAAATAGAAATTTTTAATATCGATGATTCTGACAGTGACGGACAAGATAAACAAGAAGTTAAAACCACAGTCAATACCTCTAAATTAGCGCCATTGTTTAATAAAACTAAAAATATCAATTCTGTACCTAAATCATATGAGGCATTGAGAAATCTGGGTAAAGCTATAACTGTCAAATCCAGAAAAGAAACAACAACAAATCAAAGCACTTTGAAAAGCGAAGAAACTTTTTCAGAACAAAATGCAGCAGTTTCAAATGATGAAGATATTAATTATAGTGATAAAAAAATCGACAAAAGTATGAATAAGTTTATTAACCAAACCAATATAAATCTTAAATCCGCATTAAAGAATCTTGGCAAGCACATAACTGTAAAATCGAGAAATTCTTCTCCAAATTTCCTACTAAGAAAACAACCACCAAACAAGAATGCTCAAAATGAAATGATTTATGAAAATGATACTGGAAGTGACTCTGATTCTACGTCTTGTAAAGTGAAAATTACTGAATTGACAGATAATACCGCCAGTGACAATGAGTTTCTATCTGATGAAGATGAAAGAAGACATGATAAAAATTTCTTTGTACAATCACCAACCGCAACTAATAGCGACATGGAAGATAATAATTGTGCTGAAGAGGAAAACGATGAACAATTTTCTGATTTGGAAAATCAAAATCAACAAGCTAAAGTAAAAATGAAGACTTCTGAAAAGCCATACCAGTCACCATCTACCATGTCACAAATCGGCGAAAATGAACAGTCTCCTATAAGTAATTTAAAAAAATTAAATAAAGAAATTACAATTAAGTCATTAAACGAAAAGAAAATAAATAGAGATATAGAAACCGAATTAGGAAATACAATTAACGATTCTGATATTAAAAATAATGTAGGTAAAGAACTGAATGTTAAACCATGTAGACCCAATGTTTCTAAACATAACATTAAACATGAAAACCAAGCAACATCATCAACATTAAATGAAAAAGTTGGAACTACATCAAACCAATTGAATACAGTAAATAAAGAGGTATCAGTAAAAACTTTTCAAACTCAAACTGTTATAGAAGAAATAACTACAACTGTAACAAAAACTGTAAGAACTGTGAATCAAACTGTTAATCAAGAAATTAGAAATACGACCTACACTCCTACTACTCCAACATTTAAACCACAGAAAATTGTTAATTATAATCAGCAAGGCAAGAATACACAAAATATAACAGTCAGACATCCATCGCCAAGCATAGGGACAAAAATCAAAAATGCCACAGTTAAACCTACCAGTTTTCGAGCAAACCAACTAGTCCCAGTACGACCTGGATTGAATTTTACAAAAGCTTGTAATCCTACCATGCCTATTATAAGAAATGTCACACCTTCAAAACCAGCCCAACAAAATCCAATAAAAGGAAGACCCCTTAAAATTTCGCCACAAGCTATGAACCAATCAATGAAGAGGCCATCGCAAGATACTACTGGACAATTCAGTTGCTTCAAGAAGCCTAAGGAATTTTCAACGGAAATGTCGAAATTGAGAGGTGAACAAGAAGGAGAGGCGACAATGCATTTCTCTGCATCTCAAAGCCGATCTGACTTCACGAGCACAGTCAAAAACGTAAAAGGTAAGTCTACAGTTACATCTACACAAATGAGATCGGAAATGAATACAAGCTCCAAATTTAGTAAACTCGGCAACATGTCTGGTCAAAAAATTATGAAATCATGCTCTAAGCAAGCTACACACGTTGAGGAAAGAGAGGAAAATTGTGGAGCTAAAAGAACCATGGAAGCGTTGCAAAAGTTACAAATGCAAGGTCTTTTAGTGAAAAGACCACGTTCAGATAGTAACGAAGAGAATGATTTCTCAAATTCGGACAGTGAAAATGAGGAAGAAATTTGTGAAAAATGATTGTCGGTTAATCTGTTGATTTGTAACATTCAGCCTTGTATTCTGAGGCCACGTTTTGAGCCTCATCTACAGCGTGATAGAGACAGAGGTGTGTGAACTTACTGAGTTATCTTAGCTTATGTGTGATTAGGATTATTTGTGAACTAAGTTTATTATTTTGTTAAAATTTAAATTATCACTATTATTAAAGTTAGATATATTGGTGTACATACATGTATGTGCTATTTGTGTTACTTCATAAAGCATTAGTTGTAAATACGCAGTTATAGTTATAACAGATTTAGAAACGAATTAATTAATACGAGCCCAAAATAATTAATTTTTGTTATTGCAGTGCAGAAAGCAAAATAAATATACAGTGAAAGTGTTATAGGTTTTATTTACATTCACAACAAAGACTTATGGCAATAAGAAGACAAGATGAGTTGCCATCGTTTAATAACTATTTACATAGACATAACTTTAATATCAATACATCAAACACCATGTAATATGAAAATATAAATATGATTGGTAGCTACATCATATAAAACATTGATAATTCATCCACCCAATGATCATCGGTTAATCACGTTTTAGGTCAATTTTATTCTGATTTTACTTCCATTTTATTTTGTCTCCACTTTTGCTCCTGTAATCATTAAAATGGCTTAGTCTATGACAAATTTTATAATTCAAATAGTTAACAGTAGCAGTGCATGCTTAGTATATAAATGGCTATTGAGTTGAGAAATATTTTTTTTAATATTTTGTGATAATTCGAAAACAATCGTACTAAAACAGAGTTAAGAATGAGGAGAAGTTCTTTACATATAGGTGTACCTTAAGTCTGTAATATGCAAAAGTACTAAAAACTCGTTAGTCTTTATTAATATAAAACACCCAATTTAACAAGAAATTGCTTAAAACTAATGAGTCAGCGGTAAAAGTTTTTTCCTATTTTATAAGTAAAAAATTACAGTAAAACCCATTGGTTGTACTGTTTGCAACTTGGTTGATAACCACTAAATAAATTTTAAAATTAAAAAAGTGAAAAACGATTTCCCACCATTTTTATATTGTTTTTCTGTCCGCAAAAACGAGTGAATCTTAACGAAGAAATTCATACATTTTGAAGTTTAATTACAAAAAAGGGAACAATGAAACTACACGAAAAAAAATTATGACGTACTGGACTTAACGCAGAGTCAGTAAGAGTAGACCAAAATAGATTCAAGTTTCAACGTTTTCAGTTCGGAAATTTCGATGTCAAAGATGGAGCTCGCTCTGGTCGACCTGTTACACATATAGTCCATGTCATTTTTGAAAAAGATGGAGCCAGGTCGGCATATTAATGGTTACCACATAGTTAAAAAGCTAGAGGTTGACCACCAAACAGTTTGTCTCATTTAAAAAATGCTGGATATACAAAAAAGCTCGATATTATAGTGCCACACGAGCTCACTGAAAGAAACCTGATGAAATTATTGATCATTGCTGATGAAAAGTGTACCCACGACATGAACCTGCCAAAAAGATTATGGTCAAAGGACAGTCAAGCTCCAGAGACTAGCGAAAGCTAGATAACTCGATATAAGGTGTGATGCTGTAGGCATGGTGGGAATAGAAGGGCATCGTTCATTACGAGATTTTACTACCAGTTAAAACTATCGATTCGGTTCTTTACTGCCAACAGCTGATAAAGACACAATAAATAGAGAAAACGACTGAAATTGATCAACAGAAAGGGTGTCGTTGCTCATCATGATGACCCCTGATAACAAATCTTCAGCAGTAGCAAATATTTAGAGAGCTTGGTTGGGAAGTGTTAACGCATCCACCATATAGCCCGGACCTTGCACCCTCAGACCTAGATTCTATTGATGTTGATGCTGTTAACCTATGCGGCCCTTACAGCTTCATCGGACACAGGGCTCACGGAACTGAGGGGCCCGTGAGCTGGTTATAGAGTTCGCACCCTCAGATTTTCACCTGTTTCGGTCTCTTCTGATTTCTTATGTAGTGTTAGGTTAACATCAAGAGAAGACCGAACTACTACACTAATTTTTTGATCAGAAGTCCCAAAATTTCTACAGCAATGGGATTATGTCACTACCTACTAAATGGCACAAATATATTATAGTCCAATGTAAATAAACTTTTATAAAAATACCCTGAATTCGTATGGAAAGTATGAGAAAAAAAACTTTTTCCCCAACCCATTATAATATAACAAACTCTTTAAAGAAATAAAAGATTTGTAGACCTATTTTAAAAAATCTAAATTATCTCCAATTAAACCAAACGCTAATCAAAGATTTCAATATTTACCGAGTAAAAGAACTAAAATAACAGTAATGAAGAGAACCACTGGTAACAAACTCCGTAATTCCTAGATTAGAATCAGACATAATCCGACGTTACACTAAAATAGGTTAAGCAGATAATTTAATTTACCTAAAATGTGGTAAAAAGCAACAAAAATGTCTATGGTAAAACATCAACAAAGTAATAATGAATTACATCACTGTCTGAAGCACGAGTTGATTTTATGATGATATGAGTGCTATTGTTTTTTTTTAGTAAGTTGGTAAAATGCAACGGTACACTCAAAGCGCTCATGGAATCCATAGAATAAAAAAGGAGATCGATACATGAGATTTAGGCGCTAATGATAAAACATCAGATTAAAAGAACGTTCACATTTTTTTTATAATAAACAAATTGAAATATTCCAATATGATGTGCTGTAAGTCTCTTCTTGATATTCGATTACGTTTATTAATCCTATGAGTGCAATATCAATATATTAGATATAATTATTTATGTTGATATTATAATTAACTTATATATGTAGCCCCGTGTTTGTCATTTTGTTAGAATAAATCATAGCCTCTTGAATCCTGTAAAAGTGAATCTACTAGATGCTAGTAAGATAATTTTTATATTTTAACTGATAAAATTTCACATTGTTAATTAATATTTAGGTATATGGTCGGTTTCTAATTAAGATTAGAAAACTTAAGTATAGCTTAGAAGCTTCCCCACTAACCCTTTCTCTATGACGAAAAATATATTATAATTATACTTGTCTAAATAAATTTTCCATTTATTATTACATATTTTAAACTTAACTAGCATTGTGTTGGAATAATTTAAGTTTTATTTGTAATGTATAATAGCTTAAATTGTGGTAATTTTTTTAACTTAATAATTTAAGTTATCAATTTACTTGTTTTATATTAAGTAGGTGATATATAAGATAGTAATAATAAAAAATATGCACAAATTAAATTAAAACTCAGAAGGATTGTAACTTGGCGCGGTTTGTATCGCGGAATAGATGCAAAAACTGCATATTTTTGTTATTTTGTATACACACAATACGAAGCGACGAAAAATAAAATGTTTGGTGCCAAATCCGTACCATTTAAATGATCTATGCAACTATCTTTAACTATAATTATTCTAAGATAATTAAATACATTCTTGTAATAAATATCTTTAAAACTCCATAAAGATTAGTAGAACCACCATGACGTACTTTACGTATAGAATAATGCATCAAATAATCGAACATCAATGAAAGGGAATAACAATAATATGTAAGAATAGATACAAAAATAAATTTTCATTTTTTTAAATATTTTTACTCGACATGATTTTGCACATACTTTTGAATAAGGATGCTAAAAATACATATGTATAGTTGTCGATATCGTATAAAACTTGATCTAGAATACAAAAAAGCAAAGATTCTGGAACTGTTTTTTCGTGCCGAGAATCGTTGATGAATATTTCATGTTTTTGATAGAATTATAGATTTTGTGATGATCTTGTAAAAGGATGCTTATAAAAATTAATTAAGAAATACATGCAATTATTTAAAATTCTCGTCGATTAAGCGTTTGCGCTTTTGTTTTTATTTTCCTAAATGATGTTGTAATCGGGCAACATTGAAGTATTGTAGATACAACAATAATTCAATAAATATTTAAATTATATAATAATATTTATATACCCACTGTCACCTTTTACGTTACCCATTACTAAACTGGGCCAGTCACGACACGGTGTTGGTATATTAAATAAACCAAGTACTTCGTAATTTTAACATGCGAAACCCAACATAAATATATAATGAAAGTATCATAGCATTATAGAAATGAAATATGATTACTCTTTTTAAAACAAACCAGAAAGCGTTCCCACATATTTTGGTGGAATAACTGGAACATGAGAATGGAAATAAAGATGGAAGAACTAGCTGTAGTATGAATAGGGGGTGCACCAGGTCTGCAAAGGAGCTAAGCAGCTTTTTTACACTTATATTCTCGCAGCGTAAAATAGTAGCGAAGTATGAAGAGAGATACTGGAGACCAAATTATTGGCATAAACGCATCTTATCTCAGTCCTCAAGATATAGATAGTAAACCATCTTTAATTCCCAATCACGGGTAATGGTGTCTATAGGTTATCCACAATCATGCTACCTTCCTGCTGATTTGCCGCCCTTAAATCAATGACGACGTTAAGATGCACTTTCACATAGTATGATACTTTGTCAAGCAATGCCCTTGCATATATCTGTACACAAATTGTCCAAACGTACCAATACAGCAATATCATTAGACAGCCGAATAGCGATCGCACGTAATTTGTAGCGAAGTTTCAAGGCGCCTTTCGTTTTCTTTTGTAATGTCTTTAGTAGCGTATACGTGTTGCAACAGTGCAAGACAAGAAACAGTGCCGCCAGATAAGAAACCTGCCGAATTTTGCAAAAAAAAAAAAATAACTAAATTATGCACTAAACAAAAAAGGCTGCAAATGAAAAACAAGTTTATTAATTCAGTACAGCATAAATTATTAACAATAATTTTGGATTATGTGAATAGTGAATACCTTAGATATAAAATTATAAAATACAAAGCGTAAGTACATCATCTATATATAAAACCATATTTTACATAATAATAAAAATAGCACTTAGCGTTTTATCTACTGACGACCAGTTACATTTGTCCTTTGTTAAATAGCATCTATTAATGCAATTTATTAATGTGTTTTTCAAAAGAAATAAAATTATGTTTAATTAAAAACTACACATTGACTAGTTAGGTGAAAAAAGTGCACTATGAAATATGATGGTTTTCCGAAACAAAATATATGTTTTTTTTAAATAAATATTATTTAAAAATAAATGCTAAGGTTCATAATCTAATATTTGTTGTTTCCACTTCAAAATACATGCTCAAGCTGAAATAATAATATAAAATTAACAACCCCTAACAAACTAGACTTAAATCATAGAAGTTACTGTAGTTTTATCGACAAATAAAATCAAACCTGCGTTTTTGTGATTTATCACTTAGTGTTACATTGCAATAATATACGCGTCTAGGTGTTTATTAATATAATCGTAAGTCTTCATTTACCTATTCTTGATCTGCTTAACTATGGCAACGGTCTGACAAATATGAAATGTATGAAAATTAAGTTAACATGATTTTGTAACAAGAAAATAATAGAATCTTAAATGCCAACCTATTATATTTTAAAAAACCACCCTATTAATCCACATGCCACATATATATGTAATATATTACGTTCAAAGATTTAGACTTAGAGATAGTTTGTTTATAAATGGCAAACCTGATACTCTTACGTATTTGTAATATAAAATCTATGATTGGATTCAAGAGTGTACAGACATAAATGCAAACGACTCTAGTTTTTACCATTCCAAGCAGTTATATTAATATCTAAATACATTGGTAATGATACGGCAATTGGTAAAAATATTATAGTATATATAATATTTTTACCTTTTGTGACGTAATTGTCTTTGTTGAAATAATGTAATGATAATTTAAAATTTATGCTCTTATTATATCAATTAGGTTTGGATAGTGAAACAGATATAACCAAAACTTAAGACATCTTAATAGGAAATCAGAGTGGTATTTATTAGATTGTTTTAACACTAAATTTCATTAAAGGTTGCTTTAAAAATGAACAGAGGTATGACAGTCACATCTGCAACTCTAGAAATTAAATGTAAAAGGTTTTTGTAGCTTTTACTAAACTGAATATAACATTTTATATATAAATATTCAGGGCATAAGAAAATAAACACAAAATTAGTTATGGACACAAGGGATAATGTTAATAAGTTTGAAAAAATAGTAACAGTACGAAAATCGTGCAGATTGCACCACGTTAAAAATTTTTTTTGGATACTATTCTTGTTAAATTATTTAAAAATGCAATGAGAGTGCAAAAAAAATAATTTCAAAATATTTCGTGAATTGGTTGGTAACAGCCTGTTATAAATTTTATATTTGGGACTTTTTTTATTACGTATGTTCTAGTCTTAAATTAGACTTCATATAATATTAGGGGTTCCCCTGATCATACGTCATTACTGCGCGAATGACATAAACAATCAACCGTAATAAGGAGTCATAATGCAGTTGCGTCGTCACCCCTGTAGTCTAGGATGGAATGCCTTGTTCCCAGTAATATATATTTTTCTTGGTCTCAAGTCATATGCCGGCGAAATAAATAAGTTAACTTTGTAGTGGATCCGAGGATAAATAAAATATATATACAAAAACATAGATTATACGCATTAGGTTTGATGAAAGACTAAGCAAATCTACACACAACATCAAAAACAGTTGGTCCACATAAATACGGTTCACATAAAAATGCATTCGAGTTCATTCATTAAAATGCTAAATCATTGCTATTAAACATATTAGCGATACGATATTTAAAATCCACACAATCGCCCGTCAATTACATATTTTATAACATTATAATTATAAATATATAAACTTGCACATCCTTTACTAATTATGGTATTCAGTTGAGATTCAAATAATAATCCATCCATTTTACTGAAATATCGATATATACAAAATATATTATTTTCATAATATATACACACACACTTAATAACTAAAGAATTTAAAGGGAGTTTTACACTTAGAATGATGATTCATAGTATGCTTTTTATAAAAATCTCTTTAAACTTATTTACATCGGGCATTGTTATTTGACGGGCGATAAATGAATTATACATAAGCATAATAAATATATAGGACGTTTTCATGCACAAGAAACTCTAAGAAATTAAAAGATTGTATTTTTTCAGAAAACGATGACGTAATATATCTTCCTTTTGAATTTACCGTACACGAAAACTCCATTACAATAAAGTGACACTGAAAGTTTTTATAATAAATAATATTACACTTATTACATAGAAATCCCGAATTAAAATTCGAGACAGATTTTTTTTAATCGACATCTATACAACCTATTGTTTGTTGTGCAATAATAAAATTATGATATCATGTATCGAAACTTTCAGTGTTGCCAAATTTGTTCTAAATAAAAATACAAGTCGACTAACTACGAAACTAATAATACGTGTCCGATGTGCCGTTAACCGTTCGGTTACACCGTTACCTGCTCGTTGAGTTTCTGCGGTATCACCATGAGTGTGGTGGCCGTGTTGCCGATGCCAATCGTCAGGAAGGATATGCTTAAAGCTGGTACCTGTGTTGTTGCGTGGCACACGGATATGGGTTATAGATATAAGAAATCGTAACGTTTTAATTTTGTTAGTATTCACGAATATTGTCATTTATCATGTTAGAGGTTATAATAGAGGTTGGTAATAATAACGTTTCGTATGAAGCACGCTAGAAGTTTTTTCATATCCAATGTTGGCTTACAGGTTGTAAGCCAACATTATTGAGCGATATTTTGTAACATATTGTCGCCTCTTCCCTGAGCTAACACGGTGCACGACGTGCCTTTTGAATGAAATTCGGAGAAAAAGTCGATATGATATAATACATCTCAAACTAATTAAAAATAATAACCAAAGATTTTTTTCAAAAAAACCTGAGGGTTTCTTAAAAAGAAATGATCTTAAAAAAGGCGAGATCCGCAATATGAGCTATTTATTGCTTCGTTTACTACTTGCCTTACTTGTGTATGATAATGTATAGAAAATTATCAATCGTAGGTCATAGAATGTAACTCTAACAACGGACATGTGTGATTACTACATGATTCACTGATTATTAGTAACAATATAGATTATTGATTGATATTTATATTAAATTTTTAAGACTGATAAGAAACTGTGTATTGATTTTTGAAACAAAAAAATAATATGTTATCATCTGTCTTTGGCAGTTCACTGAAATTTGCTATATCAGCATTAGGTAACACATTAAGCGATGAGTAATATGTTTATTTCATCGCAGTGGCATATTATCAAATGCATTAATACACTTAAATATTTTACAATTATATTACTTCTACATCTTTGCCTATCTGAAAATTCTTAACCCTATTTAAACTTTTAAAAAAACCTTAAACTTTTATATGCATAAGATTTCTGTGAATTAATGCCTGCCATGCTTGGTAATGAAGCGAAAAGATCATGACAAAACCTGTGTCTGAGAAATATTAAACACGTGGTGACCGATTTACTTTAAGGTGTATTTACAGGGGTTTGGAATGTCACTACCCTGTTAGTTCAACGAAAATTTATTTTCAAGTTATTACAAATTTGGTTAAGAAGATTCTCTTTTTGGATCTTAAATCGCTTATTTCATAAAATACAGTTATCAAGTGACTCACTGACACTTATTTTAATTAACTACATGTATTTAAATACCGTACTGAAACATGTGAGAATTTTTTCCCATATTGTTAACTTTTTGGGTTTTTTTTCTGGAAAAGATTTTAAACCTGGTCTTAATATTAAAACTTAAAATTGTAGTTAGTATAGTTTTTTTTATAAATACCATAATTATTCACGAAACATGTCATCATATTCATTTAAAATCAGAATTCTTACTGGGTGCACGTTGCCAATTATTTACGAATACAACAGATAATTTTGAATCAATTTATTCCGCCCGCACCTAAGATATTTGATGGCACATTTTTCTCTGTTAGCCCGAAGGCTTTTTACAGTTTCACCGGGTTGAAAGGTGACCGAGCGCTTATGGCACTGAGTCGAGACTGATATACGAGCAACCAGCACAAGGGCCCCCGAGAGGGCCGAACCTCGGCTCGGTCAGATTCTTCTGACAGAAGATTCTTTAAATTAATATCGCTATTATTATTAGCTATCTGTACCACCACTTCAGAATGCGTCGGCGCTGGAGAAGTGGCGCAAGAAACTCCAGCGACGCTTCTAAGTGTATTGACTGGAAAGAACCGGTCTGGGACATGGCGGTATCGCGAATAACCTAGCTTGCGACGCCCTCGCCGTCGGCGGGGGCGATATGAGGGTGCAATGTACGTGTGTTGTGTTTTATGAAAGGCCGTGGTGGTCGCGTCGTCGGTGTCATCGAGGGCTAGCCTCGGTCTCCTTAAGGTACTGAGCCCTAAGGTCCGAAGCCTGCTTAAGGTACTGAGCTATGGTAGGCAGCTCCAGATCTATCTCGGTGGCCTTGCACATGAAACGATTTTGTATTACCTGAAGTCGGTGAATGTGACACGGAGAGGCATGCGCAAAGACGGGGCTTGTACGTCATTATGGGTCGGATGCACGCTTTGTATAGTAAAATTTTATTACGCAGGGACGTTTTGCTATTTTTATTGAGTAACGGGTGCAAACGACCTAGGACGATCTCTGCTCGATTCCGTATGCGGACCGAAGGTGAGTCTTCTATCTAATGTGACGCCTAAGTATTTGAATGTCTTTTCCCAGGCGATTGGATGATCTAATAACTCTATAGTTGGGAGATGCACCGTTTTATAGGCCGGTGTCATCGGCAAAAAGGGCTAGCTCTACACCGCAAGTGCGCGGTATATCGTTGGTGTAGAGTGTGTATAAAATAGGACCTAGGAAAGAGCCTTGTGGTACTCCGGCACAAATAGGGTGAACGCGTTCCCTCGACGGGGTAACGAAAGGATCTATTACGAAGAAAGTCTCGTATGATAAGTACGAGTCGATCTGTAAGTTTGTAAATGAGCCCGTAGTGCCAGACCTTGTCGAAAGTTTTCGCCACATCGAGGAAAAATGCCACTTGATGCCAATGAAAAATTTACTGTAAATGTACTCCGTGATGCGGTGCACTTCATGTGTGCATGAGTGTTGGGTGCGTAACCCGAACTGCTCATTGGTTGGTAGCCCTCGGGACAGCATGAAGTCCGTAAGGCGGGTGAGGATGCCTTTCATATACCTTACCAAAGACTTTGCGCAGTCTTATGGGTCGATAAGCTGATGGATCGGTTAGATGTTTCGAGGGCTTGAGAATCCCTATGACGTCGGCTTCTTTCCAGGTGTTCGGGAAGGTGCCTTTAAATATGGCTGCGTTGTAGATTATCACCAGTAGGTGTAAAATGGACATGGGTAGGAGCTTCATCACCTTGAGTAACGGAATCGCGAGGTGGTTCCTTACTCCTCCGGTTCACCTCGCTGTCAATCATTTCAAGGTGAGCGGTGTCGATCGGTAGGGTGCTCGATGAGCATTGGAGCTCGAGATTGTCAGCCAGACATTCGGCTTTCTCTTCGTCTAAGAAGCCGGGCGGTTTATTGGGATGCGCTAAGGGAGGCATTGTTTGGGCGGTGCCCCCTTTTAGGGTTTTGGGAAGTCGCTAGAGGGCGAGATGGGAAGGCTCGATGTTGGAGAGGTGATTATCCTACCGATCGTTCCTGTACCGGGCTATGCGTGATCGGACTTCACGCTGAAGGGCACGTAGCACCAGTCGGTTACTTTCAATGGGATATAAGTCGTGGGCACCAGTAGCCGCATTCTTGCGCTTCATTAGGTCCTTTATGTCGCTTGGCAGGGTCCATCGGTGGTCTTCCACCGAAGAAACCTGCCTTGATCACTGTCTCGACAATTGATGGCACATCGCGACCAAAAGTGTTGTTCCATTTCCATTGAACACAAAGGTGCAGATTTCTAATATAAATGTAAATAATTACTGCATACTGGATTAATATTGCATCTATTGTAATCTTACTGCAGCATTTTGTAACTTTATCGTAACTTTTTTTTATCGTTGCTCGATAATATACTGGTATAAAGTGGGGTTATTCATTACACATATGTATCACAGTTCTTTGGATTTAAACAATACAAACCTATTTTTTTTTTTGGAAATATTTTTCTATAGAATAGATGTCATCCGCAATACCAAAAGAGTCACAGATTTTTTACCTTATAGAAAGGTGTTAGGCCCTTTTGTTTAAGATCCTTATGTAATTATCTTATAACTTTCGAGACTTATCGTTTAGATTTGGAGCTCGTACAGATTTTTTAGTCAATAGCATCTCATCAGAAAGCTAATGAATAAGACAGGTTCTTTAAATGTTTTCCAGACAAAAACCCAAGTCAACTTTGTGAGAAAAATCTACTTTATATCCGCGATCAATATTATGAGGGAAAAAGACGGTCATAATAGTTTAACAAGAATTAAATCAAATACTTAATTTATTATAATTAATTATTTTATAATTTTAGATTTATTTTTGATATTTAAAATAAATAGTTTATTCCTAAAATAAAGTAAAAGTAGGTGAATGATATTATTACGTACCTGCCATGTTGCCTCGGGATGATAGCTGATATGGTACAAAGTGTAAGCAATATACAGCTGCAAAATATATCCACCGAAAAGAAAAGGTAGAAGATACGACAATCCTCTCCACATCCAAGAGTGGAAGCCTTCTATTGTTATGTCCATGTTGTGCCGGGCACCTAGTGCCTTAAGCCTGTACAACACGCCACTTTGATATCTGAACTGCATATATTGCACTACGCCTGTTGAAAAAATAAAAAATCAAAATCGTTATTGTTTTTTTTTAATATTTGCCATGAAACTTAAATGATACTAAAGTAAAATAATTAAATGGTGCTAAAATTATAAATTAAATCATCATCACTTTATTACACACACATCTTCAATTTAATCATCATCACTTCATTACACACACATCTTCAATTTAATCATCATTTCATTACACAATTTAAATTACTTTGACATGACGTCAATCAAATATAATTCATTCACTTATAATTTATTCTTTTAGACTTGAAACCACTCTTATAAACGTCAAATGACATAAAAAAAAACTTAGGGTACGACTCCAAGAAACTATTTTTATGATACGCAGATTTTTTAAATGTATTCTTTCATCACCGAACATATGATCAGCACTTTTCAATTCACGTTATTATCATCAGTGAGAAACAAGTGGACAGTTCACCAAATGGGGAGTGATTTCTGCGGCTGATTATAATTCAGATGCGTTGTCACCAATGTGTTTATATTTCACTAGCTACACAAAACAACGCAACGCTAAGCCACATTTAACGCTAGCATTCTGTAAAAACGTGGTTTTACCCCAGTCAAGTCAACTTATACGTGATACAGTTAGTGTGTAAATTAGGCATGGTTCAACAAGATATGAATATTCAATCTATATTCCAATAAAAAATATTGGTCTGGTACCAGCCGAGTACCTTGTATATATAAAAGCACAAATAGCAATGTAATCACTAATCTTATTTGCTTAAAACGCTTAATTGTATCTAATCAGAACAGAATATAAAACAGAACAATTTTTGTTGGTTATCTATAAATAATAAACAACTGGCAACAGATATAAAATACAAAATTACTGATGGAAAACTTACTGATATAAGCAATGAACCACATAAAGGTATGTCTAAACTCCTCCCAAGGTTCATTTTGGGGCCAGATCAGTAGTATTCCTGCAACTACAGTGGATATAAAGTGATGAAGCCGCCACCAGCCTTTAATCCTCGATCCGTTCACCTTCAGTATGCTCTCCCTTATTGTCAGAGTACAGTAATACCATACCAAGAGGAAAATCAGTATCAATTGAAGGGGCCTGGAGGTTATAAAAAATCATTAACAGATATTTAGTACTTTATGTACACTTTGGTGATACTGGTGAATATAGGCGGAAGTAAATATCAGATGACTCGCATACTAGTTTGCCTACCTCTATTATAAAAACATACCTAGCCAGGATAGTATTTTTAATGTATGGATTTATATGCATTTATTTCTTTTAATTTGGACTAGCCAATGTAACATCATATAATAATAAAAACATATAATATTTAATGCATGACATAAATTTTATATACGATAGCATAATTAGTATAACATATTATAACATAATATAGTAACGAAATAAACAATATGAGTTTTAGTTACCTGAAATCTATATAAAGATTTGCAACGGCTAATACAAAAGCAATTGCACTAAGAATCAATTTGAATTTTTCGTATTCGTCTTTGTATTTGAATCTGTAAAAGAAAATCCAATACATTAAACACTATTTGCAAGATGATTCGTGCTACAGTTACAGAACTGTAGCGCGAATGGGTTCACTAGACCGTGGAAAGATGACACTTAAACAACACCAATGTTAAATTTTAAATATCTACCAAATTGCCGTTGCATAATCCTTTCGTCTGCTATCTCTTTGGTAATATTTGAAATTTATTTTGAACTTTTACTATTGTTGCAAAATTTATAGCTGCAGTTTTCTTTATAAAGCCCATGAATAGCATATTGTTATCAAGGGTCAGGATTGTATTTCATTATCCATTCATCTCTATTTTTCTATCATAACATTGCCACATCCAGCTTATCGCTAATTTCATATCACTCTGCACACGATCATTCATCTTTGGCTTGCTCATTTTCTTTGCATTCATGTAAAGACATTTTATTTTTATACATGACACTATTAATAATGTGACTTTGACGGCCCTGAACTAGACCTTGACAGACGGCCTGTGATTCAGGGTCAGTTTCGGCTACAGCAAGGTCGACATAATACATTAAATGTAGAATGTAAAAACAATGTTAAATAAATAATATGTAGATTGGTAAAGATTTTTTCAGTTAAAATTCAAACTTCTTATTTTGTTCACTATTGTTGCATTGGCTACAAGGCCGTCATCAGTCAAAAGGAGATTATTCAAATTTGCATACTTTTCCTTGTTCTTTAGTGTCTTTTATTGATATAAAACGAAGGTCATTATTGTATCATAATCCCAATCACGTTTAAGTAAATATCTTCATAAAACTTTTTATAAAGAAAATTTCATGAAACTTAAAATTCATACCTAGTGTATTTATTTTATATTCACTGTACTTGCGTAACTGTAAAATAGTATAGAATATAAATTAAAATAACGGTAATATAAGATAAGACCATATTCAATGATAAATATGTGGATATAAATCAAATAAGCAATAGGAATGTGCAACTATCTAAGACAAAATCAACGCGTTATATGCAAAAGAGACCATGGCTAGGCAACCCTTTGCTCCTTCCTTAGTAATAATGATATTAATGTCGTCCTGGTCGAGCTCTATCAAAGCTAAATCATCTGGTTATTAATAGATCATATCAACTATGCAGGATATAGCATAGTGCAGTAAGAATTTTCGTAAACAGAGAGGCACTTAATGGAGTTATGTTCCCTATAGTCGACGCATTTTAAACTAAGTCGTCGGGCAATAAATGTCACTGACAGTAGAAATGTGCACGCAATGCAACCCGTTATCGATAATTAGCTACCTGCGAACGCGGGGTCGATGCGTCATCGTGACCTTCATTAGCACTCCGACTCCTGATTGGTCGTTACGAGTAAGGGTTGTTGTTTTATATAAATATAATTTTTTTGTTATGATACTCATTATATTACTTACGCTTCGTTACGCAATTCGCACAATTGCACATTACGATCTATACAGTTTCTCTATGATTACGTCGAAACAAACATTTTATCTAACTAATTAAAAACTTTTATTTTCAGATAACGAAAATTTTTCCTATTAATACCTTACATAATTTAGCATATAGATCGTACCTATCCCGTTATCGATATGCACCTCTGCAATTCTTACGCACATAACTACACCTCTCCATAATACCTGAAAGTGCGAGCGAAACAGACAGATAAATATGATTTATGACCCGAAGCCTCAGTTCATAATGCATGTGCAATGTGATGCATGTCAAATACACGGCAAACACATGCTACACATATATACTCGAAAACCAACAATACAAATATCGTTCCCAGGTGTTCTTACCACTACGCCATGCGACCGTCATATATTTTTCCTTCAAGAGTTCGGTTTAATCGACTAACGAATGTCTTAATAATTCTACTACATGTGTATATATTAATAATTATAATTAAAACTTCCTTGAGGATTATTTTAAACCATACGAATAAACGTCAACAAAATCGAATCTAGATTGGCGCGTACAGTGTTTATTTTAGTGACAGTGATTACTTAAATGATGATGGTGCAGTTTTCCTATTTGGAAAATAATGTGCACGTTATTGACATTGATATATTTAAAATTTTTGTTTTTAATTTTTCTTTATGTAGTCTTGTAAAAGACACATCTTCACACCTAGTGGTTAATAGTTTCAAACAATACAATATAGACATAAAAACTTATCTCTAAATAGAATTACTGACAAGGATATGTAGTCTTTAACATAAAAGACTTATAACAAAAAAGTGGACGTTGCTTCAAACTTTAATCATTTAAGCATCTTACTTTTAAGTTAATCTCTGATGCTTTAAATGATAGCTAGCATCACAGCTTTATAGCAAACCTGAGATTTATGTTTAAAATTTAGGGATGTTGGAAATTAAACACTGTCCGAAGCTTCACCATAAATTTCATAGCACATAAATTGTAAATTTAATAACAAATTGAAATAATTTTTTTTTTTTTTTTTTTCGGGCTGATGGCCGCTGTTAGCCCCAGGGCTTTTACAGTTTCACCGGGTTGAGAGGTGACCGAGCGCTTATGGCTCTCAGTCGAGACCTCTATATATGGGTAACCAGCGCAAGGGCTCCCGACAGGGAGCCTCGGCTTGGACCGTTACCCTGTTTCGCGAGAGCGTCTGACTCGAGGGTGCCCAAGAGGGCCGAACCTCGGCTCGGTCAGTTGCTTCTGACAGAGGATTATCTTAATTAATATCACTATTATTATTAACTACCTGTACCACCACTTCAGAATGCGTTGGCGCTGGAGAAGAAGTGGCGCAAGAAACTCCAGCAACGCTTCTATCTGTATGGACTGGAGAGAACCGGCCAGTGACATGGCGGTATCGCGAATAACTTTGTTTGCGACGCCCTCGCCGTCGGCGGGGCGATATGAGGGTGCAATGTTTGTGTGTTGTGTTTTATGAAGGGCTTGGGCCCTGGTGGTTGCGTCGTCAGGGTCGTCGAGGGCGTGCCTCGGTCTCCTACGGACGCGGGTATGTCTGTGATTCGCGATGGGATTGTAAGTGGCGGCACTTACAATCAAAGGGTTTCGGTGTGTGACGGCAGAGTCGAAATATCGGCGAGAAGCCTGCTTCAGGTACTGAGCTATGGTCGGCAGCTCAAGATCTATGTGTAGATTTTCGTTACGCAAGAACCACGGCGCACCGGTGGCCTTGCGCATGAAACGATTTTGTATTACCTGAAGTCGGTGAATGTGACGCGGGAGGCATGCGCAAAGACGGGGCTTGCGTATGTCATTATGGGTCGGATGCACGCTTTGTAAAGTGTAATTTTATTACGCAGGGACATTTTGCTATTTTATTAAGTAACGGGTGCAAACGACCTAGGACGAACGCTGCTCGATTCCGTACGCGGTTGACATGCGGACCGAAGGTGAGTCTTTCATCTAATGTGACGCCTAAGTATTTGACTGTCTTTCCCAGGATTGGACGATCAAATAACTCTATAGTTTGGAGATGCGGCGTTTTGTTGCGCCGAGAGAAGTAAATGGCTGCACTTTTGGTGGGGTTAACCTCGATCCTCCATTTCCGAAACCATTTCCCTAAGGTGTTGGCTGCAGATTGGAGGCGTTTACAAATAGCGTCTGGTTTAAATCCAGACACGTAGAGGCCGGTGTCATCGGCGAAAAGGGCTAGCTCTACACCGCGAGTGCGCGGTATGTCGTTGGTGTAGAGTGTGTATAAAGTAGGACCTAGGACAGAGCCTTGTGGTACTCCGGCACAAATGGGGTGAACCTCGGAGCGCGTTCCCTCGACGCGGTAACGAAAGGTTCGATTTCGGAGAAAATCTCGTATGATAAGTACGAGTCGATCTGGCACACCGAGCTCATATAGTTTGTATATGAGCCCGTTGTGCCAGACCTTGTCGAAAGCTTTCGCCACGTCGAGAAAAAGTGCCCCAGTTTGGTAGCCCTGAAGAAATTTACTGAGGATGTGCTCCGTGATGCGGTGCACTTGATGTGTGCATGAGTGTTGGGTGCGAAACCCGAACTGCTCATTGATTGGCAGCCCTCGGGACAGCATGAAGTCCTTGAGGCGGGTGAGGATGAGCCTTTCATATACCTTACCCAAGACTTTGAGTAGGCTTATGGGTCGATAGGCTGATGGATCGGTTGGATGTTTTGAGGGCTTGAGAATCCCTATGACATCGGCTTCCTTCCAGGTGTTCGGGAAGGTGCCTTTGGATATGGCTGCGTTGTAGATTATCACCAGTAGGTGTAAAATGGACATGGGTAGGAGTTTCATCACCTTGTTGGTGATACCGTCGGGGCCGGGAGCCTTGCGTGGTCGCAGGTTTTTAATTATGGACTCAACTTCGGTGCATGTAACTTGAGTGACGGAATCGCGAGGTGGTTCCTTACTCCTCCGGTCGACCTCGCTGTTAACCATTTCAAGGTGAGCGGCGTCGATCGGTAGGGTGCTCGGTGAGCATTGGAGCTCGAGATTGTCAGCCAGACATTCGGCTTTCTCTTCGTCTAAGAAGGCGGGTGGTTTATTAGGACGCGCTAAGGAGGCATTGTTTGGGCGGTGCCCCTTTTAGGGATTTGGGAAGTCGCCAGTAGGCGAGATGGGAAGGTTCGATGTTGGAGAGGTGATTATCCCACCGATCGTTCCTATACTGGGCTATGCGTGATCGGACTTCACGCTGAAGGGTACGTAGCACCAGCCGGTTACTTTCAGTGGGATATAAGTCGTGGGCACGAGTCGCCGCATTCTTGCGCCTCATTAGGTCCTTTATGTCGTTTGGCAGGGTCCATCGGTGGTCTTCCACCGAGGGAACCTGCCTCGAACAATCCACGATTACGGTCTGGATGTGCCTAGTGAGGGCATGAACTGCGAGGTTCGTGTCGTTGACTGAAGATATGTTCCTAGGAATAGCATCTAGGTGCGGTGATGTGGCTTCCCTCAGGGCGTTCCTGAGTCGGTGCCAGTCTACAATGGTTTTGGTGGAGGGTGAGGTAACCGAAGAAGAACGGGGCGATGATCGGAAGCGAGCTCATGGATTACCTCTATGCCTTGGAAGGCGAGATTGATGTTCTTACAGATGGCAATATCAAGCACGTCCGGTGCGTGACCCAATATGTATGGAAAATGGGTAGGCGTAGTAGGCGCTACGACGTCGAAGTCGAGTGCGTCGCTTAGCGAGTCTAAAGCCAACCCCGGGGTTGATTTTAGTTGCATTCCACCGAGTGTGCTTGCTATTGAAATCTCCTGCCAAAATGACTGAGTTTCCAAGGGAAAGGAGCGCCACGAAGTCGCTTCATAATACTTGTGCGTCACGTCTGCAAGGCAGGTAGACGGACGCGATTGTGATGGGGGCGTGGCCGGTCATGGCTAGCTGACAGACCGAGGCTTCTAGGAAGGTTAGGGTTGGCGTATCGACGGGCACGCAGTGTAAGGACTTTTTATAGTAGATGAGAGTTCCGCCATTAGCGGCGGAAGTTCTATCATGCCTAATGATGTTATAATTCGCGATGTTGGGATTGCGAGTGTGCGGTTTGAGGAATGTCTCTTGCACTAGGAGCACGTCGACTTGGTGATCGCGAACAAAATTGAAGATTTCGTCGCGTTGATTATTAATACCGTTCGCGTTAAAAATGCGACGTTAAGGGAACGCGGTTTTACTCTGCCGTTATAAAGGCCCTCTATGCTTGAAAATTGACGATGGCTGACACTACATGTTGGTAGCGCATTGTGGCAGCAATCCTGATTTCGGGCTTGCCATTGGAGTCCCTTAGGGCTTTTGCAAGGGCTGAGACGTCGGCGCCGTTGAAAACGGCGGCGAAGCGACACAAGGTCCAGGTCGCTTTCGTTAACCGGCCGTCCGGCTGATGGAGGGGGCTGCTCAACCGGTTGAGCGACGGTCACTACGCCAGTAGGAGGTTTCCATGCGGGACGTAGAGGACGAACAGGAGCGAGAATAGGCGCGGGAGCGGCGATCGGTGTAGCTACCTTAGGTGCGACTTTAAGTGCCGGGCGTTTCGGCTTGGGAGCCTTTGGGCAGCCAAGGTAATTGGCTGTGTGTCCCTCTGAGTTGCACAGGACACACGCGGGGGGCCCGAAAGCAGCCAAAAGGGCCTTGTCCTTGGGTCTCGGACAGTCGGTGGTGCCATGGTCACCCAGGCACTTTACGCATCTGGGTTTCCCAAAGCAGTTGCGAGCAGAGTGGCCATATAACTGGCATTTGTGGCACTGGCCCGGAGGGCCATTTTTATGAGGGCGCTCTATTGTGAGCCCAGAAAGGTGGCAGCACGTTTTCAGGTTAAATACCTGCTTCCCTGCCTCGGACCTTTCGAGGGCCACAATTACCATGTTGAATGGCTTTTGTTATGCCCACTGTACATCCTATGCACGGATAGGACGGGTAAATTCTGAGCCTGGAGGTCCTCTTTGATGAGGTCTGCGGGGATTTCCGCGGAAGGTTTTAATAACCACTCTAAGTTGGCGCTCTTCTGCCAGGGTGTAGGTGTGAAAGAATACACCTTTGTCTTGTAAGTAGCGGGTGACCGCTCTATGGTCATCCGTGGTTTCTAGCTGCAGTTTAATGCCTACAGCGGTGGGGATCGCTTGATATTTGTAGCGATTGGAAAGGGCCGATACGACAATCGGCCATTTATCTTGTGCCTGTATGAAGACAGGCGGCGGGCGTTTCGATGGCTGTGAGACAGCCGAAGTTTGGGGGGAGCCAGTAGTGGCGCGCTGAGGAGCGGCGGGGGCTTGCTGTGGGGCAGCTGTGAGGGGGCCCTGGGGCAGGGCCGACGTAGATGGCTGGGGAGAGGGGGCCTTCATTTCCCGTTTTTTCGCCTTAGGAGGCGGCGTCGGGGCGGGTGAAGCCCGCTTTTTTCTTTTTTTTTCAACCAGCGTGAAATCGCTGGTGTCTTCGGCTTGGGGATACTCAGTGGACGCTGCGTTATCCAGCTCCATTTCGGAGACTGCGGATGAAGTGCAGGATATGGAGGAGGCCCTTGAGGAGGGTCTATCCGGGAGCGGTCTTTCTTTGATTATGTCCTGGAAGACATCGGGGTATTTATTTTTTAGTATGCTGATGAAGTGCAGCAACGACTCTGAGGAAGAGTCCTCCATTGTGCACTCCGTTCACTTTAATTTTTTCCTACTTTATTTGTGGGAAGTGTGGCCACCGGTGGGATGCCGGGGTGAATAGCCTACTTCCCTCCCTGCCGGGTATAGGCAGGGAGGATGTGTGCCTAGTTGTGTAGCCCTAGTGCGTCCAAGTGCCAGTCTTATTGTGCACTTGGGTGTGTGCTTAGAGCTAACTAAAACTACGCGTGGGACTATTATAAGTCCAGCGGGTTGGTCAACCTTGGCTAGGGCACTACCCAAGGCCAAGTTTTGCGTCGACTCCTTCCGGTTTCGCGTTTCCCAGAAGGGGAACCACGGGCGTACGGGGCTAGCCCTACACTAGCTAAGTTAACACCGCAAGGTATCCACTAGTGTAACCACCCAGGTGGCTTTGCAATAATCTTTCTCGGAAACTAATTTCCGATTACAATAGCACCCGCAATAAAAATTGCTCGGTGTATTGTTCTCGGAACAATGGGTGCGCAGGTGGCTCGCTCGGGGGCAGGTAGCTCGGGACGATCGTGGCGGGGAGCCGGGCGACCGTTCTCGGCGACTGCTGAGCGTCGAATGATTGAAATAATAAGATTGAAAATATATTAGGGTTTACAAATGTCGAGTCACAACAAGATTTGCGCTGAACGACAGCATTGTAAAAAAACCGCATTCTTAACAAATAAAATGATATCTAATATTATTATTATGTATTGGCTATCCGTATTATGTATCCGTAGGATAAGTCCTATATACATATATAAGATAAATCATACATATTTATCAATAATATTCTATCGAAATGTGCAAATTACGTTGTTTATTCAGAATGGTAGTATTTACCAGATATAACCGAGGTAGTCAAAATTTAATTAGACTAATAGGATGGAGAATATTAAATAGAAAAATAATTATTAGGTCTTTACCTGTGAAATTGCTTCTTCAGTATCGGCCATTTCAAACCAAAAAAAAAGTTTTGATTGGCTGTTAATTCTAAATTCAAATTAATTTTGTTTTAAAAACATGACATTCTTTACATAAAGTTAGTCTTTTGTTTATTGATAAGCATTGTATTTTCATTACGTTTGAACATTTTTCGTCATAACGGATACTTTAAAAATTCGTGTAATTATGGAATATGAGTTCCGTCGTGGCATCAACGCGGGACAAACGGCACGTAACATCAACAACGTTTACGGAGAGTACTTTACAAACGAACCCACAACCCGTTATTGGTTTGCCCGGTTCCGTTCTGGAAATTTTGATTTGAAAAATGAACCTCGTGACCCTTCGGACACTGGTCTTCAATGATGAATTAAAGGCGATTGTGGAAGCTGATGATACTCAATCAACAGCCAAGCTAGCAGCAGCTTTTGATGTTAACATCAAAACAATATTGGTCCATTTGCGACAAATTGGCAAGGTAAAAAAGCTTGATAGATGGGTGCCCCACGAACTGAAAGATCGCCAGCGCAACGTACGCGTTGAGACCTGTCCCGCGCTGCCCCACAGGTACAGAAATGAAAGAATTTTGAACCGAATTGTTACGTGCGACGAAAAGTAGATTCTGTTCGACAATCGAGAGCTCTCAGCATGTTGGTTAGATCCTGGTTCAGCATCAAAGCAATGCCCTAAACGAATAATGACCTCAAAAAAGTTCATGGTCACCGTTTGGTGGTCTAGTGCCGGTGTAATTCATCACAGTTTTTTGCAAACTCAACGGCATGAACATTACTGCAGATGTGTACTATGAAGAACTGAAGACAATGATGGAGAAGCTCGCACATCTGCAACTGGCTTTGGTCAATCGGTCATCCCCGCTGCTCCTTCACGACAACGCGCGACGCCATATTGCACAACAGACAGTCTCCAAGCTGCAAGAGTTGGGGTTGGAAGCTCACCCTCATCCACCGTACTCACCAGACCTTACACCCGCCGACTATTACTTTTTCCAAAATTTGGACAACTTTATAGCGGGAAAAAATTCAATTCCCGAGAGGCAGTACCAAATGCCTTTGAAGAGTTTGTTGCCTCCCGTCCTGATTTTTACAAGAAGGGCATCAATAAACTACCACTCCGTTGGCAAAGAAGCATCGATTACATGGGTGATTAGTTTTATAAATATATATATATATATATATATATATATATATATATATATATATATATATATATATATATACATATAACCACGGTTGTGAATAACGTCACAAGTAGCTCTTAAAATAGCGAGTTCGACTACAAATGGACTGGACACAAATAGCATAAAGTGGGAACGCTGCTTCAGCTATGAGTTCATGAACTTGTACAGAAATCATCAACTTTACATTTTAAAATGTTATATTTTATTGTTTAATTTATGAGGAAAACGATTAAAATATTGCATCAATAAAACAATAACTATAAATTTTAGCTTGTCTGGAATAATCATAAAAGTCTCCTATTTGAGTAGGGTAAATTTATAGAACAAATGGACTCTTCGATACATTCAAGCAACAATATAAGACCTAATTATCTGACCTCTTCAAGGAACCAAAAAATATATGTAATTTAAAAATAAACACAAATATTAATTTTATTAATAGAGGTAAAACCACATTTTTGCCTGTCAATAATGTAAATCTTGTTAATAATTAAAAATGATTACCTTTAAATGGAATATGTAAATAAATAAATGGAAATTTAAAATAATACTAATATGGCATTAAATACAAAAATATTATAGTGGTGGACATAGCCAACACATAAGACAGACAATAACCATTTCATTATATTTACAGACAAATCCGAAAAAAATAATGAAAAAATATATGAAAAATTACAAGTAATAATGCACCTAACAAACTACTTAACACCTAAATAACTCAATGTTAAAAGAGGAAATAGAGGTTAAATTGTAGGAATGCCTTTGGTATTGAAGAAATTAATGAAAAATAATAAAAGATTATACACGAAATACTTATAGGATTCGTTTACTACTAGGATATTTCCAGATATATTAAAATGATCTATATTCTTTAGCCTTCACTTAAAAAACGGTTGCAAACTGAACATAAATTACCGACCTCCAATTCCAATTTTTCGTAAAAAAAAAAGGGATAATGTAAGCAAAAAGCAAAGCCAGGGCTATCGGAAGGCCGCGTTCAGGAAACACGTATATTCACGTCCAACATCCCTCAATGTCTAAAACAAGTCTATAACCAGAGTTGCCAGTGATGACTTATGGTATATGTCACAATCATTTACTGCTGTCCAGTCACTCCTCTGCGTAGAAAACGCGAAATAGACACCCGCAGTAGAACGAGAGTAACGGACATAGGTCAAAAGATTAGCAAACTGAAGTGACAAGAAGCTGGCTATATAGGTCGTAGGAAAGGTTCTTGAGTGGCAACCTCGGACTACGGACTATCCGCCACTAGATGGAGCGAAGACCTGTGCAGGTTTGCGGGAAGTCGATGGATGCAGATCACTTTAAATTTTCGGACCTGCACTTTAAAATAAAAACTAAAAAACATTAAAGGAAAATATGACTACAGCATTATTAAATGATTTATTCCAAGTCTTTAATCGTGTTTGTCATGTGGCTTTATAACTGAAATGGGAAGCAAATGTAATCAAAAACCCTCTTTTGCGATGAATTGATTCTTACCTAAGAAAAAGACGACAATTAATGGTTGCCTAATGGTTAAACTTTATTTCTTATTTTATTTAATAATTTAAAAAAAAAGTAAGTCGAGAAGTACTCCACCACGTTAAATATCAATAAATATGGTGTTCAGCAGGGAAGAATTTTCATACTGCCCTGTTTCTAAATTACATTAACGATATCACTAAACTTGCAAATCATAAGCGCATAAGTTTTTGCGGATGATATTGCAATATGCTATAAAATTATAAATCATACAATTCATCTACCGTTATTAACGTATATTATACTTACCGTATGTTACTAAAATATATAAATGTATATAACTTAAATTCTGTACAACAAATAAAAAATAAAATTAGGTTATATGACGGGTGAAATTTATTAGCCCATTATTTTTATATTACTTGCACATTTTTATTTCTCTCTGGACTCAATTCTGAAGTCTACACATATGAGGTTGGAGACAGAGGCAGATGGTATAAAAATGTACGAAATTTAGGGCGTAAGACAGACAATTTTTCTACGAAGAAGTAGTATATAGAACTGATTTCAGCACAGTTTAGCAAAGATTTTCTATTGTTGCCCATTCTCATTATTAACATAATTATCATCAGTTTATTAAAAATTTGAATCACTACAATTAATTAAATAATCAACATGTTTCTCACTTATGTCTTTATATTTATTTATTCATACTTTTTGCACACAAAATATATAGTACAATAGGCAAATTGAATCACGAAAAGATCATGGGGTTTACTTTTTTAATATTATTACTAAATATTATATAAAATTTTGTTTATACTTACTTGTCATTCTTATTCAATATTGAAACATTGACATTTCCAAGGATAATTTTTAAATAGAGGCTGTTTTGTTTGGGCAGAGTGGCTTCTATTTCACGTAACATTGCTTTTCGCTTCATAGCCTCTCGCTCGAGATTTGCAACACGCTCATCCTTTGCCAAACCTTTTTTTTCTAATCTGTATGTTTAGAATTATTAATATGAATTTTATTTGTACTGAAGAATAGTCTAATTTACTTCCAGTCCTATTATGTTTGCTTTAGTTTCAAAGTTGACTTATCTTTTTATTTCATATCATAATTCCTATGTGAATGAATATCAATTATGTCCATTTTCAATTTACTTTCAAATGATATTCCCATAATGTATAAACCAAAAATTTCTTCATTTATATCATATTATTTAATTATGGAATAATACAAATATTATCATTTGGACCACTTGCCAATAATAATCATTCGGCATCAATCGGCTGTGTTGTTTGTGACCTTCCTGGATTGATCCTCCTAGTGACCTTGAGGATACAACCCAGGTGGCTGTGATTACATCCAAGTATTCTAACATTTGGTATTATTCAATAAGAAATAGCAAAACAAACTGCTTGCACCATTAGTAAATGAAACTGTTTAACAAGTATGAAAATACAAGATTTATAAAAGCAATATTCATGAACCTTCAAATTACCATAAAATGTTATATATATTGGTACCCACTTGAGCACATTTATTACCAAAATTATACAAACACTTAAGTCACTCATCAACCCATTATCTAGTCCTACATAATGCATGCAATGCAATAAGATCAGAGAAAGGTTTAGACAGTCAGTGACATAGGACATATGTTCAACACACCCACATTAAAAAACCAACAATACATAAATATTGTTCCTTGGTTGAGAAAGAGGTTCCTCTGACAATTACACAAGATGGTTGCTGAATGGACCAATGCCCTGTCTATACTGAGTATGGGCACATTTTCTGAGAACTACCAGATTTTAGAAAGGCATAAAAAAAACCTGTAACCTGCAGTGGCTTTATTAAGGGTGGCAAAAACAAAATATTTGGGATGCTTATGCTTCTCATAAGAATTTCTAGTCTTTAGTATCATACTCATTCACACATATTACTCATTTTCTTTTCCTACTATAGCCCTGAGAAAATAGTTTACATTGCTAGTGTTTACATCAGTCATATGTGAAAAACATATCTGTTTATACAATAAGTAGGCAAAGATTCAATGATTGTGTTAATTAGTGATTAACATAGCTGACCTTCTGAGTGCATTTGTGATAATTGACATACGATATCTTTGATGATAAAGTTCCTTCATACATGATGCTTGCAGTTCTCCAATTTCCTCCAACTTTGTTGTGTAATCCTTGTTCATTGTCTGGAAAATTCAATGTTGTTATGAACAGATATCATCACAATTGTTAACTCACTCAAAGAGTCAGAATTTAATCATTTCCAAAATAAAAAATACTACAAATAACATTACCATTATATGTTATGTGTTGGAATTGTAACGTTATGCCTTTGTGCATTACATTTGCATACATATCTGATTGTTTTTTCATGGACATAGATATCTTTGAAAGCATTATAGCGCTTCCCTATTGCAGTCCATTACAAATAACAAATGTGATAAATTAAATTATATCCTTGAGTTTCGGCATATTTTTCTTGATATTAACAAACAATGATACTGATGAACACAGTAATAAATCAGAATTAATCATGTTTTGTGTATTTATACTTTTTACTACTACAATACCTTGTCTTAAAATTATCAGTCATCATCATCATCTCAGCCAATCATAAGCCTTATCTTAAATATTATTCTTATCTTATATCAAACCTCCCCTTTGAATGCCATGAAGCAACTGTTACTATGATTTGTATAAGTATAAACAATTGTTTACTATTACTATTTTAATATGATTTAAAACCTAAGTATAATTGAGAGGCAATTAAAAACTGGTTATTCAAATTAACAACATGAAATTAACAATAATTTTACATAAAATTATTGTTGAAAAATCTACATAAATATTTTTTTATTATACACCACACGTTATTTTGGCATCAATTAAGAAATAAATGCAAATACGATGATGAATTGAAATCAAGGAATCTTAACAGAATGTTTTTATCATATTTTGCACACGTTTATTGTAATCGCTAATGAAAGTATATGAAAGTTTGTGAAAAGGGAGTAAAGTTCATATACAAGCTAAACAATGGCAAATACTGTATGGAATAAACATCAGTTTACATACCTCAAGCCGTTTGTAGTCTTCAATTAAATCTTCCCACTCCTTTACACATTCTTCGATGTCCATTTTTACTAAATATAAATTTAATATTGGTTTATAGAGCGAAAAATAGGACTAATTCCGGTACTTATCAAACTTCAAATGACAAGGTGTGTCAAAAAGGACTGAAGATATGACAATTGACAAAGTCAAAAGAAAGACGAATAGACAAATTTACAGTTGAGAAATACCATCTAAATGAAACGCTTTGATTAAATTGATTTAAGGATATTTTTTTTAATGTAATGTAATGTATGCGTTTACACTTTTACATAAAATGTTTCCATACTATTTAAACAATTCTAAAGAATAAAAAATCATGCTATTCTTGATCGTCCATCTATCAAAAAAAAGTATGACGTATGAGTAAGCTACACAAGTAATGGCCCTTAAATAACTGATGCACCTTACTTCAGCTGTAGTCTATACATGACATTTATTAACTATATCCTTCTCCAATTGAACATATCGAGAAAAAAAGCCCGATACTGTTTTTTATTTGTTTGTTGTACTGTTCGTCCTTGTACTGTTGTGACAAGTTCCTATAAGCCATAAACGATGCTAAAACTTCAATCATTTGTCGTTCATTTCAAGTTAATAAAAACTCCGCATATGTTGACACTTTATTTTGAATTAACAAAATTTAAAGATAAAAACAATTCGTTGGAACATTTTTTTGTACTTGTCACTCCAACGCATACTTTTGGGCATCTTTCATTTATTTGCCCCACTAAAACAATAAGTATATTTTTGTTCTTATATCATCATTATTTACTTTTACTAATCAGTTCAGTCTCTCATAGTAAATGATATATCATTTTTGATATGAAAAAATTGGGTATTTATTAATGGCATTAAGACTAGTAT
This sequence comes from Teinopalpus imperialis, assembly GCA_029286865.1. Classification (NCBI taxonomy): domain Eukaryota; kingdom Metazoa; phylum Arthropoda; class Insecta; order Lepidoptera; family Papilionidae; genus Teinopalpus; species Teinopalpus imperialis. The sequence continues at coordinate 12,475,794 of JAGSMU010000022.1, read as the reverse complement.
ATTTTATGCGAATTTTCAAATACTTCCATGCGGACATATATACATTAACAATATGCTGCTATTTTCAAAATGAAGCATATTGTTAGAACATGGTTCTCCGGATTAAATGCTTATCTATACACGTTTACAAACTAATCTAAAATAAATCTACAACCACAACGAATTTGATAAAGTAGTTAAATTCATTACACATTTACAGTTTATTATTAGTTATGGAAAAATATAAAATGGATGAAATAGTTTTCCAATATTTTAATAAACAGTACCAGACCGTGCCAGTTCCAGCGACGGTGTTCCCTTCTCACTACAATATTGGGCCTTCGAGAAAAGAAGTTACTTATAGGCTAAAAATAGATTGCTTATCTCATGAATGGAGTACAAAATTTAAAATATGGTGACCCGTTTGCACCACTTTAATAAAACTTTTTACAAATATTTTTTTACACCCAACTTATTTTGTGCTCGACAATAAAAGAAGCAGCTCGAAATGTTCACCTTTTAATAATTTATACTCTTCTTGATTTGAGAAAGTGCCTAAATAATGGATTGTTTGTTTTTAATACATACATTTTCAGGTGGAATGATAATTTGGTATTTGCTCAATATTAAACGATGCGATTGCTCGGATAGTAATACCAGAACGGGTATCCGGTAATAGTTTTTAAAAATATTAGTATATTGCAGTATCCTAGTTTGTATTGATACTAATATTTATATAAGTTACCAATTAAATTATTATTAGAAGTCAATTTTATCTTTATAAATTTTATAAAAATTGTAAATTTACTGTTTGGTAATTTTTAGTTTGAATATTATACAAAAGAGTGTGCGACTGTGTGTAATAAGTTATCCATCTCGAACCGGTTTTTCCGTTCATCTATGAAATCATATTACAATCGTCAAGTGGTAAAGATTTGATTTAAATGTAGTTATATCAAGTCTATCACTTCCATGGAGGTTCCATAGAGGTAGGTCAAGGGCGAGGGCGGTGATGTTACGCGGGCCAATGCACAACGTATCATCGCCGTTTGCCCCGGACTCGAAACTTAATATTATTTAAAATGAATAAAGGAAAGAAATACAAATAAAATAAATTACATATTTAATCGATTTATTTACAGAAAATATTAGACCAAATCCTATTAAATTTTGGTTGTAACTTCCTATATAAAGTTAGACAAAATACAGTGGTTACATGCCGTATGTACAAAATCCTCTCATTGAAAGTAATCTCAGTAAACTGTTTGCAATAGATCTTGTTTGTGGCAAGAGGATTTTGCTCGGATATACATATTATATTAGGTTAAGCAATAATGTTGGCATGAGTGCAAATACTATTATAGATAATCGTAATACAAATTCCTTATTCACGTAAAACATACATTATAGTTTGCAAGCTTTAAATGTAAGTCTGTCCTCTAGTTTCTCTCAAGGAGATTATACAATCACTATATGCCAAAAGCGAAAAAGAATAAAAGTAAAAGCATAGAAAAAGTTTATTACAATAGTCTTAAAAAGGTAATCCAATTATTTAAATCAATCTATCAAACAATGAATAAGCGTCTGTAAATATTCATCTATAATGCAGTCTTGAAAAAATAATTATCTAAAAGCCATCCACAACTCAATTTTACTTTTAACATTTTTATTTAAATCTACTTGTTAATAAGTACTGACTTTTAAAGACATCAAGTTGGCGCGAGAGGAAATTTCTAATTACAATATAATCTCCTTGATCACTGCATATACACCAGTCCACACTGATTAAGCAATGATTCTGCGGTGCGGTTCCATTTTTCGTACTACTACGAAATTACATCTTTCAGTGGCAGCACTAGAGTACTCTTTCATGTTTCCCACATTCTGCACTTTCCTATGCGATTCCACTTTGATGAAACTATTACCTCCTTCAAGAAGAAATAAAATCAATGTGAGCAGCAAGTACAAATATCAATTATTAATATTCATTTGAATGTAATTTCGTTCCTTTAATTATATTTATTCTATTGTTTAAATTTGTGAAATGAGAATCTTTCTAAACAATTTTCATATTTTAAACAAAATAAATTTACATTAAGGTCTCTCTCATAAGTCTCACAAGCAACCTTATAAATTTTAAATAAGGTTCCTTTTGCATCCCCAAGTCCAATCTAATGAAGTTGTCACTTTCGTAAGGTAATTAAGCTTTTCTATAACGCTCAAAATCATGGCACCGCACCACTAATTACTGTAGTTACAATTAACTCCCATTCTAGCACTGCAAAGCATCTAATTATATGACCATACTCGCCAATGTCTACCACTAATTTCTAAAACATTACCAGGCAACCAAACTTCTCGAACTCGTAAATAAATAACTAACGTAAAGAATAGAATTAAGTTATATCAACGTTGCATCTAGCTACCTCGGAAAGCAGCGAATTATACAAAAATTACATTACTAATTATATCACACGCTTCAATTTATGTAATTTTTAAGTATGATATATAAAGATAGTATTAAATAATAAACTGTTGTAATATAATCTTTACCCTAGCATATTTAATGGCTAGCTATAGTATAGTGAATTTCGTTTGAGACATTTAAACTAAACGCTGGTAAATAAATAGTAAAAAAATTTGAAAATATAACACGCTAACTTATAGTTAAAGTTTTGAATCAACCAAAACCTAAAATAAGTCACTATTAAACACAGCTATTCGTTAAAAACCAAAGCACGAAGCTCCACCAACACATTTCACTTTATCATAGTAGTAATGAACTAATGAACTTTTTGTGTCTCCATAGATATCCATTAATGCTGTTGGCATTTAAGCAAACAAACATAATGAGGATCGAATCGAGCAGAGACAATAAGCATTTCTATTTACAAGTAGATTTTAATGAATTTATGTGATTTGCGTAAAAATGACTAATTTCTGGTTCATTGTCATGAATAACCATCAATATCAAATGTAATAACACTAAATTATCCATAAACAAATCAAGGTACAAGTTTTCAAGAGCAGACATATAAGAAACTATGTTAGTATTCCATACGAAATAAAATTACATCTAAACGCTCTTATGAATAAACAATAACTATAAAATAAAACAGAATAATGAAATGTTAAATTATAACACAGCTTTTAACTCCTCACTTCATCGTTCCAATGGAGTACGAGACGCCTGCTAGGTCAAAACATTCAAAAGTAAAAAACATTTTGTGTTACGTCGCAATTAGATGCTATCGAATTAACTAAAATATCTAGAAATCAGATACATTTTAATGGAATGTTATATACTAAAAAAATTTCAACACTGGAGGCATATTAGTAAGATACCAAGACAAGATGGACATAGCACCGTCAAGTACACCAAAAGGGACCACAATGAGCCGAAGGACAAAATATCAATAAATTATCAAAACTATTATTTCGTTTCTAAATGATTTAAACAATAAAATCGAAACTCATATCATTCTCATTGCAGCTATAATGTGAAAAATAATGATAAGGATATCATCGGTGAGTTTAAGTTACTAAAATGGCAATGCTCTTAGCGACACTCCCAAACTTTGACGGTCAGATCGACGCTGCCCGAAATCACATATGGCAAGCTCCTGTGGAAATCTGAAAGCAAAATCTTTGTTTTATTAAACATTATAATAAACTCCATAGAAGCAATAATGTTGTCTTGTAGCAGTATAATATCACCGAAACTTTATAGAAAAAGTTTATAGAAATAAGATAATATATATATATCAATATATGTGTTATATATGTTATTAATATATACTGTAACATATACTTAAGGGCAGAAAAAACAATAAATGAGGTTTTATAGTTTTAAATTTAACCATTTCATTACATTGGGTACAGTATAATTTGAAATCCTCAGATGGGATGCTAGTTTGTAATAAAACGTCATCATCATTCTGTATATAGTCCAATAATTGGATATAGATATCCCCGTGTATCAGGATATACCAAAACTATGAAATGCCTGGCACATACTGGAAATCAGAGGACACCTTGATTATAAAATGTTGTCATAAGTTTATTTTTATCATGTTTTTTGTTATTGATATATTCGAACCGAGTTTCTGAGACATATTATATAGTATAACTATCTTCTTATGAATGTTGAAGTTTGTCCTATCAATGACTATTAGAGACTCTTGCCATTGTTGCTCGGGGAACAAGAGGGTCTTGCTCTACTTTGTGTGGCAAGTGAAAATAATCTAAGTAGTTTTAACAGTGGTAGAGCTACACTGCAGTTTGTTTCTAGCGGCAGAATGAATGGGTCAACTCGACCGGGGTAGGACCACGCCCTCACAGAATATCAGCGTAAAATAGCCGCATAATGTTGCTGTGTTTCGTCTGGTGAGTGCAGGGATTCGGAGACCTATATTACTGGTAACGAGACATTCCATCTCATTCCTCAATGCTCACAACACATCTGCATTATGATTCATTGTCAAGGATGGAAGGAATCATTTTTCGTCAGGTAAACTGTGTGTGGTCGTTTGTTACTCTTAAAGTAATAAAAAAAAAGTTTGCAGGCGATATTTTAGTTTGATAAGCACCTATAATTATCATCAATATAAACATACAAGTAAGTTCAGAACAGTTTCTGGTCTATTTATACTACAGATCTATTTGAAAAGAAAAGATATTATAAACATTGCATCTGTTTATGTGCATATGGGCGGTGTATTTATGTATGTATGTGCATCTCACCGAGGCTGGTGGCAAAGTGCTGATGCGCGTAGAGCGTCTTGAGGCAGCGTGTGTGCGCTACGTCCCACACGCGAAGCGTCTTGTCGTCGGAGGCAGTGAGCAGGTAACGGCCGCCCGGGTGCCACGCGGCCCCGCGCACCCAGTTGTCATGCCCAACCAGAGTGGCGAGACACTGACCTGTGCTCACGTCCCAGATCTAAACAGAGGTATTGCCCGATGATTTAGTAAGTCCTTAATAAATCTCTCTCTTAGGCCTAAAAAAACTACCTGTATTCAGAAGGAATGCTCTCACTCACACTGATTAGGGTAAATTAGATTTACAGCTGTTGTGTTTTAGAGTGCCTTACTGATATTATATTTGGGATAAAATTGTTAGTATCTAACCCTCTTACAATTTTTTTTTTGTGAAACTATCACCAATGTCTTTAGATTGAGATATATGGAATTTATTATCATATAGTGTTATTATTAACACTTTCTCTAGGTAAAATATATCCGGCACCATCACCGCTGAGAGAGTTGATATTTGAATTGGGAGCAATTTTAGTCGACAAATGCTTTTTTTTTTCTTGTGTTCGAGTTGCTGTTGGTACAGAGACCTCTACAGCTATATCTATATTAGATATATATCTTTATTAGACTCGCGAGCGGGAGAGGCCCGCTGAGTAGGTGGTAAAAATGCACGCGTTAGTTCGCGTTACTTTATGGCTGTATGACGACATAGGTACGACGCTTTACTGTCGTGTTGTACCTTGACGGTCTTGTCTCGTGAACCGCTCGCGAGGAAGGGGCCGGCGTGGTTTGCGCGTCGGTTGTCGCCGCCGGCCGCCTCGTTGATGGCGGCCACCGCGGCTTCTGGCGCCCACGACACGCACTCGACTACGTGTTCGTGCTCGCGTAACTCCATCTGATATTATAATGACATAGTTATTGCATTTGGAATATGTTCGATCATTATGTTCTTATCATTATACTCACTCACAATTGGAAAAAGCGAAGACATGTGTGTGTTGCATTAAAAACTATGCCACTCATCTCTCATCGATCATAAACAGATGAAATAGAATTAGTAATATGTTGGCAATAAGTCATCATAGTTTTTTTTAACTCTTAACATTTGAAGGCTTATAAAACAATTTAAATGCCCAAAGTTGGACACAGACACTCTCTCTCTGGAGAATAATTCAGAGCGTAATCATTGCCGGTTTCTTAAGTTTCGGAAATCATTTTTCTTTAATTTACTGGACAAATAATCGTTGTGTGTATCATGATTGCTCACTTTGCACTCGTTGGCGTTGTTGTCGGTGCTCCATACGCGCACGGTCTGATCGTTGGAGCAGGAGGCGAGCAGTGTACCGTCGCTAGAAACACGCACCATGCGCACCCACTCGCGGTGTCCCTTGAACGTCTTCACGCAGTACCTGCAATTACGATACAACATGAGTGATAGATATGTGTCCCATTGTATAGATAGGCATTTTACGGGGAAGTTTTTGAACAAATAGCGTTAGAACTAAATCATCAACACTGTGACGCCCAGAGGAGTACGGAATACCTCGTTCTCGGTAGTAATCACCGGTTCCTTACAGTCAACCAATGAATCACAGCAGTATTGTGCTAATATTTTACACATATATTATGTTAAAGTGCACTCTTTGACCGGTCGAGGCGACCTATAAAAGCTACTAAAAGTTATTCTCCGATTTAGGTTGCCTCGTATCAATGGAAGTTACAGTGATTCTTGAAAGATAACAAATGTGAGGGTATACGATCTTTTGTCCTGTCAACTTGTGTAAAGTGACTAAAATGCAACTCACCCGGTGGCCACGTCCCATGCCTTGATGGTCTTATCCCGGCTCGCCGAGTACACGACGTCGCCGCTGGGCGAGAAGGCGACGGAGGACACATTGTGCTCGTGGCCGTGCATCGTCTTTATGCATTCGAACGTCTGGTTGAAGTCCCACAGCTTGATCGACATGTCGGCGCTGCACGAAACTACAAGGCATAGATATTAAATGAATGTATCGATTTCATCATACACGATCAGGAACTGAATTTTAAAGAAAGATTTATGTGATGAAGAAAGTTTTATAAGAATTAACTTCCTGGATATTGCACACCACCGCTGGGTGGTGGCACATTGTGTATGGAAATATTGAATCTTTATTGAGGATATGTAGAATTGTTATTCAATTCAATTCATTTACTATCGGATAACAGTGATCCATAAATACATTCATACAATTAAATAAATTACAATGAATACTCCACATACATAGACAATAGAATAAAACAAACAAAGAATAACAATAAACAATTAGGTCTTCTCAGATAAGATTATAAAATTATTAATTATATTTATTTTGCTGTTGGGCTGCATTCATCACTTACCATAAGTAGAACTGTGTGCTCTTTTGAGACCCTTATTTTCATAAAAAAATACTATGATAACATCATTATCATATCAATACACCACTAACGAACATAGCACTATACACTTTATTATAAAGGAAGCTCTCTAGAGTTTTCTTCCTCTAATTTCACCATCACAGCCTCTCCATGTCGGTCGTCCTACATTGCGGTCTTCCCTTTATAGCTTCTACGAACCATATGGTCAGCCCATTGCAACTTCTGCTTGCTGATCTTTTCGAGATATGTCGGTCACTCTTGTTCTTCTATGGATCTGACAGATTCTATATTTGAGATTGAGTCATTGTAACAAATGGTTACATAAGTGACACGATATACATTTGAACATACGCAAACGTACACACACACGTAAACAAATTCACAACAAACAAGTTTACAATATAAAAAGCTTAATATTCTAATGCTTGCCTTAAATGGTTATAATATTAATTGTCTACTATTTAATTTAATAATATAGTCTATAGTATAATTATGTTTATTCGTAAAACACTTGTTAGATACAGAAGAGCCGGGGTATCCTGGCACAAGTCAATATTTACTTAAAAGGATGTCACAAAAATGGATGTATTAATGTTAAAGGTTTTAATGCAAATAAACTATATCCTTATATTTGCTACAATAATGGGATCGTTGCGTATTCTATCATGCAAAGAAACACAGAGCATAGCCCGGTCCATAGGTTGTCGAGTCACTTTGAGGTTTCTCATACAACCAACAACCAGCCAACAGAGAACGACATCATCATATCTGGCAACAAGCACTGATCTAAGACTTTTCATTTTTAAACTATGATCTACAGATTAAAGGATGATAGATAATCTCTGGATAACTGTTCACTCTCAACCATGACACATATCTTCCGGAACCTTATTATAAATACTTAAGTCCAAATGACCGTGTTACAAATTTTAAAGAGAATTAAAGGAGAATCACTAGACTATATTTATTAGTAATAAATGTAGTTAATGTTATGGTATGTATATTTTTCCTTTGACGATGTTTCAGTTTCTGCCAGACATATAATATTATAAATAAATTGTAACGCTAATACTTTGAACTTCTAACTTATACATTTTAGAATCAAGAATGTATAACATTTATTATAAAGCGAATAGAGTAATAATCTCAGAAGCTAAATCCAGAACAAGATGTCGCCGGTTATGAGACTGAAAATTATTAAACAATTCGAGTCGTATCTATGTCTTTATGTTATCTAGTTGCGCAAAACGTATGCGAACTCGCCGAATTTCTCTACTATAGTTATGCGAGTGTTCCACATGAATTGGTTCTATTCTCTACTCTCGAGAATCTTCCAAAAGCTAGGGAACTGACAACTAAGGTGGCATTCAGATAGGAACGTGATCAGAGCAGCCGACACGCTCAGTGTATGAGCGCTTTGGTGTAAGTAAGAGAACCAAACTCTCTAACCAGCTCACGGACCCCTCAGTTCCGTGAGCCCTGTGTCCGATGAAGCTGTAAGAGCCGCATAGACTAACAGCGTCAACATCAACAGAATCTAGACATGAATTGATGAATGAATCATCTAAAATAATTCTTTAGAAAAATCCAAAGTGGTTTGCGGCCATTGTCGAGTTTGGTGTACAAAAAACGATAACGTTATGAACGTAGTCGATGCATGTGGCTGGCATAGGCCAGGCCACAGGAGTTATTTACCATCGGGTGAACTGTATGTTTTTTGCCCATATTGCAAAAATTATGAATGGTGTATAAAATGTTGACTCACCAAGTAGCTTGCCGTGATGGTCGAATGCGATATCCTGAACGGAATCGGTGTGCCCTTTTAGGGTTCGTTCGTACACGCCGCTCTCAAACTCCCACACTCTGATTGTGGCGTCCTCGCTCGAGGACACCATCAAACTGAACACTGGATGAAATATTACCTGAAACATTGCACATTTGTTATAAATATTTGGCAACTGATAAATATATTATACACTATTACAAAAACAGTAACTGATTTGCATCTGTATATTGGTGATATGGAAAGGTATCTTTTTTGTCATCCAAACCTCATATATATTACAAAAATCTACGGGTCCATTTACCTAGAGTTAAATTAGAGGAGTGACACAATAAGATGAACTATTAAAAAATCAGTAGGTTATTTTGTATGTATTGTAGGTTGTAGAGATGTAACCGTAATACTTTTCTTTGATTCCCATAAATGATCATGTGACTTATTTTTATTTACTTACTTTTTTTTTAAGAAAGAATATTAGCAATACTATTAACATTACTAACATTCCGGTTAACCACTTCACCTAAGCTGAAAATGCTTGTGCTAGGAGCTGGTTCATAGTCGAATACGGTCATAGGACCTTAAGTTTCGCAGACTGTACCCTAAACCATTAGGCTATTGACGCGTATACTTGAAATTTATACTTTTACTTAATTTTTTTTTGGCATTCAATATAAAAATTATCAATTGTCTCATGATATAATGATCAATAAATACAAGTTTGTTAGTAACTGCATATTAAAGGGTTTGTGTTTCACTAAGCTTTGGCTTTTACATACAATTTATTTTTTTATTGTTGATATTAAAACACACATTGATGTGAATATTAAGGCTGCAACCTTGTCTGGATGCCTAACGAACTGTGGGCTTTAAACCGACAAACTTACCTTATGGTCTACCCAAAAAGAGACGGGCACGACGGGCCTGATTCGTCGGTGCAAAACAACTATCACAATATAAGCGGAAGAAGAGTAGAAAGACTTTGAACCATTATAAAAGACAAATAAAGTAGCTGCGTAGAATTAAAATAAAAATGTATTTTTCTTAATCAATCTTTCACTTTGTATAATAAAATTGGTTATAGTATTGAGGGTTCGTTTTTAGGTTCGGGGAATGGTCGGATTGGAGGGAAATGAGATATCTTTTTTAGGTCGTAACGCTCAGCTACTCAAAATTAGTACAAATATGAAGTTCTATCATAATTGTGTCATTAGTCTTTGAACTGTCGTCGACCAAGCAATTAGATAAGGAAGACAGAGTGAAATATGGAAAAATATCGGGTGTCTCGCCGTAATCAAGTTCAGACAAATCTTTTCAAACCGTAATAGAAGAGATATCATCAGTTTACGGAGGCGCTTGCCCGGAAAAAAACTATGTGTTCGCTTTACGAGCTCTGAAGAAGCGGTGAGTGCAGTGTGTAAGGAAGAATGGGCCCACTGCTTTTCTTAATGATTTGTTTATGGTTCCAAATTAAATTTTTTACTTATTTTATTGTTAGATTGGAACAACTATTTTAAATTTTGCGGAATTTGAGTTGCATCTGTTATTTAGATAACTGTAACAGTAACAATAAATTAATAACAGACCTGTTTTTAGTTATATCATATCTAGTGTGTATTGCCAATGGAATTTCGTGTTCGGAGTCACTGGTAATGTTACGGAAGGCTTACGGTGAATCGACTTAAAGAGAGAAAATTCGACGATAAAAGTCAGATTTGTGGAAAGAAAATTCTTGGATTTTGTATCACGATAATGCGTCTTCGCACTTCGAATTTTTGCCCAAAACCTCAACAAACACCATCGAGCAACTACTTTATTCAACAGATATGGCTTCAACCGACTTTTTAATTGTTTTTTTATATTTAGAATTCGCGGCGAGAACTTAAAACAATTCCGGAAAAAGCGTTTAATTTGCCAACATTGAAGAAATAAAGGACGCGTATTTCGGCGTATTTTTCAGAAAAGGACAAACATTTTTTTATGGAAGGTATGCATAAGCTAATTGAATAGTCGGAAAAAAATTATTCAGTTTTCAGTTATATATTTATATATTAATTACGTAAAAAAGCGGTTCCCTCTTTAAGTCTAAAATTTACCATCTTAAATTTATTATATTATATCATATATATTTATGTAATAGATAAAACAATTCGATATCACTTTGGCCATGCCACGGATTTTTTTTTATGGCTGATGGCCCGAGAGCTTTTACAGCTTCACCGGGTTGAAAGGTGGCCGAACGCTTAGGCCACTCAGCCGAGACCTATATTAATGGGTAACCAGCACAAGGTATCCCGAGAGGGAGCCTCGGCTTGGACCGTTACCCTGGGCGCGAAAGCAACTGACTCGGAGAGTACCAGATAGGGCGAACCTCGGCTCGTGAATATAATCACATAAATGATATATTGATTATTGTATTTAAATTGTCTAAATATAGAGAAACATTAGTCATTCAAGGTACAAGAGAAATAAAGCTTGAGTTTTACATTAGTATAACGTGTATGGATGCACGCACTGGACGCACGCAAACATACCGCACGCATGCACACAGACACGAAACCTATTTTCAAAGGGAAATATTTACGTAAGGTATAACATTTTATGTGTTTGAAACGGATTTTTCAATCAATTAATTTTAAATTTTTCTAACTTATTTATCAATAATATTCTATGGAAAGGTGCAAATTACGTTTTTTTACTCAGAATGGTAGAATTTACCAGTTATAACCGAGGTAGTCAAAATTTAATTAGACTCTTAATAGAACGGAGGATATTAAATAGAAAAATAATTATTAGGTCTTTACCTATGAAATTGCTTCTTCAGTATTGGCCATTTCAAACCAAAAAAAAGTTTAGTTTGGCTGTGAATTCTAAATTCAAATTAATTTTGTTTTAAAAACATGTCATAATTTTTACAAATTCAGTCTTTTGTTTATTGATTAGCTATGTATTTTCATTACATTTGAACATTTTTCGTCACAATCGATACTTTAAAAATTCTTGTAATTATGGAATATGAGTTCCGTCGTGGCATCAACGCGGCACAATAAACTACCACTGCGTTGGCAAAGATGCATCGATTAAATGAGTGATTACTTTGAATAACAGAAATAAAAAAGTTTGAAAAAAAAATACACCTATTATATAGGAAGGTAAAGAACTATTATATAGGAAGATTGTATTATACTTTGAATAATCAGTTATTTATATGGATTACTCGGTAGCCGTAGACCGGCCGTTAATTGTAAATAAGTAGTAATGTTATATAATACTTTCTTCTATCTTTTAGGTAGTACACACCATAATTTGGTAAATAATTAATCATAAATTATGAGTAATGAAGCAATTATTTAGTTTCTTGTCTTGTCTTTTTACCAGATTCTTAGTTGAACGATATTTCAACGAATACGTCCTAATTTAAAAAAAATATTCGAAATAAATAGTGTGAGTTAATAGTAATAATGAGAAAATTGTTTTATTTCAACTGTAATATTTAGTGGTAAAGTATTATTTATTATAAGTATTTAGTGTCAAAGTGTTATATTGATAAGCTGGCTTACTTTCGTAATAGTTGCCCGGTGGCCCGTGAGGCAGAACTTCTCCGGGGGGCGGGGGATCCACTCGGCGGGTGTGCGCTTACCGCGAGTTGGTGCGCCCTCCATGAACTCCTTCTGAGCCTCTGAAAGCTTCGATTCTAATTCCATCACCTGTAAATTTCCAATAAATGTTACTAAGAATAACTCATTAAGAAATGAAGAATGCTCCATAAGCCATAAATGTCATTCAGTTTTCCAGTGATAGAGCTACGCTGCAGTCGTTTCTAGCCGCAGAATGAATGGGTCAGCTCGACTGGTGTAGGACCACACCCTCACAAAATACCAGCATAATGTTGCTGTTTTTCGTCTGGTGAGTGCAGGGATCCGGAGACCTTTATCACTAGTGACGAGGCATTCCATCTCAGTTCTCAAGGGTGACAACGCGCCTGCATTATGATTCCTTGTCATAGCAGTAATCACTTCCCATCAGGTGAACTGTGTCCTCGTTTGTTACACCCAATGTAATCAAATAACAAAATAGTACATTTGAATTCAGTAAAAATCGTAGGAAATATTAAGAAGGTTATTCAAGGGTGAGTTTTAACAATCTACCATTGTTCATCTCTAATCCTTACAATGAGAAGTGTTATGAGAGAACAACGGCATTCGAATGGAAACCTAAGACTAGCAGTCGCAGTGTGGGATTACTAGATGGAGCGATCGACCTATGCAAGTCGATGGTTGCAGGCGGCTCAGGCACACACTATGTGGCAATATAAGGGGGAGGCCCATATTATCTGAGGGCTATTGATAGGCTATGGTGATGATTTAAAATTACGCGCTACTACATAACAACCCTGTTCCAAAATTAAATAAGCCTGTTGTGGGGGGGACCCATACAAAAAACGTTTCTACAATTTTTTTTTTTCAGAAATTAATGGTCACTTTCGAGAAACTGCCATGTTCATGAATTCGCAAAAAAAAATCTTCATTTGTTCCATATTTTTTTTAGATTATTGTCTAATATAATCTAGCTGCAGAAAGGTATTTTTTCAATAATGTAGCCCTATGTGGTCCCTACTAGCTTAGTAAAAGCCTATTTACTCATTTCTGGAAGACATCTAAGTTAGACTTAAGCGAGAACTCACGTTTTCAGGCTTTTTAGAGCGGATTTAAATATATTAAAATGTATGTATGGAAATTATTATTTATAACGTAAATGTCGTATCCCTCTCTATTCGTCCTTTAGGTTGAGTATCAATTTAATATAACAATCATATAATTTTATAAATATAGACTAAGTAAAATTTACAAATAATAATAAAAAAGTATATATAGAATGGCAGTTGGCATCTGGTGCAGAGCTTGCGCGACCTAGAAACTTTGACGACACACCGATCGATCCATTCAATTTTGCTTAGTCCGAATGGATTTTACAGCGTGCTCAATTTTTACGGAACTATTCCTATTTTCAATAATACTTTAGATGCTCCGGGTTTTTCACTTTTAGTGATAAACAAATACAAACAAAATACCATACGTTAAATTTAATTTTTAAGGTAACAACATATTTCACTCTGTGTTTATAGAATGGGAATTTACGTAAAAATTACGTATCTATTTAGCAAATTTTATTAGTAAAATTTACCTTTTAGATTGTGATTGGGGATGGGGGAGCCGTTAATTCTCACGAATCTCACATCTAAGGGAGATGGGAGTGGCTGAAAACCATAGCTACATGGGAATGAAGTAAATATACTTTTATATACGCCTTAGAAAAACAAAAACATTCTCAATGTCCAGGTGAAATAGGCATACGATATATAATACAAGACGTAGGATCAGCTGAGTAAACTAACTAGTGCTCTCCTCATTCTTACCTAGAAGTCCTAAAAGGCTAAGTTAATCTTCATATAAATCTATAATCGACCCGGCTCCGCACTATGATCCTGTGGATTCAGCCTAGTGAGGTTAAGAGGGAGATGCAGGCAGCGGGTAAATCTATTTTTTTACCACTCGTGTAATGGTTAGTATAGAAGATGTTCCACAAACCACATATACTGCTTATACCACGTATACAACAGAAACAAATACCAATAGTTTATGGTCTATTTAATTTATTTATTTATGGAGTGCCTCGTTGCCAGCGATCTAAAATGCACTTGATTTAAATAGAGTTTTCATGTGATGGTAAAACTTACCTTTTTCTGCAGCCTTATGACTGATGTCCACTTCTTCTCCAGCAGGCCGCCGAACTTACGGTCCATCTCGCCGGTCATTTCGGCCTCCTTTTTGAACGCTTCCAACGCGTCCGTGTAGCCATTGCTACCCAGGTAATCGGCGATAGCTTTATTCCTGGAAACAATTTGCATCATCCGTATATTACATTGCTACTCTAGTTAGGAATTATAATAGACAGGTTCATAGTTTACATGGCTCCATCGAAACCTGGTCTGGAGCACTAACAGTGATGCCAAGTAGAGCACCACTTAATCGAGGTGCTCAAATTCCTAAATGACGCTGAGACGATGGCCGTTCAGGTCCAGGGACGACAGTCTCAGCCTATCAAATTGCTACAGGAAGTCTCATGACACAATAGTATGACCGGAATAAACAAATCTGACGGTTTACAAAAACGGTCGAATTGGTGAAATAGTAGTGGTCTAGCCATTACTCAGATGGAGTAAACTGTTGGAGACTGCGAATGGTACAAACGGCACAATATACACATATAACAAATAGCACAATTCTAAACCACCTGCATCCATCGATATCGCGAAAACTTGCATAGATCGTCCGTCTCTCTATATGTACTTAGTAATCATTCAAAAATTAAGATTTTACTAAAAATCGATACACTATCATTCCGTAATACGATAGATGGGCGTTACGTTTATTACGTACTATTAAGCAGAACACCTGATTACTGGTAATGAACACATACCATGGCACCGCGTGCATAATTAAAAATTTGAACTTGTCCTAAATAGATAAGATGCCCTTGTACTTGTCGTACTGTAACGATCGAACCTGGCCTGATCGAATTCTGTACAAAAAGTTTTTATCAAAGTGTGAACAAAAATTCTCATAAATAAAGTAAAGTAAACAGTATTTATATAGATCCCTCTTTCTCGAGAGGATATTGCAATATGGTTCCACTGAGAATTGGCGGACTTCACATGTCATCGAAATATTTTGTTCATTTATTTCTTATATCGTGAAATTTCCTTTGACCACGTGGGTGATCAATACTTAAAATTATAATTAACAATTTCATTGGTTCGGACACCGAGAACTAAATCGGTTTGTTTGCGTACCGTGCTTAAAAGCGGGCGCCCTGCCCGAACACTAAGATACCACCCAGCTGGTTATACACAATAGTTACAAAGTTAAAATAGAAATCTGAATAATTAATGTCCCCTCTCCAATAGAACCGTCCAGCAGTTGTTCCTAGTTGAAAGGGAATGATAACGTAGATTTTTAAACGTTAGATGAACTGATGTACACGCTATCAATACAAGAAACAAAAACAAACTTGTGACACCTATTTACTTGGGCAAATAGCATAAGGAAATAAAAATCGATTTACCATTAAACTTTTAAAAAACAAAACATCTATTAATCAAAAAATCTTACTACTCTTTGTCAGAAAATTTGTGTGACAAATATATTTGGATTTAAGCTTTGAGCTCTGGGTTAATATGGGTATACTAGACAACTCTTGGACATTTTTTAAATTATTATTTAAAAAAAAAAGAGCAAGCAGTCAAGTTTCTTGCCGTTTCTTCTCGCTAGCAACTGCCTTCCGAAGCGGTGGTCCTATAAGCTATCTTGACGATATGCAAGTGTTAAGTGTTGCTTATTTTTGTTTGATTCGATTTAGGTACGTCTTTTTTTATGTGACTGCGTAATGAAACGGGCACGCAGTTCACCTGATGGTCTGCGATAACTGTAGTACATAAGCATCTTAATATGTACATCCTGAGGATTGAGATAGAACGCCTCATTTCCTCTCATTGGGTCTCCGGTTCCGTAATTCTACACTCCATTTGAAACATAAGCAGCGTCAAGCCGGCACTTTATACGAGATTTGTGATATTGTGCTTTCACGGTTGAGCCATTCAGGCCGCAGCTCAAAACTATCTGTAGCATGGCTTTACCAATTTTATATTTAAAGAGATATGTATTTAGTTAAATTTATAGTTTTTAACACAATGACACAAATATAATATGCAATGACTTAATTTCAAAAGGCCTCTTTGAGCTAGACACCGTTCGTGCACTATAATATATTACAAAACGTACAATGGGTATTATAGTAAGCTCAATGCGAATATAACATACCTACACGATTACATTTCGTTACATAACTTAACTTCATTTCACTGACAGTCTTTGACACATGGCCGCGTGGTTAGCTTATAAGTTTCTAATGTGATGCTGTGTGAGAATGTCTTTATGCAGTCTTATGAATACCTAACGTAATCAATTAGACGTAATATAATTTTATTGGTGATAGGTTGAAATGACGATGAATGACATTACGGAGGCTGTCCCAGAGATAGAACTATATTTAATCTAAGAGATACTATTTAACTAATGGTTCAAAATTATATAATAACAAAAAATTTAGGAAAAGCAAGTTATTTAATTGAATGTAGATTATTATATATAAATAAATCAATCTTTATTTAATCTAAATTAAGCCTATCGGCCGAAGTATTTTTATCACCAGTCAGTCAGTAAAAATTCCTCAATCCCAAGATAAAAATATAATAAATCAGAAAGCCTTCTTAAGAAATTTTTCGGATGTACTAAATAACACTAATTAAATTACCAACAACTTTCTGTTAGGTACTTCAGAATAAACATGAACAAATTACTTCAAACTCCACAGCCGACGTCATTCTGTGATATCTTGCCCGTATGATAAGTAAATATTTTTTGCTCAATACGGGTATGGTGATACTGTCGGTTTTCCTTCGTAGGGTAAAGACAGAATAATTCAAAAAGAACAAGTATGCGTGTAAATAATTACAGATATCAGCTTCAGTCGTGAGTTTTATTAAACGCATAATGTCGCTTTTATTTATCCCATAATGTCGCTTTTATTTAACGCATAATGTCGCTTTTATTTAACGCATAATGTCGCTTTTATTTAACGCATAATGTCGCTTTTATTTAACGCATAATGTCGCTTTTATTTTCAAAGCGCGGTGAAAAGTAGCAAATATATTTTATATTGTTCGCAATTCTAATGACAATAATGTATGTGAAAAGAAGACAGACTATGTGGAGTAGACATGAAAAATTACAAGCCTAAGGTTTGCTTTCTAAGAGAAAAGTTAGTAGTGCAAGTTTGTAAATTCATGTCGTTTAAAATATCATTTAATGACGGGCTTAGCCGAGAAGACACGAGTTTTTTAGTTTCGGTACCGAATCTATTGAAGAAGCTTCAGAAGAATCACTGCGTATCTTTTATACTCATAATTTTCTTGTCCTAATTTTTTAACTTTTATATTCAAAAATATGCTTATAACTGTTTTCTGAATTTGTAAAAATTATCCCTCATTAACATAGAAAAAAAATTTCAGTTTTCCCGAATTTGACGGTCTACTTTTCCAATTTTTGTTTTTATCAAAATCTAACTTTATTATAACTTATACTTAAAAAAAGAGAAATAACCAAAACTGTTCAGCCATTCTCAAGTGATACATACGCCTACCTACCATGATTTTTATTTATATAGATTATTATAAAGTGAAGGTTTTTTAAATATGAGTAAAATACACTGGCCGAAGATATCAATTCATGTTAAGGAAAATGATGCGGTGGGTCCATACTTTTGGTGGTCATTGCGTATATTTTTCTTAGTTCTGTATCTCGCACATGACCTACGATGAAACATTTGTAAGTTTGCGGAAATAAAAAGCTAAAATTATTTTTCCTTCTCAGTATATTCACTTGAAAGACGAATACATTTTTTCATCTTTCAATTACTTTATCTATGTACCTTCATAAAAAAATATTTTATCCTTGTCTGAAAAATACGACAAAATTGCGTCCTTAACTTCTTCATCGCTGGTAAAATTCTTTCCACAGGTAATAATCGCTGAAGTCAGGTCAGGACTGGATAAGGTGGGTGATTCGAAATATCGAAGCATACCTTATGCAGGGCAATAAACCTCTAGTGGAAGAGGGCATTATCGTGAGGAAACAGGACACCTTTCGTTCACCCCCCCCCCATTTCTTTAATGGTTTCCTTTAACTGCTCCAGAATTGATGCGTAGTATTCTCCGGTTATAGAAATACTTTTATCTTTGTAATTGATTTCTATTTGCCATAAGATTTCCGGCCGACTGTTACTTAGACTTCTTGGGTGGTGGTGCATCTTTTTTATGTATAGTCTTGCTTGGATTCGGGTTCATAATAATGAACCCACGTTTGATCTCCAGTAACAATTTGACCCAATACACCAACCTTGACTTCATTACAACGATCCAAAACGAGACGTACTGGAACATTCCTTGCGCTGTTATTTTTGCAGCGGTGTGCAGCATTCTCGGCAACCATCTTGCGTTGATGCCAAGATAATCATGAAGAATTTTAAAAATGGTCGTTTCAGATACTAAAACCATTTCGTCTTTAGCCGAGAATCTTATAATATTAATTTTTCGACTTCTTCATGAATGGAGTGTCGCTTCAATGGGCCGCTCCGGATGTGTTTAGTCTACAAGTGTTATTTCATGCCTTGCTTTAATAGTTTGTGCCACTTCGGTTTTCCCGGGTAAGAGTCGCCATAAACCGATGACATCTCTTCCATTATGGTTAGAACAGTCTTTCCTTGCTTGGTAGGGAACTTGATTACGGCGCGTCGCTCGATTTTTTTCATATTTGACACTTTCGTCCCGAATGGCTTGGTTGACGTTATTTAACCACAATAAACTTTTATATTTATACTAATTATAAGCCGCCGCGACCTAAAAGCAAATTTGATTAGATATTCTTTTAGGCCCTTCAAACCCCACCATTCCGCGCGAACCTAAAAACGCACCCTCGTATTTAACGATGCCCTACACGCTTATTGCAATTTTTACTCAACCCTCAGTTATATGATATGTATAGATGGAGTGCTATCCCTATTTTTTTGTTAGGAAACTTATAGAAAACCCCCTTCGTTCGTTCTTCCTTCTCAATTTTATACATAAAGTGCCAATTATTAGTAAAATGGCAATAACATACGGACAGACGAACTGTAAATTATCATAGCTCCGTTTATACCATTGGGCTACGGAATCCTAAAAATTTATAAAAAACTTAGGAACATTTAAAAAAAATATATTGGTACAGCCTCTTCGTCAGTTCTTAAGTGATGCACTTTACCAACGAACAGCATTTAATTTTTATTTATATAGATATAAGAAAAATCATAAATAAATTATATTATAAAATTATTAGTTGTGGATTAAAATGGGGTGAATTAATTATGAGGATGGATAAACATTGCACGAGTATTTGCTTACCAACAATGGCGTAGGACTTGAAAGAATTTTGTTTGTAGATGGGTAGTAAAAAGTATTATTTAAACACTTCGTAACTTAAACCTGAGAAACAATAACTATTACAATTCCATTCACTTGTTTCCAGCTTAAACTGGAACACAGGAAACTGATGGCAGGTTTAACAGTAGTACCTAATTGCCCTTCAATCAGCGGCGTTTCGACGGAAATGTACCGTGAAAGTTAAATCTCGAACGGCACCCGCGGCCTATGCCTCGCAACTTTCGCCAATCCATTTCATTTGTACTTGAACTTACATTGAATAAGGATCATCAAGGATCAGCCTAATGCTTTATGCAATCGGCCTCAACTTACCACGGGTCGCTTTTATTTTATTTCAGATATATACAAATTTTATTTCACCACTGAGAACGTAATGACAACCGTATGCCGTATACAGGTATTGTTTCAAAAGACGTACTGAAGATTATGTGGTCCATTTCAAGTCAGCAAGGTCAGTGGTTTATTTCAGCCTACTGGAACAAAGAGGACGGGTAGATGCCGCCAGCTTTTGAGAGATATTAAGCAAGTCTAATTGCTAAAACCGACAACCCAATATAGATTTACTTGGAACAGAAGAGTGGGCATACCCAACCCCAAATAATAGAGATATGCCTAGCTAACCACGCGATCGATCTTTTCACTTAAAAAAAAAACTTGATTGCTCCCACACAAACAATAGGGGCCTTAGATTGTCTTTACATTTGATTCAGTTTCACCGTGTAGATATCGAAACTTGATATAACAAGCGAGAAATGAAGTTTACACAATAGAAAAGCGGATGAAATATTTCGACGATTAATTTTTTGTATGTACCTTAATATCTTTTTTTCTACCTGACAGCTTTAACTGCTAAATGTGTCACGTGTTTTTTTTCTTTTAGCAATGTTGCCATAATTGAGTTTATGGTAGTGACAAATCACAATAGATTGCATTGAAAGAGAACATTAATAAATGTCAATGATCGATTAGGGGAAAGCGTAAATTTTTTTTATGCCAAATATTTTCTTGCAGATACGAGGGTGCGTTTTTATATTTTTTAGTGGATGCGATATCTCTTTTTAAGTCGTAATGTGTTCCGCGACTCATTAATTAGTACAAATATGAAGTTTTATTAGAATTATGTCATCTGTCTATGAACTATCGTCGAACTAGCAACTAAATCGGGAAGAAAGTGTGGATAAGTAATATCTATGGAAAAGTAATATTTCTTTACCAAGTCTGTTCAAACCATAATGGAAGAGATGTCACAGGTTTACGGGGACACTGGCCCGGGAAAAACGATAGAGTTTAAAAATAGCACAACCTCTTTAAGCAAGACACAGGCTATCACTTGAAAACAACCCATGGGGCTATTGCAGAAATTCTTGAAAAAGTAGAAAAAATTATATTGGATGATGTTCGGCTTAACAAAAAACAACTGGCACATGGTTGGAATATCTGATAAAGAAGTTAAGGACGCAATTTCGGCGTATTTTTCAGAAAAGCACAAAACATTTATTTTATAAAGGTATATTACATAATACTAATTAAAAGGTCTGAAAATATTATTTGCCTTTCAAGTGGAAAATAGTTTTGGTTTTACTTTTTGTAATTGGGTCTCTCACCACACGAAACATTACAAACAAAGCGTTATGCTATTGCTATTTCATGCTGATATACTACCATGGAATATTTACGATTACTAAACAATACAGCCAATCTCCAGAAGAACTCTATTTAGGCAAACCCTTTTTTCCGGGATTGAACTTAGAAAATCAAACGACTATGGTCAATTCAACATCTTCAAGTTATCGTGTTTTCATCCTTTTTATCCTAGGACCGAATACCGTTTCATGTGGGGGAATAAAATCAAACGTTATTATTCGAATCAAACTCTAAAATACCTTAATAATTTTAAATCAGAATTTTATGGTTAAGTTTAATAATGATTATTTAAACATAAAATTTCAAAGTGTCTTCAAGTAAACTTTAAACCGAAAATGGTTAGAAGATAAAACTGTACCAAATCTATATAAAACTGCATCGTGCTCATCTTTTAATCCCTTACAGCGGTCCACGTTTACCGCTATATCACTAAGTAAGCTTGGAGAGAAGCCAACACTGCAGTAAACGTCCAACTTTTATTTTTTAATTTCCTATAAGCAATATTATATTTCAATATGCAAATATACCAAAAATAATAATAATTCTCAATAACTAGTCTGAATTATGTAATGTTTGCGATTTTTTATATAAAAAACACAGGAACAGCTGCATCACAGAGGAATATATTAATGAGAATTACGTTTCATACGTATTAAAACTTGTAGGAAACGGGGAGCTTGATTCTCTACAGCAATTGCATCAAAACATATCTTTTTGTTATAACCGTCTACCTAAATAGCCATAGACATAATATTTTATTTACAAGTTGATACAAACTATTTTATAATATATTGATATATCTCAATCGGATTTATTTCAATTTCAATTTGTGGAAACCATGTCATAGTTACAAAGACAAGGTGCAGTATGAATGGGTCGGCTATAGCGAGAAAATACACTATTCTCACAGCATACCAGTAAACATAGTAGTCAATGATTCATCAACGGATATCCATGAGAAAACTCCCAAGAATACTAAAAAAATTAACTACTCGAATCTTTGTAAATCTCGCAATACACGTGTTACACAGATTTCGAAACGTCAGTGAAACACGAAAAATACACTAAAAATAACAGTACAGTAACGGCTGTCGATTTACAAAAATAACTTCTTTTAAGTGTAACGGCACTAACAACTGGAGACAATAAAACGCCAAAGAAAGAAGACTGAAGGACGACTAAAACAAATCACAATTAGTATTATCAGTACGGTGTACATAACGTATCGATTTGCATACGTAAACGTGACATGAAACGTAAACGTGTAACTGTAGTTGTGTGTTAAACAATTGTTTACAACATACCGAAAAACTTTTAGTGATTTACGGGACTGACTAACAACAACAAAATTCATCTGGACCAAAAGGCAAACATCCACCATTAGAAATTTTCCTTATGCAACGTAGAGGTACCATGGACCGCTGGCATCACCCACAAATTACTGCTCGTTTCTCACCCAATCATAAAATAGGTTAAGCGTTCGACGCGTAGGGAATAAAAAAGGAAAAATTAAATACAAATAAAAAGCAAAATTAGTTTTACTTTAGAACTTTATATATAAGGATGAGCTGCACGATGTTCGTGCGTGCGTATGCGCCTGACATGTTTCACTGCCGCTTACACGTTGCAACATCCGTAGTTAACTTTATTCGCGAACAGTAAACCAAATTTCGAGATCTTTTTTCCATTCACAAAACAAAGGTCATGATAAATTATATAAATACTTTGTACCTTATAACTTGTGCTCTGCTTATTTTTAAAGTATCGCACTATGATTGGGGCATCTTGAATAATTAGATCGTCAGAGTATCTTGAGTAACCAATATTTTTCCGTACTGTCCACCCAAATCAAAAGACGATCCATACCCTTAGCACCAATTCCACAAATTATATATTATAGTTGTCTATTTTGTTACATAGTTGTACTTATTCCGTTATGATATAATAGGCATAAGTACACTGTCCACCAAAAAAATCGGTCCACCCAAGATTATTGGAAGAAACACAATGTTTTTTCCGTAATTAATGAATGAGGGCAACATGGGCGTTAAAACTAAGAGTATATTATACAATACAGGGGTTTTTCAATTATATGAATTTATTTTATATACTGGTGTTTATTATTTAATGATATTTTAGTTATACTTATTATATATTGCTGCACGGTGCACCCTAACAGGTCTTCCGTTTTGGTAGTAAGCTTATTTATCGCACCAACATAACCAACTAGATAACTTAAAAAATAAAAATACCTTTACCTAGTATATATAGTGGTTTAGTTAGCTTTGAATTTTTCTCGGGTAGTACAAGATATTTTTTTTCTCGATCTGATGGCCGCTGAGCCTGAGGGCTTTTACAGTTTCACCGGGTTAAAAGGTGACCCAGCGCTTATGGCACTCAGTCGAGACCTCTTTATATTGGTAACCAGCCCATGGGCTCCCGAGAGGGAGCCTCGGCTTGGACCGCTACCCTGTTTCGCGAGAGCGTCTGACTCGAGGGTGCCCGAGAAGGCCGAAACTCGGCTCGGTCAGTTGCTTCTGACAGAGGATTATTTAAGTTAATATCGCTATTTATTATTAGCTATCTGTACCACCACTTTGGAATGCGTGGGCGCTGGAGAAGAAGTGGTGCAAGAAACTCCAGCGACGCTTGGGTAGTACAAGAATCTAACAAAATTTAAACAGGGTTTAATTTAATTTTTCAGACATTAGTTATGTTACTAGGTAAGTCTAGGTAAGAAATACCTGAATATATTGGATGTGATCTTAGTATTCCAATGATATTGAGTTCAGTATCAGAATATATCCTAAAATCAGTTGCTTTCCTTTAAATTATGGAAGTACTGAATGCGGTAAGGGGTGCGGGGGAGAGCACCCACGCGACTTCCTATCGATCGGCGCCACCGAGTGCCGCCGACAGAGTACGTCACTACTGCGTCATTCTTGATCCCTTTCATTTCTGTCTGGGGGTTTTAATTTCAGCGGTTGTAAAAGGAAATGATTTTCTATTTATACCTTTAGGGTCTACATATGACTTAATTTAATGTGAGTAGATTTTGAAACCCGTAGATAGGGATTATTTGAAATTTAATATTGTACTGACATAAAAGTTATTTTGTGATATAGGAACGGATTTATTAAATATTTTACTTCATATGCCGCTTAAGTTAATAAGTTGTATTATATTTTTTTACTCTTTTACAAGTTATTTAACATGCTAGTACATAGAGTATTGCGTATGCCTTATATTCCTATCGACTTGCAGACTATTATGACCCTTAGTATCTTTTTTATTACATTGAAAGTTACAAACGACACACAGTTCACTTGTTGGTAAGTGATCCATGCGACCCATGACATCTACATTTATCCTATCATAATGCAGATACGGTGAGAACTGAGATGGAATGCCTCGTCAACAGAAATAAAGGTCTCCGGATCCCTGCACTCACCAGACGAAACACATAAACATTATGCTGCAATTTCACGCTGGTATTCTGTGCGGGCGTGGTCCTACCCCGGTCGAGCTGACCTATTCATTCTGCCGTTAGAAACAAACTGCAGCGTAGCTTTACCACTGTTTTCTTTAATATTAATATTAGTTACGGTCATAGTCCATGAGAATGAAAGAAGGTAAAGTAGAAGGCAGAACATAGCAACCACACTAGGATGGAATAAATATTCGTGCAAGTTTGTAGTAAAAGTGGATGCATTTTAGTAGATATCCTCTACAGTTTACAAATTTATGAAAACTGCACAGTGGATTAGGTGACGATAGGACTGAGTTTCATAGACTATATACACAGCGACACTATAATTTGGTGTATATGACATAAGTATATACCACAAAATTTGGGTAGTAACGTTGTGATGTTAAAATTTTAAACAAAAATAATTAGGTGTATATAATTAGATCTGCATCTCTATACCGTAATTTAGATAGTGCAAATACATAAAATCGTAATACAATACAAAGGCCCAAGACCACCAATCACCAGCGCAAAACGTAACGTAAACGTTGTTTTAAGAGAACCATACTCAGTAAACTCGTAATATATATATTTTTAAGTTTCTTAGGCATGCAGGGCGTATAATTCTTAAATTTATTACTAATTTGCCTCAATTTAAAGAATAAAAATGATTCAACGACATCAAACATAAATGTAACCCTCTATAAAATAAAAGGAACGAACCTAATAGCAACGAAATTTTCACGACCAAGGGGGTCATAACAACAGAATATAAACTTTCTCTATGACTTTACTTGTACGCTGACGGCGCTCTAATGTAGGTAATAAATTGAACTTACGCGTTAATGAAATGAGGGAGTAACCTATCCTAATGGTTAGGCAAAAAGGTAACGAAATATCAAATTGAGAAGGGGGAAATATATGACGTCATAGCAATGGATTTATTATCTTTCCCTCCGGATACGAATAAAACGAAAAGGGAAATTTTCCTATGAGTCAACTTTTTATGTATCAGATGTTTTTTGTTTAGTATATTGTAAACTACTAATTATACATTTATCGATTAAATTTATCGTTATCAAGATGTACGGGAATTCAATGAAATTTAAGATTTATTCAATAAATGTGGCATACATGAGTCATAAAATTATTTTAGTATTGAATTACTACCAGATTACATTTCTAAATAAGTAAGTAACATAACGCGTGATGCCTGTTAAAAATATTTAGCATGTGATGTTATCATTGAATAGACAACGACGAGAGCGCTAACACTGGATAGACTTAAACACACATATTAAATTTAACAAAGAAAATTAAACTAAAATAATAAGTTATTAAATTATCTAAAAACCAATAGTCCATAATATAAAATTATCTAAAAAAGTTATCATCCTTACAAATTAAGCCGTAAAAATGCATTAAGTATTTTTTTTTAAGGCCATTCCTTAACTTAGTAGAATTTTTAAAACCTCTTGAATGTAGTAACATATCCATAATATGTAATAGATATAAGAAAAAATACCAGAATGAGAAGCTGGTGATTTGGGGACCCACATTCGTAATTTCTCCTTCGTTTCGGGAGACTTCATTATACAATTGTGGTATAATGAATATGAGAACTTTAAAAAATTGATGATATATGAAGAAAAAAAAATACTATCATTAAAATAAAAAAAAGCAGTGGTTAAAACGATAAAGAGAAGTGAAGAGTTCAATAACCGCATGTAATGTCCCGGTAACATTCTCATCGCATACCTATTGAGCATAAAAACGAAGATAACTCACTGAGTAGCATTGTTTTTATGATAGATAATATAAAAATAACGGTTATTTTATATTTATAGCTGCTGTGTTTCGTACGGTTAATGAAAGAAACCGGTGACGCGGTTATAAAGGGAGTCCCGTCCAATCAAGTTCTTACGGCTGATAATTCATCTGTTAATGCATGTTAATACCTTATCTAGGGTGTATTTAGATGTCATGGTCCATAATAAGCAACTACAATCAAGTGAACTGTGCTTGTTGGTCACAATTTTGTACTCGATATGTTTTCATTATCAATTAGCGTAACTATTAAGCTGCAAAGAACAAATTCAATATGGTCAATCTAGTGATAAACATTACAATAAAAAAGATACCAAATAGTGGTTTGAACAAGTAATAACACATAGATGATACTAAAATTTGAATTTTTATCTATATTTATTTGGTATAAGGATATCTGCGAGGTTAAATATTTATGTAATTAGATATTTAAAGTTATCTCCACACATGTGATGATCCGATTTCTATTGTTAATATAACTTTTATAAACAGAAGGTTCGACAAAATTTATATACATAATTACATTTCATTACGAATACAAATTAAAAAGAATTAAAAGCATTTTAGTTTAATTTATAAGATAATTCTTCTCACGCAATATACGTTTATTTGTCAATCATATAAATATATCTAATTAGTTTTTGTGATTACAATTAAATTTCACTTGACCATTTTTAATGTTTTAAGTTAATATAATGAATGAACTTTAAATTGACTAAAGCTGTGACTATTTCGTCATTTAAAAAAAAAGAAGAAACAAAAATGTTATTGTTGAGGTTCACTTGTATTTTTTTAACTTGAAACGATATAACACAGAAATTGCAAGTTAATAAAGAAGATAACTGGTTTTAATCTAGAAATCTATATAAGGCTAATTAAGTAATAAAATATTAAAGAGTCATTGAAATTAGATTATAAAATAATAACTTTATGGGTTCGCGAATTCTAGTTTTATAAGGGGAGAGGTATCTTATCCGATACAAAATACATTAATGAAACAAGTGCAGGCAACTTTAATTACTAT
Source organism: Teinopalpus imperialis (assembly GCA_029286865.1). NCBI lineage: Eukaryota > Metazoa > Arthropoda > Insecta > Lepidoptera > Papilionidae > Teinopalpus > Teinopalpus imperialis. The sequence goes on along the minus strand of JAGSMU010000022.1, from coordinate 12,447,821 downwards.
ATTAAAAAAGATCATTCAATGGTATATTAATGAAAAGGATTACTATTCCCATAGCGAAGGCAAGGCTAAGCTACGAAGCTATGTCTATTTCCATTAAAGCTATGTGGTGTAGTAGAGCGGGTAAGAGAAAAAAAAACTTGACACAACTATTTATTCAAACCACCAAAATAGCCGGATGGACTGTCGCCATTAAGATACCGTTACATTCATCGTGACAACCAAAATGTTATATGATAGGTGACATGCCAATAAACTGAACAGGTTGGCCGATAGACGCCACTTTGTCGGAGTGATAATTTTTTTATAAATATTTTTTTCAAGAGCTGCAATCATGTTAATTCCGAAAATACATATTTCTTACCCGACAAAATTTTAAAAAACATATGAAATAAAATGAAAAAAATATCTATACAAAATGAGAGCTTGAATTATGATAGGATGACTAATGACTGTAATGATGTGAATTTAAAAAGTATAAATAAATATAATAAAAAAATCCAAAGATAAGTTTTATTTAATAAAAAAAATATTAGAAATTTTCATAGATTTGGAATTTTTAATAGTGGGTGTTATTAAAACTAAGACTACAAACAAAGAATTCTTAGACAAGCGCTACGCGGAAGATCGCAATGGCAGCAGAATTTTATGCCCATATATCAGGCGTAAAACCAGCCCTGTAATATGCTGAGTACGGAGTCGACATGCCGCAGAATAGCTAAGGGCGACCGGTGGAAACAGCATTCCATGCGATGCACGTCGACGGACCAACGGACGACGCCTCTTGGTCCTTACCACGCCTCTTCTTTTTATTTAGCAAAAACTACCAAGATAGCCTAATTTAATTTAGTATTTACTTTACTTTAGTTAGTTTACTTTTAATTTAGTATTTAATATTACTAGTGGAATGGAATTAAGATTTAATCGAATAGTATATTCATTAAAATAAACTCGACACACACACGTTAAAAAAGATACGAATTTAAACTTTTTTAAATTCCCGTTTTGTGATAAAAACATTACGTTAGTTTTATTTAATAATTTGTGTTGTTTTAAGTTTTTATAAATATAGTCTTTGGTTACTATATTGTCTAAATTTAAATAAACAAATGAATTTGTATAAATTCATAAACGTTACATTGTTATACACTAGTAAATTTAAAGGTTAATAACTTCGTGGTTATTGTGTATTATGAACATACGCGAACAAACGCTAACTAATCACTTCCAAAATTTTAGGACATAAGTAAAAATATTAATACAAAAATAAAGGTTAACCAAAATATGGTCACAATTAAATACTTGATGACGCCAGTTGATGAGTCAGATGGCTATTAAATACGTATGTTACAGAAGTGACGGAGAGCGGGCGGACTACGTATATATGGAATTCAAGGTCTGTACGCTAGTTAAAAATGTCACAAGTAAGCGAGAACGAAAATTCTGCGGCTAATTTTACGATGTCACCTGTCGCTGATAATGATTCATTACTAATAAGTATATAAAGATAAAAATTTAATGAATAAAGTTACGTAACTCCGATCGACACGTTAAATCCAACCCTACATCAAGTTTCAGTGGTACCTGTTATAATAAATAACGAGTGAAAGTGTACCACCGACAACTCACAATAAATACACACGTTGTTCTAGTTTATTATTATTCAAACGGTTCAGTGATAACATCTCATACAGCGTCGTCTGATTCGGGACCGCCCATCGTCTTCAACGAAGCCGTAGGCGGTGTTGGCCGTATATAAAAAGTGTATTACGTCATAGTTTACAAACACGATCGATCAACACGCTCTTATGCAAGTGGCAGATATCATAGAAAGCCAAATATTTGGCACATCTCACCCATTGAACTGAACGATCGACGGATTCCACTGCCGAGTATTGTACGTTAAAATAGACGATAGCAGAGTTCAGTGCTGTTTCTAAATTTATTTTCTCGTGTCTATTATCGCTGTCGTCATGATCACGATGTATTCTAAATATATCGGTTTCTAGGTTAACTGATAGTAATAGATGTTTTTTTTTACTGAGACTAATTTGTTTTGACTTCTATTCATCTGGAATGAATTGCATTGCAGATGAAAAGAATAAGAATAAGCCAATAGAAGATAATTCCATTGCATAAGAGTATAAGAGTGTGTTATAAAACAACATAATTTTTTCTACGATATCATTATCAAAAACTTTGAACTTAAAATATCTTAACTGCCGAACAAGGCTTGTGACGACTAAAATGCGTTATAACCTAGTTGGCATGAGATTGTTAAAAGATCGACAGTATTGGCAGTGGTGAGATCAACTAAGCATATTGGTTTGTAAAACGTATATCACAATTAGTGTATTATAATTGTAAATGACAAAGAGAATCATTTGTCAAAAATAATTTAACCTCTTCACATGTCTTCTTGATTCAAACTGGTTTAAGTTTTATTTTTCCAAGGCTCAAAATATACTCATCTTCTGACCATTAAAAATATTGTAAAATTTTAACAACACATATTTTAAACTTGTTGCATATTTTTTATCAATAACTCGAAACAGGAGTTAACCTATGTAAGAATATTTCGATCTATTTTTGTATTGTGTATTTGTATGTAATAAATTAATATCAGGGATATTTTATAATTGCAGTATTTCGGGAACTATTTTTTTTTAAATATTAGTACTGACATATGACATGCTGCTCATAACATCTTCATCCATCCTCAAAAATATCCAATATCCACTTTTGTTGTCTCCCCCAGTAGTATCGAGACGGAATGTTCTGTAATCGGGCCCCGTTATGTAGTAGCACGCTGGTATTTTTTGAGAGCGTGGTCCTTCCACGGCCATTGGCGAGTTTACTCCGTCAAAGGTTTTTATTCAAATTTGTTTTCAGATATTCTTGTGACATTTCAATCTGAAGTATTCCATTGTTTTTATATAAATAACAAAACTGAAACATATACTTAGGATAAATTAAATTTTGAGTTGTGTAGGCATTTCATGTGTTATGAAAAGAACGCAATATCTGGGCCTTGTCGTTGAAAATACCTAACGATAGCAAAATTGTGAGTAAAGTATCTGGCTAGGACAAGGTAGTAAGTAGGTTCAAACATTGGCATTGGGACCTAGAACTTGTAATAATTGTGAAGACACAAATTATTGCTGACGATTAATCCTGATCTTATTCCAATCTTGTCACAAAACAAAAAGAAACATATAGCTGGAAAATAATGTGTGCATCTATGTATGAGCTAATACTTTAATTCGATTCAGTACTATGCTAAACTGCCCAATTGTTTACTTCAGTTAACAAGTATCAGTCATCCAGGAGACCCCAATATAAGTCACAGAGAAAATGATTACACTAATAAGGAAATTAAGCTTAAAAGTATTTTTATAACATCTTTCAATGTGTTCCCATGACTACTAGACGTTCGCTATTTTACATTCCACTGGCGACCAACGACGGCAATGAAACGGATTAATTACGCACTAGAATTTAAATTAACGGACTTGTATGCGTTACGAGTCGAGTCTTGTAGAATTAAAAAGGTTTATGTTGTTAGTTTAACTGCTTAATGTAAAATTAATATATAATTATATTATATACTAAAATAAAACTACGAAGTGCATTTAAATTATACAAAAATATTTCTTTTTAATTAACACGTCTAGTATCCTAGCAGATGTAATAACAATCAGTCCACAAATAGACTTATCAATCAAATGATTCTATAAAAAAACATAAAATGGAAAAGTTCCACTTGTCCGTTTTATGTTTTCTTCCAAGTCCAATTTTTCTCATACCAAGAAACAGAAATATTCGAAAGATTCAACTCATTACTGTTAATAGCGATAATCTACTCAAACCAACCATGTTCGTTTATATAATAGTGGTTTGTGTACGGAACGTGGTCGAAAGATTATAAATTATTAATATATTTAATATTAATTCGTATGAATATTTTTCCTAGGCAAGATTGATATATTACATCGTTAAGGATGGACTATTACGTAGATGATGCGATTACCAGACCCTGTTAATTAAATAAATTTAATAAACCATAATCTGCAGGTAGGTCAGATGAATGTTGAAAATATAGTTTCTTCAGCTTTAAGTTAAGTTTGGGCACTTTTTTTTTCAAGCACATTTCCAAAAACAAACACGTCACGTGGTTTTTTAAAGAACTAAGAAGGGTGACAAATGAGCACGTAGTGATGATACATCTTGGATTACTACATTTACCTAAATATATCATAAGTGTGAAGAAAACCTTTCCTTTATATAAATATACGCAAACTGAGTAGTCTACGTTACATACAAAAGTAAAGTACACGTTTCATTATTGTGGACAGTAACAAGCGTCAAGAGAATGGCGAACAAGGAAAACGCTTGCTGGGTCAGAGACTTGGATGTGATGCAACAGATCGCTTAACGTATTAAGGATGCTGTCATTCGATGGCTCCACTTTACAAGAGCACGTTCGCATTTCTATATCCGACTTACATAAGACGCTTAAAACCGGTAGGGCCGCACTTGTTACGACGCCGTGTGAACAGAGTAATGTCTCTGTTATTGCCAATGTCGATATTTAGCTCAAAAATTTAAAACCGTCTTCACACAACCTTAGTCGATTGGGAGTTACATATAGACATCAAATCGGGCAAATGAACACGTATAGTACGATACTTAAGAAAAAGTTATGAAATAAATGGGGATCCATGAACGTCAAATTAGTCATAGGCAGACATATCAATCCTTGCTAAAGATGAGATATTACAAATAAAACGTCTATAAGAAAAGATAGTTTGGAGCGCGAGACATAAACAGTATAAATAATCAATCGTCACAGACGGGCAGACAAGTTTATCTTTATTGATGTTTACTAGAATAGGCAGTGGTTCCCTTTCACTTTGGCGTGCAACGATTGCAAAGAATATATCAAGGAACCTACCGAGGACTTCGGGTCACGACACAACAATGGGAAATACGATAAAAGTAAAAGGCATAGCACAAAACTCCATGGAGGATGACCAACGAGTTTAAGGATAATTTTTATAAAGGATTTATTTCAAATAAAATCGGCGGCAATATACAATGCGTTTTATTATGCTCGAAATGCACAGAAATTAATTTCCTATTTTTAATCTTAATAAGTTAGCATACTACATTATATTAATTTATTTAGGAAAATATGAAATAAATAATTATAAAGACCATTAAAGTCTTAGTGGAGATCTGTAAAGTACATTCAGTAGTGGAGTGATAACTAACATAAGGTCGACATGGCGACATTAACAAAATAGTCCAATATTATCCATGTTGTCTATTGCCGCCAACTTTTAACGTTCCCAGATTCACTGAAACATGTTTTTACTACTGCCACTGAGTATATAAGTTATTCATGGTTGGTCATAAAAATCCGTAATAATTATTTGGACGCCGCTTTCGTAACTGATGCAAATTATGATGAAACAAATTTTTGATAAATCCGTTCACGTAACGGTTATCGTATCAAATTCCATTAAAATATTTTGTACTCAGATTAACATTAACAAAGTCTGCCAAATTAAGGACCGTGTAATTAGAAATTCTTTAAAAGTAGATACTATGTTAACACGTTAACTACTAAACTATATAAGCAGGCGAACGGAAATTACTAAATTGTATATTCTTTTATTTGGTTTTATATGAGCCGCTGTTAGCCCGAGGGCCTTTATAGTTTCGCCGGGTTGTGAGGTGACCGAGCGCTTATGCCGCTCAGTCGAGACCTCTATTAGTGGGTAACTAGCATAAGGGTTCCCAAGAGGGAGCCTCGGCTTGGGCCGCTACCCTGTTCCGCGAGAGCGTATGACTCGAGGGTGCCCGTGAGGGCCGAACCTCGGCCCGGTCTGACTAAGAATTATCTACATTAATATCTCTATTATTATCATTGGCTGTCTGTACCACCACTTCGGAATGCGTAGGCACTGGAGAAGAAGTGGCGCAAGTAACTCCAGCGCCGCTTCTATCTGTATCGACTGGAGAGAACCGGCCTGTGATATGGCGTTATCGCGAATTGTATATTCTCGTAGCGTTTACACGCAAAGAAGAACTTGGAAGCTTACGGAACTTACCAGTACATTAATGCCAAATTATAAAAATATAAAGAGTTTCTTAACCTTTTGTTATCATGTTTTTCTATTGAGCTCTTTATTAAAATATTAATAATTGAACATTGTTTTATAATAACAAATGATAAATAGTAATAAATATATATTTATGTTGGATAGTAGTAATAAATGATCGTTTTCCTACCATTAAGTAGTAAATATAATTTAAAACTAACTTACAGTGGTAGAGCTACACCGCAGTTAGTTTCTAACTGTAGAATGAATGGGTCAGCTCAACCGGTATAGGATAACGCCCTCACAAAATACCAGCGTAATATAGTAGCATAATGCTGTTGTGTTTCGTCTGGTGTAAGGATCCGGAGATCTTTATTACTGGTGAAAAGGCATTCCATCTCAGTCCTCAAGGGCGACAACGCATCTGCATTATGATTCCTTGTCAAGGTTGAATGTAGATGTCATGGGCCGCAGGAATCACTTACCAACAGGTGAACTGTGTGTTCGTTTGTTATTCTTAGTGTAATAAAATAAAAAAACTATTCAATCTAATCTAATAAAAATCTTGTCATTTCGATTTACTGAATAATCAAAGCGAAATAGTTAAATACTATTTATAAACAATATCTTATTTTAAAAATATGAATGTAATATTTTCTTAATTCGCCCTCTTTTTTTTAATATTTGTATTGTATTATATTATCTATGTTTTTTTATTATTGTGTTTTATTATTGAATAATCTGTGTTTAGTTAATATATAACGTATACAAAAAATATCATTAATGACATTACATTATTATACCTGGACAGTTCTTATTACCCAAATGAACCTTCAAAGTAAAAAGCTCAAAGAGCGTTTCTCACTTCAAGTTCTTCGAAATGTGCAATCAGTGTAGTTGGCCCGTTTTGCTCGATAAATGTAGGTATAATGATGATGAGATTTCTAGGTTCATAAAGAAAGTTGCACACCGGCGCTGGGTAGGGAAGGCGCCGACAGCGGGGTCAACGACATGGCGTTATGAGAACACTGTTACTTTCAAAGGTCGGAACAAGGTGCAGGACGGCCAGTTACGACGACCCGTGATAACAAACCGACGAAAGAAAATACAGTTTCACGTGAAATTTAGATAAAAAAAAATAAAGGAGAGTAACAATCTACATACATATATATAGATCCTACTGTTGGTCGTAGACCTCCTCTCTATTGAGAGTAGGAGTCCGCCAAGCAACTTCTCTGCGGATTAGCGGACTTCACATGTTTGATTTCTTTTTTTTATATATATATCGTAAATACGTTGGTTTCGTCACGAAGTTTTACTGCCGAGCATATAGCAAATCAGTACTTAAAATGACAATTAACGAATTTCATTTGTACCGGCACCAGGGATTTAACTCTAACCAAGAGAACTCATGATGTATTGATATAAGTTTGGACAAACATTTAGTGTTTATTTAAATAAGTTGACAAATAAAAATTATATATCAATTTGAAAATGCGTCTAACGCACGGAAATTATATATATTTGCACGTAAGAATTTGCAGGCTCAATTACGAGAGTCACGCCATAAGAAATTAGATATTCTTTCCTCATTTGTTTTGACACTGGGAACTTATACACCATCGTGAAGGTTGATTACTTACTGATAAAATTTGAAAATTAAATATCACAAAAATTTAAAAAAATGTATATTTTTTTCCGACAGAATCAGGTGGAAATTTGCAACGATGGAGTTCTCTCGACATGACGTTCGTGTTATGATTTAATATGACTATAAAAAAGGTTTAAAGCAAACACTTTTGGCGTGTCAGCATGTTCACGAGCAACAGTTTAATAGGTTTTTAGAACTTAAAAGAGTACGAGGAAACTTGTGTAGGTAAGGCAAAGACAGTTCGTTCGCCAACCGTAATTTCTTAAGAAAACTGTTGAACATGTTATTCTTTAAACTTACGAATGCAGAGCTTGTACGAAGGTTGTATTGAATCGGCAGCATTGCAAACCGTTATTCAAGGATAGCTAGCTGTCCCTTCATAAGCGTTGTTAGAAATGGATACCACACAAACTTAATGAGGTGCAGAAAGAACGTCGCCTGATTATATTAAAGATCCATTCGACGCCGGTGAGAAAAATAACGTTTACGAGATACTGAAAGGAAATGAAACATGATACTTTTTTCAGTATCTTACTTATATAAGTATGATCCTGTAAAAAGCAAAGAAAAAAGCGAAATTTCCAAGTTTGTTGTTAGGAAAGTAATGAACATAGTAAACAAGTATTCCAGTGAACCTGCTATTAAGAAATCCCCTCGGCCACTAACATTCTTCATGGATAATCTTGGTGTAGGACGAACTCTAACTAGATGGAGTGAAGACCTATGCATGTTGGCGGGAAAGATGATCCATCGACATGATTTTCATCATACTTATATATAATTGACGAAATATCACAAATTAGTAGAAAATATTAAAAAAATATTTAATTTATAATAATTTACTAAATATTTTGATATATTTACATCACTACATAAATAAAATAGTTAATATTTTACTTTAAATAAACTTGAGAGCATTGGAGGAATTTCCAACATCGAGAAGCGGAAACATATTAAGTTCAAATGCAGTGCAGGATGCAGGAAGATACGCAATGCAGCATTGCTATACCGCATGACATTGATAACCGGAGAGCGTGAGGAAAACCTTAAATGGGTCAGTTGTATTTAATAAACGTGAAGCAAATTATGCGAACGTATTCATATATTTCGAGGTTAAAATGATTTTTGATGAATTTATTGATATTTTTCACTTTAATATATCCTACGCAGATGTCATTGTGGCCGAAATCTAACAAGATATTTCAACGTGTAGGTACAAATTACGAAAAAAGGGTGTGTTAAAAGATTATATATATTTATTCTTTTTCAGGCAACCCTGATGAAAGATAACTGAGACATACTATACTAATATACCTAAAACAACAATCAGATATTAAGTTTTATTAACTCATTAAATAACATCTCCGATACAAATTAGTATAATGAATGGGTCAGCTAGAACGGGGTAGGACCACGCCTTCACATAATACCAGCATAATGCTACTGTATTTCGTCTGGTGAATGTAGGGATCTGGAGAACTTTGTTACTGAGGCATTCCATCTCAGTTTGGTGACAATTCATCTGCATTATGATTCCTTATCAAGGATGAATGTCGATGTCATGGGCCGCCGGAATCACTCATTTAACATCAGGTGAACTGTATGCTCGTTCGTTATTCTCAAAGTAATAAAAAAAAACTAATTAGAATTATTTTGCTATAAATAATTCAATGGCCATAAAATTATTAGATAAAAAAAAGATAAAGCTAAATAGATATAAAATATATTTATTAATACATATGTGTTATGAATTGGGCTACGATTTTTTTCATTTTAGAGATAACAAACGAGCATACATTTTGCCTGATGGTAAGTGATAACTACGGCCCATGACATCTACATATCACATACATATCCTCAACAATGTTTCAAGATCACATGCGTTGTCACCCACGAGAACTTGGATTTAATGCCTCGAGACTTGTTACAGCTAGCAGGTAGCATCAGTAACAGTAACATCTACCTACAATATAAACTGCAAATGTATACACATTTCTTATGGTACGTATGCTAACCATTATTGTTGTGCTCCTAATTATTAGATTCTAATATATAATAGAATTACATTGATACAAGCAACAGAGGAATGAATGGCAGATATGAAGATGAATATTACTGATAACCATATCTTTCTTATCTAGCATCTAGAATGTGAGGAAAGGGAAGGTGAAATGACTTAAGCAGACAATGAACCTCTTTAACATATATCAAACCCACTATCCTGTATTTTACAAGCAAAACTTAAGCAGAAATATTAGTTATTGAAAAACATTTGCTTCCGTAGCAACGTATTCTCCTTTCTAGGGTGGACAATAGGCGATGTAAGGTAGGGGTGGGGGCACTCCCTGGTTTTTAGACCTTTTTAGTTTTGGGTGTAAATTAATGTATTTTAACCATATCATATATGAATAATTCATTCATAAAAAGGATATTCAAGAGTTGTTAAAAGACGGAGGGAATGTTTATGTTAAACAATAACAAAAATTTCGTTAAACAATTTTAGATAACCTGAATTTAAAAATAAGAATATATAAAGCGAAATATAGCGAATATCTAGTATTTAAATTAAGATATATATACCTAGACCGGCCATAAGTTCTGTTACAAATGAAAATGCATTTTTTTTAATGAAGTAATATAATATTAAAAATAAAAAAATAATGTATTCGAAATGGCCACCTTTGGCTTTTATCTGTTTGGCCACGAATCTATGGATTTATGCACTGTTTCCAAGGGAAATTTCGCTACTTCTTGCTCCAAAGATTTTTTTATGAGACTATATATATATATTATTTTTTTACCTCGAAAAGATAATTTTGTTTAGATTTACCAGATATCAAAGGTTTCATTTCAAATATTAACAAGACTCAAAAAATTATGTAATAAAAATATAAAGCTGTGACAAGTAATAGGTCTTTATCTATGAAATTGCCGTTTTGTATGAAATAAGTTAAAGTATTTTGTTTTCAAACTTTTTTGTTTAATTATATTATTTATATATTATTATTATTATTTAATTATATTATTTTTTATATAATTATATTATATTCAAAGTAATCACCAATGTAATCGATGCATCTTTGCCAACGCAGTGGTAGTTTATTGATGCCCTTCTTGTAAAAATCAGCTGGACGGGAGGCAACAAACTCTTCGAAGGCATTTTGTACTGCCTCTCGGGAATTTAATTTTTTTCCCGCTAAAAAGTTCTCCAAATTTTGGAAAAAGTAATGTAAGTAAGTAGCAGTAACGGTGGCTGCAAGTCTGGTGAGTACGGTGGATGAGGGAGAGCTTCCAACCCCAACTCTTGCAGCTTGGAGACTGTCTGTTGTGCAGTATTGGGTTGCGCGTTATCATGTAGGAGCAGCGGGGACGACCGGTTGACCAAAGCTGGTGCAGATGTGCGAGCTTCTCCATCATTGTCTTCAGTTCTTCACAGTACACATCTGCAGTAATGCTGTTGGTGGGCAGGTCCCAACGCGTACGTTGCGCTGCCGATCGTTAAGTTGGGGCACTCATCTATCGAGCTTTTTTACCTTGCCTTTTGATGTTAACATCAAAAGCTGCTGCTAGCTCGGCTGTAGATTGAGTATCATCAATTTCCACAATCGCCTTTAATTCATAATTTTTTACAAAAGTGTCCGCACGACCAAGAGGTTTATTTTTCAAATCAAAATTTCCAGAACGGAACCGGGCAAACCAATAACGAGTTGTGCGTCCGTTTGTAAAGTTCTCTCCGTAAATGTTGTTGATGTTACGTACCATTTGTGCCGCGTTGATGCCACGACGGAACTCATATTCCCTAATTACACGAATTTTTAAAGTATCCATTATGACGAAAAATGTTCAAACGTAATGAAAATACAAAGGTAATCAATAAACAAAAGACTGACTTTGTAAAAACAATGTCATGTTTTTAAAATAAAATTAATTTGAATTTAGAATTCACAGCCAATAAAAACTTTTTTTCGGTTTGTAATGGCCAATAGTGAAGAACGGCAATTTCATAGGTAAAGACCTAATATATTGGATGCGCCTGCTTTTCACTTCATAAACCGTACCCTTTAGACTATCTATCTATCTTATATAAATACATATATATTTTTGAAGAGTGCCCAGTTATGTATTTTTGTCCATTCCGATATAATTTCAAATATCAAAATATTATCAAATAATTAAGTTCTCTTGGGAAAGAAAACAAAAATTTTAAGTATATAGGTACATAATATTCAAAAACATTAAGATTTAATAACATACCTTCATAATTACGTTGGTCATATTACTGACTGACAAGACTTGGCATTCCTGCGTCATCATATAATATAATCTGTGTGAAAAGAGCCTAGCAAAGTTTATGGGTTTACGCACAGTGGCAATGGAGTTTAGTCTTGAGCAGCTTAAATACAAAGAATAATATTATATCTGCTACGGTACATTGTCAATACGAAAGTCCTACAAGTATTGTTAACTACTAGAGAGGAATGAATAGTAAAATTAAGTTTTTATATGAGAGACACTTCATATAGACAAGCTGTAGCACGAATAGCGTGGCTTGTGAGAGTAGGAGCACGCTTTACGGAATAACGTAAAATAGTAGTTTAGGGCTACTATGTTTCGTAGGACTTTACTACTTGCCTACCTAGTGAGGCATTCCATACTGAGAGATCAAAAACTAAACGTTGATACCCGCAGAAGAACTATGATAATAATATGGGGACTAAGGTTCTTGAGTGGCAATCTCGGACTGGCGGTCACAATGTATTACAACCCCCCACTAGATGACGACCTATACAGATCTGCGGATAGTCAAAGGATGCAGGCGGTTCAGTATCGTGATACTGAACCGCCTGCATCCTTTGACTGAACTGATACTGCACGTGGTGGACGGTGAAAGAGGCCTATGATTAGGAGCGGATTAGTGATGTGATGATAACGATGATGATGAAGCATTCTAAATCCCTATAGACCCGGGATTATAGAATAGTGCTAAGTCCCCCCCTCCCCCGTCTATCATATAGGTTCAGATGTAATTTCGAACACATACATAAATCACACCCAGACACGAAAATGAACTATTTGTAATATACAAAAATACGCAGCTCAATTGATTCAATCTTAAAATGTACGATATAAGATAAAGTATTCGCAATATTGTTTCGCAGGTTTGATTATTGAGATATTGGTACAGGTTTTTATTTTTTTTGGAAAGCTAACACGTTACATTATAACGTACCAATTAAAATTGAAATTGGTATGGTATCGCGGATTGAACTATGAACGCGTACAATAAAACAAATGACGTAGCCACGGACAAACCACTTCAGTAGTGTAAAAGATTATGTCACCAATCTGCAATCAATTATAACTTAGTACAATTCAACAATAGAACGAGAAGTTCCCACATCACCACACCTAGATGCTATTCCTAGGAACATATCTTCAGTCCACGACACGAACCTCGCAGTTCATGCCCTCACTAGGCACATCCAGACATTTGTCGAGGATTGTTCTAGGCGGGTTCCCTCGGTGGAAGACCACCGATGGTCCCTGCCAAACGACATAAAGGACCTAATGTGGCGCAAGAATGCGGCGACTCGTGCCCACGACTTATATCCCACTGAAAGTAACCGGCTGGTGCTACGTACCCTTCAGCGTGAAGTCCGGTCACGCATAGCCCAGTACAGGAACGATCGGTGGGATAATCACCTCTCCAATATCGAACCTTCCCACCTCGCCTTCTGGCGACTTCCCAAATCCTAAAGGGGCAACGCCCAAACAATGCCTCCCTTAGCGCATCCTAATAAACCACCCGCCTTCTTAGACGAAGAGAAAGCCGAATGTCTGGCTGACAATCTGAGCTCCAATGCTCACCGAGCACACTACCGATCGACGCCGCTCACCTTGCAATGGTTGAGAGCGAGGTCGATCGGAGGAGTAAGGAACCACCTCGCGATTCCGTTACCCAAGTCACATGCACCGAAGTTGAGTCCATAATTAAAAACCTGCGACCACGCAAGGCTCCCGGCCCCGACGGCATCACCAACAAGGTGATGAAACTCCTACCCATGTCCATTTTACACCTACTGGTAATAATCAACAACGCGGCCATATCCAAAGGCACCTTCCCGAACACCTGGAAGGAAGCCGACGTCATAGGGATTCTCAAGCCCTCAAAACATCCAACCGATCCATCAGCCTATCGACCCATAAGCCTACTCAAAGTCTTGGGTAAGGTATATGAAAGGCTCAGAGCTCTCTCGGGCACCCTCGAGTCAGACGCTCTCGCGAAACAAGGTAACGGTCCAAGCCGAGGCTCCCTATCGGGAGCCCTTGTGCTGGTTACCTATATATAGAGGTCTCGACTGAGTGCCATTAGCGCTCGGTCACCTCTCAACCCGGTGAAACTGTAAAAGCCCTCGGGCTAACAGTGGCCATCAGCCCGAAAAAAAAAAAAGAAATGAGAAGTCCTAATCTTCATTACCGGTACAGTATAACTCTGACGGATAGGAAAGTTAAAAATAAGATTCTTTCTAATTTTCTTATTATTAGCATGAAAATCAAGACATCTATTAATAACCACGATTATTTTAAATACCCATTCAGTTAACATTGAGTGAAAATATTTATAATTATATTCCGAAAATATGAAATTTTTAAGTTATGTATCAACATGCACGGCTTTGCTACATATTAATGTAGTCACTCAACATAACTGCATAGATAAATTACGTTCCAGTTAACAGCTGCCAAGGATGTTTTAGTTCCGTGATAAGAGCAAGGAACATATTAAGTATACATTTACATAGAAAGGTCTGATTCGAACTGGGATACGATTGTTTCTAAACTTCAATGTTTCACTATACACTCGATTTGCTTGCTTGTATTTACTTATAGTATGAGGCCGGTTAAAGAATGAAAAGTTTTCTTTTTAAAGCTACGCTAAGTTACGATTGTTATCACTCCCAACTATTTCCCGCATAATATAATCAACGACATTTAAGACTGATCAGATACATCTCTCTGCACAGCAGACTGCCACCAAGCATAATCTCAATCCACCTTCATCCATCAACATCCCGAAAAACTTTCACGAATCGTCACCCCATCACATCTAGAAGCCGGTCGTACCGTACTGGTTCGTACTAGGGATGTTATGTATATGTTATGTGATTTTCGGAATCAGAGTTTTTAAATTTGTTTTATCGGATTCGGAATCGGAACCAGAACCGGAATTACAACCAAAATCGGAAACGAAGTAGAACGAACGTAAAGAGAGTAAAAGAAAAGTAAGAAGAACGGAGGTAAAAAGGAAAAGTATTAGGAGCAGTTCAAAATAAAATAATACGACTACCGGGATTCCCCGTAACACATGTATAAAGTTTATAAATGAACGAGGAATCCCGGTTTATACTATAAACCTGTTTGAACGCGCCGACGGTTTGCTTTCGCCGCCCCTTATGTATTGCTTCGACCACCGATTAAAACCTCCAGTTCAATATTACCGGACCCGAAGCCGAAATCGGAGGTGTAATATCAATCGGAAGTTCCGACCTATCGGAATCTGGATCGAACCTCCGTAACATCCCTAGTTCGTACATATCGTGCTATACTAGGTCGCCCAAAGAAACAAGAATGCCTTCACAGAGATTATTGTTTCACAGTATGATTGTTACATAATTTTAAAGATAAATTATAGAAACCTGACATATAAGGATTATCACAAAAGCTACACATAAATACATATCAACAAAGATTTTGTCCTTAATTCGAGCAAAAGTTAATTTATGAGTCTGTTTGGCAGATTATGGAAGTTACGAGGGCGGTGTTACGTGATTTCGCGACCAGAACCTTCCTCCGGTTTTATTGCGCAAGCGTTATATCGGTTCAGGTAAGGTGACGATTAGTGAGTACATCTTTGTTTAGGCGATTTACGGAACTATAATACATCCTGCGCAATTTATGTCATCTGGTGACATCTCAGAAGATATCGCCGTGGTCAAAATCGCCTGCCCAATTTATGTCACTTGATGACATCTCAGAAAATATCGCCGTGGTCAAAATCGACCAAGAGGTCATCAATTCAAAAAGTAGGTATAGTGTTATCTTTGATTCGTTTTTTGATTTGCAACCGCAAGTGCACATCTTGGAAACATATCCCCTATTCTTTGCTTTTTACGAGCCCACAGTTCACCTGATGGTAAGTGATTCCTGCGGCCCATGACATCTACATTCATCCTTGACAAGGAATCATAATGCAGATGCGTTGTCACTCCTGAGGACTGAGATGGAATGCCTCGTCCCTAATAATAAAGGTCTCCGGATCCCTGCACTCACCAGACGAAACACAACAGCGTTAAGCTGCTATTTTACACTGGTATTCTGTGAGGGCGTGGTCCGGTCGAGCTGACCCATTCATTCTGCAGCTAAAAACAAACTGCAGTGTAGCTCTACCACTGATAATAACTCTTTCTCTAACTTTATCATACATATTTTATAGTTTGTAGTGTAATTACTATTAACCAATCCAATATATTTCTATTAAAATGCATGCTACTTTGGATAACCTGTTTTATTATATACTATTTTAATACAGCCTTTTATTTTGATTGCAGAACGTGTTCAACGTTCGAATTAATACGAAAATTAATGTGATTGATACATTTTGTCTACGCCTAGAACAAATAGATATTTTTAGAGATCATTTTAAATCATACGTTACATACAACTAGATACGTAGACTTACTACACTGCAGCTATAGAATTGAGGCGGCTCGACTTAGGAATCACCACCTCAAAAAGACTTACGTAAATATAACAACGTATTCATACCATTACCCATTTTAATCTTCAGACGTAACGGCGAGCATTCATCGTAGTGTGTACTTTCCAAGAGTATCTAATCGCAGTGACCTTTTATCGGTATGAATTATTAAGAAGATCGGTAGATTGTCTCTATAAAAAGATCGACAGGTGTCATCAACGTCTGATGAGAGAGGCGTCTGTTACAGAATTATTTGAATGTACTTTGACAGATGTCAATAATGTCCTCCTGTTCAATATTTATCACGGCGACATTTTCTGATTGGTTGTTTTGACATCAGTGGTCTATGTGCTTGTACGCAGAATATATTATAATACTATAAGCATTCACGCAAGCACAGATATATACTCACTCAATGAAACCACCCTCCCTCCCCCCCCCCCTTTCCCTTCATCATGTTAAGATGTAATGTATTCAGCAAGACCTGGCAAGGTTCAAATGCAGTCTCAGGTTCAACTGTGAGACCTAAATACAGTGCTATCCTGGTGAAACTCGTGAGCCCTCGGGATAACAGCAGCCGTCAGCCCGAAAAAAAAAAAAAAAAAAGATAGTATTTTACTTACAGCTCCTCTCGTTGCCGTTGAGACAACACCATTTTCATCGTGGTCGGGTGACGCTTGAGGCGGCGGGCCCGGGAGGTTAACTGCACTAGAGTCCTACTAAATCACGCGGGCGACGGCCGGAATGCCGTTGCCATTATCACACCTGTACACAATGGATATCAATTAAAACATTACATCTACCTTCACAGTCCTATTTGGATTTTACATTGTTCATCTGTGTGTTTACACTGTTACTCTGTATAATTAACATCTATTTTAAATTGTTCACTTTGTTAACGTTAAATATAATATAAGAGATATCATTTTTAAGAAAGAACAAATACATAAGCATCCTTTGACTTAACTGAACTGAATTTAATCTCAAAAATGGGTACTACTATGATTTTTATTAAACTAACTCTTATTAACAATGGAAGTCCATCTGATTGAACATAGATGTCTCAGTCAAAGAAAATCTGCTATTGCTTAATTACCACTGTTTAGAAAAAAAATTGATTTAGGGGTGAAATTATATATTGTGTTAAATTAATTAATGTCGGGCTAATAAGCACCTACAACTATCAAACAGAATATCACTAGAAACATATATTTATATCTTGATACTTTATTCATTTAGTCCATAGTCAGTCTATGGTCAGTCAATTACCATATCATATTACCCTAATTACCCATAAGTTGGGTTCAGGTATTTAGTAAAATTTCATTGTGAGCACCAGATGGGCATTTTATAATTTCCTTTTACAACTTTTTAGGTTTCATACAATGAACAGTTTAGGTTACCTTATGGCTTCTTTAACATGGCTTATCTATCTCTCTTTTGGCAAACTGTTTGGATACACATGTGTCACAGGCAATTTAAACTTTACTCATGATTGTGTAATTTTTTACTTATTACCTTTATTTGCTTAGTATTTTATAAACAAATTTATTCAATTATGCAATACTAATAATTTCGTTTGAAAAATAATACAAATATTGATGAAAATTTATAGTAGACATTTCTATTATTTGCTTAGTATTATTGGTTGGTGTAAAAAGATACATCTTTTTCATAAAATATTTTTAAGAAAAATTTAAGGTTTTTTATTTACACCTTCAGTTCCTTTTTAGGAAATAATGTTAAATGAGTTATTATTCCCCACCAGTCATCAGATCTTTGATGACTAGTCTTCCTACAACCACTATATTCATTTTTGTCTATTGTTACTGTGACTATAGTCAGTATAAAAAAAGAATCATGGAAATTATGGCTCTTAAAATAACAAAGACATTACAACATTTTTTAGTATGCAGTGAAGTTAGGTAGACCTAGAGTTATATAAAGACAGTTAATTTTGTACCCATGTACTTGATGCCTCTTGAAGTCACTTTTAAGATACCATGCATTATATATGCATTTTTAAGTACTAAAATTGCCTTTTATTAATTAATACAATATAATTGTACTTATTGATATAAATACAATACCATTATTAGAAATATAAACAATAATTATTGTGAAAGTGTAACTGACCCATTTCAGTATATTTTTCAGATGACTTGTAAAAAGTTCCAAAGGACCATCTGTGGAATATGTCTGTTGGGTACTGAACTAATGATTGACTGAGATGATAATGATGATGGACTTAGTTTTCAGCACCGAACACAACAATAACTATTGGTATCTAGATTTCTTTTGTTAGTTGTAGTTTATATGAGTAGTATGTCCTGGCACAAGCATTATATGCCAAAAAACATCCCCAATCATTAGAAATGAAATAACTATAACTACTTCTAATAACTAGGAAATAAAAATTATTAATAATTATTCTTAGGTAATTTAAGCTTAAAATCTAAACCAGAATAGACTCAGTGAACATTGAAATCCCCCTTATAGAAGAAAGTGCCTTACATTTATTATTGAACCAGCTTAGCATTGTATGGAAATATACAAGTATGGAAATATTTACCTTTTGGTTATTGGTTATGTTGTTTAGTTAATGATTAGTGTTAACTTTCAACAATTTACTTGCAATTTTTTTTTAGTTCTTTTAAACCATAGACATTTGCATGAATTAACTAGCATGTTTAAACTGGTTTGTAATAAAAAAAATGCAATAGAAGTACATTTGAAAATTTTCATGTAATTATTTTACTTTTAATGTACTGTTAACAAAATCAAGTTAGTTTTTGTAGTAAAATATTACACAAATGAGAACTGCACAAACAAATTAACTTGACATATCCAAGAGAAGCTTTTACAAACCTATCATGATTACACGTAAATAGTCAGAATAAATCTAGTTTTAAAGATCTAATTAAAACTGCGCAAAATTACTGTAAAATAACCAAAGAAAATCATCGAAGTTTAATGAATCATGTATGCGAGGTTGTTAAGTTTCATGCACTTGGTATAACAGACGAGTTCACCAGAACGGTGGCCTCCCTGAACTTATTACAAAATTTCAATTTGCGCGAAAATAAATAATGCTAAATTCAAGGAGTATTGCAGCAAAATGACTCAGAATTTAAACGTCAAATTCCATACTGTCATTTTGCCACATCAACGAAATAACCAAATCAAAAATGTAATATACAAAAAATTTGCAACTACTACGTTATATTATAATCCGTTAGAAGTAAAAGTAAAGAAAAATAATGAAATATCAGATCGGCCATATTGAACCATGACTTCTTACTGAAAGGAATAATTTATCTTATCGTTGTTACCAAGACAGTATCGAAGAAGTTACAATTAAAATGGATGAAATCAGTACTTACAAAACGCAAGTACACTAAAATTCCCACTTTTTCCAAATAAAAACCACACACAGAATAAACACACTTCACACAAGACCCAAGGCAGAAAACCGTTTTCGTTGCAATGGCTCAAATTCACTCAATACACTATAATGGCGAGTTTCGATTTTCCTTTTTTTTCTTTTTCAACTTAAAGCTAACAGCGCCACCTGTATTCGGAATTTCGTAACACAGAAAATTGTGAAATTAACTTGCAACACTGATATTTGAATGAGTCGAAAGACAATTTTAAACAATTTTTAAAATAAGAAAAAGAAAGAATGGCGACAACAATAATGAAATAAATACTAAATAGTAACGTAAGTTGTGGATTTGTTGAGTTGTGCATGTATTTGCACAGGTAATTGTTACAGAACACTGGTTCGTGATGGACTATAGATAAGTTAAAGTATTCTTTTACTTTTGTATTACTTTTATTTTCAAATTATCATCATCATCATTACTCTAAACTACTTCTTAATAAAACCTTTAGAGACTGCCTGACCAAGCTTGATTTTTAAATATTTTTATTAATAATCTCAAACAACTATTGGTTCCTAGTAGTTTCTAATTATTTTTTAAATAATGTCAATTAATTGGATATAGCGAGATGCTTTAAAATGAAAGAAATTGTAGTCATCCTTAATTTGAAATTTTAAGTTTAATAATTAACATATTAGATAATAGATGTGTTCGACATATTAATTGATATGGTTTTAAATTTTCTATATATTAAGGTTAACTTTACAGAACACATTTAAAAATACAATGGGTCATGTAAGCAACACAAAAATATTTCGGGCGAGTCGGTTTCCATTTGTTTCATATAAATAAAAGAAGAGATTTTTTCAGTGAGGCCTTTGTCCTAAGGATCTAACCATTAAATGTTGCAAGTAAGATGAGGACGAGAATTAAAAATATATCATTCACAACATCAATTCATAACCTGGATTTTAAAGAAGCATTATTCACTTTATATAGTAAATTTTATAATTTTTGAATGTTTCTTTCTTCATAAATATTGTCCGCATAACTTATAAAATAGTTTAAATTCCACCTATCCAATGATTCTCGCTTCTTAATTACAACATTAATAATAACCTTCCCAAAAATGATGAAGGGCTTAAATTTCATGTATTAATTAATAACAATAAATAAAACATATAAAATAAACTAATAACTATAACAATAAAATATAACAAATAAAATAATAACATTTTAGCAAGTAATGTTACTAAAATTATTCAAATTAGGTTGAGAATAATTGGATTTGCGATTAATATACGGTTACATTTAAGGATTCTTAATAATACTCCAAAAACCTAGTAAATAGATTTGATTATATGGACTTATAAGAAGACTACGAGAGCAAATTATCGAGTTTTAAAAAATCTACACAATCAACTTGGAAATCTTGCATGGTAACATCGATAATTTATTTATATAATTTCTTATGAAGTCGATGCAAATATTTTACCTAGTGTTAAAATATATTAGATAATATTTTTAATAAAATGCATTGCTTACAACTTAGACAATATCACTGTTTATTTATATAACATTATTTGTTAATTTTGTATCCTATTATTTTCAATTAATAAGAAAAAGTATTCGTCGACAGATAATAAAGTACGTCTTTAAAAACAAATGAACTACGATACGATACGGATGGTAGTGGTACCCAACTCAACAAAACAAATGTCCGATTCGTGCGCCCATTTCGTAAGTTCTTCGATATGTTCTGACGATAATTTCGATCGACGCCCTCATAATATTATGTTTTATATGTATGGGCTTATGTGAGTTATATTGTTTATTACCAACAGTCTAATGACATAAATGTCTTATTCAATTTCTTTGGAAAACTATTAAATTCCTTTAACAGATCAGCTAGGAGACTTAAGGAATCAAGTTTCATTTTTGCAGTTTTATAAATGTTTGCATGAGTGTTTGAATATCTTAGAGATTTATCATTATAATATCGTACTTCTATTAGTAGAGAGTAGTGAGTACTCAAGATGGCAGTGAATAGTGTTCACCTTTCACCATGTGAATAGACTGGATCCAATCATAGATGTGTTTGTCGTCACATCACATACGAAGCGCGGATGTTGACTCTGAGGAGCGGTGTGTGCGATGGTGATAGCAAAGGGTAAAAAAGTTAGGCCAAAAGTGTACAATACTATAAAAAGTATGAATTACATTTGGACTTCTGACCAGGAGCGTCCTAACAACCAAGAAGAGGGTGTTCCTCGGGCTATATTTATTCCTCATTCAAATTCTTTACCATTCGACGAAAGGCGTATCACATTGGAACAACCTATCAAGGTAAATATTTTTTTTTTCAATAGATATTGTATTTTAACAATAGTATTCTAATAGTTTGTCATAATAATGATAATTAGAACATTGTTTCTATAACAAGATTATAGTTAAGGAGTCCCATATAGATGAGTATATATATATATATGTATATATATATATATATACATATATATATTTACATATATATATTTATTTATATATAAGTATATTATGATTATCAATGAACATAAATTTCCCATAATATATTGCAAATAATTGTACATTTTGTAACATGATTAATATCCTTGTACATTATTAACAGTTTTGCGAAACAGCAGTTTTGTAAGTGTTAAAATTGTTGATGCATCAATAATGATTTTATAAGAAGGTTAAACATTCTGTTTTTTCATTGCTATTTATATAACAACTAGATGAGTTTTTTAGTCATATTTTAACAAAAAGTGCTTGCTTAGTTTTTTGATATGACTATTTATTCTAATATTATATTCTAATTTATAACATAAATTAGTTTTGTAGAATAATATTTGCCAAAATGCTACAATTGAACTTAAGATATATTTTAAAACTAAATATACAGCTTTGAATATAAATAAATGTTATCAAATGAAATGAATGTTCTATTTCATATTGTATTATCAATTGAGGTATATTTGTTATGCACAATTTGGTCTTTTTAGCTATTACCTTAATCAATCATGTTCTCAGAATTTCCTTAACTCTGCTATATTATGTTGAAATTTTGCTTAATGACATATTCATATAATTAACTTTTGAAGCAATGCTAAAACTAAGTATACTATGACCTGATAATGAAAGAAAGAAACTGGTGAGGCATTTTATCTTAGTAATTGTAATTGTTTCTATTTTATGAATCCATAACAAGGATAAACATGGATGTCTTTGGCCACAGGAATCCCTAACTATAAACTGGACTTTGTTTATCATAAAGAAGCCCTTTTTTAAATTTCCTATAAGATGTGTATCTAATTTTACAAAACTCTATTTTTTTTTAAAATAGTGCAGCTATTTAGTTGATTTTGTAGGTAGCCTTTAGCACAATATAGTGTAGTTACAGGATATTTAAATAACATTGAAAAAAATAATAAAAGGAAATAAATATATGGATTGTGTATTTTCTCATGGTTTGTGTACCTGCAGTTGATGTTTTAGGAATTTAGTACATTCTAATCTCTTATAATATATCAACATATTACAAGTGGATAGATGATAAGAATTTATCTGTTTACAGTACAACTTTACTAGAATTTATCACTGTTTCTATACCCTCAAAATACTAAGTTTGATGTAGACATCTCATTGGCTATAAGGAACATTTAATAGCTTTGATCTAGTTCTATTTAGAAACATGTTATTATAAGATTTCCTTTCATTTCTTTGTTCAATTCTATCCTACCCTCTATTTATAAAGTATGAATAGATATTTTATAATTAGCCATTTGTTTTATAAAGTAATCTTTTTTTAAATAATTTGATATTTTAATTAATGACACTGTCATTATATTTTTAGTATATAGATCTACTTTTGTATATTAAATACAGAATCACTTGTGATCTGTGTTTGTGTATATTTATGCCATTCTGCTATTGCAAACACCTGATATATATCTGATAACAACTAGATAATATGGCTATTTTAGAGGTTTTCCTGGAGGACATTAGTATATTAATTTATCATTTTCAATTTGCTCCAATAGACTGGTGACTCACATGGGTTAAATCTCATCCATAACTAGCAAAGTAAAAAATTTAGTTTAAGAGAAGTTTTAAAGAAATTATGTATGACTGTAGTGACTATCGGTGAGTGTTGATATTGCAAACATTACAGTCTACAGGAGATAGTTTTGTTTTAAGACATCAGTTTTCAAGGGACATCAGTTCAAGTATCTAAGAAGGAATTATCATACATTATTTTAAGAGGTCATTGTTGCCCCTTTATATTTTGAGTAGCCCCATATTAGCACACAGTTTACCTAATAGTAAAGGATGCGGTCCATGTTATCAACATTAATTCTCAAGAAACATGCAAGATTCGAGATTATCCCTATGCTCACCATTACTATTTCCCATTTTGCTGTTCCATGCTACTGCTATTTCCTGCATTGGTATCATGAGAAGTTGTGGTCCATCTCCGGTTGAGCTTCCAATTCATTTTAAAGCAAGAAACTAACTGCAACATGGCTCTAGCGCTAAAAAATAATAAAGACAGAGGTGCAAAGGCATTATCATCAATCACCGTTTTAAGCATGAAAGCATTGTGCTACGATTTCACAGTAACTCTGTGAAAATGTGGCCTTTCCTTTAAGGTGACTTCATACTATATAATTAGTGGATGTTCTAAAATATATAATAATATATACATAATATACACCATTTATATGTTGTCACTGTATAACAAATTTTAATAACATGTTTTAGTGTATAATATGCGAATGCTTATTCGCAGGTTCAATTAAGAAAATGTTTAATATTGTACAGATAAGTAAATGTAACAGTATTGTTACATTATGTTAAAATGCAATATTTTTTTGTTTCTGTACAATATCCAATAAACTTACTTAAAAACTACAACTAAATAAATATTGTTGGATATAAACATTTTTATATTCATCATTAAAATAAAATCAAGTTTTTAATAAAAGAAACGAGTTAGTCGAACACTTCATTTAAAGTTTCCTATGGTATTCTCTATTGCATTTATCTTTAAGTAGTTCTGTATGGAAGTGATGCGTTGTGTCTGTATGCTTGTCTGACTCAACGTGACCCGTGCTGCTCGAGACGGGCACAATTGTGTATTGGCAATTAAATTTAATGAGATTAAATTGTGCTATTTCTAACCTCGCATCTGTTACCCCGCCCGCAGCGGAAGTTGATTCTTATCACTTGTATGTAACGAGTACAGGAAGCGTAATATTACTAATAGTGAAGTGGGCACCTAAGATATTCGTTTAGAATACTGCTGATATGCTAGCATATTTACGAGGACATTTTGTTGTTGTAATTACGATAAAACATTATCCTATTATGTTTGGTTTTGGTATAAAAATAAAACTATTATGTCCTACTGCTAGAGAAAACTTTAAATGTAAACTAATTTTATTTAATAATTTGCCTTGTCATATGATCTGACGCAGCTGGTCATCTCGATCACGCGAATCCTAGATGTGGAATATCATACACCTTCCCTGTTGGACCTTCTGCTGACCTCACATCTCTCAACTCATGAGGAAACTTGAAGAGCACCAGCTGATTAGTGATCGTCAGTACGGTTTCCGTCAGCGTCGCTCAGCCGGTGACCTTCGCGATCGAGGGCAAGGGGGAGGCCCTGGTGGTTAGTTTGGATGTGGCCAAGGCCTTCCATCGGGTGTGGCACAAAGCACTTCTTTCGAAGTTGCCTTCCAACGGGCTGCCCGAGAAATTATGCGCCTGGATAACCAGCTTTTTGGAGGGTCGGAGCATCAAGGTCGTTGTCGACGGTGCATGCTCTGACCCGAAACAAAGTAATGCTGGTGTCCCACAGGTCTGTGTACTGTCGCCCACCCTGTTTTCTCTGCATATCAATGATTTGCTGCAAATGAGCAACATTCATTGTTATGCAGACGATAGCGCTGGTGATGCATTATATACGGCCCTCGCATGTTTCTCGGGCTACTACCGATGAGAACCGGATCAAACTTGTGTCTGAACTGGAGACCCTTTTGGGTGATGGGTCGGATTGGGATCGACAAAACCTTGTCGATTTCAACTCCAAAACACAAGTCTGCGCCTTTATTGCTAAAAAAGATCCCTTTTACGTAAGTCTCCACTTTGAGAACACTACCCTGGTTGAGGCCGAGAATACCAATACTGGGTGAGGACCCAGTATTGGTATTCTCGGCGTCGACATATCGAGTGACGTTCAGTTTCGCGGTCACTTGGAAGACAAGGCCAAGCTGGCCTCAAAAAAAGTTGGGCGTGCTCAGTAGGGCGAAGCAGTATTTCCAGCTGGGCCACTGCCTACAACTGTATAAGGCGCAAGTGCGGCCCCACATGGAATACTGCTCGCACCTCTGGGCGGGAGCACCCCAAAACCAGCTTCTTCCATTTGAGCTCGGCTCTTACCGATCGGCTGGATTCTCTGGCCCTGCGGAGGGACGTCAGTTCCCTCTGCATTTTTTATCGTATATACCACGGGGAGTGCTCCGAAGAGCTGTTTGGAACGATTCCTGCCGCCGAGTTCCGTCATCGGACGACACGACAGACCACCAGATTCCATCCTCACCACGTGGATGGCTGGCATTCCTCTATTGTACGCTTCTCGCGGAATTTTCTGCCCCGCATAGTTGCCTTGTGGAACGGTCTGTCCTCGGTTGTTTTTCAAAACCAGTACGACTTAGGGTCCTTCAAGAAGCGAGCCTATTGCTTTCTTAATGGCGGGCAACGCATCTGCAGTTCCTCTGGTGGTGCGGTGGTCCATAGGCGTCGATGAGCAGCTCGGTGTTCCCGCCACTCGTTTGCCCCCTTTTTCGTATAAAAAAAAAGAATACTTAAACCATTTTTTTTTAAATTGTAGCTTAAAACTCTGTATTTATTCCATATGTTTGAAGTACCGTTTTTAAAACTACCCTTAAAAGCCGTACAGTTATGTCGTGGAACTATGTGATGATGCGTGAAGTCGAGAAGTGAGTTTCTCGTATAAATATTGAGGCTCATAAGAGATAACAACTGCTATGTTTAAAGAGAGATGAAACATGACTTCGAGGAGGAATATTTAAGCAAAATCGTGCGCAAGAGTTTTGGGCACGTTGTGAACAATTTTGAGTCTTTTCAAGTAAACGTTGGCTTAAATGATTTTACGTTTGAATTTGTCATTCGACAATTATCTTACTGCCATGCCATTGCTAACACCGGATTTTGTGTTAGTAACTTTGCCTGTCATAAACGTTATAACGGCGACATTTATAAATATCACAATCTAATTAATTTTTCACACAAATAAAATAATGTTTATTATATTTTACTATCTTTATTCCAGATCGGACGTAACGTTTACCGAGCAACTCCAACACCAACGAACACCATCTTCGAATGTAGGGTCCTTTCCCGACATCACGCTACCCTCTACTATGACAAAGGACACTTTTATCTTGTGGTGAGTCTTTGTTCTCATAAACATATATTTTGTTTCTTTACGTCAGTTAAAAATATCAGTTTCAATGTTAAACATACATAATACGTATATATAATGGATTCAATAATAGATATGGAAATCAGTTTTCCTCTTTGTTAATAATAATTAATACAATAATTACTTATTACTTTAGTTACTTTCTAATAAATAGACTATGTTAAAAGTTAATACAAGTAATACAATTCAAACAATGACACCTATATATTTTTGCAGGGTAGGCAGAGATTAACTGATAGGAAAATCTATACAAAGGGACCTAACATTTACTGACGCATTGTCAGTTAATTCAATAAATTTTAAATGGATATTTAATTGATGTAATATGCATATTGAACTTTTTATTTGTTTATAACTATTCTATTATATAATATTTTAATTATTTGGTATCCATAGTTTCTTTTACGACGGATATTCTTCAACATCATAGCTTATCAATAGTCAACTGGTGAATACAGGCCTTCCCAAATAGATTGCCATTAAGCACGCAGCCTGCATGTATCCATCGACTACCTGCAAACTTGCATAGCTCATCGCTCTATCTAGTCTTTTTTTATTACAATGAGAGTAACAAATGAGCAAACAGTTCACCTGATGGTAAGTGATTCCCGCGGCCTCATGACATCTACATTCATCCTTGACACATAACCATAATGCAGTTGTCACCCTTGAGAAATGAGATGGAACGCCTTGAATCCCTACCTCACCAGACGAAACAGCATTATGCTGCTATTTCACGTCGGTATTCTGTGAGGGCGTGGTTCTTTCCTCGGTGGAGCTGACTTCAGTTAGAATTTTTTTCTGCAGTTAGAAAAGAACTGCATCGTAGCTCTACCACTACGACGGATACTGCGTTTATATTAATTTATTTAATCTATATCGTAAAATAATTGAAAATAACACAAATGAAGAGCGACTTAATGTGGATAGGTCTACCAGTGAAATCAAGATGTAGCACAAACTAAATAATAGAAAAGAAAATGCAACAAACTCTAGACGTGCGTGGACGAATGCGATGATACTTCCTTCTATGTACTGCTTCCTTAGTAATTTGTTAACAATTAAGCTGTCGGATCATGTTCTAGTTTTGCGAATTTTTCAACGTCTACCTTTATAGGGTTTCGTGTTGTAACCCTATCGTTGTCTTCGCACGCAAAATTAATAGGTAGGTAATATACTTAGATTGCTCATTGCTTTTAAGCATCCAGATAATCCATAGCATCATAAACTACGTTTTCCTAACACCTTTATATACATATATATATATATATATAATACATTTTAAAGGTTACTTAATAAATAAAAAATACAAATCATTCTGTAGCAGTTAAATGCTGGACGCAATTCTGTCCCAAGGTCCAATGCATATTAGACTAATTCAATATGCAAATTAAAATTGGTGCTGCTCCGCCTTGTTTACTGTGTGTCATGAATATATTTTTTACTTCCGTAAAAAATAATCAAGTTACAGTAAAAAAAAATGCGTAATATGCATTCACGCTTATATTGCCTCGCGTTGGAGGCATAACGTGGTTATAAAAATGTATGACGCCACTGTTCACAAGTATTAGAATGTGAAGACATGAACTGTGTCGGTTTTTAGTGCAAGTTGCCTGGAAAGAGAAACATTAGTTGCAACCCATGTGTCCCTTTTGATTGAGTATATACGTAAACGTATAATGTGCCAAGAGCAAATGAGACATTTGTGTTATCGGCCCAATTTTTTTAATTATTTTGAGAGTAACAAACAGACACACAATTCACCTCTAATGCCACTGAGATGGAATGCCTGATAAGTAGTAATAAAGATCTCTGGATCCCTACACTCAGCAGACGAAAATACAGCAGCATTATGCTGCTATTTTACGCTGGTATTCCTTGGGGGCGTGGTCCTACTCCGGTCGAGTTGACAAACAAACTGCAGCGTAGCTCTACCACTGTCACGTTTTTATACGAATGTTAATCGTACGACATCGATAGACAAATATGTTATTGTCAGTGTAGGTACATTTCTATAAGATAAATTATCATTATTCTCCAAGATCTACTTTAGGTTTTGAATTTGATTCACAAAATTTGTGTTGGCAAATAGATTTAGGTGGATCTCAAATCTATGCAATACTTTTTAGTCTTACATGCATTAAAAGGCATAGCACGTACTTGATTGCTTTAAAAGAAAATGCAACAAACTCTAGACGTGCGTGGACGAATGCGATGATACTTCCTTCTATGTACTGCTTCCTTAGTAATTTGTTAACAATTAAGCTGTCGGATCATGTTCTAGTTTTGCGAATTTTTCAACGTCTACCTTTATAGGGTTTCGTGTTGTAACCCTATCGTTGTCTTCGCACGCAAAATTAATAGGTAGGTAATATACTTAGATTGCTCATTGCTTTTAAGCATCCAGATAATCCATAGCATCATAAACTACGTTTTCCTAACACCTTTATATATATATATATATATATATATATATATATATATATATATATATATATATATATATATATATACTATACTATATCGGTGTTATTACCGAATATGCGACCGAAATGTGTAATGACTGATATGACAGTTCCCGAACAAAGTTGCATATATGTATATAGATACAGATCTCCGATACCAATATGTACCATTTGCCACTCTCGAGGGTCTATAGACAAAATAACATCCTCTTCTTTATATATCATATTTCTGTCCACTCTAGGCTTAGAGAAATATGACTGAATAAGCCAGCTACATTTATCCCGAGCTTACTGTGGAAAAAAAATCTAAAAATTTGTAGGTGATAGGCAATCTGTCAATATAAATATATATATACAGGTCATTCTGTCATTCGTTAGTCATTGACAACAGTGGTGTCACATGACATATGACTACGAGTTCTCATGATCTACCTACCCCGTAAGGTAATACAGAAGTGAGTGTGGATATATGTGTCGTATTGCTATGATCATATCGACATAATACTCTCAATATTAAATATGCATTGTTGTAACATGCAACTAACTCATTCTTTTATTTTTGAAAGGAGGTTCCGTTTGCAGTCCGAAATGGAAATTCGTTTAGGTTTATTTTCTTTTACTTACCTAACTTTCTCTTAAGCTATTTACTTACTAGAAAGAAGTTATAAAAATACCACGCGTAGTTGAATTGGACGATTAAATTGAAATGCCTCCTTTTCCGGCTATGTTACCGGAACTTAAATATTCTTAGTACGCTGATCGGTGAAGCTTTTGCCGTTTACTTTTATGTTGAAAATGCAGGATTTATGAAATCGTAAGGTGTCCGTCTGTCATATGTTTATATCCCATATCTTTGAAATAGGCTAGGTCAGGGGTGAGCAACTCGCAGCTTAATAATTTTATGTTTATTTATATTACAGATATTTTCCCGCTAATATATAAAGTTGTAATCTAATGATAATAATATGAATACAATTAGAAGTGTAATTTGAAATAATGATTTAAAATAGAAATTATGAAGAAGTGTAATTTTGTCCCGCCAAAAAATTTCAAAATTTGGCTAGGCCTGTTGCTAAAAAAGATTGCTCACCTCTGGGCTACATCGTTGAAAAAAAGTCTGCGAATACCTCATCAAAGAAATATATTTGTATTTTTAAAATAAGCTAAGGTAAAACACGATATAAATAAATGCTATTTATCAAAGCGTCAATAATAGAAAATACGAAATAACATTAATATGCTCGTATTCAAATATCACAAATGACACGAAGTTTTTCCTCTATTACGAAGTGATGGAGTTTGTAATTATTATGTTGTTTTTATTTATTTCGTTCAAATTTACGCAGTTTCTTTCACTTTAAATATTAGTATGCGTCGAAAACAAGTATGTTTACCTATCAAATTTACACCAGAACGTCAAATGAGGTTGGTGATGACGTGTAATGACTTGTACAATGTAAGGGTGGTGTTACATCAATGCACTATTTCCGACTCGCTGTTACTTTCTGAAACGGTCTTATCATCTTATGTAGTGTAGTGTTTCCTTCGACTTAGAGAAAGCTAGGATGTGTGTGCTTTTGTGATATATACGGACAGTGGCGGCTCTACCTATCGTGCAGGATGTGCGTTGCACATGGACGCAGCTGTGTTATGTGGTGCCGGCTTCGGCACATTCAAAATGACCGATCAGCTGATCAAGTTAGTATAAAAGTCGTACATTTTTATAATCTCCATTCTTTAACATTTGTACTTATTCCATGTATCCAGCGGCTAGAGGGCGCTCGGGTAATTTTTGCACACGGGCGCTACATGGGCTAGAGACGCCTTTGTATACGGACAGTTAATGTGGTTCGGTCACAACTTGAATTCCTTGTCAGTACGTCATCGTAATCATTACATTAATTTATAAGACGTATTTGCTATACGCTTGTACAGTACAATAGTGTCCTTTAGTGAGTGTTACTTTAAATTGACTCACTCTACTACGGATGGGGCATGATGGGACTTTAATTGTTATTTACTCGAGGGTTCATTGAACATTACCTATTGTTATTTGTATAAAATGTTGTTGAATCACCAATGTTATGAATAAAAGATTTAAAATATATATGTTTATATTTTTAATAACATATAAACATATGCACAACAATATACTATATAACTTCTTCCGTATATAAATATAGACACTTCCTTATGTAATAATGTACTACAAATGTCACTATCAATATACCGTACAGGTACAGATATATTTATTTATATATATTTTATTTTCAATTATTTATCAGTGAGTTACGTTATTTTCATTAATGATGGACGCTTGATTAGAATATCTGGCTGATACGCCATTAGGGGGGTCCTGGGATTGAGATACAATATTTGTATATAACAAATGTTTAACAATGAATGTGTAACAATTCTGTTAAATGTCGAATGTTTGTTACACTTGACAACTACTGACGTGTAAGTAACCTAATGTCGCTTCTTACATCACCCGTTCTCACATGTAGCTATTATGAAAGAACCTAAATGGCTTATCTATGTTTAGGCTTGGAACGGGTTAACTCTCACTCGGTTTAACGCCCACAAACGATTTCTCGCATTGTAAATGTTCGGTTAAGTACTTTGATACGATAGTAATCAATGGCAGATTTATTTTTTTATTAATTAACATTATAAAACTAAATAAGTCCGTGTTATTATACTATAATTACATTATAAAATTTTTTGAAGATTAACCAGAACGGACATTTTTTCTTCTGTCCATTTAGCATACTAGCATGTGATCTGCTCTCTTTATCTGTTTCTTAAATTTAAGTCTATGCTAGACGCCGTCTTCAGTCATACCGCTTTTACTGAGGATTTAGGTTATTAAACCTAAATATACATTTTTTTAAATTTTTGTTCTTTGTTACATTTATCTAGAGAGTCCAGTGGATTTTGTGGTATTTAAAATACGTGTATAATCGCTACTTGTGGTCTTAATTTAAAAACAGATATATTTTCATTGCTTTGGGGTCGCGTTGTTGCGAGGCTAATGTTGAAACTAAGTTTACGGACAATGCGAAGACAGGTGAAGGGCTACCTCTCTGCAGATTAGTCTCCGTGATGGTAGCACTAGTAATCTAAGTATGATTGCAGACCAAATGCTTTGGCCTATCCAGAACTCTGTGTAGAATGCTATCCAGGAATCAGTAATGTCTATCATTTTAATGTAGCTCTTAATCTGAATAAAATAAAAGTATAATTATACATTCATTTTTATCTTAATCTGATTAGTCAATAAACTAAATAAAATATAATAAAATTACTAAAACAAATATATTTTTATCGAATTATGTGCCAAACGAGCACACAGTTCACCTGATGGTGATTCCTCCCGCCCTATATGTATACCCACAATCATCCACGATAAGAAATAATAAAAACTGCATGTCACCGCTGAATACTAAGATAATATTTACTGAAGACTCTTACACTCGCCAGGAGAAAAACAGTAGTATTATTCTCTTATTTAATGATTGTCTTATGTACAATACAATAAAATAGTTATATACAGACCATTATTAGTGTACGTAATAATATCAACTGTTACTAAGGCGAATACGTAATTTTTTTTTTATATATATAATAACTGTTCAATTTTATATATACAATTTACACGTGTATTTTATATATATATATATATATATATATATATATATATTTAAATATAAATAGCAATACACAATTAAACACAATAAATTTAGACTACTTTTAAATAATAAAGCGTTTTTTATTGCGCTCTTATAAACTCTGTTGGATACATAACATTTATAAATGCTGCTACTTAAATAGTCCATAACAGCACTTAC
This sequence comes from Teinopalpus imperialis, assembly GCA_029286865.1. Classification (NCBI taxonomy): domain Eukaryota; kingdom Metazoa; phylum Arthropoda; class Insecta; order Lepidoptera; family Papilionidae; genus Teinopalpus; species Teinopalpus imperialis. The sequence goes on along the minus strand of JAGSMU010000022.1, from coordinate 12,414,081 downwards.
GCTTTTCCAAGAAAGCGCTAGCGAAAGTTATAGCAGTAAAGGCTATTCTTGGAACGGTAACTCTTGCTTACCACGCACTGTTGGCTTACGACCGTACCCCCTCACGCTAGTGATGCTGCTCCCCCATGTATTGTGTTTATTGTTAATGTTTGTTCCTGTTGTTTGATTTGGGATTGTCGCTTTATTGGTTTACACGGTAGGACCTTAATTAACTAGTCTATTTACCCTCTATAACGTATTTATGTAAATAAGTATGAGAAACGACCACACAGTACACCGATGGTTACCAATGACTTATGATCTTAAACACCTATTTTTGATTCTCAACATTTGAAGGCGTCAATAACTCAATGATTTACGGCAGCGGCTCTCAAACTTTTTTACTCAGCGACGCACTAACATATTCTATACGAATTCCCAACACCCTTACATACTTACGTGCAACACTCCCCGAGTCACGTTAGATAAAAATATCGTATATGCGCAAATCTCCGCGACACACTTGACAGGTGCATGCTGGTACACACCAATGTGTCGCGACACGGTGGTCGAGAACAGCTGGTTTAGGTTTGGGGTAACGGTCTGAGAAACTAGGTCGCGGGTTCGAAACCGACATGCGACTATTGCCGTGGATCGTGGATCGTGGATTTCCTAGTTAGCACCGGAATTTCCAGCTTGGCGATTAGCTGAGCAATGCTCATGGTACTGCAACCGTTCTTTTAAAAGAAAACTAAGATTAAAGATGCCCATGCGTTGCCACCCCTGCGGGCTGAGATGGAATGCTTCGTTTCCTGTATTCAGGTTTCCGCTTTCCGATAATCATCATACGATACGCAATGTTATTTATTTTTTGTTACATTGAGAGTAACAAACGAGTATACAGTTAACCTGATGATAAGTGATTCCTGCGGTTCATGACATCTACATTCATCCTTGACAAGGAATCATAATGCAGATGCGTTGTCACCCTTGAGTACTGAGATGGAATGCCTCGTCACCAGTAATAAAGGCCACCGGATCCGGACACTCACCAGACGAAACACAGCATCATAATGATGCTTAATCACGCTGATATTCTGTGAGGGCGTGGTCCTATCCAGGTCGAGCTCACTCATTCATTCTGCAGCTAGAAACAAACTACAGCGTAGTTGAACTACTGTTATACTTGTATTTCATTCTTGGTGGTCTTTCTCCGGGCAAGCCGACACATTCTCGTCCGCAACTTTGCTGCATCTTGACTACTACCGTATAAAATTATTAAATTTCCTATTTATACTTTTTAAATTATATCATCCTGGTCGTTTTCGACCACGGCGATATCGTCCGGTTATTAGCAGATGATATGGTATAATGCATAGGATATATTATAATGCCTAAAATATTTGCGCAAACGCGAATTACTGGTCGTCCCCTTCCTTTGTACGATGTATTGCAAGTACAATAAGATGCAGTGTAAAAGACAAGTAATATATCACAATCTGACTTCAACCAACAATTCGTGATATACAGATATTGTTCCTTGGCTAATAATCGAATGCACTACCGGCGACGCAGTAGTGGACGGCTGGGGACCGTATTACTGTACAAGACCCGTTTATGCCTTTTAAGTTTTATTTCACGTTATATATTTTTTTAGCTAAACTAACGCCACTAAAATTGTTTTTTTTGGCTCAAATATCTCCAATCACTTCCATAAAACTCAAACACCCACAAGCTCTCCGTTTCACAACTGTGCACAGAAATATAAACACACATATATCACTCTTCAATAATTATTGACCATATATTCTTGTGATTACTTTTGCCTTTCCTTCATTTTTATATAACATGTCCTAGTGTGGATAACTTTTATTTTCCGCTCATATAGTTTTGGATAACACGGATGGCCACGACCCCTGTAGGTAAGGTTCTATTTTTTTCTCTTATATTATAAATAATTTATAAAGTAACTTATGTACCAATGTTTGTGTCTAATAAAGATAATTATTATTAGTATTATGTAGGGGATATTTTTTTTTTCATCTCCGCCTGGTTGGCCAATATAATAAATAAACTATAAACATATAAAGAAACAAATATATACAATATATTATTATTGTTATTATTAATTAAGTTGGTTTGAAACCAATTACAGATTCATACAAAGTAACGGTTTATTGGCGTGACCTATTCAGGAGCACCAAAACCATTTAAACTTTATACTGGCCAACGTGGTGTTCTTTTTAATAAGTTCATTGACCGCAACGGTGCGTAATTAAAATTTCATATAATATTGTTTATGTTTAAACACGTTTATTTTCTGTTTACAATATAAGGAGTGACAAGCGAGCACCATAGTTCACCCGGCGGTAAATTATTTTTGTTACATTTACATCATATCTTCAAAAAATATTCAAGATGCATATGCGTTGTCACCACTAAGGACTGAGATGGAATGTCTACGTTACGTGTAAATGTCTCTCCGGATCCCTACACCCCTACCGTAAGAAACATAACGGTGTTATGGTGCTATTTCAGGCCGATAGGCTGTGATGGTATAAGCCCAGCCGACCTATTCGTGTTTCTGCTAAAAACGTAATATTCTATTACTGCAAAATTAAAAATATATTATGTAATTTTCTAATAGTAATGAATCGTACTTCTTTATGAAAAAAAAAACATTATTTTACTTAGCTAACTCTTTTGCTTCGTTGTCCGTATGTGTGTGGAAGGAAACGTGCAACACATATTAATGCAGCAAGGTCGTCGAGCTGTAGATTTTTTTAATAAGTGCTCATAGACGATTCAGAGGTTAAAGGTCACTTTTGATGTTTTTAATATTATCTATATAGAATAAAAACAGAAAAATAAGGAATATTCATATTCTTTATTTGATTTTGTTACAATTTTTTGAACTAATTATTTACATATGCCATCACAAAAGTCGTGGGCATAGTAGATTTACATATGCCATCGTCATATGTAAATACAATATATATTTACGCAATGATGTCCCCCGAGGATTTCGACCACGATGATATCTATCTTTTGTTGTTACGAGATAACATCAATTGCGCAGTATATATTATATTTGCGCAAAGACAAAGACAGTTATTCGTCATCCCTTTCTATACTCCGATCTAATGCATGTGCTATACTATTGGGTAACGAATTAAATGCAATGTCAAGGACACAAGATATACATACAACACACGCCAGACCAAATACGAACAATATGTTTTTTTTGTTAAAAACCTCACCTGAGACGGTAAGTGATCGCCGCCCATGAACGACCGCAATACCAGAGGAGTCGCAAATGCGTTGTCGGCTTTTAAGAAAGATGTAGGCGCTCTTTATTTCAAGGTCCTTAAGTCGTATCGCTTCGGAAACACTGCTGGCGACAGCTGATTGTTTCCACAGAGTAGGTGCGCGTGGCAGGAAATTGAAAATTAATGTGATACACAAATATTGTTCTCACCTATAGGAATTGAATCTGAAACGTTAGCTGCCTAATTCGTAGTACGGGTTTTTTTGAACTCTATTCTTTGAAACGTTTTAACACTTGGTCTAAATAGTAAAATTATTTATTTTCAGTTTTCCTCTCGTGTTTTTAGTTCTGACGTAAATTTTAATGATTGTGCTTATTTACTTAATAACACAAATAATTGATCCTTAAATTTGTGATTCTGTAAGGCTCTCGGAAATAAGTATAACGTACCTTTTAAACCTTTAATATACACTTAAATGAAAAAAGCCGATATCAACATTGCTAGTCTGCCCTAAAAGTAAAGTCAACAGTGAAATATTTTTTTATAAAAAAACCGGCAAGTCAATGGAAGTCAAGTCGTTTGAAGTTCTGTCGACAAGGAAAAGATAGTGGAATACCTTCATATCAGTAGCGTTAGAACAACGACTTTATAATTTCTACCTTCAAATGATAAACAATGTTTGTATTTTTTTGTTACTGTTGTGTTAATTTTTTTGTTATCTTTAAAAGATATACTGGCTCCTGAGGCGAAGGCAGAGTTATGTGATTCCACCTAGCAGACTATCTTCAGTACATTGGAGCTTTAGTGAATGATCAGGGTACCCTTATCACCTGTGAACCGGAAGACACATTTACCATATTATACTATAACCAACTGTCAAGTCAGCAACTTTGTAAGTCAGGTCAGGTGTATCCACCGTACGATGATCGACGTGATACGTGATTTGCCTCTTCAGATACGAGAATATGCATGTGCTATTTATTATTAACTGCATGTTTAGTGTACCATTCACATGATTAATGAAGATTACATCACCATAGACTATAAATAGATTTTACCGATATATAAATATTTGGTGACTTCTTATCATTCATGGCAAAAAAAATTGACCAAAACGTGTGATTGTCATGTATGTTTTATTTATGATATAAGGTGGTAATAAACAAGCCTACATCTGATGGGAGCCTACTCCCATATACATCGTTGATAATAATAATAATATGAGATACGTCATCATCCCTGACGACTTAGTAGTGCTTCGGAAGCAACAACTTTTTTTTTATGGCTGTGGGCTACTGATAGCCCGAGGGCCTTTACGCCTTCACCGGGTTGAAAGGTGGCCGAGCGCTTTGGGCACTCAGCCGAGAACTTTATTTATGGGTAACCAGCACAAGGGTTCCTGAAAGGGAGCCTCGGCTTGGACCGTTAAGTTGCACGTTCAGTTGCTTCTAAACGGATTAAGCAACAACAATGTGTAACAATTTATGTATAGACGTTTACTTACTACTCGCGCCGTGTATAATTTTTGACGGCCCCGTGGTGTATAATTTCAGTAGAGAATGCTGCGTCGCGACCCTGAGTAAATTTCTAGTCAAAGAACAATAGCTATGCATCACAAATTGTTGGTTTCCGGGTATAGTGTAATTTCAATTACATCCCGTATCCCTGACACTGCATATTATTTCAATTTTACTACATCGGAATAGAAGTGAATGGCCTCTGTGTTTGCGTGCACATTGAAATCAGGTAGGAGGACAATCATCACCGTTGTAATAAAAATAGTTGGTAGTAATGCTCGAACTCTATAGTATATTCCACGCAAGTATTCGTCTTTATTCATCGTTCTGTTGTTATTGCATATATAAACCGAGTGTATTGAAATTGATTGCTCGATTTATCGATGCTGCATCGCAATCATCCGCTGACGTGATCGACCCGAACCGACACAATGAGGTGTATTTTTATTCTTTGTTTTATACTGGAAATGCCTGCGCAGTACTATTTGCTATTGTCGTCTTCTAAATAGCGTGTTGTGGAAAAAAATACTCACTTGTGTCTTTCTTTGTTTTATCGTATCTATTGTGTTTGTTTATTATTTTTATGTACATAGATTTGTTTTTGTTTTTGGTCATTTCTTTAAATTTAATAAGTATTTATGTTAGTAATTGTATTAAAAAACTAATTTCCCGATTCGGCACTATCTTCCTGTATACAATCAGAACTTATCATTCGCGTGGGATATATTGTGATGTGTTACGAAAGTTTCAGTCTTCATATAGGTTCCTGTATATCGCAGGCGTGAGATCCAAACATATAATATTCAACTCATGCGTTCCTTGCGGAAAGGTTAAGAAAAGTCCTATAAAATATCGCCATTGAAAATTCTAGATTAAATAGGTGCAGACAAAACCGAGCCGTATAGTCACATCGATATGTTTGTTTTATTTACTTATCTATGGGTCACATAGTGATACAAGTTATTTGAAGATTTCAAGATGCATTCACATGCATCGTCAGTTGTCCCCCCTGAGGGCTGAAATGGAATGTATACCAGTAATTGGGTCGATGTAAGGTTATGCTGCTACTTCACTGTGGTATTTCCCGGTCTAGCCGACTCATTGATAAAAGTTTGTGTCTCCACCATTGTATAAACTTAAAAAAATTGAAAACAAATACAAGAATCATCTTAGTGTTGTTTCCGAATCTCTGTGAACGTTTGGTCCATTTGAAGTATTCCATCAATGTCAATGGCCAATTATAGGTTTTATCATACGTTTCAGTACCACACAATGACTGGTGGCAAGAGATAAGGTTTTAAATTACAGACGTACGCGGCTGGTTAGTGGTTGGTTATTGTAATAAAAGTCTGTACTAGGAGTTTCATGTTTAAATAATCCGAATCAGAACCAGCGCATCACAATAGTATAAATATCAGTTCCAACATTTAGGCGTTATCTATTTTATAAATGGCAACGGTTTCGTAATCATGTAGCTGAGAAGTCTGGTGTAAATAGATAGATATTAGATACAATGTACGTTCTTGCTAGTGAAAAATTGTTTAAGAAAATTTAAATAGTTTTTTTATACTTATTTTGTCCCGATTCGACAGTTATATCGAGTACTGTTGCTGAAATAAGGAAAAAAAAACGAACTAACTTTATTGATAATTCCACATACAAAAACGTCGTGCGTCGGCAATGAAGTTACTTTTATTTAATTATTACTATAAGTATTCAATAAGTATTTTATGGAGTGATGGCGGCAAGATTATACAGACATTGTAAAGTACAGAATTCACCGAGCCTCAATAAACATTCAAAGGCGCACATGCGTCGTCAGTTGTCCCCCTGAGGGTTGAAATTGAATGTATACCAGTAATTGGGTCGATGTAAGGTTATGCTGCTACTTCACTGTGGTATTTCCCGGTCTAGCCGACTCATTGATAAAAGTTTGTGTCTCCACCATTGTATAAACTTAAAAATTGTAAACAAAAACAAAATTATCGTAGTGTTGTTTCCGAATCTCTGTAAACGTTTGGTAGCATTTGCGGTAATCCATCAATCTCAATAGCGAATTATAAGTTATTACAATACGTTTCAGTACCACACAATGACTGGTGGCAAGAGATAAGGTTTTAAATTACAGACGTACGCGGCTGGTTAGTGGTTGGTTATTGTAATAAAAGTCTGTACTAGGAGTTTCATGTTTAAATAATCCGAATCAGAACCAGCGCATCACAATAGTATAAATATCAGTTCCAACATTTAGGCGTTATCTATTTTATAAATGGCAACGGTTTCGTAATCATGTAGCTGAGAAGTCTGGTGTAAATAGATAGATATTAGATACAATGTACGTTCTTGCTAGTGAAAAATTGTTTAAGAAAATTTAAATAGTTTTTTTATACTTATTTTGTCCCGATTCGACAGTTATATCGAGTACTGTTGCTGAAATAAGGAAAAAAAAACGAACTAACTTTATTGATGATTCCACATACAAAAACGTCGTGCGTCGGCAATGAAGTTACTTTTATTTAATTATTACTATAAGTATTCAATAAGTATTTTATGGAGTGATGGCGGCAAGATTATACAGACATTGTAAAGTACAGAATTCACCGAGCCTCAATAAACATTCAAAGGCGCACATGCGTCGTCAGTTGTCCCCCCTGAGGGTTGAAATTGAATGTATACCAGTAATTGGGTCGATGTAAGGTTATGCTGCTACTTCACTGTGGTATTTCCCGGTCTAGCCGACTCATTGATAAAAGTTTGTGTCTCCACCGTTATATAAACTTAAAAAAATTGTAAACAAAAAACAAGAATTATCGTAGTGTTGTTTCCGAATCTCTGTAAACGTTTGGTAGCATTTGCGGTAATCCATCAATCTCAATAGCCAATTATAAGTTATTACAATACGTTTCAGTACCACACAATGACTGGTGGCAAGAGATAAGGTTTTAAATTACAGACGTACGCGGCTGGTTAGTGGTTGGTTATTGTAATAAAAGTCTGTACTAGGAGTTTCATGTTTAAATAATCCGAATCAGAACCAGCGCATCACAATAGTATAAATATCAGTTCCAACATTTAGGCGTTATCTATTTTATAAATGGCAACGGTTTCGTAATCATGTAGCTGAGAAGTCTGGTGTAAATAGATAGATATTAGATACAATGTACGTTCTTGCTAGTGAAAAATTGTTTAAGAAAATTTAAATAGTTTTTTTATACTTATTTTGTCCCGATTCGACAGTTATATCGAGTACTGTTGCTGAAATAAGGAAAAAAAAACGAACTAACTTTATTGATGATTCCACATACAAAAACGTCGTGCGTCGGCAATGAAGTTACTTTTATTTAATTATTACTATAAGTATTCAATAAGTATTTTATGGAGTGATGGCGGCAAGATTATACAGACATTGTAAAGTACAGAATTCACCGAGCCTCAATAAACATTCAAAGGCGCACATGCGTCGTCAGTTGTCCCCCCTGAGGGTTGAAATTGAATGTATACCAGTAACTGGGTCGATGTAGCGTAATGCTGCTATTTCACTGTGGTATTTCCCGGTCTAGCTGACCCATTCATACAATTTTGTGTCTCCACCGTTATATAAACTTAAAAAAATTGTAAACAAAAAACAAGAATTATCGTAGTGTTGTTTCCGAATCTCTGTAAACGTTTGGTAGCATTTGCGGTAATCCATCAATCTCAATAGCCAATTATAAGTTATTACAATACGTTTCAGTACAACACAACGACTGGGTGGCAAGAGATAAGGTTTTAAAATACCCCGGTCTAGCCAGCACGTTCATGCCAGTTTGTGTCTCTACCACTGTATAGACTTAAAAGAGTTTTAGAGTCAAATTCAAAAATTATCGCAGTGTTGTGGTTTTTGTGGCAAACATATTCACACACACATTCATCTGCACATATAAATACACAAAGTTAGATACAATTGTTTATACGCCAACTTAAACTAACTCATGACAACTTTCAAACCTCTTTTTATTTTAAAGTCGGTTAAAAATACTATTTTTTTTACTATTGGTTCAATGGTAAATTAGGCGTCCTTTTACAGTGGTAGGGCGACGCTACAGCTTCTCGTTAGCAGCAGCACGAATGGGCTGGTTCAACCACGGAATGATGGACACACATCCACAATCCTGAGAAATAAGAGGGAATACTTTTTCTTGAGCCCGAATTACCTTTAACCGCACCGCACAGCACAGCTGAGCTACTGTTTTTTTCGTACATTGAGAATAACAAACGACCACACAGTTCACCCGATGGTAAGTGATTCCTGCGGCCCATGACATCTACAATTATCCTTGACAGGGAATTATAATGCAGATGCGTGGTCACCCTTGGGGACCGAGATGGAATTCCTCGTCTCCAGTAATAAAGGTCTCCGGATCCCTACACTCACCACACGAAACACAGCAGCATTATGCTGCTATTTTACAGCGGAATTCTGGTAGGGCGTCGTCCTACTCCGGTCGATCTGGCCCCGTCATTCTGCAGCTAGTAACAAACTGCAGTGTAGCTCTACCACTGCTAAAACTATTTTATGATACGCTAGTATTTTATGAAAACTTAGTCCTTCCGCTGTCAATTTAACCTTTTCTATTTTATAGAGATGTGGTTCGGACACGTTATTTAATTTACCAAATTAGAACTATATATTATTTATTTGTTAAATAATTTTTTAAAAAATATATTTTTTTCTAATTATTTTTAAAACCAGCATTAATATATCTCAAGTGAAGTCGTGCTGTCTGCGTCTGTGGAATAAATTACTTTGTTACTTAGAAAAATCTGTAACGACCCAACATTCCTATAATAGTCGCTTACTATTCAAATGCCATGCGCTTGATTTTATCGGTTCCTTTGTCTGGCCACAGTCTCTATGTCGCTAGTTTCAACATATCTATACTGTGGGTGTCATTGCCTATGAATATGGAATAGAATAAAATTAGACAATAATATGTAACATTTTTTTTAAACGTGGGCTGATTTTATTATCTCGAGTATTTCACAAGGATTTGATACGCTTTATACTTGCTCAATATGATAGTCAAAAGAATATATATATATTTTTTTTATGGCATTAAGATTATCAAACTAGCACACAGGGCACCTGATGGTAAGTGATTACTGTGGCCCATGACATCTACATTCATCCTTGACTAGGAATAGTTAGGCAGATGCGTTGTCATCCTTAGGGATTGAGATAGAATGTCTCGTCACCAGTAATAAAGGTCTCCGGATTCCTATACTCACTAGACAAAACACAGCAGCAACATGCTGCTATTTCACTCTGGTATTCTGTGGGAGCGTGGTCCTTTGACCTGACCCGGTAGAGCTGACCCATTCATTCTGCAGCTAGAAACAAACCACTGTTAAATATTTAATGTTTAGTAGTCGTGAAGTTATTCTTGATTTTTAAATGATATATAATTTCTGGGTAATCAATTTAATATAAAATTATGATTTATTCACGAATTTGATTTGTCGTCGAATCCTAAAAAAAAGAAGCAAAATAAGACTATCAATATCGTGTCAGTGTTTGTGTTCTTAAGAATTCAAACGATTTTAAACAAATACTCTACAGTTTGTAAACATATTCTCATCAGAGACATTGTATCGAGTTTATGTCCAATGACGAGTGACTTATTTGTTTGTGTTTACAGGATAACCAGAGCAGCAATGGAACGTTTATTAACAACAAACGTTGCTCGATATCGGAGCTCGAGCCTCAGGAGGTGTTCTCCGGGGACGTGGTCCAGTTCGGCATTCCCGTCGTTGAGAATGCTGGCAATTCGGAAAAGGTACCGTCGTATACCATTGAATTAACTATATTCAAATAGATGTGAAGTTTCCTGTGTTTTTATGGCTTGGTAGAAATATCAAATATTAGAATAAAATAATTATGTAAAATATGAAAAAAATATGTGTTAACACCTGGACCATCGACCATCAATCACTACCAAATCATTGAGTAAGACATAAAAAAACGCGATACGTGTTTCACGTCTAAACGAAGCATTATTGCTTGCCGGTCGACTGATTTTGTGGTTATGGATTTCCGCAAAGTAACATCTGTTTCTATTAACTGTAATAGGGGGCATGCTGCAGTTACAAAGTTTTGCATGATATGCAGATATGCATCTGGTACAACGAAATTATTCCGCTTAGGCGTTCTATTCCATATCGACTAACGTCATTACTTAGAATTTTCATCAGTGGTAGAGCTACACTGCAGTTTGTTTTTAGCTACAGAATGAATGGGTCAGCTCGACCGGGTTGGGACCACGCCCTCACAGAATACCAGCGTTATATAGCAGCTTAACGCTGCTGTGTATCATCTGGTGAGTGCAGGGATCCGGAGACCTTCATTACTGGTGACGAGGCATTACATCTCAGTCCTCAGGGGGTGACAACGCATCTGCATTATGATTCCTTGTCAAGGATGAATGTAGATGTCATGGGCCGCAGGAATCACTTACCTTCAGGTGAACTGTGAGCTCGTTTGTTACTCTTAATGCAATAAAAAAAAACTATTGATATACAAAAATGTAAGACTGACAAGACCGTGATCCCAAAAATTTAAAATTCAACACTAATTCTATTTCTTAAAGTTGTTATATATGTGTATTTTATATTAATGATTAAAAAGATTGTAGAAATTATTGTTAGAAGTCTGGTGAAGTCAAGTGCTTTGCATTTTTAGTTCCCTGCCTATTATTATCTTATTCTTATTATTTTATTGTTTTCTTAACTGTTCATTTATCTTCTTACAGAACACGTTCCCGCCGGTGGTTGCACTCCTCAAATTATACCACGCGGATGGCAAAGAAGCCAAGCTCAATTTTAACCTCACCATGACGACTCCGCTGCATTTGAAAGAGTTGTACCAATTGAATAATTATGTTCAGGTAATAGAGGCCACAAAAAACAGTAGGTAGTAGTAGTTTCTGACCGTATGTATGTTGTAATGTTAAAAGTGCATAATATTTATTTTTTTACTATATATTTCTTTCTTTATAATATTTTTTATAGTCGTTTTGATGTTTTAATTAAACTTAATTTACGTTTAGTTGTTTCAATAAATAAAATAGAATTACTGATAAACATGACGTGGCTCATTTTTCACAATTGGATTTAATTAATGAATTTAAGAAAATAGTTAAAGAGTCGAGTGGTTATCGGTGGTTAGAATATCAATTATTTCTTTCCAAATAGAAGCTGCATAAAAGAAGCATTTTTTAAAAAAGTTCTCCACAGTTCTTTTAAATAAAATCGTTTAATAAATTTGTATGATTTTTATACTTCGGAAGCGGTCAACATTGGACTAAAAAATAAGAATAATATTAGTTTTGAATTTTCAATTAAAAAAAAAGCACTTCCGCTGGTCCAAAATTTTAACAGGCATCCTGGACAGCAACAGACTGGTAAAAAAGGAGCAACTAAAAATCACACATTTTTGGTAAATTGAGTTAAGACGATATTTCAGTTGAAGAGAGAAGGAAGATACACAGGTGAAGAGAGCCAAATAAATTTTGAATTATAAGTGCTACTCTGATTGGTAAACATAGACTGTCTTTAAACTTTGCTGTATGTATCATGTGTTAGTATATAAGGGCGTAGCATATAATGTTTGAGCATGTGGTACCGCTATCTGCCGTAAGTTATGAGATAATTCTAAGATTTCCCATAATTTCTTGCAAAACCCTAATGAGAAATGAGATAGGATGTTACACTCCCTTATTCGGACCAAACGAATATAGCTACTTTAAAGCAGGGGCTCTGCTATAAATCGATAATATACTCTTATAATTACAAAAGACTTATGAAATCTAGTTATGAGCACTCTACTCGATTCTCTACACCATATTTCAACAACAGCTGAACTACTTTTTTTAGATAACAATGTAAAAACTAGATAGTGTGAAACAGTTAAGTTGGACATGGATTCAGCACGTTTAGAAACTCATTCATTCATCTATTTGTTGGTAAACAGTTATATTAAACTGTAAAAAGATAAGGTTATAATTTTTTATTATACTTTACAGGAAGCTATTCAACGCGAAGCATCCCTCGAGGGTCGTCTACAAACGTTACGCGAGTGCGTCGAAAGGACGCGGGCAGACGCTCAGGCTTCGTGGGAGCTTTTCGTTGGCGAGCAACGTCTGCTCACACGAGTGCATACGCTGGAAGCTATGCTGGCCACTGGCAAGCAGCCCGATCACCACCACGTGGTCCAGCTGCTCACCGATAAGAGAAACTACCAGGTGTGTTAGTAATGAAACAAACAATTTCGTCTCTCTTAATATTAGAGAAAGACAACTATGTTTTATCTGGTGAAAGAAAGAAACCGAAGACCTTGTTACTAGTGACTAGGCATTAACGCCCATTTATAGGTTTTCTATAAGCCAGGGCACTTAAGGGCGATTAGGGTGGCCATAATCGACCTATAAAGTTAACCCGGTAAGGACTTCAACGCTAAGTCCTATGGGGGCGTTGTTCTTCCTTGCGGGAGCAGCCCACTTCACAAACACTAGCTTGACTCAATCTTAAACTTAGTATTTTCTCATTGCCATCTTCTTCGACCCTATTATACCTACTTAATAGCAGATGATCTTTTTATGTCCCACGGTCGCAAATCAATTGTCGGTTTATGCCACTTTCATTCATATCTGGAAACGTGGTTGGCTTATTAAGCGCTTAAGCATTGCTACACGTTTCATCACATCGGTGATTACTCCTGGGCCTTTTATTTCTTTAACAGTCTTGTAATGTTATCTCCACCAGTTTCCATTCAAATGCTTACAGAGCCGAAATAAAGATAAAAAAGGAAACGGAATTTCATAATAAAGTTAGTGATGTGTTAAATTTAACGTCTTATTTTAAGGCTTCAGGACTATGTACAATTCCAGTTAAGTTTCAGTATTTACGGAGATTACATTGTAGAAAAAGTGTATGTTGTTCAAGTTTTTAATTAAAAATGTTTTAAGTTTTATAATACACAGGTTTATCGCAATCAATATGGGCTATCGTTCTTACCGGTGATTGTCCTGGACATAAAAAAAAAATTATAATCCTTTCCTTTCGTGTACAGGAAGTGGCGCAGGAGAGTTTACGCACCGCGCACGAACAGCGACTGGCACTCGAAGAGACCTTGGAACGACGCAGTCGCGAGGCAGCAGCATTGCACCAACACAACTACGCTCTTCGGCTCACCGCTAACAACGCACTCGCCGAGCTACAGGTAAAGTAACGTTTCGACGGTTATTGTAGCGTGGTGCGGTGTAGCTGCCCAGAGCACCTTACTTGTGTGTCACAAGTTCAGAGTTCAATTTCATACTAGGAACGATTTGATGGAATATATTTTGCATGCAGTGTGACTGCAATGTCATGTCCCATGTGGCAGGGCTCACCTCGCCACATGGGACATGCTGAATCTGAATTTTATAACGACTTTAGACCAGTCTTCGAAATATTTACGAGGCATCAGCATTATGATTCCTTATCGTGTAAGAATGTAGGCGTCATGGTACGACGGCAGGGCGCTAATATATAAATAAACTTAATCAACAGTTGTGTGTTTTCGTGCATTATAGAAGCTGGCAGCGCGTTGTGAGAGAAAAATGTGCGCGGCCAGGCTCGCAATAGCCGCGGTAGAAGAGCGGGAGCAATCCGTGCGTAAACATCTGCCGCTCGCTGTGAGTACTAACTGGAACATTATATCAACTATCGATACGAAAATGCCAAAGCTTTTTTTTTGTATCGCGATATAACATTTGGTGGGACTGTGGTCAAACACTATCTTAGGGTATAAAAAATGTATGATATACCAAGTGAACAAGTAATCGTAACCGCTAAAAATTCGAAGCAAAAAAATAATAAAAGATTTTAATAAAAAAATCTGTGATCAGTTTCTAAAGAAAAAACTTTTTAAACAGAAAAATTACAATAATTCTTTATTCTTGGATTATGGTTTAATTTTATAATAGTAATCGAAGTAATTCCTTGATAAAGAAAGATAGAAAGTTGTCACTTTAAAAGTTAGTTTATAGCAAGAAACAAAACAAATTAAAACAATGAGAGATAAAGAAAACTGACATATTATAATAATTAAAAATCAAGATTCAGCTTAAACTGTTCCCAATATTTTAAAGAGTCATATACTAACAAATAAAAATCTTAAAGCTTTTATAACACAAAAAATGTTAATAAAACTTAAAACAAACCGAAATAATACAAGATTTTTTAAAATTATATCAAGCATATGAAATTCTAAGAAATAAAACAAACGAAAAGCTATAAATATATTTATTGCTTTACTTAACTTAGATATTATTGCTATATAATAATTTTAAAGATATAATATATATATCTGTCTAGTATCATAGAGCAGTTTTTGCTTAAAAATTCTATATCTAGTATTTTAAAGCAAAAACACATTGTATCCAATGCTGCTTATATATATCTATAGATAAGCAGCATTGCATTTATTATAATATTTAAATAATGTAATGTTCAAAAAATATTTCCTGGTGTGCAGTGCTCGATACAGAACGGCGAGGCTAAGATGCTAGTGCTAAGCACGGACAGCAACAAACTGCTGGAGGCCAAACGCGGCGGCTCGCTGGAGGATGCAGTGCGCGCACTCCCAGACTACATCAAACTTTTGCTTCCACAGAATTTGCTCAACAAGGTATTTCACTATTTAATGACTATAATGTATAGGGTCGTCGCATTAAAAATGCAGCTTTGGACTCGGTGGAAAGGCGGGCTAAGAGGCTAATTGGTGATGCAACTGAAACCAATCTGCTCAGTCTTGAACACAGGCGTAAGGTGGCTAGCCTTTCAGTGTTTCACAGATTGCAGTTTGGAGAATGTGCTCAGGAATTACATGATCTAATTTCCCCATCCCCGTTCCACTATCGGACCTCACAACGCACTGCTGGATTTCATCCTATTGTTGTGAACATCCCTCAAACCCGAACGAAGCGCTTTGCTTCGTCTTTCATTATTCGTACAGCAAAGGACTGGAATAGTTTGCTATCGTCTGTCTTTCCCTCCGATTACAATGTGGATGTTTACAAGAGTAGAGTGAATAGGCATTTACTGAGCTAGTGCGCCTTACCATCCAGGACTGCATTTCCGCTTAACATGGGACAAAAACAAGTGGAATCGTGGTCAAGCACTTGCTTTGAAAGTATAAAAAATATATATATATATATATATATATATACTAATTGTATTTACATAAGACAAATTGGAAAATACATTGAAATGTATAAATTGAAGGCAGAGTGAGTGAGAAACGTATCATATTATAGCCGTTGGCCTGTTTATACACAGCAATAATAAATAATTTTAGACAAATATTTTTTCTATCAAAATAACTATAAAACCTATCATGAAATAAAACCCATCATAGATCAACAATTAATAAGCTCATATTAGGGCAGAACAAGTGGTCCCAAGCTATATTGTGGTGCAATACAAGAAACGTTGCTAAATGCATGATGTGCTTATCAAAATATCGTGGCATTTTGGCAAACCTATCAAATAGATTAGACAAAACGATCTTATAATGATAATGAAACTTTTAGCTGAGGTCCTAAATAAATAGTGTACTTTAATGTCTTTTTCAGGTTGGCATAAAAGCTATATCGGCGGAAGGCAAATCTGCGAAAGAATTTGAATTAATCTTAAAAAAGAATGACATTTATAACTCGGACAATAAAGGTTAGTTTATAAGTATTAATCTCAAGTTAAAGTTCCTGCTTATTACTTGATAAGTTTGGGCGAAGTTGACGTTGAGGGTTAGGATCGTGTTACGATCTAAGTGAATGCATCAGTTGACTTAGGCTAACGATGATTATTATATAAAGCCTATATAATTTTTTTTATTGACATTTTCGTTGTAATTGTTGTTGGGTATAAAAAATAACCCGCTCGTACAGTGTTGTTTAAGCTCTGATCACCTTAACCTTACATCACTATAAACTGTTAGTGAAATTTAGATATCTTTTTCTACCCAGATCTGAATACAAATGACATAATATGAATGATGTTTTATTTTTACTTTGCTCTTTTCTAATGATTTGTATGTCATGACATAGAGAAACAACTGATGGAAGATGATGGAGTTGGGGGAGTGGTGAGGAAAAATCTGAAGAACCGGAATGCTGTACTGATGACGAGAAGCAGTCTCGACTTAATCATGGTTCGTAACTGCTACAGAAAATATTTTAAACTTGATTTTGTACATAGCTTATATAAGATGAAGAAATAATTCAAACGTATTTATTGTATTTACTTTGGGACACAGGTGTAAAATAAGATTTTGCAATATTTGTAAATAAATATTTTTTTTATTATATTGGCAAACGAGCATACTGTTCCTATGATGGTAAGTGATTCCTGGGAACTCCTACATTCGTCCTCGATAAGAGATCATAATGCATACTGACAACCCTGAGCACTAAAATACATTGCCTCATCATTAGTAATAAGGGTCTACGGATCCCTTCACTTTAGGAGGCATGGTTCTTCCATAGTCAAGGCGACCCATTCATGCCGCAACTAGAAACAATGCAAGGTGGCCCCTACGAATGTTATTGTAACCATAATATAATAAAATAAGAGTACGACTGGAGAGCCCATAAGCGCTTACGTATGGACGCCCACGCCCCCTTGTCTCCCCGGGGATACCTCGTTTTCGACTTCTGCGCATTAACGGTCAGCGCTAGACTTATTATAGAACTTATACATGATATGTTCCTCCACACAACTCGATGTCAATTTTTCGGGTGGAACTAAAAGGATCAAAGTATTATTGATATATGTCTGTGACTTCTGTTTTTAAATTCATTATATGAACGAATCATTTGGGACGGCTATAATTTTTTTATAAAAGTATTACAACACTTCTAATTATAAGCCTAAGTATTTTGAATATATTGGCTACTTAAGATGAGCTCTTGCTACATGGAGTATGTTTGGTGGAGCAAAATTCAAAGGATAAGGTTTTTTTTATACATTGTATTTATACATTGTGTGTAATGAGCAGGACTAAGTGCAAATAGTGGAGATATGACAATATCTATCATGACCGCCAGCATGTCAAGAGGCCTTGCAATCTTTTACCTCATCATATTAGAAATATTAAACACGAAAATATTGTTTGTCTTCGGATTGCTTGTCTGTCACGTCGATAAACTATACTACTACGACTAAAACCATTTAATCTGGTTTCCAAATTTAATAAAGGAGAAACAATCTTATATTTTGAGAAGCGAAAGCACAGTACATATAATAATACAATTGTAGAAATAAATACAAATGTTTACACCTGTATACCTTGCCAATACTAATGTCTTCAACTCATAAACATCTACTTCTATTCATAACGAAGATTTAAGATGTGGATACATTGATACTCCCGAGGACTAAAATGGAAGGGCTCGTCATTAATAATCAGGTTTACGGTTAGTTCCTTCACCTCATGCATTGTTATTTTACGCTGATGTACTGTGAAGATATGGACTTTTTGAGCTAGCACATTCTTCTTGTAGCATTCGCAACATAACATAGCTTATTCTGTTAAAATGTCCAGATCAAGTACACGAAGAGGAGTCATCGAGTCCTCTAGATGGAGAACTGCATCCAGAGCATCCAGACAACAACGCGAACTCTACGTACAGCGAGCCCAGCACTAGGGAGGAATCGCCTGTTAGTGGCATTTGTGTATGACCTTTACCTCTTTTTTTATGTGAAACGTGAGGGAACTTTACAAATAGTCTCATATTTTCGAAAATATTATAAACGATATAATGATAAAATTAGTACAAAAAATATTCGATATCCACGATACGTGTAGATAAAATAAATCGTTATATGGTATTGGACACGTTTATAATATTTTTAATAAAAATTTAATCTTAAGATGTATAATATTAATATATAATAATTATAAACAAAAAGAAAACTATTACTCAGAGCATGTAGACAGTACCAGGCTGCAGGCACTAGTATCGGTAGATTCATGTAACATTATTTTATTTCACTTTCACCATACTAAGGAAATTATCTTTGTGCTATTGTAAATCCTTAGGTCAGCATATTTTACATTCAATTAATATGTTACAGTAATAAAAAAATACAATAAAAATCATAACTCATGCTATAAATGTTAAAATTTTTAATAATAGTGGGAAGAGAAACGGCTGGTATATAAATAATTATGTCAGCATGCTAACTAAACTATTTTTTCATTGTTTCTCAGTTCATAACACTTCCTGCACTTAAATATATAGTTAATAACTTATCTATGCCATTAATTAACAATGCAGATAAAACAATTTTATTAAAAAAAAACATTTATTTAACTACTTAATCCATGCGAACAGAGTAAAGCGGGTGTGGAATACGCGAACATTCTACGTGTGATGGCGGGTCTGAACGAGGAGATCCGTGCTCTCCGCGATCGGCTGTCTGCCAGTGCCACCGAGATGGACCAGCTGCGCAGCGTGCGCGACGAGCTGCTGGCCGCGCAGCCGGACACGCGCGAAGAGCCTCCCGCCGAGCACGAAGACGCGCCCAGCTATCGCGCCAAGATACATGACCTGCAGGTGAAGCCATGACACAACTTTTTACATTTTTTTTTGTGTATTGTGTGATGCTGTTGGTCTTTTGACTTTTACAGCTTTAACAAAACAGACTGAGTAAGGAAATAATCATTATAAAACATGTTCAGTTAAATTATTATAAAATTTTCAGTATATATTATAACTTTAGTATAAATTTACCATCACAGACCACTGAATATTGGACTTTTCGCAATTTATATTCGTCGACTTTGGACAAACTGGCGTAGGTCGACGCTCAATCTATTTGGATTCGAATTTATTTCTACCATTAGCGGCAGATTATTGTCATGGAGGTCTTAATCATATTGCGCGTGTTAAAATATATTGCTTAATGTAGACTTTCTTATAATGTATTCATAAGCCAACATGAAAGTTAGTTAGTTCTTAAAATTGTAATTAATAATTTCATTAGTCACTGCAGCGAAAATCTATTAATTTCTTACTAGATTATTTGAATATATTTCAGACTTCAAAACTGTATGTCATATCAACTGGAAGGAATATTTTGATGAGAGATGTAAAAAATGTAAAAAATCCGTGTGGAAGCCATGTGGTCTAGGTTTTATAATTGTGAGCTTAGTAGAAATAATATAAAGACTTCGTGCCACATTGTATCAGCAAACATTGGCCTTCTTTCTAAGAATGCCAATGTTTGCTGATGGAATGAAAGAAGAAGAGAAAGAAAAACGGATCCTCCTAATTGTACGCAATAAGATTGTAGATTGTATATGTTTGATGCAATGTTACATACATAGATTTGACTTAAACTTGCTGGAAATTGGCCTTATATAAAATATGTACTCCAATCCAAAATCAAAAGGTGCAAGTAGGTTTTATTTAATCTGAACATTTATTTTTTATTTAAATAAACCGTAACAAATGACCACTAACAAAAATAATAACAGCGACTTTAAAATTATCTTCTAGACGCAGCTCAGTCGCTCAACTGCGGCCGAGGAGGCGAACCAAGCAGAGATCCAACGGCTAGCTTCAAACGCGGCCGATATGCAAGCGGAACTCGCATTCCGACCAACACGCGCTGACATTGACGATTTAACCGCGGTCGTAGGCGCCCTGCGCACAGAGCTCCTCGCCAAGCAGCGACAGCTCGACGCCCTCCAAGCGAGTCTAAACAAAGAGAAAACAACCCTCGACAAAGCGGTCGACACCTCCAGTCCATTTGAAGAACTCAACGTACCAGAACCCGACGACATTGACGCAACAAAGATCTCCGATGAGATCGACGAAATGTTCCAACTCGATTACGACGATGACGACGAAACGGATTCCGTCACGACGGAGATAAATCGAGATACAAACGAAGAACCGAACGCCGAAACTGGCACCGTGAGCGAATACGTACGCTTAGACGACGAGCAAAGGCTACAGGTGACCCTGCAGAACGGCACGCTGCACGCTCTGGAGGAAGAATTGGTGCGAACTAAAGAAAAGTGGGCGGAAGTATGCGCAGAGAGAGCTCGACTAGCGGCACAGTTGGCGACCCTGCAAAACAAACCGCTACGTTTAGATATCACGCATGCGGTGGCGCTACTGCTGCCGGTCGCAATGGCATGCCTCTATTACCTATTACTGCCCTACATCTCCTGATTGACGGCCACGTGGGACCCGCCAGGGTACGCTTAGCGCGGACGCACGCCCGTCGTGGCGCATGAAAACCCAAAAGGGATTTTCACGATACAAGTTCAAATTATTGCTCACTTACTATCTCCGTTTCGAGTGCAGCGGTACGCGTGAATCCTACATGGTGTTGCTAGCCGAAGGGTTTTTTTTTTGGGGGGGGGTAGGATAATTTAGTGTATAACTGTTTTTTCGCCTTCGGATGTGGGTGCATCGGATATGATTAGCGCGTCTGCTGATCAGCTTTGCATAGACAGTGCCATTTGTGAAATTATCGCGACGACGCGGCGGCAGTCGGTGCGTTTTGTTATTGCATGTGTATTGTTTAATTTTGTTTCTGTAAAAATGTCAGTATCGTATTTTAAAAAATAACATGATAAAATATTGAATTCGTTGTTGATATCTGCCATAATAACTGTAAAAATTGTTAATGTTAAGGCCTAACGACTGTCCTTAATCTGTAATAAATTATTGTTTTACAAGGTCATAATATATAAAATAAAATGTCTAATTAAATTCTCTGTCGAGCGATATATTGGAGGCGATGTGAATCTACCAATATCTTCCTTGTTGAATAATCTTTATGATACTTCATAGTGTGTTCATGATTGTAATGTTATGTCGGTTGTGTCGCCGATCGCAGAGATACCGCATCGCAATTGCGCCGCTTTTGGCAGCTGTGAAGTTGCCAAGCTGCCAGGCTGCCACACATATCATTTTGTATAGGTTTGACGGAATATGGGCGTCGTGTCTGCGAATTTGATCGTCGTTATATTTTCGAATCGTTTGCATTTTCTAGTCCTTTAGAGAGTCGATTTAGATTTGATTGCATGACATTTTACATCTTGCAGTTTTCAGGAGCCTTAATATTGAACTAAAGCGTTATGACAGAATGGGTTTAAACTTTTACATGGTTTTAAACTAGGGCCCGTACAAGTTCACAGTTTTGCCCACAGATTTATGGTTAATTAAAGTCGTTGCTTCGAATCTGCTCTTTGACTGAACTGTGTAACAAATAAGCATAGAGGTTAACAAAAATCCTTATAATGTTCATACAAAATAAAGAATTACTATATACTATTCTAATATGACTGTGTCTCGAGTCCTATTATGAATTTGTAGACATTGCGTATGCAGGTTTGTTATATGAATTTGATAGTGATATACTTGTTGCGAAATATTTTAATTTCCCATTGATTGCGTAACCAGCGGTGGGTGGTGTCACACTGCTTGTGGTCTCTGCAACATCGGCGCCGGTCGACCCTCGGGATCGCTTTGCTCTGTGATGTGAAGGCCAATAGATAATTTTGTAACAAAAATTGTATAACTAACAAATTAACTATATCTCTAGATTTACTGTAACTTTACCACGTTGAACCACTGTCTATAGAAATATTTATTATTTTATTGTTGCACTGATTTTTATTTGTTATGTTCTATGTTTTATTTGTGTTTAGACCACCTTAATGTAAATACATCATTATCTTATATTACGTTTAGTTTCATGCTGTCGAAGACTTTTTATGTTTTATTCTAGAGCGTAATATAAATGCATTCAATGTGGATGCACTGATAAATTTATTGGAAATAATATTGATTTGTTTAAATATTGGTATTTTTATTTTCTGTCGAATGAACCGCTTCAAAACTTTAATGAATTACAAAATAACGCCGTGGTGCTAATATTGGATAATACTGTTCTGTATATTTGCAACAATTAATGTTGTGAGGTTTTTACTAGATACGAATAACAGATAATATATTATCTATATGGTACGGGTTTAAACAAGGTATCTATAGCTTTGCAACCCTGAATTTATTAGAAATTTGTAGAATTTTATAATTAGATGTAAATAGTTTTTTTCTTTATCAATAGCAATATTTATTTAGGTTTATATTTCGATGACTTTTTAATATTGAATCACCTCACTGGTTTCCTTGTATTTAAACGATTTGTAAAAATCAAGGTTCTCCAGCTAATCAGTATGTATAGAGGAATGAGAATATGTGATGATCACGTTGCGTAGTGGTCAGTTTATCTGATCTGCTGCATCACGGGTCTGTGGTTTGGATTTCCAGCCGAGAAATACAAAATCGTGCATCACAAATTGGTTATCTAGCGTGGGTGCCAAATAACAGCGTTGTTTGTGAATACAGGAGGTTCTGCTGCTTAACTGTACGTACTCTGTTGTCTGCGCTTGGTTGTGATTTATCATGGAGAAGTGGTCTGTATTGTTGAAGCTTTAGTATAAAAAGTTTCCATACATTTAGATGTTTGGATTCAGAATATAGTAAGTTTTATGTCGAAATGTTTTAAAACACATTACTTTTGGGATAGATCTGTGAGCCTTTTTGAGTTAATGATGTGCGGTTACTTTAGATAAACCTCTGGACCAACAACATTACTCACACACAAAAAAGAGGTGCGGTTATACGGCTCCGTCCCATACCTTTGGCAGATATTTATTTAAATATTTTTTATCAGGTTAGGGACGGTCACGCCGCTTGAGTTTTACAAAAACCCATATTAACTTTCTTACACATGAGACCAATAGATCCACAGGAGGTAATAGAACTTCATCAAGTAAGGACGGTAATCGTTAGTGTAGTAACGACTATCTCAGAGTGAGATAGTGCTACAAAAAAACGGGAAATATGGAAGATTGCTGTTAGAGCAGACATGGCTTTCGGTGTGTGATGGCTTTGATGTTCTATGTATAAACAAATTTATACATTTAGTTTTTTCAATGTATATAAATAAAGAGTATTAGGCGATTATGAATTATCAATCTCAATATTAACTGAAGCAACAAGTATGTTCCATGTATTCCCTAAACAGAACGTCTGTATCATCAGCAAATGCAATTCTCTTGATCCACAGACATTTTTCAGCTCGTTGATATATATCAAAAAGAGTAGAACAGCCTTAGCAATGTTATGTCGAACAATAAAAAAAAATTGTCTTTACCTTTTTTATGGAATAGGTGGCAAACAAGCGAAAGTTTACTTGATGGTAAATGGTCACCGCCGCTCATGAACATAACATGAACTTTAGTACGTACCTATCCATTTTGGAGATAATCTTCAAACAGGTCCAGACAGTGGCCTCGTATGCTAATACATTCCAATTCGTTTAGAGTAATATAGTATATATTATACATTTTTGTATTCCTAATATTTAAAAACTAAATCTTTTAATTTAATAAAAAGTGTAACTTTCATCAAAATCAGTTCAGAAGTTACAATATAAGATTGGTTAACTGCTACAGGTTATTTTTTGTTTTTATCTTAGCAAATGGCATATAATTATTTCCTTTTACCTATCAAGTTTAATACTAACATTGATAAAGTTATATAAAGCATTCATTAAAGACAAAAATGCAATACTTCGATCTTAGTTTATGGGGACGACGATTGAGCACTTGTGAATACTGAATGTTATTGAAACGTAAAACGGATTAGAAATATATATAGAATAATAATTAGTTTTCAATAAAGAATGATATTTATTTTGAATGGCACCTGTCATCGAATTAGGTTTTTACAATAAGAACAAATTAGAAATCGATTCTGGTTTTAAACACTTGTCTTGAACCTGAATTTCAGATTTGATAATTAATGATGGACCGAAATAAATCACTTATTTAAGGCAGATTAGTATAGCCATCTTCGGCCTTTGAAGTTTAATTTATTTATTTATTTACATTATTAGGAAACTTCACAGCATACAAGAAACATTAAACATAAATACAATTAACAAGGATATTTAGCCATCAAAGAAGTTACAACTATATACATTTTTTTTAAAAGTATGTGCAATAGGAGTAACACATTTTAATCTGTAGTGTAGTGTGTGTGTGTTGCAGAATGTTTTTCTGCACCTACCAGAAATCAATGTAATATTTTTAGAGTCGCCATGTCTTACGAGATCATGTGATATGACAATGAGATTTAAGACTAATTCGCTCATTGCCTGATAGATAATCCGTGTCTTATTCTAACAGGTTTATAAATGAGCCATTAATCCTCTTAAGCCTTCGCTTTTGATTTTATAGTGAGCACACTGATTCCTCTCGGCACCAATTTATAGTATATATAGTTATACCATTAGGCATCATGATAAATATTACATCGTTGTAACCGCAGAAAACATGGTAAGAAAGCACACATGCTCGCTATACCCTATTAAAAGAGAAGGCCCAGCAGTGGGACCTACATATATAGGCAGTTACTTTACAAACTTCACTTAACTTTCACATCGTGTCACCTTTCACTCTTCTAAGGTGAAACTTGAATAGAGGCAACTTGGCAAGGCGTTCTATAAGATATGCTAAGTTGAACAATGTTTGGCTTAGCTTCTATTTGTATGACACTTACAAGGGAGCGCTTCCGTGCTTTCAAGAGCCTGCTCTTACGCCGGCGCTCCTCGTTGTCGTATGGTAACAGCAGTTAGATCATGATAATCCTTTTTTTTCGAAATTGTGGATAGCCTTTAATAGATGGGGATAGAATTTTATAGTATTAAAATGCACACAATTAAAAGAAGTAGAAAGTCAGTTTCGTAGGCCTGGAATTTGATAGAGTTACACTTTACTGATTACTACCCAAAATTAACCAGTCAAAATAGTATTAAGAAAATGGTTTTTAATTTTCCTTACATTACAGTTTTTAACTTAGCTTTCTGTATGAAATTTATATTTGAGAGTATAATGTTTTTTTAAGTATACTTATGAAATATGTTTGTAATGGTATAAATTTATCATAATTATCTTGTTTATTACCGATTTAATTTTTATCACCTGTATATCCACTGCTTGTCTTGTATTATTCACCTGTTATTGTAAAGATTCTAATAATTTAATTACGTTTTCAACCCTTAACTTATTTGTTAATGTACTTAATGATTAATGTGCTTTACTTTATTTATATAATTTTAACCATAAATATATTTACGAACAATCCACGCCACGGGTTGACTGGTAGAGAATGCCTTAAGGCATCAAGTCCGCCCTTTGTATCCCTTTTTGTAAGGTGTGACCAATAAAGTTTAAATAAATAAATAAAAAAAAATATAATTGTCACAGATACTTTTAAAGATCAAAAACTTACTAAATGTCAATATTATAATAATTATATTATATTTAATTATTCATTATATACGGAAAAATAGTATTTTTGTATTATCTATTCTATTTTCTAAAATCTCTAATCTCGAATCAATTTTTTTATATAAATTAGGCTGTGGTATATGAAAATTCTCAATCTTGCAGTTTAAAATTAAGCACTACAAAATTATGTTGCTAGAAAAACCAATTACAATTAAATTGGTTTTTCTAGCAACAGACATTTTAGATCTATCCTGCTAATTTCTCTTTCTGCTCTAAATTTCTTTTGATGATGTTTCTTAAGAATGCCAATTTTCGTGTTTTTTTTCGATCCTAAATTCTTGAAATCTATTTCGATTTGTGAGCCTATTGATATAAGATGTGTGACCGCTTGTGATCCAAATAATATGTGATAGTGATAAAAACTCGTATCTATTGAATAGTTTCCCCGTTTCCCTTAATTAGATAGAATTTTATCGGTTTGTGTGTGCGTATTTTGGGTTTATAAATGAATCTATACAGTTTTTAACATTGTTACACACATTGTACTTGTGAGTCTAGAGGCCTTTATATAGAACGAAGTATTCCATCTCAGTCCTCAGGGTCAATGTTAGTACATGCAGGTTCTCTGTTGAAAATGGATGTAGTTGTCCTGAGCTGAAATCACCGCTTATCATGAGTTGAAATGTGTGCTCGCTTGTCACCCCTAATATAAAAAAAACAACAAGATACACATTTTGTTGCACTTTTCCCTGGACCCTGAAAATTATATATAGATTTGAGTTTTTTTTTTAATTTATAGAATAGGTGGCAAACGCGCAAGCAGTCCATCCGATGGTAAGTGATCACATTAGGAGTCACAAATGCGTTGCCGGAAATAAATTAGATAATAGCCAAAAATCTGAAATATCAATCATTTATCAGACGAAATGTCAATGAAAAGTGTCCAGGTGAAGGTATATAGGGATACTAACACTAATGGGCCGCCTTTCAGTTGAGTTTATCATTTACGTTATTTGTGACAATTGAAATCGATTGATTTGTTTCAAATCGAAATAACAGATTTGTTTGAATTTCAAATATAAGATGACAAATCTTCGAATAAAAAATTTAATAGAACGAATGTATAGGTTATATTGACGTTATTTCGATTTAGATTTTATGGAATTATTTATTATATAAAAATGCAGATACTTTGTAGGATTTAATTTAATCATTTATACTAACACATTTTTAATAATACAAAGGAATTATGATAATTTCAAATGTTGGTGACAAAATTAACGGAAACGGAATTAGCATTATTAGACGGAAAGACATCGCGAGGGTGGTTTGTATCATATTAAATAGTGATGAAAGAAGCGTTGCGAAAACGAAACCGCCGAGTATATATATATATATATATAATTATCATTTTGAGAGAAAGACAAACGCGCACACTGTTCAACTGATCCTGCGTCCCGTGACATCTACCTTCATTCTTGACAAGGAATCATAATCCAGATGCGTTGTCACCCTTGAGAACTGAGATGGAATGCGTCGACACCAGTAATAAAGTTCTCCGGATCCCTGCACTTACCAGACGAAACACAGCAGCATTATACTGCTATTTTAAGTTGGCTTTCTGTGAGGGCGTGATCCTACCCCGGTCGAACTGACTGAATTCTGAAAGGAACTGTAGCGTAGCTCTACCATTGTTGTCTTTATCATTGATTTTTTTGTAATTACTGGTAGCGAGACATTCCATTTCAGTACTCAAGGATGACAACACATCTGCATCTTGTATCTTTGTCGAGGATGGATGTACGTTTTAAAGTTATAATTTACTATCAGGTGAACTGTGTACTCGTTTATTGGCCAAGTTATTTTTGAAAAGAGAAGTGCTACTGTGTACAAACTTTGCTACAATAAGTAGCGTGCCTGTACACACACTGTAGCCAGAAAGTGTTGATCCGGGAAAATAATCTTTTTACAGATTAAATAGCAACGTAGCTTTATTTCGTACGGTGAATTATAAGAATCTGAGGTTCGATTAATACTACAATGTATTTTTTATTAATTATTGGCGATAATAAAGCACAAAACCGCATCATTTTTTTTTTCTTTAAAGATTTTACTTTATGTGTCTATGGATCAAGAAATGTCTTCGAAAATACGAATAATACATAATAATTCTTGTAATTAAATCGTATATCACTAGAGTTCAACCATGTAAGAGTATCCAATTTGATTAATGAATATAATCAGATTGATTACCGTACACTTAAAAGCATATTTATACATTCAGAAGCAAAGGCCGGTAATATATGCTTTTTGCCCAAACCCAAGTCATTTCTATAAATTTAACTAAGAATGAGTCTTAATTTTGCATAGCTTTGGCTAGATCGTATAAGAATTATTTTGATTAAAACGTTAACCGTAATAAAACATTGCTTTAGTTTGATATCGCGAATAGTAACACAAATGCGATCTAAACTTTTATTAACAACGCAAAAAACATAACAAGAAATAGTTATAGGCATAATGCCTCAATTAAATTTTGTATATGTTTCTAGAGAAAAGTCTGTGTTTAAAATGGTCTAGTTTTCACTCGTTATAAAAAGAAACAAAGTCAAAGAGAATATAGATAAAAATAATACAATTGGAACAATTGATTACATCATGCTAGATAAAAGAAATAGGTCGATGTTAATGAGTAGGCGAGACATTTATCTACGTAATTATATATAACAACTTAATTCAAAGCAGACGCGGGTCGATATAAAATATATGTACACCTAAGCGACACGAGGCCCGCGCTCTCGAAACTTCGCAATATTTGGCGATGCATGATGATTCACCTGAAACCAATCGCCACGATATTCCAACTTACCGGACTGGAACGCGACTTTCGAAATTAACAAAGGTCTTATTTATGCTTTTCGTTTCTGGCTAAAAAAAAATGCAACGTTGAACGTTTTACGTAACATCCGTTTAGGCATTTTGTGTGCAGTCATGACTTATCGTGGGCCTACTTGTTGGTTAGCAGACTAAGAGTTATTATTATTTTTTTCGATAAGCATATTTATTCAACAATATTTCTTATACCTGACACATTATTTTACTAACGTCATATCATATGAAGATTAAAACGTAGATGGAAAAGTTTGTATGTCGTTAACAATTTAGGATGTTATGTGGTTTCACTCTTTACTCTCATGCTTATATAAGTGTATTTAAATGTGTTTTATAAAGCAACATTAAATGTAAGTAAAATACTAAACTATCGTAATTTTTCGTTAAGCAAAGGATCTAAACCTATATTAGGTTGCCGTTTCTTTCTTTGCATTGACGCGAATTTTTCTCTGTATATTTTTTATGTATTTAAATTACGAATATATATTTTTTAATTTAAAATGAAATAATATATTATTTTTTATATTATATTGTCTATTTTTTTTTTACTTATTTTATTAAGTTAGTAAATATGTTTTAGAACGCTCATTATTATTTTTTCTTTTAGTATAACTAGGTGCGAAGAGAGTTCACCTGACAGGGAATCAAAATTAAGATGCGATGTCACGCTACCAATGGAATGGTATCCGTTTTCCTACACTAAACAGACGTAACACAATAGGGCTAAGTTATACTGGTATTCTGTAAAAGCATGGTCCCACAAATCTTTAGAGTTAATAACAGGCAAAGGGTAGTTAAAAATGTACACTTAAGTATCCAGAAATAAGAAAGTCTTACTTAGGTAGAAATTAAAGAATAAATAAAATTAGGCGCAAAGTGTAACACGATAGGTAGGTAAACCGCTCCACTTTAGTTGTAGGCCCAAAAATACCGTCGCATTATGTAAAACAATCAAACTCAGCGATAAAACGATGCCGGATGCGGCTGTGCTTTTTGCTGTGACACGAGTTGAAATACTAAGACACATAGGGAATAAAGAGTAAAACTACACGCAGAAACAGATATAGATTATAACAGAAAATATATTTTAGTAGGCTATTAATTTTCTCAGATATCATAGATTTGTGAATTCGTGTTTTACGTGAGTCTATCACGTCGCCAAAAGAACACAGAATAAGCAGTATCGAGGGGGATAAGACCACGATTACCGGATTCACAGAGAGAGTAGTTCCGGACTATTATTTTTCGTCTGGTAAAAGAAAGAAACCGAAGAAATTATTACTAGTGAGGAGGCAATCAATCTTATTCCTTCGGGGATATAATCTGTATTGTTACTCTATGAAGTTTGAAGATACACACCCATCTTGGGGTCACAGGAATTCCTCTAATTTGTGTTAAATGTATAAAATATATTTATGAACTAACTTTATTAAATAATTTCAAATATATTCACTCTTCACGGAGGTCCCAATTTCCATATGATTTCGGTCAATTTGTTATATTAATTTCACTATCATTTAACTGAAATCATTTTTATAAATATATTAAGGGAAATCTAAAAAAAGTCCCTAATAAATTAAACAAATGTAATAAATATATAAATTGGTATATTTAGATTTTATTTATGGCAATCATCACGTCCTCTAGAAATACCAGCGTAAAAGCAGTATAACGTTGGTTTAGGGATCCAGGGGTTCAATCACTGGTAATGAGGCCTTCTATCTCAGTCTATAGGAGTGGTAATGCACGTGCGTCTTAAATCCATATTAAATTTTGAGGACTGACGCACGTGGGATCCCAACAGGTGAATCGGTGTATTTTTATCGCCCTCAGTATCGTATAGTTTCAAAGTGTTAGAAATTCTAAGTAAAGACTCTGAGATATTTGTTTTTTTATGGAGTTAGATTGTGATAAATATGCACATAGTTCGACTGACGGTAAGTTTGTCATGACACTCGCTTTCGTCGTCGATAAGGAATTTAATAAAAAAACGGTATTATATATATTTGATGTACGAGTGTCAAGGAATTAAACAAACTTCCCAATAAATTATACATAGAATAATAGAAATTAAATAAAATCAATTTATTTTTAAATTATTTTATGTAGTATATACGATGAGAGATATAGATGATAGGTGTAAATATCACTCGATATATTTCATACAACGTGCGGGAAAAAAGAAAGGCTGATGAACAAAGTAATTTTATTTTTCTTTAATAATTAATATGTCTGTCGGATCTTAACAAATGAATGAAACTAACAATGTAGTCGTATCACGTGTTCTAAGAAGTAAAGAGTACAAAAAACAAGTATTAGAAGTCGAATCTTTCCGTTTGACACTGAAAATAAAAAAATCATAATTATTTTAAAAAATATTAAAGTCAATTAGTAGTAGTAGGTATTTTTTTGATAGGTTTTTCAAAACATACCATCATAAACCAACACCAACATAGCTATTAATGGACAGTGCCTAAGAATTAAAAGTAAAAAAAAAAAAAAGTAAAAATTAAAGTACAATCTTGTTGTAAAATAAAATAAGAAATGGAGTGCAAATGAAAATGATAATTTGAGAATAAAAGTAAATGTAAACTGCGCGTGAATATGCCATAAAGAATTTTTGCCGCCCATTCGATACAATTTGAAGCTGAATAATTTGTATATATGTTATGTTATTCATTAACAACGGTTGTAAAAAGAAACATAAAATACATTTTGGTGATATTGTCTTTTAACATGTTCCCGGTAAGCACATGTATGCAGGAAGCCTTTTTCGTTGCTATTTTCCCGCGATCAGAAACATTTGAAGTGTGTCTGCTACTTTGTTGATATTTGCGCGCGGTACTCGTTGTAAAATAACACGTCCTTTTCTGTTTTCTTATTTTAATGTAGAATTTCTTGTCCATAATCACATTCATGTTTCAAATGCTGACGTCGATAAAACGTATAAGCGATACAAACGGACGAAGATCCCACCGACCCCTGAATGTCGGCCGAACTGGGAAGTTCGTCCGGGCGTAGCACTTGATACTGTTTTTCTTTATTCTTTGTCCTTCTTGAACTGGCGTACTTCTTCTTTGTGTCACATAATTGAAAATTGCTAAAGGTAGAGTAGAAAATAATTTAAAAACATTTGTCCTTTTACTTAAACCTAACTTAGTTCTAGATTGTAATAATAAGTAATTTGGATTATATGAAAACAGAATAAAATATTATATTAAAATTTTACACAGACAACATTGATTTATAACACTTTATTGAGAACCTCAGTCTATTTCTAATGCTGCAGAAGTACAAAGTTAAAGTAACATATGGTTAGCTTATAAATATTACAATAAATTAATATTTTAAGAGTAGCATAAAAAGAGTAATTATTTCACCTGTAATGTAGAAGTCTATTAGCAATTAACGTGTCTCGGTGGCGCGGGCTCGACGAGCGGCAAACGCCGCTACCTTCCGACGACCTTCGGGCGGCGCGAGTGAGCGAGCGAGGGAGCTCGGAGCGGCGCCGGCGTCGGCGGTGAACGAACTCACCTTGACAAATGCACCATTTGGCATTGTTCGCGGGAAAACCGGCGGCCTTGCGCTGCGACTGCCGCGCCGCCTCGCCGCCGCCGCGCGTCGACCAATCGCAAGCCTTCGCGCCACAGCCTGCGCCCGTTTTGGCGGGAACCACTCATCTGAATGTTGACCGCTTGGCGTCTCTACCGCCACGCTTTCAGCGCTCTTTTTCAAAGCAACCTCGTCGCATGCTGAAACGTGCATTCGTTTACATTAAACTTACTGTCGTGCTTCAATTTTATTTTATATATTATTGACTGGTTACTAACCCTGAAATTTATTTCGTAACAGATTATATATTGCCATGATGCGCATGTGGCCATGTGTGAATTTGATGTAAAATTGTGTCTAGAAATTTTATTCTAACAATAACAACTATTGAAAATTGATACCGTGCTATTCCGATCTGTATATAAGACAATATTACAGTTAATTTTTATCGTCCACACATAACTGTTAATTAGCAACAATAATAGTTAATCATTTATCATATAAAAAAACTGCGGATCGAAACGAACTTAAATTGCAGAAATAATATCCCAATTTATGTTTGTTTTTGAAGTACTCGTACCTAATTCTATTTACCTATTCTAATTATCCATGTTATTACCAAAATGGCGGATGCACCTTGAGATGTGACGTCAGCGTCACTACCAATCGCCGCGCATCTACTGCTTCGTGAAAATTCGATATGGTGCGCAAACATTTTAATTATATTTTTGAAAAGTTTATTTAGAAACGACGCAGTTCTGGATAGATAACTTAATCTTAGATAAAGTTATAAAATATTTAAACCAAAGTATTATACTATTATAAGACTGGTTTACCGTTCTAGTTTTAAATATAAAAATAATTGATTTCGAAAATAGAGTTCATTGTAATTGAAAATTTTATATGCATATATATTTAACTATATCCATTAAAATTTTCTTAAAAGATCATATAATACTGTCTCAATTCTAAATGGTAATTTATAAAATGCTAAATGACAGAAATTATGTGAATGCGGCTAAGTTAGGTTAGCGGTGTTACAATTGCCTTCAGGTCAATAAATCAAAAATTAATACTATATAATTTTTCAGTTGCCATCTTTTTATTAGTCTAAAAATTGACTTAGTTCTGGTCTGTCTAATGAAATAGCTTATTATGAAAGAGTTATTTTTGATGTTATATCTGATCACAGAAATAAGGTAAACGATATGCACCTATTTAATTTTATATGACACATGACAGATGCAGATAAAAGCACATGTGGTGTATCATATACTTTTCTATAATAGAAGTGACAAGAGACTAGCAACACTAAACCCAGTAATTATAACGTTCTTTATGCCTATTATTATATAGCGTGGGTTGTGGATATTAGTGTAGGTTCCAATAACTGATGCAAATGGACGCCCACGTTCTTTTGCATTTGCTCACAGAATTTACGGGATAATCAACCTCAAACATTAATTATTTATGTATATATATATATATATATATATTATATATATATATATATATATATTATATATATATATATATATATATATTATATATAATAATAATACGCCACGCGACTCTACGAAGTGACGGAATACACTATCAATTTTTTTGTGGTTTTCCTTCACTGCCCAAAATTTGGTTAAACAGCATAGAAATGCAAATAACAGACACTCGAGATATCGGGCCTCTGTAAAACCTAAGAAACTCCACGCAAAATTTGAAAAGGCGATGTAAAATAATTTGTACATACAAAATCACTTCTGAAACAAAAAAAAATACGAATACATTACGACCGGTCAGCGAACGCCTTTGAAATTACTAAGACTCTATATAAGAGACCGGAGGCATTTAGCCGTGATGTTATATTATTTAAACCACAAATGTTACTCTTCGTGTTTCTCATTATATTTTTTCAATGGTTTTTGTTTGGTTGCATTAATCAAAATTTCGCGCATTGGACACGGGTGTGTAATACGGTGAATCGAATGTAATGTTCACAAATTATATTTTCAACTGTATTCAATACATTGCTAATAATTAATGGAGTCTCATTCTAATATATTACCCTTCTCTACATTTTTTTTCACAGTGTGATATGCGAATACTGCCATATCTCTTTTGCTATCTCTTTAGAGATTAAAACTGTATTTCTTCAATAGACTGAATAATTATTGTCGATATCAATAAGTTTTTTTAAGCCATTCGGATTCTAAAACTATCAAATATTAACACAAAAAAAGCGAAATGTCATTGACAATTATTGAAAGTTTAAGTGTTACAATTCAATAAGGAAAAACAGAAACGTACGTGTCGTGAGGAAGCCCTGTTTTATAAAAGAAACAGTTTTTAGATTATTGTATGAATATGGATATTATATATTGTATGTTTTATTGTTATATTTGTTGTCATATAGTGATAATGATAATTTGTTTGTCTATCTATACCTGTAGAGAGAAAAAATATCATGCCAAAGTAATAAATACTTGAACAAGCAATGGCCGTGTAACTTCAGCGGAGTTTGCGCCGGCGCAGGACGTGAGTCAGGTGTCGTTAACCCGCCCGATGCTACGCGTCGTCACAAGTTTAGTCCGCCATTATATTTTATGCCACTTTTTATCGCATCTCTTTATTCTTGATTCTAGATATTTTCTTAGGACACGAATTTTTCTTACCCCTCTGATATGGCGGATTTATTGAAACGATGAATTCCATTAGTTAAATGAAGTCAATTAGAGATGGCGTGGTGGCCCACGAATGAAATATTACATAAGCACGTGTACACCGGATTCTTATTACGCCTACACTACATTAATTTTCATCATTCTTGCAATAATGTTGACTTCTAGTTTACATTTACGGTAGAAATTATTGTGAGGATGCGAATTGATATTATAATAAAAGTAATTACTTATTTTTAAAGATTTTATGGATTAAAAAGGAGCACACAGTTTATACAATGGCGAATGATTCCTACGGCTCATGACACCCACATTCACAATTGAGATGCGTTGTCCAGCCTAAGAATTAAGATGAAGGGCAACGTTACTGGTAATAAAATTTCCAGTTTCTTTCACTCATCAGATGAAACATAAGAACTAAGCTACTATACGTTAATATTCCGATAAAGCGTGGCCCATATCTGGTTGAGTTTTTTTTTAATATATTTGACAGTAATAAACGAGCGCACAGTGATGGTTAGTGATTCCTGCGGCCCATGACATCTACATTCATCCTTGACAGGGAATCATAATGTAGATGCGTTGTCACCCTCGAGGACTAAGATGGAATGTATCCTCACAGTAATACTAAGACAGACAGTAACACTACACAGAAACACAGCAGCATTGTGCTGCTATTTCGCTCTGGTATTCTGTGAGGGCGTTGTCATACCACGATCAAGTTGACCCATTCATTCGGCAGCTAGAAACAAACTGCAGCGTAGCTCTACTACTGTTAGACCTATTCGTGGTACAGCTAGTTACTAACTAGGTCGTTTATATTAAAAAAGTGAGTTATTTTAGATACATTAAAATATTAAACAAATTTATTGTATAAATTATATTTACATTTTTTTAATAAATAGACGTGTGGTCATAGTAGGATAAAACAATCTAACAATTTTTTTTTAAATTCTTGATAAATTATGTTTTTACTCGCTTTTTCAGTGAATAATAAACAATAAAGACCTAATAAAAGCTCTATGTAACTGTGAATAATGAATATTATGTGAATTAATAAAAAATCCATACGCATAACCTCTATATGTCTTTCAACTTAAATAATACCCCGAAATTCATAAACAAAGCATTTTATTCTTTTAGTAAGTTTGAAAAAGTATATATTCTGATGCTCATTTAACTAATAATTACGTGTTTTCCTAAATTTCTCTGCATAGTCGGCGTAAGTTTGCATCTGCCCACTGCCCTCCTCTTAGAAGGTACCTACCATAGAGGACATAGAGGAAAGATCAATGGCAGCCAGCTACATACTTTGAAAACAGTTCTTTAATGCTAACAAAAGACATAAGTATTTGATTAACAATAGGTTCCTAATATTTATGAATAGATATGTATGAGTTTGAAGAAATATTTCTTATTTGGAGTTGACCGTCAATAGGTAATATTTAATTATTAATGAATATTTATTGGGCGCTCGCATCCGGGGACGTGAGTCAGGGCGCAGGCCGTCGTCGTTTATTTGTGAGCCATTTGCCGCGAAAATTATACTTACTTTATAATCCATATAGTCTACTAGCAGACGTTGAAATAGCAATTATAATAAAAACACGCTTATTATTTGATGACAATGTAATTTTAATCAAATAATTTTTTTTTCGAAAATCTACACATTAAGCATTCAATATATAAACTAGAATTAATTTCAGTGTAAATTAATTACTTTCCTTTTTATTAATGTAAAATTTATTGGCTTCACTTAACTTATATTGAATATTGATATTAAATTAAAAATATCAGTTTAAATTTTAAATTAAAATTACACTATTCTTTACAAGACTGCATGGGAGACACAAATTCTTAGTAATTGAAAACATTGATTCTCACGTAGGATGATTACAACTACCAAGTTACTTGGTATTCTCAGTAGATTTTTTAATACATTGAGACTTCTGAGACTTGAGACAGATTAACAAACGAGCACACGGGTCACCTGATGGTAAAGGATTCTTGCAGCCGACGACTTCTACATTCATACTTGACAAGGAACGATAATGCAGATGCTTTGTCACTTTTGAGGACTGAGATTGAACGCCTCGTCACCAGTAATAAAGGTCTCCGGATCCCTGCACTCACCAGACGAAAAACTGCAACATTATGCTATTTCACGCTGGTATTCTGTGAGGGCCTCCTACCCGGGTTGATCTGACCCATTCATTCTGCAGCTAGAAACAAAATGGAGATAAGATGGGCATTTCGAGCTTCTCACTTTAACTATTTGACGTGTATTATTATTATTATTTTGTTTTTGTATGCTTTTTGAAATATATAATTTTAATTTTGATTATTTGGCTGTAATTTTCATTTCATATATTATTCTTCTGAATATTTGTGCATGTTGTAAGTGAATTACTATTTCCTAAAGACGATACTATCCCCAATGAAGGATCGCATCGTTCATGGTGTCTCCACTTAAAATATATACTGGTTGTGAAAGAGTTATTTATATCATTCTCTTCATTAATTACACGGACCTGAATAGCTGCTATTACTAAAAAAATTCTATGAGCGTGTGGCCTTATCTCGCCTGACACATTAGTACTAGCAGAATGTTCACTGCTACAAGACTGGATGATAAAAGGGCACACAGTTCACCTGATGACAAGTAATGACTACTGTCTATAAAACTACTACAACTACTAAACAACCACCTACATCGGTCTCGTCAACAAATATTCAAGATGTACATCTATACGTCACCCCCGGGTGTTGAGATGGAATGCCAATAATTGGGTACTCGCTTCGCCACATTCGCCATACGCAACTGCAGTAATAAGCTGTTATTAAACCAACCAGTTCACTCTGCCACTGGAAACTAGGTACAGCGTGCCACAATCACTGTTGATAAGTCTATAAATAGGTTAATGAAAAAATATTCTTAACACATACTGTATATAGATTAGGGAATAGAGATGTATATATATATTAATTTTAATAATCACACTAATACAACACTCTACCAACATTTCTTAGAATCTTACTTCCTATATCAGGATGGAAAACATTGACCGCGAACACGGTGCCCATACGTCCTTCCGTCCGTTGTATAACCACCATTGTAATTCAGAACGTACTCTTTTGTGACGTGTGATTGAATTTAGGCATTTGGTGTGCGGTTGGCAGTTACATGATTCGAATTTTAAATGTTTAGTTTATTCAGTTATTCTGCTCTTTTGGGAGTATATCAGAGTGGATCAGTTGACTAATTAAAATATAAAATTCGACGAGAAGGAAATAATTTTTTTTAAAGTGATCGAAAATTAAACTTTTACCCATTACATACTAAGAGTATAAGAAACGTAGATAATATATTTTGTTCAGTATATTTTATAATTTAAAATTGATTTACGACAAATTATTTCACCGTTCTTCGGTTATTTATTATGATTTTAAATTAAGGTAATAGGCCGTTGACAACTTTAAGAACAGTGACAATACATTATATTTCTTACTGTTTAAAGTTAGATATCTAATCTACATAAAACCTTATTCAAAATTTAACGTCTTATTATAATATATTTTTTATAATTATTTATATTTCTTTGTAATTATTATTTTGCCATAAAGCCATGAACCAAAAGTAAAAATAATTAATTTTCCACGTAAATACGAAAACTGTGCAATTGATCCCTTCCATCGTTATGAAAGTCTTACATATTAAAAAGTAAAAAGCAAAGAAAGTAATCAAAAACATCTGTGTGAAGACATAACGAAATATCTGAAGAATTTCAGTGAACGAAGAACGAATCCGCAACCTTAATTAAGTAAGATAAAGAATCAAATGAAGCTTATCGCATAAATTAAACTCATACGTGTCGCACGTAGCACGCACGAGGAGCGACTTTTGCTTTATCAATACCAAGAAAAATCTCCAAATTGGATTAATTAATTTGTCGGTATGTCCATTTTTAACGGTAAATCAGTCATAATTACCTTACTTTTCAAGTTTTAAACGTATGTCAATTTACCAATGTATTTTTTCATCCAGTTTTTATATCACCAAGATTATCTGAAACAAGAAAATAAGAGTTTAATATAATCATTTAAATTATACTTTTTAATTATCATATGAACAGACCGCAGAAAACCTATGAGTATGAACCTGAATTTAATGGTTCCATATTAAGAAAAAAATAAGTAAAAAAACTCTCCAATCGTGCTTAATTTTAATACCTTTTTTCTTAATAATTTTAAGAAATTTTAAAACTAAAAATCCTGTACACTACTATCACTGCAAGACATGAAATTAAATAAATAATTTCCATTTGCGAAATATTTCCGTTTTTATGACTTTTGAATCTTTTTAAAACAGGATTATACAAACATTACCCGAACAGAACACGAAATTATAAATGCTCTGAAACAAGGTTATTATTTAAATTTTCTTTGATAATGATTACCGATGTGAAGTTTAACAAATACAATTCAAAGACTCGTCATATACAGAAACAAATCTATGACGGATGAAAATCTAAAACGGTCAGTCTCCGCGTAAATGTATATTATATAAAATACATAGTAAATATGTTTTTTTTTATTTAAATTTAACAAGAATATAAGAAATTCACATTTACCATCTTTTGTTACAAAATCGAGTACGAATTACTTAGACGAAC
This sequence comes from Teinopalpus imperialis, assembly GCA_029286865.1. NCBI lineage: Eukaryota > Metazoa > Arthropoda > Insecta > Lepidoptera > Papilionidae > Teinopalpus > Teinopalpus imperialis. Next base: position 12,374,127 of record JAGSMU010000022.1, on the reverse strand, counting down.
ATGTCATGTTGAAACTAGTTTTTTTTTTAATTTCAAACTATGATAAACCTAAATTAGGTCTAACGCCATGTAAGTCATCTGCCATGCCACGCCACACTTCACCTAATTTATTCATTCTCATTGTGATCGAGAAGTAATAAGTACTCTTTGGACACTTAATGGTATCACTAGTATTATCGAAACTTTATCAAAATGTGCGACCACCGCGCTACGATATATATCATTTGTGGTCAGGTAAATTATAATTACTTTCGTAATTTCGTCCGAGTTGTTTATTGTAATGTTTGTTACCTGTTACATGGATTACTTCGCAGAATCTAACATCATTCCTCAAATACTGTAAGAGGGAATGAAAATCTCACAAAATGAGAAAACGTGGAAACGGTCGTTTTGAACGGGACAGGGTCGAGCGCGCATGGAATACCAGCGCGAAATAACAGCATATGTATATCGTGTGGTAAATGTAGGGGGGAACTGGATATCCTGGTTTATTCTCAGGTGAACTCAGTGCTCCTTTGTCACCTTTAGGTTTGTAAAGAAAAAAACATACATGGGATAAATATAACCATTAAAATTCTACGAGCCTGATATTTAAGCCTGCCTCTCTAACATTGAAGTTGAGGGTTATTTTATATTGTAAAGCGTGTCCTCGCACCGCACCTTGCGAGCTTCGAAGAAAGTCACAGCTAAAAACTTGTAGGCTATTCAATTAAATGCAGCTCAATAGGCTTATGACGTCATCGGTATAAATTGGCACGTTATGCGAAGCGTACTTCGGAGAATTATTGCGTTAAACATATAATTAAAATTATATGTTAAGTTCAACAACATCTGCGTGTAAATACTATTTCTGGACAGATTACAGAGAAACCCGAGGCGCGTCCAGTTTGGATGTTATTGACCGGGTATGATTTGAATCTGGCCAAGAAGAGTACTTTCTCTTCACCTTCTATCACTCATCTTATATCCGTCTACGATAAGACAACGTAATATTTATAGTTATAGGATATCTAAAGCGATGTAATTTACAGCATACGTAAAACCGAGACCGTTCTGAGTAGCGAAGTTTGTGGAAGAACTATGGATGGTTATTAACACATATAACATTAAACACAATTATATACTCTAAAGTCTCAAGTCCCTAGTTTATACAGCAACGTGTAAAAAAAAAGTCGTCAAAACCCGTCGCCTAAAAAAAAAGTAAACTACCCAGCGAGAATGTGCAGGGTTCACACAAACCAAAAGGTTTAAGAACCTGAAGTAAAAGAAGATGATATTGTATATAACATGTTAGAAATAAATATCACAACCCCAAGATTATTATGGCCTTTTCAAGACGCTCTACTTTGCTCGCAGAAGTGATGTCTATATTAGTAGATATCCTCTCTCGTCGACATCGTAATTCATATTATTGTATTCTATTAGATAGTAGGAATAATAGTTGTGTCTATTGTTGTTTATTTGTATGTATAGTACAAATTATATATATTATAATCATTATATATTAATTGCATATGTATTTTAATATAAATTTGGTTATATAAATGAATTCGTGTTAAGGGAATACGTTATTAGAGCAAAAAAGTCGCTAGAATTTAAGGTTATCAAAAAATAATTTTCTAAACGCCAATGGTTGGTGAAATGAAATCTGAAATGTCGAATTCCGCAATGAAGTTGACAACTAAGGTGGTATAATACGAGTGGATTCTCCGGTAATCTTACATTTGATAGCACATTCGTCATAAAAATACTTTTACGTGTTTTACGCTTATTATGTTCTGTCGATCATTTAAATGATGAAATAATATTACAAAATTTAAAACTTCTAGGTTAAAGTTTTTAGTTCAGTTCCACTACATTATTAAGTAAAATATCGACAATTCTTCTTATCAGTGAAAACGTCTTTTACTTATCTTCGTAATATTAAAGACGTAATATCAAAACTGCAAATTAATTTTATCTTATTTATTAGATCTAAATCACTTAGTTTCACATATACATAAATGTTTTATTATGTGTGTAACTAAATATAATACTTACTCAAACTGCCTCTCGTTCGACGCAAGCGTCAATTTAAAAAACAATAGACGTACCTTTCAGCATTGCACTAGTGTGCGTGGTTTATCTATGGTGTGTCATCGTATCGATAGTGTCACGTGTTACGTCACCATCAGCTGAGTCGTTCCGACGAACAGCACATCGAAGGCAATCGAGGTATTTTTGGTCCGTGATGAAAACAGATGATTCGAAACAGGAAACGAATATGATGCTTTAATTTTTGTGTAGTTTTTTGTATATTTTTGCCTACCATGATGTATTATTAATTTACTATTTTTAAATATCATGTTAAGTTTTGTTATATGAGATTTTATATCCAACTTAACAAAGTTTAAACTAATCTATGGACTTTTTTTAGTTTTTTTTTTAGAATAGTGTTATATATGCACACAGAAATACATATAATTTTATTCGGTAGCAGGATAAATAAACAAAGTATGAATGGAGTTTTTATCTTATTTGCTTATGTTCTCAAATTTAAAAAAATATGCTGATGCGCGCGCATGCATCGTATTATCTTATGTTATATTAAACTGTTATCGTTGCATCAGGGCACAGCTGTGAAACGGGTTTAAACCACATTCCTGAGGGAACGCCGCGCGCCAACACTCGATCAGGGGGGCTAATTACTGATAAAAAATAAACATACCATTCCAATGCAGTCACATTTAGACACGTTTCAAATGTCAACTATTATTACCTAGCGTTTAAGTCGGGCTTCACCTGTGCCGTTCCTTATAAACTAATGATGATGTTTGTTGTTCAGTAAAGGTTAGGAGGAGTGTGTGCTATTTTTTTTTTTAAAGTTTTTTTTTTATTACTTTGAGAGTTGCAGACGAGCATACAGTTGATTCCCGCAGCCCATGACATCTACATTCATCCTTGACAAGGAAACATAATGCAGGTTCGTTGTCACCCTTGCGGACTGAGATGAAATGCGTCGTCACCAGTAATAAAGGTCTCCGGATCCCATCACTCACCCGACGAAACACAGCAGCGTTATGCTGCTATTTCACGCCATTATTCCGTGAGGGCGTGGTCCTACCCCGGTCGAAATAAACTGCAGTTTAGCTCTACCACTGTTATTAAAATATATGGCTAAATGTTATTGTTTCTTAACCTTATAAGTCGAAGGTTAAAGCTGCCATTGACTTTAACTACATGCTTAATGTTGAAGGAAACATCGTGAATAAAGCTCAGCTAAATCTCAGAAAAAATAGAAATATATTTCGAAGACATAATATGGAAGTCCACCAATACCCAGTAGGGCCTTGTTTACCTTGGGGATTGTGCTCCAATACTCTCTAGAAAGGAGGTCTTTTCTTTAATTCTTTTTAAACCTTATTAAAAGCCTAGTCACCTGTTTTTTTTTGTGTAGAATAATGTGACTTTTAATGGTAATAATTTACACAGTTATAATTATAAGATGACGACGGCGTTTTGACAGATTACGTCAACGTCGACATCTTTTGGTTAACAGAAAGAAGGTGTCGGGCAAACACGACATATTAAAGTGTTCTTAGTATATGCGCAGACATCAAGGCACTCGCGAATATTATCCTTATTATTATTATTATTAAGGTAAAATAAAGATATACTCATACTCTGAAGTCAAAATCTTGTATTTTATTGAATTCTGAAGCCTGATAATCTAATCCCTAAGCCACTTAATTGTCAATCTTATAATCTGGAGATATAACCATAGAGATAAAGAAAAAAAAACTTCTTTGTGCGTATATTTTTTAATACCATGAATGTAATAAACGAGCACACAGTTCAACTGATGGTAAGTTATTCCTGCGGCCCATGACATCCACATTCATCCTGACAATGAATCAAAATGCAGATACGTTGTAACCCTTGAGGACTGAGATGGAATAGTGATAAAGGTCTACGGATTCCCAATTTACCCAAACAAAACGCAGTATCATTATACTGCTATTTCACGCTAGTATTCTGTGAGGGAGTGGTCCACGAGCTGACCCTTTCATTCTGCAGCTAAAAACGAATTGCAGCATAGCTCTACCACGTATACGATTTGACTTATCTTGGTACGGGATGAGTGTTGGTTTATTACAGTACTGTATTAAATTACGATTAGAACACATCTTTATGAATAGACAAGATTAAGACAACATAATTCCTTATACAAATGTGAAAAAGGGGTTTTGTGAGAAAAATTTAAGCCTGGTACAACATTCAAATAATTAACAACCACTCTTAGTCTGTTATGAGTGCAACAATTAGCACATTTTAATTATATCATAACCATAAACGTGATCACCAGTCCTGTCTCAGCCATGAATACGTCTTTGCTATTTTATGTTTCTTTAAATGATATCTTCAAACGACTCACCACGAATACATTTTAGTTACGGCAATAAAAGCAAGTAAATTGACAAAATTTTTGTCGCATGCATTGGCCGTTTGAAAAATATGAATGAGTCATTTGGCACAGTTCAACTTTGCGTAAGCGGAACACTACGCAATTCGCAAGTATAATTAGATAGTATAGTGTTTTTTTTTTCGGTACAACGGGCTCATATAGTTTGTATATGAGGCCTTGTCTAAAGCTTTCGCCACGTCGAGGAAAATTGCCCCAGTTTGGTAGCCCTGAAGAAATTTACTCAGAATGTGCTCATCGTGATGCGGTTCACTTGATGTGTGCATGAGTGCTGGGTGCGAAACCCGAACTGCTAGTATAGCGTCCGCAGTACAAAAACTGGCGCGGTTTAACGCTTATAATGTTCTTTATTTACCAAACATTACGCTCTCGTAAGAATGGACTTACCTTGAGGAAAAGAACTGTTGTTGCACAAATTGTTTGACATCACTAAATCAGGAATAGGTTCGTCAGAAATACAATTCTATTGATGTTCTTGTATGGAATATAGCAGCTCGTTTTTCCCAGAGAATATTTTTGCACGTCGTAAATAGGCTGTGCTTTATAATAAAAAAACACGAGTCACTATATATATAATCATATCAAATAATTTCTTGCATAAACACATCTGACTTTATTAGATAACTTTTAATGTCATTTATTATAATAAAAAACAATAAAATAATATTATGTATAATTGAAATATTTATATAACACGGTAGCGCTCGAAAAACTATTCGATTTTTATTAGCTTTAAATCTATACAGAATAAAAGCTTATTCAATATCAATTTCTCTATTCTTGTGTTTGTTCATAATATATTTTTAATTAATTATTTACATTAACAACAAAAATAAATTATATTAAAACCTAAATATACACAATGACGTCGCTAAAGTATTGAATAGAATAAATTTAGAAAAAATTCATTTTAATGAGTAAATTGTTAAATCGTGCATTTGAAAATCGTATTAAGTTTCCAATCATTCCATTTTCAAAAATGGCAGGTCAACTTTCTGTTATATATGTAAACCACATATAAATATTAATTTTTAGTAATTCTTGAGACAAATGACTGAAACTGAACACAATAAGAACTTTTTAACTAACTTTATCTTTGACATGGGCACTATGAGGCGTGTGCTTTTAGATATTACAAACTTTACGAATTATATACTTTTAAGATTACCTATGAAATTTTGCTACTGCATTTTAAACCTTATTTGGGTGTATCCTGTGTAGCATTACAGTTCCATACGTAGTTATTTGGTAGTGAATAATTCGAAAAATATTTTGTTTAACCTTTGACGTGTTTGAGGCGGCTTCCTTCAATCATTCATTTATTATATGTCATACAATAAGTTAGTTTATTATTTTATGTTTACGTACCACTATTTAATAACCTAAATTAATTTTATTTAATTAAATTACAAACTCCAAATTCCCCGATATAATATGTCGTTATAATGTCTATCAAGACGGGATTGAATTTCAAAAGAAAAGATCACAACTCTTTTAAAAGGCTAGTTATAGACTAGCTACAGCAGACATATTTATGTCAGCAAGAAATTAGAAAAGCGTGACTATTTTTTTTTAATATTTTGTATATAATAAGGGTGAATTAGTGCTTCTTCTTGTGATCAGAGGGCATTTACGAAGCAACGCTTGTCTCTTATTATAATTATAAAATAACAAAGGTCGTCCGTCCATGCGGACTATTTCACTTTGACTGTGCTACTCGAAACAATATGTTCATTTGGATAGATTACCATAGTTTAACTTGTATAAAGCTATTATAAAACAGCGTAATAAAAATTGGATGCTTCCACGTTGAGATTCACAGCGCGGTGGAAAGTGTACAGTTTAATGTCCTAATTAAGGAATTCTCGACGTCCGTCCGTCACAGTTCGTTAACTGATTAGATTGTTCATAGAGCGGAGCCGCCGGGGCTACACGCCTCTTATATTAATGTTATCATATGAACATGCTCAAGTCGTATTAGAAATAAAGATTAGGTGCCTTTTGTATCAAGTGCGATATAATTGTATAAATTTGATATATTCAAGAAATCGACTTGAAATTATCCTTCAATATTTATATACCAAGGCGATTATATCGAAATTATATTTTACATACAGAAATAAATATGGCTTTATTTTTATGTTTTAATCTGTATTTATACTTTTAAGTGGAACGGAATCATATTTTCTTAATTTATTTTTTTATTTGTATACTTATCAAATATATATCGTGTAATTATAAAATATTACCATTACGCGTTCGTAACTAATTAAAAAGAAGCATGTTATTAAAATATTAACGCCTATGATGTTACGCTTGTGCTATTTCAAAGTCGGCCACGTGAGCGTTTCCCGCTATTTCCTTAAACTAATCGGAATTGAGCGCGTCGACATTTTATTATTGTCGATCCCTTTGAACCTAGTTACCTGACAGGGCTGGATGCGAGCCAATATTTTCCGGAAAAAGTGTAGGAGTTGAGTTTATGTATATTTTTTCCACATTCCGTTCTAAATATACTAGTGACGAGTTGGTCGTGTGATGGTGACGTGCGTCGCTGTCAGCGCACTGACGCCGCGCCCACGTCAGCTCCAACTGAATCACGCGCCTGCGCCTGCGACCGCCTTTCCGTCAATTCATAGATCCATCTACATTTTTTATATATCTTCCGAGTATTACGACAATCTAACAATCCGTATCATTAAAATTTTTCTTATGTGTATACTTTTTAAGAATAATATATATTAGACGTCTTTATATTAAAATCTATAATATATTACAACAGTATATATCAATTTAAAGTTCTCGGAAAGTACACAATAAAACTAATACCGCCTTTTATAGGTGTGTATAATATATATAGTTAGTTCTATAAATGTCTGAACATATTTATGTATGGTATAATAGTTACTAAACTAATTTAAAACTACATAAATTCTTTACTTAATCTACGAGCTACTTAACTGCATAGTTATTATATTACATACGTAAAATTATACATATATTTTTATTGATTTAGAACCTTGGAGAAATAAAGCCGAATTGCTTTTTTAAAATACTTTCTTATTTAATAAATGCTCGCTACGTCAATTAGAGAAGTACAACTTGTTACAGAATTAAAACAATTTTAACAAATGAGCTTAAACATGGCTCTTGACACAAGCTTAGAATTGCTGCATCAAGGTGCCAGGTGCCAGATTGTTCTGCAGTTTGATGGCTATCCGCGCTGACCCCTCAGACATCGGTGCGATTTGTATTGATTATCGATTTTCGAAGTAAACAAAAGATTAATAAAAATACGAGTACCAATAACATAGTTTTATTTGAGGTCTAAAATGAAACTGATTTTTTTCCTACAAAATGTTATTAGACGTTACTCGTGTTGAAAAAAATAAAAGAAAATGTCCAGTTAAACAGGAATACTGCCATAGAAATGTTATGAGACGTAATGTACATTATTACATTTTCAACTATGTATCAAAAAGTTAACTGAATTATCTGTCTGATAACTCATTTTTCACTCGAGAACGAGGGTCAATATTGATAACAACGGACAGGTAAGTTTATTTTTATTTATTCATTGCGTTTATTGATTATGTCCGAATATTTGTCAACGACAGCTACCGTGTTATGGTAGTTGTGTATCAGTAAAGAAATATCAAATAGGGTAAACTGCTATATTGTACTTTACTCGTGTTATACAGATATTAATTTTAATACCGTAAATCAAATATAGATTACCATTTGTAAAATCATTGTCATCATCTTAGCCCATAATTAGTCCAACTGCTGAACTTACGGCCTACTCCATAGACTGCCAAGAAGCACGATCCTTGCCCCCCTGCATACATCGACTTCTTGCAGAGTTATTTACGTTGTCGCTTCTATCTTGTGTACGACACTACGATTGCCAATACGTGATTGTTACTCGAGAAAATATCTTCCCCATTCAACGAGCTATATGACCGGCCCATTTTTTACGGTTGTAAATAACATGCACTGTCTATTATAATCATAGTGAAATTTTAGTAAGCAACATTTGGGGGTATTAATCATTCTAAAACGTGAGACAGCTTAAAATGGTGTTTACTTAGAAGTAAATCGATATTGCTATAGAATTATATTCCCTTACATGTAAATTGCAGTGTTGTGTAGGTTCTGGTTACTGATTTTTGATACAAATACCTAAATAATTATTAATATAATAATAAATCCTGATAACAGAGTTTCTATTGTCTTTTCCGAAGATTTAATAATTTTGTAATATTATTAAATATAATATACCTAGTATAAACACTCTTAAATATCTAAAAGAAGTGAGTATTTTCTTTTTATAGTTTGTAATTAAACTCACAAGAATTATAACAATGTTCGATTCACGAAAAAATTATATTGAATATTGAATTGGCTCTCATACCTATTTAAATTACCGTCTTAAGACTAGTTCGACGTGGAGTTTAATTATTTATTAGCTTTTATTATCGAGTTAATATTAATATTAAGCATAAGAATATTTACAAAATGAAAAAGATCTGTCTAAGAAAATCCGCCCAGATTCATCAATGAGTGAGTAGAGTAATACACGAGTGTAATTTATTAATATTATATATAAAATTTCTTCCTTTTAAAAAACTTAAATCGAGGACTAATTAATTCTGCTAATGCGTTAATTTCTTTTCATAAGTGAGGCTTTAGCAGACGTTAAATTTCATGCTCCACAGTTTATATAGTAAAGGAGTAAAGTATATTTAAGTCTTGTGCAGTGAAATATTAGTACTGATCTGAATGAACTTTATGGTGGCAAGTTGAGAGATAAGTTATCTTTAGCTCTTGGTGTGCGGGTTGAACGAAAGGATAGGTCGAGTTATGGATCTATTTTCAAGCGACTTTATACATATATCTCTTCCATTGGTTAGCAAGAAATAGTTTGAAAGTATATAAATTATCAAATTATCTTAATGTATTTATAATGTTACAATTATTTCAAATATATATTAAGGAAACTAAATTTATATAATGTAAAATAACATATACACTTTTATATGTGCGTATCCTTTTAAACCGAATTAATGAAAAAAAAATACTTTGACTACTTTACGATAAAATTAGATTTGTTTAATACATATCATATGTATGTAGAGTTACACAAAATACTTCCATTAAAAATATTTATTCCTACCTATAAAATTTTATCTATTCTTTTGTTCGTTTTTAAAAATAAATATAAACCTTATTATAAAAAAGATGGGTAACAAAAAATACTATCCTTAAATAATTCCATTTCTACTTAAAAAATAAAAAGTGAAGTATTAAAGGACATAAGGACTAACAATTGTACGTTTATGTTTTTTTTTTTTTTATATTTCTAAATCCATTCAGGATTTATATTGATGTAAACTAGAATTGAGACAGTCGGTAATGTGCAAAACGCGCACTGCTTTGGAAACCGGCCCATGAGTCACTCTTGTCGAAGGCTTGCGTCTGACCGCGCTGCGTCAATTCAAGCCTCCCTGTATTCCTCGCCGAGACGTTATACTTTATTTTTGTATTTGAACTAGCTTTTTATATGATAAATTACTTATAACTAATAATTTTAAAATATTTTTGTGGATATAATTGTAGTTTAGTAAAATTCTACAGGTGCTTTTCGATAAAACTTCAATCAATATTTAAATTTCAGTCCTGTGGTATCAGTTATAGAGTTTAGCTTCCTTCGGTAAAGAGCACTCGTAACAAGTCGCAACTTGAAGCACAGAGGCGATCGCCCTCCGCCTGGACCCCGCGCGATAACCTCCGCACAACTATAAAACGTTTAACTTCATGCATTTTCCCTCCAATCTGTGTATAAGGTTAACTTAAAGGTAATCATGGGTGTTGAAATTATTCAAATTAGTCATAGATGTGTACCAAGGGGCTTTAGGGCTTTTCTTTAAATCTTTTAAACAAAAAGATAAGTCAAAAAATTTACTTTGTTTAAAGTCGAATTTTTTCTAGAAAATATTGTATCGCACTTAATTCTTGTTGTTTATGATTACAATTTTAATCATTCTTTTAGAGCAATTTATACCACAGTAATAAATTACGGAGTGTGAGACAAGTTGTAACCAACGTACTCATGGCGGGTTCAGGTTCAAACAAGTACGTTCCTGTAGGTAGCATCTACGGAAGTAAGTGGCTATGATTGTGTGGCATCCCCACGTCGTGGAAATAAAAAAAAATGGTTTCTGTTTTTTTATTTCTTTTAAAGAATTAGGTTTTATGGAGAGGCTTCCTCGACAAATCAACTCGGTTCTAGTTAGTATAAGAGAGCTCTCGCTAGATGCGAGTTTTCGATACAATTTGTCGAGCAAATAATATTTGAATCATTTGAAAATTATGTCAGCCATGCGGCTACAAAAAAGCCACATAACCTGTCCTCCTACTTTTTATTCCCGCCTTAAACTTGTTTTTAGCCTCATGTAGGTCAGTTATTACCTTATCCAATTTGAAAATGGGTATTATATTAGGAAAAGAATTATCATTGCTATTTTCCTCAATGTCACAGAGTTAATTGCGACTCGGTGTGTCGCTTTACTTGGAATAAGTGAGGTGTCGTTATCAGTGACAGTTCAGCGATCGAGCCGCAGGCGGCGCGCAATCGTTGTCTGACGTCACGTGCATGATAGCTTTATCGGTTACGATTCCACATTTACCAAGTGTTGTTTCCGAGGAAGCTTATACTCAGCCAAGTAAGATATCCGCTCGGAGCAACAGCATGACCCGAACTCAGCGACCTTTAAGCACGCCGAAGGTAATCATCAAACGGCCGCTTATCATTTTTACATTATCGTTGCTTGCAAATAATTATACGTTAAACAAGGTCACAACGAGGCAATTTGAGCTGTAGAATATTTGTTATTCACGTCATGGCTAATGCCATTAGTGTCAATTTTCTTTCTATATAGGGAGGGTGAGGGGGTTAACTCGAGTCAAATTATTTCGTAATTTCAGTGGTCAATGTCGTAATGGCCGGCGGAATTATATATAACGGAAGGCGCGATTGCGTCAGAGGAAGCGGTCTTCTTTAATGGCTCGAGGGAGATAGATAAAAAGAGAAACGGAAACGCTCGCCAGCCTGTCAATGTGGCGACAATGCCGTGCTATTTGTGTTAAACGAGCGATTTATTTCAGTCGGTCGCGACGTGAACGTCCGCGTCGGAATTTCGGCCGTGAGGAATCCGATTCCGTTAGCTTGGTGCGGCTGAGGCCAGCGAGACGATAGGGCAAAGACTTGTTGCTGGCCGGACGCTAGCAACGACAACTCTGTACCTCGGCAATACCACTATTTGCACAAAAGGAAAATTCGAGATGCGGCTGACTCATCACCCCATCGGCCGCAGTTCGCTTAGCAACGCGCACGGAACGCCAATGCGATAAATGTCTTTTTGCTTTCACTTGAAAAATAAAATGCACATTTTCCTTCTTACCTTGGAGTTTGTGATCCTAGTTCGGGACACATGGCCAACGCCGCTGCCGGTGCTCACACACTGTGTACACGGCAATATCCAATCGTGAATCACACAAACGTTAGCGAATGGGAGTTCGCGGTGACATGAGCTGAAGCTGCGCGAGCGTCCGGCGAAGTGTCGCGCGCTCGCGGAACTGAGCGCCGGCGCACCATTTGGGTCACTGTCATACGGTGGAGGGGCGGGGACACGTTCGCTTCTGAAATATTAGCGTCTCGCGAATATGTTTCATCGGTTCGGCGGGCGTTTTCCCCTCCCGCCTTATACACATGCGCTTGTCGCTCGGCTCCACGACCGAATTTTGGCGTTCGCTGTCTCCGAGCGTTCTCAACGTACTACCTTAAAGTTTTACTTATGGCGCGAAACTAACTTTAGATAAAAAGCGCGGCAAGATTTTAGCACTTTATACTTAATAGTCATAACAAATTGCATTTTAAGACTAGTCCGGTAATTTCTTAGAAAATAATAAATTTAATGTTTTCCTGTATGTTAATGTAACCCCGTTTTGGTTTAGACATTTGATTGTGAACAAAATGTAAGATTACATTTTGATGTACAAAATAAATGTAAGTATGATGATAGAATAATGCCGTTAATGTCTACAATGGTCAAATTTCAAGTTATAGAGTTTGCAAAACTTCAACATCTGGCACATATTTTTAAAACCTATTATTGATTTGTAAATAGTATAAAATAAAATTATTTTATTCATTATCAAATAAAATCTTCTTGTCGTCGGTGTTAGCGAGTTAATCCTATAGATTCATGTGTATGCCAGCGAGATTCAAATCTTCACCTTGTCTTGTAGACGCATCTAGTCGAGAGGTGAAGGGGCACTGGCATTAGGATTTGTCTTCAATCATTTTGAAATTCCTAGTTACAATGTTGGAGATGTAGTTAAAAAGTCGTAAATAAAAAGAGACAGCGGCACGATGAGTGTCTAAGTATGACAATTATAGAAATGTCAATTCAAACGGCAGGTTGAACTTTGGACTTTTGTACCTAGGTCGAGCTGTAATGTTTCTGTCGTTAATAATCGTAATACGTAATACTTACTGTATGTTACAAAATACAGCGTATATAGCACTTCAAAACAAGGTGTCTTAACATAGTTATTTCATGTTGTCATGCGAATAATAAAGTGATTACGTAGTCACTCTTGTTTTGTTGTTTGTAGGGTTTAGTAACTAGAACAAGTGACTCACGTGTTTCAAGTAAATTAATTAATTATACCTTCATTGATATATTGTTTCTGCTTTTCTGTTACATTATTTATTTATATGTTATTTTTTGAAAAGAAATTAGTACTAGTTATTTAGGTGTGCTTATAAAAATTTAATACTATAAAATTCTATATTTTTATATAGAATAACCTTCCTATTTTCTTGAACCCATCAAATTGCATAACAAAATAAAATATTACCTTTTTGTTTAATTTAAAATGACCACCTTTCTATTTTATACCTTGTTTTCTGCCCCTATATTTTGTCCAGGGAGATATAACAACCATTGCATCCAAATAAAGTGCAACGCAAACCAAGATATATGTGACAATTCAATTATATTACGGATTGCACCTTCGAGCCCGCAGTAAATTGGGTGGTTCGTATGATAAGCAATAGAGCACTATATTTATTATTGTAATGGTTTCTTAGCGTAATGTTTTTTTTTATTACAATGAGAGTAACAAATGAGCATATAGTTCACCGGATGGTAAGTGATTTCTGCGGCCCATGTCATCTACATTTTATTTACTTCTTAATGTTTATTGTAGCACTGGAAAAATACTTATTAATTACTCAGTAGCAAGAGCGATATGTAATGCGTTCAACTTTAACCTCGATAATTCGTTTGATAAAACAAAAAAGGAGGTGAGAACGAGTAAATGGATTTTAGCGAGTTCAATCACTCACACCGTTACAATACGATATGTAATATGTTATGTATATATAAATATATATGTGTGTGTGTGTGTAGACGACCCATGACGTAAATTTTTAATACCTTGAGAGGAACAAACGAGCATACAGTTCACCTGATGGTGATCCCTGAAGCCCGTAATGTACTTTCATACTTGACAAGGAATCATAGTGCAGATGCGTTTTCATCCTTGAAGACTGAGATGGTATGCCTCGTCACCAACAATAATGGGTAAATTATAAAAATTACTACGTCTATTGCTAATTTTTTCACAATTCTCTAATTATTTGGGTGTTACAGTGGAGTAAAGGTTAATAAATTAGTGTCAAATTGTATTTCCACACAGTCAACATGTAACAAAAAACCATTGTGGTTATAAAAAGTGAATTGTTGAATGTTATGGAATGCAGTATGACCGGTGGCAACGGAACAGTAACCGATAGGAGGCGTTGAGAGGCCGCCGGCGGAGTAATTTCTCACTTCGTATCCACACCAGCGGAGTAATTCATAGATGGCATACGATTAGCTGCCTAATTAAAATTATTTTATTAGCCGGACCGGTTCATCTATAAAAGTGTGATGATTTAGATTGTTTGCGTTTATTTAATTGTATCGGAAAATATCCTCATTCAGTGACAAATGGTACAGTGTAAATGAATTCTATTAAATATCTATTAATTGACTTTGCATTATCATAGTTTCGGTTCTTGTTTTTCTCTATGCATATATTTGTTTAAATCATTATTGGGAAATGTAAACCGATGGGAGATTAAATTGAGTTTCGGCAGAAATTGGAAAATAATTAAGCAATAAACTAAACTGCCGCGAACTCACTGGTTCTCGCACTGAGCCAATCGCGGTCTACTGTAATTTTTATTATATAATTAACAGCGGTAGCGTCACTTTAACGTATGGGCCGTTATTACTTATAACCAGGTGAACGTGTGCTCTTTTGTCACCGTAAGTCTTTTGAAAAAGAAACAAAAAAAAATTAAATATCAGTGATGAACTCATCAATAAAGTACATATTGGACATTATATACTCTCATGTTGTATACATTATAACGTGAAGCAAAAGCAAAAGTGTAAATAATCTTATATCAAGCGTTATAAAAAACTATAAGAAAACTAAAAACTATAAAAATTATAAGAAAAATATTAGTTCTACTTCTTTTTTAGGGTGTCACTTTATGAATGTGTATTGATGAAATCTGTTTAGAGAAATTAAAGTGAAACGCTTAAATATTTATTTAAAAAAACCATTCTCAAAGTTTCCTAATAGTAGTATTAAATATTTTTCTTTCCCTTCCTTTCATAAAACTTTTTTTTACTGAAATGATTCTCAAATATACTATATACCGCATTTTTATTCCTCAAGGATTAATATGGACCAGAGACAAAATAGAAATAGAAAATGTATTATTTTACTTCTACATTGTGAAGATCAAGTTGTTAGTAGACCGTAGGTCTTAAAACACTAAAGCCACGGCACCTCTGATTAATTTAAGACCTATTAGATTATTACTATTAAGGTCCTAGCAAAATATTTGGAAACTAGAAGACTGCCTCTGACTGGATAGTTAAGATAATATTTACGAATAGTTTAAACGAACTTCATTGAATCATCATTTCAACGCAAAAGTTTTGACAACACATACATATCGTGTCTTTTAAATGGTCTACAACTTTTAAAACAACTGTAACAGTGTGTCGTGACTTCGAAAGGCCGTTATTTCACATTTCACCAGTGAACGAATAATACCAGCGCATATAACTCATTTTGATTGAGCATCTTTAGAGAACTTTCTCGGCCGGTTATCGCGGCGCGGTTCAGACCACGTGGCGCCAACTTGTCAAATTAGCAGTTATATATCATTAATAAATTTAAAACTACTAATTCTTTCTCATTATGCTGGAACATAAATCTCTATATGTGTTTGTAGAAGTAGAGGAGGCCTATATTCTCTGAAAAACTCTAAAAATTAATTGTTTTAAGATACAATGTATTTCGGCTTTCTTAAGGACGGTTAGTTGGGCAATCTTCAAATTAATTTAAACAGCCACTTCATCATCATCACAGCCTTTCAATAGTCCAGATCTGAACTGGGGGTTAATCCTCATAGACATTTTTTGTAGTTTATTCAAAAAGTTGCATCGACAGCATAATACTATTTAATTTCATAGATTGCCGTATAGTATAGCGTATTACTGAGCACAGAAAGATTTTAGATGCGATTCAGAAAAGTTTTCGGCATATAGTTCTGTGTGTATGTGAAATGTGCCTTAAACAGCTTGCACACAAGGAGGGAATTGAACAGCTTTTGGAAAAAAATAATCAACGGTTAGCCATCAGTTTTGTAAATCTGCTGTAATTCCTTATTCCCTCGGCCCTTAGCTAATTGTTTGAGAGTCATTCTAATCTCAGTCTTATGTGCGTGATATCTCTGGTATAGTGAAAAACAAGCGTTGCTCTTGAGTCGTTACTTACAAGTGCATGTGTTTATAGAACGTCTAAATCTCATTATTCTGAGTCTCAAAACTTTGGAGTCGAAAATCCCTGGTCCAACTGAAAAGGTGGTTCCGCTCTTAGACTTCAACTAAGATAAACAGATCTCTGCCAAAAACTTTGTAGCTTTGATCTCATTCCATTTCTTTTTCAATATGACCTCCTCATACATCTGAAGATCTAGTTCACGTCTTCACACTTTACGCCATGCTTCTCTCGTGATCTCGGTTTATTCACATAATAAATATTCCTATAACTTTTATAGATCTTAGAATCAATAACCGATGATAAAGAATAATTTTCCAGCAGCAACCTTATACACCGTGTATGATAGTCCCGCGCTGGATGGAGCAACAACCGTAACTGCAAGTTTTTAGGAAGTCGATTAGAAGATTGAGGATCGTGCTTCGTAGCAAAGTTTCTTTTTTCTATTACATTCAGATTGAGCACGCAGTTCACCTGACGCTAAGTGATTCCTGCGGCCCATGACATCTACATTCATCCTTGACAATGAATCATAATGCAGACGTTACCCTTGAGGACTGAGATGGAACGCCTTGTCACCAGTAATAAAGGTCTCCGGATCCCTGCTATCACCAGACAAAACACAGCAACATTAAGTTGCTATTTTATGCTAGTATTCTGTGAGGGCGTGGTTCTGCCTCGGTCGAGCTGACCCATTCATTCTGCAGCAACTACACTACTGCTACACCTGGGATACTCAGGTTCAGCAGTCGATTAATGGACTAAGTCGTCGCTAATGACGAGGACGATCGCCTTCAGAGTCCGTATGATACTAGACGTCCGTTATTGTTATTTATTACCCGAAGTATTAAAAATATCATGACAGAAACTAATGGATTACAGGACAGAAATTTATGTTACTTAAATTCATTCATCATGCCTTACCAGGGTCATTACTAACTGGGGATGGGGCTGAATGTATATTATGTAGGACGCTAAATAAATGATTCGACAATATTTTTACGACCAGCCACCAACCAGAAGTTAAGCCTTCTCAGGAACGGTCAGCTACCTCACAGTTATGTCATAGTTTCTGCCACTCTAGTGCTGCCCTGATTCGCATAGCACCCACTACAACCAGACACGGGTTTTTCAACAGCAGTTTAATATTTTTTCAATTTCTCTATTGCCTCTATATCACGGGAATATTTTTTTTCCAAGCCATTATAGTATGCATATAATCGGATCGTAATTTCTGTTAGATCCTTATTTAATTATAATTTCGAATACTGACGGAAATGTTTGGATTGATTTTGAATTAGTCGTCGTCTAAAAGCATTTTAGTAAAATTAAAAAATAAATTGATTTTGTTCCATTTAAATAAGTCTAATAATGGACGCAAAGCAAGTCGCATTTATTGCACTTCACCAGTGCGGTTACGCGCCAATAGAATTAGCAGAACTGCGCATAATAGAGTCCTAAAGGAACACTTGGGATCACTCCAAGCTTGTGGACGAAAAACTGGGCATTTTTTTTTTAGTAAAATGACAACAGACAAAATGATAAAGCATACGCTTCTTATTGTTGTGGGTATGCCCAAATGTTAATAAAGAAGCGAGGAACAGTGTCCAGGATCCAGCGAGGGCATTGTTTTTGTTCACTCATGGTTGGTCTTGGAGGAGTATAGTCGGGTCTGAGGTATTTTTCAGTGAAATCTGTATTAAAAATAGTGTTATTATGTATCAAAATACTGCCCAATCATTGTCAAATTACTTCACAACTTTTCTTAAACAATGTTCGGAAACCAACACTGGATATTCCAAGGTTTAGCATCAGCTCATCATACATCATCTGGAACGAAGAATTTATCCAGTCTGGACTAAAACCCGTTGGGTTGCAAAATATGGCAATTTTTGGAGAAGGAAGATTGCACTAACCTCACCAGAATTTGGAGTCTATAAGTATTCCGGATTAAAAGTGGCTGATATAGACATGATGGTTGTGCGTGCTGCGATCCACGACCGGCCTCGGAAGCTGAGGGTCTGTATTCAGAATCAAGGAGGGAATTTTCAAAATTTCAATTTACGTTTACCTTTGCTTATATATTTAGACAAACATCAGAAGTCGTACAATTTATTTTATGAAAGGTTTCTGACAGAACCTCGTATGACTCCCAAGGTATGCGGTACGCAGCCGGCAGGTGCAGGTTATATGCAAAAATAGCTATTTATATATATTTTTAATAGGTATTGGTCGTGAACGCGAAATTAATTTTAAAAAACCTAGTTAAATATTCTATCTAATGTATTATCATTTACACAAGAGCTCAATAATTATAATGGCAATTTAGTGCTACTGTCGCAGGTTGTAACCAGGTAAAAGTTTCAATATTCTTCGATTGAAACAATTAGAGAGATGTGTCAGGCTGAAGGCCACTGTTAGCCCGAGGGCTTTTACAGTTTCACCGGGTTGAGAGGTGACCGAGCGCTTATGGCATTCAGTCGTGACCTCTATATATGGGTAACCAGCACAAGGGCTCCAGAGAGGGAGCCTCGGCTTGGACCGTTATCCTGTTTCGCGAGAGCGTCTGACTCGAGGGTGCCCGAGAGGGCCGAACCTCGGCTCGGTCAGTTGCTTCTGACAGAGGATTCTTTAAATTAATATCGCTATTATTATTAGCTATCTGTACCACCACTTCCAGCGTCGATTCTATCTGTATGGACTGGAGAGAACCGACCAGTGACATGGCGGTATCGCGAATAACCTTGTTTGCGACGTCCTCACCGTCGGCGGGGGCGATATGGGGGTGCAATATACGTGTGGGAACAATTAGATAACCACTTCCGCTTACTGCGGTTTTGTTGGGGCGCAAGAAAATCAGCCCCTTTTCCTTCACCGTGGGTTTTGTATTTACTGTTAGTTCAGGAATACCTATGTTAGAAAAGTCTAGTGTCGAGAATGGGTTCAAGATACTAAGTAGTATTGCAATTAGTTTCTATCTGCAACATAAATGGGTTGGCGCGACCGGTGAAGAGATCACGTTGTCACAGAATACCTACGTGAAATAGCAGCATCCCCTATCCCTATAATTACTATACGAAACATAACATTGCTATGTTTCGTACAGTAACTGTAGGGATCCGGAAAACCAACGAGACCATTCAATCCTCAGGAGTGACAACGCATGGCAATCTTGAATCGTTGTTGAGGGTAGATGTAGATGTCTTGGACCACAGTCATTACCATCTGGTGAACTGTGTGTGTCATCCCGAATATAGTATACAGTTTTAATATACGAGATGTATAGATTTCCATTCATATCTATTGCATTGCCTCTGTCTTGTGATATGTTTCGTAGAAATTTATTGTGTGTAATAAGGTCCACTTCTGTTTATAACAATGCTCAAAGCTTATACTGTATGTAATTCTTAATGTTTATATTACGAAATTACAATATAAATCTTATCACTTATTCACGAAGGCTTAGTTTTTGAGTCTGGATGGATGTTCCGAGTTCTCGACATTGTCTCAATTGTGCTCCAATTTTATTGATAGTGCCTCGTGTGCAGAACTATGATATAACTTTTATTTGATTTACAATTGCAATTTCAACCATTTATTACTTCTCTTTAGCAACCGTGCTAGGTCCTAGACTTGTGTTACAGCTAAGCCTATAACATATATAATATCCTGCGTAGTTGTCTGCTAAAAACCAAAAGAGGGCATAATTACAGTACAACGATTAGAACAAAAGTGAACGAATTAGAAAAACGAAGACTCCCGAAACATAATAAAGAGCAATAATAATAACACTTTTGAATAAAACACACAATAACAATCATGGTGAAATCCGATCACGTCGGATTATGGTAAGCCGTGAGTTTTTATTTTATTAAATCAATCACGTACGATACATCGTCATAGATGCGTTCGAGTATGGATTACACGATTATATAATTAATATTTATATTTTGTATTTACTTTAATAAATAATTCAAATCGAACATGACA
Source organism: Teinopalpus imperialis (assembly GCA_029286865.1). Classification (NCBI taxonomy): domain Eukaryota; kingdom Metazoa; phylum Arthropoda; class Insecta; order Lepidoptera; family Papilionidae; genus Teinopalpus; species Teinopalpus imperialis. The sequence continues at coordinate 12,353,762 of JAGSMU010000022.1, read as the reverse complement.
TGGGAATGGCTTTTTATTTTGTAAAAAGTTATGTCAAATTTTAAAAGCTGCTGTTAACTTTATAGAAGAGGGAGAAGCGAGATGGCGGCACATCTGGTCTATGGTCAAATGGTCATCGTCAACCACGGTCATCCGCAACACTAGTGAAGTTCCGAGTGCATTTCCGGTCTTCAAGAAAGAAATAGAATCGTATCAGTATTGAAGGTCGTATCAGTTTGGAAACACCGCCAACCGATTGCATGAAGTAGTCATGTGTGGTAAAAAATTACGTACAACGTGCACAGTGGTGAGCATGAAATTTTAAATTCTGTTGCGATGAATAATAATATAGTCTGTACTATAATTATGTTTATTTGTAAAACAACACTTGCTTACAAGGATGTCTCAAAAATGGATGTTAATACTTGTATATATGGTTGGTTGGTTGGTGGATGTTTAAGGTTTATTGTTATAGGGGATATTTTTTTTCCATCCCCACCTGGTTGGTCAATAGAATAAATAAATAAAAAACTATATACATATAAAGGAACAAATATATATAATATAATATAATACATATATAAATACCAACCAGACGGGAATCCCTCGACAGGGGAGACCAAACGGTCGAGGGTTAGGGCGAAAGGGAAAGAAACCTGCGGACTATACGAGCGGTGTCAAGGAGCACCACCTTCTGCATTTGAGCCCGGAGCTGTCTCTCCCGGAGTCCCAACCGCCTCAGGTGATTCGAGAAGCTGGTTGGGATTAACCCATTCGCAGATACGACTATAGGAATAATTTCGTTCAGCATATATTGTCTATATGTTGTGGTGTAGGCATGTCGATAACCTCGTATGCCAGGTCCAGATATTTTGTCTTTTTATCTGTTTCGGCTTTCACGAGGTTCTCGTCATATGGGTTCGTAATGTCGATCAAAAATATCCTTGACTGTGCCCGGTCCATCAACATGATATCAGGTTTATTCGCAAGAATAGTCCTGTCCGTGATGATGGGCCGGTTCCAGTAGAGCCTGGCGCGGTTATTTTCAAGCACGGCTTCCGGAGTGTACTTTATTACTATTATTATTATTATGGTTAAATTCAACGGCTTAAAATTTATTCAATACAATTCCAAACACAATAATTTAGGGATCCGGAGACCTTTATTACTGCTGACGAGGTATTCCAACTCATTCATCAATGTTGAAAACGCATCTTCATTATGATTCCTAGTCAAGGATGAATGTAGATGTCACGGGCCGCAGGAAACACTTGCTATTAGATGAAATGTGTGCTCGTTTGTTACTCACAATGCAATAAAAAAAATCCTCAGCACTATCCCCGGGGGAAATGTGATAGAAGAGATAAAACAACTCTTCGCAAGGCCAATGTATCAAGCAATTTCTTCTTCGCTCTTTATTGGATATGGTCAAATCGAAAAATCTAGTACTGGGGTGTACCGGCCCATAAATGATAACAGTATTGTATTTGAGGTCCAAATAGCTCCATGTAGAGTTATAACCGGTGGGCTGGCATGAAATACTGTCTATTGAGCGTACCAAGTTTTTTTAGGGACCAATTTGACCTTCTCTTCCGTGTGACCGTGGAACTAAACGTCACTCGATATGTCAACGCCAAGCATTGTTCTGAAATACGACAAAGGGTGTCTTTTAAGCGGTGAACGCGCAAACCTATGACGGCTTCATGTCGTGACTTGTTTTAATAAGATGTCGATTTTAGACACAATTTTTTTCCAGCACTCATTGCAGTGTTCCGAAGAAATATTGGCTAAGTCGGTGTACAAGGCATCACTAATGCTAACATCTGTACAGTTATGCAACAAATAATTTTCATGGTATTTATATGCAGAAGAAAAAGATTTAAAAATATAACAAATTAACAAATTCAAATTATAAATATTTCTGTGACAAATATGCTTGGATTTAAGCTTTCATGATGATGATATTAATTTATCCCTAATGGGAAAGGCAAAGGACTTTAGTCCATACAGCCAGGTCTTGTTCGTATGATGGTTGGTCTGAAACTCCCCTTTTTTTTCTTTAAGCTTTCAGCTCAGGGTGCAATTCTGAACAACTCTTCGTTTAAGTCATTATTTAAAAAAAAAAGCAACTATTCGAGTCTCTTGCCGTTTCTTCTTGCTAGCAGCTGCCTTCTTCCGATGCAATGGTGGATACCTATTAGTTATCTTGACAATTCAAAAGTGTTTTGTAAAAACCTACTGGAAAAAACATCGTTTGAAAATAAAAAAACAGAATGGGCGTCAGAGCAATAGGCTTACATTTAATGTGTTACATTTAATCGATTGGCAAAAAAAATGATATGTCAATTTTAAAGTGCGTTTGGCGTGCGTAGATGAGATGTTACATATTTACGCGTATAAAATCGAAGGCAGAACTAGTAGCGAATAAATAACATAAATTGATATATTTTTTTGTTTTCATCTATTTTATCTATTTGTTCTTATAAACGGATGATTTAAAATTTAAATATGTAATACGATTTCCGTTTAAGTAAATTAAAATCTATTCATCTAGATCACAAATCGGTATCAATAAAATAATAAAATATAAAATATGAACGAACTAGTATTTACTGTTGCCATAATATTTTTCGTAGACGCGTCATAAAATCTCGAACCATTTAAAATTTTATGTTAAATTTTTTATAGGGCAATAAAATTGGAAAGTGCAGATTTTTTATTGATTGCTAATTATTTATTTACATTTACTTGATAATTTTGAAATTTATAAAAATACAGGTGGCCTATTCCTTGGACATGTTAATTATTAATAAATAATGATAATTATAAAAATATGTGTATTTTATTTATACACAATTTTTTGAAAATTGATATCATCTAAATGTAACCCGTTAGGATCACGGCACTCTTCTGTAAGCGACGTCTAAAACTGACGATTGCGCGGCGAGTGAGTTCCTGTAATGTTCACCATTTCCTTTAGAATATTTTCTTTTATATCCTGGCCACCACCCAGTCCGGATCTAATACCGATTGATATTTTCTAATGAGGTTTTCTTAAAAGTAAGGTTTACGACACAAAATTCAAAAGTCAATTGTTGCCCTTACAGAAAATATTTGAAGAGAAATGATAATGACGTCATTTTCAAAAAAATATTCCTATTTTATGTAATTATTTACATGTTTATGGGCTTATGGGCCACCCTGTATAAACAAAATGGTATACTTAATACATTTATTGAAGATATGATCTTCAACAGTCGTAGACATTTAGTGGTAGTTTCTACCTGCAGGACGAATACAGGTCGTCTAGACCGTGAAAGGACTACACTCTCTTCTATGGCAGCAAGAAATAACAGCATGACGCTGCTGTGTTTAGTTTCGTGAAGGATCCAAAGAAATAGTAATTGATACTAGTAGATAAACATCCCATCTCAGTCATTTACACACTCAGCCATGGCATCTCTGTTGAGGATTAATGGCTGCACGCCATTATCAGCCCATATTTCATGAAACACTTCTTCGGAGAAGTGTATAAGATGAAATTGCTAGAAATACATACAACATACCTTACCTCTTAAAACTCTCCATCCTTAGTTTCTTAGAAGACCAAACATTACATTAACTTTCATCCGAGTTACTAATACTCTAAGAAAGACACCGAGACTCTCTTTGCCTTAGTAAAAAAAGTTTATTGGTCCATTATCTATTGAAAAATTAGAGCATTTTTTCATATAACTTTTTTATTATTATTGTAATTGGAAATGGCGCTAAAACGGCACAGCTTTTTTTTATACAATGTTTTTTTTACATAGGTGTAGATTTGTTGTCATCTTGATCACAAAGTGACTCCTCACTAAAAACAGGTTTCCTAACTTTTTACCATAATAAATTTAAACATCGAATATTAATATATTTGTGGGCAGTATGTCTTTTAGATAATATTCTATGCTTATTATTAGAATTACAGTTTCTTTTATTAATAGCTAAACATAATGAATTACTTACCATACACAAATCCAGCCGTCCGTATTCCCACTAGTGACTGTATAAAGTAAGCACAGATAACCAAGCATCGGCCTCTCTCATTCAAACGAGGTCGTTCTAGCGTACAGAGCAAAAAAAGCGGCCAACAAACAAATAGAATTATCACAATATTATATCGAGCAATACTCGAGAGGTGACGCGGGCACAGCACTGTTTGACAACATGTTAGAAGTGGCTGAGTTGGTGGTGATTGAGAGAAAAAAAAAGCGGTGAAATCATGGCTGTCTGGGCGTGGTGGGGCGGGACAGGGCGTAGCGCCCTTAGCACCGCCCCCCTGAGTCACTACCTCTGGTGCGCTGCCGCAACAAAGACCCATAGATTTATGCACAAGCGTGTGTAACACTTGGCAACACTGTTAATTGCTGGATGATTACTCTGTATCAGATATTACTCTACGTGAGATTAACGTCAGTTCATAGAGTCATCGGTATCCAAATGTATGAGCTATACACAGATGGATACTGAAATTACACTTCTTTCAATCTTTAATATATATTCTTTTATACTCTATATTATGTTATCTTGAATACGATAATTTCATTTGTAGTCATTACAGACACACAAGGCATTGTAGGTACAAAGCGTTGTCACTTCTAGTTTAAAAATGAATTTAAAGCGAGAAGCAATTAATGTAGTTCTAAACCAACAATATATTTTTGACATTCGTTTATTCTAGAAAAGTCATGATACTTTCAAAAATGTCTGTAAAAATAACACTATTTGTGAGCTAGATATTCTTTCTAGACTTCATTTCATTTGAGTATCTACATAGTTTTTGTAAACAGCTCATTCAAATAGTGTATTCATATAATAATTAATTCATCTATTTTTTTTGTTATCTATTATCATACAAGTCTGATCTGATTTTTATAACAAGTTTCTGTACCTTTATTATTCGTTTAACATAGACAATATTGCAAACGAATTAATATTAATAAAGGTAATTGTTTTATAATTAAAATGGTTTATTTTATTTTTACACATGCGCACTGTGTTCTTTGATTTATGTTGTAGTTTATCATTTTTTATTTAAGTTTATAAGTCATTGTAATCTGTATCCTCGTTCGCCGCGCAAGCCAGTCCTGGGCCGTGCAGGTGAGTCATTTGGTGCGGTGGAGAGGGACTGTTGTGATGACGTCACCCTCGACCTGCTGTCCTCATATTGGTTCCGTGCTTTGTTTGCCAACGAGACTCTGCCCCCGGCCAATTCCAAGAAGTGTCCGGTCATCCGAAGTTATATTTCAATAACAAATCTGTGCCTAACAACACAATGTATATTATGTTACGACGATATCGAATCGTCCATTTGACTTTTTAAATTAAAATAGTTGTTTCATTACTATTGACAACTTTTGTTTTTTAAATCAGTGGCTTCGGAAATCCTTGGAAATAAAAACAATAGAATTAGAATAAATTCAAAGAGAATATAAACGCTACGCTACACTAATTCTCTTCGATCTATAATTATAGTGCGTGTCCAAATAAAAGTAATTTATTAGACATAGAGTAATAATTTTTAACTGTGGCCAATCAACACCTACGTACATGTCTGAGATGAGCCTCGTTACCAGTAATTGGATCTTCTGTACCCTCCAATATCATACAAAACACAGTAATGTTATGCTGCTTTTTGACGATGGTATTCTGCGAGGGCGTGGTCCTTCTCCTACAGCATGCTTTACCACGAAATATTCTTCATTACAAATTTAAAATTTTAAGACATGTCATTATCATATGATTAGGCTTAATCAAATTACGGACTTTTTATTATCAGCTACGTAAAGATTAGTTTCAAGTTAGTCGAATATGTATAAATAATAGTTGATAATGTTCTAATAGGAGGTATCTTTCGAAAAATAATTGATTTCAGTACATGGCAAGGAGAGAATTGATAATCTTTTCCGCAAGGTTTTACACTCGATAAAAATTAAATTAAGTCGTTCCAAAATTAATATCGTACGAAATGTTGCGTCGACGTTGCATGCAACCCGGGCTTCGACCGGGTGCGGGTGAACGACCGCCAAACCGCGCTAATCCGCCATCTTGGATTCGTCACGGAGAGCGAGCGTTATGTCTTTCACTGTAGACTTGGCAACACTATTCAATAACATGGCATGATCGCCCACTAATAGATTTTACATGATAAGTCAAGGTGAGAAATATTTTGAGGATTTAAAAATATTTGGAGCGAACATGCACAAAGTATTGGCTTAAGCATCACGAATAATAGTGAGGGAAGAAAATTTAAAAATAACTTGACAGTATTACATCTAAAAATTACTAATTATACTTGTTAGATGAGTATCAACTTTTTTTTCTTATTTATAAGTTTTTATTAATGTTTACATTCTATATTATATGTATTATTATTTATGTATTTATATACATTTTTGTAAATAAATATAGTCTTGTATTTATTTATTATTTTTTTCTCTATTTTCCTTTATTTTATCTTTTTTGTGTTGTTTTTTTTCCAATAATATGTCCAAGGCCTGCTGGAAGTGATTTTATTGTAAAATAAGATGCTACTTTGTACATTGTTTTCTTATATTAGTTTCCATAAATAAATGTTTTGTGTACATAAAAGTTAAATAAATAAATAAAATGGTAAAAATACTTAAAATGTAATCATCAATAATAAACTTAGGACAGTCGCAGCGAATGCGATATTGGTTTTGCCAAAAGTAAGCATGTGCTGGTTATTCTAGGTAGACCTATATTTTTTTAGGTAGTATAATTGTGTATTAAATGACACACAATTTACTGTTATTTATTTATGTATTTATTCTTTATGTTTCTTAAACAACAGGTTTGCAAGGGCGGACTTAATGCCCAGTGGCATTCTCTACCAGTCAAGCCTGGGAGTTCATATGTTGGTAGGCATAAAAATAAAAAAAGGTTAATTAGATAAAAATATCAAAATAACATCAAAATAATACGTAATATATATATATATATATAACAGTAACACTGTAAACTGTTACACGCAGTGAAGCCGTCGTTCTAATGTAAGCTGGTTGTAAAACGTTTGCTGGAACGGGAAACGACCACTTTCTTTCTCATAGATACTCTTCTATTCCGATCGGTGATGATGAAAGCAATGAGAACCAGAAATCGAGTACGGGATTGGGTTTGGGTATTTGATCCAATATATATCATAAGGACTTACATCGAACTCAATCTGTGCCTGATTGTTTCCCGCTCTTTATTAATAAATGCCGACAGACGCCAGGTATTTTAGTTTTGATCTGGCTGCTAACTCGCGGATTATTGGTTCGATAACCAGCCTAGGTACAAAACCTCTATGTAATATATTGTTGACATTGGATCTGATTATATTGCATGTTATCCCGTTTCCCTGATACTGCATTTGAATCATCCTCCGATCTTATTGCACAAACATTAAGGGATGGGGAGGTCAAGTGCGTGTCTCCTCGGGTATGTTTATTGCTTTATAATGCGTTAGTTGATGTCATCCGGTAACATACCTTATAAATATTTTTTTATCGTCGTAAAGCTAAATGCAGAAATATTATCTGCAGTTTGTTTCTGGCTGCAAAATGAATGGGTCAGCTCGACTGGGGTAGGACCGCGCCTTCACAGAATACCGACGTAAAATAGCAGCATAATGCTGTCGTATGGTGAGTATAGGGATCCGGAGACCTTTATTTCTGGTGACGAGGCATTCTATCTCAGTCCTGAAGGGTGACAACGCATCTACATTATGATCCCTTGTCAAGAATGAATATAGATGTCATGGTACGTAGGAATCACTTACCACGAGATAGAACTGTGTGCTTGTTTTTTACAACCAAAGTAATAGAAAAAATACAACCAAAAGATATCACCATGGTCAACCAAGAGGACATCAATTACATTAAAAATATAATATTAAATTAATTTCAACTCAGTTATAAATTATTATTAGTAAATGATGGCTGCACCCTATAAACATTTACATTTATCCTTAGCAAAGATTTAAGGTGCACACGATCCATGGTCACCCTCGAGAAGTGAGATAGAACGCCTTGCTACGATTGACTAAGTACCAGTAGCTGCCGCCTATATAGTTTTTATTGTTGGATTGCCTTCCTCTGTAGTGAGGGTAATAGTTAGGCATGCAGTTCCGCAACGAGTTGGCGAACTTTATACGCTTCGAAATATTTAATTTTATTTTATTTATCGGACATGTAGGTTAGGTCACAATGTTTTTCTTCAACACCGGATACGTGATAAAAACATTGATTATAATTTAATAAAAAATAAAGCTTTACAGAGCTTAGAAAAGACATTAATAACTTTCATATACGTTAGTGCTTAAATAAACTTTGAATGGCATATTCAAACAGCATATTGAACAAGTGTCTCATGAAAAGAAATGTTTCTTGATAATTTCACTCGTAAATAGATAAACGTGTGTATAAGGAAGTCCATTTCTTTAACTTAAGGCCTTTCGCTAATATGCAGATTATTTATTTAAACGGTATCTATATAGACATTTCGTGAGTTTTTTTAATTTTTAAAATTTAATTATTTACAAATTTGCAACAAATTTATGTATAATAGCTTATTCTGAAAATCATAGATATCATTGAGACCGAAAGACTTTAATGTAAACTTTTAAGGAGCTACCTCGCAGTATATTAAAAGATGACGTTAGTAATTTAGCACGCATTTGATGGACTAAAATGGCTGAGGATACTACCTCGTCCTTAGCCGAGGATCATACGATCAGGATAAAGAAAGCCTCTGCCCAAATGGAACATTCAAAACTGTACTAAATTTGATAATCTAATAATAGTACAGAACAACGCTATTCGCTAGCTACGAATTAGTGACTCATCCAGGAAACTCAATTGCTATTAGAAGCTTATTCCGAATGAAGTTTTCCTCGTTCAATATTGCATGTAGGTGACATTCCTCTGGCAAAGGAGAAACTTGTCGCGCGGCATTCAGGGCCCGCCCTTAACCGACGCCGAGGTCGGGTACCGTTGTTGCTAGTGCCTACGGCATCAAGGGTTGTACACTTCTAATCTTGTCTTTGATTATGTTTTCGACTGTTCCTATTAAATATATGGTTTGGTTGTAAGTATTATTCATAGAAACTTTTAAACTCATACTCGCGTCTACAGAGCCCTTGAACATTGTTCGGAGCGCAATTGTAAACGAATCAAACTTTTTAATTATGATATTTTAAAATACCGAAACTAATAGCTAATGTCTACCTAACTGGCGCTAATCTAAGCGGGAGGGGTCCAGGGATTGTTATCTCCTTATCCCGCAGCCCGCACGGAAGTGCTTACAGGCTTATGATAATGAAAGAGTAATATGGTAAGATGTTGCAGAATTCTTCTCGTCGCGAAGAATTGTAGACTGCCAGAAAGTAACCTAAAAATATTGGCATGGATGCTGTAAAATTTTTAAATGGAGAAAACAATACTTTCATACATAGGTCTTCGTTTTTATAAAGTAAATATATATAATATATATACAATATATCTTTGGGTCACAGTGACCACTCACTTAGTCCAAGTATAAAATATTAATATTTTTTTATGATTTATTACTTGCTTTAATATATACAAGAATATATGAAGCAATCAAAAGAGAAAGAAGCAAAACAGTCATGCCAAAATTATTAAGGATTAAAAATTAAGAATAGTTGTAATATTTTTTAGTGTTTCACGTTGTTACAGCATACCAGTGTGAAATACCAGTATGACACTGATGTTTCATATTGTGAGAGAAGGGAACCGGAGGCCCAATGCTGATAACAAGTCATCCAATATCACTTCTCGTGCTTTCACAACGCAATGTATCTTGAATCATTGTTCAAGACAGATGTACTGGTACTTGGGGGGCGAATGAGGGATAAACATCTAAGTAATTGTTCGTCTGGGGAGTCATTGCTTATCATCAAGTGAACTGTGTTTTTGTTCGTCAGCCTTTATAAATAAGAGTATATACAATGGCTTATTACATAATGTGTTAAAATAAACTTAACGTTTTATCTTACTTATTAAATGTGTATCAAGTTTAGATTTATATTCCACAGTTTTTATAGTAAACAGAGCGTTTCGCAACCCTGAATGTCTGCGTCTAACAGCACCGTATGCACGATCTATCCCATTGGACCAGGTTTCAAGCGATGCCGTGCACTAACTTAAAAGATTTTCACTGTATTAGACACCTACGTATTCTATTAAAACTTAAGGAAAAGAGTGCTATGTTTTTATAAAATTCACAATATTTTTTAGTCCCATCAAACGGACGTTTTTTTTATAAACTAAACTTAGCATAGCAAACAAACACCCAATTCAACTTATGGTAAGCGATCTCTGCCAGTTTAAATAATCCACATGCACCTTCAGTTACGATCAAGATGCAGGTGCGATGCCACCTTCCTGAGGACTGCTGCTAATCCAGACATGATGACCCGATAAAGTATTCCTCATTCACCTTACCCTTACAAGCACTAAACTATGTTGTGTCAAAAACCGAAAAATAAAATGAATTTACTACTTATTAATCAATCCAAACAAAAACACCAAAATTTTAAGATGTGCGTATAATTTAAAAAAAAAAAGTATGCGTTTAAAAAATAAATTTAATATATTATATTTGTGTATTACAAATAATGCATTATAATATAAAAACAATGATTTTGTAACCTGAAACATAACATTATTAGTTTAATGGTAGAAAGTTTTCTTCAGTAATTTAATTTAGTTAATCCGTTAGAAGCAACTGATCGTCCCTTTCGGTTCGTCCCTCTCGGGCACCTTCGAGACGATTGCTTTCGCGCTCAGGGTTTAAGCCGAGGCTCCCTATCGGGAGCTCTTGTGCTGGTCTTAAGCTGTAAAAACCTTCGGGCTAATCGTGGTTTGATGACTATCAGACCGTTTCTGGGTGTAGGTGAGTTTTATGTAGTATGCCCCGTGTTCTTCATGTATTTTAATATTATTCCGGTCTTATTGCACATGTATTCAATACATTGAAGAGTCCGAAGAGTTTCTTGGTTTGCGCAAATACTTACGATGCACAATAATATGTCCTGTAAAGTTGAGATCATCTAGGCATCACAAAACATATAGTCATGGCTGAAAGTATTTTTTAATAGCATTAAGAGTAACAAGTTCACCTGATGGTATGTGATTCCTGCGGCCCATGACATCTACATTCATCCTTGACAAGGAGTCATAATGCAGATGCGTTGTCACCCCTGAGGACTGAGATGGAATGCCTCGGCACGACAGTAATAAAGGTCTCCGGATCCCTGCACACACCAGACGAAACACGGCAGCGTTAAGCTGCCATTTTACGCTGGTATTCAGTGAGGGCGTGGTCCAACCCCGGTCGAGCTGACCCATTCATTCTACAGCTGAAAACAAACTGCAGTGTATCTCTACCACTGATAAAAGATTCCAGAACAACATATTAATAAATGGAAATGCGTTAAGTATTTTTGTATGAATTCGGTAGGATCGATGAGGGAGGGGGATGAATGTTTAGCACTACCGTTGTGTGTGAGTGAAAGAAAGAAACCTTCGTACTGGTGATGAGGCATTCCACTTTAGTCTTCAGAGGTGACGATTGCATGAGGGAGGGGGATGTATGTTTAGCACTACCGTTGTATATGAGTGAAAGAAAAAACCTCAGCGTTCCACTTTAGTCTCCAGTGGTGATGATTGCATGAGGATGAATATGAGCGTTATGATCGAGCGTTAGTGATTATATTTTAAAAAAAACCGACCGAGCGCTTATGGCACTCAGTCTAGACCTCTATTTGTGGGTAACCAGCACAAGGGCTCCTCGGAACAGTGAGCCTCTGGACCGTTCCCTGTTTCGCGAGAGCATCGTGACTCCCGGGTGCCTGACAGGGTCGAACCTCGACTCGATTACTTAGTTCTGGCTAAGAATTGAACTACGTGAACTGATTTGTGTTACTTTGAAAACATAATTATAATGAAAAAATAAAATACATAATAGTGTACTAAACTCATGACCACTAGATTTATAAAAGGTTTAAACATTGAATATGTTTCTTTCTTAAACATTGAATGTGTTTATTGCGCCGTTAAATGTCACCTTTACAACCAATATGGCAATATTAATTAGTAGTTAAACAGAAATAATAACTTTAATTATACGGTAGTCTGAGTAATTGCGTAGACTATCGCGGTGGACTAGGGTTGAGGGAGTTAATTATTTTTATCAGACCATCAATCTTTGACGCTTCTCTATTTCGCCACAATGTGCAGTGAAAAGAGAACATTATGTTAGAATTACGCTAACTGGCATCGTTTTAAAGGGCTATAATTTTAAATAACAAATTTTGTTGGAAAAATTGCTTATTGTATATTTTATTTTTATCGATTAAGTAATTTATATATAATGTATAAATATTATATATAATAAAAAAAAATTGACTTCCAGTAAGTTTCATGTAACTATCAGTTTTATATACTTCCAGTTAGTGAATTATATTATTTCTTAACGAACAGTAAGATTTTGTCATCAGGCTTATCAGGCTAATGTTTAAATCATTCTGAGTTGCTGTCTATAATAATTACGGTGCAATAACTCACCCCTATATTTTGTTTCGTGGTGGACTGCAGATTGTTTCCACCAGGGTAGGACTACGCCTTCACAGAATACGGCGTAAAATGGCAGCTTAATTTCGTCTGGTGAGTGCAGGGATTCGGAGACCTTTATAACTGGAGACTAGGTGTTTCATCTCAGTCCTCAAGGGTGACAACGCATCTGCATTATGATTCCTTGTCAAGGTTGAATGTAGATGTCATGGGCCACAGGAATCACTTACCATCAGGTGAACTGTGTGCTTTAAGATTAAAGTAACAGGTTATCAGTCTAACGTCTACGTTATACTAAACAAGGGATTCCCTTTATTGTTATTTACAGGAGCAAGATAAATCGCATCGTGTTAGCCGGGACACACGAGAAGGCATCATGTTTTTCTTTTTCTCCCAAGCATTCTTGAAATTTTAACACGAGGAACATGAATATATATATATCTTTTCAGGTTTTTTTAAAGCTATTATTAGCAATGCTATTAAAATTACAAATACTGAACCATGCTGAAAATGCTTGTGCCAGGAGATGGTTCACGATAATAATTTAATGGTGGATTCGAACTTACGACCTTAAGCTTCGCAGACCGTACACTAAACCATTAGGCTATTGTAGATGTTAATATTATTTTGTAGTTAAATAAAAACATATGGGAAAAACAATGGCAGAAGAGTTCAAGTTATCTTTATTATATATTTTTTTATTTAAAAAAACGCTTATGTTCCTAACGAAGTCCGTGTGGTGATTATATTGATGGCGTGGTATGAATGACCGGCCTTGAGGAATGCCGCCGCTTATTGTAAGCAGATTTGCGGCAACCAAGTTATACGTCTAGATATGGCCGTATCTTAAGTTTCATCGGACGGCGGCGGGTATGTTGCGACGTAGTTAATTGGATCGTATGCGTTTCTATTAGCTTTCAATTTGTTATGTATTCCTGGTACTTTATATTTATGTATATGCTTTTTATATGTGTATCAGTGTTTCTTTAAGTTTATTTATATAATATAGTATTTTTGTTTTTTTGTGTGAGTGTTGCTGTTGGTTTCAGCTTTATCTAATTAGACTCACGAGCGGGAGGCCCTCTGAGTAAGGAGACAACGACGATGCAGCAATGCCGGCACGAAGACTGCTGCTGCACCACCGCAGCACTCCGACCCCTGTGGACGAAGAACGTCGACGACAACAGAGGGGGGCGATAATACGATCCGAGGGCCCCTCATAAGGAGGTTCGAAAACTCGGCTCTGATCGCTATCTGTACGGAGGACAGGTCGATTTTTAAAAGCGGCCTAGAACACGAGTAAATCTAGTGTAATCATAATATATTAAGTATATATTTAATATATATCAGTTCTTTTTTTTTATATAGCTAGTGTGCTGGACATATGCTATAATTTTGATAAATATTATAACGACTTTATCAACTTCTTGTTCATCTATGTACGTTTAACTTATAATGTGCGACATACAGAACATACTCATAGAGCGTAAGTATTAAATACAATCATTGAATACCATATCTTCAACATATCCAAAAGACTGTTTAATGATTATGATTGGATATGGATAACTTAGTATTCGATCAGACAGCTTGAGATTTTACTTCATTCGATTCGATTCGATAATTACGTGTGCACTACACTTTCTATTGTATAAACAACACATATTTATAGCATCATCATTACTTCCAACAGCTAAACTGACTGCACCTGGAACAGGTAGGACAGTGCTTATAGTATATACTACATATGCCTATCTATATTTATAACTATATAGTTGTAAATATATCTATATTTATAACTATATAGTTATAAAACATAGATAGGCATACACCAGCGTAGTAAAGAAACATATTAAAGGCAATTGGAATCAATTAGTTGTAGTACATAACGTTATGTCCTTAAACATAATGTAGTTTCAATGTGATTTTCGTCGAGATAGATGTAGGCGTTTATAGACCACAAAGCACATTTATCCTTAAGCTAACTGTATAAGGTCAAATGTGTTGTTAAACTTAAACCTTATTACTAGCTTTTTTTTATTTATTTTTGATTACATTGAGAGTAACAAAAGAGCACACAGTTCACCTGATGGTAAGTGATTTCTGCGCCCCATGTCATCTACATTCATCCTTGACAAGGAATCATAATGAAGATGCGTTGTCACCCTTGAGGACTGAGATGGAATGTCTAGTCACCGGATATAAATGTCTCCAGACCTCTACAATCACCAAACGAAACACAGCAGCATTATGCTGCTATTTCAGGCTGATATTCTGTGAGCGCATAATACTTCTCCAGTGGAACTGATCTATTCTTCTGCAGGTAAAAACAAACTGCAGCGTAGCTCTGCCACTATAGCCTTAAGCCTTTTTTATGAGACCCAAGGATACCAAACTTCCTGTCGTAGCTATAAACTCGTTATCTATGTCCACCCTAGAGAAAGGTGCAAGATGCTCATGTATTGTACTCCTAAGGATGTATGGAGTGCCTCATAACCAACCACTTGGTATCCCTATTCTGTGGGGACGTAGCCCTTACCCGTTCGAGCCGACCCCACCACTGAAGTTCTTGCAATGTTGAAAGCTATATCTAGAAACTAGATATAGAGAGACTAAAAATGTTAAAGAAATATTAACTTCCTTAAGATTAACTCCCAACCAACCTCCGAGTTCGGATGACTCATTAACCTCAAATGTGCACCGCAACGTCGCAACTATAGCTTAGAGCTTTATTTCGTAGAGTGAGTGAAAGAAAATAAAGACCTTATTACTACTAATGGATTCGAATTTTAATTTCTTAACGAAGAAACTTGCATTTCACTATACGACGAAAGTGAATAAAAAAAATACAAAACGTGGATTGAAATTTAAAAAAAATAAAAAATAACAGTAAAGATGTAGGGAAAAGTTCAAGGAATGCAATAAAATCAAAATCATTTTTATCTTTAATATCGGAACATTAAACAAGCGAAAATAAACAGGCTCCAGTATATTAAAAGTGGAAATGGAATATAATTATATAAACAAAAACAAACCATGTTTACTAAAATTATCATTCGAAACAAGTATTTTTCCAAGTATATTAAAACTTTCTTTGATTAAACCGTTATTTAAGAAAGGTGTTAAAAAAGTTCTCGACAATTTTCGTTCAATTACTGTTCTATCGGTTTACAAAATCTTCGAAAAAGCTAAGGACTTAAGCTTAGGATTCGAAGGATTATACAATTTTTAATAAAATAATTTAATAAAAATCAATCCAAACCCTGAAAAAATGAATCAAAGACGATAGGATGTTTTGATCTTATTAAAAGGATAACTGACGCAATAGACAAAAAGAAAATGTAACGGGGAAATTATTTGGTATGTCAAAAGCATTGTGTAGAAATTATTATTATATTAAAATTTATAATATTAAAAAATAAATAGATTTACATACGTTATAAATAGTTTATGAAAAACAGCTTATTGCATATCACGGTTACTTAATTTAACTAACTACGTAATTTTTTTTACTATCTACGTTAAAATTTAACTAACTAAAAAACTAAACAACGTTAGAGTAAGGTTTACTAAATTGAAGCTGTGTCACAAAGAAAAAGAACATTAATTGGACACAAAACGTGTTAGAGCCTTAAAAGAAATTAAATGGTGTGTGAATCATTATTTCAGAAACTATATATTTTTAACAGTGGTGGAGCTACACTGCAGTTTGTTTCTAGCTGCAGAATTAATGGTCAGCTCGCCCGTCTGGTAATTGCAGGCATCCGGAGAACTTCATTACTGGTGACGAGGCATTCCATCTCAGCTCTCAAGGGTCACGACGCTTCTGCATTATGATTCCTTGTCTTGAACGATGAATGTAGATGTCATGGGTCGCAAGAATCACTTGCCATAAAGTGAACTGTGTGCTCGTTTTTACTCTCAATGTAACAAAAAAAATACATTTGTCATCTTAAATATAACCAGTAGGTAGTAACATTTAACTGGTGCAGATAACACACAGAGTAAACACAACAAAACTGTCATGCTAAGATTATATTATTCATAGATAAGTATGCAGTCATGCATTGTAATAAAAAAATAGAATAATATAATAAGAAATACATATACTATAAACATATAAAAATAAGTACTAATTTTATAACTTTACTATTTCAATAACTATTGGGTTTGGTTTTAAATTTTATGTCCTCGTGTTATTTCAACCACGGCGATATCTTCTGGTTATAAGCAGATTACTTCATCTGAGCACAATATACTATACATATATACGTATATACATATATAGAGGTACTCATTCGTCGTCTCGTTCTTTAGTCCAATGAAGCATCAATAGCCTAAAATAAAGTAAAATGTAAGTTAGTAAACTAACGGTCTGCGAAAATTAAGGTCGAACGTTCCAATCCGCTATTAGACTATTTAACCGGAACGTCAGTGATATTAATAGCACAGCTAGCATTATTTAAAAAAAGAATTGAATTCATGCGCAATAGTATCGCAGAAAGGTTCAAGAGATCAATATAGCGGGGAGTGTTATGAGGAGTTGTTCGCATTAATTCCAGCCCCCGAGTTTAAAAATTAAGCAGAATTCCTATATTTCATCCACTACATCTCGATAGTTCCATCAATCCACCAATCACCAACCAATCCACCACTGTGCGCTTAACTTTTTCTGCCACGCACAACTAATCTGTGGAATCAGCTGTCGTCAGCGGTATTTCCGGGTCGATGTAAGTTAGGGGTCTTCAAGAAAAGAGCCTACATCTTTCTTAAAGTCTCTAGTGTTGCGAATGTTGATCAGTGGCAGTAATCACCTACCATCACGTGAGCTGCTTGTTCGTTTGCTAAATATTTTATAAAAAAATAATTTCTGTTGAACAACTATTATTAAATCTATTAAATCTTCATCAAGAGGCGGGTTATCCGACCACTATGGGTGTTATAACAATGGTTTAAAGTTAGGATCAATTCATATTTATTACCTTTAAAAGTAACGCGACATCTATATGAACAGCAATGCAATAATTTACCATTATACTTAACTGCATTGTTTTAATCTTTAAATAAACTTTAAGCATGCACTTATTATTTACTTCAGCTATTTACCCATGTTAGAATCACGATTAAAGACCACTAAAACCATGACTGCATTTATATACCTAATAACTATTAATTTAATTAAAAAAAAATAGTAATAATTTCTATTTTGTTTTATATACGGGTTGCGTACAGTTAACACAGCATATAACTGAATGCACTTCCTGATGATATACGACTCTTTCACATTCAATTTATAATGCGTACTTAATGCGTTAATTTACCTAATTCATCGGTTGTTCACGTCGTGTTCTTATACTGAGAAAATATGTTTGAATCGAACATACAATTGGGGACCATGTTTAATTATATATTACATGGGATATACCTTTTTCTATTTACAGTTGTATAAACTGTCATTATGGGGTTATGATTTTCCATACACTAATATAAAGCATGATATCGTACTCCATGGGGGCCTATATTCAGCAATGGATTAGTGATGGGATGATATGACGACGTTTTTAAATATAACCATTTTGCCTTTAGTATTTGCACAACCTTAAAGTCAGACTAAGACGGTCGTCCGAAGTTTAAATTACTGCCTTATAAAACTATTGATAGGAAATAGGCGACGCTTGATATTTAAAATTTTCAAGTTACAATAATTTTCCTTGATATTTTGATATTTATATTTTCTATTCATCATTTTTTTGATATTACCATATATTATGGATATTTGAATTTATTATGTATATTGCCATAGTTACTGCCTAAAAATAGTACATGGTAATTATGGTAAAGTATGACAACTTTATATATATTCTGTAACAGTAAGAAAAATCTTATTTAATTTTTGTAAGAATACGCCGTGTTAAGTTTTATTCCACCATAAAAAGACATCAACGGGTTTGTGAGCAATTTTCGAATGCTCAATAACTTTTTGAATATAATAATCTTTGTTCATGGAATCAAACGTTATTTTGCGTTAAGACTTCAATTTATCTTAAAGAATAAATAATTAAATAATAATCTTGTGTACGGTTTTAGATCATAGACGAATTGTCTACAAAATAGACTTCATTATATCTGCATCTTTTTAATTTCATTCAGTGTTCCTAGAGATCCTATTTTGCCATAAATGTGTAGCGGGTATTCGAAATATTGAAACAATTTTTAATTCTTTACAAGTGAATATTTTCAAACGGATTACACAAATTTAAATCTCTTTTCTTGTAGCACCAGTTCTATGTTATTTATAATTTTATACTACATTGATTTATTTAAATGTCTCAGCATATAGATTTTAATGAATGCAACTTGAGAAGTAAAACAATCAGTCTTTTGCTTCCAGGTAGATGTTAAAAATGGAATTAAATAAATTCCACATTTAATATTGCATAGTACAATTGCTCACGCAAAATGATATTAACAACAGATATTCGATAGAAAATTACTGCACCTATCACAATACCGGCCATGCCCTGAGTCGACTGGTAGAGAAACTTGCCATTTTTTTAATTGATTTTATGAGAGAACATCAGTGGTATTTTAAATGATCATTTATTACGTATACTACGTTATTATTACTTATATATTTCCCCTTTGTGCTTTGTAATTGAGTAAAATAAATAATTTAATATTATCATAATTATAAAAATATAAAAAGCTTGTAAATAAGAACAAGCACTTTACGTGTCTATATATGTATATGTCAGAGATGACAAGCTACAGCAGTATAAAGTGCATTAAAATACATTTGTTCTTCTTGAGTTTACTCGTAGTATAATAAAGGCGAAATAAAACAGTATTTTTCCATAAATCGTAGCCGATTTTGCCGACTTGCCCATGACATATCTTAATTAATTAAAAACGACGTTAAATAGAAAATTGCGTGGACTACATTAAAGAACTTTAAGTTTTTACGTAAATACATATACAATAGATGACTTAATTGTCGTTGTCTTCCCTATATTTATATGACGTATTGGTCGATTTTGACCACGGTAATATGTTCTTGTTATTGCCAGATGATATCGTCTGTCCAGATATAAAATTAAGAGTGGATACCGAAAAAAGATAAAGCTATAAAGTAGCTGTAGCATAAATTATTCAGTGCCACCCAGAAAGACTATGTTTTTACAAATTACAACTATAAGCCTATTATCTGGTGTGTGAAAGAAATTTGATACCTTATTACGAGACATTTCATCTTAATTCTCAAAAGTGGCAATGCAATCAGAATTATGATTCCTCGGTAATTATTAACTGAGGGCTCATTTCTTATTTATTTTATAGAAAAAATAATAGACTAGGAAAATCCAAGTAAAATGGCTCTGTATGGTGATCGTAACAATGACGCAACTCCCGGAGTTTGAATCACCACAGTTTGAGAGGGTCGATGAATCACCAGATGTGTGATGCGTTCATATCATGGCACAAGTTATGATTAACTGTACGCAACCCTACTTTATATAAATCAAAGTAGAAAATAGAAATTATTACTAATTATTTTTTTATATATATCTATAGAAGGTACGTGTATATACTTATAACTGCAGGCAAGTTTTGAATGCTTTTTAATCGTAATTCTAACTTGGGTGAAGCTGAAGTAAATAATAAGTGCATTTTTATAGTTTAAAGATCGAAACAATGCAGTTAATTAGAATGGTAAATTATTGCATTGCTTCTCAAAACTGCTACAGTTAGCAATCGGAGAATGTAACAGTAAAACTTTTTTGAAACATTTACGCCGCAATTATCTGAATCAAAACTATGTGTATTTATATTCCCATTTACTTTTTCAAATATTTTGCATACCTCTAAAACAATTACTTTAATTATAATTATTTTTATAGCTACCACATTTACTTGATTGCATTAAATTAAACAAAGATCACAACGCAACCGATTCAAAAGGTGGGGCACTATGAAGTTTTATTATGCCTCTAATTAACTGGCTGCTACGAAATCATAATTTTTAAAATTAAAAATAACGCTACCTGCCCGTTACGGTCTACGGGCCGGGCGGTAGGTTGACGTCAACCTCGCCTGCCAAACTGATATTTTATCGGGAAGATTTTTTATTTTTTACTTATGTATGACTCTTCATCTGTGCATGTGTATAACAAATTATATATCCATGATTATTAAAGTAACATTATTATTAGAATACGTTAGATTTTCTCTTCTAGTACCCTCTACTCAAATTTGTAGTGTTTAGAATATGCTTAGATTTTTTTTATTAAGACAGAGCTAACCAAGTAATCGTGCGAGATGATAAATGAATACCGCCCGTGTTCCAACATTGAAATATTCGTTGGATTGCTGCCGGCCTTTAGGAAATCTTAGGCTCTTATCTCGCTGTACTGCATGTGTGAATAATTTATATAAATACGTTTATACGTACATGACATATTGAATTCGCAATAATAGTATTAGTATATTAATACAAAATTTATTCTCTTTTAATTTCCTGTATCTATCGAAAAGCCTGACCGACACAAGAATGCGTCGTATCCCTAAGGACAGGACTTCGACTGTATATAGTCATGAATGAAAGTAATTTTTTTTTAAGAATTCTGTCTCCCACAAAGATAACATCCTTCCGCCTGCGACGGTAGCCAGCCGCTTAGTAATATAGTCTTCGAAATAAGTAGCATATAAGGAGATTACAATGTTATTGCTAAATTACAATGCATATGAATTCAAACTATTTACATCCGTTATGTTCTCTGAAAAAATTATATCCAGTGTTGAGTAACTTTCAATTCTTATATATGTAAAGACAAATGACCTCTTAGTTTTTATGTAACTTAGTAGATTTAAACATATAAGGATATTACAATGTTATTGCTAAATTACAATACATATGAATTCAAACTATTTACATCCGTTATGTTCTCTGAAAAAATTATCTCCAGTGTTGAGTAACTTTCAATTCTTATATATGTAAAGACAAATGACCTCTTAGTTTTTATGTAACTTAGTAGATTTAAACATATAAGGAGATTACAATGTTATTGCTAAATTACAATGCATATGAATTCAAACTATTTACATCCGTTATGTTCTCTGAAAAAATTATCTCCAGTGTTGAGTAACTTTCAATTCTTATATATGTAAAGACAAATGACCTCTTAGTTTTTATGTAACTTAGTAGATTTAAACATATAAGGAGATTACAATGTTATTGCTAAATTACAATGCATATGAATTCAAACTATTTACATCCGTTATGTTCTCTGAAAAAATTATCTCCAGTGTTGAGTAATTTTCAATTCTTATATATGTAAAGACAAATGACCTCTTAGTTTTTATGTAACTTAGCAGATTTAAACAGATGAAATGTTATGATTTGCTTTAGTGAATCAGGTTGATCCTCATACTCACCAGAAAAAAACAACAGTACGATGCCATTAATACTTTAGGTTGGTATTTTTGTTTGAGTGTGGTTATTCAGGTTACGCTACTTTCCTGTTTACTTTACCCCTTGGTTTCCTGTACCATGTATTTTACATTTGTTTTTATACAAAATACGTCAACAAATCATATATAGAAAATTCAACAAAACACATTATTATCACATTGTAGCCATAATCCCCTATTGAACGTAGGCAGCTTACATGAACCATGAAGCACGGTCCTGAGTTAGCTGCATACATCGACTTGCCTCAAACTTAGGTCTTAGGCCACCTAGTAGGGGCACATCCTACTGGAATTTAATGCCTGAGGTTGCAGGAGGTCAATGAAGGGCACTTGCATAAATTCATACTGTCACGAACGATTAAAGAATTGGTCGACTATAGACAGACAGCCGTAAAATTCACGTCACGGAAATTTCAAGAATAAAATATTGTCATTTATACTTGTTCCATCCCCTTTGGGTGACTATTCTAATTCTGCTGTGGCTGTGTGAGCTGCGGCAACAGGAACGCAATATTATGTTAAATTCCTCGCAAGTAACATGGGGTGTATTAATTATATAATCTAGACAGGTGCCAAATTTATGTACGTTTAAGACTATTACTATATTACTATAAGTCTCCGTGAATAATATATATATTTATATATATATATATATATATATATATATATATATATATAAGTCGTATCTATTCAGAAAGACCCTGACAACAGCTGATTCCACAGAGTAGCTCTGCGTGACAGGAAATTTCGCGTAAAGTGCACAGTGATGGATTGCCAATCATCGAGTTGATGAGGATGAAAGTTTGATTCGTTCTACTAAGTATTCTGTCACCCGAAAAAACATTAAGATTACCTTCTCCATAGCTCGCTGTGATCTTTCTCATGCTGTCAGGAGTGAAGAACCATGACTAAGTACTATGCGGTTATTTTTGACTTATCAAAATTTACTTATAAGTTTTTTTTTTTTATAGCATTAAGAGTAACAAACGATAACACAGTTCACCTGATGGTAAGTGATTCCTGCGGCCCATGACATCTACATTCATACTTGACAAGAAATCATAATGCAGATGCGTTGTCAACCTTGAGGACTGAGATGGAATCCCTCGTCTCCAGTAATAAAGGTCTCCGGATCCCTGCACTCACCAGACGAAACACAGCAGCGTTAAGCTGCTATTTTACGCTGGTATTCTGTGAGGGCGTGGTCCTACCCGGTCGAGCTGACCCATTCATTCTGCAGCTAGAAATAAACTGCAGTGTAGCTCTAGTATATTAATGTTTCCTATTGTAATTATATAACGTTGTTTGTCATTTAAAAGCCGCATCGAAACAATGATTTTACTTGGGCCAGTTTCTTAACGACTTCAATTAATCAGGCACCGACTTAAACACCGCAATCAAAGATAATGCGAGGAATTGTAATTATTCTAAAACTTCGTTCTCGTCAACAACTGCCTTATAAGGGTCTAATTAAGTCGGCGACCAGTTGAAACAATTTAAGGGCTCCGACAAACTCCCGACATATAGTTGTTGTAGCAGTATAACAGATCTTGCAGATCTTAAAGGTTTGAAGACAAATTTTATTTTCCTTATTTTCTATGGGAAAAATCGAAATATGTATATGATCATACCGCTAGGTCACTGTAGACACAGACTCCGTATATATAAAAAATCAGGAAAAGGATAACAGTCAAAACAGATAGAAGTTCGCTGGAGTTTTTGCACCACTTCTTCTCCACTACCCACGCATTTGCAGTGGTGGTACAGATAGCCAATAATGATAATAATGATATTGATGTAGATAATTCTTAGTTATGAGCAACAGACCGAGCCGAGGTTCGGCCCTTTCAGGCACCCTCGACGCTCTCACGGAACAGGGTAACGGTGCAAGACGAGGGTCCCCCTCGGGAGCCCTTGTACTAGTTGCGAAATAATAGAGCTCTTGACTGAGCGCCATAAGCGCTCGGTCACCTCTAAACCCGGCGAAACTGTAAAAGCCCTCGGGCTAACAGCGGCCATCAGCCCGAAAAAGAAGAGGAAGATGAAACGTTATCATATGATAATAAATTACTCCTGAAATAATTAGGTCTTCGGTTATCAACAGCGAAACATTAGCTAACATCTCATGTTGATATTCTATGAAATATCTCCTCGGAATTAATCTTTTTTCGTTGAAAGGCAATTGAAAATATTATTTTTTATTAAAAAAAAGGTAAACCCTTATTTTTTTCATTCCCAATATGCTTTTAATAACTAAGGTACAACCGTACACACATCTCCAATAGTGAAGCATCTCTAGCCCATAGAAACCCACATCCATCGTTGATAAGGAAACAAGACGTATACCTTTCCCTTCCGAATTGCCTCGTCAACTTGAAGATTGGGATTTATTATAATTAACAGTAATAAAGCTGGTGCCAGCAAATTGTATTACGAGTATCATTTTCTCATCATGTGAATAATCACAAGCACTAACCGGCTATTTTACGCGATATTTAACAACACATCTAGAGTGGATATCAATCTGAACTGCCATAACAACACACACCAATCCTAACAATTATTAATAAATTATATCTATACTTCCTTATAAACCTATCTATCATTAAGTTTCAACTTCCTTAAAAATCCTCTTATTATCTTCTCCAGATTATGTTGATAAAATATAAAAAGTAAATTTCTGCTGGACCCGGGGGTTTAAATTTACATTCATTTAATACATCCTACATTAAAATTATCAGTATAAATCATTAGTTATTGATAAAAAATAAATCTGTAACTACAATATCATCAACTGTTGTTATTTAACCCATAAAATAATGACGAATGGAAAGCAAACGGCGCGTACATCGGAGCCCTACAGACCACGGAGCTATCGGCACAGACGGGCAAGCAGACATAAGCGGGCGTCACGCGGGAGGGGCGGAGGCGCCGAGGCGAAGGCTCTATTACGTCACCGGCCGCATCCGGGTTCGCGGCCGCCGCACGCGCCGTGATCGCGCCCGCCGTCTACTGTTGCAGGTGGACCTTTCAATAGAAGGATGATCAATGCGTCGCTTGAGAGTAAAACATTATATTCTAATGATAGAAGAGTGACTATATCTTGCTTAAAATCTTTTTCTCAATAGATAGAAAGCTAATGTTACAGTAAACTTAACCACTGACGCTGAAGACTTATAAATAGATATAAGTTTTAAAAAGTTACTTGTGAATTAGAACAAAAATAATATAAAAAGAAATTGCCTTATTAAGGAGAATTAAAACGTCGTTAGAGTATTATTATTGGATTTATTAATTACCTTACGTAATTAATAAATCCAATATTAATAATTAACTCTCAATATTTGTAATTAACTCTTAACTAATCGATATAATATTTCAAAAATCTCGAAAATTCAAATAAATATTTTATTTCTACCTCTATTTTAATGATAAAACACATTTTAAAACATCGCTACAAACTACAAAATGTTAACTCATGATTTGGTTTAAGATCCAAGTCAATGACTCATGAGCGGGGCCGCTGTTAACTGAGTCACTTGTAGTTATAGCTGCCTTGCAGTCTATGGTCAATGTTTTTTTTATTATTTAGACAGTTTCTTACCTGTATGAATAAGGATATTATTATCACAACTGGCAAGTAAACATTAAATTTGTATATTACTATTTACCATTAAAAGTTCACTTAATAAATGACCTTGTTTCATAAATAAATTACCTCAAAGTTTGTTTGTGAAACAGTCTTAATATAAAATGTGCATGCGTTTATAACTATATAATATGATTACTGACATCGGTGTAATATTAACCAGCTTGGTACCAAGGTCGCTATCAAAATAAACGTAAACATATTTTTAGACAATTGTTGACTATTTTCCTTGACCGGTTTCGATTACAAAGGAGCAGATACAATAGTTGATGTAAAACTCTTTTAAAACGTAAATATTTTCGCGAATTTGGAACAAGTAGACACATTTTCGTGGTAGTGTTAAACAAGTGTTCTGTAATGAAGTCCGTTCATTGGTTTTGAAATAATGTGTTAGTATCAAACCTTTGTTCCTGATAATACTGGTTTATTAAATAATTTAAATACATAAATTTAAAAAATACGCACCGAATCGAACGTACTAATTAGAACAACTAATTAATAACCCCAATTATGGTAAAAGTGTAAGACAAAAAAGATTGAATAAAAATGTTTATTATAAAGTAAAAACTCTGAGCAGAGTGTCTAAGATATAAAAATATCGATTTATTCTTGCATTTTATACAGACCTACTGACAATGGTCTAAGTCCCATACTATACATGTGCGCAGGCGGCAGCGCGGTGTGGCGCGACGGGACAGCCGTTGTTACCAAGCGACCAAGCCGCGACTTGGCGGTCGGAAATTGTCTGAATTCTAGGCCACTATAGAGCAGCAATTCTCCGTCTCTTTCACGCTATTGATGCAGTCTGTGCCATCAACGATTAAATTATCAGAAAGCTTCGTAATATTGTTGCACATTACGAGTATGTAGCTAAAATATATATTTATTTTTTATCAAAACAATATTCCAATGCAAATTAGGTTTTTTATAATTGATTACATAAATATATTGTGATGTGTAATGAAACTTTTGTCAGTGTGACGTGTTAAAATTACCCACACTAGCAAATCAAATACATCGAATAAAGAGCAAGCAATATTGGATAATTAAAATGCCAAAAATTATTACTAATTGATGCACTCTATTAGAAAAGCGTAGGATGATATTTAGTTATCTATTCCACATCTCTCATGAACGACATATAAGTAACAGGCAAATACTAAACTTTGATTAAATATTGAGAGAAACATTTTAACCTTCGATAAAACGGAAACTATTAAGTAGGTGTTTAGGTTTAAGAAGGTTTCAGTTAAGTTGTTCGTTTATAAATATACTTGGCTATCTACATTAGGAACGTAGTGAATTATCTTCTCGAATCATGTACGAGACTATAAACCTCAATAGAAAATTATAATTTCAAGTATATTTACACACACAGCAGTACAGCTTTAGGAAAGTAGAGCATGTACCGTTCGTTCCATTATGGCTCGAATCATCGTGTGAATTTTCACAGGTATCAATATGTTTATATTCTTATAAACATGTGTGTAACATAATTATCTGTCGCGATCCAGGCAGCGATATACTATGGTACCATAGCCAATATTTTGCCGATAGATTTATATAATTCATGTTATTATTGGAAATGCAATATTCTTATTTTGAATGCAAATTAGGTATTACTTTTTGTAAAATAAGTTTATAATCGTAACGTTATAAAAATTATATGGTGCCTTATACAGAATAGATACCTGATAAGTATAAGGATGAGACATTCCATTTTGATCTACAGGGGTCAACGCATGTGCTTTGTGATTCCGTATCGAGGATGAACGTTGGGGAGGGGGGAGGGGGATAATTTGCAGTATAAAGCACTTCCCACACAGTATGCGCTAATTTCATAAATTACCAAACACATTTCGTTCAAGGTTTCACCGCTAATTCGACTGATTCTCAAAGAAGATTTATATTATATTTAACTGAAAACTTCAGGCGAAACCGAACGTAGTAAGATAAAAAATATTAACAAAGTTAGTTAAAGTTAAAGTAGTAAGAAAGAAAGAGACAACTAAAAATAAGACAGTACAAATGCGATTTATTCCCAAATATCAAAAATTGGTTGTCTCCTACAAGCCATAAAATCATCACAGCTCCTGGTGACCTTCGCCTTGTCCAGTAAACCTCTCTAACCTAGCTTCTGCGTAAATGTCTGGTCTTCGATGTTTCTCAGATTTAGATCTAATTCATCCAACCATTTGATTGTCGTTATCTGCCTCGATTTCTTCGATCATCTGATTTACTACAAAGTCATAATTTAGATGTTCTACCTTCGCGATAAGTATATTACCTCCAATTTTAATAACGTCTAACGTCTCCTCTCTCTCTCTCTCGTCTCTTCGGGACGTCTGGCTTTTTGTAAATTTCGTATAGCTCTATGATTGCAGACTTAGGCATTGACTATTGATAGATTTTTTTTCTTCACACAGTAGAAGTGAATTCTCGTTATATATAAATTAATCTATATAGTTGTATACAAGATCTTTTTATTGTTTCCGATAGTTTTATCGGACAATTATGAAAATGGACAGAAAAGTATACGCCACCAATACTTGTTTTTATACATTGAGAGTAACTAACGAGCACATAGTTCACCTGAATGCAATTGATTATTGCGGCCCATGACATCTACATTCATCCTTGACAAGGAATCGTAATGCAGATGCGTTGTTACCCTTGAGTACTGTGATGGAATGTCTCGTCACCAGTAATAAAGGTCTCCGGATCCCTACACTCGCCAGACGAAACACAGCAGAAGCTATTTTACGTAGGTATTCTCTGAGGGCGTGATCCGGCCGAGCAGACTCATGCATTGTGCAATTAAAAACAAACTGCAGTATATCTCTACCCCTGTCTAAATGTTAGGTTTAAAATATTTTCTAGTCGGTAATACAAATTAGGTAATCACACAAAGAATAGTATGAATAATTAGATTATTGAAATGTTTATTTTAAATATGGTGGAATGAAAGAAGGAAAGATACAATCATTCAAGTGCTTTTCATTTTCGAGCACAACTGTCAGGAGATAAATGATGATGTGAGATGAGAGATGATGATGATGGCGATAATTGATGAGCTGGTTAGAGGTTGGTTAAAGGTTAATTGCTATTCAATCATATGATATGGAAAAACAAATGTTATATAGCAAATAAGAAACACCTGTTCTCTTTTATTTTCATTGCTTGGTATTTCAAGGCACCGTAATGTTGATGATCTCTAATTGTTCTCCATGGTCAAAATCGATAAGGAGACTAAAGGTCATATTATGTTTACCTATATTATGCGGTAGGAAGAATGCATTAGTCAAATAAAGCTGCCTAGATCTTTTTATATTGTAATTAGGGTGATAGAAAAAGGACGCAGTTCATGATCAGCAAAGGATCAAATCTTACGGATCCCATCATTTGATCATTTAGTTAGCATGGAAAGATATCAGTGATGGATATGGAATAGATGATCAATAGAGGCCATAAACCATTCCATTCTCATCATCGACAGGCACCAGCGAAGATCGCAACGGAGTGTTTCTTTATTAGGAATCAGAGTAATTTTCTGATTTATATTATTGTATTATAATGCAAAGTGGTCTTTTCTCAATGAAGCTGACATACGTGAGACGGTTTTCGGAATAAGTTCGTTTCGGGATTCCGCTCGAAGCTAACACTTTTGTTTTCTTTAATTTACTATTAAATATCCCTCTCATTCAGCACACAGACAAAATTGTTTATCGTCTCATATTATTACCACAAATCTGACGATTCTGAACCACTAATATCTATCGACTAGCTGCAAGTTTAGATATGTATGGTTGGATTCACTTCAGATTTGTGTACATATCTGATTTGAAATGAAAGAACAAAATCACCCATATTTTGGTCGTATCCTAATAAATAAAGAAACCGATATTTTACTATAAACTTAGACACATAAATATACACTAACGCGTCTATTTTCTCTTGCTGGCTAAGCACACGGTCTAAGGCCTATAAACCTAAACGCACGTCGATTATGTTTCAAACTTTAAAAGTTTACTTTTTTTTCTTTTTTATAAAATAGGCAAACGAGCAAGCAGCTCACCTGATAGTAAGTAATAACCGCAACCCATGGACATACGCAACATCAGAGGAGTAGCAGATGCGCTGCTGGCCTTTAATAAAGGTGGGCACTTTTCTTGAAGGTCCCTAAGTCGTATCGATTCGTGAATACCACTGGCGACAGTTGATTCCTTTCTGATATTTTAAAATATGATGACGCTGATATCTTCAAAATATACCAGTGAATTACTATACTACAAATGTTGGCACATTCGATGTTTTCTATTATCTACAAATCCAGCATACGAACAAATATTTATAATGACTCACTTCGTTCAAGAAGAGTCTTAAATAGGGTGTTGTGTATTAGCATATCAGTTGGTAGTTTTAAACTTGTGTTAGTTTCTAAGCGTATGGTCCTCGGTTAAAATCGTATTCGTGACGGCAACAATGTTGCTTATGCTTTTCTTTGATCCTTTACTGATACGATTTATTATAGTAATATAATACTAATGATATCTCTTTAACCACTTTTACAGTGAATGATGTTATTCTACAGAAATAATCATAATCAGAAAATTAATATTAATCGTCAACCTTTATTACTATACGAGTAGACCTTCACGATATGTAAATAGGGCAGTCTTGGAAATCATTAAGAGATAAAAAAAAAGATTTATTGTGTATTTACCGGTCGATAAAGCACCCTAAATTTTTAACTACAAATAATTTATTGTTTTAGATTTTAGATGAATACCCTTCCGAGCGCGAACACATGTCTACGTGTATTCATCAGGTTGTCTCAAGGAAACTTTAATATATTGTCATGAGTATTCTCATGATTCTCATGATTTCCTTGTGACAACCTTGCAAACTTTTTTTTTTTAAATTTCATGAAGACAAATGAGCTCGTAATTTACCTAATGGTAAGTGTTTTTTTAAGATACATAACACCTACATTTCAAGCAATCATAATGCTTTGTCAGCCCTGAATATTAAAATGGAATACCTCGTCCTTAAACTCATCAGACGAAATGCTGCTATTTTACTCTGGTATTCTGTGAGAGCTTAGTCTTTCCTCGGTCCAGCCCGCGTATTCATGTTGCAGCTAGAAACATACTGCAACGTGAATATAACAGTGAAATTGTTAAAATGAGTTAAAATAGATTCTTATTTTTTTTATGATTCTACGTAGTAATTGTGCGTGGCAGAAAATTTCGCGTAAAGCGCTCAGTAGTGTATTGCCAGTTATCGAAATAATAAGGATGAAATTTTGAATTCTGTCAAAATAATATGTTTGCGAATTACGATAAAAGTTAAAACGTTTAAGATTGTTGTAAATATATTCATCTGTGTGAAAAGCACATATCTAAGAGTAGTCTGATCTTGAGATAGTGCGAATAGTTGCTAGTTCTAGGCATTCCGTGTTTTATGTCCGACCGGAATCTAAACTGGGCACCGGTCCAAGCCGAGTGCATTTTTTTTGCCAACTCATCGAACCGGTTACCGAAAGTCGCGCGGCATAACGGCACGCCCGAGAGGCTGATCGCTCCGTGGGAAGAGCGGGTTCCGGCTGTGCCACTTGTAGCGCCTTTCACCGCGCAAGGTCGCCTCGCGACCGCCACTTTCTTTCTACAGCCGCGCGGAATGCGATGCCCGAATTTATTGCGATGACGTCACTTTAACATGCTCTCCAAATATTTCTTTCTATGAATATATTACACATGTCATTAGTCGCAATCTTGTGTTAAACTTGAAAACACACTGACCATATATATGTTATTTCTTAAATTGTACACAATTCTTTTTAGAAATTTTGAAAAGTACATTGTTTTGCAAATCAGTGAAACGTAATGTTGATGAAAGTTTATTCTAATAATGTACTTCCTCGTAATACGAAAATTTTGCAGCTTGAATTGCATTATCATATAATATTACCTATTAGGTACTGCGCACGATTTTGTACAAAATAACTCGCGTGAACGCCACAGGGTCGTAGCAAGGTCGCTCCGACGAGAAACTGCTTGCCAAACCTCTATCGGTTCCGCTTATTTAATAAAATATGCACGATTCTTTTAATGGTTAGATTTTGCTAAGAGTTTCATTCGTGTCAAACAATAAGTTAGAAATGTAAGTCGGGTGAGTATTGTTCGCAATATGACTAGCCTATAAATAAGAGAACAAGGAACGATAAAATATTTTAACATCTTTTAAACCAGATTATCAACTAACTTTGTACTATAAGTTTCTAAATAATAAATCTTGGAAGTCGATATAACCCCTTTTCTAATTCTATTATAGATTTTAAATTTCACGTATTTTTTACAATTTTGAAGACTAGAATACCGTTGTATGTTATTATTAATTGTAGTGATAAAGCAGAAAAATAGGCGATGTATTTTAACGATATCGATCGTTAAAAATATGTAGATTACGAAAGTGCTTCTATTCTTTAACGAAAGAGTTTATATACTTACAGCAATTGTTCACAACATTATATAACCATAAGAAAGTGTCCATGTTGTTTTTATGGATCGATTCTTTTATAAATCCAATAAAATCCAGAAACAAGGTCGAACCGCAACGCTGCGGGACCTCGTGAATAATGTATTCGGATACGAATTACAATCGAAAATATTCCATGAGTCTCTATATGACTAAGATATCATTTACATGTAGTTCATGTTTTGATTGGTGTTTTGTAATCGAAATTTAATCGAAATTTTCTTTTTTCTCCGATAAGTAAATTCTTGGCACCACGAGGATATCTTCTGGTTATTACCAGATGACATCAACTGCGCAGGATATATTATAGTGCTGTAAGCATTCGTGCAAATATAGAAACACTCGTCATCCACTTCCTGTGTAAAGCAAGTGCAATAAAAACGAAGAGAATGTTAGAATTATTTTGTGGCAATTCTAATGTTAAATTACCAGTTGCCACAAAATAGTTCTGGCACACCATTTACAATATGCACGCCCACTAACCAAATAGCAACGTGTTACGGAAGAGATCATGCTGCGGTCACATATCCAGAATTAGAAATTTTTCATAAGCTTAGAGCATTACGAATATGCACTCAGTACAAAATATGGTATGCCCCAGCATCTTATAGACATTTCCCACATTCGATAAATGTTATGAGGATTAGGGGAACCTTAATTACTATTATTTTCAATAGGGGGATTGCAAATAAGCTTCTTCTATATATTCGTAAACAATAAGAAAAAGGTTTACCTATTTCTTATTGTTTACGAATTTATAATTAATGTTTATCAGTGGTAGAGCTACACTCTAGTTTGTTTTTAGCAGCAGAATGAATGGGTCAGCTCGAACGAGATAGGACCACGCCCTCATAGAATATCAGCGTAAACTAGCAGCTTAACACTGCTGTGTTTCGTCTGGTGGGTGCAGATCCGGAGACCTTTATTATGGGTGAAGAGGCATTCCATCTCAGTCATGATTCCTTTTCAAGGATGAATGTAGATGTCATGGTCCGCAGGAATCACTTACCATCAGGTGAACTGTGTGCTCATTTGTTACTCTTAATGCTATAATTCCTAAATAATAAAAAAATGAAATAATAATTTTGAGTCAAAATAACTCAGCTGTCAAATGGTACGATTCGACATTCGAAAGTGACAGTGAGAGGACAGAACATCCGGCACGTACCGGAACTTCTTGCGCGACGGAATGTTATTACATCATTGGCAAACTTAAACAGTCTCGACAGTTGCCTAAAAGAATTTCATAATGTTGGCGACATATGGAGTGTCTCGCTACCGAGCCTTGCCTTTCTTCCATATACTCACTTTACACAATAATATTAGAGAAAAAAGACTACAGTTAGTACTTATGCGTCACTACCATTGATGAGGAGGATTGAATGCCTCGCTACTATGATTGAACCTAATTCATGGTACCCTTTCTTTATAGAAAAGTACCAGATCAGAAGTTACCAGACGTTGACAATTGATCAGGATATATTTTAGTACCGTTACTTGATGAATGTTAGTTAGATAGAAGATTGACTTCATGGGCAGCTTTATTTAGCACTGGACTAATGATGATCCCTAACCTAACCTTATAGAGTGCTTGGATGAGGAGGATATTCCTCCAATTATAGCGGAAGAAGTAGGGTTGGCCTTGACCAGAATGAAACGCGGTAAAGCGTCTGGTGAAGATGGTATATACGTGGAGATGCTACAAGTTCAAGTACAAGCATCGTTTATCTTTTGACGGTAGCTGAAATCGAAAGACGTATATGGCTGGGCTGGGTTGCCTTTGGAAAACTTGACGACGTCTTCAAGTCCAAGCTCCCACAATGCCTCAAGACCAAGGTGTATAAATAGTGCGTCCTGCCCATTTTGACATACGCCTCCGAATCATGGACGCTCACAAAGCAAAATCTGCACAAAATTCAAGTAGCACAACGAGCAATGGAGCGCGCCATGCTAGGAATCAATCTGATGGACCATACCAACAAGCATACCCAATAATACCAACCAAAAAACGCCTGAAGGTGCACAGGGGTGTGAGTTGACTTGCAAGTTCTAAAAGTTTCTCTGTTCTCACCAAGGTGGAGTTGGGTTAGGGAGATGAAAACTACGAGTAGAGTGAAAACGCGCCGGTAATTTGACAATTCCTCTAGAAGGAAAAGGTAGGGCTGGTGAGGGTGATCCACGAGGAGGTTTCGTGGATACCGATCCCCTATAACCCTGTCTTTGCCCCACAAAGGAGGCGTATCTTTTGAAGATTTCCCGGAGGACCACACTTTGGATGTAGGAGATTGTCTGGAAAGTAAGAGTGGGGGTTCCTGTCCGAGGAAATGCCAGAAGGTGGTCGGCAGTCCAACAGTCTTTGCCTCTGCGTTAGCGTTTACTCATAAGGCTTATTTACCTACAAGAAAAAAGTATTAGGGACACAAGTTATACTGTGTAACACACACGTCCTATAATCCAGATGATTTCATAGGTAAATTTCAATAGAATTATTTTATTGTTATATTCAAAATATCTTTATTATTGTTTAGTACCAAACTATCATTTGTGTATCTATAACTTATAACAAGAATTATTACTCATATGAGACAATTTGGCATGAACAAATTCTAAATTTGATTGTCTATTGCCTCATCTATGGGGAAGTCCGAAAATACTTATGCGTCAATGCATTTCGCTCAATTTCAGTATTACTGTTATCCTGTCAGTAATGTATTTAATATTGTTTTGAAGCGAATGAATTGTGCATATGATAGCATTTAATTTCTGTCTATCCCGATTGAGATTAAAGATGTGAAAGATATGAAGAGTTATTATTTATTTAATACGCTCTAGCATAACAGAACTAGGTTATTTTAAATGTGCTTCAGGGTCATGGGTTTCTAGATTAGATACCCTGGATTGGATAACTAGGTTAAAGGCTGGTCGGTTAACTTAGCGCTTGCTATAAAAAGATCTATCAAGTAAACGAGTAGGCAGACGTTATGAGTTACTAGGTAGACTCCCTTAAGCTAGCTACTGAGTATCAGCACGTAAACAACATTATTAAACTTATTTTATATAAACTTATTTATAATACGATGAAGAATTCGAGTCTAGCCTAAGAATTTTAGGAGAAAAGTTCAGGTTACTTGAGGCTCCTAGTAATTATGGGTAATTAGGTATGCTATGTTATCCACATATTTTTTTCATGAAATTCGGGTAGCAGCAAGCAGTTAATTCACCTTATAGTAAGAGATTACCGCGAAGATGAGTAATCAAAATTCAGATGTATATAGCTTATGATGCTTTCCAAACGAACAACAAAATCCATAATAAATTGTGTCACGTAGTGGCATCTATCGGATGCATTCGTTAATTTTTTTTTTCTGGACCATTTAAATTAAAAGATAAATGAAACATATATTCAGCCAACGTGTTCCTTATATACTATAAAATTTAATGTACAGTATTTACTATGTGATGAACGTTTACTTTGTTTATTCAGAGTAGATAGATGTAAAGATATTGGAACATATCCGATTACTCGGCACTATTATAGGATAGCGAACCTAATATTATATTTATTTTTTAAACACACACCTTATTCTCTATGATTCTGATGAAGCATACGGTAAATTAACTAAAAAAAATATACTTTAATTTCGTTGTTGCCTTTTTGAAATATTTTTTTTGTTGACATTGGGAATTTAATTCAGGCTTGCGTTAGAATATTGCATTATTACAGAGGTGTATAAGAACCATATAATACGCATATTCATATATACACATATTCGTCTTATTCGTATATATACATATTCGATAATCGATTATATCGATTCTTTAAAATTATTAACTTAAATTGCCATCTCTACTAGGAGTTTCTAGAGTGACGCACCATGCGTTGGGAGTTTCGGACCAACCATCATATGAACAAGACCTGGCTGTATGGACTAAAGTCCTTTGCCTTTCCCATTAGGGATAAATTAATATCATCATCATCTATGGTGCGTTGTTTTCGTCTATTCAAAAATTGCTTCAATCAATACGAATTATATGATCAAAATTATAATATCATAAATATTTGAGTTTTAGATAGGGTCAAATTGAATATGACCACACAAGCGGAGGCTTAAATGAGGTTTTGATCTTATATTAGTTAACATGGAGCCTGCTAGTTCGCCTGTTAAAAAAGTTAAAAGTACAGTGTTTGATAATATTAACACTAAAACTTCGATCACGTAAGTTTGATCAGTTTATATATATCTTCTAGCTAAGCAATCATTAGTAACAATACAATAATTTCATACCATGTGGCACTGTCAAAATTGTCTGTATTACAGGTGTGCAAAAGTTCCCGATGGCTTATTTGAAACCACTACTGCTAAAAAACACTTCAGTAAATTTGGCCGTGTGCAAAAGATTAAGTTTTTTCCAAAGAGACATATGTGCATTGTTGAATATGAACAACCGAATGGTGTTGAGCAGGCTGTTTTAAACGCTGGAGCTTTTGATGGGTTTATGTTTGATGTAACTCGCACGAAGGCAAGAATGTACGTTTGCTTCTAATGAGAACCTACGTTTTTATAATACAATTTATATTTTTTATAATTATTTACAATAATTCCTTGGTTAATTGGTAATTTTTCAAGATGTTTTCTACATTAAAGATATATCTTAAAGCTCTTAAACTACTCATTGCATATATTTCTATGCTTGCGAGAATTCTTTATTGTTAATATATCAAACAGACGGCGAAAGAGTAAGAAGGAAGATGATCCCAACTGGCTACCAGATCCAGAAGTTGAAGAGGAACTTTCTGCTATGAGAGGAGGCCCAACATATAGGATTCCTCGTCAAAAAGGTACATTTTGATTGTGGCATAAATCTTCATTGCATAATAAAAAGATTTGCAAAGCTTCCTGTATAGTAAACTTACTATTGTGATGATTATTGGAAAAATAAAACTTCCTTAATTTTTAACTGTAGCTTGTTAATTATTGCTTAAAATCAATTATAAGAACATTAATTTATAAACTTTGTTATAGGTATGATATAATTTAGGTTAATTTAGGCTACCAATACAACTTTTGGTTGTTACTACTATAATGCTCTATGCAGTGGTACAAACACAGTAGTTTACTTCATTTTCTCTGCTTGTGTAATCCAATGTATGTATCCAATGGAATAAAAGCGGTTCTGAAAAGTAAAATATTTGTAAAATAGCCCAGACCTGAAAACCAACTTATAACTTTGCAAATATCCTGACCTTATGAGAATTAAATACCAGCAACATTATATTATTATTATAAAAATTAGGATATCATCATTGTATAATTAACAAAGATGAATAGTGATATATCAGCCTTGCTGAGTTGTGTAATTGGTAATTTTTTTTTGTATATGAGTTTTGATCAAAAAATGTCGGTAGTTTTGTTTCTAAAGGAATCATTATAAATTCTTTAACATCAATTTTAATACCTTCGAAATAATCCTTCACCAATGTAAATACACTTGTGCCCATGTTTTTCACTTCTGGAATTCCTTCAGGTTTTTCATCAACTATGTTTTTATTTCATCAATGGTAGCAAAATGTCCTTTCTGGTCTCTTCATTCTTATAATTAGAGAGAAGTCAAAGGGTGCCATGTCTGGTAAATAAAATGGCCGAGGCAACATAATGGTGGTAGTTATTTTGCAAAATATTACTATATGACCAGTGAGGTAACCATAATTGATTTTGCCACAATTCAAGGCTTGTTTATAACATTTTAGCAATGGATATTGAGCCTGTTGTAAGAAATGTCAAACTTCCAGTGAGGATTCCAAAACCTCCCATTGGAAAGTCTTTGCCTATATCAAGAAAAAAACAGATAGTGTAAGTATATTTCCTTTTCTTCATAATTCTAATCCACTTTTTCTTCTACTCCACACTACTTCTTATGATTTTCAATGCAGAATGTGAAGAGCTAATGATAAATATTGCCTTTGACTAATTTATCGAATAAAAAATATTTATCACCCATCCATGTGTTTTTACAAATTATTTTTTACCTTTACTTTTTTTGATTATAACAAAACATAAATCCTTATCTTGTAGAAACCCAATATTAGTAGCAATGGAACCACCAGTTATTACAGTGGGACCAACAAGTTTAAGCACATCTGAGGCAGCAGCTGAGTTATACCAACTTCGCACCAGAGTGTCTCTTACTCCAGATGAACAATGGCGGACACTAGATGCAAGAGACAGGTATTATATTTTAACATTAGTATTATACTGTACAAAGTTGCTAGAAACAAAACTTTATCCATTTTATGTAAAAAAAACCATAAAGTGACATGGTGCTTTTTGCCATATTGATGGAATTTGCAATTGAAAAAATTAAGTGTATATAATACAAAAAATTGTACCCATATGACTACAATAACTGAAATGCAGGTCTTCTTACCCACAACATTGCCTCACCAGAGCATCACCTATTTAGTACTGTTCTCAACAGTATTGTGATAAGGTGGATTTTTAATGTTAGTCTGTTTTGGTATTTGTAAAATTATTTGTAAGTTTCATTCTGTTTGTCTTTTATTTCTATTGTTGTTTTTTTATTGGTCAAGTCTTAACTATGCCTAAGGGAATCCCTGTGATAGTGAACTGAACTATTTGGAATTGAAAACATGTACACAATGAATTAGCAATTTTCAAAATTTCTACAAAATGTGTTATGTAGTTAGACATTTAATCCACTTTTTTGTTGACATTATCAACATGTTTGTGGGAGGAGAAAACAAACATATTAAATGTTTTATAAAAATTTTAGAAAAAATGTTTTGTAGAAATTTTGAGTAGCACAGTTTACTTTTATTACTTTAATCATTAAATGAATTGAATTTATTGTAAAAACTAACTGAGTATAATAATATAATTAATAGGTAAAGACCTATTAATATAATTTTGTAGCTTGAATTATTTCTCAACCATGGGAGGTCTCTTCCCTTCTTAAATGTCTATAAAATACCCTCCTTGATTTAAACTTTTTCAATTATATCTTATTATTATTTTCAAGTCAATGTTGAGATGCTATTGATATTTTTGCCCAATTTAATATCTTTACTTTACAATATTATAAGGTAAGTTAGGTATAGTTTACTAAACTGACAGAAAGGTAGATATTAAAAATAAGTGCTTAAATATACTTAAAGATGTTACATTATTTACTTTTTTGTCTTTCTCTAACTATGTGTTTATGAGAAATCCTTTTTATTTGTGGTGTTTATAAAAATCTATTCTTAAGGAAACCATCTCACACCATTCTTGGTACAATAGTATTGATATAATTTTAGATTACTTTTGGGGGTTTGTAATGATGTACTGTTAACTCATCACACACATTAGTAAAAGATTTTCTATAACTTATAAGTATTTTATTATATGACACATCAGTTACACTACCTTTACACAATAAGCTATGATTTTCTTCTAATTCTAAATATGATATTTATAGATCTTTTTAATGTATGTTCAATTTTAATTGTATAATATTAATTACTTAATAGTTTTTGTGCTGTAAAATTATCATATATATGAACTTTGTTTCATTCTTCTTAGAATATTACGTGCATGGGGCGGTGCTGGCTCAAGGGTTAAAGTTGGCGGAGCAACTATCGGTACATGCCCGGACATGTGTCCTGAAAAGGAATTATTGCATCGTCAAGCTGAACACCAGGTAAAGTATGAAAAAAAATAAAGTATCAAAGCTTGCTTATTTATTTATAACAATTATGACCATGTGTGTAGTGTAATTTTTACACATCGCACATTATTATTCTGATTTCAGGGTTCCATGGCACCTAACATCCTCAAAAAGAAATAAAGATTTTGATGTATTGTACATCACAACTAAGTTGGAATGCCTCTATATCAGTAATTGGCTGACCGGTTTTCTTCACTTATCACTTGAAAAACAATGTTAAACATTTAGCTATTTTACATTGGTATTTTGGAAAGATATGGAGCTTACCCTGGTCAAGCTGAGACCCATTGGTGCTGACAGTAGTATCTGTAGATTGTTCCTACTATATAATAATATGATATACAACTATTGAGAAAAACAATTGTCAAGTTTTAGATTATAATTTATTAGATTAAGATGGACACTCACACATCAAAGCAAAAGCCATTTTGGTGTTCATAGGAAAACATAAATTCAGCCTAGCAATTGTAATTCTGTTAACATAGTGAATGATTAATAATTCTGATTCATTTATACAAATAAAAATTTGTGTCACCACCATGCTTCAGTTAGAAATTGGTTGGACTAAAAATGAGTCAACTCAACCAGTCTTTACAGAGTATGTGAAAGTGAATAAAGGGGACGTAGTTACTGATAAAGAGATGGCTCCTTATCAACAGTGTTAATAATGCATGATGTTAATGTGTTTATGATACACCTGATGGTACATAAAAACTCTGATGGCACCATCATCATCCGAATGGAGCATCCACTGAGGAATATGGGACCCAGCTCTTAGGCAACACACATTCAGTCGTTGCCAGGCATTTCATGGCAGTGCTAAAAACTCACACAATTCTATAAAAAAGACTAATAAGGATTGCCCATTTATCACTAATGAGGTCTGTGGAAAACTCTTCTCATGTGTTTTAACCATCCTCATTGTTGTTAGGTTACAAATATTACACACAAATAGCAAATACCATAATAGCCATAGTTGGTAGGCAGAACGAAGGTCTTTATACCCATAATAGTGCATCACTGGTTTGATACCTCAACTTCATTTGCAGAGATCTTATATACTATTTAATCATCCAGGTGATGACATTAGAAACTGTACCAGACTCTGATGGCCAGCTGGAACCATGGCGTGCAGTTAAACAATACACCCGAAGTTCTGCAGACCAGGAGATGCCAATGTGCTATGAATTGAGGCCCGCACATGTGCTCACAAAAACCAGTGCATATCTGCTCAATGAGATTGCAGATACTCGTCGTCAGGTGAGTAATTTTTGGAACTATATTTTTTATCTTTAATTCCTAATGATTTTGAATGTAATTGTTGCATATTTATGTTTTAACAAATGTTCAGTCATGAATAATATTACAACCGTTGAGTTTAATAGGAAAGTAATAACTTTTATTTACAGATTTTACTGTTCGGCATAGGTTTACTCTCTAAGGAGAGTATTAGAGCATGTCTGCCGCACAAATCCACTACAGACCAGGCGGGCTCACCCTTTCGAAAATATTTTTTATTTTTTGCAAGACATGCTTGTTTCCTTTTTCTCTTTTATTTTGAGAGCAGCACACATTTCATGTAATGATAAATGATGACTTGGGCTCATGACATCTATCAACATTTAACCATAATAATGGTCAGTCATCAATGTCAATAAAATTGATTAATATCAACACATCATGTTTTATCACATATACATTTTCCCATAGATACATTTTATTTAACTTTTATGTACACACAGTATGTATACAAGAAAACTAAGATAATAAAAGTATGTATAAAGGCACAGTTTATGTATAATACTGAAGATAGAGTCAGTTCATATGTATAATCCAACAATATATCTATATCCAATAATAACTTCATGCAATATGCATGCGGAATTAAATTAATTAGTTTAAAAGTAATTGTTTGTTTTGTGCAGGTATCATTGGCAGACTGGTTTCATTTTATGTGGGACCGACTTCGTGGAATTCGTAAAGACATTACACAACAGGCATTATGCTGTTCAGGTAATATATTCATTGTTTAAATATCCATTACTTGAGTATATGATTTTTTTTAAAAAAGAAACAAACAAGTTATATTTTTTTCTTTTCATTTCATGTTTTCATTTGGTTTTCTATGGGTGAAATAAAAGTAAATTAAAAATGTAGCTAATTGACCAGTTTTTCAATTCTCAGGTTAAAGATTAAAACTGCTACCTAGTTTTCTATTTTTCAATTGTCATTTAACACATGTGTAAAGTAACGCATGGACCGCATCACACCTCGACCGTGCTCATGTAAGCTCACGAGTATAGAATCAAAGTCTTAGAGTACAATTAATTTTTAAAGTAGAATACATATACATGATTCACCTGATCAAGATGATGCAAATGTGTGCAGGTATAGTTGGATCCACATACGTCCGGGTCAACCATAACAAATAATAATAAAACATAACAATAATCGAATGGCGGATTCATTTAAGCATTCAGTTTCACAGACCGTACCCTAAACCCTAGGATCCCATACCATAGTTTTGGCTCACCGGCTAAAAATATTGATTATTTTTTTTTAAATATAGTGTAAAATTAACTAAACTTCGCATAAACATAAAGGAAATAATGAAAAATTCTTCCAAACAATTTCATTCATCGGCATTAAAGACAACTGAGTATTTAATTTGCACTGTTTTTCTTCTTTTCTTCACACTTTTACTTAAGGGCTATCTGTGCCGCGAAATATTTTTGCAACGATGCCCTAAACCATCAAATCAATAAAAACTTGTGCTGGTCGTCCTATTCCGAGTTTGCCAGCATGATGTTGCGCCACTTAAGATCTTTTTTTTCTACTGCTATAAAAATAATATAAAAATATATATTTCTTTCATTCAGATTCCATTCGCCTGGTGGAAACCTGTGCTCGATTCCATGCACACTGCGCAGCACGACTTGCTGACCTGGAACATACCCAATTTGATCAGAAACTGAACACCGATAATTTAACCAAATGCCTACAGACACTCAAACATATGTATGCAGATGTTGGACCCGAATTGAAGCCAAAAGAGGCAGAGTTCCGGGGATACATTGCTTTACTTAACTTGGGAGACTCGAATTTTTGGTGGGAGGTAAGATGTGTTGTAATTATTTTCTAAAATTATAATAATCATAATTGTTATTCACAGAATATGGGTTGTTTATCATAGTAGTTACAATGGCATGAAAACTTATTAATACACAATAATAATACGTTTTTTTGAAATAATGGTGGTTCACTAATTTATCCAAATGTTATCTTTTTCTTTATCCAGCTTATGCAAATTAGTTTTAATAAAAAAATTTACATTTAACAACCACTTGTAACTTGACCACACAACCACGTCTTATCGTCGCATTCAATATGGAGATATAATGTGATGTGGCACAAACTATAAAACAATATTAGAGCTGAAAAGTGCTGTATTAGAGCAATTAACAACATGTCAGCAAATTAAATTTAAATAAATTCACCTCCGTCTGCCTCTAAATTGCAGATATAGGTAAATTGGTCATGTAAAATAAGCATTACTTTTATTACTTGTTGTGAAAACGTAAGAAACAGATTAATTAATTCTCCACAAACCCTAGAAGTAAAAGTGTTGAACAAAATAGTTTTGCATTTGTAGTTATTAATAATATTTACAACAAAATATCCTATAACATTTAGACACCAATAAATTAAAAGTTTATAACCTAACTGCGTAAAGGTCCTCTGTTAGAAAACACATTTTATTCAGTTGACTAGATTTTTAATAATCGTGACAAATTTTTAACTTAACATAATTTACCTATTAAATGCAAATAAAGGTATTTTAATAATACCAAGATAAATAATTTGAATGATAATTACAAATCCCTTGTTAAGTTTAGCAGTTCTTATAATTATTTCCACAATCATTTTAGTTTTTAATTATGACTAAAAATTTAACAAAAAAATGTTTCTTTTCAGATCAAACAATTACCTCACGAAATTCAGAAATCGGAATCTATTATGTTTGCCATAGAGGTATTCACAGCATTGGATAACAACAACTACATTAGATTTTTCCGTATAGTTAAAGAAAAAGCAACTTACCTCCAAGCATGTATCCTCTTGAGATATTTCAACGACGTTAGGGCGCGCGCACTTGCAAGGATTGTTAAAGCATATGCACCTAGGGGTGGTTCGAGATATCCAGCCGAAGATATAATGAACGCCCTAGCCTTTGAGTCTATAGAAAGTATGAAATCATTCATCAATCATTATGGTTTACGATTTTCTAAGACAGAATCAGATTTGATTGTAATACTAGATAGGAATCAGTTCATAGAAGACAGTGATCCATATCCTCTAGCGCGAGCTGTGAACCTTATAGAATCTAAAAGAGAAAGTACGGCGGGCGAAGTTATAGCAGGAGGTCCTATTCCAAAGCATGACTATCATAGCCATAAGTTATATTCTAGCTTTAATAAAGATGGCAAATTAAAGGAAACTGCATTATTAGCAGAAGATTTATTGTATAATACTATAAATGATAGCAATAAAGACATACAAGTATTGAAGGCAGAAATTCATAAACTTAGTAGTGGTGGTAGAAATTTAGTAAATGCAGAAAGTGGGAAAGATGTTAAGAAAAATATATTTGCTGAAATAGTGCACAAAATACCAAGCAAAAGTACAGTCGTCACACCAATAAGAGATGAGACTCATAACAAATCTTTTTCATTTCAACCTGCTATCCCTGTGGCTTCATCCGAAATAATAAAGACTTCGCCAGTAAATGAAACCAAAAGTATTTTTAGATTTTCTAAACCTCAGCAAGAAAATACAGACACTAATATTTTGATGAGAAGTCAAGCTGCTAATCCGTTTTTGTCTTCTACTAAAATAACAGACCCAGGATCCCTATTTAGAGTGTCAAAGAACAATATATTCAGTCAACCAACTACTGGA
The DNA here is from genome assembly GCA_029286865.1 of Teinopalpus imperialis. NCBI lineage: Eukaryota > Metazoa > Arthropoda > Insecta > Lepidoptera > Papilionidae > Teinopalpus > Teinopalpus imperialis. The sequence goes on along the minus strand of JAGSMU010000022.1, from coordinate 12,308,810 downwards.
AAGTCATTATTTATGTCATCTGATAATAAAAGCAAAAATGTTTTTGGTAGTGCTCACACTACTAAGAATTTATTTATAACTAACAAAAATATGTTTAATGAAAAAGATAATGATAAAAAAGATGGTCATACAGCCTTCAATGGAGGAAATAATTTCCCTAAAATATTTGACATTGCTACAGGTCCTGTGAACCCAGCTACTTTAGGCTTAGGAAATGTATTTGGAACAATTCCAGATACACAACAAAACGAAATGCAAAATTCGACTAATATATTTAAGACATTTACTAAGCCTTCAATACCCACTAACAGCATATTCGCAAAATCTGTAAAGTCCAATGTACAAAATACTACACAAAACATACCTTCAATAACTTTTCCTAATATATCACCAGGTAGTTTATTTAAAAATGCTTGCCAGCCAGAGAAAACGTTTTCATTCCAAAATAAAAACAAAGCTCCAACAGTCGCAGATTACTTATTTAATTCAGTGAATCCACCAAAAGATGTCTATGATTTTCAAGAAGATGAGAAATCTATTACACATTTGAATGAAGAAAGAGCTAAAGAAGCCGAGAAAAAATTACAAGAAGAAAAGAAAAGGGAAGAAGAAAATAAAAGGGAAGAAGAAAAAAGATTAAAGCAACTGCTAGAGGAAGCAAAGAAAAAAGAAGAAGACAGGAAAAATCTAGAAAAACAAAAACATCAGGAAGAGTTACGAAAAAAAGAAGAGATTAGAAATAAAAAACTTGAAGAGGAGCGAAAAGCCGAGTTAAAAAGGAAAGCTGAGGAGGAGGAAAAAATATTTAAAGAAAAGGTTGAAAAAGACTCGCAGGCATTACTGACACATCTTATAGAAGAAATAAGTAATGACACAGTTCAAAATTTGATTAAAAATGAAGTAGAAAGTTTAAAAAAACTAGTCTTATGCTCACAAACCATAACAGAGGAGTTATTAAATGAGATGTGTCAAGAAATTTGCATTTCTGAAATGAAAGCAGAAGTATTCTGGACACAAAAGTTAATGAAGAAATGGTTCTACACCTGGAAAAAACAGTATATCAGAAATAATAAGAGAAGAAGTCTTCTAGAAGATACACCAGTTTGGTTGACTGACTACACACCTACAGAAGAAGCTAAAAGTTTAAGAAGACTTGTAGAAATATCAGCATTAAAGAACATGAAAGCTATTCACAGGGGGTATAAATTTACTGGGGAACTAAATCAGATGCCTTCGCCCGAACCTTACAATGTTATGGAAATAATTAGAACTCCACTTCTAAAACGAATGAAGCAAATTAAATATCCATATGACAAATGTTTTTTTTGGAAGGTGGCTTTAGTTTTTGGAACTAATAGATGGCTTTATAGAAGAGTAAACATAGATGACTGGTTGTTAGAAGCTTTTGGTGATAAAAATAAACCAGACAAGAAAGATGGTTTGATTCAGGTCCGAAAACAATCATGGAATCACCTAATGGATTTTGCTATATCTGTCAGTTTAACAAACAGGGAATTAAGATCCAGTCATAATGAAGCCATAGAAGGGGCAAATGGCTTATTGTTTTACCTAGATGAAAATGACGTTAATCCTTTTGCGGAAATAGATGAAATAATGAAATGCAAATATGCATATCAAGTAATTCCTATCGCCGTTATCATTCCTAATCTAAAAGATTCATCCATAAAAATGGTGGAAGAAAGTTTAACCTCCTTATTAAATAAAAAAATGATATCAGGTTATAAACTTTTTCAATTACAAAATCACATCTTAAGTGAATCTTTGAACTTGTGTACAAAAAGTGCATTGAAATGGCTTGCAAGAAAATATCCGAAAAATCCACCTATTGAACTAGATTACTTAAAATCAGTATGTCAGAGATATCTTGGCAATGAAATTTGGCACAAACTAAGATTAGAGACCGATAGTATCATTCAGAAGGATTTAAACAAGTTAGTTAATTGTTATAATGTGGCTGTAGACAAATTAACTGATATTTTGACTAATAAAGATTTATTTAACTATCCTTCTTTCCCATTGGAGTTCAACCAATACTTGGATCACAGTTCTCCATATCCAAAACCATATGAGTTCATCCCAAGTAGCACAAAGCAACCAGATAATATGTTTGCAATTAAATCTTTCATGAAACGATTAAAACTGGTAAATTCTAAATCAAATTCTCAACCTTCTAATATCATAAATATGCAACAGCAAATACAAAGTTATTGCAGTCAAATAGGATGGTTAGAGGATCCACTAAAAGTTACTTGCAAAGTCATAGCAATATTACCAAATAATATTTTTAATGTTGAAATGCCTTGCGAAGATTTCAAAAAAAATTTTGAAAATTATGGTTTTATTGATTTTTTGAATATAGTCGTCTATGAAAAGATTAACAGTCTAAATAATTTTGATAACAGATATGCAATTTACGAAAAGGCTCATCTAGAAGAATATCGCAATGTTTGTTGGTTGTATGATATTGATGTGATATCTGGGATAAAACACAAAGCTGTGGATCATGAAGATGATTTGGACCTATTAATAAAAGCGAAACGACGTAAATTAGAAAGCAGTAAAATGGAGTACCTTATGCTCGAAGATAAAGACTGTACTATTGTTGAAGATAGTATTATGGCATTAGAACAAAATATATCTTCATTTAACAGTTGTAGTGAAACAATGAAACAATTAGAAAAACAACTTGATGAGGAAAGAAAGAAATCAAATGATCTCGAGAATTTGTTACGAGCGGCGTTATCTGATGTCTAACTCTTGTGATGTCTGTCTGTATATAGCTCATGTTTTAATTTAATCATTAATATTTTCTAAATAAATGTAATATTTCAGTTTTGTTGTTTGTTTGTTTTATTTGAGTAAATTCTAAATATTTTTTATTATTATTTATATTCCCAAACGCAAAATTAATTCGAACAGTACATATTATTGACTGAAACTACTATTGGTTTTTTTCGATCTCGGTGGTGAGCGTAAAATAGCATAATGAATCTCTAATGGATCAGGGTGATGTGAATCTTATCGTTAACCGATCGATGTTCACTCGAATTTAAAACCGAAAACGGTACTTAGGTCATACTGAAAGTTTATGGATTTTGATAAATCCAGAAACCAACAAAGACCAGATATTATATTTATGATACATTTATTGCTTTTCGAAGTATATATTAGCGGAATCTAACAATATATTTTTGTTATAGAAACACGACTGAAAAAAAAACAAAACCACCATTTCAGCTAACATTGCGACTTCGTAAAAATTTTGTCAAAAACTTTTAATTCGTGTTTTATTTTCGTTCTCAGGTGACGTTGATGCATATTATAATAAATTTGGTGAGCACTATATTGATGTTTGTAAATCTAAATTTGTCAGCGATTGCCAACTGTTTATACTCCTCAGGTTTTACTACATCTTAACTAAGAAACTATGTAATTTCTTTTTCCATGGTGGATAGATAGACATATCTTTATTGTACACCATAAAAAATATTCACAAAAACCAAATATTAAGAAACATATAGGGCCACCTATAACAATGTATTATAGCATTTATTCAATGCATTTTGAGCTTAATTCATTATCATCATCACAACCTATCCATAATCCACTGCAGAACATAGGCCTTCCCCATAGATTGCCATAGAGCACAAACCTGAGCATCCATCAACTTCAAAGTTGCATAGGATATTGCTCCATTTAGTGGAGGGTCGTCCTACATTGAGACTGCCAGTCAAGTACCTTTCATACTCATCAGTTCAACAAGCTATATGGCCAGCCTATTGTTGCATCTTCTTAGTTCCATTGAGCTATTTCGGTCAGCCTTATTATATTGCAGGTAATAAAGAGAAATAAAGCTAATTTTAAACTGAACTAATCTTCCAAAGGTGTGATTTAAAGTAAGTTTTTAAGTATTTTATTTACTGTTTGTTTTATGTTTATCAAAAACAATATGAAGTTAGTTTATGTTTGAATTCTAAATAATCCTATACACACTAACCATCTTAGGGATGATGAGGGGAGCTTTGGCATCATTTTTTTAGTGTAATAATGATATAACTGTTCAAATATGATTAATGTTATATCAGAACATAAAAAAGTATTCAAATATATCTAACATCACAAGTAAATATTATTAATTGATCCAGTTCAGTGTCACAAGGGTATTAAAACTCCATCAAATTCAATTAGTGTTGTAAAAAATAGAATATCTATATTATGTATACAAGTGTTTTTCGCCTACAATAGGGTAAACTTAATTGAAACCAATCAATAGTGTATCTCTTTTAATTTTAAAGTTATCTATTCATCTTATTGTAGTATGCTTATTGATTAAGTCACTCTTTTTTAGGCTGTACAACATTTAAGCATGCATCAGCAAATTCAGTAAAAATAGGCTCAATCATATATTCTTTTAGCAGTGCATCTGGATGTGGAGATTTGTCTAATATATCAAGCATTTCACGAACATACGGATTTTCTAAACACTGTTTCAATTCTGCTGACTGTTCTGTAAAAACATATAACCAAAATGTAAAATACAATGTATATTAGTTTATTCTATATTACCTAATGAAGTTTTAGTTACTTAATTGATTGGAATGAATACAAATAGGTTTATGTAGTGTAATTTACCAAGTAATTTTATTTTTTCAACTGGTACTGTGTCTTCTGTTGGATACTCATATTCAATGTTATGATCCTTTGTAGTGTTTTCTGTTAGTTCTGTTGGAGTAGGAGCAGAACAAGGATTTTCTTTGTGAATTTTATAGCAAGCAACTGAACAGCTAAAACAAAATAAAAGAAATGCTTTAGAGCCAGACATTACAATTCATGGTACATCTCAATATATGTCAGCAAACAATTATTTAGCATTTCAAAATATTGTATTTTATATTTAATCAATATATAAATCAATAATAAAGTTGTATTACTTATTAGCAAAGTGAGTGTTATACATTTTATATTATTGTAATTGTAAAAAAAATCATTAACAATAATATAAATTTTAAGCCATGTTAACAAAAAAATTTAGTCCAAAATGACAAATAATACAGAGCCAATTAATTTAAATACATATAATTAATACTATTATAGAAAGTATGTTACAATTAATTTACTTAATATATTGTTTTATACATTTTTGATATGCAACTTACTACGGCTGTCGGCAAGTTGCGCATTTATATTTGGAATTATTCGTACAGTGAATGCAACTCATTTCTTCTATCTAATTGTACTTAGTATTTATTATGTTTATATTCATATATATTGTATATTAAAGCCGCATTTCTTTTATATAGCTCCTAAAATTGTCACTTTTATCTTTCTTAATCTGAAAAGCAAAGAACTATAGTCTATACAGCCACCACCGAGGGCATCACAAATAAAATTATTCGTGATACCACCAAACCACAGGTGTCGCTTGTGTTTCATGCGCCACTTCTTCTTCAGCGCCATCATCCTCCGAATAGTAAATGTTGTTAATAATAATGATGATATTAATCTAGTTAATCCGTTAGAAGCAACTGACCGAGCCCAGGTTCGGCCCTCGGGCACTTTCAGTTAGTCGCTTTCGGGTTAATAGTGGCCAACAGCTTTTAGATATCTAAGGGCCGATTTCACTATTTGTATTCGAAACCAAGTTTAATAAAACTACGCAGGTACAGTCCGTTTCCTAGGTACAGTTGTGAAAGGAGTCGTTCCGACATCTCTAGCGCAATGGATAATATAGACTCGGGGAATGGAGGCCTATTTGGAAGGCCATCGTTCAAATGCGCCTTGCCCGGGGAGGAAGAGTGGGAATGGATTCCTTCTCAATGCTAATTATTATAATTCTTTATCACATCAAAAAACGTTTCCGTTTACTTGGATAACTTAGGATATTTGATTTCATTATATTTTTAGACTATGATAAAATATAAAAAAAGGTATTTAATAATGCTACCTGGTTTAAATACATAACATTTGACCTACAAAATAAAGGCGTTCTTACTCCAAACATTATTCCACCGAAAAACGACACTGCTTTGCCTTCCTACTGAAACGTTTCAGTGACAGTACTTTGTCTTTCCGAGTCCGAATATATATATATATATATACTAACTATATGAACCAAACTTTTAGAACTGATTTTATTACCGACCTTCCTGACGTCATCGGGTAAGGAATTCCAAAGTAGTGTAGCACGGACAGCAAATGAATTTGAAAAAAAGACAAGTAAAATGAGCTGGAATACAGACCTTGTTATTAAACGAAGATTGAAGATGTCTTTCATGAGATAAAGAGAGATATTGGAATTTACCTATAAGGTAAGGACAGATTATTTGAAATGGAAAAAAGAACAAGCATAATTCTGGAATTACGCCTTTGTCGTATAGAAAGCCAATAAAGCTGAGATCGATATTGAGAGACATGGTCATATTTACACAACTAAAAATGAATCGAATGCAGTTGTACAACAGGCGGGTCTACGTTGGCGTGACAAAAAAATGGGGGTTCACAATTCAAAGCGGGGGTCCACGAAAATTTATTTGCTTTCGATAGTGAAGAACTAAAGTGTTGGCTTGACTTCACCTATCAATGTAGGCAGATAATGTTTTAGGAAGCCGAGCGACTGTTACTTGTAAAAACTTGCATATTCTATAATTAGTACAACGTGTCGAGAATTGCAAAGCTCCGCCGACGACTATTTATTCGTGGTTGGAGCTCAGCCGCAACGCAAATTTCCATAGTTAGGTTTAATCTTCACATTTTTTGGCGAGTTCTGTGGTAGAAATGTAGCTGCAGGGGGTCCATCGGAACCAGCAAAATTTTGAAAGTGGTCTATGAGCAAAAATGATATGATGATATGAGAAAAAAAGTCTGGAAACCTCTGCTTTAGACGCTAAAGTCTGTAAGGTAGCAGTGACCTTGCTTCTAAGTTATATTACTATTAAATTATTTATTACTATATCTTGCTATTACTATATCTACTAGGTTATTTACTATATCTTTCTGGCAGAAACAAGATAAGCATTGGGTCATTTTTATATGAAAAAACGAGAGAAGTTTTACGAATACTTTGTTTAAGTGGCATATTTTTAAAAAATGAACAAGTACTAAAAATAAAATCCAAGAATTTTCAGCATTAAAAACATCTCAGTTTTAAACCAAACGTTTTTTGATATGTCTATGTAGATGAATATTGACCACGATAGACATACTACATACACACATTTATAAAAATATTTATTAAAAAAACACATTATTTAATTTTGTACTTTAATTATGCTCATAAATATTTACAAACAAGGTAAATGTCACGACGCACACACATTTTGTGATACAACATTCATGGATTTAAAATACTTTAAAGATAATTGTACACACCAGTAATATAAATTAACTCGATTGTACTTACACGTAAAATTTTTCACATTTCTCTTAACTCCCTATTAATATCCTATAAATAATAATGAAAGACATTTCTTAATACAAAGAATTACAAATTGAAAAACTTTATAGCAGTCGGTAGTCGAGTATCTTTTAGTTTACACATTGCAGCTGTTATATTTAATATCATAACCGTCATCAAGTTTAAAATCATTATATAAAATTTATTATCATAAAAAGAAATTGGCAATAACAAAGGTCAATAATTAATGTTACATTATATTGAAATATAGTTTGAGTTTAATTAAATTAAATACCTGTTACGAGATAAAATTTAATCCGTCATAAATTAACATTATTTTACTGAGAATATTTTAAATTGATTTGTAAACGGACGGGTTGGTGGACGGAAATTGGCAGTGTAATCTATATTAAAAACAATTTCATGAATCGACATGTATCATACTTTAGGTATCCGCCATTAGTTAAAAAGGCTGGCTTGTAATTTTGCCAGAATATTAATATATTCAAATCATAAGATTTCAAAATCGATCTTAAAGTAATATAAAACTGATATAAAAATGATTTGAACTACGTAATTTATTAAAATGTTATTCTAACATTGTATATGAATAATAATATACCTATACACAAACGGAAAATGATAAAAAAAATATCTTGTTATCTTTTTACATAATATACAGGATTTCTGTAAATATAGTGCCACATCTTTGTGTATTAGTACGGTAACTACCAAATAATATATTATAGGCATTTACATCAGTACTAATGGTTACTAATGGGTAGTATACAGGACATTATTAAAAATAATGACATATTGTTATAACTACTTTAACATAGTATATATATATAAAAAAATGTGTCAAAGAATATTTTACACCGCGACCTCAAAGAAAATAAATCAGTTCATAAACCAGTCGCGTAAAGTATATTCTCGACTTAAATCGATTTAATATCTATAACAAAATTCGGTTATTAATAATCGTGTTATATCTATGTCATTATAGGAGGGATGAGATGGATACAATTCATAATTCTCCATGATTTGCGGGTCTGTTGTTTGATATGTAATACGGGGCATCGGGCTGTGTGGTACCGGAGTCTGCGGCAGCTAGAGAGAGATATCGCGCTCTTAAGTGATGTGCTGAAGCTTTCGGTTCTCTCGATCGTGTGAAAATACCTTTTTTATTTCCGCCTACTCGGGTTATAGCTGTAAGACAAATATTAATTATATATTTTAATTAAATATTAATTCACAAGAAAATGAGTTGTCGACTCCATCGTATAAAGTAACTAAGATAATAAACATACTAAAAGATGAAATATATACCTATTCCGGCCATAAGATCTGTTACAAATGAAAATGCATTTTTTTAAATGAAATAATGTAATATTAAAATTTATACCTACATATTTATTAGTCTCAGCATAATCAAAATAAAGAAAAAATTCTATTCGAAATGGCCACCTGTGGCTTTTATACAGGCCTTTAATCTGTTTGGCCACGAATATATATATATACCGACTTTAGGAAAGGAGTGCAATTATATTATTAATTCATAATATAATTTCTTGAAAGTCCCTAAGCGATCTCGGTTCGGTAACTACCAAAGTAGCATGGTAGTACTCTCACAAAACGGCTATAAAACGTAGTGTCTTGGTTTACGACGGATTTGAATGTGGATTCGCTGATGAATATTGGAATTTACTGCTTAGGGATTCAGTTGTTGCAAATAATTGGATGAATGGTGAGTTTGTTCGCTATCATCTACTGTCACAAGAAATCTTGACATATTATGACTTGACATATATATAGTGATAAGTGGAAAAATATTATATACCAAGTGATTTGAAAGTTATCTGTTAGTGAAATGGTTATTACTTAAGCGGTATTTTATAATGGTCGGATTCACTAATCCGGCGGCACACAGTGATAAAAAAATATAAATTATATAAAGTTGAAATTACTCTGGGCAGTTTTAAAGTCGGCGAAGTTCCAAATGAATTCGCCTACAAAGAAGCCGGCATCACGCAGTCTATCGAACGCTTTGAAGTGTTCTGACATTAGAGCCACCTGGTATTCTTCTGACCATACGTATTCTGGAATCTGAAAGATGAGAATAAAATACGTTACCCTTTTACCAGATGACATAAACGTCACAAGTATTCGTGTTAACACGGAGGCACACACTCGACCCCTCCCCAATACACTAAGGCATATGCAATAAGATTATAGGATAGTTCAGATCTAAAATTACTGGTGACGAGGCTATATATATATAATAAAACTTATAACATAGGAACTTTAGACATTTGAAGTTAATTTATTGCGTGTATTTAAAATTGTAGAAATTGTTTTTACACCTATTCTTATTTTTAAAGTGCCATCTTCTTTCGAAGTTCGGCGATCATTAGGGCAACTTGAACTCTTGACTGCGCTGCTGTAAGAAGGTAACGAGTGCTCTTTTCGAACCACTGGCGTAGGTTTTTAAGCCAGGATGTGCTTCTTCAACCTACACTTCGTTTTCCTTGGATCTTGCCTTGCACGATGAGCTGCAGCAGTTCGTATTTTGTGTTTCTCATTATGTGGCCTAAGTACTCTAGCTTTCTTTTCTTTACTGTATGTAGCACTTCTGTCTTTTCCTTCATGCGCTCTAGCACGGTTACACCTATTAGTCTAGTATTATAAACATGGATGTTCTAGTTTAGTTTTTCATCACTTAATACTCTTATCATCATATGGTTATTAATATTTTGATTTCTGTGATAGTTAAAGACCGCTTACGTGTAAACAAAATGACTTCAGTCTTAGCTTAATTTATGTTTCCCACTTTCAGTGCAATAGACAACTGGAGCCTTCCAATTATGACATCTAAATCTAAATCTATAGGTAGAACGAAGCGTCAATAGCCTAATGGTTTAAGGTACGGTTTGCGAAACTCAAGGTCGTAGGTTCAAGCATTTAAGCTTAATGGAGTGGTTGACGGGAATGTTATTAATTATAACATTGCTAGCAATCTTTTTATTTAAAAAAAATGCCGCACTATCTTCAGAGATCGAAGAGGCCAAGTTCGTACTGAATTGTTTAGGAATATAATTTAAATATAATAATGATAGATTTCAAGAGTTGATTCCCGTGGCGACGTCAGCATGTATTGCATGACACATTATTTCCATAGTCTCAGCCCACCGTTAGAGCACTCCTGAAAGTGTTCTCACATATATCGTGATATCGCAAAATACGATTATGTACCACGTTCATATGCATCAAAATATCGAAAGTTTCCTAATGTCTCCAAAACACTGTTCACTATTATGACGTTCAGACTTACTTATGTTTTTTTAAATTGCTATACGCCGCCTCAACGCCGGATCAATTTGCCGATCCTCAATTTAATAAAACTTAAACTCACTATGTGCAGTCCAGCAATAGTGTCGGCTCCGTACTCGCTCATGAGGATAGGCTTGTTGAACTTCAGGTGCCAGGCGGTAGCCTCGTCCACCACGTTGGAAGTGATGGTGGTCAGCGAGCCTGTCGCGTGGTACCAGCCATTGTAGCGGTTGAAACTTATCACGTCAAGGTATTGAGCCTGCGAAAGGTAAATATTAAAGAGTATATTGATATACATATAAAGTCAACTGTTATCGGGCACTCTCGAGCCGGTTGCTTTCGCGCCGACGGTAACGGACCAAGCCGAGGTTCCCTCTCGGGAGCCTTTATTAACGGGTAACCTGTTGGTCTCGGCTGAGTGCCTTAAGTGCTCGGCCACCTTTCCACCCTGCGATGCTATAAAAGCCATCCGGATAAAAGTGGACATGAGTTATAATATAATATATAAAAAAAGTCATAAAAAATAAAGAAAACGTGATAGAAATTGGCGGTAACACGAATGGATGGACTCGAAGGGCCCCACACTCTAATCATGAAATAGCAACAAATTGCTCATAAACAACAAAAAACATTGTCCAATTACTGCTGTGTTTCGTATAGGCAGTGGAAGTATCCGGAAACATAATAAGGAATATAAAGTTATTCTCTCTTAGTTGTCTAGTCAGAAAAAAATCTTCTACGATAAACCATTTTATTATTAAATAATTAGTAGTACTCGTAAGTAAACGTTTGTTTGCACATTATTTAAATTTACTTACGGATTTATCAGCGGTATAGGACTGGGCAATAGCGATGGTAACAGGTCTAGACAGATCCATAGACTTCACGTGTCTAACTACTTCGCTGTAAGGAAACAATTCTGTTAAACATTTATAATACAATAGGTTAGGTAGTATTTTTATTTTATTGTTTTTGTCGCTATTTAAGTACTCTTAATTAAAATAAAATCTTACAAACAACATAATAATTTGTATATTTCTCATTTCAAATATTGATTTATTTATTGACTCTTTATTGAATTAACCTAAATAAAATTGAAGGTTCACGAGGGCGGACTTAACGCCAAGGGCATTTTGTACCAGTATGTCCAAGGTGTGGTGAGACTTCGTGATAGTATTCGTTCGTGTAACAATAAACAACAATTTAAAAAATGAATAGAAAAGAAAAGACTAAACATAACTAATATAACCTATAAACATTCATACATACATATAAGATCATACAAATTACGAATTGATTTAGAAAAGATTCACCGAGCTGAAACGTTAACGTATCATACAGCTCAGAGAACTGACAACCGGTGGTCAAGACAGATTCTTTATTTGGTCTGTAGAGACTTATGACAAAGAAGTTAAAAATTATATAATACTGGTACAGTAAAGTTAATACCGGAAATAAGCGTCAGCGAGCCTGTTGGCAGATCTGGGTTCATTGGAAACGGACCACATGACGACGCTTGGGTGATTCTTGTCGCGGCGGATCAGCTCCGTCAACGACTGCTTGTGTTTTGCGAGCAGGGCGTCCGAGAATACGCTGTAACATGTTTAAAAACTATGCTAAAACTTTAAACATTTTTGTGTAGGTGAAAGATGGAACAGGTACGCTATTTCTTCTAAATACTAAGATAGCATAATTTGTTACTAAACGAGGAATCATTTATGCGTCTACAATCCATAAAGTTACAAATTATAACATTTGTATGTCCTTCCTTTATCTTATTTGTGTATCTTATCTTATTTGTTGGTATACAATAGCACTTCAACTTTAACAGATAATTTGTGCGTCCTTTTGGATGCTGTTATTTGATAACCGTCAACGACCTTTTCACTGGTGTAATGATACATCCCAATAGTGAAATGTACTCGTCCGGTGCGGATAAACTATTCCTAAAAAATCCAGTCTTTTTTAGGAATAGTTTATCCGCAACCGGACCTTTTCCTTGGGAGGGTGTTACAGACACCTTTTTTGGGTTTTATTTTTCGAACGTGCATTATGCAGAGTGCCCATAGTGAATTATCTGCAACATATTGCAGAATGTAATCTAATTAGAGATATAGTGTCATGTGAACTGCCTTGGAATGTATCTAACGCGTCCTCTACCATAATAATAATAGCGATATTAATTTAGATAATCCTTAGTCAGAACCAACTGACCGAGCCGCTACTAATAGAGGTCTGGACGCAACGCAACAAGCGTTAGGTCACCTCTCAACCCGGTGAAACTGTAAAAGCCCTCGGGCTAATAGCGGCCATAAGCCCGATAAAAAATAGTCCTCTACCAAACTTTTAATTTATGTTCAAGCCTTCTTTAATGCCTTTAATATATTCATTTCAATGTGCTTGTACAATTGCAGAGTTCCATAATTTATTGTGTTTGCTGACCGCATAGTTAATTTTTATGAATCTGCGGTTAATGAAAGAGCAGTTCATAAACACCTATTGTACATATATCCGTCCTTCTCAAATATACAAAATGCATATTCGTTCTCAACTGTAATGTAATGTAATGTAGTTAACTGTAATTGGGTCTCTGTAAAATGTATTAACGTGTTATTATTTTAACTTATCATTTCTACTATTGAAGATTTTAAATTTTACAATATTACCATAGTAGTTGAGAGCGTGAACGCGCGAACCTATGTGCGTGTGAAAAATGATATTAAGACCAAACAATACGAATATACAAAAATGTCAGTTGCTTACTCTGTATCTACTCCAGGACACTCGTCAATGATCATGATACCTTGCTTGTCAGCGATCTGGTAGATCTCCTCAGCGTATGGATAGTGTGAGGTACGGAAAGCGTTCGCGCCGACCCAACGGATCAGGTTGAAGTTCTTCACCCATAGTACTGGATCCCAGCCTTTACCTCGCAACTTAAATATAAAATATATTTAATTTTTCATATAATTATCAGATATAAAATAGAATTAGATTAGAACACATTGGGCATGTATGCATACTAAATATTGATTTTGTAAAAGTTCACTGTTGCTAAAATATAACTATAGCTATAATATATGATACGATCGGTTTCATAAAAAAGTTTAAGATCACACTTTCAGTAAAGCAGAAATACAGCAGGTATTTCGTATAGTGAGCGAAAGAAACCCTCTATAAACAATTAATACGCGTTGCGGAAAAGTGTATACTAAATACTTATTCAGACGTTTAGTAAGCTTGTGCGTTTTGCATTTAATATTTAAGTAAAATGTATTAAAAAAATGGGATTAAAAATAAATTTCAACAATGCGACTAAGTACTTGAGCATTGTGAACAATTATATTTTAATGTATCAATAATGATTATTTTAGTACATGCATGAAGATTTTTTACAGTGATAGAGCTACACTGCAGTTTGTTTCTAGCTACAGAATTAATGGGTCAGCTCGACCGGGGTACTACCACGCCTCTTCACAAAATACCAGGGTAACATAGCAGCATTACGCTACTGTTTATAATTATTTATAAATAAGTTTACATCTAAGCTCGATAGATGGCGTGGACCGTTGTTTATGAATCGCGCTATGGATTTATTACGCGGGTTTTAGCTTTTTTTTACTACTTTAACTACAAGCCTTATTTTAATATACATATACGTATATCTACTTTAGCGAAGCTGCGGGCAACAGTTAATATGATATATACTCACGTCTGAATCCTCATGCATGCCAAATCCTCTCAAATACAATGGCTTATCATTAATAAACACCGTTGTGTTGGTCCAAGTTATCGTTCTTATACCAATTTTTTGTCTATATGTGTCGATCGTTTCACCATGTGCTCCAACAAGAGTGACCTAAAAACAACATTACAATTAGCTTATTATTAAATTAGGTTTTACACGCAGGCCACGTAACACTCGTTACGTGTATTCAATTTCAGCACTCAAATATCGTACAATCAATGGATTGCGGATTTTGAATCAGACCGATGCTATTCTAGAAACAGACTTTAGAATGGAACAACCAGTTTCTAGTTTTATTAGACGCATGGAGCAATAAGCAAGGGTCGGCTATCGGGAAAGGATCACGTCTTCAGGAATACATACGAAATATAACAGCACGACCTGTTATGTTTCGCATGGTGAGTGTGAGGATATCGAATATTGCTTCCTCTCAGGAATGATAACACAAGTGTATCTTGAAACTTTATAGGTGTTTATGGGCCTTGGGCATCACTATCAAGGTGAACTCAGGTGTTCTCAATATTTTTTTTATATATAATAGGTAAATATATAATACCTTAAATGTGTACAAGTAACCAGGGTAAGGATGCATCAAATAAGGCCACCAGAAATTAGCGTTGCCTATTTCGATGAGGCCGGCGCAGTCGTGCGACGCGGCGACTTGCGTGTCGTTCTTGTCAAATATTTGCACCAAGCATTCCACGTTGGCTGGGCTCGGTCCTTTGTACGTGATGTTGTACACAACGAAACCTGGGAATATCGAGATTTTGAAATGGTGTTGCCACATAATATTTTTTTAATTTTTTTATAGGACCATACAGGTCCCGAATATTAAATAAAAGATAAGTGCCCTATAATATGCAGAAACCAAACTATCAAATGAATACAAAATAAATAGAAGTAAAATACATATAATAATTATAAATAACATGTCCTGGGTAGGTAAGAATCGACACCCGGGGTTAGGTTTAGGTTTTTAGATATGGGTAGAAATTGGGGGACGGTATCGCATGGTTTTCCACATTTGAGACTGAAGCGGTCGAAGTACTCGTATCTAAGTATTGATCGTAGAATCTCGGTTGTATCACAAACGAGACAATTTTTTGCGTAACGTTTCTTAATATTATATATCGTTTACCATTATATGGAATGGTTAACGAGTGTATCTATATTTGTGAAAATATTTTGGGCACTATAATGTATCATCTTGCATAGTTAATAATCAGACAAACAGAGAATTAGTGAAGCGAAATTGATCTCTTAAGAATATGATGCGAATATGAAATTTGTTATGATCAAGAATGTTCCTTTACTTGCGAAATGGCTGACAAAGTTACAATAGATATAAAGCCTGGTGTAAATAGGTCGGACCGTTAGACCTCGTCATTGTACCAGCGGCTTGCTGATATCATCTCGATTCACATTGTTGTCATGTAAATATATCCGCAATGAATGTTACCATTCTAGCAGTGACTATATACGTATATATACTTCTATACGCATTTAACAAATAGTCAAGACCGTTATTTATCGCATTAATATATCGGGTTATTTTGTTTTATGTTTACGCGTGAAAGTCATTGTTTACTTTTAATTTCTATTTTAGTAATGTATTGTTTAAATGTCAGTACGTGGATGCTGAGGCGTAGGTTTTGGATTTGAACCCCAGTTTGTGAAATACGAATTATTATTTCAGGGTTTGGAAGTATTTTTGAATGTTGTGCTTCGCTGCCTCTGCATCCAAACTTTCTTTCAATCTTGTCACACTTATTTTACATCCGATTAGGGAAGCAATAACACGTGATTACCTCTGTGTTTGTATGAATATGCCAATTTAATATATCATGCCGTCCTAATATATATTAAAATAGCCAGAAAATGGAGTCGTGATCGAAATCTGTCTGCAGATCATCAATATACCGTTTACTGCCACCTAATAAATTTTATACCATTTCGTTTTAGTTTAGGTTTACATTCAATTATTAAGGATGGTAATTATATAATTATATTATAACAATATATGTACTATTCAAATAATATTAATCATATTATCTTTAATAAAATAAAATGAAAAATTGACTCTTATGTTACAACGAACTTTTACCCATGAACTATTTTTTAAAATAAAAATTAGACAGATAAACGAGCGAACAGACCACCTGATAGCAAGTGGGTGGTAAGTGACCGCCTGATGCGTATGAAGAACCTACACTAGATGCCTTGTCACCCTTAAAAATTAAGATGTAATGCCTCGTAACCGGTTTTATAATACTTTATAAGTCCTTGAAGCTTCGCCTACTCCGCAAAGGATAATAGGTGTGAATGTATGGTTATATTTTTGTTGCCGGCAGCGTTACTTTGTAGTTGGAGGACCCGGCTGCTGCGTCATGGGTCCTTAGTTGAATTATGTGCATTATAAATGTTTGACTTTCTGCTCTAGGTGTGTCTCTTACACTGCAATCGAACCTGTTGTTTCGAACTTTTTTTTCATCGATATAGAAAAGAGGACGAAGAGTATAATAAGACAGTGGTAGAGTGACACTGTAGTTTGTTTCTAGTTGCAGAATGAGTGGGTCAGCTCGAGCGAGGTAGGACTAAGCGCTAACAGAATACCAGCGTGAAATAGCAGCATAATGCTGCTCTGTTTCGTCTGGTGAGTGTAGAGATCGGAAGAACTCTATTATTGGCAACGAGGTATACCATCTCAGTCCTCAAGGGAAACAACGCATCTGCTTTATGATTCCTTCTCAAGGATGAATGTAGACGTTGTGGGTCGCAGGAATCATTTGCTATCAAGTGAACTGTGTGCTCGTTTGTTACTCTTAATGTTATAAAAAGAAATGCCGTGGACAATATCATCATAATAATTGTTGTCGACAATTTAATGACCACAAATTATTTTCTTGTTCCTATTTATTGCCATCACAGGGACATGGCCTTTCCAAGAGTGCGTCAGTCAGAACCATTTAATACCAATATCAATACCAGTATAATATAATAATAAATTACTAAGCAACCCTGTTGGTAAGAGCAACGTCTCTACTATAGAGCCTTATCCATTCGCGAGCAGTGTGCAATGAGGTTGCATTTGAATAAATAGTTGTTACATCCCCATATATATATAAATTGTTTATAATAAGATTTTGTTTCCCACACTCAAATCACACAAATTAAATTGAGAATTCGTATAATTTAAATGACTTTATTTGGCTATTTTACACTACGAGCATATGCTTTAATGCGATATTTAAAAACTAGCAGTGTGGCTTGTTTTTTTGAGAATGTTTGATGCTGTTGGTCCAGTGAACTCTACAGCTTCGCCGAAACGCGAGCAGAAAGCCCGCTGAGTAAGGAAGCAGTGTGGTTATGACGTTAAATACACTTTATATTTATACGCATGTCGGAAATGCGTGAATTTAATATTTTAGATAGAAGCCTGTCGCTTATAATTATTTTCATACCGGTCAATCCTTGTATATCAGTGTTGACGATTACATCATCGATGTACAGCTGGGGAGTCGAATACAGGAATACAGTCCGATGAATGCCCGCGTAGTTAAAGAAGTCGAACGTGTACGTCTGCTCCTGTCGCACTTTGTTGTTGCTAAGGAAAAAAAGATACACAAAGAATGAAATAAATTAAAAAATCTGAGACTGGTAAAGCTATAGATTAGAGCCCAGGGAGGATTGCGCCTTCCCATAATATCTGCATAAAATATCAGCTTAGAGATGCTGTGTCTTTTACTGGTGTATGGCACGTCATGTGGGCCATTTAATTTTAGTCTTCTTAATTTCAATATATTTCGAAATCCTCATGTACGTTTTGATGATACGTCTAATTTATATTTTTATCGAGGGGCAAAATTGGATTACGTCACAAAAAAATGTGTATACCTTATGGAGAATCTGCACATGAAATTATGAAAACTGTTCTGCATGTGAAGTTAGAATGTACGAAAGAATAGACACGGCGGTGGTCTTTGTTTAATAGTGTGAACTTTGTGTCCCCGAGTTAATCCAAATCTTACTTTTATCTTATTGGGTTTATCATTTATCAGACGAGCGAAGGGGATGATTGTATTTGGGCGACACGGCTCTACAAAATATCCTGTATAGTTGCCATCTGGTGACAATTTGAAGATATTATTCAGGAGGACAACATGTTATGCTCTTCTGTTTATTCAAATACCTGTTATGGGTCGGCTCAACTGTGGATGACCAATGATATCAGGGAGAAATGCTAAATATAGGGAGTCGGAGACCCGATTATATGAAACGTGCCATACCATCTTAGCTCTCTGGGGTGAGAACGCAACTTCATCTTGAACCTTTCTGAAGTATAGGCGTTTACGGCCCGCAATTATCACTTGCGTAAACATCACGTGATAAATGTGCTCATTTGTCACCCTTAGTTGCATTAAAAAGCCCTAAGTTCAGATGGCGCTTAAAAGATTGCACATAAATTGCAAATGTTTACAAATTAGAATGCACCGAAGCGTGTAAAGTTACACAAACTCATTAAGCGTGGCCCAACGTATGCCTAACAAGTTTCCTTGTTCATTCAATTGACCTTATCAAGGATACGGGGGATTAAATGGTCAAAGAACTCATTGACTTACAACTTAACGATAGTCTTAGTGTCGTTGAGTGTATTTTTTTAAAAAAAATGTTTATAATTATATATTAAATTGAATTGAATGAAAAATTGTTTGCCAAATTAGGTAGATAAAGTAACATTCTGTTGGCAGACAAATCTGCCAATTCATTACTTGCCAGCAAAATGTTAGAAGGATTTAAGGACGGAGCACACTATTATTTTACACACGATTGAACAATATTTTGTTAAATAGACGAAAAAGAATATTTGAAAAGAATACAAGATGGCGTTGTTCTCTTGGTAGATTTTGACCGCTGCTAAATCTTCTGGTAACAACTCTACCACCTGATAATCAACCACGCAGGATATATTATAGTACTTTGAGTAGTTTTTAATTGCGAAACAGAGGTCAACCATTCTACGTAAATATCGGAATCGGGAATCGGCAGGGGGGAACGATAGGGATACGATCAGATCAATCAGATGTTGTGTCAGGGTCACGGATAATGTGACACACTCAGAAAATAAAACCAACAATTTGTGATACACAAATATTGTCTTCGGCTGAGAATCAATCTTACGGCCTGCGAAGCAGTAGTCAGATTTATATAAGTGGAATAGCTACACTGCAGATTGTTTCTAGCTACAGAATGAATGGATCAGCTCGACCAGGGTAGTACCACACCCTTAGAGAATACCAGCGTTTGTCTGGTTTTGTCTGGTTAGTGCAGGGATTATTTATTACTGGAGACGAGGCATTCCATCTCAGTCCACAAGGGCAGCTACGCATCTGCACTATGATTCCTTGTCAAGGATGAATGTAGAGTAGATATCATGGGCCGCAGGAGTAACTTGCCATCAGGTGAACTGTGTGTTTTTTTGTTACTCTTAATTTAATAAAAAAAATATTCAGAAATCACTAACAAAGTTACATCACTTTATCTGTTAAAAAACGCAGTAAGCCACTTAGGTTATTTACGTTAGGTTTATGATTTTTACAAATCTTTACATTGTAATGAATTATTTCAAAGAAAGGTTTCGATAATAAATTAAATATTTTCATTTTGATAAAGGAAATTTTTCAAAAACTATGTTTTTCTAGCTTTTCATAAAAACTGTATATTTATTGCTGTTAATCAGTAGTTTTTTAGTGTGGCAGTAATGGAGGACGGTTGTATCACCAAAAGAACTGTATATAACAGTTTGATATAATACTTTATATATGCGATAAAATCAAAAAGTAAATGTTTTCCGACTTACCCAACAAATGTA
Source organism: Teinopalpus imperialis (assembly GCA_029286865.1). Classification (NCBI taxonomy): domain Eukaryota; kingdom Metazoa; phylum Arthropoda; class Insecta; order Lepidoptera; family Papilionidae; genus Teinopalpus; species Teinopalpus imperialis. The sequence goes on along the minus strand of JAGSMU010000022.1, from coordinate 12,288,449 downwards.
TCCTTTATTGTGCCCTGAGGGACAGTGTCGCTAAGCAGTGTGTTATCCACTACCACGGTAAGTAGGTTACTTGCATTGTGATACACCACATCGGTAATTTCCACCTCGAACGGCAGATGACCTATTTCGTGGTATGATATCAACTTGCCGTTAACCCACTGAAAGAAAAAGTACATTATTTTTCTATTTATTTTTTAATAATATATATTTTTAATTAAATATAAATAAATTTAATCAATCCTTCCGTCGTATTTTTTTACGAAAAGAGCACACAGTTCACTTGATATCTTAAAATCGCTTCAGCTTTTAAAACGGTATGCTCTCGTTTTCATTCTACTCTAGCGTAACTCAACTTAGCGATACTGCGCTTTTCTTGCTGAATGAAATAAACTAAACAATTACTAATAAGGAATCACTTTCTTAGACTTCAGAGGTAACAACGTAATGGTGTATTTCCACGTTATTTTGATAAAAGATCTCATAGACACACAAATACTGCACTTTGCTTGGCGAATGAAATAACCTAGACAGTTAATTACTAATAAGGAATCAATATCTTAGACTTCAGGGGTAAGAACGTAATGGTGTATTTCCACGTTATTTTGATAAAAGATCTCATAGACACACAAATATTGCGCTTTGCTTGGAGAATGAAATAACCTAGACAGTTAATTACTAATAAGGAATCAATATCTTAGACTTCAGGGGTAAGAACGTAATGGTGTATTTCCACGTTATTTTGATAAAAGATCTCATAGACACACAAATATTGCACTTTGCTTGGAGAATGTAATAACCATCACTTACCATCAGGTGACCCGTCTTGCTCGTTTGCCTCTTATCTGTTATAAAAAAAAAAAAAAACCTAGACACTTAATTACTAATAAGGGAGCACTTTCTTTGACCTCAGGGGTAACAACGTATTGGCGAATTTCCATGTTATTTTGATAAAAATTTCATAAACACACAAATACTGTGTTTGAAAAAAATGTGTGTTCATGAATCAAATAAACTAGATACTTAATTACTAATAAGGGAGCACTTTCTTTGACCTCAGGGGTAACAACGTATTGGCGAATTTCCATGTTATTTTGATAAAAATTTCATAAACACACAAATACTGTGTTTGAAAAAAATGTGTGTTGATGAATCAAATAAACTAGATACTTAATTACTAATAAGGGAGCACTTTCTTTGACCTCAGGGGTAACAACGTATTGGCGAATTTCCATGTTATTTTGATAAAAATTTCATAGACACACAAATACTGTGTTTGAAAAAAATGTGTGTTGATGAATCAAATAAACTAGATACTTAATTACTAATTAGGAAGCGGATTTTCAAGTTAATTTGAAAAAAAATCTCATAGACCACGCAAATATTCGTCTTCCATTAAAATGAGGGATTTTACAATATTAGTTATTGCAAACGCAGTTCACATAATGGTAAGTGATTCTTGCAGCCCGTGCCATCCACATATTTCCAGAAGAAATAATAATGCAGATACGATATGCGGATAGCGAAGCGTCAATAGCGTAATAGTTTAGGGTACGGTATGCCAAACTTAGGGTCCGAATCCGCCATTTCGTTATTGTAGTGAACCATGTCCTAGCGCAAGTATTTAAGCTTAGTTGCAGTGGTTGGAATATTAGTAATAGTAGCCCGGCATTCTTTAAAAAAAAAGAAAAAAAAACTGTATTTTGTCATCCCTGAGGAATGGAATGACCCGACATCAGTAATTATATCTCCGATTTCTATCTTTAAAGAAAAACAAACTATTTCGTGTAATGGTCGGACGGCATTTCTATGATATGGCCAACTATTCTACGACAGTTCGTCAGTTGGAAATAACTCCAAATGACATTCATAGACTGTCAATTCACATCATGATATGGCTAATAGACGTGTCGTATTTCGTGAAACCATGAAGTTGGACGCATCATAAAATATCTTATACGATTGTGCTACGACATACCTATACAAATATTTTATCACGTTTCTGGTCGCCACTTACTGTGTACTCCTTTAATACCTACCATTCTCAATATATTTGTACAATGCTAATATATTATTTTTATTTTTTGCTTATTACAAGTATTTAATGACAAAGTTTGTAGGAAATATGTCCACGTATATTAGGGTCACGCACAGAGATAGTCACTATTCATCCCCCGCCCAATTCAAATGTAAGACAGATGCTATAAAATGGGAGAAGGTGAAGATATAAAGTCAATGCACAGAACAAAAAACTGGTGATGAAAATGTATGGTGCGTTTGGTAAACATATCCTTTCATTGCATGACAATAGCATGGTTCTCTGATTAGTATAATGTCCTACTAGTCTAATGGCGATATCGGTTTATTACTAGGTGATATAACAGAAGAGGATGCTACTTGTCGTAGCTTTCTAATGTAGCCAGATGTATTGCATGGCCAATTAGAAAATTAGGACAAAGTTTAAATAGCAGTATAATGTATATATTATAAAGTATATTTGACACGGGATACACAACACACCCAGAAAAACGCTACAGTTTGTGATATAATAAATATTTGTTCGCTGGGAATCTAAGCAAGGACCGTCAACGCAGAAATCAGACTGTCTAACAACTATACAACGCGATCGTCATTATAACACTTATTTGGATATAAGCATCCAATGTAGCGACCGATGTATTTTATTCAAAGCTAAATAGAAATTAACAGTCTGCGGTGCTCAGCAATGGATGATGGTCTGAGATGGTAAAATAGATTTAACTATCGGTATCATCTTACATGCTGGCTTTCATAGCAAAAAATCCGTTGATTAACAAAATACTTCGCTTACATTTGTTTTAGGTGTCTATGACATCTGCCACGTTAAAGGGCGTTATCGATAAATACCATAATAGGTGCAAGTTGCCTTCGTAACTACGATTCCCAACCCGTGTCCCAAATTTAAGAGTAAAGTCAAGAGTTAAATTGCAAAGTTATGGAACCAAAAATTCGGATCAATCGGATACCTCGCTTTTCGAAATATCAGCTTAATAAAGCAGTTTAATACTATTGCTTTTCACTTGGTGAAAGAAAGAAACAGGAGGCCTTGTTGCTAACGAGGCATTCATTAAAACCTCAGCATCTACATTATGATAATAATGATGTCGTTCTGATAAATTTCAACCAAGTCGATGTCTTCTGGTTATTGCCAGATGACATCGTTCGATGTAATGCTTATGCAAAAAGATGGAAGAGAGATTCAGATTATTACATATCTAGGATGAACGTGGGTGGCAAGGGCCGCTACAATTGCTAACCATTAGGTGAAGTGTGTGTTCGTTTGTCCCCACAAATATTATTAAGAAACCCTATTGGTTAACGTGACAACCGTTAACCCTCCGATGTATTTATTCAATATAACAAATTAATATCTTTGCGTTCATTTGCCGTTTTGTTTTCTGACATATTTCATAAAAGGATTAAAGGAAATAACATAAAATGACTGAAATGACGGGGCAGAGCACTGACGCAGCTAGATTTTGTTAAAGTAAAAAAAATATAAAATGTTATTCCTCTTATCGGTTTACAAATCGAACGATAGGCAGCTTTTATCGTTAATGCAATAATAAACAAGAAAGTACACTAACTTCGAAATTGAATTTTATAATGAACAAGTGACAAAGATATTATTAAATATATTACATATTATAAATACACATTACCCATAATAGGGTTATCGCTTTATTTAATTCTTTTGTGTAAAACATTATCTTAATTGAGGGGTTCACGTAGATAGTCTGAAACTTATGAACGAGTTTTATAATTAGACTTTATCTATGTTCGAATATATTGCATTTAATGTGTTCTGGAATCAATTGCCACCAAAGATTATTTTCGCAACAAGAATTGTTGGAAAGAGGCTGGGTAACATATCCCTATGAATGAATTTCTCGTGTAATTGCATCTTTACTTATCTCCTATAATGAGATAACTTTTTTTATGTAACCAGAAATGATAAACAAGCACATTCATATGATGGAAAATGAACAGCGAAGATTCATGATGCTCATTCGTTGTCACTCGCGTTGGTATCGTCACTGAGATGAAATGTCTCGTTACAAGTAATTAGATACTCGTACCATTACGTAAAGAGTGCATCAAATGTTGAATACTTTTATTATTAATTATTCTGTATTAATAACGATATTACTAATTTAACCACATCATTGTCAATAAATTGCAGGTCATCTATAGTTCACTGCTGAAAAAGGCCAACCAATCCTGAACCATATGCATAACTTGACTTCCCGCCAGACTTGCATAGTCTGCGGTCGTTTCATCACTCCATCTAGTGGGAGGGTCGTTCAATACTGCGATTGCCAATATAATGTTGCCCCACTCAATATCCTTTCTTCCCCATCGTTTATCGGTTCTACGAGTTATATTACACAGCACACCTTATTATATACAGTTTTACTGCTGTGGTGTGATTTAAAATATATCATTCTTAAGGATAGAAGAGTCGGTGAACAAAAGAACTATTTATTTTCATATTAGCGAATATTTCCGCATAATAATAATTTTTTTTTTCAGTATTGAGGGTGACAATAGAGAGTTCACCTGATGATAAGTTATTGCTGTGACACCTGTCACCCACATTGATCCTCGATAATGAATCATAATGCAGATGCGTTATCACCCTGAGGACTAGGATAGGTTGCCTCGTCGCCAGTAATAGTGGCCTCCAGATCCGTACTCTCACCAAACGAAACACAACAGCATTATGCTGTTATTTTGCGCTGGTATTCGTGATAACCATTCATGTCGCAACTAGGAAAAAATGTCCAGAGTGATGTAAAGCAGTTGAGAATTAAAACGGTTAAAACTCTCCAGACAAAATCCGTATAATTAGTTTTGTTCAATGTGTACGAGCAGTGTTGACGTAAATATATGAAAATCATTACGATAAACAGAAACGATAACGAGTAAGCATATGGTCGTTGCGGCTTGAGAAATGGGATAATTTCTTTATCAGCCGACATTCGCTGTTTGTGTTCACGTGAGTATTACGCAAACAGACATCGAGTCTCATTATCTGAATAAAAGTAGCTTTTTAATACAACTCCGTGCTCTTTTTGCCCCATATCGTCACGCATACCGCGTGAATACATATATTTTTATAGCTTGTATATAAGAGCATTGTTTAGATCTTATTAATTTTTTAGTTGCTATATTGAAGTGAAAACGACGTTATGATAATAATACTCTTTCCATACGCTCGTTATTGTAAATTTTTTTTAACCTGCTTGCAGGAAAATAATTCAAAAAAACGTTTTTTTAAAGAATCAATATCAAATGTCTTCATAGTTTTTTAATTAACAACATATAATAAAGTATTAAATTGCCAATAACAAATATAATCAGTTAGTGACATTTTAATGCGAATTTAATCAGCGTGAAATATTATGAATTGTTTCTTAAGATGTCAATGTGAACTCAAATGTACATACATACATCCTTCTTGGTGGTTTTCCAAAGATGTTATCAATGTATAGATTTAAGATTTTGATCTCTTGAAGAATTTAGATAATTTATATTAAGTTTCTTTTCGTATTTGTTATTTGAATCTCAATAAATTTAATGCAAACAATATATGATGTCATTGTCGTCGAAGTATAATGAGGAAATCGTGTTCTATGCTCTACTGCTGGGTTTCCAAAACTATTTTGGGCAAGAGACCAAAATAAACTGATACCTCAGACCCCCGTAGCCAAATTATTTACAAATCCTTTCTCTAGTTTTTTTCGTATTGACATAAAACCAATTTAAAAACTTTGCCGTTAGTTAAGTGTCTAAACAATCATTAAAATTTAACAAAATAAATAGTAAACATAAAATTCAGTAAATATCAAGTGTAATTAATAATTATTAATACAAATTATTTAAAAATACTTATTTAGGTAATTAACTATTGAAAAAAAAAAATTAAATTCGCAAAGTATTGTACGCTTATCGACTTGTTGAATTTTTTAAACGGAGAACAATTATACTGCCTACTAAAATATTAGTAATTCTTATAACAAGTTCCTCTATTAAACCTCTATTAATTAAAATATACTACGTTAATTAATAGAGGTCGATTTATGGACCTCGTCGTCCCCCAAAACCAATTTTCGTTTATGTCGACCCCTGGAAAACCCCGGAATCCCTGCTCTAATGTGTGCAAGAGCTTTCTGTCCATGGGCAAATAGAATCAGAAACATTGATTGTATGATTCAGATGGCGTTGCATTTCATAACAATAAGTACCTCGTCACCGCAAACTATTTTATATGAACATGTTGATATTTAAAGTAATCATTCATTTTACACAAATCGATTTATCCAGACGATAAATTGTTCTATAGTTGCCATTGACACTGGTATAGCTTGCATTAGGTTGCCGGTCGAAGTGTCACATAAATCGTGAGCGCACTTTATATGTAAGCATACAATTTAAATACGTTAGAAGTGGGGAACCGCGAAATTATTTGTATTCGATTCTAAACGAGGCATTGTGGCGCGTCTCGGTATCATTGCAATGTCCCGTAAATTGTGTTTTACGATCGACGTGCAAATGCCGCGGGGAAGAAATACACGGCCAGTGTTGCCGTAGGCCGAAAATTTGTATAATTAACATTTTTTTTATTACATTGAGTGTAACAAAACGAGCAAACAGTTGACCTGATAAGTGATTCCTGCGGCACGTGATATCTACATTCTTCCTAGAATGGAATTATAATGCAGATTGTCACCCTTCAGGACTGAGATGGAATGCCTCATCACTAGTAATAAAGGTCTCCGGATCCCTACGCTTACCAGACCAAACAAAGCAGCATTATGTTGCTATTTTACGTTGGTATTTTGTGAGGGCGTGGTCCTACCCCGGTCCAGCTGACCCATTCATTGTGCAGTTAGCAACAAACTGCGGCGTAGCTCAACCACTGGTAAAACGTACTTATATTTTGCGTGTTAGTAAACTAGGAACATATACAACTTAATAATCGTGGAAAGTTTTTTTTTATTTTTGTTAGATGTTAGAGCCTTTTAATGTTTTAATTTAAAGCGACTAATGTTGGAATCTAATTGTTTTATAAAGTTAACCTATTTAGGTTTTTCTATTATATTGATATATTTTGCATTTGGAGTTTATTTGAAGATTATTACAAGATGTTCTAGTTACATGTTATCCAAAAAAATTGTGTTATATATAGGTATCGAGCTCTGATCCGTTCTGTCTAAGTAATCAGGTCGTGTACAACAGCACGGTATATAGTATTCCAGGTCATCTGCTATCGTCCGAACCGCAGTTCAAGCGGGCGCGGGTCGCGGGACCGGTCACGTTCGACAAATTGTCCAATTACCGCAATTGCCTAGTGACAGATGAATGACGCGGACACCTCCAGTTCGAACTACACCTCTCTCAGTGAGGATGTCGGGTCTATGATACCATGGTACTTGGAAGCGTGACTGTGTGTTCAATTCCACTTCAAAAGGTTCATTATACTCAGACGTGTAGTGTTTTTTGCATAAATAAGTATTTAAAAATTACTATTATATCGATTTGTAATAGAATCCTTGTTGGCCAGGACATTTAAATAAGCATGAGAAATATATGTTATGGAATATAACCGTTACAACAATAATGTCATTAATTACGTATATTCAAAAGTTGAGGATGATATTTTTCTGTTCATTTTGTATGGTTACGCCCGCGTGGCGTAGTAGATAAAGTACGTGGCTGCTGCATTGCAGGTCCTGGGTTCAATTTTCATTCGGGGAAAAACATTTGAGTATCACTTATGTATCACAGTATCACAATGTGTCCCGTATCGTTTGTCACTGTTTCTTAACCTTTCTCCGATTTAATTGCATATCTATCGGACTAGGACAGAAATATACGGAAAAACGCAGTCGATATCTCCCCGTAATAACCAGAGCCGTGGCATGATCGACCAGGAGGCTTCATGTTTGCTTGTTTTAATTTTTTTTTTCAAAATAAGGAATTATTTGAGTACACAAATCATACTCAGACAACTTAAATAAAGAATATTATTATTATGGTTAATATTAAAATAACAATTTATCATTTAGATCATGTACATCGCAGACCATGTTAAAAAGATGTTGTATGAAACCACAACGCTGCAATTTTAATAATAGAGATATTAATGTTATAGATAATTCTTAGTCAGAAGCAACTGACCGATCGGCCCTCTCGGGCACCCTCGAGTCAGACGCTCTCGCGGAACAGGGTAACGGTCCAAGCCGAGACTCCCTCTTGGGAGCCCTTGTGCTAGTTACCCATGAGCCCGAAATAAAAAAAAGCTGCAATTTTCAACATATACATAGACAGGAAACGAGCTGAATGTAATATTAAATGTGTACGTTGCATAACGAATTTATACAGGAACTGGTAAATAATTTTCTAACAAAAACTGAAATTACTTAATATTTTCTCTTAAGGCAAAAACAATTGATGTTCACTATCTCAAGCCTACTCATCATCTCGACAGACTTTTTTTTACTATTATATACGATTACTTTATTTTAAATCACCAGAACGGCCCGATTTAAAGTTGACAGTAATATTAACGTAAAAAACCTCCTTAATCGCTAAAGTGTACAAACATTATATAGCTATCCGAATATATGTACACGTTTGTGGAATTATTTAAATGACTAACACGAATGAATATTTATAAAGAAACATGTATCAGGCATTTCGGTCCAACTTCAGGATCATATATTTTTAAATCGGTTAATATACTGCCGTTTAGCACTTACCACTTGTGCAGCGTAATGCACGCTGCTGAAGCGAAGCCAAACGCGTTGTCCATCTCTCAGCCACCAAGGGGGCACGTGGAAACGGCGGTCGTACCACACCAGACCCACGTGGTCCCTCAGAGAAGCATCTTCTCCTACATCATTGTATGACGAAGGCACTGGCATCGGGATCACTGGGCCTGTCTAAAATATAAATACTTATGTTTGGTACTACTTACAATATGTGTTTATGCGAAAGATAATGCAGTGGTAGAGCTACACTGCAGTTTGTTTCTAGTTGCAGAATGATTGGGTCAGCTCGACTGAGGAAGGACCACACCATCACAGAATACCAGCTTAAATAGCACTATAATGTTATTGTGTTTCGTTTGGTGAATGCTGGGATCCGGAGACCTTTATCACTAGTGACGAGGTATTCCAACTCAGTCCTCAAGGGTGACAACGCGTCTGCATTATGATTCCTTGTCATCGCAAGAGTCACTTACCATCAGGTGAACTGTGTGCTCGTTTGTTGCTCTGAATGTAATAAACAAAATGTAATTGGGGTAGATACAGATATCAGGTGCTATTTTAAGTTTCTTGAGCCTCGACTATGACAGGGATGATCAGCGTCTAACGGCTTACACCCGACAATAATGTTAACAAGTGATTTTATTTAAATTATAATATGAGAAACGGAATATATGTTATAAGTTCATTGGGATTTGAACCTGCGGATGTTGTTATTAAGTCTAACAGGCTATTGTCACTTTAATTCAAACATAAAAATTATTTGTTAAAACTTGTCGATAGCTAACTTTTATGTTTGATTTTATATGATTTGATCTTTAATATATTAATTATTATAAATTAAGAAGAGCTGTATATTCGCGACCGTATCTCGTGGACAGTAGCTGAAAATGAAGGATGGGTTCAAAACGGTATCAAACTTATACGGACTTAAGCACCGTGAAGTTCTTTACATCTTTGCCGTATACGGCGGCGACACGGTATCGCTCTCGTACACATCCGCGGCCTTCTCCTTATTAAAATAATAATAGCAAGTTGTAACAACGGGGAGGGAAACTACATCCAACAATTTTTTAAGACAAGGGATGGAGAAGTTGGGTTTGTAACTACTTCAATAACAAAATCCTATTGATACTCTCTCGGTACTAATATTGTAAAAATTGAGGTATTTGGTATGTTCATTTAATTGGGTTTCCATGGTATCAAAAAGCAATACAACAATATGTACCCGACATATATTTGTATTCATTTCATCTACATAACTGTATATTGATCAAAGGCTGCTTTATATAGTTAGTTTAAATGCATTTAATCCACAATGCCGACTCGTGAGTGAACCCAAGGAAAAGTAAGAGAACAATTGAAATGAACAAAGGAGAGACACGTAACGGCTCTCAACGCAACTATAATAGGAGATTGAACATAGGTACAACTCGAAACTAAGAGCAAAATGATACGTTTAAATTTTGTTTTCGGTCTTTGCCCTTAAAGAGAAATATACGAGTTCGATTGTCTGGTATACATCTTATCAATAGATGGGTATGGGGAACATAAATTCAAATTTATTTTATTTATAGCTAAACCGCTCGGGGCACTTTTACGAGTCATTAATTTAACAGACTCAACGGTTGCTTCGTAAGTTCGTTCTTCACGACTGCGATGACTGATTCAGATCAGTCAGCGCAGTCGTGAAGAAACCCCAAGAAACGTCGGCTTCTTTTAAAAACAGTATTTCTAAAACTATTTTTTACGTTCTTCATACATTAAAATAATAATAATGGCATGATGGCATATTCTATAATTAAAATTGGGTTATTATGCCTTTAATTTCATACGCTCGAATAATAACCCAAACTAACCAATGTTCGACCGCACCATAGTTCATAATGCGGTTACACTGCGGCTTAGTTGACTTTTAGAGCCTTCGAAATATTTTTGTAAATTTATGTCTCAAACAATTGGCAGTTTACGCACAATAGTACTTTCGCCCTCCGAGAATGTGGTAATTTAGTTGGATTGGATCCGACACCGGAGTTCGAGATATACGTAATTTCATCATCACCATCATTTAAGATCATCACTATCCAATGTCGAACATAGGTCTTTCCTACTACTCACTGTCACAAAGCAGGACCTTGAGCCACTTGCCATCCATGAATGAAATGAATTTCCGGAGACTTGTATACGTCTTTACTAACTCTAGTGGAGGTTCTACTATGTATTTATAGGCGATAGCTAATACGAGGTCCATTCGAGAAATACTTCCCCATCATTTAGATCGCGTTTCCCAAAATTAAATTCTAGCCGCAGCATTTCACGAACTGCTCTGTCAGACGTGCTATCCTCTGGTTTGGTTGTATCAGTCTTGTAACAGATGTGATAGAGCATAAAAGTTATACTTATTTGCTCTATAAACTGATTTTTTATTTAATAATCAAAGAACGACAAGGCTACGAGGCTATTGACCTCACAGACTTAAACGTTATGTCCGTTTTACGAAATGTTGGATCGTTTTGAACGGGTCAACACTTTTTAAAAAAAAACTGTATTGCATCCACATTAGCATTGCATTGCATTCACGATTTATTTCTTTCAACTCAATATTCAAAGCTTTTTATTACTGATAAAATTAAGCAGACTGCCACTAATATCGATGAAACGTCAATAATGAGTCTACAAAATTTTATAAAAACAAAGAAAGTTTTCAATACTGTATGATTGCTATTTTGCGATAGTATTAACAGCTCCACGATGACCAGCTATAATTGTACAAATCAGAACCAATATTGGATTTTGCCAGTTCATACCGCCATCATCTTGATATGGCAAACGGAACTGCATTACAAGCAATATGAGGATAAATATTCATAATCGATGACCGCAGATCTTTTTAAATATATTTTTGTACCAGATAGAATGAGGTTTGACACCGGTACTGGCAGGTACGATTGGTATTATGATTTTTATTTGTTTTGAATATCTTTTTTAATTATATTCACTTTGTAATCGACAAGGCTAAGGAAAAGTCAAATAGAAAACTAAGTTAGTCATCACTTATTACGTAAATACAAATTAATCTTTTTCTTCTTATTGTGTATGAATTAGATCAGTTAATAACACAATATTTACTATATGAACGGTAAATATGCCTTAATTTCTTAAATTCAAATAATCTTTCCTGCGACAAAACGATATATAACATTCGGCTAGGAAGCTATATAGCAGAATACTAAATATCCTGTGTTTATTTAAAAAAATATCCGTTTGCTTTTTAACGAAGACACCATACATAACATACACAAATTAAGCAATTGTTTGCGGTCTAAATATGACATCACTGCCAGTCTGTAAAAACCATCTATTTATTTAAGCTTGGTCGATATGATTTAGTGTATTACACGTTATGTTATGATAAGATTCTGATATTCTTAACACTTCTTAACATTCTGGAAGCTTAACACGACTCTTAACGACCGGGCGCGATTACGTTATTTCAGAATTCCGTTTGATGGGATTTCATGCACTATACAAACTGTAAATAGACACATACCTTCTCTAGATCCTGCTCGTACCATCCATTTCGATACCCATACTCAGGATCAGTCGGAGACTTCCTAAAATTCCAAATTCCATCTAGTGTCCTCAAGTCTCTTGTCTCTGTGGCTTGTGGATACAGTGCCCCTCCGGAATATGAAGAGCGTTTCTTCTGCGTTTGGTTTATCTCGTTGGCGCTCGCTGATCCTGGTACTGTGGCATCCACGATGACAAGATATAACATCGATATTAATACTAGACACGATGATCTCCGTCCCATCATCGTCTGTAATGAAAAAAATTCTTAAGTTATGTAGATTTAAAAAAATTACGACGGACAGGGAGATTTTTTGTCGGTAATTCGAGAGAAAAGTTAAGTTTAAATAAGGTCTGCCAATAAAATTCTACATTGTATAACCAGTCACGATAACAATCACAAAGCTATGAACTTTTGCTACTGCAGTTTGAAATTATTAAATACGATATATAATCTTGTATCATTACATTACAGAGTCCATGTAATAATTAAATTTCCTTATTATTAATAATATATACATATAACATTCCTTCGTTCTAATAATTTATAACTCTCATCACTTTAGGTAAGGCTACGATGAGTACTGCACTTCGCGACTAATATTAAATATTTATTAGTTGACGTCTATAATTTGTTTTAAACAAAGCTGTTTTAGCATCACATTTAAGAGTTTTTGAATGATAGTATCATTATATTTCATGCATTAATTGCTACTATTAGAAAAGAACCACGTTCGCATTGAATAAGAGGTGAAAATCGGAACCCTAACTTGAAAATTAAGCATTATACCATAGTTTGAAGTAGTTACACTAAAGTCTTGATTATATATCCTTGATATACTAAGGTGTTTTCTGGGCACAGTAATTATTTACCATCATGTTAACTTGTTCTCTTTTGACGCTCTTAATTTTATACAAAATGCAACCCGAATCTGTAAATTTTTGCAGATTTCTCTAGATAACTTCCATTTTAAAACATGAATAATTGCATTGTAATGGAGAAAGCAATCAATGCTATGCTTGTGATCGGATAGTCGCAACAGCATCAGCGTTCTTATTCGATGCGCATATTTTAAAGATAACTACAGTACGGTATGTACTGTATGATTAATGGTATATCAAGCTTTATTGGGCACATGAAATATATTATTACCGGTTACGAATTGAAATTTAAAAATTCCAATGGGAAAGCAAAAAAAAAAGTAAAGTATATATACCTATAAAATCAGATCAGAGGTTATACTTTGACGTGGGTTGGTAGCGTTCATATGTCTATGAAATATTGTTTATGTATTTCTTGGACATGAAGGGCTTTGCAACGTAAAAAGTGAGCCGTACTCATTTATCACCTTGATCACATAGAAAAAACAATGCTTTATGGTAATTGCGTAGGATATATAAGGCAATTATTGGGCAACGTGGACGATCTAAGGAATGTTTAATTCGAAGAATAAGAAAGTGAAATTTACGTGTATTTTGTGATGCAAGCCACACGTTCGCGCATGTCAAGCATGCGATGTACAGCTGTTCCTCTTTGATAGGAAAGTGATACTACAGTTTAGTTAACATAGGAACAACTAGAAATGTCTAAGAATTCCGGTAAAAAGTCTTTGAACTAGTTTGCAAATTTTTAAACTAGGATTTGGAATACTTTTAACTGACATTTTGCACGCTTTTAAAATATTAAATATTGCGGTTTTTAGACTTTGATCACCAATACTAATTATTTCAGCATTATGATTTGATAATGATGATTTTCTCCAAATATAACTCGATCACGGCAATATCTTCTAGGTGATACCACATGACAGTAGTAAAGTTACACTGTAGCTAGTTTGATCTGCAGCATAAATCGATCAACACATCCTTTAAACGAGCGTTAAATAGCAATAATATAATGCTCTGTTTCGTATACTAAGTACCTACACTTGGGGTAATGTGGCATTCTTCATCGAGTGCGTGTTGCTCCTTTATTTATGATGATGCAGGTGTTTATGGGTCATAGTCATAATTTACCTTCAAGTGATCTGTTTTCACGTTGGTCACCCTTTAAAAAAAAAACACCCACTGCACAAGATGTACGAAAGTGCTCTTAGTATCATCAGCTAATACTTATGAAAAATAGAATAGCTAGCGAAAAATGTTTGTATTATGATTTACTATCTAGGACTGCAAGATTCGCTTAACACGTAAGGCAACACGTTACTGTTTGCTGATTTGTTACTCCTAGTAGCATAAAAAAAAGTGTTTTTATGTGTGCCATAATGTTTTATGGCACAACACCGAAGTATATAACGCTATAAAGACCGTCATCGATCCTACCTCGTTAGTTTCTCTTTTTATGTTTGAAACATAAAACTGGCAATATTAATAAAAATGTTATCTCATTATATTGTTTTCTTTGTGTTCTATCTTAATTACAATGGTTTGTAACGACCGAGAAAAAAGAATCAAACCATTTTGATTGTACTGTAGACACATTAGGCGCTTTAAGAATCAAGAAGTTTGGACATAGTTGTCAGATTTTGGTTCGGATTTGGGCGTCCACAAAACGATTTGATAATGAATATACCATATTTTGCCGGATATAAGACGCACCTTTTTACATACAAAAATGGACTCAAATTTTGGGTGCTTCTAATGGTCTGAAGGTAACATCAAAATACTTTTTTTTAATAATTCGTCTCTAAATATGAGAAACGTGTTGTAGTGCGAAAAATAAGGCTCGCCATTGAAGGTATGACGCAAATTATCTCAAGACAAGCGGAGTAATCACCGATTTACCTACATTTTTTGTCTATGATCATCGATAGCTAGTATTAGGCTTAGCTTCTAATGGATGAGACAGGAATAAAATTATGGGTAGAAAATGTATGGGAAAAACGTACAGGTGCATTGTTTAAAAAGCCTGCGATGTTAGTGTGGGATATTTTATTCAATAAATCGTCTGTAAATAAGAGGACCAAACTAAACTAATAGGTACATTTCTGAATCCTGAATTTATCGAGGAATAATTTTGATCTTTTTACAGTTTTTATCTATTACAATGATTACACTTATATACACGCATATATACAGGGGGTCTTAACTCGGTCGAGCCGACCGATTGAAGTAATTAATGCAGGTGCAGTGCGGCTATGAAAGTACAATTCTTTATACACGACCAATGTTGAAATCCTGAACTAAAAAATTCCATACATACATTGTGGGAGGTAGCATCGTTTCCTTTTGGGCCTGCGTCATTCCGACAACGGCACACTGAAGGCGGTGTACCGTTACACAAACATTAGGAACGATATTGGCTATCTGTGCATAGGAACGGGAATCAAGAAGGGCTAAATACTAGATGTAAACTTACATATTCATATTATATGTTGAACATGGATATATGTTTATTGGTATATTGGTGTTTCTAAGATATGTGTCATAGTAACCTGTAATTATTATTATTAACCAAATATTGTTATTAAAAACTGTTATTGCTCTAAACATATGTCATTTGCGTATTTCTGTGAGGATACGGTCAAAAGTTATGTAGAACATAATGTTGGCAACATGCATATCTGTAATCAATTGCACTCATGCGTTTGTTTCGACATATGTTTTCTAAGCTATAACAATACTAACAATAAAAACTTATTCACAGACGTAGCGTAGAAGCTTTTGTTTTGTTTCTTTATAGCATTTATTTTGTTCGTTAGCACTGCGAACATTTGAAAAGATATATTATTTGTTTTATTTATTTGAAACTGTCTTATACCGATCATTTCATTTACAAGGTTTTATTACATTGAGAGTATCAAACAAGCAGACAGTTCAGTTATGGTAAGTGATTCCTGCGGCCCATGAAATCTACATTCATCCTTGACATGGAATCATAATGCAGGTGCGTTGTCACCCTTGAGGTCTCAGATGGAATGCCTCGTCACCAGTAATAAAGGTCTCCGAATCCTTGCACTCACCAGATGAAACACAGCAGCATTATGCAGCTATTTTACGCTGGTATTCAGTGAGGGCATGTTCCTACCCCGGACGAGCTAACCCATTTATTCTACAGCTAGAAACAAACTGCAGCATAGCTGTACCACTATAAAATATCATAATATTATAATTTAAATAGATCTTTAGAATTATTTAGATCCTTACAAATTAAATTTTGTACATATTAAGTTTTGTGCGTTTTATCGAAATGGCCACTTTAATCTCAAATAATCTGGCGTTTGGTAAGGAATTCTAAACTAAATGTATTTCAAATTTAAGCTTGTGTATTTGTGTAACGAAGTTAGTGATTCATTTATTATTACGCTATGTGTTTTTTTTGACATGCTTCTATTAACAAAATGGAAAACTTGAAATATCGCGTTATTTACGAATATGTGTTCTACCATGGCACAAGCGCTGCAGAAACAGCTCGAAGGTTCAATGATGTGTATGCGGGGAAGTTGCTGTAAAAGCAAGTACATTTTCGTTTTGGAGATTCGACAGCTAGAGACCCAATTGGACAATGAAGAATTAAAAGTTGCTCTTGGAGCGGATACATCGCAAACCACGTCAGAGTACGCGGCAGGCGTCGGTGTGAGTAACAAAACAATTTTATTTCACTTGACACAAATTGGAAAAGCGAAAAAGCTTGATTAACAAAAGGTACTGGTGAGTGTTTGGTGGACCAGTACTGGTGTCGATTACGCCAGATCTGTATCGTCAACAATTGCAAACCATGTTGAAAAAGCTAGCCGTTAAACAACCGAGGTTGTTCAATTGCTCTAGCCCACTGCTGTTACACGACAGCGCTAGACTCACTTCACTCACTTTGCTAGACTACTTCACAACAGACGGTCACTAAATTAGAGGAGTTACGATTGGAATATCACCGATACTAACCATACTTTCCGGACTTTGCTCCAACAGATTACAACATTTTTCAGAAATTGGACAATTTTTTGCAAGGGAAAAAATTCAATTCCGATGAGGCAGTCAAAACCGCTTTTAAAGATTTCATTGATTTTAGCTCTCAAAATTTTTTCAGCAATGGAACTACCTATAAAATGGCGAAAGTATGCAGATAATCGGTGGTGTATATAATTATAAAATATATATATTAGGACATATGAAATTAGAGTTTTATATGGAAAAAGTAAAAACTTTTTTTTATATATATTGGTCGAGCATTATTCTTGGTAAATTATCACGAATAACAGGGCTATCAGATGATATCAGTTTTTTTACATTATAATTTTATGTTTTAAAAACTTTTGACTTCAAAAAATCATGAAATTAATACAGGTATGGTAATTAGGTCAATAGTTAGCTATATATCCATATCTAATAGTGGAACGTTCGATATTAAGATGTGAAAAAATATGAAAATAAAATTATCTTTGGCACCACTGAGCTAAAACGGTAAAAACTACCCACTACCACGCCGGCATAAACATCTAGTTTAGTTTAGCAGCATGGATAGGACAATTCGACTGGGGAATAATAATCTTTCACATAACACGACTGCTGTTGCTTCTAGTAAGAGAAACAAACCTGAGACCTTATTACTGGTGACTAGGTATTCCATCTTAATCCTCGAGGATGACAACGTATACTTACCACGATTCCTTATCAAGAATGAATGTGAGGCAAATGCCATAATTGCTTAAAAAAAATTAAATTAATTAAAAGTTATTTGCTGTGCATAATATACCTTGTAATTGTATCTCTATTAAAAAAAATGTAGCAATTACATGACGACATTATTATTTACTTTACATGTTACAAAAGCCTTTATCATAACCGTTTGTTTATAAAAACTAAGACAATTATCTCTGCATATTAATAGGGTTAGTAATACATCGACAATACAGCTTTTTTCATTGAAGTGAAGTTATAAAGGTGCTACACAGTTCATTTGATGGTAAGTAATTAAAGCGATCCTTATCACCTTTATGTATCCGCGTTGGAGGTGGCGTTGTCACCCCAAGGACTAATATGGAATGACCGGTTATTACCGATGGTAACGTGTAAGAGCCACATTCCAGCTATTTTGTTCACAGAGTACCGGTGAAAAAGGATGTGCTTCTGTACTTTTGCTGCTGTGTTTCATTTGTGATTGGAAGAAGCTGGAACCTATAAGCACCTGACATTATAGCTTAGCTCTTATGCGTGACAACGTATCTACATTATGATTCCTCAGGATGGCGTCATAGCCCGCAGGAATTACTTACCATAAAGTGAACTGTTTGTTTGTCATCCCGAGATAAAAAACGTGCCTAAGGTGGGCAGGTGAGTTGCCACTGCCGACAGCATTTGTGAGTGTAAGTGATGCTGGATTGGATTAAAGTGACAGGTTTTCAGTCGACTGCATATTTAATGCCAATACTCTCACGACCCTTTACTGACTTTCAAAGCATGCCCGGTTGGTGAAGCGTAGTATACTCTGTATTTATTTCTACCCCAGTCGGGAATAGAAGAAAGTTTTATATATTATTAATTGGTACTTACTACTAAATTATGTAACGTCAATAGAAGACATATATTTATGATGTGTATAAATAGTGACCTCTAAGTTCACTTATCTTCGAATAACATATATAATCAGTATGAATATATGATCTGACGTTGCAATTCCAGAACATTTGTATGGTGAAACGAAATTAATATTTTCATGTGATTCTTATATTATATTTTGTACATTCGGCTACGTGATAATCTGTAAGAAAGCTTTACGAACAATGTGCGGTTGATTTGGACCATCATTAAATTTTCTGGTTATTATCAATTGCGCGGAATATATCATAGATTGTGATATGTTTACTAGAATCTCAGGAGATCTCTTGCCAATGACGTCAATCCTCTGAAATACGAAGTTAGAATATTAAGTCAATAGTTAAGTTAGAGTTTAAACGTAAAATTCGAAAGCATTTGTTGGAAGTAGCGTCAGTAGATTCACTACATCGATAATAATTATGCATATATTTACATATATATATATATACATATAAGTAAATATATATATATATATATATATATATATATATTAACTTTTAGATATGTTTGTATTTATAATATGTATATATTTTTGTTTTATGGTTTATGAAAATGTATTTAAATATCTATTATTTTATTTAGTATTATAAATTCCTAAGATAATATATAATGATATGTATATATAATTGTATAAGTATTTAGTACTGTATGTTTCTTTTTTTGTTTATTATTATTCTTCTGTCCCTACCTGGATTTCTCTGAACCCTCCCAAGGTTGACTGGTAGATAATGCCTTAGGCATTAAGTCCGCCTTTGTGCATATGATTGTTGTACAAAAGTTTATAAATAAATAAATAAAATAATAAGTCTCTACTATCTCTTATGTCATAGTGATTTCTCCGGAATGATGTCGCTTGCTGTAAATAATCAAAGGCATTGCTTTAGTCACAGAATATATCTGGGGCATCCCCTGCAACATCCCAGCACTTGACAATATTCTCAACAGGTTGCATTAGTTGTAGAGCGACCCAATGTAATTAAATATTGCTTTTTTAGCAGTAAAATCTGTGCGTTAAAATGCAGTAACATATGATACAATTTTTTTTTGTTTCGAATATTTTACTGAGTGTTGGCAGCAATGAGATAGGTCTAAAATCATTTAGGTAAGAAGAGTACTTCTTCTAGTAGTCTTAAGTACTTCTAGTAGTAACTAAATTTAAACTCCGGAATAAAAACTATACGTTTAATATTCTCTACGTTTGAAGCGTCAAGCTATATTTGGCAGACCGGACCCTAAACATTTAGATGTTTAGGGTCCGGTCTGCCAAATATAGGTTCGAATCCGCCATTAGACTATTGCTGTAAACCATCTCCTAACACAAGCATTTAAGCTAAGTTGGAGTGGTTTTACGGGAATATTAGTAATTATAGCACTGCTGGGCATTTTAAAAAATAAACAAATATAATAATTTATAGTTGTTAGGTAATGTGAAGTAAGGTAGCTCAATGTCTAAGGGCTCGCTTTTAAATCACGGTACGCGAACACACCGAGTTTATTCCCCGTTGCCCGCACCCATGATCATTGTCAGCCGCAAATTTGATTTACCACGTGTTTTGCGGTGAAGGAAAAAAATGTTGGAGGAACCTGCATGTCTAAGAAATAATAAAATAAATATTTCGAAGACTTATGAAGTTCGCCAATCCGCAGTGGCACTCGGTGGACCATGCTCTGACCACCCTCATTTGTGAGGAGGACATATATAGGATATATGTATATTGGCTGTTACTAGGTAACGTGAAATTACATAAATAAAAAAAAAACTTATCACCTTAAAATTGATCACCAGTTATAGATCAACAGTTCTGCAGTTTTCAGCAGTTTTTCTAGCAGTTGTAACGTAAAGGTTTTCCTTACATTCCGTAACATACAATAATTTAAACAATATGGGAAATGTCGGAAATTATATAAGAGTTATTGTAAACGGGCTGCACGCAAATTATTTCTCAAAGACCACTTCTAGATGTAACTTTGTATTATTATCACCATTCAAAATAAATTCTGAGTTACTCCTTCAGTTTTACTATGCGTGAATAGT